>OW799233.1:175672734-176970234 GCA_941918925.1 Phyto melanocephala | reverse complement strand
AAATTAAGCCAACAACAGTTTCTAAAACAACAACAATCAATTGCTGAAACCCTCAATGTGTTTATTTGTATTGTCCTTTCTAGTTACTTCTTTAATATGTGTTTTTTTTTTCTTTTGTTAGAAAGAAAGGGGAGGATTTCTAATGTTTATATTGTACAAATGTTATTGTGCACATTATAAGACAGCTGCTGTATCAAATAGGCAAAAGGTGGGAGTAAGAACAGTAAAAAAAAACAAAAAAATAACTTATTAAAGAAACTAAAGCCTACCAATATTAAGCTTAAAGTCGCTTTTACTTAGAACAACCAGCACATTCATTTAGGCTGATTTGAGTGTCCAACAAATGCAAGCACAAGCGTGTTATCTATACAATTGTCTTACTAACACAACTCTTACCCTTATACTCCCACAAGCATACATACATACAGATTCGTAAATATTAAGGCATCAGTTGTTGCTTTAGTTCATTTTCATTTCCTGTTGCCCTTTCCTTTATTGTTCTTGGTATGAGATGCGACATCTCGTTGTCTTTTTTTTCCATTTTCTCCATCTTTAACTTGCCTTTGTTTATTATTCTTTTATTTACTTTTTTTTCCTAAGATTGTATTTATACTTATTTCTATCTAAATAATTTGTATGAGTGTCTGTGTGCTCAAGCAAGTTGTAGAGAAAGTTGATTTTGATAAAAACACAAAAAAAACTGAGTTTAATATCTTGATTTTTGTATTTGACATTTGTATACAACAAGTTTAACCCCAAATAAAAACAAAAATTATACATGTACTCTTATGTATACACAAATGCCATTTCTAATTGTTTAAAATGTTCTTAGCTTCGTTTGTTCGTTAGCTTCTGTATGTGGGCTCATTATTTTTCCAACAGTTAGCGAAAAATAAAATATTTATCACTTCAGAGCAATCTTAATATTCTCATTTTTTAACAATTCAATGCAAATCTATTTAGTTATGACTATAAAGTGTTAATAAGCATGTAAATTATTTTCATTACTCGTCGAATGAGTAGAAACTAAAGAGTTCTAAACACTGTGGTTAGTTAATATACATAAGTAGTTACGAATATGTTTTTGTAAAATTTTATACTGTTACTAGTAGAATCAATATAGTGGAGGAGTCACTACTATCCAAAATTAGACTTACATTCGCTGGCAGGATTATTTACGGCTGGCTGGAAAGAAGCCTATTAATACGATTAACTGAGGTATGGTAAAGGAGCTAATAAACGGCATGTTTTTTACATATGACTTGTCGAATTCTCCACTGCAAATACAAACATGTCGTGTGTTACCTTTAAAACATTAGTTTTGTAAAAAAACATGTATTGAGACATCTGACAAAATTTCAATTAGAGCGCGCCCTATTTTCTTCTGTCAAAACATGTGACATCAGCAGTTGGCAAAAATCTCTGCTGCTGCAAAGCAGTCAGCGACGGTTGCCTGTAAACATACAATTTTGACAGACATGTAGCTATACTTATGTTTCACAAATTTTAAATTCAGATGTAAAAAACAAGCCGTGTATTATAGCCTTAAGTGTCAACCAATCCTAAAAATGGAGAAAATATTTTTAATTTTGATTCATAGCTATTACTAAAAAATGTAATAAACGTTTTATTAAAAAATAAGTCATTTTTATTCTACCAAAATTTTGCTTCTCGCACTAAAACAAAATACTTTTCAAAAAAGCCTAAATTATCATAAAAAGATTTACAAATCCTAACTTTGGTAAAAGCTGTTTTTAAAGTTAGAAATTTTCTATTGTCGATATTTATAACTTTTCTTTTTTTTACTTTTTCATATTTGTAGAATTTTTTATCAAGTGCTTGTTCCCGTAAACTTTAACAACTTCATTTTGAACTAACTTTCTATCTTCCCAGTTTTTTCATAATCTTAATCTTAGTCTTAAAAAATACCTTTTCATATGAAACCATCTTATAAATATTTTAAATATTTATAGAACATTCTGTTGGCAGGTGTTATTTTTTTAGCAAATCTTAACTAATAATCTTTATTTAGAATTCCTGTCAACAGTGCATTTTAAATGTCCTGCATTTTGTGGTAAAATGAATGAAAAACAACAACAACAGCAAAAATAAGAAAAATAACATTTTGATTATCAATTTATTCTATTCATTACAATCCATTCATTCATTCATTCGTTCAGTCATTTCTAGTCGATTATTATTCATGAGTTTTTAAAGTTTTACTTAAAAAATTCCCAAAAAAAATTTCTTTTATAAGTATTCTCTAATTCCCTTTTGTATTAAGTGCACATACATACACCTTGTACATATTGCTTATTTACTTCAATAAGGTCATAACTTTAAATTTGTATAAATAATAACACACCTCTTAAGTTTATTGATTTTTGATTATTGAAGTTTATGATATCTATAATGGTTCCTTTGAAAAAAGTGAATATGAATGTACATTATTTAATTTAAATATCAACATTAAAAAAATTTGTTTATTCTGATCCAGACTTAGGGCCGTTAACAATAAAAAAATTAATCTACAGTTAACCCTAAACTCAAAATTTAAACCTTGGTTAGCCAAAACCCATTAACACAAAGTTCAGTTATCTTATAACTTTTAGATTATTTTGCCAAATTTCAGTTAAATTTAACCGAGTACTATTTGGCGTTTAAGTTCTTAACTGGAAGAAAATATTTGATGTTTAAATATAAATATATTATATTATTGCAATTTTTAAACAATTGAAAGATGCCTCTACGATTAAAAAGATATACACATTTGTATAATTTATAAATATGGTATGAAAATAAAATAAAACCACAGAAGTCGAATGGATCATTTTAATTTACCTGATGCAGGGTTTTTCATGAGATATGAGAATTGTTAAATTTATAGCAGAAATTATTTCAAAATACATTCAATTTTTAATAAATTTATTAGCATATGGGTGCACATTAAGAATTTATATTTATGTATACATTTCTTCTTCTTTTTGAAATTCATTCATAACAATTGATAACTATAAGTTAACTTACTCCTGCCTATTGTTAACAAACATTTTTAATTTATAGTTAAAATTTCAGTTTAAGCTTACTGAAAGTTAGTTTAATTTTAATTTTAGTTTACTTTAGTTTACGTTTAATTTATTTAACTGAATATTATGTTAATAGGCCTTAGTGACACTTTTCTTCAAACTGATTAAAACGTAAGATAAAAATTAATCATAATAACTATTTTAATTTTATTAAAGTAAAAGTTGGTTCAGCCATAACGCACGATGTTAATTGTGAGTCAGACCTTAACGTCAAATTTTTGGCCCAACCTAATTTGATATTTCTTTGTTTCAGTGTTTGTCAAATTCCACCATCGAGATATAAACTCTATTTAATAAAGATTGTTGAAGCCTTTAACAAAAATGCACGTTTAAAATCGGGAGATTTGTGCGCAAATTTCAGCAAGCCGAGTCTGTAGGAAATTAAAAAATAACTAATTAAATGATCGCCTAGTTCGTTTTGCGGAAAACATTACTGTTGTTCGCGATAGTGTGGCAGAAGAGCTGTCAACCACGACTCATTCTTGTGCATAACAATTGAATTTATACGCTTACATGGTGAATTTACCAAGAAAATCATCTACAGCGATGAGGAAAATTTTCATCTTAGTAGATTCGTTAACAAGCAGAATTATTACATTTCGGCAAATGAGAAAACACTAGTGGTTGTTGAAAAGCCTATGCATCTACAAAGAGTGACTGTTTGGTGTGGCTTATGGGCTAGCGGCCTCATCGAGCCGTACATCTTCGAAAATAAGGTCGGCCAATTAGTTCGCTATCGTGAGATGATGATTTTCTCGTGGCCAGAAATTGTGGATATGAACCAAGACGATATGTTTTTCCAACAGGATGGTTTCACTGATATTCAATGGCCTCACGTCGTGGCGATATTCATTGGCCACCACAATCACGTGATTTGACCCCGTTGGACTTTTTTTCTTTAGGGATATTTAAAAGAAAAATTGTATTTCAATAAGTTAAGCATAATTCAGGAGCTAAAGAAAGAGATAATTTGTTTGTTATTTAATGACCTTGAACCTCAATTATGTCTCAAGGTCATTAAAAATATGGATCATCGGATAGAAGTACGATAAAAAAGCCGTGGCAGGCATTTTTCCGATATTTTTTTCACACATAATTGTCATAAATCATTTTGTAATAAATAATATTAAGATATTTCTCTGAAACCTTTGACATCGTTGTTGGACGACCCTTTATATAGTTTAAACGCGACATATTTTATTATGTTTTCTATTTACTTACACTTTAATGATTTAATTCATACCTCAAAAGGTAATTTTAAAAAGTCTAACGTTTTTAGGTTTTAGAAGGCTTTAGTACGTTTTTAAGCAAAATTTGGTGGGAAAATAATTGTCCTTTTGTGTCATTTAATTATTATGTGTGTTTGTGTGAATAAGAAAAACAAGAGGAATTTTCGAGTACAACATTCTCTGTACTCCCCTTTATATTCTCTTAACCTCTCTCACCAACAAGTTAAAAAATTTGCAAACTTAATACTTTAAGTGTTAAAAGCATTTTTTCAAAATGAACATCGTTCTAAATAAAAAGTGTTTTTTTTTTGAGTTAGTACACTATTTAAGTTAAAGAGCGATATAATGTTACTAGCAAATAAGTAAAAATAATGAATTGATAGTCAGGTCGACATGGTTAATGATCCTACAATTGTAAGTCAAGTGTTCCATAAATTTTTAGTTTTCAAGGTGAAGAAAATATCAGCCTTATTAAAACCAATTATTAAACCAAACATTTGGCGTACCTCAACAAAAAATAGTCTAAAGGTGCTAATCACACGATGGCCAATTTACAGGTCAATTTCTGGAGACAATTCGGTTACCAAACGTTTAGCTCCACAAAGTGATGGTTTCATTCAGTGTATGGCATGTTGCGCCGTCTTGTTGAACCATTTCTACTCCAAATGGTTTACAATCACATGAGATTAAGAAATTAAATTAAAAATTACGAGACCGAGTTGCTGAGACAAGCGCCGAGCCGATACGTTCGAGTACTCTGTCACATTCGCAAGTACAGCAGCGATGGTTCCTTCTGCGCGCACGGCACGAGTTCGATTTGAACAAATATTTTCTTACTGCCTGTTCAACGATGTCGAAAGAAAACACAAGCGAACGTTCATTCGTACAAATACGTTGAAAACAAAAACAAATTTTTAGTTTTTGTTGTTGTTTTCAATATATTTGTACGAATGAAATTTCGCTTGGGTTTTCTTTCGACATCGTTGAACAGGCAGTTAATGTGTTCATGTGCTCATATGGACGATATTGTGCACCGTAAACGTGACTCTATAAGTACCCTTTAAGTTGACGAACGAAGCGAGAATTTTATAAATAAATTTCAACGATTTGTAAAAATTGTTCTAGTGTAAGTCTTAACATGACGATTTGCCAAAATATACTAAAAACACACTTCACAGCTATTTGTACAGTTGTCCCCATAGGTCTAAAAGAAAAATATTTTAGATCCAAATTTAAAATGTAACGTTTGGCTTTTGAGAACTTTTTTGACTTAGCGAAAATCGATTACTTTCCAATCCAATATCGTTATAGTGC
Organism: Phyto melanocephala; assembly: GCA_941918925.1. Lineage (NCBI taxonomy): Eukaryota > Metazoa > Arthropoda > Insecta > Diptera > Rhinophoridae > Phyto > Phyto melanocephala. The sequence goes on along the minus strand of OW799233.1, from coordinate 176,964,605 downwards.
TGCAAACTCTTCTGTAAATTCCAAATACTCTACAAGTTATTGTAGGCCTTAGGAAATGCTACAAAAAGTACAAAGTTTATTTTCAACTTACGATTTCAGTCACACTACAAATAAATAAGTTTTTTGGTGGCATTTGTAAAATTTCAATTGGTTTGTCAAAAAAGAAAAAAATTGAAAATATTCACTAAAGAATTGAATAATTTTTTAAACAAGTAAAATAAAGAAGTACTTGTGCAATATTTTTTAGTTTAACCAATTCTAATGCAAAAGCAACAAATGCATTTGAACAAAAACCAGTGCATTAGAAATTCTCAAGATGTTTTACTTGTGAATAATCATAAAGATGGAAATTTCGTTGGCTTTTAGATTTAAAATAAATGTGTTTTTTTTCCAGTATATGGAAGTGTTCTTTTTGATGAAAAGAAAAGCATTAGTAGATAAAAAAAAATATGAAATCATTGAGTTGATTCTCGTGCTTAAGTTTATGAATATGAAAATATTTATCTTAAACAAAATCCAACAGCCAGCCATCTAATCTACAAGGACATTGAACAGATTTTGTTGAGTTCATTTTAAACTGTTGAACACAAGCACTTTATGGAAACAAATGTTATGCCTCGTTTATTTATTTTGTGTAACAAAAAAAGTAGTCATCAGTTTAGTGAATTTGTTTTGAAATTGTCTAATATTTTCTAAGTACAAAGACTACGTGTTTTTTTATTAGAATAACAAAATCTCTTGAAAGCTTATTAGCTATTGAAAGGATTTAATTTATGTTTGTAGATTAAGCGTTTACTTGGTTGTCAGTGGTAGGATGCATAGCAATCTGCAATGAAAGTCAATAAATATTAGTTTTAATATATAAATAATATTCTAACGAATTAAATATACTTTTTTAAAAGCCTAATTAATTAGTGGAAAAAATGCTCGAAAATAGGGTTCATTGAACTCGTTCTTGCAGAAGAAAAACTTAATTATATCGATTGTACTTCACATTAAATAAAAGACTTTTAAATTTCCTTAACAATAAGTGTGTTTTTTAAAGAAATCATATCACTCTTGTTGGAAAATCTTTTTTATTATAAAAGAAATATTTTGGCCATTTAAATGTTTTCGACAGAAAAAATGACAGAAAGAGCTAAGACGATTTGGAAAATTATGAAGATCAAGTGTATTTGTTATCTTTTGCATATTAGGCTTTAGATATATTTTCAGGTATTTCGCCCATAATGCAAAATGTATGGCCCTCTGTCACGATAAGCAGTGGTGAAGGGCACAAGTAAAAAATTTAAATACATTTGTATGGCAATGCATTGCTACTAATTTTAATTTTTCAACAAATGATGACCATATTTCTATTATTTATTTTAGTATTTCTCACATTTCACAATTTATCTATCCAACCATTTAATATTTTTTTTGTACCTAAAGCAAAACATCAGTAACAAAAAAATTTAAATCTCTATATGTAGTTGTAAAAGGCATGAGGAGGATTTGTTTCAGTGGATTTTTTTTAGTATTTTTTGGTTTCATAATGCAATGCGAGAATAAAACAAGTAAGAGTGCTATATTCGGCCGAGCCGAATCTTAAACACCCTTCACAACGTGTAGTTATGTTAAAAAAAAAATATTTAAAAAAAAAAATTAATATAAATAATAAATATAAAACAAAAAAAACTAAAAAAACATATAAAAAAAATTAAAAAAAAAATAATAAAAATATTAATAATATACAAAATAAAAAACAAAAAAAAAATTATTAAAAAAATTAAAAATAAAATTTTTTTGGCTTAGCTGGGATTCGATGCCACGTTTACTCTAACCAGTATACACGTTTGTATGTATGTATGTTGTTGTTGTAATGTTGTTTTTGTGAAAAAAAATCGAGGTGGTCGTGGTTTTTTGCTCATATCTCAGTTGTTTCTGTACCGATGTTTCTGATTTTCAATACCGATCTACTCCCGAATATTTCTGATATTTTAGCACCTCACCCAGGTCCAGACGATATCGGGGGCTTCAAAAAGTTGATTTCAACATACACACGGACAGACGGACAGACTGACATATCTTAATAGACTCCCCTATTCATAAGCTTTCAGAAAATATATACTTTATGGGGTCGGAAAGGAAAATTGTAGAAATTTTACACGGAATGACAAACCTATATATACCCTTTTTCACTGTGTAAAGGGTATAAAAACGAGTACAAACAATTATTGAAACTGGTAGCCAACTAAGCATATTAATGTTTAATCAACCAGTGGTTTAATAAACCAACGATTTATTTATTATGAAACGTGAATCCAATAGAGAATTGGCAGCAATAACAAGGACAACAACAATAAAATAGTGCAAAAAAACCTAAACTAATAATTGAAAACTAATGAAAATTCAAAAGCGATTTATAGAAAAATATAAAACCATTCATTTAAACGGGCACACACACAAACATATACACATGTATATGAATGATTGAGAGAAGGCAAGCATGCTGCTGATCAGACAAACAAACGCACACATATACATTTCTATACGAATAGTATATAAGTGCGTAGACTAGTGTGCATTATCTAGATATTTATATTCACGCAATCAATTATTTATTAAATTTTTTTTTCTTAATTTAAATTCAACCACATACATAGGCAGCTCGCACAAACTTATACGAAACTTATGGCATACATAATTTATACATGCATACATACATACATACATACACACATTCAGACACAAACACTTTATGCAAAACTAAAAAAATAGCAAAAAAAACTTTAATGTAGCACAAAGTTTTAATTTAGTGCTGGTGTGCATGGAATCGTATTCTAAAAACATGTATGTATTTATGTATGTATGTATGTGATTGTGTTTGTGATATTATTATGCAAATTCTTTGCAAATTGCAATTAATTAAAAACGATTAGTTAGAGGATTGAATTGGTTGCCTTAAACAAAGAATAAAGAAACAAGACCAGTATAGGTAAATGAGTTTAATTGTGAATATAGACAGAATTCAAAAGTACGCTACACTTAATGTTCTAATGACAAATGTTTGCACTTAATATCAATCAAAATTTCCATTTTTCTTGCTTTTAAATTTCAATAACGATTCAAAACAAAACTTTTTTTATTTAAAATATGAATGAATTTAAATTTTGTATGAATATGTATGTATGTGTGTGAGTATATTTTATATAGATGATGTTTTTATTGCAACTTGAGAAGAAGAAAGTGTTGCTTATTAAATTTTAATGAAATTAAAAATTATTAAAGGCTGATGCCTTATTAGTATAGGGTGTAAAAAACGTTATTCAAATTGAAAAAGTGATTGGTGAAACCCCATCACTTAACACAAGCTACACACACATTCAAAACAACTCTTACACATAATAAAAAGTAGTGAAAAAATAAGGGAAGAGAGTGATAAAGTGAAATCAATGAACAAAAACCATTGTAAATGAAATACTGCGGTTTTGATATGACAAAAAGAGACACGATACTAAAAATAAAAATCAAACACAAAAACTCATACGCAATAACTCTTTTTTTAATTCCCTGCAAACAATTTATCTGCAAAAAAAACAGAAAAATGAATCCTCATCAAATATGACAAAAAGTATCACTGTCTGCAAAAAAAAAGCTTTCCCTCTTTATATTTAATATTTACCAAATGAATTACTTTTTTATGCGGGCTCTAGATGTAACGATTTTTTGTACAATTCAAATAAGTTATACAACCTTTACTAACTTTGAAGACTTTTTATTAAACTGAGTTGTACAACAATAAAGATATGTTTCAGTTCGAGAGACAAATATGGTTTGTAATTAATTTTACGCTACAGTCTTAATTCATTTTTACTATAATCAAATAGTATATACAGGGCGTCTCGCTTAGAATCCGCTTAAAAAACTTTTGTTCATTTTACTTTTATTTTTTATTAAATTTATTCTTAGGTGGACTTTACATGTTCCTTAACCATTAAGTGAAGCTAACGTTAAGTTAAGGTCATAATTTTTAGAATTTTGTCCATAAAATATCAGCAAAATAGCTTTTGGAATTACTGAGATAGTTACATTTAAGCAAAAACCTACAAATGCCTTAGTTTTATTTAATTTTGCTGTGGAATACCCTGATAGACTAAAGAGCAGATAGTAGATAGAAAATAGTTACCATTTATTCTCTAGTGTCTATAATTAAACTTTCAATTGTTGGCAGGGTTAAAATGAAATTGAATATTGAAATTATCTTTCCATAGAAATGCATATTTACATGTACATATGTATGTATATTGGCAAATGCACATAGAGAGAGTTACATTTTAATTTTTTGATCAAAGATCACAGCTTTCAAATTTATATTACAGCACCCACAACTGCAATGTATGCAGTTTTCAACGAGTTGTCAAACTAAACAATTGTCAATCTATTTTCGGAAAAGTGAAACATTTATATTTGTCAATATGTCTAAATATTGGAAAACAAAAGTGGCTGTTATAACGGGAGCATCAAGTGGTATTGGAGCTCAAATTGCAATAAAATTAGCGAATGCTGGTGTAATTGTTATTGGTTTAGCAAGACGTACAACGTTGATTGATGTAAGTTAAAAACATGGAAGTTAATTGCACATACATACATACATATGAACATAAAATGTTGAACACAAACAAAAGTGGAGTTATGAGTAAAATGACAAGAACTGCAAATTTAGGATTTTTTAAAATTTGTGAATAAAGTTTTTAAATTCTTAAAAACACAATCCTTGGATAGTTAAATATTTAATTTATACGTTTTTTCATGTTTCCCTTTGTTATGACTAGCAGGAGAATATCATCTGGATATTTTAGGTCTTGGTAAAGCTGATTTATTCTCCATTAAATAATACCCAAATATTCTTCTTAAGTTTAATCTTGTGTAAAATATAAGTTTGTAATAATAATATCTCCAACACTTTCGGAAATATTTAGAAAATAAAAATAGTGAAACATTTTTTATTAAAATTTAAAAACTGTATTTTTTTAAATGCATTACTACAGCCAGAAAATAGAAAATCACATTCATTGCCAATCGAATGGTTCAGTTGCTGCAATCGAACTTTTAATTTGTGATTATAAAATTTCTATTGCAAGAATCATAATTTATTAGTGCTGACTACATATTTATATTCCGAAACGAAATTCTGTAGATATAACCGTAAACAACTAAACTATGCGATTGGCAACAATTGCAGTACTCACAACCGATACTGTTTTCTCTGTGTACAAATGAAAAAGAGTATAAATCAAAAGAAAATAATAATGGATTACAATAAAGTGATGGGTATCACTGGCATTGTTGTTAATCACAACAATGCTGTGACAATTCCAAAAATTTTGTAATTTTATTTCTACACAGTGAATTAAACATTGTTAACAAAAATTAAAAATTAAATTAACGAAAACAATTAAAATACTGTGTTTGGGCTTGCCGAATCTTATAATGCTCTTGACCCTAACTTAGCTTAGATTTCAGTTTTAATTTTATGCACCATTTTGCTTTATTATTTCCGACGCTATTTTTAATTTTTAATTTTTTAATTTTTAGTTGTTGAACAAAAATTATCCTCCATTGTGTTTAAGTCGCCGCACAGTGTTCGATTCTTGAATCTAGCTGGCCAAAATTAATAACTTTTGTAATAAAACGTGTAGAAAGTTGATTTTTGGCACAAAAACTTTAAATTCTCTATTTAAAACTGCAAAAAAATTGATAAATCCACCTACAGACACGCCCACTTTTCTTTTGTGAAAATACGAGATTTTTAAAGAATTTCTTTTTTGAAGGTATCTTTGGATATTAGAGGCATATAACGCAAATTTCTTGAATGGGGACTGGAAGCATATTACTTAAAACTATTGCATTAATATTAATTACTCTGCCCACTGACAGTGGATAACCATATTTGAAAAAGATCTTTCCGATAAATTGTAGAAGACTCCATGTCGTTTTTGAAAAATTTTGTTCGGCATGGGCACTTTCGGGTAAAAAATTTTTTTATTTTCTATTAGTCCAAAGTCCAAATTTTACTAAACAAGTAATAAGATAATGGAAGTATATAGAAGAAAAAAATATTTGTCTACAAAGTTTTATTTTCGTTTTAAAAAATGTTACTTACAACCTTCCTGATATAATTGCTAATAAAAACTACGTCCTTTATTCTGATAACTGAAAAATACACCGCGTTTACTCTAATGATAATACCAGTCTCAGTAAAAAAAGAACTAATAAACTAAATTGCATAAGCATAAGCAATTTTTCAAGCGAAATAAACAAAATTTTTTTTCTTCATTTTACATGATGTTCGTAGTACCGTTATAGTCGTACATTTTTAAATTCCAGCAAAAAATCATGAGAGATATCTTAGTTGGTATGTTCTTATTTAAATATTGTGGTCCAATTTGTTCCTTTTTATAACTCATTTTTGGGTTTTTGGCCAGCCAGATTAAAGAATCGAACACCGTGCGCCGTCTTGAATTTTATTATTTTATATTTATTTATTTATTTAGGTATATGGATTCAAGATCCTTACAGACTTTAGACAGTACAAATAGTTACATACTTTCAGTTATTCAAGATAAAAATTATTTTAGACTTCACAATATTAACATTAAAAGAAAAATCAACATATTGATAAAATTTATTAAATTTAGTACAAATTCTTAAAAACGGATTATAGTTGGCATAATTTATTCTGAAAACTTTGACAGATAGTGGATAAAAATAACGTGTAGAACGAGATGGTACATTAAAAGAGATATTGGAAATCAAGAAATCAGAGCATACATTTCTCTTTATTAAGTTGAGAACAAACGTGACATTTAGCATCGTTCTTCGACTTTTTAGCGTTGGCAGCTTTATAAGAGTTAACTGTATTCTGCTGGTCAATAACTTTTACTTGATACCAAAATTGTGGGGGTTTAAGGGGCCGAAGATGTTATTACTATAATTGTATCCTTATATCCGGCCTTTTACTTCGGACGCCATCTTGGATTTTGACTTTTTCATAATTTTATGTATTCCAGTCGTCAAGCACCTTCGTTTTATGACATAATTAAGAGGGTTTAAGTATATTTTAATTACCAGATTTGACCGATATATAAATTTATTCTACGCCATTTTGTATTGGCAGCCATCATATATTTTAATTATCATATATATTTTATTAATGAAAAAAACAAAATGATTTGTTGGTGTAACACATACAAAACCCATTTTTAACAAATACTCGTTAGAGGCTTAATAAGTATTTCGATAGTGTTAAGTTCCTTGTTACTTTTTTTCGATAAAAGTTTGAGATAAGAAGAAGATAATGACTCGATATTTTGCAAATCTACGCCCTGTCCTATAAACTTTTCTAATTCAATGATTACCTACATTAAACATGTTTTTGAAAAGTAATAGCAAAACTAAAGGACCGATTTATTTTTCATTAACAAAACAATTTGATTTGGAATAACATAAGAAAACATTGGTCTTTAATTATTCTAAAAAAAATTCTACAATAAAACAAATTACAATATTTATTCAAGGAACTAAACGACCACGTTGTAGGCGATGGTAAAATCTATTCCCACTGTTGTGATTTAAACAATGAAGAAAGTATTTTAAAATCCTTTGAATGGATACGCACCACCTATGGAACAATTAATATATTGATTTGTAATGCTGGCATTGTTAAAGCTAACTTTTTATCTGGTAAGTGTGATAAATAGTGAAATAAAGGCCTAAATTAATAAATTTCATGCCACGTTTTTACTTTTTGCCACAAATGTTTTTTATTAAATATTTTAGAATCGAACTCGAAAGAACTAAAGGAATTGTACGATTTAAATGTATATGCCACGACCATTTGTTTGCGTGAGGGCTTGAAATTAATGCGTACAATGGCAACATCTTCAAGAAGTCATATAGTAGTTATGAACAGGTATGTAGTGATGTTTTTGTTTAAATTTTAAATTATTTTATTTTGTGTTCATAAACATTTACATCTAATAATGCGTGCTGAAATACTTTAACGCTAAACATCAGTTTTATATATAAATAATATAATGTATTAGTATGTATTGCTTTAGGCAATATATGTGCGTGTTGGTTAACATGTGTGTTTGTATATAAAGTCTACAATGTTACAATTAATAACTTATAATAATGTCATTAAAGATTCCAAAAAGGCAATTAAAATCAAAATAAGGGAAATTTCTTCTACTCCATTTGTTCAATTAAGAAGAAATGAGTTTTTTTATGCTTAAACATACCCACATGTATATGTTTACTACAAACATATGTTTGCACACACACAGCACCGTGTTATTTAGTAGAAAAAAAGTGCCAACATGTGCTGATATTATAAAAATTAATAGCTGAAGTGATTTTATTTTTATTACTTAATAAATAATAATTGTGAGACGTTCACTTTTATTAGTTAAAAATTATATATTAAATAGTGCAGTAAAGCTTTGAGTTACCTTTGCCTGTAACTATAAACTCTATTTAGTAGCAAGAAAACTGACTCACTCTTGAAGAAATAGCTCAATCCCCATGTTTTCTCTATTTGTCACTTCGTTAACTCTAATTAAACTTTAACAGCCATTACACATTTCATCAGCATTCGTTGTTTCTTCTATGGTAGTGTATAGTAATCCCGCATCCAACTTAAAGTATACCCTTTCGTTTGTCTGTTATAATATTGTAATCAATTTACAAGTTTACATTGTACATTTGGTATTTGTAACTAATATAATTTGTAAATGGTTTTAAAAACTGCAAAAGTTTAACCTGATCTGGATTCGCTGTTTTTAAATTGCATGGTACTGTCTGTGTCGCATAAATTCCATTAAAATTTATTTTTAAATTTGAGTGGGAGGAGAACTTTTTCGGCCACCTATATCTTACGTCGATTTCATTATGTTTTCATTTACACTGTGGAGATACAATTTTCTGGCATCATGATGAAAATTGCGATGAATAATGAAAAGGAAATTTACCACCTTATTAACACATTAAGTGAACTTAAAAGCATTTTACGCACATTTACAGGCACAAAAACATACATGTACATACAAAAGCATATATATTTGTATGTACATTTGTACATGCATACATTACAATTTATTCATACAAACACATGCCAAAAGATGTTATACACAAAAAGTCGGTCTATATTAAAATCTTTTATGGATGTTCGCAAGCGTATGGCTGTGTATTCATGTATGTATATGCCTATCAATATATGCATAAAGTGTTTATGTGTTGATTAAAACATTAAGCAACACTATTATGGGTATTTGGGAAGAAGCTTTTAATCATGGATTCTGGGCATCAAACAATATTAAAAAATTTAAATAAAAATTTTCTTGAAATAGAAAATTTATTACAATAGAAGTATTATTATATTGTAAATGGACAAAGAATATTTAATATCATTGGAAAAGTTTTTCGATAATTAAAATAAAATATTCAACGTGAACTTTTCGAAAAATTTTATTTCGATGAGGAATTTTTTTAATATTTTTTTTTTTTTTTTAATTGGGAGTTAAGCAGCGAATTTATAAAAATATTGTAGATTATACCCTTCACCTGTGGTGCCATGGATATCTTTTTTTTTTGTCATTCCTTTTGTGTCTGCTATTAATTTCCGACTCTATAAAGTATATATTTCCAGAAAGCTTCTGAATAGGTAAGTCGATTGAGTTATGTCTGACTTTACTGTGTATTGGTTGAAATCAACTGAAGCCCCACATGTTTCACAGATCTGTATGTGATATCAATCTTTTGCAAATATCCGGGAATAAATCGCTATTGAAATCCAACACAATTTCCCAATTTTGAAGATATGAGCAAACAAACACGATATTTTTCTCATATTTTAACCATAAAACAAAACAACATCTTCTTAGCCCAAGGTTAATCTATCAACACATTTGTTACATGCCTCTAGGGATATTCGTAAAAAATTTTGCACAAATCAGTCACTAATAAGCAAAGTTATAGGCAAAAATAATTTATAAAAATATATATTTATTTATTTATTAAGATACTAAACCTCTTATATAATTTGTGGACAAGCTAAAGACCCCAAAATACAATCCTTAGACTCAAAAACAGTTGCTAAGAAAACTGACAAATCGGTTAAAAACTAACTGAGATTTAAGCACAAAACTGCTAATGCTTCGGTGCTTTTCCTAAAATTTACAATGTGGGTATTAAAAGAAAGGGCTTGATTAGTAAAATATAATACACCATAATAAATTTTAACTCCATTAAAACACTACAAAATGGCATACAATAATTTTATATACATATGGGTCAAATCTAATAATTACAAATGTACCCACTTCAACACCCTCAATATTGGTATTAAACGAAGGAGCTTGATCAGTTGAATACAGTAAACAATGAAAAATTTTAAATCCATGATGGCGTCCGAAATAAAATGGCGAATATATGGGTCAAATATATTAACAACCACTTTGCCCCTTAAACCCCCATATTATTTGTAACATACGAAAGGGCTTAATCAGTAGAAAATAACAATCTATGTAAAAGTTAATATGGGTATAAACAAGTAAGAGTGCTATATTCGGCCATGCCGAACCTGATAATACCCTTCACCAACATGTACATAGGTATAATCCCACATCGTAGCTTAACCTATATTTCATGTTATACAACATTTTTCCTTATTATTTTCGACGCCATCCTTGATTTTGAATTTTTATCTGTATTCTACTAGTCAAGGCCTTTAATTTGATACCCATATTAATGGGGTTAAAAATTTGATCTGCCATTTTGTTTTAGACGCTATCTTGCATTTTACAATTTTTAATAATTTACTGTATTCTACTGGTCAAGCCCTTTCATTTGATACCAATATTGAGGGGGTTCAAGAAGCAACGTTTTAAAAAACCAAATTTGACCCATATATAAATTTATTGTCCGCCATTTTGTAGTGGAGGCCAACATGAATTTTAATTTTTTTTATAGTATCTATATTGCGTTAATCAAGTGCTTTCAGATGATACCAATATTGACTCTCTTGGTTGTCTAGAAGCTGAAGAAAATAGATTTTCGTTTGTAAATTTTTGGAATATATATATTTAAAAAAAATGTTGCCTATAACTTTACCGATTAGAGCCCAATTTATCTAAAATTTTTCACGAATATCTCTAGAGGCATATTATATCTACAAATAGTAACAAAGGTACCTATAAATTATTCTATGGCTGAAAAATTTCAATTTTGGTGGTAAAAATATGGGAAAAAAGAGACGCAGTCGCGTTTGTTTGCTCATATCTCAGAAAGTTTTAGCGCGATTTTGCTGAATTTTTGAATAGCGATTCATTCCTGGATATTTCCAAAAGATTGATACCATACACAGGTCTGAGGAACATGTGGTTGCTTCTAAAAGTTGATTTCAGCCAACACACGGACAGAAGGACAGACGGTCAGGGCTTGATCGACTCCTCTATTCATAAGCTTTCAGAAAATATATACTTTATGGGGTCGGAAATAAAAATTGTAGAAATTACAAACGGAATGACAAAGCTATATATACCGTTGTGCACCACAGGTGAAGGGTATAAAAAAAAGATCTTGACTATTGAAAATTAAAGACGTCGTCGGAAATATTAAAACAAAATTTCATATAACATTGAATCTGATATCTAGGCTAAGCTATGATTTGGTCATTATACTTTGTACATGATGGTGAAGTGTATTATCAGATTCATCAGAATTCTAACTTGTCTATTTTACTTACTATGTCCCCATTTAAAAGTTCTTAACTGACTAAGAAATATGTCTACTACATTTTACAGTGGTGGTTCGATAATTACTTCCAGCTTTTATAAACTTCATAATAATATTATTATTAATACAAAATCTACTCCATAGCCCGAAATTATCTCTTAAAACTTTTAAAAATATTGATATCAAGATGATATTTTAGTTCTATGTAGACAAGTGTAATAGGTTTATAAAACTATTCTAAAATATAATAAAACGGTTGAAAATGTTAGAATTGAGTAAAAGTTGACCACAAATAAATCTGAAGTAAACACAAATCTATCTAAAAAAAACTTCGACATTCAATCAATAATTATTGATAACTTAGATGTAACGTTTCTGAAAATCACTGAAATACTCATAAAACTGCTGTTTAGGTATATAAATACTTGCTGAGTAATGCCTCATAACAGAATTGCAATACAAATTAACCCAAATAATTTTTTACATTCTGTATAACAGGTAATTTTCCGAATGTACCCAGGGTGAATACCCCTTCTAAAACGATTTTAATTTTAATAATGTGTACATTTTTTCAGATAATTTTATGACCAATCTTGTATTTAACACTGACACACAAGCACACATTTAGCAGGTATGAAATTAATTTACATTTAACGCACACACATATACACACACACTGACAGTCAAAACTAAATAAAATCTTAACCACAAAATTGTATACCAGTGATTTATTTACTGACGTAAAACCTCTCTCTCTTTCAAGCAAAAAAATAAGCATGCGAAAAACACACACAAACATTTATAACACACATTTAAGTGAATGAAAAAAAATTTTTTTTTAATGTAAAATGTCCGTATTAACAGACTTTATTACTAGTAGTAATTAAAATGCAACTTAAGCTACTTTTCTTTTTAATGAACTCGAAAGGAAAAACAAAATTCATATTAACTGACCACATCAAGACTGTTTAACGTAAAAGTCCCGGTGATATAAAAATGCGATAAGGAGGGAGATAAAATGGGGCAGACACTGAAGAAAAGACCAAAGACCTGACAGATTTTAAAAACCAATAAAGTCTGCTCTTTCATAGTTGTTGCTGAAATTTTATTAAAATCATGGCATTGATGTTAATGGCCTTTAGAAAATGACACAGAAACACGAGCAGACAAAGTGAAGCCACAGACAAATGGTCGCCAGATACAAGAATTGGCATGAAAATTGTATTTTGATTGTAGTGTCCTAGTTAAATGATAATAACATTGTTATATTGCTACAATGCACTTTACACACTCTACAAGCATTATCCTTTATCTCAACTTATTGTCAAATAGCAAATATTTAGGTAAACATACACATACATATGTATGTATTCCTTTAAATAAACTTTATCTCAAAAAAGCATTTCACCCCTACACAATGACGGACAAAATAAAAATGTTACAATATTATTTATAACATGTTGAGGAGTACAAAGCACTTGTATAAATGTCAATAAGTGTTGCCAGGTTAGTCTTTTGTGAAGCTAACGTTTATTTTTTTAACTAAAATTTTTATTATTTAATTTTCAAAATCACCTCATAAAACCCAAGCAATTATTTACCCAAATATGAATTAATTCTTATAACATTCCTTTTTCTACTACAAATTTTTTAAAGTAGAGAAGTCTTTTATTTTAAATATAATGTATATGCTCGCTTTATTTAAAAAAAAATATACTGTATATTTTTTAAAACAAATACATATTTAGGAAATTTTCGAACTTTATTTTAATAGGTATTTTCTACCCTTTTTTGAAGTTGATTTTGCATCTTTTTTTTGTAATTCCTGGCAGCACTAATTCAGAGTTATATACAAATAGTTTAATCTCTGTAGTTAACAAATAGTTATAAGACAATTAAAAGAGAATTAAATATTTTATTCAGTAATATATCGGGATAAATTTATTTGTTTATTAAAAAGAATTTGTCTGATAATGTCACCAGGTTCGATTAATTTTCAGTCTCTGGATCTAATAACATTAAAAAAATCAAGTTTTAATGACACTCTCTTTTAACCCATTCTATTGCGGTCGACGACAGATAACATCTTTATAAAAAACTCAGAGTAAGATTGAGAGATAATCTACCCTTTAATGGTCAAAAGTGCAATATGGCAGTTATTGTGTAACACGTAGCACCGTCCTCAATCAAATTCCATATAGTTCAACTTTAGTACAAATAAATTTAATATCAATAGACTGTAGGTCGTAGATGATGATTAGGTTAGGTTAGGTTAGGTTAGGTTGAAAAGAAGGGGTATAAAAGCCCAAACCCATAACAGGTATGCACTTATGCCCAGTTGGAATGTATGGCAGTATGGAAAACGGAATTCCCAAACAAAAACCATAAATATTTATAATTTCCCATAAAATAACGGACTAGTCCAAGAACCCAGTCCCCTCAATGTAACGCCTTATGGATCTGCAGTTCGAGTTCCCCAGGTATTCCAAGGACAATGACAGAGATAGTGTACCAAAGTCTTATCCTCTTCCTCGCATGCTCTACATGTTGTCTCCTCAGATAATCTCATGCGAGCTAGATGAGTTCTCAACTCCGTATGACCTGTAATTACACTGGTTAGTTTCCTAAGTGTAGGTCTACTTAGTGATGATTACCTTACGATTGTCTTTTGGTATTGAAAACAGTTTTTGGGAGAGGTCCCCAGATTATTTCTACTAGAATATTACATTTTACATAATTTTATATAAGATCTTATATATTATTAGCTATGTATATTTTCAAATAACAGTAAATTTGGCTAACTACATCCCGCATTACAATTAGACAGTAAAATGTCAACTTAACCAACAAGGATTAAATGATTAAAGGGTATGCCAAAATTAATACAAAATTTTAATTATTCGCCATTTGTGCAGGTAAGTGATGGCAACCCTTAAGTAACAATTTGACAGCTGACAGTTAAAAAAATAAAAGGTTACACTATAGAACAACGTGGCTTTATTATTCAACAATATTTCAAAAATAATGACAGTTTGATGGCAAAGTTCGGAAACTTCACACAATCGCCAGACATTTACAGTTCTTGCATTCTCTCATTTCATTGATCAGGATTAGTTCCCCATATCGTGTGATTTAACACCATTAAAACCGTGATTCAATAAAAAAAAAAAATAATCAGAAGACTAAGAAACTTTTTTTTTTATTTAATTCGAATATTGCGTTAATTTTAGTACACCCTATATTATTTTATAAAAATGAGTGGTTGCAAATATGCGAATGATGGGTTACAGCCAAAAACTGTTGTACTTTTGTGCAGTTGTAACATCGTATAACAACAAAAACAACTACAAATAAGTATATTCATATGACACAAAATGGCAAACAATGTGTTTATGTTGGTGACTGTGAACTCATGTGATTATGTCATGATTTTTACAAAGCACAATTGGATGAAAATTTTATCTTTCAAGGTGAAATATTTATTTTTAATATGGAAATAATGAAACAAAAAACATTTTGTATAGAATTTCATTAAAAAATAATAAAAAATAGTTTAATATATATTTTTTATACATTGGATAAATTTATTTTTATTTTGAAAATTATTTGAAGCCAATGTGCAAAAACTGTTTGATGCATTTTTATGTCTATATGCTTTACAAATTGCATTAATGGCGCCTGTTTTTTTTATATTTTGTTTGCAACAACTTGACAAACAAAAATGAGTTCATAAGGATGTACTAAAATTTTGATAAGAAAAGCTTAAAAAAATGATTTTCTTTGATAAAAAGATTAAGAAAGAAAATTTATATAGAAATTTTAATATTCATATAAAGGGTGTTTTTTAAAGAGGTATAGAATTTTGGAATGGAAAAAAATAAAGATTAAGTTTTTAAATTGATATGAAATTTATTTAATTTCAAAGATAAACTTCTGGCATTATAAATTAAGTATGACATCTGGCATATGACCGCCACGACTGGCTCGGAAGTAGTCTAATCTGGTGGTAAAATTCCTCCAACATTTGTGACCGTACATTGGCAATAACACGGCTAATGTTGTCCTCCAAGTGGTCAATCGTTTCAGGCTTATCGGCGTATACTAGCGACTTTACATATCCCCACAGAAAATAGTCTAGCGGTGTTAAGTTGCACGATCCAAAGGTCTGAAACTTGAAACCGTGCGTGACATGTTGCTCCATCTTGTTGAAACCACAGCTTCTGAACATTATATTTGTTTAATTAATCAACGAAAAAGTAGGTTAGGTTAGCTTGTATTGAAAAGGAGGAGCACTAAAATCCCAAACCCATGACAAGTATACAACTATGCCCAGTTGGCATGTTGTGCGCTCCATGTGGAAAACGGAATTCCCAAACAAAAACCATAACAATAATTTCCCATAAATAACGGACTAGTCCAAGAACCCAGTCCCCTCAATGTAACTCCTTATGGATCTCCAGTTCGAGTTCCCCAGGTATTCCAAGTTCGGCATAGTATCCACTGTAAAATTTTCGCGCCTAATATGCCCAAACGCGGGACAATGACAGAGGTAGTGTACCAAAGTCTCATCCTCTTCCTCGCATGCACTACATGTTGTCTCCTCAGATAATCTCATACGAGCTAGATGGGTTCTCAACTCCGTATGATCTGTAATTTTACTGGTTAGTTTCCTAAGTGTTGGTCTACTTAGTGTCAGAATCTCCTTTGATTTCCCAAGATTTGGGTCACCCCATAGTGTTTTTGTCACTTTACCGACATCAGTGCTTTGCCATTTTTTGACATGTTCCTCCATCGCCCAACATTTAAGTTCATCCTTAAATCGTTTAAAGGGTTTAGCATTTTCCAAAGTTATAGTACTCAGAAGATCCCCCATTTTGGACAATTTGTCGGCTTTCTCGATTTTGGTCATCCCGTTATGGAACGAAAAAGTAAGTAATTATATATCTACGGCGATTACCATTGACTGTTATACTCTGATCAGCATCGTTTTTGAAGAAGTTCGGACCGATGATTTCACCAGCCCATAAAGCACACCAAACAGTCAATTTTTCTAAATGTAACGTTGTCTCCATATGTTATTAAAGATTATAATCATCACTCTAAATACGTCGATTTTGTTTATTAACATTTTCATTTAAACAAAAGTGAGCTATATCACTAAACAAAATTCGCTTATAAAAATCGGGATCAATATGAACTAACGGCAATTTGGTGTTGGGCCTATTTGCCTTGCTCTTCATGGGTCAGTCTGTTCTTGTTGAAATGCCAAACCAAACTAAATATAAAGCACTTGACAGCTAATAAAATGGGCGCCAGTTTAAAAAGTGTTGTCAACGTAAATTTCTATATCTTTATAAAAAAGTATGTATGTATGTAAAAAGTAAGTATGTATGTATTTTCTAGAAAAAACGTACTTAAGTATAATGCATCAAAATATTTTATACATTTAAAAAAATTCATTAAGCGTAAATTAAATATCAAACGTTTAAGTACCATACGATAAATATCCCAACAATTAGAAAAGTTAAATCTATATTTGAGAAATTTTTTGATTTTCAAATTTCGCCTTAACTTTGATTTAATTAATTTATTTTACGAAAAATAAATATTAATTTTTCCATAACAAAAAATATATTTCCGAGGTAAAAATCAATAGCTTTTCAAGATTTATGCTTAAAGTAGACATGACATAATCATAATGCTATAGCGATAAGAAACCAAAATTCAATTGGTTCTATGGTTATGGCGAAAGTCATCTACACCCAGAAAAATTTAGCGCCAATCGAATGATTCAGTACATGCAATAGAACTTTTTTTGTGGTTATAAAATTTATATTGTAAGAATCAAAATTTCTTAATGCTGACTAAATATTTTTATTCCAAAACGAAATTCTGTATATACAATCGCAAAATTCTGCTATCAAAACTAAACTATGCGATTGGCGAAAATTTTGGTACTTAACGTACGTACTGTAACTACTGTACTGTACGTACAAACGATACTGTTTTCTTTGTGTATAATTTAATATATTGTTGTTATGGCTATGTCACACCTAATTTAAGCATTAGGGGCCGTATTCATAAAAAATATTTTAGGTTTATTGAAGGCTTATTTGACAAATTTATCTACAACATCTGTCAAATAAGCCTTTAATACACCTAAAATATTTTTTATGAATACGGCCCTAGAAATTTATATAATTTTTTTCATTGAAAATTTTTTTAAATGCATACATATATTTTTAAAAAATTTTAATCTATTTGGATTTATTGAAAAAAATCAATTTAAGAAATTTTAAAATTTTCAGATAAACTCTTAATATATATTTTGTGTACTTTTTATTATTATTGTTTTTTTTTTAATAAAAAATTTTTAATACATTTTTTAAAACTTTCGGTAATTTTTTCAAATTGTCACCATTCTAAATTGCACACACAAGTTTGTGTATTTAAATGGCATTACAAAACCTGTACTTGAAATAGTATTTTGCATTCGTTTTGTTGTCGTTGGCGTTGTCATCGTTTTAGATATCGTTAAATTTAGGACCAACAAACACTTAGTTGTTATTGTTTCAGTATGTGTGTATTCGTGTTAATATCTATGCAGGTAATAGTGTTGGAGCATTGGTGGGAATTTTAAAATTTTGTACACGTTTTGAGGCATTAAAACACATACACTTTTCAGTTTTCTATTGAATCAGCTTTTCGGGCTATAAAATGCTTATTTTGCAGTTGAAATCTTTCCTTTCTTTTATTTCTGTCTATCGTCCTTATGGTCAATTCTAAGGCAAATTTATTCATTAGGTTATTGAGTTTTACCTTTTTGCCTTTTTTTGCCAATATCATACCTTCCAAGGTAAAATAATGTAGGGCATGCAAAAATATTAAGAACTGCATTTTAAACTATTTGCGATCGCTAAAAAAGTTTACGCATCAAACGCGATAAAGTTTTTAAATAAAGTTTTACCACCTATATGTAATTTATTTGATGCATGGTTTGAAATTTTATTTTCGCACCACTGTATCAACGAAAACAATTTTTAAGGGTTAAAAAGGCAGAAAATTTGCTAAAGCCCATGACTGATTCATCAAACATTGGTTACGAACACTATCTGCAACAAAACTTTAATATATGTGCAGAACATAAAATTAAAATAGTACAAGACTCCTCTTTGTAAAACATCGCCTACACTGAACTTGAAATTTATTTCATTTAATACCTAGTCATAACAACATTTCCCGCCAGGTAGACCCTTGGAAAAATTACGTCAAAAAAAGTTATAACCCTAATTAAGTACTCTTAATTTGTCAGCTGATTATTTCTTTATTTACTTACTTTAAACATCAGCTGTCTAAGTCCACAGATAAATCACAATTCTCTCTCTATTCTCATTTATTTCATATATCAAACTTCATATATAAAAAACGTTAACAAAAAACTTCTTTCTGAACTGCGATTACCTGATGAATACATTTGCCTGGTCCATTCATTCAGAGAAAGTATTCAAAATTTATATTTTTATTATTTTTAAAATTTATTTTTAAGAAGTTTATAAAATCGTATTTTGTTATATATGTATATGCATTTACTATATTCACAAGAAGTTCTGAGCATCGTATTGTCATAATGTCATAATATCTTAAAAATTTTAAAATTAATGAAAAAATTTTATCGCTTATAGTAAAAATGTTATGACAATACGACAATTAGGACAACTTTTAAATTCACAAATAATTCTTTATAAAAATTCTTAGACTACAATTTGCTTACAACATATTATAGTTTCAACAATTGCTAATGCGATAAAATTGGTACGAGTATGTCGTGTTTTTTTAAATATAATTTAAAATTTCATTTTAAAAAATAATTGTGGCACGGGCAGTATGTATTTCTGCTCCATCCTGCTGGAACCACTTGTTAGTTATCACAGGTGGTACAAAATTATTAATAACTAACGTTGGTTTTTTTTATTTTTATATATACATATATATATATTTTTTGGCAATTATTTTGTAGGTTGAATTTTATATTTGTAATTATTAGAAATTTTCTGAAGTCTTTCAAGGGGCGCACAGTAGCGCCTTTTCCAAAAACCCGTGGCAAAAATACAAAATTTCATGACAAAATTTTGTGAAATGAATGAAAACATCGTATAAAGAACTACTTACAGATGACAATTCAAAAACATTTTCCTTAATTGCATAAAAATTATAGTTTGTGGAGCTGCTCAAAGTCGACAATTTTTTAAAAAGCAAAAAAAAAAGGGTGATCTTGGAAAAATAAATGCACTTTAGAATTAAAGTGTCAGAAACATTACCGTTTGATTACTACTTTTTTAGTATTTTTTTTAAAGGTATGTTTGTTTTTAATTAAAATAAGTAGTAAAATGTTCAGCAGATGCCCTACTTTTTCGGCAGTAGCCGCTTTTCAGACACCCTATATTTAGGTCATTTTTACAAATAAAATAGAGCATATCTAAAAATGGTCAAAAATGGTCTCGCCCATATTTTCTGAGCATATTTGCTACATAATACTTGAAATAATTTAACTTAGTTTAGCTGCCGTAGGTTTGCCGCTGTAGGTGAAATAAGAAGAAAACTGTTACAACCTCATAGCGAAAACGAGAAAATTTTTTTTCACTGCAGCAATTTTAGTGTAAAATTAAGTAACTTATTACATATTTTTATTGCTTCTCGTTAAATAATAAACAATATTTTGCTCTGAATATTGATTTACCGACCTATTTTTTTTTTGGTTTATATATATTTTTTGAATTATTTCTTGGGCTTACAAGGTCAAAATGTATATTAATATACATAAAAAACCATTATTTCATTATTTCATCCGACGTTTCGCTGGTATTTTCCAGCATCTTCAGGGATATTTTTTTATTAAATCTGTGCCAATCAGGTTGGCATAATTATTGCAATTTTTTTAACACCTGTTATAAAAGTAGGCAGGTGGTTTTAAAACTTTTTTATACAGAATAAAATATAAACTGCAGGTATATAAAAGTAGGCAGGTAGTTTTAAAACTTTTTTATACTGAATAAAATATAATGTAGGTATACATATATTCCAGTTAATTTTTTTTTTTGCTCAAATTAGGTAGTTAAAACCCTTTTTTTAATTTTTGGGTACAAATTAAACCGCAATTGTATAATGCAGCCAGTAAGGTTTTTACTTTCTAAAACTAGTGATCAATAATAGAACGTGTACAATTTTATTTTAAAGTGCGATAATGTCATTTACCAATTTAGAATTGTTGGAGTTATTCACAAACTCAGATAATGAAAATGCATTTAAATTGGCTTTTGTGGAAAAACTACACGATTTACCAGGATACCACGAAATGGATGTTCATAGCAAAATTCACTTCGTTTTCCTAGCAATTAAAAAAATGGCTTACCTCACACCGTACGAAAAAAGCATTTATGAAAAACAACCCAGACTGGCTAAATGAAGTTACAACTTTTGAAAACATCGAAGAACCACATACATCTTCTGACAGGAAAAGAGGAAGACCAGCAAAAACTATAAACGAGTGTTCTGAGTACACAAGAAAATGTAAACTTTAAAATGCCACAAAAGATATATCTAAATCGCATCTTTTAGAAGCATTATGTCTTAAGTTATGATTTTTGCAACGAAAAAAGTCAAAAGGCGCCACTGTGGGGCGGTTAACCGCCTCTACATGGGCTCTGTGACTTATAATCAGCAATATCGGTGCTTTAAGTAAAAACTAATCAAGTTTTTTGTTAAATAAAAAAGGAAAAATTAGCGACACTGAAAAACTTTTTCATTTGCTTTTTATGGTACATAAATTTTTATATATAATCCATGCGCACATATCTAGTAGTGTGTCTGTATGTGCATTTTATTTTTTGATAGTTTTTATTATATTATCTATTTCATCCATTAATATGAAAGCTACTTTACCAAATTTTAACACCATAAGTTAATTATTTTATAATTGTAAGAGAAAATATTTCATTTTTGGGGGAATAACATTGCTTTTACTACGATCGTAACCATTTTAGGTTGAAATAAGAAAATTGTCATCAAAATTGCTTGTACAAAGTTTAAACTAAATTTCGCCTATAGCTTTTTATATATGACATCAAAAGTACTTTTTTGTATGGGGAATACCATGCTTCCTGCTCCGATGCTATTCATTTTTTCTTGAATAAGGAAATTTTTATCAAACTAACTCGTATAAGGTTTACAATTTGTAGGGGTGTTACCACGCCCACCTAAAATATAAAATAAAAATATAGCTTATAACCGTTAGGAAGGGAGACCTAGAGTATTGGTAAAACATTTTAGAAATCGAATAAGTAGTTTCGAATAACATACAAACACACATTTCCTATTTATTATATTAGTAAAGATAGTATGATCGTGTTCTTTACTCAGGGGGACTTTTAGCCCATTCTGTAAAATAAAATAAAATATTATTATTATTATTATTATTATTATTATTATTATTATTATTATTATTATTATAAAAACAACAATTTGAATTTATATAGTTTTCGCCATCTTTTGTCCACCATTGTATTAGAGTGAATCTTGCTTGAATCCTACATACATACATTCCATGCATACCTATGTTCGTATATGCATCTGATATACATATGTTAAAGTGAATACGTTCACAAAAACCTCTTTGAAAGTGAAATGTTTTTGCTGTTATTGGTGAAGTGTGATGAGGATGTATTTTATTTTCATTTGGCATATGTGAGCATTAAATATAAATAAAACGCAGAATAACTCAATTATTAAACACAATTAAGTATTTACGAGATATAATGCATAATGTCATTTTATGCATGCATACATCTATAAACAACCACATATACAAAATCTGTCGGATGCCTTATGCCAGCTACGAGCATATGCACGCAAATGAACAAATAATTTTTAAATACTCTTACATGCGTATGCATTTGTAAAGATATACTTATGCATACATTTGTATGTATGTATGTACATATAAATATAAATTTGATTTTTGTATTTTAATGCGAACTGTATTAAATAAACTCAATTGCACTTAGCCTTCTCTCTAGCTCTTTTAAGCTTTTTCTTTATGTTGACTTTGTTTTTTGTGAAATCATAAACTTTTACAAACATAATTGCGTACATATACATACATATATGTATGTATGTGTTTTGCATATATTTATTTCATTTATTATACCCTTCACACAGTGAAAAAGGGTATATATAGGTTTGTCATTCCGTGTGAAATTTCTACAATTTTCATTTCCGACCCCATAAAGTATATATTTTCTGAAAGCTTATGAATGGAGGAGTCGATTAAGCCCTGACCGTCTGTCCGTCTGTCCGTCTGTCCGTCTGTCCGTGTGTATGTTGAAATCAACTTTTTGAAGCCCCCCGACATAGGTTGGACCCGGGTAAGGTATTAAAATATCAGAAATATTCGGGAGTAGATCGGTATTGAAAATCAGAAACATCGGTACATAAACAACTGAGATATGAGCAAAAACCCACGACCACCTCGATTTTCTTTTCATAAAAACAACATTACAACAACAACATACATACATACAAACGTGTATACTGGTTAGAGAAAACGTGGCATCGAATCCCAGCTGAGGCAAAAAAAATTTTTTTTAAATTTTTTTAAAATTTTTTTTTTTAATTTTTTTTTTATTTTTTTTTTATTTTTTATTTAATATATTATATATATTTTTATTATTATTTTTTTTTATTTTTTTTTTTTTTAATTTTTTTTTTATTTTTTTTTTGTTTTATATATATTATATATGTATATAATAATTTTTTTTTTTTTAATTTTTTTTTTTAATTTTTTTTTTTTTAATTTTTTTTTAATTTTTTTTTTGTTTTTTTTAACATACATACGTGAATTTACTGTTATTGCATGACTACACGTTGTGAAGGGTATATAAGATTCGGCACGGCCGAATATAGCGCTTTTACTTGTTTTTAATATGAAATTGTATAAAAATTTAATTTAATTTTTTGTAATGTTTTAAATACTTACCCTCCAAAAAAAAGCAACGCATCAAAAAATCATTTGCATGGAAATTATTAATAAACAAAACCAAACAAAAGTTGTGTATGAACAAAAAAAAAAACAAGAAAACAAAAGCACATTATGTTTGTGAAAATTGTTGGTTCATCTGTGCATATAAGCGTATGAGTGTTGTTAATTTGAACTTATCTTTAGATCTATTGAACGCTGGCTGAATTATTATGATGGCCATCGTTATTGTTATTGTTAAACTTAATTGCTGTTGAAGGCAAACACTTGCAATATCTATACTAATTAAAAAATATGATTGTGTGTGTGTGTATCTGTGTGCTCATATTGTAACTACAGTAATTCTTAAACAGTTAGAGGCGGGAAATATTTTTTTGAATTTTAAAATAACTAAAAATCAAAATTTATAAACCAAAGTTTAACTGTTTCAAATTGTTTTCAAATAAAATTCACTTAAACAACATTGTAGTCTTTATAAACACAGTGAATATAAAACAAATAAACAACGGAGTAGTATTTTATTAATTAGTAAAATTTTTTAAATAACGCATGTCGTCGAACATTCTTAAGAACATAATTTTTTAAATTGTTTTGATACGGGTTTTTTAACTAAATTGGGCAAAATTTCTACGACAATATCTTGTGATTCACTCTTTTTTCTTTTAAAACGAAAATCAAAATGATTTAAAAAAAATTAATAGAATATACATATATATGTATATAAACAGTATATGTATCAAGGTAGTTGAACAAATTCTGTGTAACCGAATAAAATGGTTTTGTCAACCAATTTTATTTAAACTGAATCTTTAATGGCAATTTCATAATTTTAACTATAGAGTCGTCTAATAATAGTTTTATTTCGATATGTAAAAAATAAGCATTTTAAAGGGAAATCAGCGTTTGTTGATTTAATTGTAAAGAAAAAATTTTGCCATAATAATGGAAAATACTATCAGTCGAAAAGCGGTCATAGTTGTACTTGTATTATTTTTTTCACTTCATGTAATTTTCCTTTACCAATAAAAAATTTGCTGCTTGATAACTTCACGAGTTCGATCTGTGAAGTCTTGAATCGATTGTGAGCCATAGACCTTGTCGTTCATTTAGTCCCAGGAAAAAATCTGAAGATTTTAAATTAAAAGATCCCGATAGTCGATTTTGATCGTCGGAAAGTCACACGGTAAGGAAAATTTCCACTCAAAAGAGCGATGGTATCGTTACTTACGTGGGACGTAGTACTGTCTTGTTTAAAATAAACTTCGTTATCATTTATAGACGAAAAATGGGCAAACCTAGGTTTTTCCCTCATACTATTGGCAATATTAGCATTATTCTTCACTTAATTTTCCTTTCCCAAAAGCTGATTTTGGAAAAAGGCGTTATTTGGAGGCTGGATCTATTTAATTACTGAGCTGATCATCAAAAAATTTAATTGAGATTTTTGTCGGTAATTCTATATCAAATCTAATATTTTTCACAATTTTATAGGTGTTAAGGATAATTCCACAACTGACCCATTTACAAACATAGAATTCAGAAGGCAGATTTCTATTTCATTAAACTTATTTGCAGTGAATTCTAGTTTGTTAGATGAAATTAATTATAAAACGCGTATTTTTGAAATCACTTTTAAATGGAATTAGAATCATAAAAATTATCAAAATTTTCTACGAAAAATGTGTCAGTCTGTTAAAATTTTATCTTTTTTGTTACTCCCATAAGGGTTAAATACAAATTTTAATAATAAGTGGACTGTAAAAATTATACTCCACTAAAGGTGGGAAATTTATGTGGAGACTAGATAAAGTTGTTAAAAGATTACATAGGAAAGAAAAACTAAAAAAATTTTGCTCTTTGATTACAAAGTATACATAGACAGATGGTCAGGAAAACGAATTTATCGATATTTCTTATTATCTGATTCTAAGCTGATCGATATACTCAGACGAAGTGGGGGAATTATTTGTTTTGAACTGCGCCAGAAATACATAACACCCTTAATACTTATGGTGGTGTGGGATTTAAAAATTAATAATATTTGAATAAAGAGAAATGTTGGACATAATTTCTTAATGTTTTAACATTTATTTTTAAAATGAATTTTTACATTTTAGTTTTACAGTAGCACTAATATATAATATTTCCTTTTAAGAACACTGTGTAGTCTGATTTTTGATATTCGATCTGCGGGCGAAGGGGCGTGGCAAAACCCAATTTTCATATTTCATCACCAATGACATATACATATATTTATTTTGTTTGTTTTTTTATTTTATTTTATAAAGACGTTGCATGTTTTTTAAAACGAGATATCAAACTCTTAAATCGGTTATGTAGTTCCGAAGATATTTACAAAAAACCTATGTTAATAATGATCCAATATCAAAATTTTAAAACTTTCGAAATGTTGCATTCAAAGATCCGAGTTTTCGGTGTATTTACAAAAAATATTTACAGCTCAATGAACAAATTCAATTGAAACTGTCCGGCAAAAAATTCAAATACAAATCGATCGACACAGAAATGGATGAAGAACAAGCCGTCAATTATCCCACTGAATTTTTAAATTCATTTCAACCACCCGAAATGCCACCGCATGTACTAACATTAAAGGTTGGATCACCGGTAATTCTTATTCGCAACTTAAACGCACCGAAGTTATGCAACGGAACCAGATTGACCATCAAATTCAACCGTTCAATGTTCACCAAATTTAATCGAGGCAACAATTATCGGTGGCAGATTCAAAGGCGAAGACGTACTTATTCCACTAATTCCGATAATTTCCAACTATTTACCATTTCAATTCAAACAACTCCAATTCTCTCTGCGTTTTGCCTTTGCTATTACCATCAACAAAGCACAAAGCTAATCATATACTATTGCTGGTTTATTTTTGGAAAATTAATGTTTTTTATATAGCCAGTTGTATGTGGCTTGCTCTCGAGTTGGCACGCCAAAAAACTTATACGTTTTACACCAAAACAAAAACAAAAAACATTGTCTCTCCGCTGGCCTTAAGATGAAGTAATAAGATTGAGACCATGCCTACACCATGTAAGTTATTCTGTAAAAAAACTTTAGGATAGGTATTCCATGGATTTTTATTTGAAGGCCGTAAATTTCGTTAAAAGCTCAATTTGAATCGTGTGGTAATACAACACTAATGTTTGCTTAAGGCTATAATACACGGCATGTTTTTTACATCTGACTTTAAAATTTGTGAGACATATGTAAATCTACATGTCTGTCAAAATTGTTCTTTTACGCTGACTGCTTTGCAGCAGCAGAGATTTCTGCCAACGGCTGATGTCACATGTTTTGACAGAAGAAAATAGAGCGCGCTCTAATTAAAATTTTGTCAGATGTCTCAACACATGTTTTTTTACAGATGTAATGTTTTAAAGGTAACACACGACATGTTTGTGTTAGCAGTGGAGAATTTGACAAGTCAGATGTAAAAAACATGCCGTGCATTAGCTCCTTTAGGGCCAGCAACACGGACCGAGTCAGCTAGTTTTTTATAAATATTTAATTAAAAGTGGTAAAAAAATATTTCTTAGACATCAATAGTATTAATCATAGAAGGATCAAATTAACTTTTCCATTTCCTGCATTATTTAGTTTTTATTTTTTATATTTTTTACTTTTCCTTAGCATTTGCTTTTGCACACATACTCTTACATAAAATTTAATATTTTAATCAAGTCATATTAATTCATCAGGTAATTTACAGTTCGGAAAGAACTTTTTTGTTTATATTTTTTATGTACAAAGTTTGACATTTGATATAAGTGAGAGAGAACAGAAAATTGTTTTTTATCTATAGACTGTGACAGTTGAAATTTAGTGAATAAGTGAAGAAAAAAATAATCAGCTGACGAAACAAGACTACCGATAAATAAATGTGCCTTGATTTTAATGCTTTTTACAAATTGTACTCAATCATTTTATTTTTATTATTCCGTTTTTGTTCAAAATTTACAACTACATATATCGATCCCTGTGCGCGAAAATATCGTTTGTTACGTTTTTTTAGAAGTCGTCTTTTTTATGCAAATTGGTTCTATATTCATTAATTCATCTGCTGATAAAATATTACAGCGATAATAGTTTTAGTTATGGAGATAACACTGTGTACATTTTATCGTATGTAGAAGTGTTATTTACATTTTTATTTATTTGAAAGTAATAAAAACGTTCTCCTGTAAAATGTTGTTTTTGTAACATATGATAATTTCGCGCACAGGAGTCGATATGTGGTTAAAAAAATAGCCATTTTAACGCGGTTCCGCAATTTCTTAAATTTTATATCAAATGGCGTCTGCCAAATTTTGACAATATGACCCTAACAGCTAAAAACCAGATATTTACTCTACAGCAAGTCTCAATATCATGATGTTAGTGGTTTTAGTTTGTAATAGTGTTGCCTCAATATATTTGATAGAAATTATAACAACTATATTATTAATATCAGTTTGTAATATTAAAAGCTTATATCGAGTGTTTCGTTTTAAATTTAAATTTATTTTTAAACATTAATTAACTTTAAACTTTTTTTTAAGATATTTTTCATATTTAAGATACATATGTTCACTCATATGTTTTTATTTCAATAACAAACATTTTACGAATGACTCTTCTTCCTTATAAATATATCCTTTAAAAGCATTTCTGTGATTTTTTTTTTCTCCAAATCAGAAAATATTTAAGCATAAGTTATTGATTGACACAATTAATTTTTAATATATTGTTTTTATTTATTCGAGCTTAAGATCACTTTTTTTATAAAAATTATTTTTTTTATTCCGATATTTCGCTACCACATTGGGTAGCTTCTTCAGGGAAAGTTTTTACAATTTATAACAATTAAAATATTAAAATTGTTCAAAAACAAATTTTTTAAAAAAGGCGGGAAAATTTTTTGTTTACATTTAAAATAACAAACGAAAATTCAAATACATACATATATCATAAAAAATATTTTTGTCAACAATTTTATAATTTTTTTTTTTTTTTTTTTTCAAAAAAGGCGGGAAAATTATTTTGTCAACATTTAAAATATTGTACAAACAAAAATTTAAATACATACATACATATAAAATATTACAAATTACAAAAACTTTTCAAATATTATACAAACAAAAAATACAGATATTATACAAACAAAAAATACAGATGCATATAATATATTATATTAAAACTAACTAACTAAAAAACTAACATAGTTCTAGACCTTATTAACTAATAGCCTATAATTCTGTGCAACATTAGCTGTATCAGTCTTATAATTAATTCTTTGTGTATACGGTACTTTTATAATTTGCAACATTTCCAATATATATCTACGTCTATAGTTATTCTCTGTATTTAAAACTGTTGTGTTTTCAAAATCAGGATAATGATTGGAATTAGTGCAGTGTAATGATAATGCAGTTTTTTGTGCAGTTGTTGTGTTCCTGTTTTTTTGGTCTGACTTATGTCCAGCTAACCTAGTTTTAAGTTTATTTTTCGTTGTACCTACATATACCTTATCACAAGTTTCATTATTATTACCACTACATGGTATTTTATAAACTAAATTAGACCTATCGAATTTATCTATTCTATCCTTCGTTTTACTAAATAATCTACCTAATGTGTTATACATTTTATGGGCCATTAACCAGAAGACGAAAATGAACTGCAGCAATCATTACTACAATTTTAAATCTAATCAGGAATTTAGAAGAAGTGTTAATAGGTATAAAACTATTAGGGATAAAATAGTTAAAATTAAGGCAGCTATAACTTTTTTAATTCGTTGCCGCAACACAGGTATAATTCCGAAATTTATAAAGAACTCCACTAAGAATATTTTTAATCTTTTTGAGGAAAATCCAATACCGAAAATTCAAGGATCAGTTTCAAAACAGATACAATTTTTACAAAACAAGATTCTGAATTTGGCAATAAGACAGAAACATGAATTATTGAAGCAAGTTTCCAAGGAATTAGAATTAATTACTAATAATTTAAGATGCTTTTTAGAAAGAGATGCTTTCAACAATTTCATTGTACACCAAGATAGGTTAGCCAAGATTTTCAGTATGCAGATAAAAGAGGTACATAAGAGAAAGTTTGTTTGTTTAATTGATTTACATAAAAAGGACCTAGGTATTAGACAAAATAGGAAATGGTTTGTGAACAAATCAGACGTTGATATCCCGACTGATGTACAGTGGGTTCTTTCTTTAGGAAAGAAACATGCACTACCAGTTAAAAGGGATAATTTTCCAATTATTAATGTTATTGCAGATGGTGAGGATTTTATACAGACATTGACAGAAAAAGAGGAACAGGAAATTGCGAGGAATAAATTTACAGGTATAATTGATAATCATTTGAATAGGGAACGATTGACAAATACGGACAAATTTTTATTGGATAAGGTTAATAGGACTGATAAATTTTTGAAGGGCAATAAGGACCTACTTGTTTTGAATGCGGACAAGGGTAATACTACTGTGGCAATGAATAGGTGTGATTATAATTTGAGGATGAATGACATTGTGGGTGATATTACCACATACCGATTATTAGATAAGGATCCAACAACAAAGTTACAAACTATGAATAATAGTTTAGTTGAGGATCTTTTTAAATTGAAGATTATTACATCTTCGGAGAAAAACAAATTGAAAACTAATGTATCTACAGCTCCTAGATTATATGGTGTACCAAAAATTCATAAGGAACAATTTCCTTTGAGACCAATATGTTCTTTTGTTAACTCTCCATCTTATGAACTTTGTAGATATATTACAAATATTCTAAAGAAGTTAACTGAAAACTCTAAATATAATGTAAAGAATTCTTTACAATTTAGAGAAAAAATACGGAACTTGAAGATACAAGATAGTGAAAAGTTAATTTCACTTGATGTTGTATCTTTATTTCCAAGTATACCAATAGACGTAGCTTTAGATATTATAAACGAAAAATGGGAATTGATAGAGGAATATACAATGATAGATAAGAATCTTTTTCTACGTATTCTGAAATTTTGTATAATCGATAATAGATATTTCAGATATAATAATAGGATATATATACAACAGAAAGGGCTTCCTATGGGATCTCCAGCTTCTCCTATTATAGCAGATATTGTTATGGAGAAATTATTAGACTGTTGTATTGGAAAATTAGATATGGAACCAAAAATAATTACGAAATATGTTGATGATTTATTTTTGATTGTTCCTAATCAAATTGTTGATGATTTATTAACAACTTTCAATTCTTTTCATGATAATATAAAATTTACTATTGAAAAAGAATGTAACTCGAAAATTCCTTATTTAGATACATTAGTAATAAGAAAGGGTGAACAATTATTAATGGATTGGTACCAGAAGCCCACGTCTTCTGGAAGAATCATTAATTATTATTCAAAACACCCGAAGAGAATTATCATAAATACAGCGAGAAATCTAATTGAGAGAATTTTGAAGATTAGTGATAAGGTATTTCATAGAAAGAATATAGAGAATATTAAGAATATTTTAATTGATAATAATTATCCGACCCAGTTGATTTGTAGATTGATAAGTCAATTTAAAAAACAGGACAATTTAGATGCAAGAACTATTATTGAACCTAAAATTCATAAATCAGCAACTTATGTTCCTCTTTTATCTGAAAGATTGGAGAAATCTCAGATTTATGACAGTAGGAAATATACAATGGCCCATAAAATGTATAACACATTAGGTAGATTATTTAGTAAAACGAAGGATAGAATAGATAAATTCGATAGGTCTAATTTAGTTTATAAAATACCATGTAGTGGTAATAATAATGAAACTTGTGATAAGGTATATGTAGGTACAACGAAAAATAAACTTAAAACTAGGTTAGCTGGACATAAGTCAGACCAAAAAAACAGGAACACAACAACTGCACAAAAAACTGCATTATCATTACACTGCACTAATTCCAATCATTATCCTGATTTTGAAAACACAACAGTTTTAAATACAGAGAATAACTATAGACGTAGATATATATTGGAAATGTTGCAAATTATAAAAGTACCGTATACACAAAGAATTAATTATAAGACTGATACAGCTAATGTTGCACAGAATTATAGGCTATTAGTTAATAAGGTCTAGAACTATGTTAGTTTTTTAGTTAGTTAGTTTTAATATAATATATTATATGCATCTGTATTTTTTGTTTGTATAATATCTGTATTTTTTGTTTGTATAATATTTGAAAAGTTTTTGTAATTTGTAATATTTTATATGTATGTATGTATTTAAATTTTTGTTTGTACAATATTTTAAATGTTGACAAAATAATTTTCCCGCCTTTTTTGAAAAAAAAAAAAAAAAAAAATTATAAAATTGTTGACAAAAATATTTTTTATGATATATGTATGTATTTGAATTTTCGTTTGTTATTTTAAATGTAAACAAAAAATTTTCCCGCCTTTTTTAAAAAATTTGTTTTTGAACAATTTTAATATTTTAATTGTTATAAATTGTAAAAACTTTCCCTGAAGAAGCTACCCAATGTGGTAGCGAAATATCGGAATAAAAAAAATAATTTTTATAAAAAAAGTGATCTTAAGCTCGAATAAATAAAAACAATATATTAATAAAAAAAGATCGAAGAAATTTACATAATAATTAATTTTTAAATAAAAAAAAGTCCAATTAATTTTAATCACTTTTGATGGTTCAATTTTATTAAAATTTCATACAACTTCTCTTATATTTTTCTTTATATACCCTCTGATCTGATGCACATAAAACTCACATACACACAAGCACAACAGTTGGACAAACAAACACATAGAAAAGACATTGAACTTTTTATCATGTGTTTAACTTAAAGAGCTTAAAAAAATAAATGTGAGAGATTTTGTCTGTGAATGTGTATGTTTTTTATATTAATTCATACCCTTAAATACAGTTATTTTTAACATACGTTTATTGTAATTATATGAAAACTTATACGCATACACAGTGTTTTCCACTTATTTACTTAAGTACATGAATGCTACTATTTATCATTTCACATTAATTTTTTCTTTTTCTTATTTTTTTTTTTTTTTTTACTTAACTGGACTTTAGCATCCTGGGTCATCGTATACCAGACGTGCCCGTGCCTCTGTTCAGTGTGTATCCAGCAACAAAACATGCAATTACAGGACTGTGCCAAACAGTGCGTCAGGAAATACATTTTCTCAAATTAAATATAAAATTAACAGTGAGTAAATATTGATTCATGTAAAATAACTACCACGCATAAAAACCAAGATGAACGAGGTTGAGGAGAAAAAGAGAAATATTAAAAAAAAACACAAACAAGAAGCAACAAACATGATCTTACAATTATAAGCTTGTCATCTTTTATAAAGGGTGGTTAAATTTTAAGGGCCGAAATTATTTAGGAAATTATTGTCATTTCTTTTTATTATGATAATATTGGTATGATTTAATGTTGATGTTCAATTGTTGGGCATTATGACGAGTCGAGGTTGACTGCTCTTTTGCCACATTATCGCGAAAAACAGCAATGTTTTCCGTTCAACAAACTAAGAATGCATTTGCTGAATCCTATTAATATAATAAATGTGAATGTTTGTATGTTTGGATATTTGTTACTCAATCAGGCAAAAACGGCTGAACGGAACTAAATGAAATTCGTCACATAGGTAGATAACAACCTAGATTAACACATAGGCTACTTTTTATCACGATAATAACACGAAGTCGTTAGCAAGCTCATCATCACACATCCTAAACGAGTTGTTTGTGTTGTAAATATTATTATTGTTGTTAATACTTAGTCTACCTTTTATTCCGATAACAACGCAGACGAAGTCGCGGGCACAAGCTAGTATTAAATATTTTTCACAATTCTCCCGATGGACGAATTTAAACGATTATGTTGACCAAAAGAAGTACGAAGTGCACGAAATGCATTTTGATTTGAACGCCCATTTTCATATCAGCCTGAATAACTTCAACGCATTGCTCGATGGTGTATCTTTTCATGGTTCATAAGTTGGTCTAAAATTGAGAAATTTCAAAAGAAATTCAGAAAAAAACTTGACGTTTACGTGTGGTTCGCATTCAACATCGACCCTTTTAAATTTAACCACCCTTTATTTAAAAGTGTTGTACTGCTTAAAGTTTAAGGGAAAATGTTTCTTTATGGGACTGGCATTAGTGTTTCTTCCAAATATATGTATGTACTTCTAAAAAAAAGATATTTCGACTTTTTTAAATTCGACTTGTTGAAATTTTCTCTTCTTCTTTATTTCAAATTATTTAATTTTTTTTTTTAATTTTATTCAATTAAGCTGATTTGTAGCGAATCAATTAGTAGTCAAGATTTAACTAAAAATTCTTGCATATTCTTAGAGTATCACTTTGTTGCACTCTTTACACCTCAACTAAGGCAAGTGACAATTGATAACATTTAACATTTCAAAGCTTTAGTAAAGGCCATGACTGACTATCCTACAAAGTCGTGCGATTATGTCAAATAAAAATCTGATAGTTTTCTGTCCTACATGAAAAAATCGCAACAAAATGTGTTATTGGATGCCACACTGTCATACTTGCTTAGAAAAAGCAACTCTGATCGCACAGAAACTATTATTTTATGAAAATTTTCAAAAGATTATCAAATCGGACACACTTGTCAAAAAATCTGTCACACATGTGCACTTTGTGTCCACACTATCACACTTTCTGAACACACATACAATTTTTGACATATCGAACGACTAAATCTGATAGTCAGTCATGGCCTTAAGTGGTTTTCCAACAAGTGACAATTAAACCCTATGATTGTTTGCTAATGCAAACACTGTGCGTGTTATAACTATTTTTCGCCATAGGTTTAACATTTTTGTCAAAAATCCACCACTTTATATAGGAAGCACATTTTTGATGCGACTATACCAAGCCACGCAATGAATCTACAAAATGTCACTGTTTGATGCAAATTTTAGTCAATACTTCTTCGAAATAAATAGTAACGCATGTTTTTTGGACTCAATTCAAAGTATAAATTTAAACAACAAAACGATAATCATAAGTAGAAAGGCATTAACTTGTATATTTTACGAAATTTAGATTTTCAATTAACCTTTTTTACACATAAATCGAATGCAATAGAATTTAAAAAAAAACAGTTTTTCAAGCAATTTTTCAAACAAAGTTATATTATGATATTGAGTTTTATCCTTCTCCCGTAATGTTACAACTATTTAAGCTAAGGCCGTTCTACTTGTGGCCAACGATATGATCTTAGAAGTACAGGGCTACATGCCATACATGACATATAGAATGGTATTCTCGATACAAATAGAATTTTATTATTTCACATACAGCTTGTTTTATTATTTTATGCCATTTGAAAAACCCTTTATACGTAAATGAAGTTCCAAAATTTTGTTCATATGTTTGTATGTCAATCAACTTCTTACAAAAAAAAATATATACATGAATTTCTGTATCAAAAATAACAATCAAACCTAAGTTTAGCCCCACTTCCCCTACAGTTCACTCATTTCAGCTTTATCTACCAATGTCATCGTTATTCTTGTTGTCGTTGTCATCCTCATCAACAACAGCCTCTTCCACTTCATAATCTGGCCAACAAAATATCACACATGTAAATCGGAACAATCAAACAGAATTTTTTACTCGTATTATTTGTATTGCGTACTTGTTGTATTGTAAATTGTGTTTTATATTTAACTTTTTTAAATTTGATGTTTTCGTTTTTTTGTAGTTTCAATTTTTTTGTTTTAATGTTGTTGACATATCCAACAACATCAACCATTCAGCAGCAGAAAGGAATAAAAGGATTTAAAAAAAAATTAGTATAAAACAAACAAGAGTTTTATATTTGGCTGTGTCGAATCTTTTCTACCCTACAACAGATTATTTTTGTTTAAATGTGTAATGACTATCTTAGCACATTTAAAATTACCTCAAATGATTTAACAAAATGAGAATTCAAAAATAAAACAAAAAGCAATAAAAAACTTTTTCAAAAACCCAACCAACAATTTTTCAATTTTAATTTATTTTATTTTTCTAATCCCAAAAAAAATAAATACAAATAAATATCGTTGAAAAATTATGGGACCATATCCCGAATAATCTAGTAAATAATTTGTAAAATAGATATTTTATAAAAAATGATTGCACTTTGTATAGCTAAAACGAGCAAAAGGATGTTGTCACGAGTCAAAGCGATACCACTAAAAACAATAATTCACAATAAACGATCCCAAAAACTAATAATTCACATTTTCTATAAATCAGAGATTTAAAACTATGTCATAAAATAGAGAACTCTTTTTGAACAAACTTAATAGGGAAACTACTTATATTAAAATGTTTAGGAAGAGGGTTTAAAAAAATTTAAAAAAAATTGAAAAATTGAAAATTGTTTCTCAGGCTCCTAAATAAATTTTGGAGACGACAAAGACATCAAATTACAAGCCATAGATTCGAATATTATTTTTGACAAAAACTAATCGGTTTGAAACTAACTGAGATATAAACATCAAATTAAAACTGCTTTGGTGTTTTTTCTCGAATTATCAAACGAAAATCAACTTTTTTCAGCTTATAGATAATCGACAGAGTAAGGGGTATTAAATCAAAGAGCTTGACAAGCGAATTATAATTCATTTCAAGAATTTTTAAAATCCATGATGACCAATACCGAGTACATTAAATTAATAAATAGATCGAATCCAGTATTTTACCATTTATTCCTTTCAATCACCGTAATATTATTATTATTAACTATTTTTATGCTTAAGAAAAATATTTCTTCATGTAACAAACGGAATGGTAAACTCGCCCTTTGTCAATACTGGTAGAGGTGAAAGGAATAAAAAAAAAAACAATCGAAAGAGAAGAGTAAAAAGTGTTTGATTTCTATGAATGAAATGCTCGTAACGTAAAGCCATTCAAATGCATTTACAAATATGTATGTAAAACTACTGACATCTGCATATACTATTAGTACATTAATATATATCCTTGTATATAACGTTATAAAACTCGGGAAATAACTGAAAGAATTATTATTAACCTAAGCAAAAGCGCCAAACGTTTTTTAGCTGTAAAAAATTCTCTTGCGCGTACAATTTGTAAACTGAAATCACGTGGCGGCAAAGTTTTGCAATTGGAAAATACAATTTTAATTTCTATTTTATGGGTTTGATTAAACAACATTAGCGAACATTACTTTTCATTGCCCAACGTTAACGCTATTGCTTAGGTGTGCCTATAAGATATTCAAGTATTTTTGCTTAAAAACAAACATACCAAATTATCCGAAAACAAAAACTATATCGGAATTGTAAGTTCGAAATTGAAACCATTCCAATTGGAATGTGTCACATACTTGTATATTTTGTAACACATTTTTTTTCAAATTCTAATTTATGTTACTAAGCTTTAAAACTAGACCCCTGGGGCTCAATTCTCGTTCTGTAAAACTGTGAAATGAAAAAGTTTTTGTATAGCAAAGGGTATGGTGGCACCATATTATATTACACACAAAAAACTTTTCATTTCATAGTTTCATAGAACGAGAATTGATACCCTGGTTCAAACATTTTAATTTTTAGCTTCGTGTAGTGTTGGTCTAATCCATTTACTTTATTTTTTAATAATATTGTTTTTTTTTTAATTTTCATAAAAGTTAAAATTTTCATTTCTGATTTTTTGGCAAATCTATTTTATTTTGTATCTATACATACATATGTTTGTATGTACTGTGTTATGATAACTAAAAATAGCAACTAAAACCCAATTCAGAACTGCAAGGATATACAAATTGAAGTTTTTTATTGACCTCCCCTTCAGCAAGGGCTGATTGTGGCCGTCTGATGCTTTTCAACGCTTGATAATCATAAAAATGTAAATTCACACACATAACAGCTCTCAACAGCTACAGCAGCAACTATAGCAACACAACTACATAGTATTGGGCCACAAAATGAAATATGAACATTTTTAGTAGTGGGCATTTTTGGGTTTGACTAAAAGATTGGACACTCGTGACACACACACTTTCAAATGCGAATATAAGATATAAGCAGAACACAATTTTCCTGATCCTGCTGTAGTTGTATTGTTTTAGTGGGCAAGTGTAAATACATGTGTATGTTTAAGTAGTGAGTGCCTGCGGGTAATTAAATGGGAAACAAGTAAAAAATTGCTTGTTGCTTTTACTCTCTAGGACACTTGTACACACATCGTCACTATACTAGTATTAATGCATATTTGCTGGTTTGTATGTTGTTTATTAATGTGTATACAACTATAGCCTCGTCATCAACGTCGTCATCATCATCAATATCATCTGCTATATACTAGTTTATCGTCATACTCATCGCCATTATCGCTATGAAACAAAATATATAGTTCTTTTATATTCCGTAATTTGCAATTAAAATGTAATTTAACTGACGTTTATATTGGATTCATAAATTCATAAAAAAAACAACTCAACAACATCCAGTCAACGCAAAAAAATCATGCAGAAAAACTTTAAAACAATAACAACAAATAGCACTAGCATTTTAATAGAATATTGAAAGCTATGGTAATTTAAGAATAGCTCTGATTGATAGTGAAAAAATAAAGAGCTATTTATGAATGAATATTTTTATTAAAAATTTAAAACCCAACAAACGAGTTTATTCATTGGGTGTGAAAATTAATTTCAATCACATGGGCATTCGTTTAATCTACGAAATGTTTCTCATACATTTTAAAATTTAAAATTTACTTTTAAATGTTGACATATGTACATGTATTTAAGCTTTTTAACTTATTTTGTACATAGTTTTTTAAACTTAATTATAATATAACCTGAATTACGAGGGGTGTTCATTTAATACAGTTACTAACAATAGTAACTTTAACCCCTGATATTTATAATATACTCGTAACTTCTAAACAAATAATCAATGCAAAATTATTCATCATTATTATTATGGTCTTGAATCGTCAGAATATTAAAAACAAGTAAGAGCGCTATATTCGGCCGTGCCGAATCTTATATACCCTTCACAACCTGTAGTCATGCAATAACAGTAGTTTGTATCACCATTCATCCCATATGAAATACGTACATTCATATAAAAAACATACATATATAAAAACATCCCATTGTAAAATTAAAAATTAACGTATGTATGTTAAAAAAAATTTTTAAAAATAATTTAAAAAAAAAATTAAAAAAAAAAAATAATTAAAATATTTATAATAAATATAAAACAAACAAAAAATAAAAAAAAAAAATTTAAAAAAAAATAAAAAAAAATAATAAAAATATAAATAATATATTAAATATAAAATAAAAAAAAAATTAAAAAAAAAATATAAAAAAAATAAAAAAAATTTTTTTGGCTCAGCTGGGATTCGATGCCACGTTTTCTCTAACTAGTGTACACGTTTGTATGTATGTATGTTGTTTTTGTGAAAAAAAAATCGAGGTGGTCGTGGGTTTTTGCTCATATCTCAGTTGTTTATATACCGATGTTTCTGATTTCAATACCGATCTACTCCCGAATATTTCTGACATTTTAATACCTCAACCGGGTCCAAGCGATGTCGGGGGGCTACAAAAAGTTGATTTCAACATACACACGGACAGACGGACAGACTGACAGAGCTTAATCGACTCCCCTATTCATAAGCTTTCAGAAAATATATACTTTATGGGGTCGGAAATGAAAATTGTAGAAATTTCACACGGAATGACAAACCTATATATACCCTTTTTCACTGTGTGAAGGGTATAATAAATCTCTGAGTAACAATGTACGGAAAATCGTTAAGGAGGTACTTATCTAGCAAACAATTTACTGCCTGTTTATCTAGAACTACAAAATTAACAACCATTAAAGCTATTAAGTCTTTAAAATGTAAAACAAATCTATACCCTTGGCACCAAAGTGTTCATTCGTAAGTATACATGTATAAGTGGCATGTGAAATGTCAAGTTTATTTAAATGCTATCAATATATGTATGTAAATACATATATACTTTCATCACTTGACTTACAATTTTTTCGACTTTCTGATAAAAATTGTAAGCTTTCTCTTGACTAGACAACCCCTTGTGTGGTCCATTTAGTGTCCGCTCAAGAAAGATTCCACTTTAACACAAAATATTTACATAAGAATACAACCTGATAATTCACTTATATATGCCATAATTAATAATAATAAATAAATGATGACATATGATAACATTGATGTGAATTAATTAAATGACTTTAAATATAAATACACACTTATACATACAACCGACCTTAACTGAATTGTAAAAAATTAGAAATTACTAAAAATATAAAGAACAAGTTTATTCCTTAAACCTGTACAACGTTTTCTAAAATGCAAAAAGCTTTAATTAACAAAGAATAACAGAACATAGTTTTTTTGGTAATGATTATTAATGTCATTTAATTACATACATGCTCTTTTACACTTCTATGATCCAAAATGGCGATTTTAAAAACAAAAAAGCAAAAGGACGTAAATACAAATATGTATATTCGATATGTGAATTAATATGTAATAAAATTGTTTTCTTTAAAAACTGTTGGAAGAATTGTTTGTATTGCATTAGAAAAAACTGAATTACAAATACTAATACATATTTTTTCTCTTCTTCTCTTGCAAAATTATTCTAGAAAATTATATAAAGTACACATCCTCCTTTAAACTATTAAAATATTAAAAAAATAAGCACATAAAAATTATAATTATAAGTACTTACTTTAATTTTGTCCTAAAGATTTTTTTCATTTATTTTTTTAGAGCATTAATCCTGGTTTGGTAGATACTGATTTTCTTAGAGTTTATTCACAATCGGTGGTCGATTTACCAAAACTAACAGCTGAAGATGTGGCAGAGGCTGTTTACTATGCCCTGGAAACACCTAAAAATGTTCAAGTAGAGGACATCACCTTGCAGGCTATGAGATGTCATGGTGTGGACAATGACTAATAAAAAATCGATTAATATTAGTTTAAAATAAATATTTTCAATGTACAGTTTAAGGTATTTGTATTTAGCTTAAATAAATACATTTTTAATATTTTCGTAATTCACGGAAGCACATACATACATACATATGTATGTATCACAAACATTAACTTCAAATAAATTTTAAATTGGTCTTTTTAAACAACAAACGTTACTTTTTCTCTCTTTACGTTATTTTTATAACACAACACTACACAACACCAGGTGGTGACATCGTATACAAAAAGCATTGAGTGCTGCCAGATGTATGTGCTAAGCACAAATCATATTGCATAAGTTTAGAGTTGGAGTAATGGATGACATTCAAAGTTTTTACATTATGGTTATTGAATTTCAATTATTTTTACAACGATATATAATATGTGGTAATTATTTATTTCTTTCTTATTGACCTTGTTGCCGATAACCTTACTACAATATTTCGAAATTAAACTCCAGTTATACCTACCTGTTCTGCATTTCTAGAGAAACTAAATTGCTCAGAACTACCATTTAAATGTTGTTAGTCATATTAAAATCAATACTATGACAATACCAAACAATTTAATTTTACTCCAAATACAGAACAGAGAAAGAAAGCCGTAATTTTTTTGTCATTGAAGAAGACTATTTAATTTTGTGCCGTATTCATAATAAGTATTTAAGGTTTATTAAAGACTAATTTAACAAATGTTGTACAGACATTTGTCAAATAAGCCTGAAATAAATCAAAAATTTTTAATGAATACGGCAGTATATATGTCTATATAAAATCGTCATATATATACAGACGCGCCAGATGTGACCATATTGCAACTTTTTTAAAATTTTTTATACTGAACGTCTTATTTTTCGAATTATTAATACTACTATTTTTTTAATACAAAGACTATACATTTTATAAACTACTAAAATGTTATAATATTTTAATCGTTTATTTAAATTGTATGTTAAAGTTTGTCATCATATTAAAAAAAATTTCCAAACATTTTAAGAATATTTTACCTAATTTCTTATAGAGAATTGTTTAAGGTTATATACTTATTAGAATTGATTATTCTAACAATAATACTCAGTTCCGTCCTTAGCATCTATCGAAAGAATGTTTTCCTACACTGGTTTAGTAAATGCACCAAGACGATCTGCATTAATATACTGTTTTTTAACAACTTTTAAAAGTAAACGTCAAATATGAATAAGTATAAGAAATTTGACAGATGTTGTACAAAAATTTGTCAACTAAGCTTTTAATATAAATTACTTTACTTTAAATTACTTTTTATTAATACGGAAGTTATAATATGTATAACTATAATACTAACATTTTTAATTTTATTAATGTTAAAAACATACTATGTGCATATACATTCGCAATAATTAGACAATTTTCTTACTGAATACAAAATAAATTATATATATATATATATATATATATATATATATATATTAAACAAATTAGTTGAAACACAAATATTATTAAGTTGAGTTATGTTAAGAAAAAGTTTCCTAAGTTTAAGGCTAATGAATAAAGCTAATTAATTAATTCATTGAAAATGAAGATTTCAAAATAAAATTTAAAAATTAAAATCAATTTTTATTGGTTTGAAATTTAATTAATTCTATTGAAGCTCAGGAACAAGTTCAATGTGATAACGCAATAATACTATAAAAAAATAAAAATAGATTATATATATTTTCGACCAGGTACAATACCATATAAAGTCATCATCATTAATCGAAACTTATAGTGTTTTTTACTCATGATTTTTTAATAGCTAGAAATTTTATTTAACTCAAGTCCTTTTCTGTTGTTACCTAAATTCAAATATCGTTCTGTAAAACTGTTCAGTAAGTTGTTTGTGTACAATTAAGGATATGAACCATAATAATTTGATAAGCAAAACATTAATTTCAGTTTTACTGAAAGCAAGACCTTGCTATATATTAGCCTGTATTCTGCATTTGGAGTGAAAATAAATCACACGGAATTGTCATGACATTGTTGTTTTAAACAATAACACTACAATGGCAATTCCTAGTGATTAATGCAGAACACAGGCGATTAACTTGTATTTTTCTTATAATTCTGGCAACTCTGATGTTTAGAGTTTTTTTCGGTACACTGAACACGCACCATTGATACTTTTTTATGTACTACCCTTTTTTACAACTACTACCAGCTGCTGCTGTCGTGTCTTCTTTTTCAATATTCGTGGTCAAAAGAAAAAAAATACGGGAGAATTTAGTGAAAAAATTAGTTAAGGAAAGTTTTTATATAAATTAATTGAAAATAGTTATTATTGAGGTGTTTTTGTTCTAATTTCTATCAACTTTAATATTAATAAAAAGAATATAGGTAAGCAACAAAATAATGAAATACAAAGATTTTGTAGGAAACAAAAAGAAGATAAAAAAAACACGCATAGCTACTACTCTGTCTGGTTTGTTGGCTGGCAGAGAAGTAGACAATGGTGGTGGTGGTGTGATTAGTATTTAAATGATTGATCAAAAATTAAGAAAGAAAAAGTGAAATAAAAATTCGGAGATCGCAAAAATAACAAAGAAATTTTTTTTTTATGTTTACTTTAGACTTGATTGAAACAGTTGTGTGTTTGAAAAATTTTCATAAATTAACCGAGAATGACCAAGTCTAAAGTGCAAAAGAAAATCAAGGCCTGAAGAAACACAATTTATTTAAACAGTCACCCGAAATCTATTAATACACATTTGTAAAAAAAATAACGAAAACTTGTACATCACAATTTTGTATTTATGTCAAGGTTTTGGTGTCTTTAGTCTTTAAACTATTTAGGTATAATCTAGTTGTAACTTCCTATCATATTAAAGCTGTTATCTGCTTAATTGAAATTGGTGGCTCAGTCGTTCGTTATGTATACTTCCGGACACAGTTTTACAGATTTTCTAATATGTACATGGGATCTACGTACAAAGATCTAATGATACGTAGTAGGTATT
Organism: Phyto melanocephala; assembly: GCA_941918925.1. Taxonomy (NCBI): domain Eukaryota; kingdom Metazoa; phylum Arthropoda; class Insecta; order Diptera; family Rhinophoridae; genus Phyto; species Phyto melanocephala. Next base: position 176,920,745 of record OW799233.1, on the reverse strand, counting down.
TACAGATTGGGCCAAAAGTAACCATGGGTTTTAAATTTTTTTATTTTGTTTATTGGAATTTAAAAAAAATTAATTCGATGGTGGCTTTTGACCGACCCTGTACATACATATATAAGAAGTTTTCTTTTTTGCGTTTTGCTTTATAGTTTGGCCTTTAATACAAATTGTTTTGAAAATTGTATAATTTTCTTTATTGTGTCTAATCCTAATGATACTCAAGTCCTGAGTATCATTTTGTTAAAAGTTCCCAAAAAATTTAAAATTGATGAAAAGTATATTCTTGTTTATTGTAAAATTTAAAAAAATATGGCAGTACGACACTTAAAAATACACTGTGAATTTACCAACTTTTTTTTTTTCTTTTTTAGCTAAGAAATCAGCAAATAATAACAAAAACCGTCGCTGCCGAACTTGTAGATTCATTACAAACAAATTCTTGAAAAGATTTAACTCCCTGCTCCCGTTTTTTTTTTTTTTAATAGAAACAAAAACTAACTTACAGAATGTTCATCTGGGATTGGTTCACTGGTGTTTTAGGATATTTGGGTAAGTCACATAACTCGAACAAATAAATTATGATTAAAATTAATATTTACATGAAATAATTTGACTTAATTTTAGCAAATGTCTTAGCAAATGGTCACAAGCAGAAAGGAACTCGCTCGTATTTTTTTTCGAAATTTAGTTTTTTGGTTATTCAAATACATTTCACAGAAATATGTATATCTCGACACAAAAAATTAATGCTATAGCATAAAAAATAACAGTTTTTCGAGCAATTTTACAAAAGAAATTTCATTATGATAATAAAGTTTCTGTTACGTTGTTATCTTGTCCTGTAAAGTTACAATTATTTGAGTTAAGACCTTCCTACCTGTGACCAACGATATGTGTTTGAATTTTTATATTAATATGACTATTTGCCAAATAGCATTTACATACACATATGTATGTAAGTCTATAATATTAACAATATTTTACTTACAAGTGCTGTTACACGACTGTCATATTTATTCAAAAATATACTAGGTACATACAAACTTTCACATACCTACTTTACTACGGGTGAATAGTTTGTTTTTTTTTTTTTTTGCTTTTGTCTTTTTAACTTCAGTAATTACTAAAAGAGCATTTCGACCACTAAATTTTAGTTCAATAATAAATTTAAATAAAGAAGATTACTCAAAGGCGATAATATTATTAGTTTTATTATTTATTATTATTATTATTATTATTAGAATGTATACATAAGTAACACAATTTTAAAATATAATATACTGTATAGGTAGGACAAAACTAAAGCACGGACACCTGCTTGTTAAGAATCTTTGCAATAACATGAAAAATAATGTTTATAGGTATTATGAAAAAAATTATTTTTGAAAGAATTCTCTCTTAACATGTTGAAAACGAAGGCAGCAAATCTGTTGATTGTAGTTAAAAAAAACAATTTATTTATGCAAGAAGATCCAAGAATGCAGCAACTTAACTAATGCACGTAACCTTAAATATTTCTTATTGCTTTTAATAATGAAAAACTACTTGCAAAAAAAGAATTTATTTTTTAAAAGATCAAATCAGAAGCGTATAGAGAAATTTACATCTAATTTGTTTTTGTTCTTTAAACTCGTTGGGGACGTTTTTCGTGAATTGCTTAGCAAGGGTTCGAAGTAAATATTCAATAAATTTAAAAGAAAAATAATAGCTGATTTTAATAACAGTCAATCCGTAATCTCAATTGCAAAAAATTATATTAACCATAGCGTGATATCAAGCATTATAAGCCGTTTTCGGTAGCGCAAAAAATTAAATGATCCAACTTCGTTTATAGAATTATAGATATGAATTACTCTAAACAAATTCAAATAAAATTCGCCAAACAGATAACAAACAACCTGGATTATTTCTAAAAGAGACTCCTTTCGTGCCGATAACTGCGATGACGAAGTCGCGGGGCACAGTCTTGTATTTTTATAAATTGTTATTCCCATGTTGAAATATTTTTTAAGTTAACTTTTTTATAAAATTTGAAAGAAACATAAACTGCCTGTTTATCTAAATGCGAACGAAATTTTCATTCTTACAAATATATTGAAAACGACAACAACAAAAACTAAAAAATTTTTTTGTTTTCAACGTATTTGTACGAATGAAAATTTCACTTGGGTTTTCTTTTGACATCGTTAAACAGGCTAAATGTCTTAAAAAAAATAAAGGAGAAAAAACATAACATATGTAATAATATGTATCTGTAAAACTTTTGTTAAAATCATTACTTAATTCTTTATACGTTTTCTTTTAATACAAACAGGTCTGTGGAAAAAATCTGGTAAATTGTTGTTCCTTGGACTGGATAATGCTGGTAAAACAACATTGTTGCACATGCTGAAAGATGATAAATTAGCTCAACATGTACCAACTTTACATCCCAGTATGTATAAAAACAACAAAATTGTTTAAAAGTATATTGTCAGTTTTTGTCAGAGAGCGTAATCCTCATATTTTTATTAAAATTATAATAAAATGTACATACATACATATCCATGGTCGCAAGTAGAAAGGCCCTATCTCGTATTATTTTTTTTTTTTTTCGATATTAAGTTTTTCAGCAAATCCAATACATTTCAAACAAACATACCTTAAAACAAAAATTTAATGCAATTGTAATAATAGTAAAATAACAAACAAAAAAACAAAAAGATTATGATAATACAATTTATAATAATTTTTGCCTTTACCTTTAAAGTTAAAATTATTTGAGTTGGGTCCTTTTTACTTGTGGCCAACATATGTGTGTTTGCATATATTATTTTTCAAAAAAATAAGAAAGAATCTACATCCAGAAAATAAATAAAAGTTGAATTAAACATTGCTTTATTTTATTTGTTTCATTATTCCTCTATAGCATCAGAAGAATTATCTATTGGCAATATGCGTTTCACTACATTCGATTTGGGCGGCCACACTCAAGGTAAGTTTGTTTTTATTATTTTATTTTTCTTTATCATTGCATGTATGTATAATAATGCATTTGTTTTGGAGCAAAATTAGTTTGAACAATTTAAAAGATAATAACTTGATAATAACAAGTACTAATGCAAATGAAAAAATATAAATTCATAAATGTACATACATACATATGTATATGTATATATGAACGACTTAACATTTTTGTTGAATGTGCAGTTTATAGAAAGCGTTCGTTTTTGGCAAGTAAATTCTTAACATGTGTTTTATTATACTAATGCAAACGCAAATAATTTCACACAACTTTAACGAACGTTATCATTTAATAGCGCTTAATTCTAGATGAATAATAATATGATTATATTCATTCAAAATTCGTTGGATGTTGAAAAACTTTGATTTGATAAGAACCGTAATTTAAATTTTCTCTAAATTTTAGCTCGTCGTGTGTGGAAGGATTATTTCCCAGCTGTGGATGCCATTGTTTTCTTGATAGATGCATGGGATCGTGGACGCTTCCAAGAAAGTAAAAATGAATTAGATTCCCTTCTCACAGATGAGGCCTTGTCAAATTGCCCTGTACTGATTTTGGGCAACAAAATCGATAAGCCCGGTGCAGCCAGTGAAGATGAGTTAAGAAATGTTTTTGGTCTATATCAATTAACCACCGGCAAGGTAAATTCTATGGTAAAATCTCTATGTTAAGTATAATTTTGAATTTTATATATGTGTGTTAGTGAATATTCACAACAACAACAATATAATTTTTCATATATTATTTTTAAAAATTAGAGCAAAAATAATTTTCAGCAGGTTTGCTTTCAAATGAGATAATTTTTTCTAGACAGATCTTTATATTATAGTTATCATAATAAAACTTTGTATTTATTTGTCGTTACTCAAAATTGTTTTACTATTTTTTACTGATTTGTAAGGGAAAAAAACCATTAAAAATAAAGTTTATTAAATTATGTATTTTTTTTTATTTACAGGGTAAAGTAGCACGTTCTGATTTGCCTGGTCGCCCATTGGAATTGTTCATGTGCTCAGTACTGAAAAGACAAGGATATGGCGAAGGATTCCGTTGGTTAGCGCAGTATATTGATTAAGTTGTATAGAAAGAGACCGTTTGTTTTAAAAAAATCGTATTTTTTTTTTGTGGCTAAATAAGGAAAATACAAAATTTCTATTCATTTTTATATCAATTAAGGAATTTTATTACAATATTTGTAACTGCAGCAGCCATTGTAAACCCTCTTCTCTCTGAATCAGATATTCAACAACAAATTAACATTCATACCCAGAATGCAGATGTTTCACTCTGTTCATTCGCAAAATAGAATAATAATAAAAAATCAAATAAGCAAACAGAAAATACAAAAACCAATAAGAATAATACTAAATAACAATAAAAGAAAAAAATTTAAAAAATACTGAGAAGAAGACGCAATTTTTACTATACGTTAAAAAAAGAAAATAAATAAGCTAAGTGGTAATTTTTGGGTTTGCGTAAAAAACGATATGGAATACAGTTTATTAAAAACAATTTTTTCATTTAGATACAAAGTGATTTTTTTTTTTTTTTTTGTTTCTTCCTTTTTTAAGTTTTTATTACAAAGTGATAATGCATCAAGTATTCCATACAATATTTTAAAAATATAATCTTTGTGATGACAACAAAACGTTAAAAAGGATTTAATATATATTTGCTTTTTTAATTATTTCTAACCTCTATATAGAATATTATAAATATTTCTTATGTACTATTAGTTTTTATTTTATTTTTCTTTTTTGGTTCTAAGTTTCATTAATTTTATTAAGCGTAAATTTTTTAGTCTTGTTAAATATTCTGATTCTCTATGCAAAACAAGGAAACAAAAGAAAAAACCTAAATAAAAATTAAATATTTCCTTTTATAAATTGCTGTAATGTGTATGTATTTATGTGTAAACAAAATTACACATGCATCACGGGGTTACTCCCGCATTCATGATTTTTTTCAATTACACAAGCTTTTTAAAACAAAAATCTATGATTTTTTTTTTCTAAAAATTAACATTTTTATATGAATATGGGGCTAACGATTTCAATGGGTATTAAAAACTGTGTTTACAATTTGAAGCAGATTTTTTTAAGAAACATGGTTGGAAAATGTGATAAATTTGTTTGCATTAAACTGTGAACGTAAAATAGATCGTTTTAACTATATTTACGAATTTGCTCTCAGTTTTCATTTCCTACTCCATAGTAGGTGCAATGGTTATATACGTTTGTACTAAAATTTCAACGTCCAAAAATTTATTCCAGAATCTCCTTGAATATAATAAAAAGTAATTCGTCCTATTTAAAGAAGTCACAGTAACAATAAGTGGTGCTAATTACGTGGCAGTTTACACATTTCGTAGCGAAATTTAAACAATGAAAATTATACGTCCATTCACGAGTTTACGACTAAATATAAAAAATACCGGTTTCTTTAGACGAAAATTCTGTATGTAGCAGCAATATTTAATTTTCATTAATTTAACTCAGCGAATATCTATAACATACAAAATAAGGAAGGAAATTTGGAGCAAACAACATTGAGGACAGCTACACCAGCGCAAGATAACTTCCACATATTTTTAATTTCATCTGTACAGTAAAATATTGGATCTGTCGTTAAAACTTAAAGAAAAGCCTTCATGCTGACTCGCATATCAAAAAGAGGAGGGTGCTTTATATGTCGGTATCTTAAAGAATTGATAGAATTACAATGCGTTATAAGTATTTTTTTCCTTTAAATTTAAGAAGTAACAAGTAACAGTGCTATATTCGGCTGTGCCGAATCTTATATACCTTTCACAACGTGTAGTCATGCAATAACAATTGTTTGTATCCCCATTAATCTCATAAAATACGTACATACATGTAAAAAACATGTTTCCAAAAAAATATATTAAAAACAAAAACATAAAACCATAAAAAAAAATTTTTTAAAAAATTAAAAAAAATATATAAATATTATATAAAATATATTTATATTTTATTCGAACTTTTTTCTATATATTAAATTTTAATGTGAACCATTTTTTATTTTGGCTTAAGTTCATTTGTTCTTTTTATTTAATTTTATAATTTAAATTAAATTAAATTGTAACCATTTTAGGAATATTCTTTCTAAAAATTATTTCCGATATTAGCCGAGTGGAATACATTTTCGAAATCAGCTACGATTTCATCATCAGCACTCTTTATCGGTATACTACTATGTAACTTAAAATTCCTATTTATGTTACAATTGAATGAAATTTAAATTAGTGAATCTTAGTATTAATTTTCATATTTTGTTGAATATTTAATTTCACCTATCAAATGACAATTCATAATTCAACATGTTCATATTCTTCTTTATTCGTAATACATTTTCGTTATGCTTTCAATATCCATCCATGTATTACGAATAAAGAAGAATATGAACATGTTGAATTATGAATTGTCATTTGATAGGTGAAATTAAATATTCAACAAAATATGAAAATTAATACTAAGATTCACTAATTCAAATTTCATTCAATTGTAACATAAATAGGAATTTTAAGTTACATAGTAGTATACCGATAAAGAGTGCTGATGATGAAATCGTAGCTGATTTCGAAAATGTATTCCACTCGGCTAATATCGGAAATAATTTTTAGAAAGAATATTCCTAAAATGGTTACAATTTAATTTAATTTGAATTATAAAATTAAATAAAAAGAACAAATGAACTTAAGCCAAAATAAAAAATGGTTCACATTAAAATTTAATATATAGAAAAAAGTTCGAATAAAATATAAATATATAATTATAACACACATGGCACGGTGTTAATGACATTCAAGAATTCATTGTTCAGTGTGTATCACCTAGATAGACTTATATAAATGAAAAATGTAAATACAACCTTGTTTTCAATAATTCCAGCCAAAGGATGGATATTGAAAGCATAACGAAAATGTATTACGAATAAAGAAGAATATGAACATGTTGAATTATGAATTGTCATTTGATAGGTGAAATTAAATATTCAACAAAATATGAAAATTAATACTAAGATTCACTAATTTAAATTTCATTCAATTGTAACATAAATAGGAATTTTAAGTTACATAGTAGTATACCGATAAAGAGTGCTGATGATGAAATCGTAGCTGATTTCGAAAATGTATTCCACTCGGCTAATATCGGAAATAATTTTTAGAAAGAATATTCCTAAAATGGTTACAATTTAATTTAATTTGAATTATAAAATTAAATAAAAAGAACAAATGAACTTAAGCCAAAATAAAAAATGGTTCACATTAAAATTTATTATATAAAATAAAAAATTAAATAAAATTTTTTTGGCCCAGCTGGGATTCGATCTACGTTTACTCTAACAAGTATATATGTATGTTGTGGTTTTAATTGTGAAAAGAAACGAGGTGGTCGTGGTTTTTTGGTTATATCTCGGAAAGTTATAGGGCGATTGTGCTGAATTTCAATAGCGATTCATTCCCGGATATTTCCAAGAGATTGATACCATTTACAGATCTGAGGAACATATAGTTGCTTCTAAAGGTTGATTTCAACCAACACACGGGCAGACGGACAGCCGGTCAGGGCTTAATCGACTCCTCTATTCATAAGCTTTCAGAAATGAAAATTGTAGAAATTACAAACGGAATGACAAAGCTTGTGCACCACAGGTGAAGGGTATAAAAAAAAATAATTTTCTTCAGTTTTTAAGATATTAAAATATTATGATTGCGGACAAACTATTACTTTATTATATGTTACATATTAATGGGTCGGTTATGCTATTGCTTTCACTTTCTCCTTTGTTTACATTTCTAAGGCATTTCCCCAGCATATCTCGGAATTTTTATAATAAAATTTTGTTGTGGCAGATCATATAATTTTCACTTAAAAAACCTATCGGTACACCCATTTATTAAAAAAAATATTTCAATTAAAGTACGCAAATAGTGTCATAATTAGAACAATGTTTTTTATATTTTGTTTTTATTATTACGTCATAGATGTTTATAATTAATGATAAAAAATCAATATGCTCCATGAATTTCTATTTATTATTTAGGTGAATTTTTAACAAGAACTAAAAAAATATTCAGTGTTAGTGACAGGATGGGATAGTGATTACAGCTTAAAACATTCATCTGGAAAAAAAGTTCTTATGTTAACCAAATACTTAAAGGTAAATAACTACAACAAAAATTTCAAATTAAGTCATAAATTTAATTTTTTATTCTTAAACCTAAAATATAAACTAACATTATGTAATTTAGTAAAGGATATACAAATTCTAGTTGAAGAAAAGTAAAGATGAGTTGTGGAGCAAATAAAGATGTTAATATGGATGTGTGTGTCTAATTATGGTTAACAATTGCCAACTCGTTTAGATTTATAGTTTAAGGGTAATAATAAAATGTTAACTATTTTCTAAAATAACTAAATGTAATAGACGCCAATTGAAATATTTGACCAAACGACAGCTATTTGTCTTTTCAGACTTAAGGACGTCTAATGCAAAACTAGTAATAAGTTGCCGATTATCTTGATCAGTAGCATGTGAATGATCGTCACTTTTGTGGCTGTTGTCATCAGAGTAATGACCTCTACTACACTTCCACAATTGTGGCGGCCATCATGAGTTTGATGACATGTTGCCGCCACCCATACGGCGCTTCTTTTTCTTTTTGGCAGTTAAACTTTCTTGGCCACTATCTGTATTCGAGGAACAGGAATCGTCGTCGCTTTTATTGCCCTCTGCATCAGTGTCGCTGCCCGACGATGACGAACTCGACGAAGATGAACTGGAATTGCTAGAACTGTCCGAAGCAAAGCCTGTACTTTGATCGATATTTATATTCTCTGCCACTTTTGCTAATCGAGGTTCTTTTTCGCGTAACACTCGCAACCATTTACGTGAGAGTTTCGGACGACCTCGTACTGTTTTATGCCATACAATTGGGAAGTTGGTGCGACTACAAAAGTTTTGCGTAATTGCTATAGTGTCATCTATGTTTAAAACAACATGCCACCAACCACCGGGTACAAAAACTGTTTCTCCCGGTTTTTGTAGAATCTCTAATGGGGCATATTCTTTGGGCCAATCCAATTGCTTGGTACGCGGATAGACGGTACTGAACCAGGTAATGGCTTCATCCCTTTGTTTTCCACCCAAATTAGAGGGAACCTTTAACAATTCCTTAGGTGTTTGTGTGGGAAATAGACACCAACGTTTGTGGCCACTTATTAAAGCATTCCAAGCACTAGTGCCTAAAGGATCTATATGTATACCAGTTCCAGATCTAGCAGGACCCATGACAAACCAACGATACGGTGGCCTTCGCTCTTCCCCGCAGAACTTAAACAAATCATCACGGAAATATTGTGGCACCACATAGTCCTCCAGCAGTTTACGACGACGATGATGCTCCCCAAAGCTACTATCAAAAATGTATAAGGGACTGTCATCTTTGGTCGACTGCATATACTCTATGTAATATTTCATTTTCATTTTAACACTATAGCCCTCGTTGTCTTCACCGCATTTAAACTTTTGATTGCGGTACTTTTTAGCCAGTCGTGCAAGTGTCCATTTCTCCAAAGCTTGCCAACCTTCCTGGCATCCTTCAATCACCACCGGCTTGTATGGTTCCTCATAATGTTCTATAAATTCTTGGCAGCTAAAATCACGCTCTTGTATGCGCTCAACATTGTCTTTGACCTCACAAAATGATTCAAAGCGTTCAGCAAATCGTAAGGCTGTCCAACCTTCTTTGTCCAATTCTGGTCGGGCTTTACGTTTTACTTCCCTTGTACGTTTACGTAAACGTTTGGGCAGCTTAAAATCTTCACTCATTTTATTTCCAGACAGCAGAGAAAGAAAGCAATAAAATAGGTTTTTTAATTCTTTTTAAATATAATTAACAATAATTTTGCGATTTTCCTTTTTAGCAACCAGATTCTTTTTTTGTGCCGTTATAAAATGCACGAATGTTCTGTCAAAATGTGTGTTTCGACAGTGGGTTTCCCTTCCATTAAAAATATATTTAATCGTTGGCAGTGTTGACAATCGTACGATTTTTAGGGTAAAATTTGAACTAATATATTCAAGTGTACACGTATATTTAAAAATTCATGTATATTGATATTTACATATATTTTAAATTAAAATTGTTTGTATTTTTAGTGTAATACTAATTAATTTTAATACATATTGTTTTGTAGACTAGCCAATTTTATTTTCTTTTGAAATTTATCACTTTTTACTTTGATTAAAAAAACTTGTTTACTTTTAAGCTAGAAATTTAACACGTGTTGAAAAAAACATAAACAATATTTGACAGTTCGTATCACAAAATAAGCAAATAAAAAAATAATCAGCTGGCTTTCCGAGACTACCTGCTACAATTGTACCATGATACATACGTATATGTAAGTTTAAAAACGAAAGCAGGGTACACTCATGGTGTAATTACATAAGGTGATAGCGTAAAGGAGAGCAATTTTTGTCTCTCTTTTTTTATGTATGGAGTTTGACAATCTCCGGAGTTGAAATAATTTTTTATATATGCAGTTTGACTTACTCCAGAACACAAAAAAATAATCAGCTGGGCTGGTACCGCCACCTTGTATAATTACACCATGGGTACACTTATACAGGTGGCGGTGCCATCCCAGCTGATTTTTTTTGTATCCCACTGTTTGTCAAACTTCAGATATACGCTCTGCTTTACGCTATCAATTTATGTAATAACACCATGAGCTGACTATTTTTTGCCTTTTTTATCCTCTAACTTCTATCTTTTAAGGTTTGTTTACAGTGTGGTTTACATAATAATAATATAAACGGCTTTACTATTTTTTGTTTCTCTTAATTTCATAAAATTTTTAATTTTGATATAGAAGAAATATAATAGGTTCCCATCGCTTCTATTAGGAGCATTTAAATTTAAAAATATTTATATATAACGAAATACACTTTTAAACAGTGTATAAATTTAAATTTACATGTATAATTATAATCACTATTTGACAGAAAAATTGACAGCTTTTAGACGCCAGTTGCCTTCTGGAATAACTTATTTAACAAATGGCAACAAAACCGTATATATATTGCTCTCGATAAGCGATATATAAATCAATAGATATTCTTTTCTCTATATAACCTGTCTAAAAAATTAAGATGCATAGCTCATAAATCAACTTGAAACTTTGCTTACAAAATAAGTTGTCGTAGCAATTCAACTTTATAAAAAAATTGGTTTTATAAGATCAAGAAACGTGTATCGGAATGATATTTCAATTATTCCACACATTACAATTTTTTTTTTTTAATAGTTAATTTTTCAAAAATAACAGAAACTCTGTTCAATAACAATCTTTATAATTTTCCTGATTAATTGTTTAGTTAGTTAATTGCTTTCAATTTAAATAAATAAATTAAGATTTAGTGTATATAAAGAAAAAGCACCAACCACTGTCTGACGCTTAAAACAATCGCTCAAATCACTTAGTTAATGAATGAATAAATATTTGATGAATGATAATTTTTTATTTCAGATTTGTTGTAAATTTGGCAGCACTTTCCACAATTTTAATTTGTGACGTTTTAATCCGGTGATCCAAAGAGAAATGATAACACAGGTCGGAAAAGGTAAACTCATCTTAGTTTTTTTTTAAAAAATTTTTTTTTGTGTAATCTTTGCCCATTTATAGATGTTTACAACGCCCAATATCGAGTATTGGACCATAGAGTTTTCGTTAATGGTGAAATAGAAACATTTCTCAGCGATTTCGAAATACAGCGTAACGATTCTGAAATAGAATCTTTATTTAAAGTTACGGAGACAGCGGGTGCACTAAAGTACGAAGTATCTAATAGATGTATTAGTCTAGGAGCCTCAAATTTGAAAATTATTTCAACGGAACTAAAGAGTCTTTTAGTAAATTTAGACAATCTAGTAAATGAACTACAAAAACAACCAGAGGTAATTAAATAAATTAGGTATTTTAGTTTGATCATAAAAAATTTCTATTTAGCCTAATGGAAGCTTAATAAATGGTCGTTTAGAGAGACAGCGACGTAAAGAAACCATTGACAATCAATTAAAACATAATCTTAATCGTATAGAAAATTCATTTGCTGAAAAGGAGGAGGAAATTTCTGAATTGTATTCAGATTTACAATTAAAACTTAATATACCCAAGTAGTATTTATAATATGGACAATATTACTGTAATTATATTTAAATTACCACATTAGGGTTAAAGCCTAAGTGGATCTTATTGATTTACTTGAAAAATATAAAACTTCTTTTAGTAAAGTACTCGAAAATATATGTAAATTGCTACAAAATCAGGAAATACAGCTATATTCGAATGTAAACATTATTTCTAAAAACACAAAACAAAAAGTTTTGAGAAAATTACTTAATGCAAAAGTACCACAAAAGACGGAAAAAAAGAAATCAACAAACAAAAATGAAAAATCCACTACAGAAATGTTTTCATATTTAAGTGACTTTCGTTGGTTAAGTAATTTTTTGGCCGAAATACGCAAAAAACAAGTTTTAGAAGTTTATCTTTACGATGTTTTAGAAACCTATCAACTAGAGTTGCCTCAAAATGTAATATTCAAAAGTAATTCTTAGTTAGAAGCACGCCGCCAAAAACAACATGAACAACAGCAAAAATGCAAAATGGCCAAAAATGTTGACGCTGTACACCTGCACTATCCTGAGGACACAGTGTCAAATGAAAGTAATATTGAGTACTTAATTAAAAAATGTTTTGTATTTGTTTTTTTTTTCCTTTTTTAGTTAATGCTATAATTGGTCAAATTATAGCTGTGCTAAAGAATATGTTACCGGTTGCCGCAGGATTTTCTTTTAGTTTTCAGGGCATAAATCTTATCATTGGTAATTTAGAATTTTGGTTTACGTTCATTATTAGGTATCACGTGTGCTTTAATTATTGCTTTGACGTGAAATATAATTTTTGGCTAAGAAATTAAATGTGTACGATAATGCAGTCGAAACTGTCAATAAAGCAACGAAGAACACTGCCTCGAAAGAAGAAAATACATGCGGACTAAAGGAGATAATGAAAAAATCCAAAAAAAAAATCATCTTGATTTATATAAAATTACCAAAACAAATTTATATACTTATGTATAAGCAATAATTTATATTTCACATGCTCATATAAACACTTGCTGTATTAAGAAGTTCTAAGTGTCGTAATATCAAATTTCTTAAAATTTTAAGTATTCCAGCAAGACATTAATACAAGAAAGGTATATTCATACATCGCAAGGTATATTTCATGGTACAATCATCATGTAGCCTCAGTTCTGCAACAACAAAATCCTAAATGTATTTTGTTGCTTGAAAACGACGACTTAAATGTCTAAAAGCAAATGTGTGTGCGTGTTTTTTTTTGCGGTAGAAGAAAGAAGTAGAGAAAAAAATAATCAGCTGTTTTAGTGAGGCTACCGGATAATTGTACCATGCTTCTGCTTTTCAAATAAATAGCAACTGTTGAAAAGTCTTTTGTATTTTTTGCATTCGTACAGTTTTGATGTTACTTCGTACTATAGACGAGTCAAATCGAAGCAAAAGTTCGTAAACAAAATTAATTGTTTTGCTTTTAAGTAGCTGCGCAGTCGTCAACAGCTAAAGCAAAACGTTAAATAGAAAAAACACAAACAGTTGCTGTGCTTAAACTGACAAAATTAGATGTACGAAGTTTTCATGAATTTATGCTTTAAGTCGAAATAACAGCAACTGTTTGTGTGCTTTCAGCTTAACTTTTTGCTGTTGACGACTGCGCAGTTTCTTAAAAGCGAAACGATTAATTTTGATTACGAACTGTTGCATTGATTTTACTCGTCTATAGTACGAAGTAACATCAAAACAAAACTGTACGAATGCGAAAAACACAAAAGACTTCAACAGCAGAGAAACCATTCAATCGGCTCAAAGCCGGCTAAGAGCCGCCGCCGACTTTTTTTGAGTGTTCAAGCCGCCGCTGACTTGTTTCGGCTTAAATCGGCTCAAATATGTAGCCGGCTAACATATCTTACATTCATTTTAACAGATATTTTTTAGATTTAAATTTCTTTTTTTTTAACATTTTAGGATGATAAAGAAATATTTTTCCATTTTATGTTTATTAACACAATTAAATATTTTTATGATTATTAAAAGGATTTAGACAGTTTTTGGTATAACCTTATTCTTGCTAAAAATGAACCAAAGATATATAAAAAGTTTTTTCAGATAAGAAATTAATTTAGAAAGTGTTTCCTCGGAATCAGAATCTGAAGATTCAACTTATTCAATATTACTTAATAAAGATATTGCTTATTATATTGAATTATTAACTAAAAAAAAATTTAAAAAATGTCCAAAGTGGTAGTTTCTGAAAATACTATTTCGGAATGTTGGAAATATTATGGCGATTTGTATATGATATTAAAACTAAATTATTTTTAAGATTATATTTCGATAGGTCATTCCAAACTTAGCAAACATTGCTGACGTTTGTTTTAGAATTCCAGTAACGTCAGCATCATCTAAACAGGCGTTTTCCGCCTCAAGCTTATGCATTAATGCAATTGTTTGTTTACGACAACAAAAATATTATCAAACCTTTTTTATAAGAAAAAAATTTTTATTTAAATAAAATCTTGTTTTATGATAAATAACTTTAAATATTTTTAAAAATATATACATATATTTAAAGCCGGCGGCTTGTAGCCGGCTTTAGTCGGCTATGAGCCGCCGCCGAAAATTTTCTTCTTAGCCGCCGCCGCCGACTTTTTACAGCGACTTGTTTCTCTGTTCAACAGTTGCTAATTATTTGCAAAGCAGAAGCGAAAGCAAGAGTTTATTTTTTAACTGAAAACTGTTACTTTAAAGCAAAAGCGTTTTAATTTGAACTTTTGCTTTTTTGCTGAGAGTATTTTAAACACTGATTTTATTTACTAATTCAGGAATGGAAAATAAAATTTGGGTTTGGGTATTGAACAATTAACTTGAGTGTAATTTTTTTATTATAAATGTACCAAATTTATGTATGTAAATTTGTTGCTATTAACGATGTTTTGAATAAATGCATTTGTTTGCCAGAATTATGTATGATGTATTTGTATTAAAGTTCAAAACTCAAAGTCTATCTATATAGGTATAATCATGGTGTAATTACATAAGGTGAAAGCGTAAAGGAGAGCAATTTTTGGCTCTTGTTTTATATGGAGTTTGACAAACATTGGCACACAAAAAAATAATCAGCTGGACTGGCACCGCCACCTGTATAAGTGTACCCTGGGTATAATGTTCTTTAGATTTTTATTTTCTTTCAATAAAAATAAAACGTAACAAACATGTTCAGGGGTTTTACCAACTGTTAACAGAGCAGAATATTTTCAATTAAAAAATTATTTTTAAATTAGTATTTGGTGTCACCGAAAAAAAAACAGCAGACACGGACTGTCCCTGCAGGCTGTGTCAGAGACACGGCCATTAAGTTTAACGTAGAATACGCCATCCGATAAGACAGAAAACATATATGTATGTACATATAACAATAAATGATAAATAATATAAGCAAATTAATTTATTTATTTGATAGTTACTTTTGATAATATACATAAGCTTATGGTAGGAAAAATAGGATGAATATGTTTTAAAATTAAAAAATTAAGGATAAATGATAAATAACAGACGCAAATCAGTTTGATTATTTAAAAATTACTTTTGATAATATGGGCTTATGATAGGAAAAATAGGATAAATATGTTTTTAAATTAACATTCAAATTTCTCGCAAAAACTAAATCAATGGTTGTGTTATCAATAGTTGTGGGAGCATCGTTTCGAATATAATCCAAATTAAATATATCGCTCATATATTTCGCTTTCAATATTTCATCAATTAAAACAACAGCCGAAGACTTTTGTCCACACTGAAACAGCAGCATAGTTTGTGTTCACGCTACAAACACTCAACCAAACACCCAAGGCATATTTATTCATCAGGTAATTGCAGTTCGGAGAGAATTTTTTTGTTTATATTTTTTTTATATAAAGTTTGACATTTAAATAAATCAGAAAAGAGAGAAAATTTTTTTTATTTATGCATTTTGACAGCTGAAACTTAAAAAATAATGAACTGACGAATCAAGAGTACCTGATGAATAAATATGCCTTGCCAAACACCATACATATGTTTGAGTGTATGTGTTTAAACAATTTTCATTTGAGAAATTTATATATTAGGAAGATATCAACCAATATGAAATGTATATCAAACGAAAGATAACATCTTCATTTACCTACAAAAAAATTTTTAAAAAAAGTTATCTCGCCGTTTCCTCGTAATCAATGAAATAAATATTACAACAATAACAATCTGACATGACTTCCTATACCGTAAGGTAAGACGTATTCTACGCCAAAAAGAAAAGCATGTGAAAATTAAAAAAAAAAACAACGACCACTGGCTTAAACATTTCCCGCGACAAAAATTACAAAAAGCACAAATAAGTGCCAAATCACCGAGTTGACAACGCTTATGTTTAATTAATATTTGATTAATGTATAATTATTATTTATTAGATATATTGAAAGTTTTGGCAGCACTTTCGACTTTTTTTATCATGTGACGTTTTAATTCGGTGATCCAAAGAGAAATGATAACACAAGTAGGAAAAAATAAAATAACTAGTTTTTTGTAAAAAAAAGTTTGTTTGATTTATCCTTGATCAATAATAGATATTAACAACGCCCAGTATCGAGTATTGGACCATACAGTTTTCGTTAATGATGAAATATTTCTCAACAATTTCGAAATACAGCGTAACGATTCTGAAATAGAATATTTAAAGTTCGGAAACGGTGCACTAAAATAGATGTATTAATCTATAAGCCTCAAATTTGAAGATTATTTCAACGGAACTAAAGAGTCTTTTTAGTAAAGTTAGACAATCTAGTAAATTAACTAAAAAAACCACAAGAAGTAATTAAATATATTTGGTATTTTAGTTTAATTATAAAAAATGTCTGTTTAGCCCAGCAGAAGCTTAATAAATGGCCTTTTAGAAAAACAGCGACGTAAAGAAGACATTGAAAATCAATTAAAACATAATTTAATCGTATAGAAAATTAATTTTCTATAAAGGAGGAGGAAATTTTTGAATTGTGTTGAAATTTACAATTAAAACTTAATATACCCAAGTCGTATTGTTATTATGGACATTATTACTACAATTATAGATAACCGCATTAAGGTAAAAGCCTCCATGGATCTTATTGAGTTACTTGAAAAACACAAAACTTCTTTTAGTGGTGAAGTACCCGAAAATATACGTAAATTGCTACAAAATCAGTTAATACAGCTGTCTTCGAATGTAGAGCTTATTTCAGAAAACACACAACAAGATGCCTGTGATGTCGATCTAAAAGTTTTGAGACAATTACTTAATGAAGAAGTACCACAAAAGACGGAAAAAAAGAAATCAAAAAACAACAAAAATGAGAAATCCACTACAGAAATGTTTTTATATTTAAGTGACTTACGTTGGTTAAGTAATTTTTTGGCAGAAATACGCAAAAAACAAGGCTTAGAAGTTTATCTAAACGATGTTTTAGAAACCTGTCAACTAGAGTTGCCGCAAAATGGAATAATAAAAAGAAATCCTGAGTTAGAAGCACGCTGCCAAAAATTACGTGAAGAACAACAAAATTTAGAATATCGTAAAATGACAAAAAATGTTGACGCTGTACTCCAGCACTATCCTGAGGACACAGTGTCATATCAAAGTAAGTAATATTGAATACGTATTTAAAAAAAAATTATTGTATTTGTTTTTTTCCTTTTTTAGTTAAGGCCATAAATAGTCAAATCATAGCTGTGCTACAGTTCATGTTTTCGGTCGCCGCAGGATATGCTTTTGGTTTTTTGGGCATAAATCTTATTATTGGTAATTTAGAATTTGGTTTACGTTTATTATTAGGTATCATGTGTGCTTTAATTATTGCTTTGGCTGAAATATATTTTTTGGCCAAGAAATTAAACGAGTACGATAATGCAGTCGAAACTGTTAATAAAGCGACGAAGAACAGTTTGCCCCCAAAGAGGAAAATACATGCGGACTAAAGGAGATAAATAAAAAATCAGAACAAATCATCTTGATTATACTAAATTGCCAAGACAAATTTATATACTTATGTAATAACAAATTTCCTAAAATTTTAAGTATTCAGGCATCCTACTCATACAAGTATATGCAACAACGAATTGATACAATACATGGTACAACCACCATTTGCCTTTTGACATTTCAGTCGTCGTTTCCCACCAACAAAATGCATGTAGAATTTTGTTGTTGCAGAACTGAGGCTACTCGTTTATTGTACAATGAAACTTTCGTCAAGGCCAATTCGTATAACAGAGAAAGGAAAATTTTTTTAACACAAATTATATAAAGTGTGGTTAAATTTTAGGGGCCGATGTTGGTTTTGAATAAAACAAATTATTTCGAAAATTATTGTCATTTCTTTTTATTATGATAAGTAGATAAGCTGCGTTTTCAACGCAAGGCGAATTCATTATCAGGTGGTGTTGACAACGCAGCTTATATACTTTTTTATTTGCAAAAATGATGATTGAATTGTCAAATATTATTTATGTTTACATAGATTACTCCCTCCCGCACAAAAAAACAAACAACAAGTAAGAGCGCTATATTCGGCTGTGCCGAATCTTATATACCCTTCACAACGTGTAGTCATGCAATAACAGTAGTTTGTGTCACCATTCATCCCATATGAAATACGTACATACATATAAAAACATACATATATAAAAACATCCCATTGTAAAATTATAAATTCACGTATGTCTGTTAAAAAAAAAAAAAAAAAACAAATTTAAAAAAAAAAATTAAAAAAAAAATTAAAAAAAAAAATTATATATATAATATATATAAAACAAACAAAAAAATAAAAAAAAATTAAAAAAAAAAAAAATAATAAAAATGTAAATAATATATTAAATAAAAAATAAAAAAAAAAATAAAAAAAAATTTTAAAAAAATTGAAAAAAATTTTTTTTTGGCTCAGCTGGAATTCGATGCCACGTTTTCTCTAACCAGTATACACGTTTGTATGTATGTTTGTTGTTGTTGTAATGTTGTTTTTGTGAAAAAAAATCGAGGTGGTCGTATGTTTTTGCTCATATCTCAGTTGTTTATGTACCGATGTTTCTGATTGTCAATACCGATCTACTCCCGAATATTTCTGATATTTTAATATCTTACCCGGGTCCAACCTATGTCGGGGGGCTTCAAAAAGTTGATTCAACATACACACGGACAGACTGACAGAGCTTAATCGACTCCCCTATTCATAAGCTTTCAGAAAATATATACTTTATGGGGTCGGAAATGAAAATTGTAGAAATTTCACACGAAATGACAAACCTATATATACCCTTTTTCACTGTGTGAAGGGTATAAAAACCATGTAGTTTTTGAAACATCGCCTTGATCTGGGAAGTTAATTTTACCTGTATGAATTCGTATTGTATTTAGGAATGTGATAAAAAACGATTATGACATAAAACCTATTCGAAAAAGCTAGTCGTTTTATTTTTCCTTTTTTTAAATTGTTTTTCAATGGTTTTTGATAAATTACGTTTTACTGTTTTATATATTGTTTGTTAGAAGTCGAAAGTTTAAGATTGGTTTAAAATTAATTCTTAAAATCTATTGGAATTATTCTTACTTTTTCAAAAATATCTGGGGGATTCACAGTAGTGTCATAAAGTCATATGTCCTATAATAATAGCATGAAAAATTAAGACTATTGTGAACAACCCCTCATAATTAAGTGTGCTATTTTGAATTCAAATCAGCTGATGTAAAACAATTATACAAATAAATATTTTCTTTCATAATGCCAAAAACAAGTAAAAAAAAAACAAAATAATAGCCAGTTTGTGCGAAAAGTACATTTTAGATGTTGTAATGGCAAACTCAAGTAAATAAATTACAAATAAATTAAATTTTGTTTGATAAACAAAAACAGCAGAGCCCTTAGCCGATCTTATTTGACGCCACCAGTGATTTATCAAAAATTAGCAACTGCGCTCAAATTTGGATGTCGGCCCGATAAAATTATACAATGAACGGCGACAGCTTACAAAAACTGTTGCGGCTTGGCTTAGCCGTTTAGCACAGGTCTCTGCTTATTAAATCCGACAGCACAATAAACATATGGGTGATTCACAAGGTGTCTTATCATGTCATATTGTCCTAAAATTTTACAATGGCTTAAAAATGTTGTTGTTGCTTTTCAAACAAAAAGTGTCTTATAATAATAGAACTTTGTACGCTATGTTTATTGTGCTGTCGTATTTAATAAGCAGAGACCTGTGCTAAACGGCTCAGCCGACTAAGCCAAGCCGCAACAGTTTTTGTAAGCCGTCGCCGTTCAATGTATAATTTTATCGGGCCGACATCCAAATTTGAGCGACGTTGCTAATTTTTGATAACAAATCACTGGTGGCGTCAAATAAGATCGGCTAAGGACTCTGCTGTTTTTTGTTTATCAAACAAAATTTTATTTATTTGTAATTTATTTACTTGAGTCTGCCATTACAACATCTAAAATGTACTTTTCGCACAAACTGGCTATTATTTTGTTTTTTTTACTTGTTTTTGGCATTATGAAGGAAAATATTTATTTGTATAATTGTTTTACATCAGCTGATTTGAATTCAAAATAGCACACTTAATTATGAGGGGTTGTTCACAATAGTCTTAATTTTTCATGCTATTTTTATAGGACATATGACTTTATGACACTACTGTGAATCCCACAATAGCATACAAAGTTCTATTATTATAAGACACTTTTTGTTTGAAAAGCAACAACAACATTTTTAAACCATTGTAAAATTTTAGGACAATATGACATGATAAGACACCTTGTGAATCACCCAATCGTTTTTAAAAATTTTAGAAATATTTTACACTTTTATAAGTTATATACATAAGTTGCGGATACCTAATTATTTAGTTAATTTTTTTAGGTTTTGTATATCTAATAGAAAATGACAGTTTATCATACCAAGATTGACCTCAATTTTGGACTCTTTTTGTGTGAGAGTGATACTACTTATTACAAGTTATCGGACACTTTAAGGATGTTCGATATTAATATTGATTCCTTTAAAATAATAAATTATTCTTTTTGCATTGATTTGACTTACTTTGTTATGTTGAATGATCATTCTCTATCCATGTACATATTTTAATCTTGATCTTAAGCTTGGTTAGTTTGGTTTATATTTTCTGTTCAATTTTCTTGTTATTATATTTAAAATTATTACATTATATTTTTATAGTTTAAGTAAAAACATTGTAAATTTGTTTAGTATACTTTTGTAACCGATTATGGCCTAGAGGTTAGGTTGCCAAACTTTAAATAAGTA
Source organism: Phyto melanocephala (assembly GCA_941918925.1). Lineage (NCBI taxonomy): Eukaryota > Metazoa > Arthropoda > Insecta > Diptera > Rhinophoridae > Phyto > Phyto melanocephala. The sequence continues at coordinate 176,899,248 of OW799233.1, read as the reverse complement.
AATAAATATTTTTGAAAAGGATCGTTTTCCTTCACACACCTTATAGTATTGTTAATTGTGCAATTTTACAAAATTATAACATGACTGCAAAACTTGGGGCACCTTGTGAATTTACAAAATGTTTCATATTAACTGCCGTATTGTTGAAAAATATTAAAGGTTTATTAAAGGCTTATTTGATAAGTTTTTGTATAACATCTGTCAAATAAGCCTAATATATTTTTTATTTTATTAAAATTTTATTAAATTAAACACATAAAAAACACTTATTCATCCCTGATACAAATGAAAGCATTTCTTAACCACACTATTAAAAGTATTTAGCTGAAAACATTACATTTTTGGATGGGTAAAATATTATGTTCGCGTCAAAATAAAGGGTCTCTGTTCGTGTGTTGGTTGAAATCAACTTTAAGAACCCTTCACATGCTACATAGATCTGTATGTGATATTAATCTTTTGGAAATATTCAAGAACGAATCAATATTTAAATCCAGCGCAATCGCCCCTTAAGTTTTGGAAATATGAGGAAATAAACACGACTGTCTCTATTTTTTGCCATAAAAGTCAAAATTTTTCAGCTATGATAATTGATATGATAATTTATAGACAAAAGTATATGTAACTATTTATAGATATGATCTAGAGATAGTATTTGGACAAATCAGTCGCTAATCTGCAGTTATAAGTAAAAATTTTTTGAAAAAATATATACATATATGTATTTTTAAATCTATCAAGATTCTAAAAAAACTTTAGGCAAACTAAATGCACTTTGGTGAACAGTTTTTTATGGTCAATCTGATTTCGTTTCATAACTTTGGTGCGTTTAAGTTGCGAATAAGAATTACCGGTGATCCAACCTTTAATGTTAGTGCATGCGGTAGCATTCCGGGTGGTTGCAATGAATTTAAAAATTCAGTGGGATAATTGACGGCTTGTTCTTCATTCATTACTGTGTTGATCGATTTTTATTTGATTAATTTGCCGGGCAGTTTCAATTGAATTTCCTCATTGAGCTGTAAATATTTTTTGTAAATAAACCGAAAACTCGCATTTTTGAATTCAACATTTCAAAAGTTTCAAAATTTTGATATTGGATCCTTATTAACATAGATTTTTTGTGAATATCTTCGGAACTACATAACCGAATTAGGAGTTTGTTATTTCGTTTTGAAAAACATGACAACTGCTTTAAAAAAAACAAAAAAAAACAAAAAATAAATATATGTATGTATGTATATTTCATTGGTGGTGCAATATGAAAATTGGACTTTGCCACGCCCCTCCGCCCGCAGATCGAAAATCAAAAATAACAGTGTCACCCACCTAAATATTTTGAAGATTCCCTGAAAATTTCATCAAAATCGGCCCAGCCGTTTTGGAGTTCATACGTTACATACATACATACATCCTGTTATATATACATATATTATATACTAGAAAAGCCCGCGCGCTTTGCTACGCCCCTTGATGAATAAAAATGCATTATGAATTTTAATTGAATATCAAGTGCAAAAAGGTAAATTTTATAACTTTTTTTAATGGGCGTGGCACTGCCTACTTTTCTAATCACAAAACTGTATAGTCATGACACCTCAACATATGTGCAAAGTTTTAGAAAAATCGGTGAAGTTTAAGTAGCTGAATATAATAACTTTTCTTATGGGCGTGACACTGCCACTTTTCTAATCAAGAAAATGTATACTCATGACAACTCAATATGTGTGCACAGTTTCAGAAAAATCGATCTAGTGCAAGTAGCTAAAAATGATAACATATTTCTTATGGGCGTGGCACTGCCCACTTTTCTAATCACGAAATTGTATAATCATGAGAGCTCAATATGTGCGTGCAAAGTTTCAGAAAAATTGATGAAGTTCAAGTAGCTGAAAATTATAACTTTTCTTATAGGCGTGGCCCTGCCCACTTTTCTAATCACCAAATTATATAGTCATGACAGCTCAATATGTGTGCAAAATTTCAGAAAAATCGGTCCAGTGCAAGTACCTCAAGATTATAACATTTTTATGGGCGTGGCCTCTCCCACTTTTCTAATCACGAAATTATAAAGTCATGACAGCTCAATATGTGTACAAAGTTTGCACGGGCGGTACCGCACAAATTAAAAAAGCTCTCCCTGTGATAGTACTCAAGATATATGATGTTAAAAATTCACTTTGTATGGGAGCTACCGCGCCCACTTATGCGATCCTGCCCATTTTCGGTTCGGCAACAAATAGTAACAACAAATGATGTCGCACGAATTTTCAAAGCTCTCCCTTTCATAGTAATCAAGATATATGATGTTAAAAATTCACTTTGTATGGGATGTGCCACGCCCACTTCATTAAGGAATATAAATATAGTATATATATATATATATATATATATATATAAATAGTTATAAACCTATTCTAAGACCTATAGAATGTGTATGCAAAATTTCATTGAAATCGGTTCAGCCGTTTCGGAGGAGTTTGGTGACAAACACTGTGACACGTGAATTTTATATATATATATTTATACTAGAAAAGCCTGGCGCGCGTTTCTACGCCAATTAAAGAATAAAAATGCATTCTGAATTTTAATTGAATATCAAGTGCAAAAAGCTAAATATTATAACCTATTTCTTATGGGCGTGGCATTGCCCACTTTTCTAATCACGAAATCGTAAAGTCATGACAGCTCAATATGTGTGCAAAGTTTCAGAAAAATCGGTCCAGTGCAAATACCTCAAAATTATAACTTTTTTTTATGGGCGTGGCCCTGCCCATTTTTATAATCACGAAATTATAAAGTCATGCCAGCTCAATATGTGTGCAAAGTTTCAGAAAAATCGGTCCAGTGCAAGTACCTCAAAATTAAAACTTTTTTATGGGCGTGGCCCCGCCCACTTTTCTTATCACGAAATTTTGTAGTTATGACAGCTCAATATGTGTGCAAAGTTTCAGAAAAATCGGTCAAGTGCAAGTAGCTAAAAATGATAACTAATTTTTATGGGCGTGGTCCCGCCCACATTTTTCCACCCATAAACACTCCCTGGTATGTGTACAACAACTTACCAAAGTTTCAGCCCGATCGGTTTTACAGTTTCGGAGTCTATAGCTAACACACACACACAGAGTTTCACTTTTATATATATAGAAGATGTGTAAAATGCAAGATGGCCTCTGAAACAAAAAACTAACTTGACTAGTATAATGTTAGGGAATTATAAGATACGGCTCGCCCGAATATAGCACACTTTCCTGTATTTTATTTTAGTTATTTTTTTTTTTTTCATTATAATGTTTTGTGTTATACATATACACATATATTTTATGTTATATATATATTGTACTAGAAAATCCCGGCGCGCGTTGCTACGCCCCTTCATGAATTTTAATCGCATTCTAAATTTTAATCAAATATCAAGTGCAAAGCTAAAAACTATAACTTTTTCTTTATGAGCGTGGCACTGCCCACTTTTCTAATTACGAAACTGTATAGTAATGACAGCTCAATAAGTGTGCAAAGTTTCAGAAAAGTCCGTCCAGTGAAAGTATCTTAAAATTATAACTTTTTTAATGGGCCTAGCACTGCCCACTTTTCTAATCACGAAATTATATAGTAATGACAGCTCAATATGTGTGCAAAGTTTCAGAAAAATTGGTCCAGTGTAAGTACCTCGAAATGATACCTTTTTTATGGGCGTGGTACTGCCCACTTTTCTAAATACGAAACTGTATAGTCATGATAACTCAATATGTGTGCAAAGTTTCAGAAAAATCGGTCCAGTGCAAGTACCTCAAAATGATACCTTTTTTTTGAATGGGCGTGGCACTGCCCATGTGTGCAAAGTTTTCAAAAAATCGGTCCAGTGCAAGTACCTCAAAATTTAAACTTTTTTAGGGGCGTGGCCCCGCCCACTTTTCTTATCACAAAATTTTTTAGTCATGACAGCTCGATATGTGTGCAGAGTTTCAGAAAAATCGGTCAGTGAAAGTAGCTAAAACTGATAACTAATTTTTTATGGGCGTAGCCCCGCCCACTTTTTTCACCCATAAACACTCCCTGGTATGTGTACAACAACTTACCAAAGTTTGAGCCCGATCGGTTTTACGGTTTCGGAGTCTATAGCTAACACACACACATACAGAGTTTCACTTTTATATATATAGACTAGCCAATCCCGGCGCGCGTTGCTACGCCCCTTCATGAATTTTAATCGCATTCTAAATTTTAATCGAATATCAAGTGCAAGGCTAAAAACTATAACTTTTTCTTTATGAGCGTGGCACTGCCCACTTTTCTAATTACAAAACTGTATAGTCATGACAGCTCAATAAGTGTGCAAAGTTTCAGAAAAATCGGTCCAGTGTAAGTACCTCAAAATGATACCTTTTTTTATGGGCGTGGCACTGCCCACTTTTCTAAATACGAAACTGTATAGTCATGACAACTCAATATGTGTGCAAAGTTTCAGAAAAATCGGTCCAGTGCAAGTACCTCAAAATGATACCTTTTTTTTAATGGGCGTGGCACTGCCCACTTTTCTAATGATGAAAGTGTAAAGTCATGACAGCTCAGTATGTTTGCAAAGTTTCAGAAAATTCGGTCCAGTGCAAGTAGCTAAAACTGATAACTAATTTTTTATGGGCGTGGCCCTGCCCACTTTTTCAATCACGAAATTATAAAGCCATGACAACTCAATATGTGTGCAAAGTTTCAGAAAAATCGGTCCAGTGCAAGTACCTCAAAATTAAAACTTTTTAGGGGCGTGGCCCCGCCCACTTTTCTTATCACGAAATTATTTAGTCATGACAGCTCGATATGTGTGCAAAGTTTCAGAAAAATCGGTCAAGTGCAAGTAGCTAAAACTGATAACTAATTTTTTATGGGCGTGGCTACGCCCACTTTTTTTCACCCATAAACACGCCCTGGTATGTGTACAACAACTTACCAAAGTTTGAGCCCGATCGGTTTTACAGTTTCGGAGTCTATAGCTAACACACACACACACACAGAGTTTCACTTTTATATATATAGATGTTATATATGTATATATTTTATGTTATAATAGCCAGAAACAAACACTGACTGACCAACACAACACTAACGAAATTTCGGGTCCATATATAAATACATATCGATGGCTTAATATAAAAAGGCGTAACTTGATTTTTTACTACTTTACAGGAAAAAGAAAAAATTTAATAAATTTTAAAAAAATGTATTGATTTAGAGCCTTTTTATTTAGCCATAAATCCGTTATTTTCGACCATAGCTCACTTAATTTTTTAGTGGTGATGTGTTTGTATGTGAACTGCCAGAAAACATTAAAAACTCGTTTTTGTTAAAAATCAAGATACTTCCTTTTTATATTTAGCCATCGATATGTATATTATACATTTTAAATTTACTGGATCTTAATAATACTGGATTATGTTAAAAGTAGGCATTTATATGCGTGTGAAACTTATTTCTGCTAATAAAATCAAGTTAGATTTTACAATAGAGTCCTTTATTCTTAGCTTTGCCTAGATTTTATTATATACGCCATGTAACTAATTATTTTCAACGCCATCTTTGATTTTAAATTTTTACAAAGTTAACCGTATTCTACTATTTAAGCCCTTTCATTTGATACCCATATTGATGGGGTTAAGAAAAAAATGTCCACCATTTTGTTTTTTACGGCCATCTTGGATTTGACACTTTTATAATAACTTAGAGACGCCTTTTCATCTGATACCAATATTGTGGGAATTTAAGGGGGCAAATCCGGTTTTACTATATTAAACCCATATATCTGCCATTTTATTCAGGACCCCATCTTAGATTTTTACTTTTTTTATTTGTCCAAAATTTTTTTTACGAATGTTTCTAGAGTCATATCTAAAAACAGTAACAAAGTTGTCTATAAATCATTCAATCGACTCCCGTATTCATAAGATTTCAGAAAATATAGAGTTTATGGGGTCTGATATTAATATTGTAAAAATTACGAAGGGAATGACTAAACAACAAGGCACCATAGGTGAAGGGTATAAATATGACGACGCCTTGGCTTACAATTTAGTTTTTTTTTTCGGTTCAATATTTAGTTCACTTGGATTTTCTATACTTTTAACCTAATCTGATTTTTTAGAAAATAATTAAGTATTGTTTATATTAAAATCTTAACTCGAAATTGGTCTAACTTGAAAATTATTTATAAATAGAAATAATAAGCAAAATTCGTAAAGGAAAAGAAAGACATCGTATTTACAAGAAAAATATCCCATCGGTTGTAGTGGACTCGGTCCATAGTTTACGTCAGTGAAGAACCGTAACCCGGCTAAGACGGCAAAGCTTAAGGCCAGTTAGGACTATAATACAAGTTGTATTCTGTGATACAAGTCGTACGACATTTCAAAAATTCGTGTAGAATGAACAAAGTAGAATATTGTAAAACCAAATTGTAATCAGTAGAAAAAAACAGAAGAGAAAATACGGATGAAAATTTTACAAGCGGACCGTATTTTTCAATTTTTTAAATCGTTTTAAAAAATGGAACATTTCATTAGATTAGAGGTATATTTTAATGTATTCATTGGCAACAATTACAAAAACAACATGTATATTTTTTGATTTTGTTACAAAGCGTAGAAAAAAATGGTTTGTTGTGTCTGCAGTTTTTGTAGAACTAAAAACGCCATAAGTTGTTTTATTTATTAAACACATTCAAAAACAAAAGAAAAAGAATAAAACTTAAATTTACCTTTGTAAAACACGAAAAACACCTTATTTAAATTAAAAAAAGATATTTTTTTGCGATTAAAAAAAAATAAATAAAGTAAGAATCTAATATAGGAAACAGAAGCAGTAGCTAATGTGTGTTTGATCATAGCTCAGAGTTATAATAATTTTGCTGATTTTCAATAACGATTTATTCTCGAATGTTTCCAAGATACAAGTCTGTGCATCATGTGGGGGCTTCTTAAAGTTAATTGCAACCAAAACTTACTGACGAACATCGTTCAATGGACACTTACATATATGGGTAATATTAACATAGCTTTTTAGTTTTGTCAACATCTATTACTTTCAAAAAAAGTGAGGACAGTTTTCATTTTTTATCCCGACATATTTTAAAAACAAAACATTTTTTATTTTTATACACAAGACATGTTTTTAATGTATTTTATTGAACACTAAGTATAAAACTAATGTTATGAATTGCACAATAGATTTTAACTATAGGTATTTTATGTTATATTATCTTGATTTTATCTTAAGCTTTTGGCGCATTTTCTTTAATTTGCACCTACCATGTCAATTGGAACTTTCACATAAATAACAAGCAATTTTTTAATAATACAAACATTTTATATATCAGTAAATATTAAAGCATGTATTTTTTAATTTATTTTTAACTAGGTATATTGTTTTGTTCAACTTTTATATGATATTTAAACCTTAATATTGTTCTTACTTCTTCTTCACTTTTTTCACAAATTTTAGTAAAAAATATGAAAATAAATCACTAAGCTTCGAATATTCATTTTACAGATTAGTTCAAACAATATTTTTAAAAAGAATACTCATTTTTAACCTAGATTTTCTATAAATTCTACACATTTTAAACAAAAAAATTGTAAACCGGCGAAATTAACGAAAGGAAAATTGTAAAAAAACGATAACAGGGTGGTAGTGTGTATGCAAACTACAAAGCGGAAGTAAATAACTACATAAGTATTAATTGAAATTATTCCGTTTCCGTTATTAGATTGGTGCTGTCAAATCAATATTAAACGTATTGAATACATTCTTAAATTTTTGGTTTACGCTAATTTAGTTATTTTTATCATATATATATTTAAAACACAACTAAAACTGTTTTATTATTATTTCTTATTAGAACTTATTCTTTTTAACAATATTATTAACAAAATTTGAGAGTTTACAAATAATATAACAACGATTAGTGTGGTGGCATTTGTAATACCAGCCATTATATGTTTTAATAATATAACAATCTACTGTATTTTGCTTATTAAGCCCTTTCATTTGATACTCATACTGTTGTTTCAAAAAAAATCTATTTTCGTTTGTTTATTTTAAGAAAAACACCGAAGCAGATGTATTTTAGAGCTTATATTTCAGTTTTAAGGCGATTTATTATTTTTTGTGTCATTAGTGCGTCGAAAAATTATTTTGGAAATAAGAGAACTTGATAATTTAAAAATATATATAAATATATATATTTTTCCATAAATTTGTCGATTAGTGACCAACTTGCCTAGTCGCTTATCATATATAAAAATAGTGACTTTATATTGTCAGACGGCTGAAAATATTAACTTTTGTGGTACAAATATGGGAAACAAGTAAGAGTGCTATATTCAGCCGTGCCGAATCTGATAATATCCTTTATCACCGCGTACATAGGTATAATGACAACATCGTAGCTTAGACTAGGTTTCAGATTTTAGCAGAAATTTATAGAGCAGTTATTCGTATTATATATACAAAAAGTACCATACATTTTGTATATCGTTTATAATGTCAATCCTATATCACATAATGGTAGGGTTAAAATATATAGTATAAAGGTGTTAAGATCGACTGGCATCACTTTTTAGTATATAGTAAATCAGTGGTGCAGGGAGCTTTTTTAACCAATTCCCGCTTAATGTGGCCTCAAAATCGCTAAAAAAAAAAGTAGCTAAATTTTTTTTTAAGTCTATAGTCACACACAACGATTATAGTTGGGCAATTCTTGAGTTTATAGATGTTTTTACCGTTTTAGCTGAGGAGAGAAAAAGGGAAAAATAATCGCCGGTACTAAGCAATTAAATACTTGGTGTTTCACTTCTTGGTGAGTAAGTAATTTAAAATTTGAATTAAAAACGTCACAAATTAAACGTTTAAAATATGTAAAAATAAAAAAACACAAAGAAAATAAAAGCTAGACAAAAGAAAAAGTTGGGCAATTAACAAACAGTACTTTTTTAATTTATATTTTTTACGTTTATAAATCTAGATTTTTAAAATTTGGGACTACTGATCCAAGTTGAGATTAAAATTATGTGGTCGAAACAAAGGGTATTTTTTGCATTTCTATAGTACTTTAAGTGTTTTTTAAATTTATGAATCTAGAATTTCTGTAATGCGACATTGTTTCTTTTAAGAATTCAGAAGTAGAGCAAGTAGAGCACGTCAAAATTATTATTTTTTTTTGTCATCGGTAAAGGCGATGACTGACTATCAGATTTAGTCGTTCGATATGTCAAAAATTGTATGTGTGTTCAGAAAGTGTGATAGTGTGGACACAAAGTGTACATGTGTGTCAGATTTTTTGACAAGTGAGTCCGATTTGATAATCTTTTGAAAATTTTCATAAAATAATAGTTTCTGTGCGATCAGAGTTGCTTTTTCTAAGCAAGTATGACAGTGTGGCATCCAATAACACATTTTGTTGCGATTTTTTCATGTAGGACAGAAAACTATCAGATTTTTATTTGACATAATCGCACGACTTTGTAGGATAGTCAGTCATGGCCTTAAATAATTTGTAGTTTCAATTAGTTTAAAATGTTTTAAAAAATTCAAAACGAAAATACCTATACCAAGGCGAATTCAAAAAGGTGAACTTATTACATCAGCTGATCATCAGCTGTTGCCTACTTCTAGGGACCATTCAAGGCGAATTCAGTATCAGGTGATGTTAAGAAGCCAGCTGATTGTTTTTTGCTCCTTTTATTTTTACGGCACAATATCAAAGTTTGTTTATATTTAAATTATTTTTTATGTGCGTTAGTCTAAAATTTATATAAAAGTGGTAAAATTTGTGAAAAATATATGTAAAAATACTAATATTTGTGCAATAACTTACTGGAAAATAAGTAGAATACAATTCATAATTGGAATAATTGGAATTGGGAAAAATATTCAAAAAAACACAAATATGTGATATAATCTAGCACAAATTTATGTAATAAATTAAAAATACTTATTTATTTTAAAACTTTTCGCCTAAATTTATGAAAATAAAATTTTAATTAAAAGTAAAAAAAAAATTTGTTTTTTTTTGTGTTTTGACATTCTCTTGGCCTTTTTGTGTTTGTTGCAGGCAAGACGAATTCATACAGGTATATGCAACGGCGAATTCGCTGTGATGTTCGCTGTCAGACGCCACATATAAAAAATACACAATAATTTTTTATACATGGAGTTTGACTGTAGCATTCCTCATCAGCTAGGCTGATAATTTCACCTGTATGAATTCGCCTTGGTTGCAGGGATGTTATCACCTGATAGTGAATTCGCCTTGCTTTGTATTATTGAATTCGCCTTGACCTATACATATGTATGTATAAAGTTTTACATTGAAGGTTATAAAAAATTATCAAAAAAAAAAGAAAATAAGTAAAAGCGCTATATTCGGCCGTGCCGAATCTTATATACCCTTCACAACGTGTAGTCATGCAATAACAGTAAATTCACGTATGTATGTTAAAAAAAACAAAAAAAAAATTTAAAAAAAAAAAATTTAAAAAAAAAATTAAAAAAAAAAAAAATTATTATATACATATATAATATATATAAAACAAAAAAAAAAATAAAAAAAAAATTTAAAAAAAAAAATAAAAAAAAATAATAATAAAAATATATATAATATATTAAATAAAAAATAAAAAAAAAAATAAAAAAAAAATTAAAAAAAAAAATTTTAAAAAATTTAAAAAAAAAATTTTTTGCCTCAGCTGGGATTCGATGCCACGTTTTCTCTAACCAGTATACACGTTTGTATGTATGTATGTTGTTGTTGTAATGTTGTTTTTATGAAAAGAAAATCGAGGTGGTCGTGGGTTTTTGCTCATATCTCAGTTGTTTATGTACCGATGTTTCTGATTTTCAATACCGATCTACTCCCGAATATTTCTGATATTTTAATACCTTACCCGGGTCCAACCTATGTCGGGGGGCTTCAAAAAGTTGATTTCAACATACACACGGACAGACGGTCAGACGGACAGACGGAAAGACGGACAGACGGTCAGGGCTTAATCGACTCCTCTATTCATAAGCTTTCAGAAAATATATACTTTATGGGGTCGGAAATGAAAATTGTAGAAATTTCACACGGAATGACAAACCTATATATACCCTTTTTCACTGTGTGAAGGGTATAAAAATTGTGTGTTACAAAATACATAAGTATATACAAAAGCAAAATGCATGTGTTATATAATTGTTGTTGGGATGCATACAATTTAAATTTAATTTTTTTAAAAAAATTAAAAATAAAATGTAAATAAAATAAAATTTTTTTGTCTCAGCTGGAATTCGATGCCACGTTTACTTTAACCAGTATGTATGTAGGTTGTTGTTGTAATTGTGAAAAAAACGAGGTGGTCGTGGTTTTTTGCTTATATCTTAGAAAGTTATGGGGCGATTGTGCTGAATTTCAACAGCGATTCATTCCTGGATATTTCCAAGAGATTGATACCATATAGAGATCTGAGAAACATATAGTTGCTTCTAAAAGTTGATTTCAACCAACACACGGACAGACGGTCAGGACTTATACTTTATGGGGTCGGAAATGAAAATTGTAGAAATTACAAACGGAATGACAAAGCTATATATACCCTTGTGCACCACAGGTGAAGGGTATAAAAACAAGATGTGCAATTTATTATTCAATTGCACATATGTTTTAGGTAGCGACAAATTCTTACAAGAGAAAAAAATTTTCTTAACAACGTATGTACATATGTATTCTTAGAAACATATATAACATACCGTCATACAGTCGTTCGTACATTATTGCGTTCTATGTGAAACATAAAACCAAGGCGAATTCAATTAGGTGATCTCTTCCCTACAACAACACTAAACTACATGTATTTTGTTTTTGTATATTTAAACCTAATTGTCAAAAATTTTCTGACTAAACACAAACACACATTTGCTTACACTTTTTTAAACAAATTATGCAAGTCACACTAAAATTAAACAATTTTAATATATATTTTTTTAACTTTATATATATGTATTTGTATATTTTGCTCATCATTAAGTACACGAAATAAAGTTTCACTAGTCTTAAAATATTTTTTCTACACATCACGCTGGAAGGCATTTTTTCACGAAAACTTTTACAAGTTGTTAGTCGTTTAACTAAAACACAAATGTACATACATATATATATATATTGAATCCAAGCTGTTTTATCCATAGACATTAAATTTTTTCACCTTTTAAACATTTATTAAAATTTTCCGGCAAACGAATGTAAACAAACATAAAAACACAAATTTTGACATTTTGTTCTTAAACTTCGTTTACAGCTGATGAACAGCTGGGCTAAAAAGTTCACCTGCTATGAATTCGCCTTGCATAAAACCTTACATATAGGACACTATAATTCACGAACGACAATACATGTGTTGTGTTCTATGAGCCGTGGCAACACTGCACACGATATAAATATTTACACTTATGGTGGTAGCACTGCAAAAAAGACAAAGCAAAATGTCATGCACTAGTTACATATAAGGTTATTGCAAATTGTGTTAAATTTATCGTTTTTTGTTTTTTTGTATATGAAGATTGTCAATTCAAGTTGTAGTGCCAAAAAATATTTTGTTTTTATATATGAACTTTGACAGCCGTAATTCTTAAAGTGTTGTATATTAAAATTCAGCTGTTAAGATACGACTACCAGTAATATAAATAAGGGTCGGCAAAATATATTTATGTATGTATAATTATATTTATTTGTGCATTAATATACCTTGAGGCACATTTCTTTAAATTTTCGGCGCAGAATACAATTTTTAGCACAATACAATTTTCGACAATAGTTCTCTTGATAAATTCGATTGCGCAATATTTTGAAACTTTGAATGAACTTTGTGAATCCAACAAGCAATATGGTAAGTGTCCAAAATCAAGGATGTTTATTTCTATACCTATTAAAAATAACTAAACAATGGACCTGCCGCTTGAATGCAAGTTTTTTTCTGCTTACATATGTATATTGCTTAAAGTTTTCAATGAAACAAAGTAAACAAAATGTATATGTACTTACAATTAGCTAATTCACAAGAGTGTCCTAAGTATAATATTGTCATAAATATCATAATTTCCCAAAAATTTTAAAATGATTAAAAAGTTTTGTATTGCTTGGTAAATTTTTGAGACATTTTAAACATTTTTGGTAATTGTCAGTTTCCACTACGACACTTAGGACACCCATGTGAATTAGCCAATTGTGAAATAATACAATGTATACGGCAAACGAACATTGTGTGAACAATTAGCATAAGAGGTGTGGTTTTGTGTGTGTGTTTTCTTTTGTTCTGTTCTATACCTACATAATTATTTGCGTTGTTAAAATAAACAACAAGTCAATTTTTTTTTAATTAAATAATTCACTCTGTTTAGCCCCTTCAACGTATCATATATGCTTTTGGTCATCGTACCTTGCCTTCGTTCACCAATCATGTTAACACACCGGTCATACGTAAGATGTCAAGTTCTGTTTTGGCTACAGAATCATCTGACAAAGGTAAGTAAATATTGTTTGTGTTAATAACAATTCTTTAAAAATTATAATTTCTAATAGGTATGATAATTTTGAACCGTCCCAAGGCTTTAAATGCTATTAACGTAGATATGATTCGCAAAATCTACAGACACTTAAAGAAATGCGAAACTACCAAATCTTTGGTGATTATCAAAGGTACCGGTGAAAAAGCTTTCTGTGCTGGCGGCGATGTACGTGCTGTGATAGAATCTGGACCTAGCGAAGAGTCAAAAAGTTTCTTTCGTGAGGAATATAACACAAATGCCTTAATAGGAAATTATACAATACCCTTCATTGCTCTAATCGATGGCATTACTATGGGAGGTGGTGTTGGTTTGTCTGTGCATGGGAAATATCGCGTAGCAACCGAACGAACTTTGTTTGCCATGCCTGAAACAGCTATTGGACTATTTCCTGATGTCGGTGGATCATATTTTCTACCACGTCTGCAAGGCAAACTTGGTCTGTATTTGGGACTTACCGGTGTACGCTTAAAGGGTGAAGATGTTTTAAAAGCCGGCATTGCAACTCACTATTGTGAAAGTTCTAAAATTGCTGAATTAGAAACGGCACTTTTAAATTGTCCTGATGCCGATGAAGTTTCCGAAATATTAAACAAATTCAATAACCCGTCGCCAAAACCATTTACTTTGGAACCACATTTGGATCAAATCAATAAATGTTTTACCGGTGAAAGCGTCGAAGAAATTATTGAGAATCTTAAGAGCGATGGCAGTGGATGGGCTAATAATACTAAGGAGGTAAATTAGTACAATGTTTACCATTATTAATTAGGGTTTTGTCCAAATATACATACATATATTCCTTTTTTAATCGAATTTTATTAAATTAAACGTTTAACTTTTCAATCCCTAATATACAATTCGTCGTTGCATATAAATTACTCTTAGCAGGTAGTGGTTTCAGCCTAGATGACAATTTTTTTGTGTCCTACCATACATATAACAAACTCCATATATTAAAAAAATATTTCAGTCTAAAAATGTGTCTCTCTTTATCACCTATGTGCTATTACCTTATGTGGATGCAAGTCATATTCATATGATGTATATGTACATCGCAACAATTAAAAAACGCATTTTTTATATACATAATCTGTCACACAATTTTTTTATTTTCTTCATTAATTTTAATAATTAAAAAAAAAAACTAATGCAAAAAACTTTTTATTTACGGTTATGTTTTATTTATGTTTTAAACCAACTGAAATTGATTGTAGAATAAAAATAAAAAAATAAATAAAATTGCAGAAACATTTAAAAAAAATTTGGTAACTATAAATTGTATATAAAAAAACGCATTCAGCTGATTAAATACTAGTATATATATATATTTAAAATATATATTTTAAATTCACAATATGCAAAAATGACTTAAAAAAATAACATTTTGTCCTTCACTATAATCTTCAAAGATAACTTGGATTATTAGTACCTACTTTCAGAATTCTATGTATACAAAAATAAGAATTTTTTGTCGTTCATAACATTTAGAGTTAGAATTTGGATAAAAATCACTTATTTTAAGAATCTATGTTTACAAACGTAATAATACAAAAAGTACAATAAAAATGCGAAAAGGCAAAGAGTGAAATAAAAATCCTAAAGAAAACACCTTTTGTTTTGCCCTTATCATTTTTATTCTCAATTTGAACCAATATTATCTTTATAAACGTATAACACACAAAAAGTAAAATAAAAATTCACAAAGATCCTTTTTGGTCGCCCATAACATTGTCAGTCTTACCTTGTATTAAAAGTCACTTATTTCGAAGTTCTAATTCGCAAACGTTGAAAGTACAAGAAGTAAAAAAAAATCAAAAAGTACCTTTTTGGTTGCTCAAAACATTTTCAGTCTCATCTTGTATCACTTGTGTCACTAATTTCGAATTCTAGCTTCACAAATGTTGAAAATACAAAAAGTACTTTTTTGGTCGCTCAAAACATTTTCAGTCTTACCTTGTATCACTTGTGTCACTAATTTCGAAATTTTAGCTTCACTAAGATTGAAAATACAAAAAGAACCATAAAAATTCAGATAGATAGATTATTAACTGCTGTTTAGTACTGATAAATATGGCCTTATTTTGCTATTATTAAATTGTTATTTTTTTTTCTTCTCTTGTATATTTCATATATTTACTTCATTTGTCTATATATACATATTTTTATTTCATTGCATAATTATAACATTTATATTAATCATATATGGCCCACAAGGGCTCGATGAATTATATATAAATAAATAAAATAAAAAATTTAAAAAAGTACTTTTTTGGTCGCCCATAACATTTTCAGTATCACCTCGTATTAATAGCCACTAATTTCGAAATTATAGCTTCGCAAACGTGGAAAATACAAAAAGTACTATAAAAATTCAAAAAGTACCCTTTTGGTCGACCATAACATTTTCTGTCTCACCTTGTATCAATAGTATCAAAATATTAGCTTCACAAACGTTGAAAATACAAAAAGTACCATAAAAATTCAACAAAGTATCTTTTTGGTCGCCCATAGCATTTTTAGTCTCACCTTGTATCAATAGTCACTAATTTCAAAATTCTAGCTTCGCAAACGTTGAAAATACAAAAAGTACCACACAAATTCAAAAAAGTACCGTTTTGGTCGCCCATAACATTTTTAGTCTCACCTGGATTCAATAGTCCTTGATTGTACAATCCTACCGTCATAAACGTTGAAAATACAAAAAGTGCCATAGAAATTCAAAAAAGTACCTTTTTGATAACCTATAACATTTTCAATCTCACTTGGAATCAATAGTCCTTGATTGTACAATCCTACCTTCATAAACGTAGAAAATACAAAAAGTACCATTAAAATTCAAAAAAGTACCTTTTTGGTTGACCATAACATTTTCAGTCTCACCTTGTATCAATTGCCACTAATTTCAAAATTCTAGCTTCGCAAACGTTGAAAATACAAAAAGTACCATAGAAAAGCGAAAAAGTACATTTTTGGTCCAAGTTCCAAATTCCAAGTTTAAAATCTTCAAATATCTATGTAACAAAATATTTTAATAGACATGATTTAAAGTCAGTAAATCTACTCTTTTTTGCAAAAAAGTAATTATGTTCTAAAAAGTACCAAACTCTTTTGAATGTGTTTAAATTTTTACTAAATTACATAATTTTTTATGTCTGGTGAAATCCCAATTATAAATTTTGTGAAAATTGGCCGTCAAATTAGGAATTACATACATTTTATGAAATTTTCCCCTTTTTGGTACCTTTTTTGTCCCCAAAAAGGTTTCCAAAAATTTCACCTTGATATTTGTCCATATCCTATTAGGCAATAATAATGATCAAATTTTGTCCCATTGAATAATATTAGAAAAGTTTCTTTTAAAAAAAGTACCGAAAAAAGGGAAAATTTTTACCCCTTATACATGCGAATTTGAAAAAATTGCCGAATTCCTATTAATATTTTTTTGCGGACTACTTAAAACAGTTTAAATTTTTTTTCTAGCTATATGTGTTTGGAAGTTACATAGGGCACCAAAAAAGTACCAAATTACAGTTTTTACGCGTTTTTTCCCCTTAGGGGTTGAAAATTCAAAAAAAGGCCAGACACCTGTCAGCTTACATTTTGTGCAAATTACAATTCTTTTTCAATTTTATTTGTATCGTTTTTAGTTTAGTAGATATAAGATTACCGATTTTACCCGTTTTTACCCTTTTTTACCCCCTTAAAGTACGAATTTTCAAAAATCCTTTCTTAGTGGAGCTATACATCGAAAGAGGAACCGATTGTCCAAATTTCATGTCTCTAGCTCTTTGCGTTTGGGCTGTGCGATGATGAATCAGTCAGCCAGTCACGTTACTCTTTTATTTATATAGATATATAATTTTATTTTATTTCGAAATAAAAATTACACATATCAAGAGTATACATACATATGTAAGTATGTAGTACATAGATATATTCAAAAAATGATTTTTTCTTTTAAATAATCTGTTATTATATTTATAGCCTTCACCTGTGGTGCACAAGGGTATATAGCTTTGTCATTCCGTTTGTAATTTCTACAATTTTCATTTCCGACCCCATAAAGTATATAAAGTATATTTTCTGAAAGCTTATGAAGGGGTGTCAGTCTGTCCGTCTGTCCGTGTGTTGTTTGAAATCAACTTTAAGAAGGAACCATATGTTCCTTAGATCTGTGTATAATATTAATCTTTTGGAAATATCCGGGAATGAACCGCTATATAAATTCAGAACAATTTCCCCATAACTTTCTGAGATATGAGCAAATAAACACGACTGCCTCTGTTTTTTTCCCATATTTTTACCACCAAAATTAAACATTTTCAGCCATAGAATAATTTATAGGTACCTTTGCTACTATTTGTAGAGATATTCTTAAAAACTTTTAAATAAAGCCCTTACCGGACATTCTCGAGTTTACGTCTCGGTCACACCACCTTCTCACACGAATGGATTCTAAAGAAACCCGCAGTTCAACCAATTTGCCATAGATGCATCTGTCCTCTCACAATAAACCACATCCTGACCACCTGCCCAATTTTCCTAAATCCAAGACAAATAATTTTTGGCAATAATCCGGCCTTAGACCTTCTAAAGAAGCCAACTACCATCAATATCAATAAGATTTATAACTTCGCAAAAAGTACAAAACTCAAAATTTAATAAAACAAGTAACAGTGCTATATTCGGCCGTGCCGAATCTTATATACCCTTCACAACGTGTAGTCATGCAATAACAATTGTTTGTATCACCATTCATCCCATATAAAATACGTGCATACGTACACGTTAGAATAAATGTGGCATCGAATCCCAGCTGAGCCAAAAAAATTTTATTTTATTTTATTTAATATATTATTTATATTTTATTATTTTTTTTAAATTTTTTTAAAAAATTTTTTTAGAAAAATTTTTAGAAAAATTTTTAAAAAAATTTTATTAAATTTTTTTTTAATTTTTTTTTTTGTAGATTTTTTTCTTATTTTTGATATTTTTTTTTTTTGGTATGTTTTTCACATGTAAATATTATGTTATGGGGCGATTGTGCTGAATTTCAATAGCGATTCATTCCTGGATATTTCCAAGAGATTGATACCATATACATATCTGAGGAACATATAGTTGCTTCTAAAAGTTGATTTTAACCAACACACGGACAGACGGACAGACGGTCAGGGCTTAATCGACTCCTCTATTCATAAGCTTTCAGAAAATATATACTTTATGGGGTCGGAAATGAAAATTGTAGAAACTACAAACGGAATGACAAAGCTATATATGCCCTTGTGCACCACAGGTGAAGGGTATAAAAAAAATTTAATTAATTTTATTATAAACCTAATTGTATTTACAAGTAGAGCTGATGGCCTATGAAGCCAATGCCTGTAAAAATTCTTTTTAATCTAGGAATTAATTCACTAAGATTAAATAAAACTACTACTACTACTATAGGGAAAAAATTTTTTTGAAAAATATACATAAATTTCAAAAATTTACAAACTAAAATCAATTTCTAGACAACTGCGAAAGTATCATCTGAAAGGACTTGACTTGCGCAATATAAGCACTAAGGGCTTAACCAGTAGAATACAATTAAATTAAAAAATTTAAAGTCCAAGGTGGTGTCTAAAACAAAATTGCGGAACTAATTTTTTTAACCCCATTAATATGGGTATCAAGTGAAATGGCTTGACTAGTAGAATACAGATAACTACGTACAAATTTAAAATCGAGGAAATATAGATTAAGCTACGATGTGGGATTATACTATGTACATGATGGTGAAGGGTATTATCAGATTCGGCATGACCGAATATAGCACTCTTGTTTATTTTTTCGTTTTTTTTTTAATGCGTATACCTGATAAATATCCCATTATTAGAATGTTCATTAAAATTTTCATATTAGGAACCTCACATTTTGTAAAATTATTATTTTGATTAACTGCTCGTTCTTTACTTACAGATTTTATTAAAAATGTCACCCACCTCATTAAAAGTAACATTTCGTCAATTGGAATTGGGAGCTAAGTTATCATTGCCACAATGTCTCAACATGGAATATCGCTTGGTCGTGCGCCATTTAGAAAATAGTGACTTCAAAGAAGGTGTACGAGCCCTACTTATCGATAAAGATCAAAAGCCCCAATGGAATCCAAAAACATTAGAAGCCGTAACAGAAGAACGTGTCCAATCATTCTTTGCCAAACTACCAGACACCGAAGAATTGAAATTGTAAAATATATGAATGTTCGCTTTTCGTGTTGTAACGGCTTTTGTTTATTTTTTCTTTTTTGGCCTTTTTTTTTTGATTTATACTAACCATTCCATTTGCAAGCTTTAAAGTAAAGCTTGAAAGATTTTTAATTTTTTACATTAAGAGCGTTAAGCCTAATAAGTAGTGTTTTATTAATTATTACTAACTGTTATATTTTTTTTGCTCATTTTCTTTTTTTATTAGCATATATACGAGGGTTTTTTAATAAATACGTATTACGTAATAATAATTTTTTTTTCCAAATTTCTATTCGCAGGGCAAAATAAAAAAAACAACTGAATAAATAAAACACTTCCATAACAACAAAAGTAAACATGAATGAGTACCAGAATATTACGCATTTACATAAATTACGAATATGTACCTATTAAACAAAACTATATTAGACGTTACAAAAACAAATGTTAATTATTTATTTTTAAACATTGTGGTCTTTTTCATAAATCTATTTTAATATAATATATATGTATATATATTTAAGTATAAAAGTGCTAAAATCTTTTTAAATATACTTGTCGTTTTATTTTCATAATGTGCCTTAATAAAAATATATTTAAACAATAATAAATTCAATGTTTCTTTTATTAACACAATTTTTTTTTTTCGTTAAATAACTAGTTAACATTATAATGTATTTTAATTTTCAAGATATTATTTATTAAGTGTTTATGTGTTTGCAGCTAATCGTGATGTTATGTTCTACTGCAGCAAATCTTTACCTCCTATTGATAAAATTATAAATATCTAGAACATGACACAAGATAAAATGATATATTTTTTTAACAACAATACCATTTATTTCATCTTTGTTTTATAAAGTCCCTTTTTAAATAGCTGTATTTAAGAAAAAAAAAATCATATTGTTTTTGTAGGCACTATTTTAACAAGATGCTGTCATTTAACAATAAAACAATAAATAATTTTTTTAAAATCTAAAAACTATGGATTTATTTGCCTTTTACACTTTCTTCAACTATAGAATTCAATTCAAATAATTTGTCCACATCGCAGGGCATAAAATCAAGTTTTGACAATTCATTTGTCCAAGAAGAGACATCAACACGTAATTGTAAACGTATTTTATCATCGTCTGTCATGGCGCCAGGTGGTTGAGCTTGATATGACAAAGAAGCAGAGGAACCAGTTCCCTTAAGATTTTTTAAGCGTCTTAATGATTCCTCAGTTTTTTGTACGGAAGTTAAAACTTCATTTACTGCCACTAAATAACTAAAAATAAAAACATAAACATTACTTTAAAATACAATTCAAAATTAGTATTTACGTACTCTTTAGTTATTTTATTTAAGACTCTTGCTAAAATCTTGATAACTACTTCTTTTGTCAGCTTTGTTTCATATTCTGCATTAAATGACTTCAAAGGTTTTAACATTTGATCTACATATGCCGAACAACGATTGGGTACATCACGATTAGTCTTACGATACAAACGTGGCAAGTCATTGACCTGCTTGAGATTTTCGGGACCACACCCTAATATCAAAATTTCTATAAGAGATTGTTGTATTTCATTTAGATGTTTACTTAGAGTTTCATTTAAATCACGAAAAGATTTAGCAACCGAATCTTTAGCAACTTCCAGTTGTTTCGCTCTCTGATGTACCGATGAACAAATTAAGCTTTTTATTATTAATTCTTGATGTTGTGGTAGCACAAGAAGTAATTTGTTAATATCGGAATGCATAGCTACAAATAGGTTTGTTTTTTTATTTTGCATATAATTAGAGTCATTTTTTGAGTTGATAGCAATTATAGCGTCTTTAATCCAATGTGATAACCGAAGTATAATTTGTATGTGCAATTTAAAGAATTTCGGGAAAACCTCTGGTAAATATACACCTTCAGACCAGCACTGTGTAATAGCTTGTTGAGCGCGTGTGAAGGGCTTTAATTCATAGTATTCTAATGATTTGTTTTGACTTTCTTCTGTGAGAATAGGTTCCAAAATGGACTCAAATTGTCCTGCGATTTCCTGTTATTTAGTAAAAAATAATACAAAGTATAATTTTTAAATTTTATTTAATTATATAAATACATACGTAAATGTTTATATATCAAAAATTTTTAAATTAATTTCTGAAATTTTTAGACTATCTTATTATTTATTTATGTGTTAATACTAGCTCAGGACCGTCCGCGTAGTCTTATACTATAAAATAAAAAGTTTCAACCAAATTTTTATTTTAAATTTGGCTTAAAATAACATTTTTAAAAATAGCTGCCACAGTACCACACATAGAAACCTAACATTGATTCAAAATTAAATTTAGATTTTTTGCTTATAATCGCATCAATAAGTGTATTTATCGTCACCTAATACGCAAAATGACCTATTATTATTTTAATAACTTTAATATGAAAGTAATGCTATTTATAACAAGTAAATGTGCTATATTCGGCCGTGCCGAATCTGATAATACCCTTCACCATCATGTACATAGCTATAATCCAACATCGTAGCTTAACCTATATTTCATGTTACACGGCAGTTTTCTTTAATATTTCATCCTTGATTTTGAATTTTTATCAAAAATTTTTTACGAATATCTCTAGCAAAGGTACCTTTAAATTTTTCTATGGTTGAAAAATTTTAATTTTGGTGGTAAAAATATGGGAAACAACAGAGACAGTCATGTTTATTTGCTCATATCTCTGAAAGTTATGGGGCAATTGCGCTGAGTTTCAATAGCAATTCATTCCCGGATATTTCCAAAAGATTGATACCATACACAGGTCCTTTTAGCTCCAAGCCACAGATATATACCCTTGTACACCACAGGTAAAGGGTACAAAAAGTACTTCGGTTATTACTTAGTTTCTAATATCTAAATTTAAAGCAATGTATGGCAATCTTTGATTTTCTAATTATACGTTATTTTTTTGCATTTGAGATGACGATATGTAATTTAAAATCAGGGAATTTAAATAAAATTTCTGAAATATACATACATATTTCAATATTTTACACATTATTATGTTAATGTCTTTGATCTTTTTATATGAAGATGTTGTTTTATTTTTATTTTTTTATACCCTTCACACAGTGAAAAAGGGTATTTATAGGTTTGTCATTCCGTGTGAAATTTCTACAATTTTCATTTCCGACCCCATAAAGTATATATTTTCTGAAAGCTTATGAATAGGGGAGTCGATTTAGCTCTGTCAGTCTGTCCGTCTGTCCGTGTGTATGTTGAAATCAACTTTTTGAAGCCCCCCGAAATCGCTTGGACCCGGCTGCAGTATTAAAATATTAGAAATATTCGGGAGTAGATAGGTATTGAAAATCAGAAGCATCGGTTCATAAACAACTGAGATATGAGCAAAAACCCACGACCACCTCGATTTTTTTTCACAAAAACAACATTACAACAACAACATACATACATACAAACGTGTATATTAGTTAAAGTAAACGTGGGATCGAATCCCAGCTGAGCCAAAAAAATTTTTTTTATTTTTTTTTTAAATTTTTTTTTATTTATTTTTTAATTTTTTTTTAGATTTTTTTTTATTTTTTTTTTGTTTTATATTTATTATTTATATATTAATTATTTTTTTTTAAATTTTTTTTTTATATTTTTTTTATATATTTTTATTTTTTTTTTAACATACATACGTTAATTTTTAATTTTACAATGGGATGTTTTTATATATCGATGCCTTACTTCCTCAACCTCGTATCTTAAAAAATAAAATTTTTCAGGAGAGAAAAAAAAAACGGTTCATCTTTTTATACGTCGGTATTTGGTTTAAAGTTTAAATGCAATTATTAAGGAATAGATTGTATTTATATATATTAGTAGTAATAATATACTAATCTTTTTTAGTTAAAGCATAAAAAAATTGTTTGATATGAAAAAGTCAAACCCGTATTTTTTAAGATACGAGGTTGAGGAAGTAAGGCATCGATATGTATGTTTTTTATATGTATGTACGTATTTCATATGAGATGAATGGTGATACAAAGTACTGTTATGTGTGACTACACGTTGTGAAGGGTATATAAGATTCGGCATGGCCGAATATAGCACATTTACTTGTTTTTTTTTTTGTAGCTAAATATCACTTTTTTATATAAAAACTATTTTTAAATTATTCGAATATTTCGCTACCACATTGGATAGCTTCTTCAATAAAATTAAAACATGTTTTACACATAACTCAAATTTTTTTTAACAAAAATTACCTGAAAACAAATTTGAAAATAAACTGGTAAATTCCATCTCGCTTGAAAACTTTTTGTTAGTGTATGTTGCCTGAAAGTATTAATTGTTTCCTTAGCCACTAAAATCTCTTCAATTTTGGTCAGAAAATCTCGCGTGCATTTATATTTAGCATAAAAAACCTCTGAATTGCCAGGTGCAAATATAGACGTCATATGAGTTTCCAAGCGCATTTCAACATCTACCCAGAAACTATGTATCAAAAAATTGAATCCTTTAAATTTGTCTGTATACTGAGTTAGTCGTATTAAATCGGTCATATTCAAGGATATAAAGTTCAAAACTTTACTATATATACCAGCCAAACCTTGAGGAGTTTGCTGCAAGCTATGTTCGCAAATAATGTCTTTCATATAGGGAGCCACTACATCCTCTTTAAACGCAGTTTCCGCAACAGAGCAAGAATCGAGTGTTATATAAATGCGTAGACAACGTTCTAAGGGTTCAGTAGATGTGGAGCTAGAAGTCTTTAAAGCGTCATTAAAGAGCAAACGCAATTTTTTATGAATTAAAATTTCCAGTTTCCTAATACCATTCACCTGCTCCTCATTTAAATACTCTGTACAAAACTTTTCATTAAATTTTAATTGAACCAATTCCAAAGCGGCTCTTTCTAAGTCGACTGACTTCAAGTTTTCAACACTCAATTGGTTTGCCAATAAATTTTCCAATTTTTGTGTTGTTTCATAGACTTTGTTTAAACTGTGTAAATTCCGTTTCAGTTCCCGTAAATGTCGTTTAGTTTCTAATTGTGTATTTATTTCATTTATATTCTCATCAATCATAGCCTGAATTCCAGCTATTTCATCACGAAATTTTTCCAAAGGCTTTTGTATCGTGTCAATGGATTGATCCAAACCCACCAGATTTGCAGACAGACTAACGAAGTCTGCATAATCCTCATTTATAAGATCTATCATAGAAGCTCTTAGGCTTTTTAAGTAAAGGCCCAAGTTATCTCTTAATACCTCGAGACTGGAAACATTGCGGTTCTTGTGCAAAAATTCATCAACCGAAAAATTAGCCTAAAATACGGTTTATAAAAATTCAATACATACTTTTATTAGTAGTTGGACTTGCACACAATAAATTATTACCTTAAGAAATTCATTTTTATCGAAACATAATTTTTCTCCTTTTACATCCATAGAACTGGAGCTGTTTATATTTAGTTCCAACATAGTTTTAAAAAAAATATTTTCGTTATCTTTATTTTTCAGCCACTTGGCATTTTGATGACCGACTATTTTTTTTTATTTCATATGTTTTTGTTTTGATCGTTTAGAATTGCCAGATTTATGTATTATAAAATTTTCTTGGGCATCATACAAGGCATATTTATTCACAAGGTACTCTTGATTCGTCAGCTGATTATTTTTTTCAACACTTATTTTAAATTTCAGCTGTCAAAATGCATAAATAAAAAACTATTTTTTCTCGTTTCTAAGTTATTTCAAATGTCAAACTTCATATATAAAAAATATCAACAAAAAAATTCTCCGAACTGCAATTACCTGATGAATAAATATGCCTTGGGCATCATATAAGTAATCTTAAAATCTAATATTCCGACGAATTTTTATTTACATAACATACTTAAATGCGTTAACGTTTTTTTTCGCTTTTGTCATTAAACACAAATAATTTTGAAACGCATCCGGCACAAAAAGTTTAGCTACAATACATTAATATTTTATGTCAGCTGATTAGCTGTCAAAATGTTTACAACGCGGACATCTCGAGGTTATTGGTGGTATTGACGGGTCACAAGAAACGTGCAAGACGATTCGAACTCGAACGAACATTGTTACAGCTCTATGGATTTGGAGACAGAGAATTTTGTTTTTCAGCATCACTGCGAATGTTTTGCCCTGGCTGCAAGAGATACATAACCTTGGCCAAACATATACATACTTGATAACATCTCTGAAATATATGAAGTTAGACTAAACGATCTGCTGAGATACCTCATGCAACGGTGTGGATCTAGTATCTCCCTCTTAGACTGATTTGTATTTATTAATGAATTTGATATTCTAATACACCTTACAAATTACAGAATTAGAACCAGACTAGTTAAGCTATATATCACTGTATATTTAAAACGTCAATAAATTAGATGTACGATGCTGAAATTTTTCAAATATAGCTTCTTTATCAATGTTATTAGAATATCGAAAAAATAAGTTGACACGCCTACTTTAACGCCCACCTCCTATTTAAAGTGCATTTGCAAAATAGTAGAGTATAGTTTTACTTAACACTAACAATGTATTCACAAACAGAACTTATTTGCAATGGCAAATGTACAAAATTGTGAATTGGACTTAAATTAAAATATCTAAATTGAATTTATTATTACTTTGACACGCCTAATATAACATCCACTTTTCACGTTATCTACTAAGTTGAAGTAGGGAAGTAAGTGGAATTTATAAGTAAAAACTACATTGCCACGCCTACTTCAACGCCCACTTTACTGTTAATGAAATTTAAAAGCTAATAAAACCTACAAAATTAGTTGTAAATATGATGATGAAATTTTGTATAGATTTTTCGTCATTATAAATATAATTCCAAAAAATTAAGATGAGACGCCCACTTTAACGCCCACCTACAATATAACGCTTTTTTATATCCGCCACCAAAAAAAATGGTGGAGGTATATTTATTTTGTCATTCCGTTTGTAACACATCGACATATCCATCTTAGACCTCATAAAGTACATATATATTTTCTATATCGGGGTTTAATTTTATGACGGTCTAGCTATGTCCGTCCGTCTGTTGAAAGCACGATAGAGGTCGGACCGAAAAAGCTAGGGGCTTAATTTTAGCCAGAATATTTCTTATAAACAATTATATGAATTTTAGATAAAGAGTTACATGGGAGGTGGATGTAAAATTGGGCAGTAACATTTATTTTTCGTTAGTACAAAGCCTTTGACCAAATAGCAATTTTAGAATCCCACATCTAATTTTCCTCTGTTTGATTACGTTTCAAATTTTGAATATACAGATAAATACACTGTGCGGTATAAATTTTCGTGCATTTTGATCTATAACTTCTTTCTTAACACATAAATTTAAGCAATTTTCAGGGAAAAATATTTTTTTACTCAGGAAATATACATTTAAAATTTCATGGCTGTACATTATTGCGTTTGGACGAAATTACATTTTATTTGATGTTGGAAGGACATGGTTTTTTGACCTACTCTTGCATTACGAGCTATAAGTCCTTCCTAATATTTCGATTTAGCCCATTTTTAATACCAAGCAAACCTTGTGTATAAGAAATATTCTGGCAAGTCTTGAGCCCTCTAACTTTTTTGGTTCAAGCTCTATCGTGCTTTCAACAGACGGACATAGCTAGATCCTATCAAAATGAAACCAGGACTCAGAAAATATATACTTTATGGGATCTTAAATGGATATTTCGATAAGATAGAAACAGAATGACAAAATGAATATACCCCGACATCATTTTTTTGGTAGCGGGTATAAAAATACCTTGGTTTACAACATAGGTGCCAATTTCATTGTTTGTAACCCCCATTTTACACTTGTATGTTTTTACTTAATGGTTTTATTTATGACTAGCCAATACCCTGTGCGCTTCGCCACCCCCATCGTAATGAAATAAAGATATTATAGTTCAAAAATATATTTATTTTGCAAGTGCCACGCCTACTATTACTAAATCAACCATTTCTTATTCAAATAATCGTATAGACGTCAAAGTGTCGCTTGCAAAATTTGGGTACTCTAACTATTATCGCTTCCCATATATACGAATTTTTGTATTTAATTCATGTGACAGGTGCCACGCCCACTATTACTAAAGCATCCATTTCTTATCAAAATAGTGAAAGTTTCAAGGAAATCGGTCTAGCCGTTTAACCGTCTATAAAGCACAAACAATCATACAAACACACATTGATTTTTATATATATAGATTCATTTTTATACCCTTCACCTGTGGTGCACAAGGGTATATATAGCTTTGTTATTTCGTTTGTAATTTCTACAATTTTCATTCCCGACCCCATAAAGTATATATTTTCTGAAAGCTTATGAATAGAGGAGTCGATTAAGCCCTGACCGTCTGTCTGTCTGCCCGTGTGTTGGTTGAAATCAACTTTTAGAAGCAACCATATGTTCCTCAGATCTGTGTATGGTATCAATCGTTTGGAAATATCCGGGAATGAATCGCTATTGAAACTCAGCGCAATTGCCTCATAACTTTCTGAGATATGAGCAAATAAACATGACTGTCTCTGTTGTTTCCCATATTTTTACCACCAAAATTAAAATTGTTCAGCCACAGATAAATTTATAGGTACCTTTGCTATTATTTTTAGATATAACATGCCTCTAGATATATTCGTGTAAAATTT
Organism: Phyto melanocephala; assembly: GCA_941918925.1. NCBI lineage: Eukaryota > Metazoa > Arthropoda > Insecta > Diptera > Rhinophoridae > Phyto > Phyto melanocephala. The sequence goes on along the minus strand of OW799233.1, from coordinate 176,870,741 downwards.
TGGATAAATCGGGCTCTTATCGATAAAGTTAGAGGCAAAAAAATTTTTTTTAAATATATATTTTAAAAACTTACAAACGAAAATCAAATTTTTTCAGCTTCTAGACAACCGAGAGAGTCAATGTTGGTATCATCTGAAAGGAATTGGCTAGCACAATAAAAACACCATAAAAGACTTTAAATTTATGTTGGCCGCCACTACAAAATGGCGGACAATAAATTTATATATGAGCCAAATCTGGTATTTTAAAATGTAACTTCTTGAACCCCCTCAATATTTGTATCAAATTAAAGGGCTTGACCAGTAGAATACAGTAAATAATTCTAAAATGTAAAATCCAAGATGGCGGATACAATTTTTTTAACTCCATCAATATGGGTATCAAATTAAAGGGCTTGACTAGTGGAATACACATAACTACGTAAAAATTCAAAATCGAGGATGGCGTCGGAAATAATAAAGAAAAAAGGGGTATAATATGAAATATAGGTTAAGCTACGATGTGAGATTATACCTATGTACATGATAGTCAAGGGTATTATCAGAGTCGGCGCGGCCGAATATAACACTCTAACTTGTTTCAATTCCTTTTTTCCTTTCCTTTTTTTATTATAGTCTTATTCAATTCGTTTTCTAGTCATTTATCAGTCTTATTTCTTTTGATTTGTGAGGCTTTTTCGAGTCATTTATCAGTCATATTTCTATTCACTCACGAGTTTTTTTGAGTAATTATACCCTTCACACAGTGAAAAAGGGTATATATAGGTTTGTCATTCCGTGTGAAATTTCTACAATTTTCATATCCGACCACATAAAGTATATATTTTCTGAAAGCTTATCAATAGGGGAGTCGATTCTCTCTGTCAGTCTGTCCGTGTGTATGTTGAAATCAACTTTTTGAAGCCCCCCGATATCGCCTGAACCCGGGTGGGGTATTAAAATATCAGAAATATTTGGGAGTAGATCGGTATTGAAACTCAGAAACATCGGTACATAAACAACTGAGATATGAACAAAAAACCACGACCACCTCGATTTTTTTTAGTCGTATTGCTAATCGAATTTGACTCTTTTTCTAGTGTTTTTTCAGACAATTTTCTTAACATTACGTTCACACTAAAGTAGTTGTAGTAGAATAAGCAAAATCGAGTCGATTTTTAAAAGCACGTCCATATAAACTTGGGGTAACATTAAATAAAAATATATTAAATTCATATTCTTGATGTATATTCATAAAACATCAAAGTTTATTTAAAAGAAAAAAAAATTTAATTAAAAATAGTTGTTGAAATAAAAATTAAAGTCCAGCTTTAAGTATTTTCACAACATAAAAATTACATGGTTATTATAACATTTTACAATTAAACGATGTGTATACCTCGATATTACTTTTAACAAGTAAAAGCGCTATATTCGGCCGTGCCGAATCTTATATACCCTTCACAACGTGTAGTCATGCAATAACAGTAAATTCACGTATGTATGTTAAAAAAAACAAAAAAAAAATAAAAAATAAAAAAAAAATTTAAAAAAAAAAATTTTAAAAAAAAATTAAAAAAAAAAAATTATTATATACATATATAATATATATAAAACAAAAAAAAAATAAAAAAAAAATTAAAAAAAAAAAATAAAAAAAAATAATAATAAAAATATATATAATATATTAAATAAAAAATAAAAAAAAAATTAAAAAAAAAAATTTTAAAAAAATTTAAAAAAAAATTTTTTTGCCTCAGCTGGGATTCGATGCCACGTTTTCTCTAACCAGTATACACGTTTGTATGTATGTATGTTGTTGTTGTAATGTTGTTTTTATGAAAAGAAAATCGAGGTGGTCGTGGGTTTTTGCTCATATCTCAGTTGTTTATGTACCGATGTTTCTGATTTTCAATACCGATCTACTCCCGAATATTTCTGATATTTTAATACCTTACCCGGGTCCAACCTATGTCGGGGGGCTTCAAAAAGTTGATTTCAACATACACACGGACAGACGGTCAGACGGACAGACGGACAGACGGACAGACGGTCAGGGCTTAATCGACTCCTCTATTCATAAGCTTTCAGAAAATATATACTTTATGGGGTCGGAAATGAAAATTGTAGAAATTTCACACGGAATGACAAACCTATATATACCCTTTTTCACTGTGTGAAGGGTATAAAAATGAATAAAAATTTATTTTTTTGATATTTTCTTAATACGCAAAAATTTTAAATCTTTCAGATGCGCAAATATGATAACAAAAAACGGATAAAATACTCACATTTTAAACGCCTGGTTTAATTCAATTTGTTATTGTATTTTAATCGTGTTCATCGAAAGTACTTACAGAAGACTCAGCAAGGTGAGCTTTTAAAAAACAATCATCTAAATCAATCTAAATGCTATCTGGGTATGATTTACAATGTAGAAGTTTTTTATGTGTATCAAGGCGAATTTATTATTCGCCTTGATGTGTATAAAATTTGCCGGTTCTGTAGTTGCCAGATATTATAAATATAGAGCGTCTTTATTTTATTTATTTATTAAGAGTATTTAAATAATTATACAGGTAAAAACTTCGTCAAAGTATTAGAAAATAAAACCTTGCCAGGGTACATTTATACAGGTGGCGGTGCCAGCCCAGCTGATTATTTTTTTTGTGCCAATGTTTGTCAAACTTCACACATACATATAAAAATTGTTAGTTGATTGGTTACGAATACCTATATTGATTTTCTTCCTTTTTTGTGAATGTATGGTTTTAAAGTTTCTAAGTAATTGAGTATCTTTAAAATGTCTAAAAATTCGGGATTTCGCCAAAACTATCGTAAGCAGCAAAAACCAAAGGATAAGCCAAAAATTGACGAAAACAATTATGTGCTAAAAGCGTTTAAATCGTACGCTGCTGAACTAGATGCGAAGCACGACCGGTATGAACGCATAGTTAAGCTCTCTCGTGATGTTACCATTGAATCAAAACGTATTATATTTTTACTACATTCAATTGATACACGTAAGGGAAATAAAGAAAAAGTTTTGGAAGAAGCCCAACAGCGAATAGAAAAGCTAATAGAAACTAATTTTAAAGCATTGGCTAAAGAATTGCAAAATCAAGATCCCTATCATTTTCGTGGTGCATACTCTGCAGGATTGCAGGAATTCATAGAAGCGTACACTTTTATGGAATATATGAAGTACGCAGACGAAGTTAAAGAAGGTGAAAATGATATTGAGAAATCAATGACTGATTGGGTGAACTTAGGGAAACAAATGTATTACACTGACATGGGAATAGAAAAGGAAAACGAAGTTTTAGACGAATCTGAATTATCGTTTTTTGTTGATCCCACGGAATATATATTAGGGGTTTCCGACCTTACCGGTGAGTTGATGCGCCGGTGTATTAATTCCCTGGGCAGTGGAGAAACAGATACTTGTTTATCTACATGTAAAGTACTGCAACAGTTTTACACAGGGTAAGAACTTCATTATTTTATTTTCAGGTTTTTTAAATCTAACAATTTTTTTTACAGCTATATAAGTCTTAATGTTCATAGATGTCGTGAGTTATCGCGCAAAATATACACCATGCGCCAAAGTGTCTTAAAAGCTGAACATGTTTGCTACAACGTTAAAGTACGCGGAGGCGAAGCCGCTAAATGGGGTGCGGTATTTGATAAACCGACCGAAGATTTAGATGAGGGATTTTTCTAAAATTAATATATTTTGTGTTTTTTTTTAATGAATTTAAAAAAGTAAAATAAAGTAATTATTCTTCTTCACTGGGGCTATAGTCTGAACCACCTGTATCTCCGGCAAACGGATCCTCAGTGTCATCATCAAAACTGCTGTCACTATCTCTTCTATTACCTGAACGCTTAATGCAGGATTTTTTGTAGTTTTGTTGAATATTAACTAATAATTGTATTAGTGACAATAATTTAAAAAATAATCAAATAGGTGTACTTACTATTGCGTGGGTGCAAGAAATTTTTAAAATGTTCCGGGTTAAGACTATAACATTTTCTGCCATATTTGCACTTGGAAGCATCTTTATTACATTCGGGCATATCTGGAACAATGTAGTCGCCATCTCCGGGATGTGCCATACCTATTCGATGCTGTGGATTTTGTCTAAAAAATATTCTTAGAAGTGTTTTAAAAAGTTTGATTTATTACCTATAACACTGTCTTCCAAATTTACACGATGGTCTTCCATCATTGTCCACCGTAGTTACCGCATCAAGATTACTGTTGGTTTGTTGTGTTTCTTCTATCACATTACATGAAACATCGTTATTGCTTTCCGCACTCATTTTCGCTATGTTTAACAAAGTTTCGTACTACGTAGTGAGAGATATTTATGTTGTTTCGCCTTGGTTGCAAATGTAAACAAGTTTATTTCATTTTCGACACCTTCCTCGCATTCCGCTAAGGTGTGAGCAAGTGTACACTTAACAAGAAACACCCATTGACGATTTCGACTGAATTCGCTGTTTTATCAATGTAAAATTAAAAAAAAATAATCAGGCGAATTCATATAAAAATGTTTTATACCCGCCACCAAAAATATGGTGGGGGTATATTAATTTTGTCATTCCGTTTGTAACACATCGAAATATCCATTTTAGACCCCATAAAGTATATATATTCTGAATCAGGGTTTGATTTGATGACGATCTAGCTATGTCCGTCCGTCCGTCTGTTGAAAGCACGATAGCGGTCGCACCGAAAAAGCTAGGGGGCTCAAATTTTGCCAGAATCTTTCTTATAGACAAGGTTTGTTTGGTATTGCAAATGGGCTAAATCGGAATATTAGGAAGAGAGTTATAGCTCGGAAAGCAAGAGTAGGTCGAAAAAACCGTGTCCTTCGAACATCGAATAAAATGGAATTGTGTCCAAACGCATTAACGTAGACTCATGAAACTACGAATATATATTTCCTGAGTAAAAACAATATTTTTTCCCTAAAATTATCTAAATCTATGCATTAGGAGAGGAGTTATCGATCAAAATGTACGAAAATTTATACCGCACAGTGTATTTTTCGGTATATTTAAAAACAAAAACGTCATAAAAGCAACAAACTTGGATGTACGACTCTGAAATTTTTCACACTTTGCTTTTTGGTGAGAGGCTTTTCTGTAACGGAAAATCAATGTGACACGCCCACTTTTACGCCCACCTCCCATATAACGTTTTACTCAAAATTCATATAATTTCTCTATTTATAAAGATTTTGGAATTACAAAGGGCTATATTGAAACACCTAAGTTGTACTCATTCGCAAAAATAATTTTGACACGCCTACTATAACGCCCACTTTTCACGTTATCTACCGTTAATGAAATTTAAAAGCTCATAAAACCGCCAAAATTAGAGGTATGATGATAAAATTTGCTACGTATATCCCCCTAGGCATTGTCATTACTGTGCCAGAAAATTAAGGTGCCACGCCCACTTTTACGCCCACCTCCCATATAACGTTTTAACTAAAATTCATATAATTTCTCTATTAATAAAGATTTTGGAATAACAAAGGGCTATATTGAAACACCTAAGTTGTACTCATTCGCAAAAACAATTTTGACACGCCTACTATAACGCCCACTTTTCACGGTATATACCGTTAATGAAATTTAAAAGCTCATAAAACCGCCAAAATTGGAGGTATGATGATAAAATTTGCTACGTACATCCCCCTAGGCAATGTCATTACTGTGCCAGAAAATTAAGGTGCCACGTCCACTTTTACGCCGACCTCCCATATAACGTTTTACCTAAAATTCATATAATTTATCTACTAATAATGATTTTGGAATAATAAAGGGCTATATTGAAGCACCTAGGTTGAAGTCATTCAAAAAAATAACTTTGACACGCCTATTATAACGCCCACTTTTCACATAATTTACCGTTAATGAAATTTAAAAGCTCATAAAACCGCCAAAATTTGAGGTATGGTGATCGCTACATATATCCTTCTAATCAATGTTATTGTTGTTCTAAAAAGTTTAGGTGATACGCCCACTTTAACGCCTACCTCCCATATAACGGTTTATCTTAAATTCATGTAATTTCTCTATTGAAAAATTTTTGGGAAAATAAAGGACTATATTGAAATATCTAAGTTCTATTTATTAGCAGAAACTTTATTGACACCCCTACTTTAACGTCCACTTTCATTGAAAGACCACATTTTCAAAAGCATTTTAGTAGCATATCGAAGTTATAAAGGGCGATTGAATTTTAAGGACCGATGTTGAATTTAAATAAAACACAAATTATTATTATTATTTGTCATGTGGCTCGTTTTAGGGTTAAGGTAGTGAATGAAAGTGGAAGAAGAAGAGTGAAATTTTGATGAGATGTAAAGTTCAGCTGATGAGGTAAAAGTATGTTAAGAAAAGATGTCGGAAAATGTTGAAAAAGGCGGGAAAAAAGTTGAAGGGAAATTTGAAGTTGGGGGAGTTTTTTTTTGAAGTTTGAGAGAAGGAAAAGAAAAAAGTTTCGTGAAGCGAGAAAAAACAAGGTGCGAGTGGTGAAAGAAAAATTAATTAAAGAAAGTTTTTAATTTTCGCTGTGTCAAATATAAGGAAATGAAAAGAAAGTTATATATTTGAAAAACATACAATTTTTAATTAATAGACAAAGAAAGTTAATTTAATTTAAAAATAAAAGAAGAGAACAGAAAGAAAACATATTTGTTAATTTTTCTGTTGTTAAATGATATATATTTTTATTTAAATTAATAAGATTAAATTTAAATAAATACAATAAATACAATACATGCAAATACACACAAGTTTTTTTATTAAGTGAAAAGTAAAGAAATTTTGATTTTTGGTTTTTTAACAAAGATAAACAAAATCATATATAAATACATACACACCCTCACACATAAATTTTTAAAACAACGTGAATACAGTTTTATTAAATAAACACCGCATTAAAATACCACCAACACATCCTGGTTACATTACTCCATCACAACACCGTAATAGGATTTGCACACACACCAGAGGCTCCCAACTCCAGAGGTATCACACCAGACTGCAGACAGCTTCGGACGGTAATAGGAAAAATACAAGTCGGTAAAATAATTTTAGGTGTTTAGATACTACCTTTTTGTGTGGCCCAAAGTTGGCATTTGGTTGGTGTCGGAAGAAAATAGTGAGCTCATTAGTTTCATCTCTGGCGCATATCGTCATCGTAAATCCTATATTGGGGAGACCTTGTGTTTTTTCTGGACGACGGACTTTAGACGAGACGTGACAAATGTCATGAACGGTGTGTAAATATCCCACGATGGAATAATCTGGAAAGAAAGGTAAGTGAGAAAATCTAAGCTGTAGGGCCAAATATAAGTAGGGGCAAATCAGTAGATAAATGGCCGAAGATTTGCCATGGTTAGGGGTGGGCAGGCCAATGCAGCATTCCACCAGCTGCAGGCTAGGAAGTTGAATACCAAAGCGTAAACATAAGAGAACCATGGGACACAAAACTGAGGGTTGAAGTTTTGTTTTGTTTTACTTACTTTTTTTTGCTCAGTGTCTTGTGGATGGCTTGATGGCGAACCTCACGCGCTCTACCGGAGTAGCCGGACAACTCCAGCTTGTTTTATTTTTAGCGTTGCCATCAGTCATTCACCGGGCTTTGGCCCAAGAGACCCTTGACAAAAATGGCGCCCAACAATGGGGGCCCGAAATTCGGGTTTCCTTTTTCAGTTTCGTTTTTTTTACTTTTTGTTTGTCGTTGAGTAGAGGTCATCTTTTTAGCGTAAGTCATACTAAAACCAATCCATCAAGGTTGTTTAGTATTTGCGACGTTAAGGAGATGATCCTGCTGGATGAGAAATAGAAAGGCTTGCTATTTCTCGGGTTTCGAGAGCACTTGTAAGTCACATTACTACAAAATTAATATTTGAGTAATGTTAGCTACAGTGTTTTCGAAAACAGAGTAACAAGCAAGAAACCATTAATTTAAAGTAGATTACAATAGCCCAAAGTTATACTCACCAAGCTGGAATTTTTCAGTGGATAAGTCGTGAAACAAACGCTTTCACAAGAAGTTTCATTGTCGATCTGCTGAAGATTTCTAGTTTGGCGAAGTTTTAGCTACCAGTCTTTTCAACTCAATCCTCAGTTTTGATACCTAGAAAATAAAAGAAGTTAGAATATTAAACGTTTTGGTATTTAATTTCTCTAGCCAGTAATTTGACCTACAGTTTAGAAAAATATCTCACTTTCTTGCAATCTTGAAATCGAAGAAAATCTATATTTTTGAATAATTGTGTGTATATGTATGAATTTTTTTTTTTTTTTTGCAAAATACTTAAATTTAATAAAATCAATTATTTCTCAGCCTGGTTTTAATTTTTTATACAGGTTTAATGAAATTTTGTTTTTCTTATTTTCTTTTGAACTGATAATTATATTGAAAATTATTGATATTTGATAATTATTTGCTAATTTATACAGTATTTCGTTTTTTTTATTAAGGTTTTTATTATTTTTAATTTTTTATTATTTTTCATTTTTTTATTATTTTTCAATTTCTTTTTATTTTGTAGTTTTTATTATTATTAAATTTTTTTTTGATATTTTTTTAATCTTTTATTTTTTTTTTTTTGTTTTATTATTTAGTTTTTATTATTCCAATTTTTTTTTATAATTTTGTTTTTTATTAGTTAGTTTAGATTTTGTTATTCTTTTTGGATTATTTATTATTATTTTTTTTGGATGGCATGGTACAGACTAGGGCAAGTAAAATGAACAGCGATTCCGCATCTACTTCCTCTAGGCCAGTCCTCGGTGGAAATAACGCTAGTTTACCACCTATAACAACAACTACAACAACAGTAACGTACACACCACATAGTGCTAATTCAGCCCAAATAAACGCACAGTATGCTTTACCAAATCCTATAGTGGAAGCTGAAGGTAGCATTACGTCACCGGAATATAGCAGTCTGACGGCCAGAAATGTACGCCAAGAATTCCGTAGCAGTTTGGCTACAAATCAACTACCAGCTAGACCCGTAGTACCAGACTTGCAGAATTTGGTGGAGTCTACTGTAGGCCTAAGGCATACGGAAATAATGCGTTCAATGGAAGAACGTTTACGTGAAATAGTACCTCGTATTGTAGCAGATAGTATTCGTTCGTTATCTGCTGGTTCGGTTGTACCGGTACCGTCAAATCAACCTCTGCCGATTAATACTGAAAGGCAACCAGCACAAATGGTGAGGGATCAGCCACCAATGGCAAATGTCAATATGCAGCCTATACCATCAATAAGACAACAACCCAATATGGTTAATCAACAGCCACCGGGGAGACCATATTTAAATCCACTACCTCAAGCGTTTCATCAACAGCAGTATAACCGCTCACAGCATAGCCACAACGCTTCACATTTTCAGCCGCTCGACGCAAACAACAGTACGTTTGAACAACACGACGTACAAGCACCGTTTTATCCACCGGCGTATAATTTCGATACTCATCGTAGGCCAGGGTTGGATAAATGGGGTGTTAATTTTGACGGCAGCTCAAAAACAATGGGTGCGCAGGAATTCGTTTTTCGTGTCGAGGAAATGCGTAAAGACTATGGTAGCAGTTGGTCTGAAGTGATGAGACATTTTCATCAACTGTTGTCCGGTGATGCACTTGAGTGGTACTGGATGCAGAGGCGTCTCCAGCCCACAAACTCATGGGATGAATTAAAACATGCCATTGTGAGCCGTTTTAGGCGCTTTAACAGCGATATCGAAATTCATCGGCAAATAATGGACCGTCGCCAAATGCCTCAGGAGTCTTTTGAGGACTATTATAATGCGGTACTAAGACTACATAGCCAACAAAACAAACCGATAAGTGAGGTGGAATTAATAGATATAATGAAGACAAATTTACGTACCTCAATGGCGCAATTAGTTTTCCCAATTCGTATGTTTGGCCTGAGTCATTTTCGCCAGGAATGCAAAAAGGCAGAGTCGCTTTTGCAGACACAGCGACAAGCATACAATCAACGTCAGTTCCATCAGCGTGTCCATGAATTGGAATGGAATGAAAATGAAAACGTAAGCGTAGATGTTGATGCTTTAGCCACTACCACAAAATACGTCTGCTGGAATTGCAGAAAACCTGGCCATGGTTACATGGACTGTCCATCACCAACAAGGCGTCTGTTTTGCTTTAAATGTGGTATGGATAACACTGTTACGCCCAAATGTCCAAGGTGTACGGGAAACCGGAGGCCGGACCCGTTAATGACTGGGGAACAGCGTCCGAATCCCACCGCCCAGTAAACACACTGGAGGATTTTAACAGCCTAGAGGAAAAGGAGAATAATCGGGTCGTTAGAATCTTAGTTAATAATAATAATAATAAAGTTAGGATAAGTGAAAAGGCAGAAGAATTTAAAATTAGGGAAATAAAACCATTGCATGAAAGAATCAGAGAGTATAGGGAGGTTAGAAACAGGATTTTTAAGAAGACGCGGATAGAAAAAGCTAGAGAACGCTATAGAAAAAGAAAAGAGCTTAGGCGTGAGATTGCCAACGTATCGTTGTACGAAGGTGATGATACACGGTTATATACCCGTATCTCTATCAATGGGGTAGAGATTGAAGGTCTTCTAGATAGCGGTGCAACCGTAACGGTTCTCGGCGAAGGTTGTTTTGAGATCGCGGAAAAAGCGGGTGTAGAAATTCGTAAGTTTCCGGCAACGGTAAAAACTGCCGACGGTAGGTCCCATAATATTCAAGGACGGTTTATAGCAAAAATCAAATTTAATAGAATAGAAAGTAATATTACTTTTTATCTTGTACCGACCTTGAAGCGAGCGTTATTTCTAGGTGTCGATTTTATGAAAAAATTTAAACTTATTGTCAATTTAGATTGCTTGACCACAAATGATATGCTTTGGAGTGAGGAGGCGAGTGAAAGCTCAACAAATCCTTTAATGCATGTACTTTGTGATCAGAACAGAAAGTTATTGAAAGCAGCTATCGCAAATTTTCCATCTTTTGTTGAAAAGGGACTTGGGAAAACCGATTTAGAAACACATAGCATAGATACGCAAGACGCAGTGCCTGTAAAGCAGAGACATTATCCAGTTTCTCCTGCTGTGCAAAAACTCATGTATGCTGAATTGGATCGAATGCTTGCTATGGGTGTTATTGAGACGAGTCAAAGCCCCTGGAATAATCCAGTGACGTTAGTGCGTAAAGGTACGAAGAACAGGCTTTGTTTAGACGCACGAAAGCTCAATGCACTCACAGTTAAAGACGCTTATCCACTTCCGCATATAGAGGGATTGCTCAGCAGACTAAATGACACGTATTATATATCTAGTGTGGATTTAAAAGATGCATTCTGGCAAATTCCACTAGATATACAAAGTCGCGAAAAAACTGCTTTTACAGTGCCGGGGAGACCACTATATCATTTCACGGTCATGCCTTTTGGGTTGTGTAATGCAGCTCAAAGGTTATGCCGTTTAATGGATAAAGTGATTCCTTCCGACTTGCGCGATCGAGTTTTTGTGTATCTAGACGATTTACTCATAGTCACCCCAGATTTTCAAACTCATGTTAGTACACTAGAGCGAGTTGCCGATTTACTTTCTAATGCTACATTGACAATAAATGTTGAAAAATCAAAGTTTTGTTTTAAGGAACTTCGGTATCTTGGATATATAGTAGGAGGAGGCAGACTAAAGCCTGATCCTGCAAAAATATCTTCGATACTCGAATTTCCTTATCCAAAGACACCTAGACAAGTACGCGGATTTATGGGGACTACCGGCTGGTATCGCCGCTTTATTAAAGATTACGCGACTATAGCTACACCAGTTTTTGAGACGCTTAAAAAATCGAAAACTTTTAATTTTACGGATGAAGCGAAAAAGTCGTTTGACAAATTAAAACAAGCCCTTACCTCGAGTCCCGTGTTACGCCATCCAGATTTTTCGAAAACGTTTTTTGTCCAATGTGACGCGTCTGACATCGGTATCGGTGCGGTTCTTTTTCAAAAAGACGAAACCGACGGTGAACACCCTATTGCGTATATGTCGCAGAAATTAACGCCCGCGCAACGAAATTATTCGGTGACAGAGCGGGAGTGTCTGGCAGTAGTAATGGCCATTAAAAAGTTTAGGGCATACATCGAGCTCATGCCATTCACGGTCATAACAGACCACTCGAGTTTAAAATGGCTGATGTCCAATAAGGAGCTCAGTGGTAGGCTAGCCCGATGGAGCTTGTTACTGCAATCGTATTCGTTTGATATTGAACATCGTCAAGGGAGTAAAAACGTGGTGCCAGACACTCTCTCGCGGTATGCCATGGATGAAATCGTTAGCGAAGTGTCACGTCTTATCGACCTTAACTCACCGGCTTTTTCATCGGATGAATATTCGGAACTTCGGGATGCTATTAATGAAAGTAAAGATCAGTTACCAGATTTGAAAATTGAAGGTGATTACATTTATAAGCGTACCTAACATTATAATGGCGATATTTTGTCCGAAGACTTTTCGTGGAAAATCTGGGTCCCAGCTCAGCTACGTAGAGAGCTTATCGTTCAAGCTCATAATCCACCAACAGCTGGACATAGAGGTTTTCATAAAACTCTTAAACGTATAAGAGAATATTTTTATTGGCCGCATATGACAATCCAAGTCAGAGATTTCGTTCAACAGTGTGAAATCTGTAAAGAAAATAAGCCTTCGAACCAAATTTTGAGACCCCCGATGAGCGAAGAGGTTACGCAAATAAATCGTCCATTTCAAAAAATTTATATAGACTTTTTAGGTCCATACGTTCGGTCAAAGTCTGGTAATTGCTTTATTTTCATAGTGTTAGATCATTTCTCCAAATTTGTTTTGCTTAAAGCTATGGCCAAAGCCAACAACAAAAACGTAGTGAGATTTCTTGTTTCAGAAGTCTTCCACAAATTTGGCGTACCTGAGATTATTTTATCTGACAACGGCAGCCAATTTGTTTCGAAAGAATTTGGAGAAATGGTAAAACTGTTTGGCGTAAAACACATGAAAACGGCAATATATTCGCCTCCAGCCAATGCGTCTGAGAGAGTCAACCAATCGATATTAGCAGCTATAAGATCATACTTAAAGAGTGACCAGAGAGATTGGGATAACCATCTCTCAGAGATAGAGTGTGCTCTCAGGTCATCGGTGCACACATCGATTGGTATGACTCCCTATTTCGCTTTGTTTGGGACGAATATGATCACACACGGAAGCGTTTACCAATTGGCGAAGAAACTCGAACTTCTGGAGGACGCTGAGATGAACTTCTTACCGAAACCGTCTAGAAACGCACTTATACACGATAAAATTCGTAAAAATTTGGCAAAAAGTTATTCACTTCGCGCTAAAGTGTATAATAAACGCGCGCGTAAAATTAAATTTCGTCCAGGTCAAGAAGTTTTTCGACGCAATTTCACCCTCAGCGACTCCAGTAAGTTATATAACGCGAAAATGGGAAAGAAGTTTCTTAAATGTCGCATAGTTCGTCCGGTAGGTAATTGTTTTTACGAGCTAGAAGATCTACAGGGGAAAATAATCGGAGTATACCACGCAAAGGACATAAAACAATAAGATCTGTTATTTGTCTATACGTTACCAAGTTCTTTTTATATCGTTTTATAAAATTTTTGTTTTTATACCTTACCTTGCAAAATAATTAAAAATAATTTTTCTAATTTTACCCTAATATTCTTCTGTAGTTACCTCCTACGACAATTTATATATGGTATTTAGTTTTTATTTTTAGTTTTTTATTTTTTTAGTTTATTTTAGATTTTTATTTTAGTTATTTTATCAGTATATTTCTAATGAAATGAAAACATCTAGATTTTGTTTTATTATCATTTCAAATATTTTATTTATTTATTTTTTTTAAGTAGTAAATTGAATTTTTTGGATTTAAATAGGTATTAGTATTTTTATTTTCTAGGCTTAGTTTATATAGTTATATTAATAATAATATAATAGTAAATTTAGAATACATTAAATGAATTGTTAGTTATGAGTAATAGTACATATATATTTAGGCTACATAGTATAGTAAATATTAGTATTAGGAATTAATTATTGAATTTATTACTTTTGAATTTGTTTTTTTTTAAGTTAATAAAGTTTATTGTAGGCAAAAATAGATTTAGTTAAGTATTTCAGTATTCTAATTGGTTCGCTTAGTCAACAACATCAATATTCATTTACAATGAAATTTTCGTTTTTTTTGTTTGAACTAGAAACTAACGTTTCTTAGCTAGTTACATTTTGTAACTGTCATTGTACTAATAGTGCGTCCCCGTTAACGTTCTAGGGGAGCTATGCCATTAAGAACTGGGAGACGTTAGTCACCTAGTACAATAACATAATTCTGAGTCCGATCTTACAGTAAGTTCAAACAAATTAACGAAAATAAACAACTATTGTTTGTTCGAAAACATATATATTGTCATTAGAAATGAAAATAAAGTTGTTGTTGACTGGCGTACGCAAGAATAAATTAATTAATACCAACCAAATCCGATAGATATATTAAAACATTATTGAAGGGAAAATGTTTTATTTTTATTCATTTTTTTTTCTGTCACTAGGTTGTAGCTACTTAGACTATAAATAACACTAGGCAACAGCCATTTTGTTATTTGGTTCTAGCATACTTTTTCTCATGGATTTGGACCTACTGAACACGAAAATGAATTTTAAAAATTTTTCTGTCGATTGGTTTGCGAGATACAAATTTTTTAATTTTTTTTTTTAATTTTTGGAGGTACACTTACTATTTTGAGCATACTCCTTGTGACGGTTTCTGTACGCTGTTACTTTCACTTCTGAAGCCGCAAATCCACACTGTATCATCCGAGACGCAAAAAGTTCGGCTTTCTCCTTAGTGAGACCAAAATCGCGCACCCAATCGTTTAGTTCGGCCTGTGACAGTAATTTTCGCTTTGCACCCGGCTCAAATTCGCTTGCATTTGACTCGGACTCTTCTTCTGACGATTCTGCTTTTTGAAGAGATGCACCAGGGCACACTGGATATGGCACATCATGCGAATGTGGTACTGGAAGCGCAAACGATCCCACTTGAGCGTAGTTCCATTTAAAAAATCTTCCTACCCCACTGTTTGTGGTGAGGCAAAAATAACAGTCTGTGGAATGGCATAGCGGCTTTTTCCACATCATTGGTGTATCGAATTTCATATGGCGGCTAAAATTAAAATAAATTACTATATTCGCTATGTATAATGTGTTTAAATAAAAATTCTTACCTTCCGCCAGCTGCCCAGTTGGTTAAGATTATATAGCAAAGATCACACAGCGACTTAGGTGTCCATGGTTCTGTGATATTTGGTGAAATACCAAAATAATTCAAATAGTGCAATTGTACTGCTGGAGTAAACTTGTGTGCGTGATTTTTTTTTATAAACTGGCCACAAACATTGCAGAAATTGTCTGGATCGTTCAAACACTCGAACACACGTAGTCTTTTACTCATTGTCTTCCTTGCGTTTTCTAAATATTAACTTCTTTACACTTTCACAGACAGTTTTGAAATGCAATTGATAACCGTGTCTCCTTATGTTTAAATATGTATGAGCATGTAGTGCTGTAAATAAATTAAAAAATAATATACGAAGACTAATTTGTTTATTTTAAATTAAGTTCAAATGTATTTATTCGTTTGCGTTGGGTAGGTAAGCTGTGCAAATAATGAAAATCAAAAAATCGTGAAATAGCGGAATTTCGGTCGTTTACCAAAAAAATAATAAGTCGGCCATTTGTCATCAGATTTTGTTAAGTAAGGGCTTATTTTCTTTGGAAAAGTGTCAGCTATACGTAAAAAAATTAAAATCGCTGTTAACATCGCGTTTTATATTTTATATGAATTTTTCAGCCACATTTTTACTAAAAAAACCCAGTTTTTTAACCTTTTTAAGCCGCCAACATCAAAACTACTAACCCGATTTGAAAATTTTCTGAGAATAAGTTGTAGACGGCTCAATTGTCTTTAATTTGAGTAGTAGTAGGATAAAATAGGTCAAAGAAGACTAAAGATATGCTCAAAATAGTAAGTGTACCTCCAAAAATTAAAAAAAAAAATAATTAAAAAATTTGTATCTCGCAAACCAATCGACAGAAAAATTTAAAATTCATTTTCGTGTTCAGTAGGTCCAAATCCATGAGAAAAAGTATGCTAGAAACAAATAACAGACAAAAGTTTGTTATTTGTGACCTAGTGTAATTGGTAGAATCCATATACGTATACTTATATTTCTAATGCATAATAGGATAATTTTAAGGTAGAACTCACCACTTTTCATCAGTAAGAGGTATTCCAGATCGCTGACCGCTACTTTTTAATATATGGTACTGTGGAAAGGGAAAATTTTATGTTATAGGATAGTAAGGATGAAATAAGTTGCATGCATTACCTTGAAAAGTTTTTTTTCACTGCCCAGAACGCTATGGATCCGATTGTCTCAGCTTGAAAGATTCCTGCAAGTAGAAAGTAAATTAACCAATTAATTTTTGTATATTTATTAATAGTACTTTCAATTGTAATAAGTTTTAGAGGAAGAAAAAATTTGGCAGAAATTTATTGAAGCGTTAATTTTATGTAACTGGCGGCTAGCCGTCCGTTTTTTTTTACCGCCGCGGTGCTTTAATTGGTTTTATTAGTTTATTTTATCACGTTTTTTTCACAATTACTTTCATTTTACACTGGAATTTTTGGAATAATATAATTGGAATATGAATTTGTCACATATTGAACACGTTTTTTTATTAATTTCAATTCTCCGGATAAAAATTAAATTTTGCATCACACAACTTTTTTTTGTTCACTGTTTCTCTTTAATTTTTATTTGTAACACTTTATATTAAATTCACACTTACCAGTCACACCTTGATTCCACGGTCACTCTCTGAAATAAAGCAATAAATTTAATTATTGCACACTTTCACTATTAATTAATTAATCAATTTGAGAATTTTTTTTTAGGCACCTAGTTTTTTTAACTATTCATTAATAACTTCACATGTGTAAATGGTCAGCGTCAGTAAGTGTTGTCAACAACACCCCAATGTATATTGGAGAAAACGCTTGAAGATAGTTGGTTACCAGATCAACCAAGATCATTGAACGTAAAGTACACAACCCATTCTGAGTATTTAACGAACGTTTCCCCCCCATTTGCATTACACAATTGTAATGAAAATTGTAGGGTTTGTCATGTGGCTCGTTTAGGGTTAAGGTAGTGAATGAAAGTGGAAGAAGAAGAGTGAAATTTTGATGAGATGTAAAGTTCAGCTGATGAGGTAAAAGTATGTTAAGAAAAGATGTCGGAAAATGTTGAAAAAGGCGGGAAAAAAGTTGAAGGGAAATTTGAAGTTGGGGGAGTTTTTTTTGAAGTTTGAGAGAAGGAAAAGAAAAAAGTTTCGTGAAGCGAGAAAAAACAAGGTGCGAGTGGTGAAAGAAAAATTAATTAAAGAAAGTTTTTAATTTTCGCTGTGTCAAATATAAGGAAATGAAAAGAAAGTTATATATTTGAAAAACATACAATTTTTAATTAATAGACAAAGAAAGTTAATTTAATTTAAAAATAAAAGAAGAGAACAGAAAGAAAACATATTTGTTAATTTTTCTGTTGTTAAATGATATATATTTTTATTTAAATTAATAAGATTAAATTTAAATAAATACAATAAATACAATACATGCAAATACACACAAGTTTTTTTATTAAGTGAAAAGTAAAGAAATTTTGATTTTTGGTTTTTTAACAAAGATAAACAAAATCATATATAAATACATACACACCCTCACACATAAATTTTTAAAACAACGTGAATACATGTTTTATTAAATAAACACCGCATTAAAATACCACCAACACATCCTGGTTACATTACTCCATCACAACACCGTAATAGGATTTGCACACACACCAGAGGCTCCCAACTCCAGAGGTATCACACCAGTTTAGTGCACGGACAGACTGCAGACAGCTTCGGACGGTAATAGGAAAAATACAAGTCGGTAAAATAATTTTAGGTATTTAGATACTACCTTTTTGTGTGGCCCAAAGTTGGCATTTGGTTGGTGTCGGAAGAAAATAGTGAGCTCATTAGTTTCATCTCTGGCGCATATCGTCATCGTAAATCCTATATTGGGGAGACCTTGTGTTTTTTCTGGACGACGGACTTTAGACGAGACGTGACAAATGTCATGAACGATGTGTAAATATCCCACGATGGAATAATCTGGAAAGAAAGGTAAGTGAGAAAATCTAAGCTGTAGGGCCAAATATAAGTAGGGGCAAATCAGTAGATAAATGGCCGAAGATTTGCCATGGTTAGGGGTGGGCAGGCCAATGCAGCATTCCACCAGCTGCAGGCTAGGAAGTTGAATACCAAAGCGTAAACATAAGAGAACCATGGGACACAAAACTGAGGGTTGAAGTTTTATTTTTAGCGTTGCCATCAGTCATTCACCGGGCTTTGGCCCAAGAGACATCTTGACATATTATGGTTCAATTATGTATTTAACAAAATATCGGATAAATGGCCCCCCCCATCCTTGGCGCCACTCCTATATCTGATGGTCCAAATTTTCAATGACAATGTTGATGCTCAATTGTTGGGCTTGATGATGAGGCGAGGTTGACTGCTTTTTTGCCACACTATCGCAAAAACCAGCAGTGGTTCCCATTCAACGAACTAAGAAGGCATTCAAAGATTTTCTAACATTTTATACAGACCTGTTTTGCAGAAATTTAAATATTCTTTACAATTATCCCGATTGTGGACGAATTTGAACGATTTTATTGATCAAAAGAATTACGAAGTGCACAAAATGCATTTTGATTTGAACGCCCATTTTCATAAAAAATCTGAATAACTTTAAAGCGTTGCTCATTTGCGTATATTTCCACGGATAAAATTTAGTAAGTTTGAGACTGAGTAATGTCAAATGAAATGCAGACAACAAATTTAAAGTCTACGTGTAGTTCACCTTCAACATGGGCCCTTAAAATTTAACCACCCTCTACAAAGAAAGTGATACATATTTTATTATAAAGAGATTATTCCATAGCGATTAACAAAATAATAAATATTGCACTTTAAATGTACACAAAATTGGTGGTGAGTATAAAAGTTTCGGCACAGCCGAATATAGTGTTCTTACTTGTTAATATAGAGTTTGACATTAATAGTAACAAGTAACAGTGCTATATTCGGCCGTGCCGAATCTTATATACCCTTCACAACGTGTAGTCATGCAATAACAATTGTTTGTATCACATTCATCCCATATAAAATACGTGCATACGTACACGTTAGAATAAATGTGGCATCGAATCCCAGCTGAGCCTAAAAAATTTTATTTTATTTTATTTTATTTAATATATTATTTATATTTTATTATTTTTTTTTATATTTTTTTTAAATTTTTTTAAAAAATTTTTTTAGAAAAATTTTTAAAAAATTTTTTTAAATTTTTTTTTTAAATTTTTTAAATTTTTTTTTTTTTTAGTTTTTTTTATTATTTTTTTCTTATTTTTAATTTTTTTTTTTTGTATTTTTTTTTGTTTGGTATGTTTTGTACATGTATGATGTATGTATGTTGTTGTTGTAATTGTGAAAAAAAACGAGGTGGTCGTGGTTTTTTGCTCATATCTCAGAAAGTTATGGGGCGATTGTGCTGAATTTCAATAGCGATTCATTCCTGGATATTTCCAAGAGATTGATACCATATACAGATCTGAGGAACATATAGTTGCTTCTAAAAGTTGATTTCAACCAACACACGGACAGACGGGCAGACGGACAGACGGATAGACGGACAGACGGACAGACGGTCAGGGCTTAATCGACTCCTCTATTCATAAGCTTTCAGAAAATATATACTTTATGGGGTCGGAAATGAAAATTGTAGAAATTACAAACGGAATGACAAAGCTATATATACCCTTGTGCACCACAGGTGAAGGGTATAAAAAGTAGAAACTAAAGCGAATTTAATTAAGCATTTAATGAATTCGGTTTGGTACTGCTGTTCAGATACGGGTATGCATTTCAATAGGCAGGTTCATGTTCAACGTAAATCCGGCATATTGACTATTCTATATTATTATACTAAAATTTTTACAAAATAAAGATATAAAATTTAAAAAAGATCCGTGGGCGAATAATTTCCAGAAATTCGGAAATTATTTGGCCAGCGCGATCGCCAGATTTGACAGCACCCAACTATTTTCTTTGGGGTTATTTGAAGGAGCGAGTGTATGTGAACAAGCCAAATACAATCCTTGAACTCAAGGCAAACATTGTTTCAGAAATTGTAACACATCGAAATATCTATTTTATACCCCATAGAGTATATATATAGTATATTCTAAATCGGGGTTTCATTTTATGATGATCAAGCTATGTCCGTCCGTTTGTTTCTCATTCTAAAAAAACATTACATATTAAATACATATGTATGTTTATAATCAAGGCATATTTATTCATCAGGTAATTGCAGTTCGGAGAGAATTTTTTGTTTATATTTTTTATGTATGAAGTTTGACATTTGAAATATATTAGAAAAGAGAGAAAATTGTTTTTTATTTTTGCATTTTGACAGCTGAAATTTAAAATAAGTGAAGAAAAAAATAATCAGCTGACGAATCAAGAGTACCTGATGAATAAACATGCCTTGGTTTATAATAAATAATAATATTTATATATAATTTATCTGTATAAATTTTTTAAATATTGAAGTCTGGAATATTGAAGTCTGTTTAATAAAAAAAACTGAATAAATGGATATAATTTTTTTAAATAGACATGTGTATTTATTTGTTATGGCACTTTTTAATATATTTTGACACTTTCTAGCTAAAATTTTGGCACAAGACTGAAATTCTCATTTAAAATAAGTGAAGAAAAAAATAATCAGCTGACGAATCAAGAGTACCTGATGAATAAATATGCCTTGGTTTATAATAAATAATAATATTTATATATAATTTATCTGTATAAATTTTTTAAATATTGAAGTTTGAAATTTCTTTTGTATAAAATCAATTCATCTTAATAAAATGTTTAATAAAAAAAACTGAATAAATGGATATAATTTTTTTAAATAGACATGTGTATATATTTGTTATGGCACTTTTTAATATATTTTGACACTTTCTAGCTAAAATTTTGGCACAAGACTGAAATTCTCATATACCAGCACTGTCGTACACCTAATTGTGTTGTTCTTCTGAGCTTTTACATTTCAATGAATAAAGATTATGTAATAAATGGGCGTTAAAGTAGTCGTATAAATTATATAAATATTGAATTTTATATCAAATTAAGAAAAATCGTTGTATATATTAAAACATTAACCAGAAAGCTATATTTGCGAAATCTCAGCATCGTATATCTAATTCTGTTGCTTCTATGAGCTTTTAAATTTTATTAAAAATATATTATGTGAGAAGTGGGCATTAAAGTAGGCGTGTTTATGTACTTTCTGATAACGAACTTAACTTAGATATCGCAATATGGAGTTCCTGTGTTTTCAAAAATATTTGCTAGTACGTAATTTATATGATTTTAGAATAAATCGTTATATGCGAGGTGGGCGTGCAGCTTTTTTTTCTGGTATTGTAATGTTATTGATATGAAAGAAAGTTTTAAAATTAAGAGTAATATAGTAAAGGTAAATTATTAATTATTAAAACACAGAGAGTATTATTCTTTCAAAATCTTTGAACATACAGATACTATATGAATTATATGAATTCAAGAGAGAACGTTTATGTTCAATTTAATTAATTTAAAGATATTAATATTATATATAAAAGCTTTTGTTCATTTTGTATTTATTTTTTACTTTGTTTGATTTATTTGATTTAGTGTGCTTTTATTTATTTTATTACTTAAGTTAAAATTTTTATACCCGCCACCAAAAAAATGGTAGTGGTATATTCATTTGGTATATTAAATTTGTTATTCCGTTTGTAGCACATCGAAATATCCATTTAAGACCCCATAAAGTAAATACTTTCTGAATAGGGGTTTAATTTTATGACGACCAACTATTTCCGTCCGTCTGTTGAAAGCACGACAGAGGTCGAACCGAAAAAGCTACGGAGCTCAAATTTTACCAGATTATTTCTTATACACAAGGTCTGTTTGGTATTTTCGTAGATTTCGCTCAAAGTCCCTTATACTACATTTACACATACACAAAATCAAGTACTTAAGGGATTTTGAGCGAAATATTTCTTATTTCTACCAGATGTATACAAAATATACTACCTTGCATTAAGAAAAGTTCAATCAAAATATATAAGGTGGTTGCCAAGGCGAATTCATTATTAGGTGGTGTTGACAACGCAGCTGAACTACGGTCAAAAGCAACAATAAAAACCGTGTTGTTTTTTTAATGCTGTATTTGTTGTAGAATTTGTTGATAATTAAATTCGCCTTGGTGGTTGCAATTGCACAAATACTTTATTGCTTACTTTTTTTTAGATGGAGTTTGAATTGTGGAGAAGTAGAGCATAGAGAGCCTCTCAGACCACCTTGTAAATAAATATACTGTTTTGACAACGAAATCTTGCAAAATGTCAATAAACAGTGGTATAAACGGTATAGGTTTTAATAAAGATTTTAAATCAAATCTACTAGATTTCGCTCAGGTATAAATGTAATATTAAGTACTAGATTTTGTGTAGGTGTAAATGTAGTATAATAGCGTAATTCAAAATCTTGTGTATTTGCCATTGCAAATTTACCATTTACACAAGATTGTGAATGACGCTAATATTACATTATCCCTATTTACAATCTTGTGCAAATAGACTAGCAAAATAACGTGACACGATAAAACCGCGCTAAAAAATTCCAGTCTGGCAACTTAATATAATAATGAAAATTCGATAACGCTGTCAATTTCTTTTGCTTTGAGGCATCGCTATAACATAACAAAAGAAATGCTTTAAAAAATAAATATACATTTTTCACTCAATCGTTTTTCTGGACAAAATTTAGTCGCAACAAATATATAATATAGCAAAATCTGTGTAATTAGGTATTTATGGTGCACTAAAAAAAATAACAAAAGATAAGTAATTCAACAAAATTTCATGATTTGACCTTAAAACCAATAAAACTTCACGAAATTAGAGTGTTCAAAAGCAAAACTAATTAAAGGAGAAGTAAAGATAAAGTAATACAATATAAAAGAATAACACCATGAATTTGGTGGATCACAACCCCTATGGAAATGGTTTGCTATATGTGGGATTCAACCAAGATCAAGGTTTGTCGGCTTGGATTTTACTATTTATGGCAAAAACGCATTAAAATTTATTTTAGGTTGTTTTGCTTGTGCCACAGATTCAGGGTTTCGTGTATTCAACAGTGATCCATTGAAGGAAAAGGAACGTCAATATTATCCCGAGGGTGGCTTAAGCTATGTGGAAATGTTATTTCGATGCAATTATTTGGCCGTTGTTGGTGGCGGCATTCGACCCTTATATCCTCCAAATAAACTTATAATATGGGATGATTTGAAAAAAGCTCCAGCCATCTCTTTGGATTTTAATCAACCGGTTAAGGGTGTGCGCTTAAGGCGAGATCGCATTGTTGTGGTTTTTGCTGGTTTTATCAAGGTATTCACGTTTACACAACAGCCTCGGCAATTGCATGTTTTTGAGACCAATGCCAATCCACATGGTCTATGTGTTCTGTGTCCTCATAGCAATAAAAGTTTATTGGCATTTCCAGCACGACGCACTGGTCATGTACAGGTATGAATGATATTTTATTAACTTCAAAACAAAAACTTGGAATGACCTTCATAAAAATACATCTAAAAAGTGTGCGTATAACGCATGTGCGTAGACATTTTTCGATGTTTTTTTAACAATCGTTAGATATGAAAAAGTCAAAACCGTATTTTTTAAGATACGAGGTTGAGGAAATAAGGCATTGATATTTAATAATTCAAAACAACTTTTCCATCCCTGATGTATGATTTTTAAATATAGTTTTTATATAGAATTTTGTGTAGAAGAAAGCATAATTTTATTTTTTTATTTTATGTTTGAATAGCTCAGGCTGCTTTTAGTTTTTATTCTCTTACACCATTTATTTGATATTTACATGTATTGTAAATTAAAATTGATTATATTATATAGTGCAATGCTAAATAATTCAAATACAAAGATTAACTAATTTGGCACTTTGGGCTTGCGGCAATCTTTTTTGAATTAAATAATACCATAAAATAGTTTTGTTACGCAAACACTTCACAGTTTTACAGAATGAGAATTAAAAAAAAATCAACAAACAGACTAAATCAAATTATTAAAGAAACTTAAGAAGACTTAAAATTTTTATTCTAGATTGTCGATTTAGGCAACACTGAACGTGCTCCTCTTGAAGTAGTGGCACATGAAGCAAACATTTGTTGCATTGCTTTCAATCTACAAGGTACACGCTTGGCTACTGCTAGCGAAAAGGGTACGCTAATTCGAATATTTGATACTGAGACAGGCAAGAAAGTAAATGAACTGAGACGTGGCAGCAATCAAGCAACAATATTTTGTATAAATTTTAATCATAACTCTACTATGCTGGTCGTTTCATCCGATCACGGTACCATACACGTATTCAATTTGGACGATACCAAGTCCAAAGAATCATCACTATCTATTGTACCAAAATATTTTTCCAGTCAGTGGAGCTTTGTTAAATTCTCAATACCTAAGGAACCACCATGTATTTGTGCATTTGGTTCAGATCCTAATTCTGTTATAGGTAAAAGTGTGTATTTTTTTTTAATAAACATATTATTTAATTTAAAATTTATTTTTTTTAACTAGCAATATGCGCTGATGGTCATTATTATAAATTCCTTTTCAACAGTAAAGGTGAATGTAGTCGCGACGTTTGTACTCAATTCTTGGAGTTAACTGACGACGATTAAGTTGACGTGAAACAAGAGTAACAATTTAATAATAAGCTTGTTTCTTTCTAGTGATGTCACCATTATCGTATTTTTAATACATATTCATTTATATTTTTTTCTATTTCATTGTACTAAAATTGTGTAATATAGTCTAAAGTTTAAGGAATGAAGAAATGTTTAAAAAAGATGGAAAGCATTAAATATAGTAGATAAATAATTGCTTTACCCTATAATACATATATGTAACATAAAATACCATATAATTAAATATATGTACATGTACATAAATTTGATTTCGGCATTAATTATTTTCCGATGGATATTAAATAGATTTATAAAATTGTTTTCGAATTCATATAGGATTTATTATTTGAATTTCTTTTATGTCAAATGAAATCAAGCAGCAGTGCTAAATTCGACCGTACCGAATCTGATAATATCCTTCACCATCATGTTCATAGGTATGATTACCACATCGTAGCATAGCCTACATTTAAGATTTAATGTTGATACCAATTTTGCTTTAATATTTCCCAACTTTTGTCTTGAATTTTTACATATTAAATTACATTCTACTAGTTAAGCTCTTTCATTGATGGATAAAAAAGAAAATTATCTTTTATATTCTTTCGGATGCCATCTTGAATTTTTAACCTTTTCATAGTTTACTGTGTTATTTTATTTGATACCCATATCGACCCTCTCGGTTAACTAGAAGCTGAAAAATATCGATTTTCGTTTGTAAATTTTACTGAAAAAAGTTGGATTTTGGTGCCTATATCTCAGTAGGTTTTGAACCAACTGTAATTTTGTGCCTTTAGCGTGTTCAAAACTTAGCTCCTTTGAGAGTACCGTGCATGATTTGGTATGATATTAGTTAGAATATTAGCTAACGGGGTTTTTGCACATAGTTCTGTCTGAACGGGGGTTAGGGATTTCCTAGTTAGATGCATAACCTCGATGTTGGAAAGGAAGGTTATAAATTCTAGCTTGGGAGATTTCTGTATTAGGAATGTAGTGACCATGGGGACATCACAGTGAGAGGTTGCATCGCCTTGTTGTAGCTACTAACGGTTTACGTTACATTGAGGCAACTTAAGTGGAAAGATCGTGGCATACGCGGATTTCTTCAGACGATTAGCACGGTACTTCAATCGGCACTGTGCACTATCTTCTTAATATTAGCTAACGATGCGAAAAATCTCGGTATAGTCCTGGACAGTAAGCTGTCTTGGAGGAAAAATTCACAGGATAGGGTAAAGAGAGGCCTAAATTCCTAATACACATGCAGAAACTCCATAGCTAAGAGCTTATACGACGGTGGTAAGACCCATTCTGACATGGATGTACTGTGTGGTGTGACGTATTTGTTATAAAAAGCTTCTTACAAAGGTCCAGAAGTGTGCATCACTTGGTGTCATTTGTGCCATGAGAAGAACACATCGATGGGCGCTGGATACTATTCTTAAAATTAGAAACTAGCATCCAGGATTATATTTGATGTCAAGGATAAGTGACGAACCATATGGTCACAAATATCAGTTTTAATAGAACTCGGCAGACTCTTCGATACATACTCCTTGGCCTAACAGGGTATTCTGAATGTCAATATCGGGCTTATAGCAGAAGAGCAAAGATCAGTAGATGGGATCGCGGCACTTCGGGTTATTGTACGATGTGTGAGGATAAGACAGAAATTGTCAGGCATGTTGTTTATCACTACCCAAAAGTTAACTTCAAAATTTGTTTTTATACCCTTTACCAATGAATGGCTCACAAGGATATATGTATATAGCTTTGTCATTCTGTATGTAATGTATACAATTTTTATTTTCGACCCTATAAAGTATATATTTTCTGAAAGCTTATGAATGGGGGAGTCGATTAAGCCCTGTACGTCTGCCCACCTGTCCGTGTGTTGGTTGAAATCAACTTTAAGAAGCAACCATATGCTCCTCAAATCTGCGTATGGTATCAATCTTTTTGAAATTTTCGGGAATGAATCGCCATTGTAATTCAGCACAATGGCCCTATAACTTTCTGAGATATGAGCAATAAACTTGACTGCCTGTTTTTTTCCATATTTTTACCACCAAAATTAAAATTTTTCAGCCATAGAATAATTTATAGGTGGTACCTGTGCTACAATTTGTAGATATATGTACCTCTAGAGATATTCGTGAAAAATATTGGTTAAAGCTGGTTATAATCGGTAAAGTTAGAGGCAAACATTTTTTTAGAATATGTATACATAAATTTACACAAGAAAATCAAATTTTTTTAGCTTTTAGACAACCGAGAGAGTCAATATTTTTATCATCTAAAAGGACTTGACTAGCACAATATAGGTAGGTAGGTAGGCAGGAAAGGGGGATGCAGAAAGCAGTATCTGCCTCCTACACCCACACTCGGAGACCAATATGGTCCATTGCGTTACCCTTTCATGTATTAAGGATAGAAAAGAGAGAGAGAGAGAAAGTTTCCAAAGATATAGTAAAAGAGAAAATAATAAAAATAAAAAAGAGTTAGTAGGAAATAAAATAGAAGAAAGAAAAACATATTCTCTACGAGCCCCATTGCATGTTCACCAGCCACCCGATCCCCATGATGAATCCGACAATGTTCCCCAGCTTGCACTTTGAAACATCACCCAACTCATCGTGGAATCGTTTACCTAACCACTTTAGCCTGTGATTATGTAGCCTTGGGCAGTGACAGACAATGCACAATATAAGCACTATAAAAAAATTAAAATTCATGTCGACCGCCGCTACAAAATGATAAATCTGGTATTTTAATATGTAACTTTTTGAACCACCTCAATATTGGTATCAAATGAAGGTCTTGACCAGTAGAACACAGTAAATTATTAAAAAATGTAAAATCCAAGATGGCGTCTAAGACAAAAAGGCGGATGAAATTTTTTAACCCCATATAAATGGGTATCAAATTAAAGGGCTTGACTAGTAGAATACAGTTAACTACGTAAAAATTCAAAATCAAGGATGGCGCCGGAAATAATATTTAAAAATGGCGTATAACATAAAATATAGGTTAAGCTACGATGTGGGATTATACCTATGTAGGTAGATATTGTAGATGATGAAGTGTATTATCAGATTCGGCACGGCCGAATATAACACTCTTACTTGTTTTCTTTAATTTCAATATTTTTTATTAAACAACAATGCAAGGCAAAATTATTCATCAGGTATTCTTGATTCGTTAGCTGATTATTATTTTCTGCACTTATTTTAAACTTAAGCTGTCAAAATCGATGGATAAAAAAAAATTATCTCTCCTCATATATTTCAAATGTCAAAATTCATATATAAAAAACATAAACAAAAAAATTCTTTTCGAACTTCGATTTTCTATTCTCGGGTTTTTATTTTTTAAACGTTTTAAACAAACTGAAACTACAAATTATTAATTGTTGAATAAAAATAATAATTTAAGTTTGACAACTGCCTTGGACAACTGCAGACATATTAAAAAAAGTTGGCAAGTCTGATAAAATGTACATATCATGGTACAATTATCAGGTAGCCTCACTAAAACAGCTGATTATTTTTTTCTCTACCTTAAGGTTTAACTAAGATGTCAAATTTTGTTTATGCATGTGTATATATTGTGTACGTATATATTCTACCGCCAAACAAACACGCACACACATTTGCTTTTTGACATTTATGTCGTCGTTTTCCAGCAACAAAATATATTTAGGATTTTGTTGTTGCAGAACTGAGGCTACCTGATGATTGTACCATGGTACATCTATATATATAAAAGTGAAACTCTGTGTGTGTGTGTTAGCTATAGACTCCGAAACTGTAAAACCGATCGGACTCAAACTTTGGCAAGTTGTTGTACACATACCAGGGAGTGTTTATGGATGGAAAAAGTGGGCGGGGCCACGCCCATAAAAATTAGTTATCAGTTTTAGCTACTTGCACTTGACCGATTTTTCTGAAACTTTGCACACATATCGAGCTGTCATGACTAAATAATTCCGTGGTAAGAAAAGTGGGCGGGGCCACGCCTTTAAAAAAGTTTTAATGTTGAGGTACTTGCACTGGAACGATTTTTCTGAAACTTTGCACACATACTAAGCTGTCATAACCATATAATTTCGTGATTAGAAAAGTGGGCAGGGCCACGCCCATAAAAAAAGGTTATAATTATGAGGTACTTGCACCAGACCGATTTTTCTGAAACTTTGCACACATATCGAGCTGTCATGACTAAACAATTTCGTAATTAGAAAAGTGGGCAGGCCCACGCCCATAAAAACAATTATAAATTTGAAGTACTTGCACTGGTCCGATTCTTCTGAAACTTTGCACACATATTAAGCTATTATGACATTACAATTTCGTGATTAGAAAACTGGGCAATGCCACGCCCATAAAAAAAATATAATTTTTAGGTTTTTGCACTTGATATTCAATTAAAATTCAGAATGCATTTCGATTCATTAAGGGGCGTAGCAACGCGCGCCGGGCTTTTCTAGTATGTATATAAAAATCTCTATCAGCTGATTGGATACTAGTACCTTATTAATCTGCCGTGAAACAAGCAGAGGCAATATTTTCGGCGGCTGAAAAGTATTTATGCGGCAGCTATAACAAAATCATACAGGCATGTGATGGAAATCGAAAACGAAGCAATTTTGAAAGTTCGTTTTAATATTCTATGAATAAAATTTTTTTAATTTTTGTTATACATATATGTACATAAATATTTCTATATTAAAAAGAATTTTATAACAAAAATTACAAAAAATTTATTCATAGAGTATTAAAACGAACTTTCAAAATTGCTTCGTTTTCGATTTCCATCACATACCTGATAGTCTGTGAACAAAATGAACTAATTTTATATATGTATACATATCTTGTATATTGGCCCCTTTCGCATTAGGCAACTATAATTGCGCAATTCTTGTGTTTGTGGATGTGAGAGGAAAGGTCGGTGTAAAGGGAAAAGAGTTGCCGAGATTTGAGTACAGACTTTCTTGTACTTGGCAATTCTGCTTTAGCTCTCATTCTTGTCTTGGAATATTTATTTGTTTTTGACATTGTCTTTTATTTCTTCTTCGGTGTGTTGTGTAATTTTGTGTTTGTGAAAATTTCATTTGTTTATAAGTGTATCAAATATTTAAAAATGATGAGAAGTTGGAAAAAACTGGAAGAAATTGAGCAACCAAGTTGCTCAATGTGAACATAAAAGCAAGTTCAAAAGAAAATAAATAAAAATTAAAATTATACTTGCGCAATTATAGTTGCCTAATGCAAAAGGGGCCATTGTATTATTTTTATACCCTTCACACAGTGAAAAAGGGTATATATAGGTTTGTCATTCCGTGTGAAATTTCTACAATTTTCATTTCCGACCCCATAAAGTATATATTTTCTGAAAGCTTATGAATAGGGGAGTCGATTAAGCTCTGTCAGTCTGTCCGTCTGACCGTGTGTATGTTGAAATCAACTTTTTGAAGCCCCCCGACATCGCTTGGACCCGGGTGAGGTATTAAAATATCCGGGAGTAGATCGGTATTGAAATCCAGAAACATCGGTACATAAACAACTGAGATATGAGCAAAAACCCACGACCACCTCGATTTTTTTTCACAAAAACAACATTACAACAACAACATACATACATACAAACGTGTATACTGGTTAGACAAAACGTGGCATCGAATCCCAGCTGAGCCAAAAAAAAAAATTTTAATTTTTGTTATATTTTTATTATACCCTTCACCTGTGGTGCACAAGGGTATATATAGCTTTGTCATTCCGTTTGTAATTTCTACAATTTTCATTTCCGACCCCATAAAGTATATATTTTCTGAAAGCTTATGAATAGAGGAGTCGATTAAGCCCTGACCGTCTGTCCGTGTGTTGGTTGAAATCAACTTTTAGAAGCAACTATATGTTCCTCAGATCTGTATATGGTATCAATCTCTTGGAAATATCCAGGAATGAATCGCTATTGAAGTTCAGCACAATCGCCCCATAACTTTCTGAGATATGAGCAAAAAAACACGACCACCTCGTTTTTTTTCACAATTACAACAACAACATACATACATACATACATGTAAAAAACATACCAAAAAAAAAAAAATTACAAAAAAAAAAAAAATTAAAAATAAGAAAAAAATAATAAAAAAAAACTAAAAAAAAAAATTTTAAAAAAATTTAAAAAAAAATTAAAAAAAAATTTTTTAAAAATTTTTCGAAAAAAAATTTTTTAAAAAAATTTTAAAAAAATATAAAAAAAATAATAAAATATAAATAATATATTAAATAAAATAACATTTTTTTGGCTCAGCTGGGATTCGATGCCACATTTATTCTAACGTGTACGTATGCACGTATTTTATATGGGATGAATGGTGATACAAACAATTGTTATTGCATGACTACACGTTGTGAAGGGTATATAAGATTCGGCACGGCCGAATATAGCACTGTTACTTGTTTTTTAATTTTTTTTTTTATTTTTTATTTAATGTATTATTTATATTTTTATTTTTTTTTAAATTTTTTTAAAAATTTTTTTTTTAATTTTTTTGTTTGTTTTATATTTATTATTATTATTTTTATAAAAAATTTTTTTTTTTAAATTTTTTCAAAAATTTTTTTTTCTTTTATTTTTTTTTCTTTTAACATACATACGTGAATTTAGAATTTTACAATGGGATGTTTTTATATATGTATGTTTTTATATGTATGTCCGTATTTCATATGGGATGAATGGTGATACAAACTACTGTTATTGCATGACTACACGTTGTGAAGGGTATATAAGATTCGGCACGGCCGAATATAGCGCTCTTACTTGTTTTTTAAATAGTTTTACTCAGGCTTTTTATCTTGTAATATGGCCATTATGGCTTGATATTACTGTGTTAAATAAATTGATATTAAAGTTTTGTTAAAAGAAATCTAACAGCAATATAATGCTAAGTTTTCATCACTTTTATGAACTAAATTTTTGTTGAGTCGAATGAAGCTGATAAAACGGCGGCCATCTTGAGCCATTTTAAGGCGACGGTGTGGGCATTGAAAAAAAAACGCCGGTAGTGTGCCGTCGGCTCTGAGCCAATCGACTTATTTCATTACTGTATACGTGTATTTGAGTAAAATTTCTTAAACATTAAATTTAATTAAAAATGTTTAATATACAAACTCATATGGTAACATTAATAGATTTTAATTAAGAAATGTATTAATTATTTTTTATGATTCCAGGATTTTGTAGGTCAACACAAAGCTGAAAAGTATTCACGGTTTATTATAACTTTATTCGGTATTGTGGGAATAATTTGGGGTGCCATAATACAACAGTTTTCTCAAACTGTTTACATCTTGGGAGCCGGCTTTGTTTTAGCATCATTGGTAATTTTAGGGTTACTAGATTTAAAATGATACTTTTAATATATTTCTTCTTTAGTTGACTATACCACCCTGGCCAATGTTTAGACGCAATCCCTTAAACTGGCAAAAACCACGTCCTGAACCTTCCGATAGCGGTAATGGTCAAGAAGAAAAACAAAAGAAGAAAAAATAATTAAATTAATTTAGCAGTTACATTCCCTAAAATTTGCTAAAATTTCCAACATTTTGATTTATGTATTTTTAAATAAATTAAGTATTTCAACAATTGTTTAACAAATTTTAAATAGGTCTACGATAGGACTTTAATTCATTGTGGTCATAATATTTGTGTATTAAGTCATACATGTTAGCAAAAAAGTACATTAAATTATCGTAATGTCCGTTATAGGGAGCTTCGGGTTCCATGTTGTTAGCACAGTGAACGAAACGAGCTGTTTTATAGAAGCCAGCATCGATTTCTAAATTATCTAGACCCCTGTACTGAGCATTTAAACCCCAGGCATTGGTATGCACCTCCAGCAGGAACTGATGTATAGCCTCAATAGTAGCCAAGTACCAACGTGGACTACCCTTTTGATGTCGCCAAAACTGAGAACATCTATTTTGCAGTAATACAGGTTTTAAAATTTTTACTCTTTCGTCCTTGTAGATGCCTCTACTTTGATTCCAGGTGCTATCAATAAACACGGCCTTTCTGATGGGCAAGTTGTTAAAAGTGTAATGCTTCAAATGTTGCATTTGCCTTGATAAATCTTCTCCCACCACCTCATCTACACGACACTTTAACAGAGTACCAATATTATGGCCCTTCGGAAAACCAAAATTATTTCCTTTACAAAGCCTTATATTGCGTTCAAACAGTTCTGCTACGGTTATACTTTTTACACTGGGATATATTAGAACAACTTCGTCCTCCTTTCTATAATCTGGTATGTCGGGATATGTATATATGTTTACTTGGCTGGGAGCCAAAACAGCAGCATGTATGGCAGTACTTTTACCATCTATCTCTTTCTTGTGTTTGATGATATCTATTTTTAAAGGAATTCTTACTTGAGGAATGAAATCTCCCAAATTTCCGACCGGTATATAACAGCTGTAACAGAAGAACTTCCTGGATCGATTGCACTTTAAACAGTCAAAGCGACCTTTAATTGTGTCCAGCATCGTATGATCAGCTAAATGCATATTTTTAAAGGGATATTTTCTTGGCTGAGTTACTATTTCCACGGGGTGAGACATTTTAAGGCGAATGCTTTATAAATTAACATTACAAATTATTATTAAAAATAAAGATAAAAAAGTGTTGCTTGCTAAGCTAATTAAATATAATGGCTCAACATTCAGCAATGTTTGATAACAAGGGATAATTTTTAAATAGTTCTGAACCACCAACAAAAAGTATTTTTTTTCAATGAGTTGGTACTTTTCAAAAAAAATATTTAAAAGGTAAGCTAAACCATTTGTTTTTATAGAAACATACTTGAGTCGATTCTTAAATTTAACAAATATTTTAAAATTGTCAAAAATTTTCTAAAAAATTAATTTGTCAAATTAAAAATATTGATTTTTTTTCTTTTTTATTTACATATGTTATACAAAAGTAATTTATGTTAATTTAATATTTTACAAAAAAAAATTAGCAAAATATGTATGTAAATATAAATTTTACACTTAGGGATGAGATCAAATATGTACAATGTTTTTTTTTTTAAAGGTTTTAGATTTTATAAATATTAGTATCAATTTTTAAATTATAATTGGGACATTGAAAATTAGCTCACTGCGGATCACGTAATTTTTGAAATTGTGTTCAAAAATCCTTACACAATAACAATTCCTTAATTTGAACAAGTAAGAGAGCTATATTCGGCCGTGCCGAATCTTATATACCCTTCACAACGTGTAGTCATGTAATAACAGTAGTTTGCATCACCATTCATCTCATATGAAATACGTGCATATATATAAAATATACATACATATATAAAAACATCCTATTGTAAAATTAAAAATTTACGTATATATGTTAAAAAAATTTTTTTTAAAAAATTAAAAAAAAAATGTAAGAAAAAAATTTAAAAAAAAATAATTAAAATATAAATAATAAATATAAAACAAAAAAAAAAAAAAAAATTAAAAAAAAAATAAAAAATAAAAATAATAAAAATAAATAAAAATAAATAAATAAATAAAAAAAAATAATAAAAAAGATATAAAAATATAAAAAAAAATTTTTCTTGGCTCAGCTGGGATTCGATCCCACGTTTACTCTAACCAATATACACGATTGTATGTATGTTGCTGTTGTAATGTTGTTTTTGTGAAAAAAAAATCGAGGTGGTCGCGCGTTTTTGCTCATATCTCAGTTGTTTATGCACCGATATTTCTGATTTTCAATGACGATCTACTCCCGAATATTTCTGATATTTTAATACCTCACCCGGGTCCAAGCAATGGCGGGGGGCTTCAAAAAGTTGATTTCAATAGACGGACAGAGCTTAATCGACTCCCCTATTCATAAGCTTTCAGAAAATATATACTTTATGGGGTCGGAAATCAAAATTGTAGAAATTTTACACGGAATGACAAACCTATATATACTCTTTTTCACTGTGTGAAGGATATAAAAATATTTAACAAAGTTTATGTGACAAAGTTATCTAAGGTTTGAACCTCAATTCAGAAAAAGTTTATTGGACTAGCAAATATAAAGTTTATGTTAATAACGTTTTGCGGGTCAATATAAGAAAGCTGTAAATTACAACAGTTACCAATGATATCAATATTTTTTAAATAAATGCCTTTGTTTTCGAAATCTTACTTACATATCGACCCTTGTGCTCGAAATTATCGTGTGTTACATACAACAAAATATTACAGGTGAGCCTATTGCCCAGTAAGAAAAAGAAGAAGTCGTGGACCGCTACAGCAGAATAATTTAGCTGTTCTCTTTGTGCAAATACCAATGGATATAGCAGGTCCTTTCCTTGTTAGTTAGGTTATAAATCGCTATTTTTTAGTGGAATTCTATTATTTAGCAAGTGGGAAGAGGTTTACACTATACCAAACCAGGAGGCAAAAACTAAAAAAGGATTTAGAAACAACTAAGTGTTTTGTTGAGAGGTTCCGCCTAAATTACGTTCTGATAAGGAAAGAAATTTTGAACCCTCCATAATTTAGGAAATGTGTGAACCATTTTTTTGGCAATGAAACGAACTCCGGCTTATTTAAAGAAAGTAAACCAACGCACAGAGGAGTATTTGGCCTGAAAAGCTGGCCAAAATTATTAAACGTGTTTTTTGAATTAAAAGTTCTAGTTTTTTGATAGTTTTAGGTGTAGTATGATATAAGAAATCTAGTGGCAGATTTTGAAAAAAATACACTGCGTAACAAAAGTACACTGCGGAAAAAATTTTTTTTTGTCTCTGCTAGAAATAAAAGTATGTGGACTATATTGATTTTGATGCCCTTAATTCAAATCTGTTTTCCGTTTTTCTCTAGTACTTAAGGATTTTCTGTTAAAGGCGTGGCATATTTCACTCTCTGAATCGTTGGGTTGCCTAATATATTTTGTCATAACTTGAAAACGGATTCTCCGATTTTAATAGCAGAAGGATCAGAAGATGCACCGGAAAATTCTGCTTAAACTAAACTATCTATTACTATTTCGGAGTTATTGTAATGTAATGGCGAAAAAAAAATTTTTTCCTGCAAAATTCGTCAAATTTTTTGTTTTCAAAATGCAATAAAAAAAATCAATTTAAATTTTTAAGATTTTTCCAAAAGCCACATTCCTAAGGAATAAAAGTCGGTATGAATAGTAAAACTCAATTAACAAATGTTTATTTTAAAGGTTTAAACTCATTCTTAACAGATTGTTTGTACATGCATACATATTATGATTTACGGTCTAATAAAAAAAATTTTTTTTTTGAAAATTGTAAGGCTGTTATGAAACAGTATTTTTTTTATGAAAAAATGCTTTATTATATTTATTTTATATTATTTAATCTATATATATAAAAATCAATGTGTGTTTGTATGTTTGTATGTTTATATGTTTGTATGTTTGTTTGTGCTTTATAGACGGTTAAACGGCTGGACCGATTTCCTTGAAATTTTCACAGAATCTTCCTATGTGTCTGAAAGGAACTATAGGCTATACTTTGGTTTGAAATTGTAAGTGGGCGGGGTGCCACGCCCTATTAAAGAATAAGTACTAAATATTATATCACGAAAGTTAATGCAGCTAGAGTCTTCAAATAAGTATGTAAGTACGGTAAACTTTGACATCCACAAAAACATTTGGGTAAAAAATGGGCGGACTTGCAATTGTAGGCGTGGCCACATGAATTAAATACTAAAATTCGCATATTTGGAAAACGATATCGATCAGAGTAGTAAAATTTTGCGAGAGCAACTTTGACACCCAAATGAACATTTAGGTGAGAAATGGGTGCATTATCAATAGTGGGCGTGGCACCTACCATATGAATTAAATACTAAAATTCGTATATTTGGAAAACGATATCGATTAGAGTAGTAAAATTTTGCAAAAGCAACATTGATATATAAATAAACATTTATGGAAAAAATGGGTGCATTAACAATAGGGGGCGTGGCACTTACCATATGAACTAAATACTAAAATTCGTATATCTGGAAAACGATATCGATTAGAGTACTGAAATTTTGCAAAAGCAACTTTGACATTCAAATAAACATTTATGGAAAAAAGGGTCCATTAACAATAGTGGGCGTGGCACCAGTCATATGAAATAAATACTGAAATTCGTATATCTGAAAAACGAGATCGATTAGAGCACTAAAATTTTACAAAAGCAACTTTGATATTCGAATAAACATTTATGGAAAAAATGGGTGCATTAACAATAGTGGGAGTGGCACCTGCCATATGAATTAAATACTAAAATTTGGGGTGGCGAAGCACACCGGGTATTAGCTAGTACTTTATATACGGTAAAGTTAAACTAATAAAAATTCCTTAAAAATTATTATGTCGTATGTATATCCTAATTAGCTGCATCATCGGTGTCAGGAAGAAGAAGTGTGATGGTTTCTGATGAAAAAGATTTTTTTAATTACCCGTTCTCTTTGCGTACTGCTGCTTATAAAAGGGTCACTGCTCAGAAATAACCTATTCAAGACATCTCGATTTGTATCGCTTCTGCTGAATTTCCTCGAATAATTCGTACGATATAATCGTAATTGTTTATTTCTGGCCTCGGCAGCTTCTTCTGACAATTGGATGGTAGCCTGATACCTGGGTGCCCAACTATTTTTTATGTACTGTATTTATTTTTTGTAAACTTATTTTTGTGATAAATGCTTTTAATAATTATTCTTATTAGGTACGGTATATATTTTTTTTAACATATAATGTTTTGTAGAGCACGTATATAAAAATATTCTTTATGGGGTTGTGTGGGACATTCCCTTATAACTATTATCGATAATAAAGAATTTTTCAAATTTATAATTATAGACAGGTATTAACATTGTAAAGTGTTAAAAGTGATGTGAATAACAGTTAAAATCAATAATTCAAAATACATAAAAGTTTATGACGATATAAATGTATAAGAAAAAGTGCCTGATGAACAAAAATGGAAGAAATGTGAAAATTTAAAAAAATCGTCAAAAATAATGGCGCAAACTTGCGCAAAGTTTTTTTTATTGTTTCTGAAATTAGAGATTCCAAATTTTTTTTGTGGTATCAAACATAATTCGTAGAGATGCTAACCTCACTTTCAAAAACCTCTCCTTTATCTTTTTTTTGCAAAAATATAAAATTAATAGTTTTTTATTTGAATGAAAAAATTAAATTATCGTTTTTACGTACTCGCTTAATAAATAATTTATACAATTGTTAATTTTATAAAAATATTCTTGGATATAAATATGGCTTTTTAATGTGTTTGTACAGTTTGACAACTATTTTATTACTAGTTTAAACTCTCGCTGGCTTTGTTCTTTTTGTTTGTACTATATTTATAATGGCTATAACAATCCAACCGATTACTGCAATCCAGCCAAAAATTAAAGTCATATGAAAGCAAACTGAACTATTAATATGCCCATATTTACGCCTTTCGAAAGAAGAACTCTGCACCAAAAAGTCCATAAAATCAAATATGGCCGAACATGATAGGCGGCTTTTAATAACAGGTACTATATTACCTACACCTTGAATTTCTTTTAGAAGCGATTCACGATATTGCTTACAAGTGACTCTAAAGCCATCAGTAAAGATTGAAGCATATATTAGAGTGAAAACGGCCATAAAGCAGGCTATAATACTGGACGGTAACCAATAATAGGGCGATATACCATGGTCTGCTATTTCAGATTCTGTTGTTACAACAACCATGTCCCCGGATCTGTAAAAAATGTTAGGTTAAAAAAAAAGTTAGTTAAAATAGTTTTCAGAAGTCTAATTAAATTATAAATTTTGAAGCCGAATTAAATTTTATAGGGGTAAGTTAAAACAAGTAAGAGCGCTATATTCGGCCGTGCCGAATCTTATGTACCCTTCAAAACGTGTAGTCATGAATAACAGTAGTTTGTGTCACCATTCATCCCATATGAAATACGTACATACATATACATATAAAAAACATACATATATAAAAACATCCCATTGTAAAATTATAAATTCACGTATGTACGTTAAAAAAACAAAAAAAAAATAAAAAAAAAAATTTAAAAAAAATTTAAAAATTAAAAAAAAAAATTTAAAAAAAAAAAATTTTTTTAAAAAAAGAATAAAAATATAAATAATATATTAAATAAAAAATAAAAACAAATAAAAAAAATTAAAAAAAAAATTTTAAAAAAATTAAAAAAAAAATTTTTTTGGCTCAGCTGGGATTCGATGCCACGTTTTCTCTAACCAGTATACATGTTTGTATCTATGTATGTTGTTGTTGTAATGTTGTTTTTGTGAAAAAAAATCGAGGTGGTCGTGGGTTTTTGCTCATATCTCAGTTGTTTATGTACCGATGTTTCTGATTTTCAATACCGATCTACTCCCGAATATTTCTGATATTTTAATATCTTACCCGGGTCCAACCTATGTCGGGGGGCTTTAAAAAGTTGATTTCAACATACACACGGACAGATGGTCAGACGGACAGACTGACAGAGCTTAATCGACTCCCCTATTCATAAGCTTTCAGAAAATATATACTTTATGGGGTCGGAAATGAAAATTGTAGAAATTTCACACGGAATGACAAACCTATATATGTATACCCTTTTTCACTGTGTGAAGGGTATAAAAAAACATATACTTAAGTCGTAATTACTATACCATATTTTAACTCATATTTTATCTTTTTCATAGTTTGCTGTAGTTTGCTGATCAAGCCCATTTATTTGATATCAATATTAAAGAGGTTAAGAAGTGTGTATAATATAAATTATGTCATTTTATACAATAGATTTGTTCATTATAAACTTCAATTTTATAGTGTATTATATTCTACTAGCCAAGCTATTTATTTTTTTACCCACACCTCTTTGTTGTTTACACCATTTCCAATTGTATTTCAGAAATTTCTAATTGTATTTCAGAAATTTCCATTTATATTTCAGAAATTTACAATTATATAGCAGAAATTTGTAATTATATTTCAGAAATTTCCATTTATATACCAGAAATTTCTACTTTTATTTAAGAAATTTGTATTTGTATTTCAGAAATTTCCAATTGTAAATATTGCAAAATTTTATGTTTTTATATTATATTTTTTTTATTTTTATTTTCTATTTGTATTTCAGAAATTTTTTTTTTGTTTCAGAAATATCTATTTGTATTTCAGATATTTCTATTTGTATTTCAGAATTTCCCAGTTGTATTTCAGAAATTTTCAATTGTAATTCCGAACTTTCCAAATGTATTTCAGAAATATCAATTTGTATTTCCGAATTTTCTATTTGTATTTCAGAATTTTCCAATTGTATTTCAGAAATGTCTATTTGTATTTCAGAAATTTCCAATTGTATTTCAGTATTTTTTTTATTTTCATATTTCTTTCCTTATCTAACATATTTTTTATAGAAAGTATACGACTTAGTAGAGACCTATATAGTTCTAAAGGGCTTTTATTTCTTTCAAATTTTGTTATGACTGAAAAATTACATATTTTTATTTATAATAAAATAATTTTTATGGTTTAACTGTTTTTTTAAAACTTTTTTTAATATGAGAAAAAACAGAGGCAGTCGTGCTTATGTGCTCATATCTCAGAAAGTAATGGGGCGGTTGTGCTGTATATCAGTAGCGATAAATTCCCGGATATTTGCAAATCATTGATACCACATACATATCTGTGTATATTCAACCAACACACGAACGGACGTTGCTCAATTCCTTATCATAAGCTTCAAGAAAATATTAACTTTATGGACTCGAAAAATAATATTGTAGAATTTACAAACGTAATGACAAACCTGTGATACTCTTGGCACCACAGGTAAAAGGTATAAAAAAAAGAAGATGGCGATTGATAATATGATCGTTGGGTAAATTTTAATTACTTATAAAACATTATACTTATTATTACTTATATAAACATTAATTGTTGAACGCTCATTTTATCGAACGTGTTTTTACTGCGATGTTCAATGCTCACACAATGTAAAAAATTGATTTTGCATTTATAGTTTTGTTGTTAATTGCAGTGTGTGTATCGTATCGAAATATGCAACATGAAAGATTATCGTGATGCGGAAACAGGTGGCAAAGAGTGTATCTACTATTAAAAGTCAATATTTGTTGTATTTTTTAAACTATAAATTAATGAAGTCTTCACTTTGACTATCATGCTGTTTGATGATATGTAGGTTGTATAAATTTGAGAACTAATGCAGTGAATCATCATTTTATTTAAATTCACTACAATAATTTATATACATTTGAACATTATGTACATATTTCTGTTACTTAACCTTTGACCAATGTTTAGAAAATTGTGTATTGAAGATACAAAAATAAAATGATTTCCATAATAGTTTGATAGTTACTGCATGCAAAATTGGTATTAATTAAATATGTCTGTATATAGTATGAAACATAAATCATAATTATGTACTTATGTACATTAGACCGTATTGGACATACACATTTGAATAAAAAGTATTTTAGCAACGCAATGTTGATTTTTTTCAAATCTTTTTATACACAAAAAATGGTGTGGGGGTATATTAATTTTGTCATTCCGTTTGTAACACATCGAAATAACCATATTATACCCAATTTTAGACCCCCATGAAGCACGATAGAGCTCGAATCAAAAAGGCAGGTGGCTCAAATTTTTCCAGAATAGTTTTTATACAAGTATTAAAAATGGGCTAAATAAGTCGAAATGCAAGAGTAGGTAAAAAAACAATGTCCTTTCAACATCGAATAAAATGCGATTGTGTCTAAACGCATTGATGAAACTTCGAAAGTATATTTCCTGAGTAAAAAATATCTTTCACTGAAAAATGCTTAAATGTATACATTACGAAAGATGTTAAAGATCAAAATGTACGAAAATTTATACCGCACAGTGTGTTTTTCGGTATTTTTAAAATTTAAAAAGTGATAAAACTTACAAAATTATATGTGCGATTCTGAAATTTTGAAAACATTGCTTTTTGATCAAAAGACATGTAATAATGGAAAATTAAGGTGACACGCCCACTTTACCGCCTACTTCTCATATAACGCTTTAGCTCAGATTCATATACATAATTTCTCTACGAACAAATAATTTGAAAGAATAAAGGACTCTATATTGAAATATTTAAGTTGAATTTATCAGCAGAAACTATTCTGACACGCCCTCTTTAACGACCACTTCTCACATAATCTACTGTTAGTGAATTATAAAAGCTCATAAAACTGACAGAATTAGATGTACGATTCTGAAATTTTGAATATATACATTTCACGTGAATACAAGTATAATTCCCCATTAAGGTGACACGCCCACCTCCCATATAATGCTTTATTTTAATTTCATATAATTTCTTAATGGACAAAGATTTTGAAAGAATAAAGGACTCTGTATTGAAATATTTAAGCTGAATTTATTGGCGAAACTACTTTGGCACGCCAACTTTAACGCCCACTTCTCACATAATTTTTTGTTGAGAAAATTTAAAGGCTTATAAAACCGACAGAATATATGTATTAGATGATGAAAATGCGCATATATAGCTTTTTGCTAAATTTAAATAAGCAATTATGTATATGTAATTATAATTCCAAACAATTAAGGTGACACGTCCACTTTTACGCCCACCTCCCACATAACGCGTTATCTTAAGTTTATTTCTATATGGACAAAAATTTAAAGAAACAAGTAAGAGTGCTATATTCGGTCGTGCCGAATCTGATAATACCCTTTACCATTATGTACATAGGTAAAATTCCACATCGTAACTTTACCTAGATTTCATGTTATTTCATGTAATAAACCATTTTACTTGATTATTTCCAAAGCCATCGTTGATTTTAAGTTTTTACATAGCTAACTGTATTCTTCTGGGCAAGCCCTTTCATTTGATACCAATATTGTGGGGGTTGAAGGGGACAAAGCCGTTATTACCATATTTGACCCATATATCCGCCATTTTATTTAGGCCGCCATCTTGGATATTTATTTTTCTTAATTTACTGTAATTTGCAGGTCAAATAGCTTCATTTGATACAAATATTGAAGGGTTTCAAGGAGTTACATTTTAAAATATCTTATATGTATTTCCCAATACCCGGAACTAGATTATTATTGTTTTTGCAAGAGTTTGAAAAAATTAACTATTTACATTTAATATATGTATGTGTGTACATATAAAATTAACTCAGTTTAAAATTCAACAATTCTGACTCTGCTTAAGTAAGATATACATATGTAAATAACTTGTACCATTCTTGATTTTTTATTTGCTTAATATTATTTAAGGTTTAAAATTATTTAAGGTTTAAGAATAAAACTGATACAAAAGAAACTGTGTTTGCAAGAAAATAAATCAAAACAGTATTTTAATAGACGACACATCATAATTGGGGCTGGGGTTGTGAATTGAACAAATAAATAAAAAAGTATGTATGTATATTACTATTTACTACTGACCTTTGTCTAATTGTTGTCGTTCCTGTCTTCCTTTTGGCACTACCCATGCACACACGATACACATGATAAATACCCAAGACTATACTGAAGACTAATGGTAACAGGAGACCGAAAGTAGCGTAATGGCAGTAAGCGATGGAACCACCTTGGAAAGAATAATATGTAGATTGGGCATGTAGATAACAACCACAATTTGTGTCGGGACAAGCATTTAGCACGTATCGCCAATGTGTCCAGGCCACAGCTGAAGTTATGCAGCATATAACCGAAGAGGCTATAACCAAAGGATAAAAATAAGCCAAAGCATGCTCAGCTCCATAACCCATGACTATGTTGTAATTTTTTTTAAAGATTTCAACTTAATATTTTGTTTAGCAACTTTTTATACGTACAGTTCTTATACACAGGTAGTGCGTTTTTTGAGATAAACATACAAATGTATCTTAAGATACTTTGCAACTATTTTTTTTTGCTTCGTTCACTTATAATTTGTTTTGATTACAATTTTTACTTTTTCTTTCTTATAAAATATTTCTTGTTGTAATTTAAAGTATAAAATCAAAACAAACCAAATAAATATCTCGATATTATTGCATTTGTTAATAAACGCGATTAGTTACCGAAATCTATTCAGCCATAATTAGTTGTTTATTATTATCTGTTGACTCAAGCGCATTATTCGGATACATGTATTGCAGCGTTGTCAACTTTAAAATTTCAAAAAGCACCTAAACCCCTAAAAAAGCGCGTAATTTTCATAAAAAATCACTGAGTTTAAA
This sequence comes from Phyto melanocephala, assembly GCA_941918925.1. NCBI lineage: Eukaryota > Metazoa > Arthropoda > Insecta > Diptera > Rhinophoridae > Phyto > Phyto melanocephala. The sequence goes on along the minus strand of OW799233.1, from coordinate 176,826,411 downwards.
ATGTGTACAAATTTAACTTTACATTTGCTAATATAATCATTACTTAAAAAAAATTAAAGCTTTTAGATGCCAGTTGCCCCCTAAAATAAATTATTTTACAAATGGCAATAAGACTGGAGTTTTGATTGATATCGATAATCGAAATACAAGTCTAAAGATATTCTGTTATTTATATTATTAGGCCAAAACATCCAAATGTACTATCAATGCAAATATTAACCTCATCAGGGTGTCAATTTGTGCTCTAAAAAATTTTAAAATAAAAAGTATTTGCATATTAATTTCTCTTTTTTTTATTTTCACCAAGGTTTGATCAACTTGAAACTTTACTTACAAAATAAATTCTCGTAACAATTTCATTTTATAAGAAGTAGGTGGTTTATGTCTCATAAACCATACAGGATATCAACAAACCAGCATCGGAAATAAGTTTCAATTAATAATAAACAAGCAAAACACTCAAATAACAGAAACATTGTATACTATCAATCCTTATAAGCTTCTTAATTATTAGTTTTAGTATCATAAGCTGAAAGTATTATCAACATAATATCATTTTACAATGAGTAAATATTTTTTAGCTTTGTTAAGATACAAAATACGTAAGGGTAATTAAAGATATTTACCCTTACAAAAATTGTTTTCAATTAAAAAAATTATTTTCAAATTTAGTATTTGGTGTCACCGAAATAAAAATAAAAGCACTAAAAACTTTCAAAAAAACCACCAAGCACTAACTCGCAATTTTTTCGCTTCCAAAATGTTAAAAATCACCAAAAACGGTGATAAAATCACCGAGTTGACAACGCTGATGTATTGACTCCTATTAAGCAGATTGCCTAACTAAAAAGAGAGAAAAGAAAAAAGAGTAATAGTTGTTTATTGTGATAAAACACACCTGTACACATACATACATAATAGGAATATTAAGTGTTGTCGTAGCCAAAAAAAATTTTAATATCTTACATTTGTAGTAATACTAGCAAAGTTTGATTATTCGATAAATCTTTGATTAGTCAGAACTTAGATTATCAACTTATCAACAATTTGTGTGAAATTATTCAAATTAATGAGGAGCAAAATGTTAAATTTGTTATAAATGATTGATTTAACAAGGAATATCCTAGTTTATTTTTTATCACAATATCACAAATACTTTCACAAACACTTTGGTCACCCAGAAAACTTTTGGAATTATCAACAGATAAAAATGAGTTAAGGTATGTTCACATTAGGCAAATATTTGCCTAAATAGACGTAATACAATGTATTCATAACTGTTTATTTAGTTAAAAATTTTCTCAATTTAATTAAATGCAATCAATTCAATATCAATCGATTGTTTTATGTATTGCCGATATTTAATATAATTATTTACCAAAAAAAAGTAGTCACGCTTATTTAAGCAATTATTTACCAATTGTGAACGTAGCTTAGGGTTTTAGTCTTATTAGGAGAGCGTTAAAAATTCCAATAAGAGTAAAGAGTATCTTTTGTATTTTTTAAAAAAATATTAAAAAAATGTATCGTTAAGAGTTGACTTTGTTCTTTGAAGTTTTACGATAAACTAAAGTCAGAGACAATCTTTTTTATTTTTTCTCAACAAACTGTGTGTATTTCAATTAATATTTTTATACCCACCACCAAAAAAATCTTTCATTATATATTCATTTTGTTATTGCGTTTGTAACACATTGAAATATCCATTTTAGACCCCATAAAGTATATATGTATATTCTGAATCGGGGTTTGATTTTATGACGATCTAGCTATTTTCGTTCGTCTGTAAATACAATATTGTAGTAAAGAAGAATCAGTAGTATTATTTTTAATGAAGAAATACTTAAGTTTTCATTGTAAGAATAAATTTAAGAAAATAAATGAATAGCATATCAAAGTTATACAAAGAAAGTAATACATATTTTAGTATAAAGAGATTTTTCCATAGCGATTACTGTTAATAACAAAATAATAAATTTTGTGCTATAAAGTTACACAAAATTGCTGATGGGTATAATTAATTCGCCACAGCCGAATATAGTGCTCTTACATGTTTTGTTTCTTATTATATTGCCACAAATAATAAAAAACGATCGAGTGGGAGGGAGCATATAAAATATGAAATATTATGTATGTATGTATGTATGTATGTATGTATGTATGTATGTATGTATGTATGTATGTATGTATGTATGTATGTATGTATGTATGTATGTATGTATGTATGTATGTATGTATGTATGTATGTATGTATGTATGTATGTATGTATGTATGTATGTATGTATGTATGTATGTATGTATGTATGTATGTATGTATGAATGTATGTATGTATGTATGTATGTATGTATGTATGTATGTATGTATGTATGTATGTATGTATGTATGTATGTATGTATGTATGTATGTATGTATGTATGTATGTATGTATGTATGTATGTATGTATGTATGTATGTATGTATGTATGTATGTATGTATGTATGTATGTATGTATGTATGTATGTATGTATGTATGTATGTATGTATGTATGTATGTATGTATGTATGTATGTATGTATGTATGTATGTATGTATGTATGTATGTATGTATGTATGTATGTATGTATGTATGTATGTATGTATGTATGTATGTATGTATGTATGTATGTATGTATGTATGTATGTATGTATGTATGTATGTATGTATGTATGTATGTATGTATGTATGTATGTATGTATGTATGTATGTATGTTATGGCTCGCAAACATTGCTGCCAGATTTGGTTAATTAATAAATGCGTAAAATGTTAAAAGCCTCAGAAACTTATTTTTATTTTTTTAATAATTTAGTAGATGCTTTCTAAACATAAAGCTTATTATATTTCTTTCCACATGTTTTGAAAACTTATTCCGTTAACTAGACTTTTAAAAAAAAAGTATGTAGTGTAACCACATTCCATGTGAATATTGCCTTAATTACTTAAGTATGGATTAGTTTTTATGTCACAAACATAGACAAGTGAGTCAACAATTTTTAAATTAAAAAAGTCAAGGTTGTGTCAGTTCTGTTAAAATTTAAATATAGAAATTTATTAATTAAATAAAAACATATGTATGTGTGTATATATTTATCTATACATATGTACATATATTGTATTATGTAATATGCATATTTAATAATTTGTTTTATTTTTAATTTTTAATACAAAAAGGTCAATTGAAACAAACTACTGACAACAGGTTCTACATACATATGTATGTATTTCTAATTTTTGTCACACAAAGCAATCTGTTTAATCTAATTACTACATGATTTCAAGTTGAAATTTAGAAAATATATTTAAAACTATGAATGATAATAGAGAAATTTGGTGCTGCCCAACAGTGAAAAACGCCAAATGGCCCCAAAAAAACAGATTGCAACACGAAAAACTGGAAAGATTTTGCGCATTTTAAGGATTATATTATACTAGCATACTAGCTACTTCTATAGCGTAGTTCTTACTATTTTTTGAATACTCAAGTTATATTTTTAATAACTAAATATTTTTTGGGTTAAATTTATGAAAACTTGTTTCTATGATTAGCTTTATTTAGAAAAATAAAAAGTACAGTAAGGATATATCGGGGACATTTGTTCTATCAGAACCAAGATCATGCTACCGAGTTTAAAAAGTTTAAAATTAAATTTAACACTTAAAAAAATGCCATAAAAACGAGAAAAAGTAATTTTTCGGTGGTCCATAACATTTATTAGTAAAAATATGAAAAAAGTACAATAAAAATGCGAAAGGCGGAAGGATAAAACTAATTATCTGTCAAATAAGACATGAGCTAAGTGTTACTATTCACGAAATAAGCACTAGTTAAAAACAAGTATCAGTGCTATATTCGGCCGTGCCGAATCTTATATACCCTTCACAACGTGTAGTCATGCAATAACAATTGTTTGTATCACCATTCATCTCATATAAAATACGTACATAAAAAACATACATACATATATAAAAACATCTCATTGCAAAATTATAAATTTACTTATGTATGTTAAAAAAAAAACATAAAAAAAAATTAAAAAACAATTAAAAAAAAATTTAAAAAAAAATAATTAATATTAATAATAATTATAAAACAAAAAAACAAAAAACATAAAAAAAATATTAAAAAAAAATTTAAAAAGATTTAAAAAAAATAATTAATATAAATAATAAATATAAAACAAAAAAAAGACATAAAAAAAATATTAAAAAAAATTAAAAAAAAATAATTAATATAAATAATAAATATAAAACAAAAAAAAATAATAAAAATATAAGTAATGTATAAAATAGAAAATAAAATAAAAATTTTTTGGCTTAGCTGGGATTCGATGCCACGTTTACTCTAACCAGTATGCATACACGTTTGATTGCATGTATGTTGTTGTTATTGTAATGTTGTTTTTGTGAAAAAAATTCGAGGTGGTCGTGGTTTATGTACCGATGCTTCTGATTTTCAATACCGATCTACTCTCGAATATTTCTGATATTTTAATACCTCACCCGGGTCCAGGCAATATCGGAGGGCTTTAAAAAGTTGTTTTCAACATACACACGGACAGACGGACAGACTGACAGAGCTTTATCGACTCCCCTATTCATAAGCTTTCAGACAATATATACTTTATGGGGTCGGAAATGAAAATTGTAGAAATTTCACACGGAATGACAAACCTATATATACCATTTTTCACTGTGTGAAGGGTATAATAACACATTACATACTTACATATATGCACACATAGTTGCTTATGTATAATTTTTTAAGTTAGTACTTTTTTACACAATTTTTTCATATGACAAAATGTTGATATTTATATGTTAAATGTTTTCAAAAGTTTGTTATTTCAAATTTATTTTTTCACACAAAAAATTTTTACAAAAAATCAAAACAAATATTTCCTGGCGATGCTACACAACGGAGTAGCGAAATATTGGAAGAATTAATAAAAATTAAAGATATTATTTAAATAATTAAAAGACCTCAAGCTTAAATAATTTTAGTTAATATTTAAATTAAAAAAAGGTCAAAAACTAAATAATTATTATAAATAAATACATTTCCTTAGAATTGAAGACCCTAGTACTTAACAGGGTTTGGGCGAATTTGTTTTGGGTTTTAAACGGAATGAAAACAGTGGTGAATAAATACTAGTAACAAGAATTAATTTATTACAAAACCTTTTTATTAAAAAATAAATATTTACGTTTTTGAGATATTTGAGCCATCGCCTACATAAGGAAACATTTTTTGCAAAACTTTGAGTTTATATATGAAATAGAAAAGAGGAAAAACGAATGGAAAAGGGTACAATGTTTTATGTACATGGGAAATAAAAGTTTTATAATCCGAGTTTTACTCTATCGAAAGAGAATTGAAAAAAGTTTAGCAAAAAATGTTCCATAATATGCACGAGAACTAATAAAAAGTGTCAACAATTTTCAAACATACTTTTGCGTACATTCTCCCGAACCCAATACATTATATTCAGACTTGTCCATCAGCGGCTCACTAGCAACAAAAGTTATATAATTTTTTATGTGCATGTCTTCATATTCAATAGAACGTCCATTTGGTTTCACATAATTATCGCGTACTTCTGTGGTAAGACCTGAGTTGGGTACAGCTTTCACCTTACTGGGAAATTCGCAACGCCTCTTAGTGCAGTCTTTCGATGATAATTTATCACATAATTGTGCATCTTTTGCACGAAAAACCTTTTTCTCATGATATTCGATGTCTTTCCAATTCCAAAACGTTATATTATCCTTGGCTGCAATACCGTTCATAATGTCTTTGGCCGCACGATAACAATAGTCTAAACTAGTAGTAGTAGCACTTGGATCTAAATACTTTGAATATCCAGGTTTGTTACGATCTATAACAATTTTTGTAGTGGCAACAGGCAAAGGTAAATTAATTGGTTGTGTCGTTAAGATGGAAGTTTCTGGTTGCCAAGTATAGTCTAAGTGTGTAACACTACTGGCTGGTCTCATAGGTCGTTTAAGGAACTTGAGATTACAATCGTAAAATGGTTTCATAAAGTGTATTTTTCTTTCCAAAGATACATTGCGAATTTCATTGGGATTTCCAAACTAAATGATATAAATAATACATACATACATATGTACATACCAACATACATACATATTAGGCGTTGTAGATAAATTGAACTATATTTGCTCACCTGCCAAACATAGTTGGATTTAGAATTACTGGTTCTGTGTTCTTCTAAAATTGAATCCTCTTGGTAGGGTTTCGTTTCTTTATATTTAGCCTGTATTCTATTACCCAACATAGTATCATCTATTGATTTATGCCCCAGATAAGTTGATGTTCTCATATCTTGTTGTTTGCCCAATGGCTTTTTATAATCCAATAAACCAAAATCATTTAATTTTTGAGACAAATTTTGTTCACTCATTTTGTACATACAAACGTTCCTATACTATATACATATATTGTTTTATAAATATGTATCTATACTATGTATGTACGTACGTATGTATATTGCAAAATAAAAAAAAAAAAAATATTTAAAATTAATAATTTTTACAGGAAAGTAAAAGTTATCCAATAAAAAATTGATTTGTTAAAGTCAAATTGTGAGAATGGATACCATGGATATACTATGTATTGTATATCACCCCTATTGTGTACATAGATACATGTATGTATGTCACCGTCGACACAACATCGAAATAATAAAACACATGCTAAACTCCAATGCTCAACGTTCTTGTTTGGATTTGGCAGTTATTGTTTTTATATCCGCCACCAAAAAAATGGTGGGGGTATATTCATTTTGTCATTCCGTTTGTAACACATAGAAATATCAATTTTAGGTCTCATAAAATATATATATTCAAAATCGGGGTTTGATTTGATGACGATCTAGCTATGTCCGTGCGTCTGTTGAAAGCACGATAGAGGTCGGACCGAAAAAGCTAGAGGGCTCAAATTTTGCCAGAATCTTACTTATAGACAAGGTTTGCTTTGTATTGAAAATGGGCTAAATCGGAATATTAGGAAGAGAGTTTAGCTCGTAATACAAGAGTAGGTAAAAAAACCGTGTCCAAGTTTTTATTTCATAGTTTCACACAACGAGAATTGAGCCCCAGATACAATCTGTTTTTAGTTTATTCTTTCCTTACACAAGTAAAAAATGGCACATATTTGACTTTCACTAGGAAATTTGTATTGACAGAAACAAAATATCAATGGCCACAAGTATAAGGGCCCGACTCGTATTTTCACGAAATTGATTTTTTCAGTGATTCCAGTACATACATTTTACACAAATATAAAATACAAGGTATTTACTGTAGCAGGTACAAAAGTTTTAAGAAATTAACTATTTATGTTTAAATTTTTAAATCGATCAAGATATGAAGAAATTTAAGATTTTAGTTATTTCGTATTCAATTTCCTTTTTATGCACATCTTCTTTAGGCTCTGTGGCGTTTCTCCGTAATACGATTCGAAACTAAAATTTTTCGAATTTGTAGGCTACATACATACATTATAAATCGAAAATGTTTTCTTTCGAATAGAATTACCGAGAAACTCCCTCGAATCTGTAGATAACATAACATTATAATTATTATTATAAGCATTTGATGAGGAAGATGGATAGTCATCTGTTTTGCTGTTATAATCATCCATCTGTATTTAATAGGTAACACTTGACGATTAAGAAAAACCATCATCTTTTGTTTTTTTTTACCCACCACCAAAAAATGCTAGTGGTATATTCATTTTGTCATTCCGTTTGTAGCACATCAAATTTTCATTATAAACCCCATAAAGTATATATTTTCTGAGTCCCGATTTAATTTTAAGACGATCTAGCTATGCCCATCCGTCTGTTGAAAGCACGATGGAGCTCGAAAAAGTAAGGGGGATAAAATTTTGCCAGAATATTTCTTGGCTTGTATGAGTTCAAGTGTTTTTCCTGAGTGAAAAAATATCTTTCCCTGCAAAATGCTGAAATACAAGTGGAGTTATAGATCAAAATGTATGAAAATCGCATAGTGCCTTTTTCGGTATAATTAAAAATTTAAAACGTAATAAAACTGACAAAATTAGGTTTACGATTCTGAAAATTTGCAAACATTACTTTATCGTCCATTGATTTTTAATGAGGGAAAATTAAGATGGCACGCCCACTTAAACGTTTTCTTTCCATATAACGTTTTTTTCTCAAATTCATACAATTTCTCTATGGATAAAGATAAATAGTAATATCTAAGATGAATTTTTCTGGAAAATTTAATTATGTCAATAAAAGTATAATTCCAAAAAATTAAGGTAACAAGCCTTAAATCCATATTATTTCTATATGGGCTGAAATAAAAAAAAAACAAGTAAGAGTGCTATATTCGGCCGTACCGAATCTTATATACCCTTCACAACGTGTAGTCATTCAATAACAATAGTTTGTATCACCATTCATCCCATATGAAATACGTACATACATATACATATAAAAAACATACATATATAAAAACATCCCATTGTAAAATTATAAATTTACGTATGTATGTTAAAAAAAATAAAAAAAAAAAATTAAAAAAAAAAATTAAAAAAAAAATTCAAAAAAAAAAATTTTAAAAAATAATTAAAATATATATAATAAATATAAAACAAAAAAAATATAAAAAAAAATAATAAAAATATAAATAATATATTAAATAAAAAATAAAAAAAAATATAAGAAAGAAAAAGAAAATTTTGTTTGGCTCAGCTGGGATTCGGTGCCACGTTTTCTCTAACCAGTATACACGTTTGTATGTATGTATGTATGTTGTTGTTGTAATGTTGTTTTTGTGAAAAAAATCGAGGTGGTCGTGGGTTTTTGTTCACTTTGTTTAATCGACTCCCCTATTCATAAGCTTTCAGAAAATATATACTTTATGGGGTCGGAAATGAAAATTGTAGAAATTTCACACGGAATGACAAACCTATATATACCTTTTTTCACTGTGTGAAGGGTATAATAATAAATCTGTAGGATTATCTAATTTGAATGCAAACATTAATTATATAATTTTAAAAGTAAGAGGTGCCATAACAACACAAAGCTAATATTATTTTTTAACTACTTCTGTAAAGAAAAAGAAAAATTAAGTTAACTAGAAAATATCGACCCATTACCGCCATATTGATGTAACCCACATCATAATCGATTTTCGTTTTTTTTTTTTGTTGAAATCGATAGTTCTCGATAATTTGTATCATCAATCTGTAGATTGAACAGTTATTATTTATTTAAATTGAATTTATTTACAAAAAACCCTCTCTGATTTTGAGGGTTACATCATTTCTGCGGTAATGGCTCGATATATCAGTACAAATTTTTTTGCAGTTATGGGAAAGTTGCCACAGTTGTAACAATTTGGTGCAATTGGACGCTTAAACCACAGACTATAGACTATAGTCTTTGCTTAAACTAAAATTGGGTATGATTTAAAAAATTTGACAACACGGCGAATAGTAGTTATTCATATTAACCAATAGATACACAGGTTATGACGTTATTTGTGGGATGGCGTAATCACGGTTACAATGAATTTCAATTTCGTATTGCTAATTCCGTGTGGATGAAATCACATACCTGGTGAATAATTTTAATTTTATTTAATGGATTTTTTTTTAAAGCAAAGTCATAAGTAATTTTTTAAGGCTTTTAAATATTGGCAATTTATACAAGCTTTTATTCGTGATACGAATTATTCGGAAATTTTCATGTGAAATTTTAATCATGATAACCGTGAATATTTATTTCGATATTTCTTGGTACCGTCGAAAACTCAACAAATATTGGAATGGTGCACAGTGCGAAATAATATGGATACGAATTTATATAAAATTTTTATATCACTGATTTTAATAAATATTAGTTTTAGGGCCCTTATCTCTTAATCAACATAAAAAATAGATTTTTTTTTCGTTTTTAATTTATTAATTATAACAATATATTCTATTTATTTCTCTTTTCTTTTGATGATTACTTTTGGTTATAATATGGTTTAAAACAATTAAAAAATCATATTTTTCTTAAGCATACAGTACTTTTATATCCCTTCCATAAGGAACGATAATAAAATCAAAAATTTGGTTAAAACAGGGAAACAAAAAACATTTTCTCCTTAATATACTAAAAACTATTAAATAAATGTGTGATTATAATATTTACAATCTCATTACTTCAAATCGAATAATATATATATATATAAATAACAAATAAATAAGCAAAAAAATATATGTATTTTTTTTGGACTTCATCAAGACATAAACAAGCATAAAAGATGAAACTCAAATAAAATGGTTACAAATTTAAGTACAAATATACGTTATAATCATTGTTTCCTAATAAAAATCGGGGATGTTTCAACTAGTTTTACATTCAAAAAATATATACAGTTTAAACAAATTATATTGGGAATATTATAATTATTCTTGTTATAAAAAATTTCAATAGAAAACAAGGAAAGGTTGAAAAAGTATACACGTGGATTAATTTAAGGACTGATTGTAATTTATGTTGTTGTTTAGATTTGATTCTATATTAGAATATCATCACTGTAACTAGACACACACACATTTGCATTATTGGAACCATATGTATTTTTCGACGTAATGGCGGTCTTTTTTAATGTAGTCGACTTTTGTAAACGTTGCATTGAATGGGAATGTTGCTGGGTATTTTGGCTGTGATTATGTGTACTTTGATATTGGTGGTGATGGTTATAATTGAGCAAACGTCATTTTTTCGTATTAATACTTGGTTTTGGTAAGGAGTTGATGAACGAGGTGTGAGTGGGTATTGCTGGTGCGACAAAGCCTAAATCGGGTATTAAAGCTATGCTTGGTGCTACTTTGGCCGACCCTATAGACTGGAATTGATTATTTTTACCGGCAGGAGCTACTGCTGTTGCAAGACGTTCAGGTGTAGGTACTGGTGCTGTGGAGAAGTTTTGCATTACATGAATTTTCTGCTGCTGCTGCTGGTAAGTATTGTTGCTTGGTATGTTATTTGCGATTTGGTATGGCTGTTGTAAGATATTATAGTTGTTATTGTTGTTATAAATAGATTTTTGAGATGTATGAGTTGCTGCTGTGGGCACATTTAAGGGTCCTTTGTGATACATGCTTAATGGATTGTTATAGAAATTAGCATTCTGCCAAGCACCACTATTAAATTGAGGAACTCTATACGAGGGCGTCTGTAGAGAAGGCGGAGCACTGGAAACAAATTCTGACCATTCGTCATCATTATTGGAATTATTGTGTATGGAGGATTGTGCAGTTCTTTGTGTTACCACAGGAGATTTTTGCTTAAATGGAGAACCAGCCGAACATTTAGTCAATGTATTATTATTGTTACAACCTCTGTTCGTAGAGGCATTATTTGTTACGGTAACTGAAACGAAATCAGACCAATCATCATCGTCATCGTTAACGTTGCTAACATTACCCTCAAATTCTTTGTTGGCTACAGTGGCACTAATAGAGGGTGCAGAGGCCACTTGGTGGGTAGGAGTAGATTTCTGAGATGAATTCGAACAATTGGAGGATTTAAGGGACTTTGGCTCGGGAAACAATTCCTCTATGCGTGCTAATTCTTCAGGATTAATGGTAGTCGTCGAATCGCCCCACTCTATTTTGGGTTTCTGATTTTCTAGGGATATGGCCTGCGGTATTAATATGGCTGGACTTAATATCATGCCACCATATGAAACAGTTGTATTTTTAGATACTTCTAAAGATTTTGAATTTGTTACTGCAGCTGATGACTGTGCGCTCAAAGTACCATTAGTTGTCACTGATTGAAACTCACTAAAGTCTTCATTCGAATCTTGCTCTTCTATCACACCTGAAGATTCCAATGACAATTTTAAATCATTTGCACGTAAGATGTCCGTACTGGCATTGGTGTCGACATAAACATTTGCCTCAAATAAGTTTGTTTTGGTTGTGGCAGGCTTACTTAGAGATTCCATGGTAAAGGGTGGATTATATTCCACATCTCTATATTCTTTTTTAACAACCGTTTCGTCAATAATTACCCCCATGGCGGCCTTTTCGTAATCGAAATCTATATGCGCTGCTTTTGTAGGTGACGGAGACGTTGTGGGCGGCACGGTCTGAGCGACATTTTGGTTTTCATAGGTATTTGTTTTGGATGGAGTGTAAATGTGTGTTTCTTTGAAGGATCCCGTAAAGGTAGATTTCACCACCACTTCATTTATATCAAAGGTATTTTTTAAACTTTCTTCAACATCTCTTAAGTCAAAATCATCTTCCATTTGTGATAATGGTAATTCCTTTTCTATTGTGGTAGTCGGTAATGGTGATGAGAATGCCGTCACCGATTCCATTTCACTAATGGGTGGTGTTTTTGAGAATTTCTCTTCCGTTAATGATACTGGTTCCGCTGGAGGTGGATCATAAGGCATATATGTGTCTGCAGTTGCTGTCACTGCCGATATTAAGGTATTGTCTTTTAAAGCTTAAAAGAAAATTAAATCAAGAATATTTTTCAATTTTTAGTCACAAGTTGTTCTTATATATTTATTTTATAGATATTTATTGTGCAATTGGATTAGATGAACTTACCATTAGTAGTTTTCTCTTCAACACTTGGAGATTTCCGTTCTAAATCCAATATCTCCTTTTTAACATTGACTGATACATTAATTGTGTTTGTCGATTCTGAGGTATTTGCAGGAATAGGTTCTAACACAGAACTAGCATCAGCTGTACTATAGGGTATTTGCGTAGGTTTCATTGGTTTTAAAGGATTAAAGCTTAAATTAGCTGCAAAACGCGGCAACAAGGGGTTCCAGTTTTCTCCAAAAAGCTAACAAAAACGAAAAATAATAAATTATATAAAATACTTAAAAATTGTGCAATAAACAAAAAAGTTGTATTAAACTTACAATATTTCTTGAATCTATACCCAACGAACGTATAAACGAATGACGTGTATCGGAGTTAAGCCACTGATATTCCAAAGCTTTTGCTGCATCTATGGAGGTAAAAGGTATATCTTGTATTTTACGCGTCTTGTGTTTACTAGTTGTTATGTCTGCTGAGTCTATGGCCGAAGTAAACATTAATTGCAATATTTTTGATATGCGTTCATTAAGATTATGTAGTGGTGGTTGCACATGATTGGGCCTTACAGTTGCATATTGACTAGTGTTTGTTTCTGTTGAGCTAGAGGCAGTTAGCGTTATGGGCTGAGCAGTACTAAAATCTCCAAAATCATCATCATCCTCCTCAACGTTGCCATATTTATTAATGCTCTTATTGATACTGCTTTGCAAGTCAGTGGTAATTGCTGGTGTTGTGTTAGTAAAATTCTCGTTAATTTGAGGTTGAACTGAATGAGACTCAAATTCGGCAAAATCATCAAACTCGTCGTCATCGTAAGGGATGTCCTTGGAAACTTCATTGGTTTGCATAATCATTTCTTTTTTATTAATATTTTGATAAGGCATAGAAAATTCTGCAAAATTTCCAAAATTTTCATCATTGTTAAGAATTTTCACAGCCGCATTTAAGTCACCACAACAATTGCCCAAATTACTATTATTATCTGATACCAGATAATTCTCATTGTCTGCCACAAAGTCTTGCACATCTTCAAAAATTTCAACAGTAGAATTTACTTTATTAAAGTCTCCGCACGTAACATTTGAAGTTTCTTTAGACTTTATTTCTAAATCTAATGAATGCTGTTTAGGTTTTTCTTCAAATTTATCATTTGCCATTGATGACATACGTGAAGTAAACTTTTCAAATTTGTCTTCTTTATGTTCACTTTCAGTAGAATTTTGATGTAAATATTCCTTATCTGTATTATAATTATTAAAATCATTAAAACCATCCAATCCTGAATTGTTAAAATTATTATTTTGCGTAAAGTTAATGTCATTGACAGGTACTGTATTATTTACAAAGTTTTGAGTTGACACAGGTGTTACTGTTGCTGACGTACCGAAATCTTGAAAATCTGCAAAATCACCAAAATCATCATCAATACTAATCGCGTCATCCTTCAGTGGTGGTGGCGTATCAAAGTTGTGTTCTGTTGTACTATCACTGGATAATGGATTCAATATATTATCATTTTTAGGTGAGACAGATTCATTATTGTCCAAGGAATCTAAAGATTTTACATATACGTCCTTAGATATGGATTTTGTTTCTGTTGTTTTGTTATGAGCTGTTTTAATTTCTTCTATTTTAAAGTAATCATTTAAACTGTCCGTAGCAATAAAATTTTTTGGTGATTTTGGCGAATATAACTCATCATCACTTAAATCGTCCTCCAGATCTTCAATATATACCACATTTTGCATACAGTTCATATTTATTTTATTACTACTACCACTTTTTATAGTGTTCGCAATAGAACTGGTATCTATAGTTAAATCTTTAATATTTTTGCTAACGTCCTGACTATTTTGATGGAAATTTTCTGAGTCTGTTTCTAATAGCTGTTTGATTGCGGATTCCGCTCTTGCCATTTTCATTGAATGATTTTCTACTTCTTTTTGTTCAGTGTGGTTCTTGTCTTCGTACGTACTTTTTACATCAAAATTAAATGCCTCTGTTATTTGTTTAGATTCGTTGGAATCTTTACTGATTTGGTCATATTGTGGTGGTGGCGTTGACGTTTCGGTATTTTTTGGATCTTCTTCAACGTCTGATGGCATTAAGCCATCATAAATACTGACTGGTGGTAGATCACATACCGAAAAAGGTCGTGGTGAAGGCAGAGGTTCTAAAACGTAATTTTTAATTAATTTTTTTTATATAAAATTTTTTTCAAACTTTCTTAAAATGTAAATCTACAACTCTGGTTTAAACTAATTTTTTTTTTTAATTTTTATAATTCATAAACTTACTAAATTTATTATGAGACCGTAGCTGAATTAAAAAATGCATTCCACTCAGTAAATATCAGATTAATTTTTTTTTAGTATTTTTAAGTACTTGCTATTTTGTTTGCTTAAGAAAGTGTACAAGTAATAATAGGTTTTCCTTAAATTTATTAAAAACATTCTAAGGACTTTTGACAAAAAATTTTATAACGAATTTTTAACAATTTCAGCAGAGCATAATAAAAAAAAAATCAAAGTTGATTCTTTTGGCTGTGATAGTAGCCCTTATATTATAATTCGTAGTATAAACCAATCGGTATTTTGTGGATAATAAATTTTTAAGAAAGCATTAATTGTTTTTCAAGTAGACTCTGATAAGTGTAACAAAGTTTTAATTTAATTAAAAATTTAAATTTTGTTATCTTGATATTTAATAGGGATGTCCGCAGATACCTAAATTTAATTACAATTTAGATATGCAGTTATTATATTAACTCTTATTTTAAATAAAAATAGATTGGAATTTATATTTTCTTTAATAAAGCTTATAAAATAATGCAGTTATATAAAGATAATTAGAAACTTCCAATTAAAAAACCTTACAAATTTACATTAGACCACCAAAAATCTATAATTTTTAAATAAAAAAAAAATATATTCATAATAATAACATTAAATTACAATTTTTATAAATGAAGAATTTTATTCAAATTTAAGTTTTAAAACCATTAAAAAATAACTTTAGTTTGTGCAGTTTTTAAATAATTTAACATACAAATTGTTGTCCAAAAATTATGCAAAACTTTTACAAACTGCTTCCAACTTTGTTGTAAGAAAATAAATATAGGGATATTATTTTAAGTTCCAAGGAACAAGGCATATCCAATAAGCTGACTGTTTTTTTTTATATACAATTTATAAGCCTTACCAAGTTCTTTTAAAAGTCTGTCTGCATTTGTCAAACTTAATTTTTTTATTTTTATTATACAGTAAATAATTTGCAGTTTCAGTTGGTTTAAAACCTTTTAAAAAAATACAAAACATGAATAAAAAGTTTTCGATCTAAAGTTTTATTTTTAAATTAAAAAAGAAAATAAAAAAATTGTGTGACATATGCCGGCATATACTATATACAAAAACAAAATGCATGTTTTTTTATTGTTGTGTTTGTTGCCGCGATGCATATACCTTATGGATATGCCTCGATTACGAATTTCCATTGAAACTAAATATAAGACCGTTCACGTATTTCTAAAATTAGTATTTTGATTTATTATTCCTTTACAAAACAAGTAAGAGTAATAAGTAAGTATATTCGGTTGTGCCGAATTTTTGATACCCATCACGAATTTTAATTTATATTAAATTTAAAAATATTTTTTATAATTTTTGTTCATATAGAATATCATGAATTCAAAATAATAAAACCAATTATATTAAAATTCATTAGAAACCTATATTTGCAAAATTTAATTATCCAATACAAATAATTCCATTGCTTTTATGAGCTTTTAAATTTAAAATAGGCGTGTCGTAGTTATTTCTGCTATTGAACTTAACTAAGATATTTTTTATAAACATTTTTTATTATTCCACAAACTTTGTTCCTAGAGAAATCACATGAATTAATGGCAACACGTTATAAGGAAGGTTGTCGTGTCATCTTTATTTTCTGGCATTACAATGGCATTGACTAGAAAGCTCTAAGTGCGAAATTAAATCGTCATACACCTAATTCTGTGGATTTTATGAGATTTTAAATTTAATTAACAGTTGATCACGCGAAAAGTGGCCATTAAAGTATGCGTGTTAAAGTAGTTTCTGATAATAAATTCAACTTAGATATGTATTTCAATATAGTCCTTTATTCTTCCAAAAAAGAAATTATATGAATAAAAAAAGTGTTATATGAAAAGTGGGCGTGTCACCTTAGTTTTCCGTTATTACAAATGTATTAAAAAAATTCAGAATAGTACATCTGATTTTGTCAGTTTTATTACGTTTTAAATTTAAATATACCGTAAAAGACAATGCGGTATAAACAGTTTAATCTATAACTTATTTCGTAATGTATAGATTTAATGGTTTAGACGCAATCGCATTTTATTTGATGCGGGAAGGAAATTTTTTTTAACCCAGTCCTGCGTTACAAACTATCTCTCTTCCTAAAATAACAATTTAGCACATTTTCAATACCAAACAAACCTTGTGTATAAAAAATATTCTGGCAAAATTTGAGTGTCCTTAACTTTTTCAGTTCGAGCTCTATCGTGCTTTTCGCAGATGTGTTACAAACGGAATGACAATGAACATACCCCACAAAGTAAATTTGCATATATAGGGAAATAAAACAATTATAAAAGTTACATGAAATTTTGTCTTTACAAATTTAGTGATTAGAAAGTAATTAAGTATATATTAAGAGGTGACCACATTTTTTATTAAACTTACCATTATCTTTTGCATCGTCGACTGTTAGAAAGCCATCAAATTCATCATCGCTTACAGCGTCGAGCGTAGGAGGCATAACATCCATGTCCTCATTGTCTTCACCGAAATCAATGGGCGGTGGCGTACTGCATAATAGTGGAGGTATGGGTAGAACATTGACCATTTTTAAAATTTAAACCACTTTTAGATATAAAAAGCCTGGCTTAAATAAACACACAGGCTTCGCCAATAGCACCGAACTAAATTTAGCTATTGCAGTAGCACCAGTAGCATATGAAAAACAGGAAGAGAGCAAGAAATGTATAAAATCCAAACTTATACACACACACACACACACACACACTTATAGAACTGTTTTAAGTAATACTATTGCTTAATTGCAAAGCTGAAAAGGTGATTGAGTCATATTTTAACAACTTTTTGTTTTTATTATTTTCTTAGACATTAATAAATATTTTTAACAATTTAAGAAAAACAAAACCAGGTGAAACATTTTGGAAAAAGTAAATGACGTCCTCAAAAAAGTGTATTGAAAGCACGAACAATTTCATAAATTTAACAGTAGATACACAAATTAAAACATTAAACAAAAGTTGGAAAACATTATTTGTTAAAAAAACAAGATAAAAAAACATATATATTAAAAAAACGCAAGACAACAGATAAAAAAAAAAAAGTTTAAATATGCACAATCAACCAGCACAAAATATCAATAACAATATTTTTTATACCCTTCACCTGTGGTGCACAAGGGTATATATAGCTTTGTCATTCCGTTTGTAATTTCTACAATTTTCATTTCCGACCCCATAAAGTGTATATTTTCTGAAAGCTTATGAATAGAGGAGTCGATTAAGCCCTGACCGTCTGTCCGTCTGTCCGTGTGTTGGTTGAAATCAACTTTTAGAAGCAACTATATGTTCCTCAGATCTGTATATGGTATCAAACTCTTGGAAATATCCAGGAATGAATCGCTATTGAAATTCAGCACAATCGCCCCATAACTTTCTGAGATATGAGCAAAAAACCACGACCACCTCGTTTTTTTTCACAATTACAACAACATACATATATACATACATGTAAAAAACATACCAAACAAAAAAAATTACAAAAAAAAAAAATATTAAAAATAAGAAAAAAATAATAAAAAAAACTACAAAAAAAAAATTTTAAAAAAATTTAAAAAAATTTTTTAAAAATTTTTCTAAAAAAATTTTTTAAAAAAATTTAAAAAAAATATAAAAAAAATATAAATAATATATTAAATAAAATAAAATAAAATTTTTTTGGCTCAGCTGGGATTCGATGCCACATTTATTCTAACGTGTACGTATGCACGTATTTTATATCGGATGAATGGTGATACAAACAATTGTTATTGCATGACTACACGTTGTGAAGGGTATATAAGATTCGGCACGGCCGAATATAGCACTGTTACTTGTTTTTTATACACTGGTTTTTTTTAGTTGATACACACCTTTTAGATTTGCTGTTAAATATTACTTAAAACAAATATTTTTATTTCTCAATGTTAATGTCAATGAATATATTGAAAATGTTTTAAATAGATCCCTTAAGTTAGATTATTTTTTAAAGAATTTCTACGCCAAAAATATTTTTTTCCTATTCTTTGTAATTGACAACTTTTTTCTAATTCATTCACAAATAATACATTACACTAAATCAGAGTTACAAGTGTGGAGGAATCTTCACATAATACTATTTGGTACAACACTGTATGATAAAATGTATGTGGTTATTGTGATTAAGAAAGTTTGAGAATCAATGCTTACCAACCCATATGTTTTTGACATTTTTAGTAAACAGCACAAAAGTTCGTTTATAGGAAAAGTGTAGATATTATTACTTAATACTTTGTTCAATATTTTAAAAATACTAATTAAAACTATTACTTCTCAAAGTGCTTTAAAATGAGACATGCACAATTTTTGGCTCGAACTGTTTTGGTGCAAAACAATAATGTGGAGGAAGCCTGCCGTTTGTTGAATCGCATTTTAGGCAAGGAGGAGATATTGGATCAATTTCGGCGCACACGCTATTATGAGAAACCATATCAAGTGATTTGTTTTATTGTTTTTTATTTTATATTTTATTAATTTAATTTTTTTTATTTCCAGGTCAGACGTCGTATAAATTTTGAAAAATGTAAGGCCATTTATAATGAAGACATGAATCGTAAAATCCAATTTGTTTTGCGCAAAAATCGAGTTGATCCTTTTCCAGGTTGTAGTTAAATACTGCTTTTTTTATATATACGTATATGTATGTATTTTCCACTATACATAATTTAAACAAATAACTTAATTAAAAAAAAAATAAAGTTTATTTTACTAAATTATTCGGGATAAGCTCCCATAATTTTTCAATATTATTTATTTGGTTGTTGGGTTTAAGCTGGTTTATATGCATTTCACTGGTGCTTATGCCAGATCTTAAACCCAACAACCAAATAAATAATATTAAAAAAATAAAGTTTTATAAAATATAATTTAGTGGCTCGCCATAAAATTTTGGGTGTAGCGCCGAAACAAAATGTCAATAGGTATGAGCTTGACTAGTAGAATACAGCTAACTATATAAAAATTCAAGATTGCTTCGGAAATAAAGAAAAATGGCTTATAACATTAAATCTAAAATCTAAGCTAGAATACGAGTCACTGTACCTTTGTAAGTGATGGTGAAGGGTATTATGGGATTCAGACGAATATAGCATTCCTACCTGTTGAAATATTGGTTAATTTTTAAAATTAATTTCTTTTTAAAAAAAATGGTTTTATTTGGAGAAAAATATCACGAACCGAAATACTGAACTTAAGTTCTTTAATTAAAGCTTATTTAATGATATGTTAGTAAATCAAAACATTCAAATAGTTGAAAATAGATTTCCAAAATGAGTTTTGTATTAAAATTTTGTTTCATAAACCTTTAAATAAATAAACCTAAAAATTTATTATAGACTTAACCTAAAATAATTATTTAGGTATGATTTGAAATCATTTTTAAGATCTGTTAGTACAAATCCCAACATAAACATTTTTAATTTGGCCGTATGTTTTGTGTTTTCTTTTTTACTAAAACCTAATTATCATTAATTTACATTCAAATGCCATATGTTTTTATCAGCTCCAACAACTAAGTTAATAGGTATGGGGGAACGACTGACTGAAACAAAAACAAATCCCATCGTTGTACTTTTGTTGAGCTAAAAATAGAATAACCACAAAGCATTGTTTTTTAACAGGATAACGAAATAAGCACACACACAGTCGCACATAAATACAAATAACTAAAAAAAAGAGAAAAAAACTTAAACAGAAATAACAAAGGAAAACAACAAAAACATTCCAACGGGAAAAGAGAATTATGTAATATGAATCGAGAAGGTAATTCATACATATGTACATGTATTATATTTTGATTCTAGAATGAATGAATTACTTTAATATGTCCGGAGATTGCATTGTATAATTATTTCTTTTTAATGCCTTTTATTCATTATTCATGATTTAAAATTACTAATATAATTCATTATTTTAATGTGTCCGAAGAAGACACATTTATGCATTTATAATTAGTGTTATCATTCATTCCCCCTCGTTTGTAGTATATAATTTACATACACATGTATGTATGTGTAAGTAATTTTAATATCAAGGCATATTAATTCATCAGGTAGGTAATTTCAGTTAGGAGATAATTTTTTTGTGTATATTTTTTATATAAAAGACATTTGAAATAAATGAGAAAGGAGAGAAGATTGTTTTTTATCTATAGATTTTGACAGCTGAAATTTAAAATAGGTTGAGAAAAAAATAATCAGCTGACGAAACAGAACTACCTGATGAATAAATGATTCATTTTTTTTTAATATCAATTAAAAAGCAACATTTAAATTAAAAAAAAAAAACAAAAGTAATTTGAAATATAAATTAAGAAAGAAAACATTATAATTACAAACAATAAGGCCGATTAAAAACTAGTGTGTAAATTACTTTAATAGCATCATTCTTTTCAAAATGTTTTTTTTTTTTTTTTTTCAAATTGCTGTACTTTTTTGAAGTGAAAAGTAATTTTGATGTCTGTGGCATATTATTTTTCATTGTATCTGTCCGAAAATAAATAAATAAATAATACACATACATACATACATATGTATATGTATACATATTTTCATTTATGACTTACAACTGAATTGAAATGTTAGTTATAAAGCATTTGTTTCACATTCTTCAGAATGGCATTTTTTTCTGCACAACATTTTACATCAGAATTTTGATTTATTGGCTTATAATAAATTTTTGATAATTAAAATTTTTTAATATATTTAGATTCAATATAATTTACTTTTGTAGTTTTAATATTTAATATTCACTTGTAGCTGTTTCAACACAAAATGCATTTTAAACAAAGATTGGAAATCTTTAAAAAAATTGGTGAAATCCCGAACAATCGGTACACTCAGAAACAAAACATGTAATCCTTCTTCTGCAAATGTGGGGATATATAAGGTAAAAGCCATTATTGGAAGGTAAGATTACCTTCTCGATTCCAAATGAATTAATTATGAATGGTGGAAATCTTGAGAGCAAAGTAATGAGATTTTAACATATGAAAAGGATCTTGATCAAAATCTACCCCGTTTATACAATTGTTTTTTGATATTTTGCGTGATTCCGTTTTCAACAGGTAGTGTGAGAAGCTCTATACTCTGCGTCTTTAAAACTCGAACTCGAACAAAAAAGTACCCCAGACAAAAAAAAAAAATTAGAAGTTGTGCAAAGCTAATTACATTTTTAAGACTTCTTAATCAATTACACAATTGCATTCATTATTAAATGACCTCCTAAATATGAAATAATTTGTCATAAATGATGTGCTGAAAAATGAATTCAATATCATGCAAAATATCTTAAGCAATTCATGTAAACAAACAAATTCAACTCATGAAACATCCGATGTTTCTCATCAAATATGCATGAGTTCTATGTACTTATTAGAATGGAGTGCAGTTCATTAATATATTCATGTAAACACATCTAATCTCATGATGACACGCTAATGTTAAAATCATTAGTATTTTCACCTAAATTTAATTACTTCGTCACCAGGTAAACCCCTGCAAATTCACTTTTTTCTCATAGATTTTTTTGCTGGGTACCTATTTACGCAATTGCAACCACCTTATAAATTATAATTGAATTTTTCTTTATGCAGCCTAGTGTTTTTTTTAAGTACAATGCGATAAAACCCACAGTTGCATCATGATTCATGAAGTACTACAAGATTTTGAGTAGATTATTCCAAAACTTAGTGACGAAGTAGATTTTGTTTTGTATGCACAATAACAACTAAATAAAAAAGATTACACGTTTTTAAGTTTTTATTAATATTTATGAATATTTTGTTAAATGTTCGCAAAAACTGCAATAATATATTTTATAGTATATCATTTATGTGAATATCCTTTTTTCCTCCGCTTTGGATACGCGCTTGTCGTTTGAAGTTGTAAGATGATCAATTAGAGATAAGACCAGAGAACAGAGAATTTAAAAGATTAAAGTCTTTGTATAATCCATTATAAAATTGCTATTAAAAATAATAAAAAATAAAATAATTGTTCAACACCCAACAAGATGCAAACTTTTTAATGTTTTTACGCTCACTGTTTAACTTTTGATATAAATGAAAAGCTTTATAGCTTTTATTTAGCTGTGTTTTGAAAGCTTTTTCCAAAAAAGCAATTGTCAGAGGTTTAGGAAAAACGAAAAGAAACATTTATACATTTTAAGGCTTTTGATTGTTTAAAGTTATTTTAGCATTCGGCAACGACGGACGTTAACGCGACAAATAACCAATAAAATCATAAACATAGAACACAGAAACTAAGTTTATTTGTGACAATAACTTGATTTAAAAAGAGTAGCAAAACGTAATTACCACAGCAGGCAAAGTTCGACAAAAAATACGAAAAACGGGTCAACACAATATACTCTATACACACATAATATTATTGTATTCTAAAACTTAAAAGAAACAAAAAGTTTAAGTTATTGAGCAATCTTCAATATTTAAAGGTGATTTAAAACTATAGTTAAACCCTAAAGCGTATACGTAATATAAATACTAAATATATCCAACGTGGCGTATAAGTACTAATTGTTTTCTTATCAGTAAAGTAAACTTAAAGTGATAATTGATTTTTATTTGATTTTTTAGTGCTTATACGGTAACTTTAATATTTAATCAATAGGATATTTTTCCTTTAAACGCCATCACCATAAATCACATCATTCGAAAAAATTAAATAGAATATTGTTTCGCTCACCCCACAAATCAGAGCACGAAATTAATACAAAAACACATTCAGTGACAAAAAACTTTTTATTCATTCATTAAAAAAAGTTTACTGTTATTTTTTATACTTATTTTTACCTAGATTATTTGTGTGTTTCATTTCAGTATAGAAAGTACAAACACAAAAATCTATTATTATTGTTCTACTCGTTCGCATATCCGTACTTACATATTTTTGTATGTATGTGCACACATACATATGTATTTAGTTGAGCAAGCAGGCATTTAAAGGAATTTATTTTTTTTGAAGTTTATTTTTAAAATAAAAGTAAAATTCTGTGGTTTTGTGTTAGATTACGTATGTATATGTTTTAGTTATCGAAAAAGTTATAATAGGCCCATTCGTTTACGAAACGTTTTTAATTTCTTTTACGGGATGGTATTTGTTTAATATTAAATTTTGTTTTAACAAACGCATTCCAGTAAAGTTAAGTAAAAATAGTTAAAACTTTTTAGCACACCAGCGAACATACTTAATGCCTTACATTTTCATATAATTGCTGTTTTTGGTAAAAGTGAAATTCTATAAAATATGTTCTACTTTTTTTTGTGAATTTAATATTTGCCAAAAAATGTGTATGTATGTAGTTCTTACAGTATATATGTGTATATAATTAGGTCGGCGCCGATACAGTTTGACCTTGCAGAAAAAATATATTTTACTTGGCGTAATTCAATACAATTTATTTTCTTTAACTCTTTGTATGAGGATGTGAAATATTTTTTTTCTTTTTTTTTTAAATAAGCTGATAGTTTCAATATCATATCTGTGCCGCATAAGTATCTACGAAATAACTAGATTCCTAAGCAAACTTGTTGATTTTTGTAAGAAAAATCTTTGGCACTGCATATGTGTAATAAATTCCTCAGTGGTAATAACATGGTTAAAACTAATAAAAAACATAACATCGTGTAAAATGTGTTTGACCATTTAACGTCAGGTATACATGAATTTGATCATGCCACCTTGCAAAAGGAAGATAAAAGTTCGCCGTACACCTTCGAATATGCTAAAAAAAGCAATTTCGGTTTTTTTTTTCATTTGCCGAACGTAAGCAAAGTAAAAAAAAAAAAAAAAATTCGTAATTGACTTGAAAACATTTTTTATAACCGAAGATTTACAGCATATAAATACGTATTTACTCCTGATCTATTCGTGTTAAAAGAATTAAACTGAGGCGGGCCAATACGTATGGAAATTGTTATGATGCAAATAAAATGAAAACTGGGGGCCAGAGATACAAAGTATACAAAGAATTTTAATCCTATTAATGTGAGACATCTGTCCATTTTTTAGTTTTTGTATATTTGTACCCTTCATCTATGGTGCCAAGGGTATATATAGCTTTTTCATGCCATTTGAACATTTCTACAATATTCATTCTTGACCCTATACTTTTTCGGAAAGCTTGTGAATAGAGAAGTAAATTGGCTGTCTGTCCATGTGCTGGTTGAAATCAAGTTTTAGAAGCGCCCACGTCTTTCACAGACTGAATGAATTGCGATTAAAATTCAGCACCATCGCCTTATAACTTTCTAAGATATGAGTCAATATTTAAACACAACTGGCTCTGCTTTTTCCATATTTTTACCACAAAAATTAAAATTTTTCAGCAATTGGATAATTTAAAGAAACGTCTGTTACTTTTTATAGATGCTTGTAGAATAATTTGAACAAATCGGTCATTAATAGCAAAGTTATAGCAAAAATTATTGGAAAGAAACATTTTTTTCTCGAGGTATAGAGTAGTAGAGTTTTTAGGCACCCTAGTGGAATCGAATTCCATGCTGTACTTGAAAATTATTTTTCCGAAAACTAATAACTCTGTTTGAAACAAACTGAGAGATAAGTACGAAAATACAATTGCTTTGGAATTTTTTGTAAAAGTTACAAACGGAAATCGATTTTTAAATCGGCTTGATAAGCAAAATCTAATACATTAATAATAAATAATAAATTAAATTTAAAATTCAAGACGACCCCCTTTAATTTTTAAATAAAAACGACTAATAATCTTAAATGTTACTTTCAGTTTAATTCGAATTTTGAAATTTCCATACCTGGTATGAAAGCAATACTTATGCCCCTTTAAAATATAGTAAATAAATTTATTGCATACTTTTAAGCTCTGTATGCAATTTGTATTTGTGTGTTTGTGTGTGCTTAAATAAGTGCATTAAAGCAAGAGAGTGGGTTCAAGTAAGTGTGCCTGTGTGGTTACATCCGTTTTGTTAAAAAAACAATTTTTATTGCCTTCATTTATTTAAATATTGCTGATTTGAATACAAAAATGTTTAGCACAAGACATTTTAAACATTTTTGTGGGTTGTCTTTTATTTTATATTATTTTCTTATTTATTTACTTGTTAAGGTTATTCACTATAAATTCTTATTATTGATTTTTTAAATTTTTTGTTCTTATTGCCTTGCCACAAGCTATTTAAAGCCAGAAATAACAAAAAAAAAATAAGTTTTCAACCACAGGCTATTAAATGGTTGTTTGTTAAACAAACGGTTTTGTATTTTAAATTCTATATCCAATTTAGCTTCGTTCTATTTATTTATACACAGCTTACAGCTGTATTTGAGCCAGAAAAAAACTTTAAGAAATTTAAGTATTTGCATATGTCCATTCTTTTGTTTGGCTAGAAAGAAAGTCAACACGAAAACTAAAATATGTAGTCATATAATATCCAACATAATGTAAACTTGACAAGAAGTTTACAGTGTTGTACAAATTAATGGCAGTCTATCGTTAAGTTTAAAATATATTGAAAATATTAGACTTAAATTGAAAATTATTAACAAATAAAACAGAATTTATTTATTCGTCCACTAATTGAATGCTAAAAGTTTGACAGTAATTTTTACTCTTTTCATATTAATTTACAAACTTTTCATACATCAGAAAGAAATTGATTACCGCTTTAAGGCTTTCCAAGCAATAAACCGAATTATTTTTATGATTTTATTATTCAGGCTTTCAAGGTTATGCAAATAATTAATTTCCTGCTTTTCTTTTTCTGAGCACTCAATGTATTGAAAAAGGGTTACAGCATTTTCGCTTATGTTATAATATATTCTAATTTAATTAACCAAGCGAAGTAGCTGGGCACAATATTTGTTGTCGTGTCGGATACCACCACACTTTTTACTAATAAAATAAGAATCTTAATGACCTTAAAAAAGCATTGTTTCTACCAATAGCTTTGAATTGTATTCCTCTCTTTTTTTTAAGTTAATAATATCAAGTAGATTTACCAGCAAGTTGTAAGTACACACAATAAACCCATTCTCCGTATATTATTTTCACTTAGTTATGAAAAAATACAAAACTTAAGTCTATTTTTAAAACTTCCAAGAAACACAATTTCTGTCGTTTTTATGATTGCCGTCATTGTTTTGTGATATTTTAAATTAAAACTTAATAAATGTCTAACACTTGAACTATGTTGAAAGCTTGTGTGCTCTGGTAGTATCATGATTTTAACAACATTGTAACTTTAATGTTTTTTTTCCCTTTTTTTTAGTGTCACTTACTTACGTTTATTCTTGTTTTTCCATTTTAGCTCATTAATTTAATAATTCAAAAATGAATCTACATAAACCAGCTTATATACTGGGTCTATTCAGTGTATGGATGTGTGTGTTGGATTTCAGCTTGTCCTTTCCCACGTTGGCCATGCCACGTTTACACAGTAAGTATTAAGAATATTATAAAATGTTGTACTATTTTAAGCTTTTAACTTTAAGTTGGTGCATAGTGTGTACTTATGTCGCTATAATACAAAAAATTTTTTTGTTTCGTTTGTTTCTTCTTATAATTTTAAAATCATAGAATTTGCATAATTTTAATCCCTGTTCTTAGGAGATGTTGTGTAATTTTAACTAATATAATTTAACAATAAATTTATTATTGATTTCTTTTTAATTAAACAGATTGCATAGAATCTTAAGAGAGTAAATATATATTTTTAAGTATAATAACGTAAATGGGATTTGTTTGCTTGTGTAAGCGTGAAACATATTTAGTTTGTATTAGTGATTTTGGCTTGAATCCAAATACTATGGTTTAGAATCTTTTTTTTTTAAAGGGGTTGTATTTAACCCATTATTCTGCCTGTTCAACGATGTCGAAAGAAAACCCAAGCGAAATTTCATTCGTACAAATATATTGAAAACAACAACAAAAACTTAAAATATGCTTTTGTTTTCAACGTATTTGTACGAATGAAATTTTGCTTGGGGTTTCTTTCGACATCGTTGAACAGGCAGATTCTTTCAAGTTTGTTTAATAAAAGTATTGCAATTGCAATTCATATTATGTATGACTAAAATAAACGAAATAATTTATATATTGAAATTTATTGAAACCTAACTGTAAATAGTAAAGGACCAATGAACGCAACATGTGAAGACGGTTGGGGACTACTGGTTAAAATGATTTTTTTCAACAATATTTACAATTAGTTGACTTTTTATCACTCTTTTTTAAAGGGAAGAAGTCATTTAATTTCAACTTTACAACTTGTTTTAGCTCATGTTAAAAGGAGCAGTTGGGAGCTCAGGTCATTGTATACATATATGTACCATGTATCTTTAACGTTTGTCAGGCATTCTCTATAACGTTCGTCATATCTTTAGTCAAATTATTCGTCAATTATTGAGATCTAACCTGGAAGGCTGGGAAAAGCCATATCTTGTTGTAGTCTGCCCCATGTGTCTTGCAGTCGATTTTTGAGTTTTTTTTATTTTAAAAAATTTGTTCATTATAAATTTATTTGAAGCATTAGCCATTGCTAGCTATGACCTTTTCGTATCTTTCTGAAAACATATGGAACCCGAGCCAAAAAAAATGTTCAAAGTTTAAGGGAAAGAATGAATCAAGTTAATTTTGGTACCCTGTTTTAAAGAGAGATTTTTGCATCTATCGATAAAAATCGTAGTTGGGTCTAGACTATAAGTTAGATGAGATAAAACTTCCTAACTTTGATTTAGTGTCGATTAAGCTGGTTGGTTGAGCTTCATATATGATCCCTTATGCTTCAGGTTATCATAATGGATTTATTTTTCATCGCAAGTATTGAGCACAAAATCATCTTTCAATGTCTTTTGGCTTCAATTCATATGGTAGCCAATCTCTGCTTTTGGCAGTTCTTAAACGTTTTGAAATTTCTGTTTGAGTAGTTCACAAAAAATTTGCAAACTCCTGTTGAGTTTGACTACAATCTTCATGGAGTACTGCCTTCAACTGTTGGCCTTCAAACTTTTTTGGCTGGCTTGGACGATTTTTGTCTTCCGTGTCAAAACCAGCGTTTCTCAATCTTACCTCCTCAACCTCGCACGTTGAAACCGATGAAATATATATTTAACAAAGGCTTCGGTGGACAATCGCTGTGCTTCAGTGGCACATTTTCTTAGATTAAAAAAGTAAAGCAAAATTTCCAGCACAAAACGCCTTGTTGGTACAAAATGCAACATTGTCGAAGAAAAGAATAAAAAACTTTATTGCTTACTCTATAATGTTCAATAACTAAGTGACAATTCATGACAGATGAGTATCTTTCAAAACGATATGTAACAGCAACATCTAAATCAGCGAACCAAGCCTAACGTATTCTAGAAAAATGCTTTTACGCTGTAATGACATACTTAACGTACGGTCCAAACCAGCCATTGATTTGTACGAACATCGAACAATTTTTTGTGCTCACATAAATTTGCCTGGTGTTGACCGCTGTTGTCGATGTTTTGTTCTTGTTCAAACAGCGTTGTCAGAACATTTGTTCGAACAACGATGTCTGAAATTTAAAGTCATTTTGAATATGAAATACAAAGTACACGTTTTCTTCATATCAAAGAACATGAACAAATTTTTGACAGTTGCTCTGCCGACGTTTTGTTTTAGTCTAAACAAATCGATGGCTCGTTTAGACGTAAAGTAAAAAAAGAGCGTAAACGTTGTGTCATGAACAGCAATGTTATGTTGTAATGTTTAATAAAACCCACTTAAAAGTAACAAAAATGAAGAGAAAATAAACCTGAAAAAAGCTAAAATGACAACATTTTTTTAATTTTTTTTTTTAATAAGGAAAATATTAACAGTTGTTTTGCAGCCAACTTCATTACCCTACGCTTTGTCAAAATCGGATTTTTCACGCTATTTCGGTTTGCTTCAAATATTTTGTATGAGCATGATAATTGTTGGCAGATAGACAACGCTTGAAGCGCTTATTTAGGTTTGGCTGTAAGTAGCTAGTAATAAATGAAAAACATGTACATAATTATCCATTCAAATTACACACTGCACATTAATTTAAATGGTCTTATGAAAGTATTTTATGTGTATTATGTAATAATTTGTTTAATTTCTCTTTTAGTGGGTTAAAAGTTCGTTTTAAGATTTATGCACACACAGACACTTAAAAATATACAATCAATTTATCATGATTGTTGTTTTCGTTAAAATAAGTTGCAAAACGTAAAAGCGTATATATTGGTTACCCTCGTTTGTGTATGTTATTTATCCTATTTTTTTTCTCTTAAGAAAACAAAACCAAGGACGATCAAAGAAATAAAATTTCCTTATTACACTCAAAACATTTAATTGTGCTTAAGGGTATTACAGAGGGTTTACAGAGCAACATAAGAAACATATTAATTTGAAAAATAATTAATTTTCGTTAAAGAATTATAAGAAAAAAAGCAAAAAGAAAATACATTTATTATAACAATTAAATATTGTTAATGCACTGTTAAAAAAAAAAATTAGGAAACATGATTACCCCTTGTAACTTAGTGTTCTCATCAAATTGTTTAATATTTTTCTAAATATTTGTTTAATAAGGGGTGTACGGAATTAAACTCATTTCACTTTGAATGTGTGACATACTTGAGAAAAGATAACGAAACTTTAAAGTGCATGTACTGCAGAGATGGCTAGCAAAAGCCTGTTGCCTGAGAAAAAGCTAAAATATTAAAACAGAAGTGAAAAACAAAAAGCATGGGCAAAACTTGTATCATAATATATAAAGAATTTGGTGAAAATTCTTCAATAGCCCTTATTTATACTAACGTCCTTGCGTAAATCAATTTTATATTGTTATATTGTTATTTGTAACTTTCATATTTTACTTTTAGATATAAGCACTTTATCCACAATTTTTATGAATATCTCTAGAGGTATATTATATCTGCAAATAGTAGCAAAGGTACCTATAAATTATTCTATAGCTGAAAAATTTTATTTTGGTGGTAAAAATATGGGAAAACACAGAGGCAGTCGTGTTTATTTGCTCATATCTTAGAAAGTTATGGGGCGATTGTGCTGAATTTCAATAGCGATTCATTCTCGGATATTTCCAAAAGATTGATACCATACGCAGATCTGAGGAACATATGGTTGCTTCTTAAAGTTGATTTCAACCAACACACGGACAGATAGCATGGCTTAACCGACTCCCCTATTCATAAGCTTTCAAAAAATATACAGTTTATTGTGTCGGAAATGAAAATTGTAGAAATTACAAACGGAATGATAAAGTTACATATATATACCCTTGTACACCACAGGTGAAGGGTATAATTAATGTCCATTTGCTTCGTTGTATACCACTTACAGTGAGTGTAAGGGTATATATAGGTTTGTCATATCGTGTGAAATATCTACAATTTTCATTTCCGACCCAATAAAGTATATATTTTCTGAAAGCTTATATATAGGGGAGTCAATTAAGCATTGTCCGTTATTCAGTCTGTCCATCTGTGCGTGTGTATGTTGAAATCAATTTTTTAAAGCCCCCAGACATTTTCAAGATTTCCAAAATATCAGAAATATTCGGGAGTAGATCGGTATCGCTTTATAAACAACTGAGATATGATGAAAAAACCTAGACCACCTCGTCTTTTCAACCAATACAAACTGGATGAACGTAAGTTCGAATCCCAGTTAAGACAAAATAATTTTTTTTTATTTCTTTTTATTTATTTTTTGTTTTTGTATTTAACATTCATACATAGAATCAATTTATAATTTAACAATGGGATGTTCTTAAGCGGATAAAGTCATTATAATGATAATGAAACATATAAATATGTATGTACGTAATGAGATGAATGGTGATATAAACAATTGTTATTGCATGACTATACGTTGTGAAGGGTATATAAGATTCGGCATGGGCGAATTTAGCACTCTTACATGTTTAATTTCATTTTTTGTTGTGTACACAAAAACATTATCAAATGAGCAATTGTATCATCCGCTTCACAATTAATGTTTTCTTTTTGGCTCTGAAGGTTATTGTGATTTGTTGGTCATGTGTGGAGAAATTGTATGCCACCAAATCACACACACAAAGTAAAAGGGTATAACCTGGATAACAGATATATTTTAAATTCGTTTAGCTTTCTGTCTGTATTTAAAAACTATAATTGACCTTGAAGTATAAAGAAAAGTCTATGAATAGCGAAATGTATGAGCCCTTCTAATTTTTTCCAGTTTCGTCGTGTTGAAAAAAGTTGGTTATTGTCCAAGAAGTTTATGGAAGAACCATTGTCTATGTTAGAAGTATGAAGTCCAGGGGCTCAATTCTGGTTCTATAAAACTGTGAAATGAAAAAGTTTTTGTATAGCAAAGGGCATGGTTGCTGCATATGATGTGACACTTTTCGTTTTATAGTTTCATAGAAAGAGAATTGATACACAGGTAGATTATTTACACGTAACTTTTAATAATAATTTTTAATTTTTTCTTTTAAATCGAATAAAAGTTTTAAATTATAATTTTTTCCAGTTTCGTCGTGTTGAAAAAAGTTGGTTATTGTCAAAGAAGTTTATGGAAGAACCATTGTCTATGTTAGAAGTATGAAGTCCAGGGGCTCAATTCTGGTTCTATGAAACTGTGAAATGAAAAAGTTTTTGTATAGCAAAGGGCATGGTTGCTGCATATGATGTGACACTTTTCGTTTTATAGTTTCATAGAAAGAGAATTGATACACAGGTAGATTATTTACACGTAACTTTTAATAATAATTTTTATTTTTTTCTTTTAAGTCGAATAAAAGTTTTAAATTATAATAGTCTCCTAGACAATATTTAAATTTTACAAATTCAAATTAAACAAAAAATACAAGATTTACTCTTACTCAGTACCCTGTATTAAGAAGGGTGACGATACATTTTTCGACTAAGACATTAATCATTTACCCTGCGGTGACACATGCAAGCGTTAGTGCGAAAAATTAACATACATATTGTCATCGAAAAGTATGTATTTAATTTCTTCCAAAAAATTAATACAACTTGGTCGAGTGCAACACTTGAGTGTCTACAAAATGTCGTCGCTACAATTGCTATAACAAATAAACTAAAAAACAAGTAAGAGCGCTATATTCGGCCGTGCCGAATCTTATATACCCTTCACAACGTGTAGTCACGCAATAACAGTAGTTTGTATCACCATTCATCCCATATGAAATACGTACATACATATTAATAACATACATATATAAAAACATCCTATTGTAAAATTATAAATTTACGTATATATGTTAAATAAAACAAATAAAAAAAAAAAATAAAAAAAAAAGAATTTAAAAAAAAAATTTTAAAAAAATAATTAAAATATATATAATAAATATAAAACAAAAAAAAAATAAAAAAAATAATAATAATAAAAACAATATATTAAATAAAAAATAAAAAAATAAATAAAAAAAAAATTAAAAAAAAATATAAAAAAAAATTAAAAAAATTTTTTTGGCTCAGCTGGGATTCGATGCCACGTTTTCTCTAACCAGTATACACGTTTGTATGTATGTATGTTGTTGTTGTAATGTTGTTTTTGTGAAAAAAAAAATCGAGGTGGTCGTGGGTTTTTGCTCATATCTCAGTTGTTTATGTACCGATGTTTCTGATTTTCAATACCGATCTACTCCCGAATATTTCTGATATTTTAATACCTCACCGGGTCCAAGCGATGTCGGGGGCTTCAAAAAGTTGATTTAAACATACACACGGACAGACGGTCAGACTGACAGACTGACAAAGCCTAATCGACTCCTTTATTCATAAGCTTTCAGAAAATATATACTTTATGGGGTCGGAAATGAAAATTGTAGAAATTTCACACGGAATAACCAAACCTATATACACCCTTTTTCACTGTGTGAAGGGTATAATAATACAAATTACTGTTTACAAATGCAGTTCTTTTATATTATTTTTTCTTCTTTCTAATATACACAAAATTAATTATTACATTTTTTATGTATTTTTACGAAATAAAACTTTTTATTTTGACACTTCACTAACAACAACTGCTGCCACAAAAAATTTCGTTGCAAGTTGTCGGGCCACACACAATGTATGACTGTGGTAGTGAAATAGTTTGAGTTTTTCCAATTTACACTTGCATGTGGCAACGGGGAATCATAATACAGTTACAGGACACTGGATTACATCAAGACAAACCGCAAATTGTTTATAACTAGTAATAGTACGTAATTATAAGCTTAAAAAAAACATTTCAATTAAAAATGCCAACTAGGCCTGTAAGTTTCAAAAGCAATGTCTTACAAAAAAAATTAATTTTTATTAAAAATGTTTTTTTTTTTTAACATGGGATAATTTGATCAATTCCTAACATAATTTAATAATGTATAATAGATTGTGTCACAGAATATATGTACATATTTGTTTAAATTTACAGAAAATCAATAAGAACTAAATAAAAATTATTTATCATAAGCGATTTGTTCACATATGTTTGTATGTATAATATACTTATCACATAATTGATGATTTCACAAGATGTGCTATTTGTTGTATTGTCACATTTTCAAAATGTTTCAAAATTTCAAGAATTATAACCATAACACAATGCGACATAATAGCACGTCTTGTGAATGCACCAAATTTACATACTTACATATGTACATACATACACATACATACATACATATTTACAAATATATTTCTACACGCAAAATTTTATAATTGTTAAAGACTTTCACATGATATTCTTAAGCATACAGTTTTATACTTACTCATACATATGTAGGTATGTCAATATTTCCATATATACCACACGCAAAAACATACACACATAAGCATGGATGAGATAGTATTTTTGTTTCAAAGTGTCTTACTAACAGACATTAGTCGGCATGGATTCTCTTACATGTTTGCTTTTATAGACTTTGCAGTGCCATTATAAAATAACAAATGAAAATGGATTACACTGATTATTGACACATGGCTTGTTATGCCACATTTCTGTATATTTTCTTTGGCTAACTTTATGGTACACTATAGTTTAATTGAATAAAGTCAGTTTGTATTCTAAAAAAAAAAAAAAAAAAAAAAAAAATGAAAATCCTAAAAAAATAAAGGATCATATGTATATAATTCGCAACTGTTTTAGAGCTTAATATGTAAATATGTAGTTGTTTAATAAATGTAGTGGCTCTAATCATTTCTTGTTGACTGTTTGTTGTGTTCAACAGCTTAAGGGTTATTCTTATACAATAAAAACGACCCACCCACGTAAATTATGTTAATATTATTTACAAACATTTCAGTGTAATACTAAATACGTAATATAAGCACTTTTGAGTTAATAACAAATTTAATTTTTTTTTTTAATTTTTTAGGATCCGTTCAAGCAAACTTAGATACGAATAGCAAAAATATGGGTTTTCCACAGGTAAATTAAATTTAAATAAAACTTTTTCGTATTTAAATTTTTATATGTTGTGTTTTGCACTTTCAGACTGATGATGATGTTTTACAATTGGAACAATTACGTGAAGCTCATCACGATGAAATGCATAAATTGAATCACCAAAAGAAAGATGAGCTAGTGGCTGATGAACTGCCTCCCGTAGAAGAAACTTTACCCGAACTAGAAGAACAGCTGGAATCGGCTAAGCCAGATGTCCAAAGTACTCTGGGTCCAGTACAATCCGGTGTAGAAAATGTTGGCGAAACTCCTGATGTGCCCGCCAGTGAACCTAAAGGTATGGGTGCTCATCGACCTCCGACTTTACAGAACAATGATGGTGGCAAAGTTGAAAATAATGGCGACAAACCTAAAGCTAAGGTAATTTTTCAAAACGGTGTATAGATATTTATTTCTTTCAAAAATTTAGTTTCGAGGATAATGATAATGAACAAACTGCTTCTTAGTGCCGTTTGGGTGGTATGCATGGTGCCGCCCGTTTAGTCTATGGCCAAAATCCTGAAGTTCTTCCCACTACAACTACTGCTTCCACTACAACATCTACTACCACCACCACAACCACACCTGCTCCCGAGGCAAACTCTGCGGGTTCGTCAGAAGATGATGAGGATATTACAGACGATGAGAACAGTAATGGAGGTGGAAATGAAGATGAAAAATCCTTCGATACTGTAGATGAAGCAGGGAAAGCACCTAATCAACCAGTGGATGAACCTTCTGAAAATCAGCAAGCCTCCGAGGACTTAGAAGGTCCATTAGAAATACCCGAAGCAGCCGAAGAAACTTCCCTTACACCAGCATCAGGTCCTCCACAATTACATCCCATGAAACCCATTAAGACAAACAAGAAAACCAATAAAGAAGAGGAACCTGAACGCCAACTAATCGGGGATGTAATTGTAGATGAATCGGCTTTACGTAAATCAACTTCCCGGCGTTCAGTGGCTCATATGTCTCCCAAGGTTTTTATATTCAAATAAAATATAAGAAGATGAAATATTATAAAAAGGATTTTTAGTTGGCTTTAGATGCATTCAGAAAACCCAATCGGCTTAAAAAACCAAAACCAAAACTTCAAACAAAATTACTTTTTTGCACGCTCCTTCTTAATTTCAATAGCTTTTTGTTAAATTTAAAACCTAACGAAAACTCTTAAATAATACAAATATTTTCTATCTTTTCTTTAGACGGCAGAGAGTTTGTTAAGGCATGGAAATGGTCAATATTCCTCATTTGATATGGCTCAATATGTGTTTTGGACTGGGGATGAGGCTGGTGTAGCCCGAGCCGTGGAGGAATTAATACAACAGGACTTGGTAACATTAAACAGATTTATACTGAACTAAACA
The DNA here is from genome assembly GCA_941918925.1 of Phyto melanocephala. NCBI lineage: Eukaryota > Metazoa > Arthropoda > Insecta > Diptera > Rhinophoridae > Phyto > Phyto melanocephala. Next base: position 176,789,571 of record OW799233.1, on the reverse strand, counting down.
TTAACTGATTTAAAATCTCATACTTTAAGATGACTCGTGAAGATGCTATAAAATTTTTGCATGAAATACGTGTGGGCATTGAATATTTGCAAAAATCATATGCTAATCGCATATTTCCCGAGGAAATTAGACATAATACTATAAAGGTGATACTTTGTATTTGCTCTTCTTATATAATTTTGCTTAAAGTTAATTGCTAATTTTGTAGAAAAGTTTTCTACCCCAACCTTTGCCTACAACAACCACCTCAACAACATCGACAACTACTACAACTGTGAAACCTACTTTACCCTATTTGAGTTTGGAACAAAATTTGGAGGATACCGATAGCATAAATATTGCTAAAACGTTGGACAGCATTGCTCTGTGGCACAAATTGCAGGCCTTAAACAATGCCGAAGGCAGACAAGGTTTGTTTCTCATCTAATGATTTCACAACAATTGTAACATAATTTTAACAACGCCGATTTCTTTGCTCAGACATGACAGAGTATGAAAGTGAAACTAGACGCCCGAAAATTACCGATTGTCAGCATAAGGAATACAATTTGGAAGAAATTATTTACAAATTAGCTCGGGTAAGTAATAAAGTGCGATATGTTACTATTGTCAGTTTCAAGGAATTTTTCCTCTTCACGTTATGAAGACGATAATATTCTATGGATTGCATTTAAGAACTTCTCACGTCAAAGATTTCTATAATTTGATGACTTGTTTGTCATACTCTTACCCACTGAGTTTTAATTTACATAATGGCATCCTGAAATCCTTTCTATCCAAGGCATAACTAGTTATTTAAATGAAAATAATCGTCAGCTGGTTATTTGTTCTTTACTTATTTTAAACTTCAGCAGTAAAAATATTTTTCATCTAGTTGTGTTGATTCATCAGCTGATAATTTTTTTTTGTTGCTTATTTTGAACTTTAGCTGTATAGATAAAAAACAATTTGTTCTATTCTCTCTTTTATTTCAAATTTTTTAAATTATTTTCTTTGAACTGCGACAAGGCATATTTATTCATCAGGTACTCTTGATTATTTTTTTCAACACTTATTTTTAATTTCAGCTGTCAAAATGCATAAATAAAAAACAATTTGCTCTCTTTTCTAATTTATTTCAAATGTCAAACTTCATATATAAAAAATATAAACAAAAAATTCTCTCCGAACTGCGATTACCTGATGAATAAATATGTCTTTAGTGTTGCCATTTTGATGCCTTTCGAGTATTTGTTGGCACTTTTTTGGTCTCTTTACTTTTTTATTTTTTTCGAATACTCTTTTTTGTAGCTCTATTGGTGCTTTTTGTTAATATTGTGTGATTTAAGTTTTTTAATTATTATTTATTTATTTTTTATTTCTTAACTGTTGTGTTTTTTAAATAGTTCTTGAATTTGCTGCCAAACTAAAAAAGTACAGACAATAAGCACCTAAAAGAGTACAAGCAGCTTCATTTTAAAATTTAATACAATATTAAAATAAATAAAAAAGGACGAAAATAATAATTGTAGAGGGTGTTTTTTTTTAATTCCGAGAATTCTTTTCAAATGTTTAATTGCCAAACGAACTTCCGTAGTTGGTTACATTTATAATCAGTATACTCCATTATGATACTCAGTATCATAATGGATAGATTGATGCTTTAACAACGCTACCAAATTATCCGAATTCACTTTGAAAATCAGTCATAGATTCTTTATCCAAAAATTATGTTCAGCGTCTTGGGTAATTTTTAACTTAATAAACAGACCCTACAGACAGACTCCATTACACTGCATGTCTTGCACTTGCACACTGCATGTCTTGCTTCTATCCACTACTAAAAATATTTGGCAGCCACAAAGCCAGTGACACTTTTCCACTTCCTTGACCTTTTATAATGGCTAAGCAACATTTTTATCAGTGTTTCTTCAAGCATACGTTCTTTTTAGCAAATAAAAATCAAAGATTATAAAATTGCTTTGTATTTACACCTTTAAACTTTTAAAATTATAATAAAAATCAATTTTAAATAAAAAAAAGTGAGAGTGCTATATTCGGCTGTACCGAATCTGAAATTACCCTTCACCATAATGCACATAGGTATAATCCCACATCGTAGCCTAACCCATATTTCATGTTATCCGCCATTTTTCCTTATTATTTCCGACGCTATCATTGATTTTGAATTTTTACGTAGTTCTACTAGTCAAGCCTTTTAATTTGATACACATATTGGTTAAAAAAATTTGATCCACAATTTTCTTTTAGACGCCATATCGGATTTTACATTTTTTTTTAATAATTTACTGTATTCTACTGGTCAAGCCCTTTCATTTAATACCAATATTGAGGGGGTTCAAGAAGTTACATTTTAAATTACCAGATTTGACCCATATATAAATTTATTGAACTTAAATTTTTTTATAGTGCTTATATGGCGCTACTCAAGTCGTTTTAGATGATACCAATATTGACTCTTTCGGTTGTCTTGAAGCTGAAAAAAATTGATTTTCGTTTGTAAATTTTTAGAATATATATTTAAAAAAAATTTTTTTGCCTATAACTTTACCGATTAGAAAAATCGAAAAATTTTAATTTTGGTGGTAAAAATATGGGAAAAAAAACAGATGCAGTCGTGTTTATTTGCTTATATCTCAGAAATTTATGGGGCGATTGTGATGAATTTCAGTAGCGATTCATTCTCGGATATTTCCAAAAGATTGAATCCATACTCAGATCTGAGGAACATATGGTTGCATTTAAAAGTTGATATCAACCAACACACGGACAGACGGCCAGGGCTTAATCGACTCCTCTATTCATAAGCTTTCAGAAAATATGTACTTTATGGGGTCGGAAATGAAAATTGTAGAAATTACAAACGGAATGACAAAGCTATATATACCCTTGAGCACCACAGGTGAAGGGTATAAAAAATCATGTTGTATATCAAATCAAAGGTACTCTCAACTATGTACTTATAATGAGTCCTCACATGAATCCTTCAAATTGTTTAGTTCTGTAATACAGTTTATACTCACTAAAATTTAGCAAATTTTGAAACATTGATTTCAAAAACAGAAATTTTTTAAGTTAATTTGAGAAGGTTTAACCAATATATCAATTCATTTTTTAATTTGCATCAAAAAAATAGTTGAATTTTTTTCACAAAAATCCAAAAATAATATATTTATGTCCAAAAAAGTTTTCGCTAAAACTTCGTAATCACAAACATACTTTGTTATGCTTTTATTAAATCAGTTGTTTTCCTTTAATATTTCAGATAATGTTTACTGAATCTCTAGCTCATGGTGATGAGGCCCAAAGAGAAATTCAAAAATTAATGGATTTCTTTGAAAGAGAACATGAATTGGGTATCATACCTTTAGATTTGGAACAAAAAGTTATACGTAAGTAAAATATATTACAAAATAACATTTTACCCCCATATTCATATAAATTGCAAGTATGAGCTTGAGTTTGTAAAACATTTATAAAACATGTATAAATTTTTTTTAAATAAAAAAAATATATATGTATATGAATACGGGGGCTTAGTTCGAAAACAATTTAATTATTAACTTTATAATATTACATTTGAACAGATGTACTTTTGCAAGCTTTATCTGATACCTTAACCGAAAAACCAGAATTATGGCCAGCCGCCCAATATCCCTACAACAGACTCTTACGTTCTTATGCGCATATGAATTATGCCAGGCCCAGTTCTTCAAATGTTTAAAATATTTAAGTGAATGCAAATCGAATATACAAGTATATACTAAAAATACAACAATAATCAAATCAACCACGTTGCAGAACATACAAATTTATTATTCTACTAACAAAACAAGTTTTATTTCAAAAGAATGCGTAAATTCCGTCAAACTTATTTATAGATGTCGTCCAAATTTCAACACCAAACTAAAAAAAAATATGAGAACATACATACATACATATATACATAACAAAATGCTTTTTTAACAGCTTAATTCCTCTCCTACACTAACAAACAATTAAATTTAAAGTTTTAAAACACGAGCTAACTAACTCCGTATTAAAGAACGATTGTATAAAGAATATATGATTTTGAATCCAAATTAAAAAAAAAAAAAACAAATATGGAAATAGAAAACTATATTGAAAAAATAAATAGATAAATAAAACAAGCATCTTTAGTAATATTATTAAATAATATTGTATGTATATTGTAAATTAATTATTAAATTTATTGTATTATTATTTTAAAAGTTATCGTATTTTAAAAACACATAAGGAAACAAAGAAATCAACCGCGTATGCTTTTTTTAGGAGAACCAAAAAAACCCTTCTAGATCAAACTATGAACTTTTTCATTTTTATGCTAAAAAAGTTTATATAAATTTTTTATAAAAATTTTCGACAAATATCCTTTCAAAATTAGATAAAATTTTTTTATAAATTATCGACAAATATCCTTTAAAAATTAGATCCTAAGGCCCCTTTCGCATTAGGCAACTTTAATTGCTCAAGTATAATTTTAATTTTTATTTATTTTCTTTTGAACTTGCTTTTATGTTCACATTGAGCAACTTGATTGAGCAAGTTTAATTTGCTTATGCTCGAATTTTCCAATTTCTCATCATTTTTAAATATTTGATTCACTTATAAACAAATAAAATTTTCACACACACAAAATTACACAACACACCGAAGAAGAAATAAAAGACAATGTCAAAAACAAATAAATATTCCAAGACTAGAATTGTCATACGTGGTTGTCCATGAAAACAACAGCAATTTTTTTTTAATAATGGAGTTATATTATTAACAGGAATATTTTAATTTATTTTAGTTTTTTTTAAGTAATATTTATTAAGAATGTGCTCACATTAGAATTAAACTGTTGAAGTGTTTTAAACGCTTATGAGAAACTCTTATCGAAAAGTGTTGATACACTTTCTAATTGACTTCAAATATTTATTTACTTTAAAAAAATTGCAGTCGGATTTATTATGATATTTCTTAATAAGTCACACATAGGAATAATAGAAATTAGCATTACGTTATCACGCGGATATAACTAAAATTTTCTGCGCATGTTGAAACTTTGACGTCACGAGTCATAAGTTCCTATTGGCTAATAAATTTAAAGGGTGGCCACCAGTCACTTATTATACATGTTTTAAAAGAGATATTTTAATTTTTATATATATAACAAGTTTGGCAGCCCTAAAGAGGGGACAACTACGTCATATAACGGGAATTTTGCACAATGTTTTTCTATCATTTCAGATTGGTGCTGAATAAAACAAAATTGCGAAGAGTCCGACTACAATTTTGTACACCTACCGTCAAAAGAATGGTGTGGGGGTATATCCATTTTGTCATTTTATTTCTAACACATCGAAGTATTCATTTAGGTCTCCATAGGGTATATATTTTCTGAGTCCTTTTTTCATTTTAGGACGCACTAGGTATGTCTGTTCGTCCGTTGAAAGTATGATAGAGCTCAAACAGATAAAGCTAGAGGGATGAAATTTAATTAAATTAAATTTTATTTAAAATGGGCTAAATCGGTCTATTGGAAACATTAGTTATAGATTTTGATGCAAGAGTGTGTCAAAAAATTTTTTTCAAATCAGTACATTACCGAATCATGTTATAGAATATTTATACACGTTAAAAATATAGAGAAAAAGAGAGCGAATGAAAATATTTGTTTCACATTTTCACATTCCTTTATTTCGTATTTTTATTTTGCACCACAAAAACTTTACAACTCATTGAGTAAATATTTCTTTAGGAGATTTGGGGGATTTTCCTAGGAGAAAGTTTTGGGGGCAAACATTAGTATTAAGGGATTTTTCAAGGCATTTATTCATCAAGAAATCGCAGCTCGAAGGGAATATTTTTGTGTATGTTTTAAATATGAAGTTTGACATTTTAAATAACTAAGAGAAGATAGAATTTTTTTTTATGACTGACATTTGAATTTCAAAAGTAAGTGAAGAAAAAAACTATCAGTTGACAAATCAACACTACCTGATGACAAAACTTGCCTTGGGCTTTTTATAGCTTTGAAGGGGATCTTACTGTTAAGTAGTCTGGCTAAAGGTTCTTAAACAATATTTTACAACTGATATATTACAACAAATTTTCCTTTTTTAAATTAGACAAAAAAAAAAAAAGGGATGTAAGAGACACTCCAGGGTGTAAAGGAATTACTAAATTAGCATTATCTTTTTAGGAATCACACATCTTATCATAATACAAACAATTATCCCAAAACTATAATAACAAAAATTAAACAATTTATTATCACTTAACCTAGCACGAGAAACGAACCTCAGATTCGGTGAAAACAGATTATATATAATTAAACTCTTCTTTCTCCATCTATTTCTTTTTTTCCATTTATCCATTTGAAATATTAAAAGTATTTTAAAGATATTTTTTAATACTTTAGTATTTACACGACAAGCAGAGTGAAAACATTTTTTTATTTTTTTTTAAATTAATCTTTATGCGAAGTTTTCAGTTTAAGGCCCATTTTATTTATAGGGTTAAAACTTAAAATATATTTTTTTTAATACTTGTATGAGCACATTCTTATAGTACTTGAAAATAATGTTCTTACTTCGTATAATAAACCTCTTGTAAAATTTTATTAAAAAATAAAAATAAAAATAAAATAAGAATCCAGAATTAGTTTTATGTGAACTGTCAGACTTATTGTTATGAGCTTTATATGTTATTGTATAATTGTAAATGATATTTAGTGAAAATATACATACCTACATATAGAATCACAATTGTAGATAACAACATGTTAGTTAGTGATACGGAGTTTTATCAAAATAAACGCTAAAACAAATTATTAATAATTTTATTTAATATACAAACTTAAATACAACTAATAATCAAATTATGAGTAAATACTTAATTGATGTACAAGTAAAATACTTACATACATACATACATACGTATAAACATTTGTATATTTATTTATTTATAAAAGGCTATAAACAAATAAAAAATATATAAAATTAAATATTTTCAGTTTAAGTTATTAATATTTTAGTTTATTGGTTGTTGGGTTATATCAGATCATCAGTAGAGCTTTGGGGATGCCAACTATTTATAATCAAAAGACGCTAGGCATTAACTCAAAAAGTGCTATAAAGCGCTTAAATAAAAACCAAATGTGTATGTATATCATACTTATAATAAGTAAAATAAATAAATGGTGTCCATATGTGAGGTATAATTTTAATTTTAATAAAGGAGAAGAGTTTTTTTGAGATATTAAAAATATTTTGATTATAGTTTTTTAAAAATATGTTGCGGTTAAGAATTATATTGATCAAAATTCTCACTCTCATTTTTTTAATAAGCTGTTGTCAATGGTTGATATCTGCTCGATAATGACGTTTTTAAGCTCTTGAAATATTGTGGAAATCTTACTCTACTCTAGTCTAAAGGTGTCAGGTTGCACAATATTGGTTCAGTTGTCCTAAAAAATATAATAATGGTATTTAAAATGCGTTTTTTTGTAATATTAGCTAGGTTTCATCTATATCTTTATAACAAAATTTGTTATCGGATAACTGGGGATCTTTAAATTTGTATCGAGCATTATGCTTAGCTGATATTGAAATTTTCAGTAAATAAGTCATAAATTTGAAGTAACGAATTTAACAAAAAACATAATGACGAAAAGCGCTAAATTAGCATCGCTGCCTTTACCCAAACATATTTATTAAATAGTCAAGGCAAATATATATATCAGATCAAGGCATATTTATTTATCAGGTACTCTTGATTCGTCAGCTGATTATTTTTTTCATCACTTATTTTTAATTTTAGCTGTCGAAATGAATAAATAAGAAAATATGCCTTTATTTTATGGTCTTGGGAAAATATAATAATAATAATAATTATTAGTTTCTTTGACATTTTTATAATAATATATAATAGTTTTTTAAGCTTAAGGTCTTTTCAATAATAAAAATTTTTTGGTTTTATTTTATATTATTTGATCAATATTTCGCTACCTCTTTGTGTAGCATCATCAGGATACGAGTTTTTTATTATCTATATATTTGTTTTTTGTTGGTTTAGTGTCTTGATATAAAACCAACAAATTTTTATTATTGAAAAGACCTTAAGCTTAAAAAACTATTATATATAATAATAATAACAATAATAATAATAATAATAATAATAATAATAATAATAATAATAATAATAATAATAATAATAATAATAATGATAATGATACTAATAATAATAATAATAATAATGATAATGATACTAATAATAATAATAATAATAATAATAATAATAATAATAATAATAATAATAATAATAATAATAATAATAATGATAATGATACTAATAATAATAATAATAATAATAATAATAATAATAATAATAATAATAATAATAATAATTTTTTTTTTTTTTTTTTTTTTCGGGAAGGGAGGAAAATGCCTGACGCATCTCAGATACTGTCGTCACAGTTCTGGTATGTGGAGCTTGCATCCACTAAAAACCCCCCTTTTTCGAGCCGTTCTCCACCCTGGGACCGCTTTCGCATTACTTCAGGGCGGGGCTCCTCTTCTGTTTTCATCGAACAGCCGTCGTCATGCCTACGTCTAGGTCCCGCTTTTTCGCGCGTAGTAGCCTTTCAACATATGCTGCCACGTGTTCCCATTTAGTCTCATTTTCTATCATGAGATCCACGATATTTTCTGGGGATATTTCCCCTACGGTTTCCTCTAAGTTGTGTCGTTCCACACTCCATCTCTCACACTTGAAGAAAGTGTGCTCTGCATCGTCTATGCAGTTGTCTCCATACATACAGGTTCCTGTGTTTACCTTTCCCATTCTGTGTAGGTAATATAGAAAGTATCCATGTCCAGAAAGCATCTGTGTCACGAAATAATTTATTTCGCCATGCTTTCTGTTTACCCATTTATCAAGGTCTGTTATCAGCCTTGCTGTCCATCTACCTCGAGATTCGCTGTCCCATCTGTCTTGCCACCTTCGCATGGTATGCGTTCGTCTTGTTGTTTCCGATTCTCTGTTCGTTCTTTCAATAAGCCTTCGATCTTTCCAAAGATCTCTTCTTTCCTCGGCCAGTAAGTCAATAGGGACACAGCCACTTATAACGAGTATTGCTGGTTCCGATACTGTACGATATGCCGAGGCTACTCTCAGAGCAGAGGTGCGTTGTACATCAGCCAGCATCTTTCTTCTATACTTTGCCCTTAAAGCATCAGCCCAGATTTCGCACCCATACAAAAGGATTGACTGGGTCGTTGCCATCATCAGTTTCCTCTTGGAATAGCTTGGGCCCCCAGTATTTGCCATTAGTCTGCTGAGAGAAACCGTCACCTGAGCCGCTTTGGTTGCAGCATATTCGAGTTGGTCTCGAAACGTTAATCTGCTATCTAGCCTTAAACCCAGATATTTAATCCACTTGCTTGTCTTAATTGTCTCAGACAAGACCCTCATGTCCACCTCTAAAGGGGTATGCTTCCTTGTAATTATTAGAAGTTCCGTTTTCTCCGTGGCTAGCTTAAGGTTGTGGGAATCCAGCCATAACTTCGCCTTAAGCATAACTTGGTTAAGCTTTCTCTGAGCTTCTTCCATATTACGTGCTGCAATAACGGCCACAATGTCGTCGGCATAACCCACCAGGTAGGTGTCATCTGGCATCTCGATATGCAGGATATCATCATAACTGATATTCCACAGTTCAGGACCTAGAATCGAGCCCTGTGCTACTCCTGCGGTAATCTGCTTCTCCTTTGTCCTACCAGCATTTTCGTATATAAGTATACGGTTGCTCAGGTAACTCCTTATCATCCTCATTATGTATGCTGGTGCTCTAAACCGTGTCTCCAGAGCCTCTATCATGTCGGCCCATGTTGCGCTGTTGAAGGCATTTCTAACGTCAAGAGTCGCCAATAAGACAATGCGTCTTGAAAAATGGTTCCCCGTCTGTGCTCGTTGGACACCCTCTATAACTTCTTCGATCGCGCCTATTGTGGACCTTCCAGTCCTAAATCCATATTGTCTCGTGGAAAGGCCTCCAGCACTTTCCACAGCTGCATGTATCCGAGGTTTAAGCAGTAGTTCAAGAAGTTTACCCGCGGTGTCAAGCATGCACAAGGGTCTATACGCTGATGGTGACTCTATGTTCCCTTTCCCCTTGCTTATCAGCACAAGTCTTTGTCTTTTCCAAACTTCCGGAAAGACACCATCCTGTAGGCAACCATTGTACATTCTCAAAAGCATATCCGGTTTCTCCTCGGCGAGTATTTTGAGGATTTCTGCCGGAATTCCGTCCGGACCTGGCGCCTTTCTACTTTTCAATGCCGTTACAGCAGTCCTTAATTCGGCAAGGGTGAATAGTGGAGGGGCTCCCTCGTTCGACGACGGGCCGCTATTTCGTACTTCCTCGTTTGAGGGAAAAAGAGTATTCACAATATTCTCCATCGTATCCTCACCTAGATCTGGGGTTGAATAACGTGCCCCAAGCTTCCTCATGACTAGTTTATATCCTAGTCCCCAGGGATTATTGTTAAGATCGGCCCTTAGTTCCTCCCATTTTCGCCTCTTGCTTATAAGTATGGCGACCTTTAATTCCTTTTTAGCTCTTTTGTATTCCTCAGCCTCTGTTGTTGCGGCATGTATTCGTCTGGATCTTGTGTATCTCCTTCGAAGTTGTAGGCACGTCCGCCTTAGGTGGGCGATTTCATCATTCCACCAGTATACGGGTTCCTTCCGATGCCTTCTGCCAATGGTAGGCATTGCCTCGTTGCATGCCTCCTTAATAAGCGTCATCGTGGAACGTACTATATCTGTAGCGTCCACAGTGTTCCTTATACCCTCATCAGCTCCTGAAATTCTGTCCAAAAATGCGTCTTTGTCCAGTCTCGCGATATTCCACCTTCGAGTGGGCGTCGAGGCATTAGGTTGTCTAGATGCTCTTCCATTTTCTACGCTGTACATAATATATTGGTGGTCACTTGCAGTGTAATCTTCCAGGACCGTCCAGTTCAGTACCCTATTTGCGATTCTCTCAGAGGCCAACGTGATGTCTGGAATAGTTCCCTCGCATCCCGGTCTTCTGAAGGTAGCGGTGTTCCCCCTGTTCATGATAACTAGTCCCATTCTGGCTATCATATCCAATACCATTCTGCCTCGAGAGTTTGTCGTCCGTGATCCCCATTCGTATGCGTGGGAGTTGAAGTCCCCGCCAATTACGAGAGCACCTCCAATTTCCATACCTTTATCCTCTATGTTGTGCAGCTTCACTTGAAAGGCATCCAGTTCTTCGTTCGGTGTCAAGTAGCAGCTAAATAGTGTGAAATCTTTCGTTTTCAACCAAACAAATCCGTTTTCACATCCTTTGTCCTCTATAACTAGGCTACTACGCATCGGTATCCATATGGCTGCTGTATTGCTAGTATCGGTGATCCATGTACCACTTTTCGGCCTTCCGTATTGTTCGCTGATAACTACTATATCAGAATTATTTTCTATAATCAGTTGGTCTAGAAGAGCGTCAGCCGTCTTGCTTCTGTGCATATTGGCTTGAAGTATTCTCATTTTCGTATCATTGTTGTCATTTTGCAGTTCTTTGTCCCTGCTATGTGGTCCACCCTGCTGTGTCCCGCTTCAGAACACAGGCAACATTTCGATTTATTCACACATGTTTTCATAACATGTCCGACTTCCCCGCACCTGATACATATCCCTTGGCCTTTTCTGTCAGGTCCAGTACAATTCCACTGCTCATGTCCGGTACTGAAGCATCTGAAGCATCTCTTGATGTTTTCGTACCTCCTCAGTCTGACGCGACACCAGCCCACCTTAATATACCCAGTTTTAAGGAGCTCTTCTGCCATCGCCTGGGATACTATTACAAAAGCCCTAACCAGTTCCCTGTTGTTGGGTTTCGTGATTCTTATTACCATGGGTTCACCGTTCGTCTGTATCGTGTTCCGAATAGATTGTTCGATTTCTTCAGGTGTGGTAAAGGAGTCCAGATCTCGGATCTCTATAGTGACCTTTGGAGTTACGCTCTTTATCTCAGCGAATTCCCCAAGAGTCTCCTTGATCTTAAGAAGTAAATCATTCTTAATTTGTTCCCCCTTTTCCAGCTCCAATAAGAGTGAGCCTGTCTTGGTCTTCCGGATTGTTTTAACTTTACATCCGCTATCATTTCTGGTTTTGTACCTTAGAGACTTTAGCACGTCTGCGTAGGTATATCCTTCACAAGGTTTAGCTATAATAGCTTCCCCTTTCTTTCTGGGTGGTTTACCCCTATCGCCACTCTTTGTGTCGACCTTTTTCCGTGAAATCTGTTGAGTATGCTGGATTTTGACCGATCCTTTCTCCTCTTGACTCTCTTTGTGAAGGATTTTCTTTTTCCTTTCAACAGTTTGCCATGCGGTATTTCCTCCTTCTCGTGGTCTCTTCCTGATATCCACTGTTTCAGCTGGGCTGCTTGCAGTCCTCTTGCCTTTGCCCGTGTTTGGGATTGCCGTACACCCCTGTAAGGCTACTCCAGTATCTCTCATTTGCATTGGTCTCTTAGTCCTCTCAGTTTTTAGCCAATTTACTCTGCAGGTTTCAGCTATACACACAAGCTCCTCAATCTCGTGAATGCCCTCTCTAACATCCATGCTGATGTTTTTCTGCCTTTTAAGAGCTGCCTTTATTTTCACCATTACACTTTTTATTTTCGCCATCGCCGAGGTCTCCTCATTTCTCATTTTAAAAATGAACTCCTGGTTTGGTGAGCTTCTACTTGCTTGTGGACCATTTGCTGGAGGGGTTTCGGTCGTCATCATCACTGCCTTTGGCGTCTCGAAGAGATCCTCCTTTGTCATGTCGATGACAGGAGCCGTCTCACTTTCCCGAGGCGTATTTGTGACTTCCTGCGAAGTCCTATCGCCCCTCACTGGGGGACTTCTCTTTAGTTTCCCGCTAGGTTGAAAGGGGTTTGGAGCCCTTTCAACCGTTTTAATTCTGGGGGTAATCATGTTCGCTATCGTCGTTTGTTTAGTTTTGTCTGCCATTTCGATTCTTTCTGGGTCCCATCTTGAAGCCGTTATCCGTGGTCGTCATGCAGTCGTCCTTTAAGACCCCGAGGGTCCCTTTGCAAGCAGTGAGGTCCTCGCGAGGGTTGACAAGAGACTTTATGAGAACTCTTGTTCAGAGCCAGGTCAGACATTAATCGGGAGTCGTCTCAACCGAACCTACATGGTCAGTTTAGTGACTACGATCCATGGAGCGTTCCACAAGCCCTGCCAAAGATTTAACGGGACGGAAGGCAACTGCGACATTAACCTGAAAGCCGTTTCCTCGAGATGTCACTCTCGAGTATTAAGGTAACAGACTGCCGCAATTGTCAGCCCAAATTCGCCTTTTCCAAATCGTAGCTCGAATACGTGTCCTTGCCATTTCCGGGTCGTCAACGTGCCGTGCTAGTTTTTGGTCCACCCCGAGTATTTAATTTCCTCGGTACCTGCTATTTCTAGCAGGCGTTCCCCTATCCGCCACCTGGGGAGGCGCCCGATGGGGGAACTAGCAAACCCCACACGGGAATAATAATAATAATAATAATAATAATAATAATAATAATAATGATAATGATACTAATAATAATATTATACTTTATTTTAAGTTTAAGTTGACTTATAACTTTGAGTTTAAATGTCACATTAGTAGCGTAAAAAGACCAGACTCTAAGCCATCCAAATAAATTTTTGTTACTCCAGAATTAAAAAAAAACCTGTTCAATTTACAACTCCCTATTGTATTCGTCTATCGAAATATACTTTTGGTTTATTAACTTGTGAACACAATTTTTGTTTTATCGATTGTATGTTGTACTAGCAACACTCAATACTACACAAAAAAATTTTCGTTATAAAGGGTGTTTTTTTAAGCCCGATAGAACTTGAAATTGTAAAAAATAACACAAAAAATTAAATTGTAATCAAAAATTACACAAAAAATTAAATTGTAATCAAAATTTTTTTTTTATTCGAAAGATCAATACGTGACATTAACATTTGAAAATGATTTCGGGCATATGGGCACCGCGGCTGTTCTTGACGAAGCGCATTCTGGACGTCCAATTTTATCGCAAAATTTTGTTCAGCGATGAGGCGCATTTTTGGCTTAACGGGTTTGTTAATAAGCAAAATTGCCGCATATGGAGCGAGACCAATCCACAAGAGACCCTACAGACTCCATTACATCCAGAAAAATGCACCGTTTGGTGCGGTTTTCACGCTGGTGGCATCATCGGACCTTATTTCTTCAAAAATGAGGCCAGAGCTCGCGTTACGGTCAATGGAGATCATTACCGCACCATGATCAATGATTTTTTGTTTGAAAATATGGATGACATTGATCCGGAGGAGATGTGGTTTCAACAGGATGGCGCTACGTGCCATACGGCGAACGCAACCATCGACTTATTGAAATCAAAATTTGGCGATAAGTTGATTTCGAGAAATGGACCTGTCAATTGGCCTCTAAGGTCGTGCGATTTGACACCTCTCGATTATTTCCTGTGGGGCTACGTGAAGTCACTGGTTTATGCTGATAAACCAGCAACAATTGACGCCTTGGAGGCCAGCATTGTTCGTGTTATTCGTGACATACGGCCAGCAGTGCTCGAAAAAGTGGCCCAAAATTGGACGTCCAGAATGCGCTTCGTCAAGAACAGCCGCGGTGCCCATATGCCCGAAATCATTTTCAAATGTTAATGTCACGTATTGATCTTTCGAATAAAAAAAAAATTTTGATTACAATTTAATTTTTTGTGTTATTTTTTACAATTTCAAGTTCTATCGTGCTTAAAAAAACACCCTTTATATATGAAAACTTGTTTTTCTAATTAATTTTATTTAGAAATTAAAAAGCACTGTGAGGACATATTGGAGACATATTTTCTATCTTAACCAAGATCAACACTTCTTTGTTTTCAAATTTTAGATACATAAACTCAGAAAATACAAAAAAATCTATTTAAATAAGAAAAGTAACTTTTGTCCATCTTTATAATTTTAACATCAACTTGAATTTATACTTAGAATTTTACGAATATTCGAATACATAAAAAATATTAGAGAAAGTGCCTTTTCGGTTGGCCATAACATTTTCAGTTTTAGAGATAAAAAGTTTCTAATTTCAAAAATTTTTGTTTCATAAATAAAACAAGTAAGAGTGTTATATTCGGCCGTGCCGAATCTGATAATACCCTTCACCATCATGTACATATGTAGATATAATCTCACATCGAAGCTTAACCTATTTTTCATGTTATACCCCTTTTTTTCTTTATTATTTCCGACGCCATCCTCGATTTTGAGTTTTTACGTAGTTGAGTGAATTCAACTAGTCAAGCCCTTTAATTTGATGCCCATATTGATGGGGTTAAAAAAATTTTATCCGCCATTTTGTTTTAGACGCCATCTTGGATTTAACATTTTAGAATAATTTACTGTATTCTACTGGTCAAGCCCTTTAACTTGATACCAAGTTTGAGGGAGTTCAAGAAGTTACATTTTAAAATACCAGATTTGGCTCATATATAAATTTATTGTCCGCCATTTTGCAGTGGCATCCAACATAAATTTAAAGTTTTTTATGGTGCTCTTATTTTGCTAGTCAAGTCCTTTCAGATGATGCCAATATTGACTCTCTCGGTTGTCTAGAAGCTAAAAAAAATTGATTTTCGTTTGTAAATTTTTAGAATATATATTTAAAAAAAATTTTTTGCCTATAACTTTATCGATAAGAGCCCGATTTATCCAAAATTTTACACGAATATCTCTGGAAGCATGTTATATCTACAAATAGAAGCAAAGGTACCTATAAATTATTCTATGGCTGAACAATTTAAATTTTGGTGGTAAAAATATAGGAAAAAAAAACAGAGGCAGTCGTGTTTATTTTGTTTATATGCTCATATCTCAGAAAGTTATCGGGCGATTATGCTGAATTTCAATAGCGATTCATTCCCGGATATTTCCAAAAGATTGGTATCATACACAGATCTGAGGAACATATGGTTGCTTCTAAAAGTTGATTTCAACCAACAAAAGGACAGACAGGCAGACGGACAGACGGTCAGGGCTTAATCAACTCCTCTATTCATAAGCTTTCAGAAAATATATACTTTATGGGGTCGGAAATGAAAATTGTAGAAATTACAAAATGATTGACAAAGCTATATATACCCTTGTGCACCACAGGTGAAGGGTATAAAAAAGTACCCCTGTCGCCCATATCACTTTTATTCTCAACTTGAATTTATAGTCCGTAATATCAAAATTTTAGCTTCACATATGTAAAAAGTACATAATAGCCCCTTATTTTAAAAAAAACAATAAAAATCTTAAGTTCCTTATTTAAAATTAAATTAATTTAATTTTTTGCATTAAAACAAATATGTTTTCCCGAACTTTCCTTTTTCAACCTTGTTTAGGTTTTACTAAATTTTATAATTCTGTACCTCTGTTAAAACCCCATTTAAAAATTGTTATCAATATTGGCCCAGTAATTCGTAATTATACATATTATTTCCATTTAGGTTTCCTTTTTGTTCCCCTAGAAGTTTTCAAAAATTTTACTTGAATAATTGGACATATTCTGTTAGCCGATAATAATAATCAATTCATGTCCTATTGTATTACATATATAAAAATAATTGGAAAAAGTATCCAAGAGGAACAATTTTTACCTTTTACACAGTCGAATTTTAAAAAAGGAGTACTAATGCAATTTATATTTTTCCGATGCTTATGTTTTTTAATGTTACACAGGGTACTAAAAAAGTACCAAAATCGAGTTTTTACCCTTTTTTTGCTACATGGGGGTTAAAAATTCAAAAATGAGCTAGACACCTGTCAGCTTATTGTTTGAGTAGATTACAATACCTTTTCAAGATGACCTGTATCATTTTCAGTTTAGAAAATATTTATAAGGTTACTGAATTTTGAAATTCCAAAAAAAAAGAAGAGCAGCCTACTGTCCAAATTTTATGTCTCTGGCTTTTTACGTTCAGGTTGTGCGATAATGAATCAGTCAGTCAATTACGTTACTCTTAATAGATTGTTAAACCTCAATTGACATTTAACGTCAGGAAAATAAATAAATAAGTCCGAAATGAAAAAGTTGATCAGGAGCTGCTTCTGCAAAGTTTCAAAAAATATTTTATAGTAAAATTTTTAGCAAAAAAGTTAAAAAAAGACATTTACGTAAAAAATATTAAATATTTATATTATTGGGAGTCAAAAAAAAAAGTTCTATAAATATTATTTCTTGAATCTGCCTAAAATTTCAATTTTCCATCCCTGTGTGAATCCAATACAGCACTTTAAAAATATAAAAAAAATCTTTCAAAGCAAATTACCAACAACAAGCATACGATACTGTAAAAATTACAAAAATAGTACCAATAGAACAATACAATCGGGATTGTGAATTGAATTACTATTTCTTTAGAATATTACAGATAAATTTGGTGTATGTATTTTAGTTTAAATCTTCTGTTCTAATATGCTATTGCTACCATCTCTTAATTTTCAGATCTTGTTACCTTTAACTTACCAAAACATTTATGAACATGTATATTAAACACCCATGATATTATTTACAACAAAAGCACATACATAAATATATTTTCAAATATGTTTTTATGCATAAAATATTACATCAAAAATATACATTAAAAGTTATTTATTTTTAAATATATTTTATAACTTAAATTAAACAAAAAATAAATAAAGGTATTCCCATCATCAATTTTTAACTTGCGAAAACGCGTAAATTGACTCTTTATCATGTGAGGATCACTTTTATCACAAATAATAATAAAAAACAAAACACATACAAGTAGACATATATTTTCACTAAATTCATTTTGTCTACAATTTTTGGAATTTTGAAATCTTTCCATTTCCAAAATTGGTATTTATTTTCTCTAAGAGTTAATTCTTTACACGGCTCCTTTGATTTTTTTAATAATTATTTACGATAATGGGTCCTTTTAAAGACACTAACTCTCTTAACGCAAGATGTTAAGCTATACTTTCTTAAACGTTCGTTGCAACATGTTTCCTTTCAACTACGATTCTTGTCAATATATTGCCTCTGCAAAACTGAATTTAATTCCCATACACCTCTATATCCTCGACAGTTACCGCATCAGTACTGGAAGTGGATATGATTAAAGCCTTTTCCGAGTCGGTTAGATTTATGAATTTATTTTTAGTTTCCAACTCCCGTTGTATAGATGACAGCAAGTCCGGTGAATAGGCTCGCGAGTCCTGTTGCAAGTTAAAACTGTCGCTGGCTTTAATGTGATGACTCTCATTAATTTCTTCCACTTCATGATCTTCTATAGTTTCCATTTTCATGGAGTGTCTCTTTTTGCGCATACGCTTCGAACCTCGAGTTATAAGCATAACAGCTGGCGACTCATAGGGTAAAGCTTGTATAACAGTTTGCAGAAGCTTAGGTGGATTTTCCGGGGTCTTAGGATTTCCAATAACAACATCAGCTTGCTCAGAACTACGTGCTCTCTCTTCCTTTTCTCTGGCAGCATTTTTACGCATTAATGCTCGGGCACGTTTTTTCAAAATCGCCTGGGCATTAGGATAATAAGCGATGACTTCGTTCAGATCACTTTTCGATAAGACAAACAAATTGGCATAACCTTTTGAGCGCACATCAGCAGTACGACGATCAGCCCCATTAATGCCTAATAAACTGATTTCACCAAATACAGAACCTTCGGAAAGAGTGGCTAATACCGTATCATTATTTGGACCGCCCATCACTTGCACTTGACCCAATTTAATGATATACATTTCTCGGCCCACTTCACCTTTACGACACACATAGTCGTCCGGTAAAAAGGTGACAGCTCTTAGTTTCAGTACCAAATCTCTTAGTAAAGCTTCTTCACAATCGGCAAATAGTTGAACTTTCGATAAGGTTTGTATATGCACCGATATGGCTATATCCGTTTTCAGATTAATTGGCAATGAGTCCAAGATGTTGGATTCGTCTAAGGTGCGTTGTTGATCCCAGGTGAATTTAAACCACATTTTTACCCGTTTCTGCACATCTTGCGGTAGATTCAAACGTCTCATATATTCTAAAGTTTCATCTTCCAACTGACGATATTCATTTTTAGTTCGAGTAGCAGTGGATATAATATCGCGTATTTGGCCGATAAGTAAAGCAAATACAAATACACCCATTAACCAAGCAGCCGTCATGAAAACATATTCCCCTTCACGTTCCGGTTTAGGATTTTTGCCTGCAATTACATGAAGTGAAATTAAATAAGTTTTGGTTAAAACTATATATTAATATTTTGTTGTTGTTGTTGCCATTTGTCTTCTGTGAAAATGTAAATTTATAATTTTCTTCCGTGTACAAAAAAATGAAAATTTTACTTACCTATGGATGTTGCCGTTTTTGTGGCAAAAGCAAAACATCTTACATACGGATGACCTTTGCCGCTAAAGACCCAGCGGTTAACGCCAAGGCCTGTTATACATAATAATTAGTTAAAGTAATGCATTACAAACAGATAAGTAAAATACAAACTACTGACCTTGATAATCGCTGTATGCATAATAAAATGTTGCGGTCAAATGGATCATGTACAGCATATAAAGTAAAGTTTTAGCTATACGAACCTATGAAAAGATCAGATAATAAATCTATTAGATGCCAACTCAATGTCAACTTTTACACTGCAGAAAAAAAGACTTACGATATGCGGAGAAGATATAACACGATCCAGGAGCTTGAAAAATTCCCAAAAACTTTGTATTTTCAAGAAACGGGGGAACCTTAAATAAACCGCTTTAGTGCCATATTTAAAATACAATAATTCCAAAGGTAGCAATGATAAAAGGTCCAACTAAAATTTGAAATTAATGTCAATTTTTTTTTAATTTCATATAAAAATCAATAGTAACATTTACCTTGAATTGCAATTTTCTCATATAATTTTTTCTCGTGAGATTTTTATCTTTAACCCAGAAACCCTCAAACAAATACATAATGCGATGCTTAAAGAACACCACATCCAAGAGATACACGATGTCCGCACAAAAATCCATAATCAACCACATGTTAGTGTTTTCTGGAGTTTGAAAGGGAAATGTTGATCTTAAGGGAATAACCCAGGCATTATAGAGAAATGATATGGACACTACACACAACCAGGATATATACATTTTACCCTGGGGATCCAAGGTCTTTTGATCATCATTACTGCTGCACAGGCTAGAACAAAGCCAAACATTCGATCGAGGAGTATCGGCCACAAATAGAGGTTTCTTGTTAGGTGACTGATAGGGTGTTATTATAGCTGAACGTTTGCCCGGTGATCGGTTATTTTTAGTGGTTACAGTACGTTTGGTATTAAGTGGTGGAGGAGGTGGTGAGGGAGAAGAAGCACTACTACTGGGAGTAGGCGGCATTTCTAAGCGAGTTTTCATTTTATTAGCTCTGGCCGTAAAACGTCTAACTAAATGCCTTACTTGATCTTTTAAAAACTGCTGACCTTCTGAATCTAAACTACCAACACTGGATAAACGATTTATGCTGGTAGTAACAGGAACTTCTGCATCCACACGATCTACTTCGCTGTCCATAAGAGCCTCTATATTTTGTTGTTCATTTGGTATTTCCGGTAATTCATCATAGCAGATTTGCACATCCTGTTCATCTTCATCTACTAACGGTTGGCTATTGGAACCATAACTTTCCGTTTGTGGAGAATTATGCACACCAGAATCCTCCAAATCTAGCAGAACCTTTCCGGTGGCTTTTGCAATAACATCTTGTAAGGGTTGCATTTCAAACGACTCCTTATCTTGGCGTTTCAGTTCTTCTATAATTTGACCCGGTAAAGTTGGAGAAGAAGATTTAGCGTTTAAAATTCTTCTAACACTATCTGGACTAACCAAAGGTTTTTCATTTTCATACTTTAAAATATGTTTAACCAAGGCATGGGTGCTCTCTACATTTGAGACAGCATTTTCAGCCTCCAAACAGCCAATGCGACCGTTGCGAAAATACAAACGTGAATTTATGAATCTTGGTGAACCCGGCTTTCTTGTACGATTCCGAAAAGAATTGATTTTGTAGTTAATGCTTTTCGTAGAATTTTTCCTCGAAATGGTTTTAGGTGAGGGAGACTTATTTTCCTTATTTGGACTACCTTGACCCATTAAGCGTTTCTTTTTATTTTCTGTCTTATCCATTTCCTTTTCTTGGCGCAGTATATGCTCCGTGGCTGTTACAAAATCTTCAATTTCCTTAATGTCTTTGGAAATCTCTTCCAAACTTTTTCTCACGCTGGCCTCCTTTTGGCTGGGCGATGAATAACGAGCCTCATAATTGTTAAATGGTTTCGTGTTGATCACATTCTGCATGAAAGCATGACGCTCCAAAGTGTCACAAAACAATGGCGACTTGGAACGTTTCATTTGATTATTGCGTATTGGTGGTGAACTCATACGTTTCGGTTGCGTGCGATCTAGTTTCGATTTGAAATCTTCGTATGGAAAATTTTCCAAAATATTGGGTGATGATTTTAGCAAGAGTTGAGTATCACTACCACCAGCTGTGGCCGGCTAAATCGTTAAACAAAAAATTAATTAATTAAATAATTTTCAATTAAAAACAATTTAATACAAAAGCTCCGTAAACAATGAAGTTTAGCAATAAACTAAACAAAAAACTTTAAACTAATGCCAACAAACTGTGCGTACGGTGATTAAGTGCAGTTTGGTGGATTAGTGTTGTTGTTCTAGAACTGGTGGTCATTGTAGTGGTAATAAAGTTTAGTTTGTTTTTAAACCTGTCTGTTGACAATGGGACAATCGTGTTTGGAATTTTAATTGCACTGTACGTACATGTTATTTATAAAAAGTTGGGGGAGAATATAAAACAAGCAAACAAATAACCCAATAATCAAACTAAATTGATTTTAATTAATAAACTGATTAATACAACAACATTTGAATATCGGAAAAACGAATATTTTTTATTGATAATTATTATACGCAAAGATATTTTTGGGAGAATTTTAAAAAAAAAAATTGGTAAGTTTTTATGAAAAAGAAATCAAATAAAACATTTCCTTTTAACTGAAAATTTTCTGATAATTTTTCATTATTAGCAGTCAAATTTTTAAATCAAATAGAATCTCTATAAATAGAGATTTTTTTATATCCTTTATATAGACAATTTTATAATTAATTATTTGTAAATATATAATTTACTTCAAATTTTTGATCAAAAACAATTTATGGAGCATTTTTCTTTGTTACAAAGCTTGTTTTAATTTTGCTGATTGGGTTACAAGTCACATTGAAACATTCAGTGTTGCTAGGAGTGAGAAACAATTTTGAACCTAAAATTAGGTCAAAAGCATTTAATTAACTTCAAAGTCAGGCTTATAAAAAATTGTGCTGACGAACTCGCTAATTACTAATTAAAAAAAATTGCACACTTCTTTCACATATAGTTTTTTTTTTCTCTTTAATAAGATAAAAATCTACAAGCTGAAACTTAATTTTATGGGGCTTTATAATAAATAACAGTTTTAATTGAGCCCCAAAATAGCTAATCTGGCAGCACTGCTCCCACCACTTGCATTCACACTGCTCTATACGATATAAAATTGCCGATAACAATTTCACGAATTTTTACTCAATTAATTTGTTTAATTTATTACTTTGTGTTACCTGCAATATATGATAACATTACTGCTATAATAATTTCAAGGTTGAAGGTCAAATAAAAGGGGGAAATTAAGTTTAAGGTTAAGAGTTTAAGGGCCGTATTCATAAAAAATATTTTAGGTTTTTTAAAGGCCTATTTGACAGATGTTGTAGAGAAATTTTTCAAATAAGCCTTCAATAAACCTAAAATATTTTTTATGAATACGGCCCTAAGAAAATATTGACAATAACAACACAACTTACCCTTCGTAAACGGCCCATATTGTCCATTTTATTATAAAATCAGCCGCAAGAGATAAATTTGATGACATTAGCTTTTTCTACTAATTTTTAAAGAAATATATCACCAGCTATTAATTTAAACTGGTTTTGATGTTTAATTTAATATAAAATTTATAGGCAGATAGTTAACAACATACAATTGTAATTGCGAACGCGATATTAAAACCAACATATGGAAAACTATTGATTTTTCCAATGTGAACTGCAATTGTTATTGCCGCAGTTATTGTATAAATTAAATACAACTGTTGTTTGTAGCGTTTGTTGAAAATAATTTTATTAATACATTTATATTTATTAATACCGAACTTAAAAAGTGTATGTTTTTTATTAACCCTTTATTAACTGGGAATTAATCTTTTTGATAATTTGAGTTTTTCTCTGTGAACTGTTGTCAGTTAAACTGTCAAATAACTTAAATGAGCAAAAACCTGTCAAAACCTGTTTTTTTATTTTTAAGAGAATAACATTTAATTGCGCATGCCAATTTTTAACGTTTTGTTTTGCTCGTTGGCTTTTCAATACAACAACTTGTTGCATTTAAATAATATCTAACTTAAGGCATGTCCACATTAGGTAAATATAAAACACAATTGTCGTAGCAATTAAAATGTATTAAATACTGTAATATATTCTGTCCTTATATATAAATTTTTATTTCAATCAAAATTATGTTAAATTAAACAAGTTTCAATATCAATCCCTTGTTATATAATTTGACGATATAAATATGTTTTGAGAATATGTATTTAACGAAAATAGGGGTTATTCTTATTCACTTAGTAAGCGTCACACAGAGGAGTATTTTGCCTAAAAAGCTGGCCAAAATTATTAAACGTGTTTTTTGAATTTAAAAGTTCTAGTAGCAGATTTTGAAAAAATTACACTGCGCAACAAAAGTACAAAAGTAATTTTTTTGTCTCTCGTAGAAATAAAAGTATGTGGACTATATGAATTTTGATCTAGTACGTAAGGATTTTCTTTTAAAGGCGTGGCTTTTTTCACCCCCTAAATCGTTTCCTAATATATTTAATGTACCGGAAAGTTCTGCTTAAGCCAAACACATTTCTTTTCTATCTATTACTATTTCGGAGTTATTAACAATTTAATGGCGAAAAAAAATATTTTTCCTGAAAAAATCTTCAAATTTTTTGTTTTAAAAATAAAAAAAATTAAAGAACCAAAAATTTTAAATTTTTAAGATTTTTCCAAAAGCCACATTCCTAAGGAATAAAATTCGGTATAAATAGTACAACTCAATTAACAAATATTGATTTTAAAGGTTTAAACTCATTCTTGACAAACTGTATGTACATGCATACATATGATTTACGGTCTAATTGAAAAAAAATTTTTTGAAAATTGTAAGGCTCTTTTGAAACAGTATTTTTTTTTATTAAAAGAGGCTTTATTATATTTATTTTATATTATTTAATACTTAATATACGGAAAAGTTAAACTAATAAAAATTCCTTAATAATTATTATGTCGTATGTATATCCTCATTAGCTGCATCATCGGTGTCAGGAAGAAGAAGTGTGATGATTTCTGATGAAAAAGATTTTTTATTAATCCGTTCTCTTTGCGTACTGCAGCTTATAAAAGGGTCAGTGCCCATAAATAACCTATTCAAGACATCTCGATTTGTATTGCTTCTGCTGAATTTCCTCGAATAATTCGTACGATATAATCGTAAGCGCTTATTTCTGGCCTCGGCAGCTTCTTCTGACAATTGCTTGGTAGCCTGATACCTGGGAGCCTATGTATTTGTTATGTACCTGTATTTATTTTTTGTAAACTTATTTTTGTGATAAATGCTTTTAATAATTATTCTTATTAGGTACGGTATACATATTTTTTAACATATAATGTTTTGTAGGGCAGGTATATAAAAATGTCCTTTATGGGGATGTGTGGGACATTCCCTTATAACTATTATCGATAATAAAGATTTTTCAAATTTATATATTAACATTGTAAAGGGTTAAAAGTGATGTGAATAACAGTTGAAATCAATAATTCGAAATACATAGAAGTTTATGACGATATAAATGTATAAGAAAAAGTGTCTGATGAGCAAAAATGGAAGAAATGTGAAAATTTAAAAAAATTGTCAAAAATAATGGCGCAAACTTGCCCCAATCTTTTTTTTCTTCTAAAATTAAAGATTCCAAATTTTATTGTGGTGTCACACATAATTCGTAGAGATGCTAACCTCACTTTTAAAAACCTCTTCTTTTTAATTTTTTGCAAAAAAAGTATATAATTTTTTTTTTAGCTTTTGAACGAATTGTTTCAACATGAATATTTAACATACATATTTAAAATTTTTTTCTTTTTTAAATAACTTTTGATCAAAGTTTTCAACGAAAAAAAAATCATTGTTAAACCTTTATTCGTTTAGCCGCAAAAAAAAATATCATATAAACATCCAGAAACCAAAAAAAACATTTAAATCTCATATAATTTTCTTCACTTTCCTGACTTTAGCAGGGTCTCAGAGCTACAAATCGCAACTAAAAGTCTTCAAAATTGACAATATAATGTAAAATATTATTGTCTGTCGAGCTGCATACTTAATTTTTAAGATTTCGTAAAATTCAGTTTTGCCTTTTTGGCCAGCTTTTCAGGTCATATACTCCTCTGTGCGTCATTTGTTTCCAAAAGCTCTTGTGAAAGGCATAATTTTTAAATGCTAAATTCCTCTTTGTAGGTATTTAATTTGCAATAACAGAAACAGCACAGCACTTTCGCGCACGACTTCTTGTAAGTATCAGCCTTTTCCTCCATACTTTTGATTTTACTTTCCTTATAACTGCAGATTTCAGCCGGATTTTCAAACTCTTGCAACCTCTTCTGTACCAATCGACTTGATCGGAAATATACACACGAACAATAAAAACCCATTAACCATTCATAAGATATGCTTGCAGGTAGCTTAAGGCGACTCATAGCAAGAGTATATAATGAAGTACAGTGCTGTCTGGGAAGAGTGAACTAATTTTTGCAGAGCGATTTCATTATACCCAGGTTGTTCACTAAATCAAGGTTAATTTTTTTTTATTTAAAAAACTAATTTATTTATTTTAAATGCATTTATAGGTTATAAATTTTATTTATTTCCATGTAATACTAAAGTTTAAATTTATGACCTTCATGGAACATGCGCACAGACTTAAATAAATTAACACTTCATAGAATGCGTATTTGTGAGAGTAGCTTGTCAACTTAATCTAAAAGAGTCGTCACTTTTATGTTCTCTTTAATTTTTATATTTTTTTATTGTTTTTCTCCTTCGCCAAACCTAAAAACTCACTATAAAGTATGTTCACTCTATAAGGGTTCATGAGTGTTCACTCTACAGAGTAGTCAATGTAAACATTCTGGTGTTCACTCTAACGAGGTATTCATAGCATCAGGGGTTCACTCTACCCAGACAGCACTGAATTACCTTTATCAATACATCAATAATATCTTTAAACAGATATTTTCGAGAAAAATAATAATAATAATAATTTCTTTAGAAGTTTTAATTTATTTATTCATTTAAAGCGTAGGTAACCTAGTCTGTATACCGTAATCGGTCACCATTGTTTTTGATTTTCTTCAACTGAAATCTTTTTAAGAAATAATAAACTGTATAGTTCATTTAAAGATAGTAATGTATAATATATAAATTTTTTAACGTTAAATAAAAAAACCTGAGTTTTTTAGATCAATTCTCATCTTATAAAAAGGTAAGGTTTGCAAAATGAGAACCTCAAACTTTATGTTTTAACAATTCAAAGTGGTATAAATTTACATTACATATAAAAATAACAAAAATTCACAAAATGAATAAAACAATCGCGCTAACAAAATTTTCCCTCTTTTCTATCTTGCATACAAATACAGTGTGACTTCGATATATTGAACATTTAAAATATTGCAAATTAAAATACTGAGTAAAGGAGAAAGAAATTAAGACAATTGCTTTTAATAAAATTTTCTATAATAAACTTTTTTTTATTTTCAATTTTAGGTATTGATTTATACCAGCCGAACCCGGACCACTTCGATGGATCAGGAAAAAACAATCCTCAATATAAAAGTAAATCTAATAAATTTAAAACAGATAAAAGTAAGACAACAAAACATTTTTTAAACGGGTGTTTAAATTGTTAAGGCCATGTCAGATAGAACATTTGCTTCGCGTTGCGTTAGAAATTCGCTTTGACATTTAAGATAAATATCTGTTCTTATATGAAACATGTCACATAGAGCACTTTAAACGCAGCACTAAGCTTTAAGTTAACCAACTCTCATCTTTTGCGTGCTTTGACAATCAGATGGCAAATTTTCTTATATATTTTTTTCTTTTTAAATTCGAACGCAAAATTAATAAGTTTTGAAAACTATTATAAAATAACATTTTTAGCTTTTATTTTTAAAATATATTATTTCATAATGAAATAATAGTGAAAAAATTAAAGAAGTACTTGCAAACTTTATAGTTAAACAAATAATGCGTAAGTGTTGTCAAAGTTTTTATTGTGACATACATCTTTTCTCTCGCGCTTTTCTGTCAAAGTTAGAAATGTCACGCAAAGCGACGAAGTTTTACCTGACACGGCCCTAACACTCTATTTGTTTTGTTTTTTATACCAAACAATTTGTATCAACCCACAATTGTGGCAAGAATGATATAAACAATATTACTCATTGCGCATGTTTGTTGTAGATTAGCTCTTTCATGCGTGACCTCACACCGTCAAACAATTAATTGATATTATAAGCAGGCATGCCATAATGAAAAAATTGTTTCTACTTAATTTTCTTAAAAAACGGACCAAAACCTACCATTTTTTGCCTTTCAAAGTAAAGGGTCCGCCATCTAACGTTTTTTTCAACTAGTGCTTAATCTGATTGAACAGATAATTAGTTTTATCCTTCCGCTGAACTAATATGGTTGTGTATACGCTTGAACAACGCTGCGAAATATTGCGACATTACTTTGGCCGATTTTGCCAAAAAAATCATCTTTTCAGATGAAGCTCATTTTGATCTTGGCGGGTATGTAAACAAGCAAAATTGTCGCATTTAGGGCATAGAAAACCCGCACGCATACATTGAAAAGCCGATACGAAGCGCAAAACGAATCACTGTTTGGTGCGGATTTTGGTCCAGAGGCATAATTGGGTAATTTTTCTTCGAAAATGAGCAAGGAGTGGTCTTAGTCAATTGCGATCGTTATCGGGCCATGTTGAACGAATTTTTGTTTACAAAAATTGAAGAGGAGGATATTGGAAACATTTGGTTTCAACAGGACGGCGCTACGTGCCACAAAGCCAAATCTACGTTTTTTTATAGAATTTAAAAAAACAAAACTTCTTTGGCGGACCTTTAATAATTTCAATGATTGAAATAGCAAATAAATTAAAACTGTTTTTAGTAAAAGCAGTCCAGCAACCAACGCTATAGATGATGATCGATGCAAGAAATAGAAAGAAAAATAGTTATTAGAGAGATATGATCGACGAATCGACGAACGTTCGTACTCTAGGGTTAATATATAAGATTTAAAATACATGTCTTGTTTTACTATAAATTACTCGTATACAAAAAAAGAAAAGTTAAACTGAGAACAAAAGCTAAGTGTATAAATACTAACTTTAAGCAATTTAAAATATAATGATTTGGCATAAATAAATATTCTGAATCTAGAAATCAATATTGTTATGTAAACAATAATACGCATTTTTTAAATAAACTTTACTGTTTATTTTATTGAAGTTTTACTGTTCATTAAAACGAACATATAGTTAAATCAATTTGTTTAATACATACTAAGACTTTTCAAAATACAAACCTTTGCAATCTTTTCTACACACATGTTTAAGACCAATTACTTTAGGCGTCAAAGGGCCAAAAATAAAAGAAAGGTTTTTAATTTCGATGTTGACGTGGTTTAACCCCTTCAAACAAAAGAGAGTATTTTTTTTTAATCAACAAATGCATTCAATTTGTTTATTCATTCGCGCACATACGAGTGCGTATGAGTTGAATAAAAAGGATGTTTAGTTTTTTATTTTTATTTACACCCACATTTAAGTACTAGTTTTCGGTTAAGTTAATAAAAACAATTGCCAGCTAATAACATTTTATCTCCTAGAAGAGGAAAGGATGAAATGTAAAGTACATGGAGAAAAATTTGTAAACAGAATGTGAGGAGAAAAATCAACTTTAAACTTTAGTTATTTTTGCAAGACTGTATTAGTTTAAACTTTAGTTAAGCAAGAATACGAAAATGTTAGTTTAAAGTTTAACCGACGTGTGCATAAAAATTAGCAATTGTTTACTCAAGGCTATCAGAACCCGAACAGCCATGCTTGCCGCAACAAAGTTTTTGTATTCATTAGGACAAAGATTATAATATTGTCTGACAATTTCGTATGAAAAAAAATTAAAGCCGATACGAAAACCTCGTCAACTCTATAAAAACTGACATTTGCATGCAAAACATAATAATTTTTATATTGAAAGTTAGAAATATTTAAGTTTCACCCAATTTTTTATTTTTTTGATAGAAAAAAAAAAAAAATCAGGTCAATTTAATCATTTTCAGTTCGACGTCAGGCTCTCAAAGTCAGTTAATGCGGTAAAACTTATTTGCCTACAGTCTTATATAGCAAAACTCTGTAAATACTAAGTAGCTATTACCTTAAAAAATCACGTTGAAATCAGTGTAGGTCATAAACAAATGAAATGCGAATCGCTTCAGTCGCTGACCGAAAGAAATCGAAAGCAAAATCAAGAACTTTTTGTTCCTTGTTCCAAGAGGTTTAATTTATTTATTTGCTTCTTTAACAATAACTTAGCCTATAGGCCATAATCGGGTTTTTTCAGTTAATACAATAGAAAAGGCCAGAGTTCATCTCTCGCCCTACAAGGTTCACTATATAGAACACAACTTTTTTAAAAAATAAGAAAAAAAATTATTTTATCAATTCATACGACCTGGAATAAAACTAGATGATCCGCAAGTTATTGATACAAAGTGTTTGCGTTAAATGAACATGGCATATTCTACAAAATAAATTTCAAAAATGAACATGTTTAGTCTTCCCATAAACAAGTTTCTGCACTATATTTATATTGAAGATGCCACGCCCATTGTTATTTTTTAGACATTTGATAAAAACCTTTAATTAATTTTTATGCATAAGTTGAAGTAATTAGAAATTAACGAAACTATTTTGTTTAACAATTTCGCTTAAAGACAAAACAAATTCTAACTATTGTCTTTTTTTAATGGTTTAACGAGGCAGTGTTGAATTTTCAATGAATGTACAAAACGCATTTTATTTTACGTTTCTGTTTTTTTCTATGCGCGCGTGTCCACCTTATAGACGCTATACAGGCAAAGGGCAAAAAGTTAGCCGTACATTCTCGAATATAAAGTATTTTTGAAATGTTATTTCAAATATCTTTTGTCTTTTAACACTTTCGAATCTACAAATGTGAGTCTAATGTTTTCTTCCAAAGACCATTTACTTAAAAAAGGATTTTTTCTAGTAAAAGTTTAATTATTTTTCAAAATTGCCTTGCCAAAGTATTTTATATCCGAAGGTATAGGTCGAACTTTTTTCCGGTACGGTGTAGTGTCTGCTTGATTTAAGAAATAAACAGATCAATTTAAGTATATGTCAACTAAACAGATATCTACATTAGCTTAAATAATATAGAGTTTTTAAGTCTTTTGTTTAAAAATTCAAACAAGAATGTGATCAAACTTTATTCCTATTGTTATTCCTTTGTTTGATTTAAGAATACGTCCTTAAATATTTTTCTTTGTGTATTTGCTTGTTTTTTTTTTTTTTTTTGTTTTTGCTGTTAGACCATAATTATTTGGAGATGTTAATTATCAAGTTTCGTTATATTTTGTTCTTTTTAACACCAGAACAACTATAAAAGCCGCAAACAAACCTTGCAGCAATATTCAGTTTTATTTTTTAACTCATATTTGAAATACAAACGAGGAATTGAAAAATATTTTTTCAAAAACAAAATATTTCAAAAGGATCTCCCAAAGTGTATGTGTTTAAAAGTTTACAAATTATTTAATTAAAACAAAAGTTATAAAAGTTAGTAAAAACATTATCAAATACAAGTGTAAGGAATGATTTAATTTTTATTTTAAATATCTGTGTATAAAACTAAAAGTATTATCAGTATATAACGTCTGAAGAGTGGGCAAGTCGATTTCTTGTTACGCAGGATGTTAACTGTAAATGAAGCAAAAGAATATCCATAGTAAAGTTTTATTTTAATTATTTTTATACCCGGTACCAAAAAAATGGTGGGGGTATATTCATTTTGTCCTTCCGTTTGTAACACATTGATATATCCCTTTTAGACCCCATAAAGTATATATATATTCTGAATCGGGGTTTCATTTTATGTCAATCTAGCTATGTCTGTCCTTCTGTCCGTTTGAAAGCACGATAGAGGTCGGATCAAAAAAGCTAGGGGGCTCAAATTTTTTTAGAATATTTCTTATACACAAGGTTTGTTTGGCATTGAAAATGGGCTATTGAATAAAGGACTATATTGAAATATCTCAGTTTAATTTATTAGCAGTAACTTTTTAATTTCGGGTTATGCTTCCTTTATTGGTCAAAACTTCGAAAATCCTGTTTCACTTTAATTCGTACAATTTGGCGATGAAATCGAGTTGAATTGAGTTTCAGGCAAGTTGTGGGTCTTTAATTTGCTCTGGAATAGTTTAGAACTATTTTCCACCCTCATAAGTTATTCCTAATACATACACTTTTTGTTCCGTGTACCATGACAACCTGCGTCCTTCTAAGTTGGCGATCTATATGATACGGTTCCTCTCGAAGATCGTAGAACAGCTGCAAACGTCAGCGCTTTCCAAAACATTTTGTTTGTATCTAAAAAAAACACACACAATGCTACTACGTGGTTTAATTCGTGTAAGCGAGAAAAAGCTAAGGCGTTTTGTTTTTCGGAATGCATTAAGAGGTAGATTTTTTTTATTCTCTTTAGTGCTTAGCTCTCGAAATAACACGACGTATGGTTTTTAATCTTGCGTTCACTACTGTTTTTTAGACTTAATTTTACTATTGAGTCGTATTTTAATTAGAAGCTTCTTTCAAAATATGTCACTTTTTAGAATTAAGTCGTATATAATGTGTACGGCCCCTCATGTTTTACCATATGTGAACTAAATGAACAAAGATTACGTTATTAGCCTCAAACATTCTTTAATATTTTCCGATATTTCTGCAACAGATGGTTTTGTGGTTTCTTACTTCCGACAGTGCTTTGCCAATTCCCAATAATATTTAGGTGATGCTAAATAAAGCAACTTTATGTATATAACGCACTGGTTAACTTAAATGATGACGCTTGTATAAATTCTGATGTTTTATTCAAGTGGCGCATAGTAATTGGTAAGAAACATGACTAAATATCAAAAAATTATGTGACGGTATATTTGGAAATAATAATTTTTTATTAAAAAATGAGATAAAAAACATAGAAACGTGCAGAAGACTATGGTGTTACTACGTAATTAGTTTTAGGAAAAGAAAAAGCGATATTTTAAACCACAGAGTGACGCGTAGTGTAAATAAATTTATGCTAAAAAAAAATGCTAAAAAAGAAAAAAATAATATTTTAACAGCTGCTTCAACGTAATTAATTCCTACAAGAAAGATGCACAAAAATACTAGTAAATATAGAAATCCATCGAAGAACAGGAAGCCTAATAAGTACATATATATAAGCATATATATTGCTATATCTTGTTTTTAGTAGAATTTACAGTTACGTCCAAGAGTTACCTGGTGAAGATCATAAAAATTTGTTTGGATTAGAAGAACTCTTATGAGCACAAACCAAAACTTTTGCACAAGATAGAATATATGTATATCTTCAAAAGCTTAAGTTCTTTTAAAAATTGGTAAGTGTCGTATTGTCATAATGTCATAACTTTTTAAATCTTTAAAAAAGTTTAAAAATGTTAACTTAATATACAACACTTTTAATTTATTTTAAAATTTTAAGCATATTTTAATATTATGACAATACGACACTTAGAACTTCTTGTTAATAAAGCAAATATATTTTAAAAATATAAAAAAATCTGTTTTATGTTTAACACTTATTTTGTGTGTCTGTTGTGTTTCTTTTCTTATTAAAACATTGAAAGTTAAGAATAATAGATTTATGTCAACTTAAAATGAAGTGTATGATTAATTGTCTACATCGATGATAAAAAATTCAAAGTATTTTCAACTGATTAAACACAGACATATTATTTAGAGCAATAAACTACTGTTATAAACTATATACTTTGAGCAATACAATTGCTGTATGACAATACAACGCTTAGGACACCTTGCGGATTTCCCAAATAAATATATTTACTGTATTCACAAGATGTCCTAAATCTAAATTTTCTAAAATAATAACATAAAAAAAAATATATCAGTTGTGAACGACCCTTTATTAATAAATAAATAAATTTAGCCGATTTTGCTAAATTTTTGATAACATATCTTTTTAACGGATATTGGAGGGGCGGCTTACAAACCTTACATACGGCTCGGCCTAGTAGATTCTTAACCGATCGCCGCAGGTATATAAATAGTTATGACAGCACCACAAGCATACTCTACACAGTAATTTTATTTTAGGACAGTTTTAATTTGAAAAGCAACAACAATTTTTAAACTATTGTGAAATCAGTTATGTAATGCCTTTAAGGTACGCTTCTCCCTTTTATTTTCTGCAATCAGAAAGCTATATATCCGAAATTTCATCATTATAAATATTTCTAATTTTGTCGGTTTTATGAGCTTTTATATTTCATTAACAGTAGATTACGTGAAAAGTGGTCGTTAAAGTATATGTACGTATTAATGTACTTTATACTAATGTACTTAATTTATATATTTCAGTTCTTTATGGAAGGTGGGCGATAAAGTGGGCATTTCACCTTTACTTTTTGGAAATATAATAACATTAGTGGGAAAACTATATATGCAAATTTCATTATAATACATCTAAATCTGTCGCTTTTATTAGATTTTGAATTTCATCAATAGTAAATAATGTTAAAAGTAGGCATATCAAAGTAATTTCTGCTAATGAACTTTTTATATAAAGTAATTTATTTTTCTACAAGCTTTGTCGATAGAGAAATGATATGAACTGATGGCTACACTTTATATGTAAAGTGGTTGTGAAAGTGGGCGTGTCGCCTGCATTTTCTCACATTATAATTTCTTCATCATACATCTAATTCTTTCGCTTTTATAAGCTTTTCAGTGGGCATTAGAGTAGGGTTGTCAAAGTAGTTTCTGCTAATAAATTCAACATAGATATTTCAATATAGTGTCCCTTATTCTTTCAACATCGTTGTCCATAGAAAAGTTATATAAATTTAAATAATATCGTTATATGGGAGATAGGCGTAAATGTGGTCGTGCCACCTTAATTTTCCGTTGTTACAAATCTATTGACCATAAAGCAATCTCTTAAAAAATTTCAGAATGGCACATCTAATTTTGTTAGTTTTAAATTTAAAATTTACCGAAAAAAGTACTGCGGTATAAATTTTTGTACAATTTGATCTAGAACTTCTTTCGTAATGTATGGATTTAACCAATTTTTAGGAAAAAATATTTTTTTCACTCAGGAAAAACACTTGAAATTTTATCGCTCTACGTTAATGCGTTTGAACACAATTGCATGTTTTTCGATGTAGGAAGGACATTGTTGTTTTGACCTACTCTTGCATTACAAGCTATAACTCTCTTACTAATGTACCGATTTTGCCTATTTTCAATTCCAAATAAACCTTGTGCATAAGAAATGTTGTGGAAAAAATTGATCGCCCTAAATGAGTGGAATATAGAATATCGGCATCAAGTGAAGGCATTTGACTAGTAGAATACAGTAAACTGTGTAAAACTTCAAAATGAAATATGGCGTCGAAAATAATAAAGAAAATAGCGTATAACATGAAATCATAAAACAAGGGTGAAGGATATTATCAGATTTGACATGGCCAAAAATATCACTCTTACTTGTTTGCAATTATTTACTATTTTAATTAACAATATTTATTTTCTATCTGCTTTATTCATGCAAATTAACAAAGGTTTAAAAAAATTAATTAAATTTTGCGTACCATGCATATAATATGGTGTCAACATAGATTTTACTGTGAAAAATCTTTTGATTTTACAGTATCACAAAACGAAAATTTACGCCCAGATCTGTTTACAAAAATAAATATTAAAATTTGTGCTAAGAATTTTTAAAAGTTTACTCACTTATATGTATGAATGTATACATTAAAAAAATTTTTTTTAAAACAATAAAAGAGTCAAAAATGGTGATTAAATTATACAATTCATTAAAATTAAGATTAATATGTCAAAAAAATGGTTTTTACGATTAATTTGTCAATTTTTTATATGTCACCAAAATACATTAATTTAAATTAATTATTTAAAAATGCGTTGAGATAACACTTTTAAAATCTTATTGGGGCTGATTTAAAAGCTTACGTTCACCACTTAATAGGGACTATGGGGACAATGGGTTACCTAGATTTCGGGATAGCCAAATGATAGACAAATTTCAAAAAGAAGTACTTACATGAGTATATAAATGTATAGATTTATTTAAAAATTGAGTCGTAGGCTGTTGATACTTCGAGAGTTCGTAAGATAATAATCAAAAAGGGTTAAAAAGTGTTGCAAAAAGCGCGGCAAACAGTATAACTATCGTTATACAAAATTCACAATAAATTCAGACCTGAAAACACTTCCTGTTTGAATACTCGTTTAACATTAATATTTAAACAAATTCTGGATTAGAATAAACTGAATGTTATCATTTGACGTAATATACATACATACATATTTACATGCAAAACATAAATACAAAACATAATATACACCTCTGCAGCGTTAAGCTCTAAACACTTACGGCCTTATTCATAACAAAAAGTTGGCATAAAGTTTATTCATAACACACATGTCAATCTCTGGCTATCGATTTGCTAAACTCTTGCTAACGAGCTACCAAACGTTTGCCAACTTGTGAAAAACAGCTGTTCTGTGTTTTTACCTACCTATTCATCCTGTTGCCTATTTACAGACCGTACAGCCTTTGCTTTACATTTTTATAAAAAATTTGTTGTTCCTTTATTTTTAATTTATTTTTCAATTTTAGAAATTGTTAATATGGATGGAAAAACAAAAAATGTCAAAATCCAAAAAATGGTTGCAATTTTTAGGAGTATTATGCAATTTCAGAGTTGATTTATGAAAAGTTGGTAGACGGATAAATGTTTGTTATGAATAAACTCTGTGCCAACGAGCTGCCAAGCTTAATCGGCATTCTAGTTAGCAGCTCCTTGTACGTAGTGTATAAACGGCGGCTAACTTTTGGTTATGAATAAGGCCGTTATACGACAGCAGACTTCACAACTTCACGGCTTCAAATGCTGCCAGAAGTCAGCTTCATAATTATTTTGAAGACAAAAGAACATAATAATCAGCTGATTTGTATTTGAGCAATACAAAATTCAGTGATGCAGCACATATATTTTATAATGAATAAATTTAAAGGTATTAATAAAAAGATGTAATAATATTACGAAAAACTATAAAAACACATCAATTTATTTCTTTATTGTATTTTTGTAATGTTCTTTTATGTTTAATATTAAAAATAAGTATTTGTTCTTATTTTTCCAATTTAATATATACACTATACACTATATTGGTTTATTGCTGCCCATCAAAATAGAAAATAGCCTATGTTGCCAGCAGCAGCAGCAAATGCTGTTGTGCAGTCCTGCTACCGTTAAAATAACCATTTTCATTTAAACACATGAATTTTATATTTGACATATTGCTGCTTGCTGTCTGCTCTCGCCTAAGTGTTTAGAGCTTTAGTTTTCTTTACTATGTCAATTGAATGCTATGTATTAACACTAAAAGTTATATACAACATTTTAATGTTTCAATTGTAAATACAGAGTTCTTGCACATTAAATTTGAATAAAAAAGTTTTTATGAGTATTTTTGTGTAAAAAATATATAAAATAACAAATTATTTTAACTAAAAATAATAATATTCTACCAAAAACTTAAAAAAATTCAAACAAACCAACTAAGCTAACAGATTGTGTAACATATCTACCAAAACTTACAAAGTGGCATCCCTGTAACCAATAGGATTGTCTCAAAATAAACCATATTTTAAAATCAATTTTCCTTTTTCCGTTTCCTCTTAAAAAACGAACCAGCTAATTTTTCAATGGTTTAAATATTAACTGAAAACATTATTACAGACACAAACCCAAATAAAAAGTTGCCACACTTAACCATAACTTACTTCTTTTTACAGCTAGAACGTGAAACCCTACTACAAACATGTTGCGAATTGTTGTCTTGCCTTTGTTGATATTCTTATTCTCCATGGCATGTATGGGACAAACATTTCAATATTCCCGTGGTTGGACTAATGGCAAAAGGACCAGCAATAGCTTAACACTAAGAAGTCTCCTGCACAAAGATGAGGATGTAATACCAGACTTGTTTGAAGTGCAGGATGCTAATGAAAGAAGATTAGAAAGGTTTGGTTATTTTGTAGCAATTGTTAAAGTAATGTTTACGAAATATAATTTAAATTTCAGATGTATTCTACAGCTACAACGTTTAGTTAAAAATCCATTACTTTTGCATGGCCATGCTGGTGCCTTAGCTTTGAATCCATCCGTACCTACAAGCCAAAATGTTAATAGTAACAGCAATAACAACAATAACATGAATAATAACAATCCATATGGTAGGAATCATCAATCAAACGAATTGTTTGAAGAAGCTGGTGTTGGCGGCGGTGGTATAATCGATACAAACGATTATGCCAAACATTAAGAAAAATCATTCATATTTCTACTACCGTTACATGATATGTTCTTACCAACGATGATAATGATTATAATGCTGCTGGTTAAAAGGATAATGTTTTATTATGATTTCAAATCTAAAGTTGTTACATACACGTTTAATTTAGCAAAAAGCTACAAAAACTAAAAAAAAAAAAATATTCTTGAACATAAATTTACAAATAATTATTTTTGGCTGGTTTGTAAATTTTTGAAATTTTAAAATGTTGTAAATACTTGTGTTACACTTATTTAGTTTATTATTAACCCAAATTTAGTGTTAAATACAAACTTTAAATTTATTTAACTAAAAACCACAAGAAATTACTTTGTTTAAATTTTAACTAAAAATTTCGAAAATAAAAGTTTAGTGTTAACTTCAACATATATTTTTATTGCTAAATTTAATTTAAATGGAAAAAAAACAAAAAAATTTAAGATATTTAATTTATTTATGAACTTTCTTTTAAATATAAACGTGATGTATGATGGGCGTTACTGATCGTTTCTAGAATTTATTTAAAAATATGGATTGAACAGTGTACTACTGGCATATGTTCTAATATCAGAATATTGGCGAACACATTATTAATTTGGAAATTACATAAGTTTATTTAAAATGTTTCTCAAATTTGATGGTACCAAGATACCTTTCTACCCCATACTCGCCTAGGACTAGCCAAAAAAATATTCTCCAGAAGGCAGTACCGAAATGTTTGAAGATCATTTATAAAGAAGTTCAAGTCCAACAACATATTGTAAAGTCAACCAAAGTAACAGCCAAACATAAACGATAATGGCCAGTATTATGTAATTGACCCACTAAATAGAATAAATAACAATAAAACTAAAGATAATAGTTTGACCTGAAAAGAGCTAAAATAGCTTATATTTTTCAACAATTAAAAAAGCAAAAACAACAGTTGTACTGCAAACAACTTCAATATCTAACGTCTTGGCAAAATTGCATTTTCCAATTGCAAGCGTTGCCGCCGCGGTATTTCGCTTTGTTTCATAAAAGATGTAGACGTATGAGAATTTTCGACAGCTAAAAAACGCTAGCCATTCTTGTTTAGGTTTGGCTGTTACTTTCGAACAATATTTAAGTTGGAAGAGCAACCTTGATGTTGGAAGACAGAAGAAGAATCAAATTAACGAAATAAAATATAAAACAATTTCGACAATTACTACCTCAGATGACAAGAAATAAAGTAAAAACTTTAATTACTTAAGCAATGGCGACGACATTGTTTCAAAACTATAGTCTGGCATCAAAACTAAGTTAATGACAAACCTTTTATTATTCTCATCACAGTTCATCAACCACAAAATTGTGAAAGATACACCCCAAAAAAATTAAAAAAAAAGAGAATTATGCAACATTAAAAGGATGTAAAACTAATGACAAGCATTTAGGCAGGTGTATAAGATATGTTTCATAAACTCTACATACATACGTATGTATGTCTGCATGCACATATTTTGCTAAGTACTAAACACACAATATACATTGTTAGATGGAATGGCATTAAAATGAACCTTAATCACTTCAACTTCAATTAAATATAATCAAGTTGAACGAGACAGAATTATATACAAACAGTATTTGACTGTGTGTGTAAGCTTATGCCGAATAAAATCATCACATTATCGTTGTATCTTGTATCTTTTAAGGTATTAATACATCTGTAAATAAATATGTACCTCATGTCAAAGACATGCATTGAACATAAACGTAATTGCTTTTGCAAAATACAGAGTCAATTAATTTTATAGGGGGAGAAAGGAATACAAAATCAAGTATCTTATAAGGAGAGACATACATTTTATATTCAGATTTTAATAAAAAAAAACTTGTGTTAAAAATTATGTCACTACTGCTTTTGTAACAATAAAATTTATTACATCTAATTCACTAATGCGAATTGAAGATATGTGAGAAATGTGTGCCGGAGAAGAGATATACAAATTCGTCTATTATCCCGACGTTGCAACTGATAGCCGAAACTTATTGGCTTTTTGGCGATTTTCTGATCAAGCTTTTTTACCAGTAAATATTCCATTATGTCTAGGTTATTTATGCTACCAATTATTTTTTTGAATATCAACCAATCGAACGATGTAAACGTGGACGAAACTTCCCTATTACATGTTACATAAAGTGAAAGTTCTGTATAAACAATTTAAGTGTTCAATTATCTATTCCACAGATGACGGAGAATTGTTAATCATATACGTCCGATTTGATTTGGCTAAAATTTCTCTTGTGGGGTTTTTAATGTCGTAGGACTATGGAAATACGCTACAATCGACGAGTGAATTTAAAACCAATCCGGCGCTTGACATGGCATAGTAATTATGTGTACTTGTAGAACCCTACATCTTATATAAAATTATTAGTATATAAGTATGTTAAGAAACAATATTAAAAAAATTATTTTTTTCTTTTTGGGTAATTGTATATAAAACAGTTTTAATAATATAAATTACTAATACAATAAATTCTTTATTTATATAAATCGCAAATTTCAATTATAGGCATGATTCAATTAATTAAAATCATTTTTAAAAATTAGGAAAATTTTAATTAGTTTTTTAATACTGTTTTAATTTATATTTTTTGCAATATTTTTTCAATTACAACTATAAATTTTTATTTAATTAATAGTATCATTTTGATGATTGGAGCAAAATTAAACATTTTTTTAATTAATAGTATTAATTTCGTAATTGAAATTCATATTTATTTTTTTCTGTGTAGCAGTTGTATGATTTTTGTTTGGTACTTATTAACCCATTTTTGCTAATTCTGTCTTATTTCTTGAATAAGCTCTTGTATATACTTTCCACGATGTTAATGTTAAAAAATTCCTGGCAAAATTCAACTTTTTAATATATTGCCATCTATTCATTTCTAGTTTTTTCTAAGTATGAGAAAATTTTGGAGGAAACACGAAGAACTCAATTTTTTAAACACACAGCCTCCTTTTCACTTTTCCCTTCTCATGCTTCTTAATAAGAGAAAAAAGTTATATTAAAAAATAAATTGGATTTATTAAAGGCTTTTAGTAAATATTTTTGAATTTTCAAAAAAAAATTTACCCTCTAATATTATTTCCTTTTTCCAACTTTTTTATACCCTTCACACAGTGAAAAAGGGTATATATAGGTTTGTCATTCCGTGTGAAATTTTTACAATTCTCATTTTCGACCCCATAAAGTATATATTTTCTGAAAGCTTATGAATAGGGGAGTCGATTAAGCTCTGTCATTCTGTCCGTCTGTCCGTGTGTATGTTGAAATCAACTTTTTGAAGCCCTCCGAAATCGCTTGGACCCGGGTGAGGTACTAAAATATCAGAAATATTCGGGAGTAGATCGGTATTGAAAATCAGAAACATCGGTACATAAACAACTGAGATATGAGCAAAAACCCACGACCACCTGGATTTTTTTTTCACAAAAACAACATTACAACAACAACATACATACATACAAACGTGTAACTGGTAAGTGTAAACGTGGGATCGAATCCCAGCTGAGCCAAAAATTTTTTTTTTTTTTTAATTTTTTTTTATTATTTTTTTATTTTTTATTTAATATATTATTTATATTTTTATTATTTTTTTTTGTTTTATATTTATTATTTATATTTTAATTATTTTTTTAAAATTTTTTTTTTTGAATTTTTTTTTAAAATTTTTTTTTTTTTTTTTTTAACATACATACGTTAATTTTTAATTTTACAATGGGATGTTTTTATATATGTATGTTTTTTTATATGTATGTACGTATTTTATATGAGATGAATGGTGATACAAATAATTCCAATTACAATAAACGTACTTAAATAACATAATAAATATATCACATTTTATGTAGGGTTTTTTGAGTAACGGCAATATGCAATCTATTTTTAAGTTTAAAAAATGTTTTTTTCCTTTTTTTTCCCGATTAAAAATGTTAACAACTCACTGTAAATTGTTTTTTGAAGAACTTTATTATCTTTTATCTACAATAAATGTTTAGCATTAAGTGGTCAAAATCATGACAACAGGGTTCGAGTGATTTCACACTTCATTACAAATTTAATGGTTCTGGTTGTCTATATATTTGATTTTTTATTGAAAAATTCCTCAATCATTGCCTTTCTTGATACAAATAAGGACAACACATTGACTACATTTATGTTCAATGTATTCAAAGTGTGTGTGTGTGTGTGTGTACACATGCATGTTTGTATTCAAAAAGGGTGTATCAGTAGGAATGCCCTTCTTCAATTTAAAATAAAAACCACATATTTTTCAAGATAGTTCTGATGTTTACTTGAATTGTAAAGAAAAAAAAAATTTCACAAAATCCTACGTAAGAGAATGATCTTGGTGTCCAGATGATATCAGAATTTTTTCAAAACTTTAAAAATGGATTATTTCATGCGCGCTGTGGCGTCGTCTTGCTGAAACATGTCGTTTAGATCCATGCCGTCCAGTTGAGGCCCCACGAACTCCGTTATTATGTTCCTGTAACGAATGCCGCTCACAGACGCTGCAATTTAGCCATTATCTTCAAAAAGGTAATCCCAATAACTCGCCTAACTCAAATCCGCACCAGACTATAGCTCATTGTGGTTGCATTTGTTTCTCATGGACTGTCGGCGATTTTCATGGTCTGCTGGTTTGAGCTTACAACTGCAATGTTTTCTAGAGACCGACCGGTAAATT
Source organism: Phyto melanocephala (assembly GCA_941918925.1). Taxonomy (NCBI): domain Eukaryota; kingdom Metazoa; phylum Arthropoda; class Insecta; order Diptera; family Rhinophoridae; genus Phyto; species Phyto melanocephala. The sequence continues at coordinate 176,746,817 of OW799233.1, read as the reverse complement.
GACGCACAGAAGTCTTACTGACCATAACAGACCTAGTTTTAGGAAATTTTCGAACACAATTTGAATCGCTGAAACATTAGGTGCTGTTTCCCGACTAAAAATTCTATGAAGTTTGCGAGCGGTCTCAACATGACTTTCCAAACTTTAGTACTAACGTTTCACAATCATAATGCGTTGCTCTTTCGTACAGCGCTCCATTTTTATACTCTTGACCTGTGGTGTCAGTTTTCCTTACATGTTTTTACCATAACAATGAACACTTTTCAGCACTAGGATGGTTTATAGACATGATTAGTTTTAATTATAGGTATGATATGCCTCTATAGCTATTCATAAATCATTTTAAACAAATCGCTCACTAATCATAAAAGTTATAGGCAAAAATATTTTTTTAATATGTCAAGTTACTAAAGCAAGTTACTAAAGAACACTCTAAAGACACCTATAGGCCGTAGTCGCAAAAATTATTGCGGAGAAAAACTGACAAAGCTGCTAGAAACTAACTGGGATATAAGCACAAAAATACAACTACTTCGGTGTTTTTCCAAAAACGATTTTTTGCAACTTATGGACAACAGCTAAGAGTAATATGGGTATCAAAAGATAGCGCTTGTCCAAAAGAATACATTCAACTATTAACAAGTTAGAGTTCAAAATGGTGTCCGGAAAAATGAATTATTGGTCAAAGATAGTAATTAAGGCTTAACCCCCACAATATAGGCATCAAATTAAAGGGTTTGACTGTTATAATATAGCCAATTATGAAAAAGTTTAAGTGCAAGATAGTGCTCTAAACAAGATTGCGACTAACTTTTTTTCTCAACTCCATTAATATGGGTATCAAATAAAAAGGCTTGACACTTGTGTACATGATGGCATGGTGTAATTACATAAGGTGATAGCGTGAAGGGGAGCATTTTTGGGGTTTTTTAATATATGGAGTTTAAAAATTCTTGGTACCCAAATCTCTTTTTTATATATGGAGTTTGACAAACATTGGGACACAAAAAATAATCAGCTGGGCTGGCACCAGCTTGTTAATTACTAGTTAATAATTTTTTTCTTTTTAATTATTAAAATTGGTTGGCTGCATATGCATATTGCCAGGTTATCCCTCCAAAAGTGTTTGTAGTGCGACTTACTGATCACAAGATTTATTACTTGTGATTTAGTAAGTCATGTGCTGATTCAGGCTCCGCAAGTCGACCTATACCTTTGTATAGGAAGTCGGAGATACTCGAACAATAAATAAAAATTGAGTTTAATAATTCTCCTCCGGTTACAAAACTTTGGTTCAGGTACCGCAGGTCGACCTATACCATTTTATAGGAAGTCGGAGATGTCTGAACAATAATTACTGCTGAGTTTTATGGAACTCCTCCAGTCTCATATTAATTGAGTTTATATGGTACTCCTCCAGTCACAAGTAAAATGAGTTTATTTGGTACTCCTCCAATTAAAACGAACACACGGGGTTAACTGTAGAATAGTCTGGAAACTGTATTCAAAGCACAGTTACGCGACGCCACACAGTTAACCTCGCGAAAGTGAGACGCAAAACTCTCGAAGTCAGATAAAAAGGGACAACCTGATTGCCATTAAATGATAATGGCAAAAACGCGCGAGCTCTTGACCTGACCAGAGCTGAATCACGACTGTGAAGTTAATAATTGGAAAAAACAGGAGTCCAATTCCAGAGTTGACACTTTCACAAAAAAAAGTGACACTTAATTTAAAAAGTGCGTTCTTACTGAGACACCGTGTACATATAAAATTCTACGACCAAATTTATAGAACATGTTAACCATAACAGCCAACTTGCGTACATACTCGTTTACTATAGACGTACGTAACAGTGTGCTCAAAAATTTAACTTTGAATCTATTGCCAATATAAATTTAACAAATGACAAGTAAAGTTGAAAATTGATTTAAAAGAAATTTCCTACATTTACAAATCCACAACATACTATAGTATCAGTTATTAACTATTTACTATACATTTATACATACATACATACATATGAACATATATATTGTATCTATGGTATATAGTGTACAATTTTTATTGATATATTCAATTTTTATGTGACCATACGTATGCACACACATACATACATATATACACTGCTGCTCACTTGAATAGGTTCACTGTTATACATTTAGTTTACTTTGTTTGGATAAACAAAAAAGGAACTTGTTTTATGACATTAAAAAACAGTGAAATATTACATGACAAAATATAGTAGTAAAGAGCTGATTTTTAACAATTGTTTTTCCAAAATACTGTTTTTATACCCTTCACACAGTGAAAAAGGGTATATATAGGTTTGTCATTCCGTGTGAAATTTCTACAATTTTCATTTCCGACCCCATAAAGTATATATTTTCTGAAAGCTTATGAATAGGGGAGTCGATTAAGCTCTGTCAGTCTGTCCGTCTGTCCGTGTGTATGTTGAAATCAACTTTTTGAAGCCCCCCGATATCGCATGGACCCGGGTAAGGTATTAAAATATCAGAAATATTCGGGAGTAGATCGGTATTGAAAATCAGAAACATCGGTTCATAAACAACTGAGATATGAGCAAAAACCCACGACCACCTCAATTTTTTTTCACAAAAACAACATTACAACAATCACATACATACATACAAACGTGTATACTGGTTAGAGAAAATGTGGCATCGAATCCCAGCTGAGCCAAAAAAATTTTTTTTTATTTTTTTTTTATTTTTTATTTAATATATTATTTTTATTTTTATTATTTTTTTTTAATTTTTAATTTTTTTAAAAAAATTTTTTTTTTATTATTTTTTTGTTTTATATTTATTATATATATTTTAATTATTTAAAAAAAAAATTTTTTTTTAATTGTTTTTTTTAAATATTTTTTTTTATTTTTATTTTTTTAACATACATACGTAAATTTATAATGTTACAATGGGATGTTTTTCTATATGTATGTTTTTTATATGTATGTACGTATTTCATATGGGAATGGTGATACAAACTACTGTTATAGCGTGACTACACGTTGTGAAGGGTATATAAGATTCGGCATGGCCGAATATAGCGCTCTTACTTGTTATAAATACATTTTTTTTGGCTCATATAAAAAGGTTAAACATAATTATTGTTTAACAAGTAAGAGTGTGCTATATTCGGCAGTGCCGAATCTTATATACTCTTCATAACGTGTAGTAATGCAAAACCAATTGTTTGTATCACCATTCATCTTATATGAAATACGTACATACATATAAAAAACATACATATAAAAAAACATCCCATTATAAAATTATAAATGGAGTTTACGTATGTATGTTTCAAAAAAAAAAAAGTTTAAAAAAATAAAAAAAAATTAAAAAAAAAAAAATAAAAATTAAAAAGAAAAATTAAAAACAAGAATAATAATATAATAAGTAGTTATTTTTTAATAGAAGAGGGGTGTAACTGATTATGGCTCATAGGCTAGGTTACTATTATTGTAATAAATAAATTGAAATTAAAATTGAAATAAAAAAAATTAAAAAAATAAAAACCTAATAAAAATATAAATAATATATAAAAAAAATTAAAAGAAAAAAAAAATTTATTTTTTGCTCAGTAACCACGTTTGTATGTATGTTGTTGTAAAAAAAACGAGGTGGTCGTGATTTTTTGCTCATATCTCAGTTGTTTTTGTACCGATGTTTCTAATTTTCAAAACCGATCTACTACTATATTTCTAATATTTTAATATCTCATTCGGGTCCAGGCAATATCGGGGGGCTTCAAAAAGTTGATTTCAACATACACACGGACAGACGGTCAGAGCTTAATCGACTCCCCTATTCATAAGCTTTCAGAAAATATATACTTTATGGGGTCGGAAATGAAAATTGTAGAAATTTCACAAGGAATGACAAACCTATGTATACCCTTTTCCACTGTGTGAAGGGTATAAAAAGCAACTATTAGAAATTATTGTTATTAAATTTATTATTATTATTTAAATATTAATTGTTATGAAACTTCATTTATTTTAAGATTTCTTATATTAATACAGTTGCAGTACTCAGTATATCCTCCTCTATTATAACTTCAAAAAAGCCATTTTGGAGAGAGTCGGTTTTTAAGTCTTAAATGAAGTCCTCTTTGATTTCACAATGTCTTCTCGACTCATATAATTTACGAGAAAACAATCGCCACACATTTTCAATAAGTTATGAATACCACCCCAAATAATTAACTTTTAATCTTTAAATATTTACATTCTTTTATTACCCTTACTGTATGAATCAAGGCTTCGTATATTTGAAATATTCTCGGAATGGTTCTAAGGGCAGTAGAGAAATGTGGAAAAGGCATTTCAAGTACATCCATGTAATTATACGCGTTTATTTATGTAAACAAATTTAAGCTCAGAAGTCCCGTAATATAAAATTTCCCTCTACATACAGTTGTTCAGACGACTCAGATAACATTCGTCTTTTCGCAAATCATGGAAATAACAATTATTACCATCTGAACCTTCCAACTTAATTTTTTTTTAAATAATATGTTGCCATTCCTTTTTATACCACATGTGTTTATGGGCAAACTAAAGTCGTTTTGCTTTAGTACTGATATTTCTGTGGCTTGGAGCTAAAAGGGCCAATGTCAAAATATTTACTTTAGAGAAAATTGGAATTGAACTTTAACTTTTATAGATGCTTTCATACTAAAATTTTCCAGCATTTTATTTATAAAGCTGTTTTAAGTTAAGTATGACTTTAGCTGTTTTACCATAATGAAACAAATCTAATGCAATGATTAACTCAAAAGAGCAAAAAAGTGACATTGGCCCTTTTATCTCCAAGCCACAGATTTCAAGGTACCTTTTTTAATTTTTTAAAAAAGCTTGCCACTTGGTATAAACATTTTATTACACCTAAGCTTGCCGTAACACCTGTTTTCTGCCTAATTTTACAGCAGAATCACTAAAATAAAATGTTTCTCTCATAATAGCTCTCTTGTCCATTTCTGTTATTACCCTGTGCATACATCCTTTAATGTTTTTTTTTTCCGTAATCGCTTTTATTTTGCCGTTTTATGCTTCAGATAACGGCTTACTTGCAATATTAGGAGACTGGAAAATATTTCAAATATTTGCAAACACTAAAAATGTTTAGGGAATTTATCTTTTGCCAAAAATAAACTGATTTTATTCGTAATGAACCTAATGAAGTGAGCATAAAATTATATGTGTTTTAACTTTATTTTTAAATAAAATCAAAAAATAACAAAAACTATTTCTTGTATCGCTAGCTTTCATATTTATAACTATTTTCATATAAAAATCCTTTAATTTGAATTCTAATAAATTCCTCCCTTTAAGTATACTCGTATGTTCAGAACCATTTCAAATAAAAAATGAAATAATATATGTTCCTATTCAGGTGAGTGGCAGTGTATGTATGTATCTATTTTTAATATGTATGAAGAAGATATATTTACTGTTTTATATTATTATAAATTATTGAATACCTGTAAAAATTTATTGGTTGTTTATTCCATTAAAGTTATGTGGCATTTGATGAAGGTGGGTGGGTTGTTTTAGCGGCAATGTTGGTTTCTGTCTATTTGTTGATTGAATTAAATTCAATGGTTTTCAGGAGGAATCGACTCTCAAATAGTAATAATGTTGTTGTGCTAATGGTAAATTTAAAACTTGAACATTTTACAATGATTTTTATTGTAGTGTAAAAGTTTTCTATGTTGTTGTTGTTTTATTTTACAACATTCTAAAATGTGCTGACACTTAAAAGTAGGTATTTATTGTTTGAACTAAATTGCCATTAGTTGTTGTTGATAGACGACTCAATTAACAAATTATTTATTGAACTAAGAGAAAAATACTTTAATGAATTTCAGATTTAAGTAGGCAATTCCTATTGTGGGTAATGTATTATAAATAGACATAAGGTTAGTATGTTTTCAATATTTAATAGGGTTAAAAGTTAATAAACGTTTATAATGTTAATTTTTGTATGAGCATAATTAAGTTCAAATCGTTGTCGAAGTCATGATTATTAAATATTTCCCGAAACAAAAGTCATTTTTAAAATTCAGTCAAACCAACCCGTTGTTCGTAATTAGTAATGAATCATGTAAAACAGTTCCCCACGAGTCTTGTAAAGCAAGGACTACCATAAAAGATCTAGCACCGTCTCATCTCCTTCTTCTGTGTAGTCAGTATATGGCAGATTCAGCCTTCAAGTATTCGGATAGGCTACAACCTTTGCCAGGTAAGCAGTTGAAATAAATAGCGAGAGAGATGCGTTTAAGAATCTGTATTGTTCACAGTGACGACCAAGATTTTAAGGTTTATATTACCGATGATGGGTAACTGCAAAATTTCTCTAACGCACAAAACAAAACATCTCTGGGCATAATTCTGGCTCGAAATCATCATGGAAATTTAACATTTAACACAGAGTGAAGAAGTCCACGATAGCCTACTACACATGTCGTAAGATGTTTGGTGAGCAATTCTTACGTCCAATTCTTACTTTGGTATGTTGGACTGCATTGAGGCGCAGATAATTTTCAGAACTGTTGTACAGGGTCCAAAAATCAGCATGTATTGGGATTACGGGTTCATTATAAACTAGTCCTTCAAAGGCATTAAACACTGCGTTTCACCTCGTTCCCATGGACCTTTATATTGTAACCATACCTGCAATAAGTGGGATAGGACTAACCTATTTAGTAGGGAGCATTGACATCAGGGTCTATATGAACGGTTGCAGAATGGTTGGATCCGTTGTTGTTCTCTGACAAATTAAGGATAGAGCTCTCTCTCCGCCTTCCGGATGAAATATTCGCTATTTGGGAGGCATTTAGAATACTGAATGACAAGAATATTCACGGGAATTTTGGTACATAGTCAGTGGGCACTTTTGTCGCTCTGGTCATACACCACCACGCATAAGTCAGTTGGTCAATGTAGGAAAGAGTTGTCAAGGCATGGTTAGGTGACTGTCGTTCCTCTGTTAACGATTGGGCAGTTGAGCTAGCCAGGAGATGTTTACTTTGGATATCTCCGATGCAAATGTAGTTGCAATACCATTGGGGACTATTAAAAGCAAGATCGGAATAGCTGAGAATAAGTGGTGTGGACTGGATAAATGTAAAGTGAAGAGGCTTATGTGGCCTTCCTTTGTTATCAAGCGCATATCGAAAGTTGCGAGTCCAGGTTTGAAGGTCAACTAGATTTTGCTGCGGTATTGACGGGTCACTGGATATTAGGAAAGCATGCAAGCCAACTCGGACTTATCTCGAATGAACATTGTAACAGCTGTGTGAAATTGGGGAAGAAGCAACTTAAAGTATGTTCTTTAATAACTAAGTCAGTTAATTCTTCATTTAATTGCTGACAATTCGAATAGTGATCTGGTAGTCTCAAAGAGACCCCCTTGTCGAAGAAGAAAACAAAGGTGGTGATTCACCGACATATTTTTTAACTTCAATTATAGATCTCTAGTAGAACCCTTATATCATTAGATAGATTCGCAGGGATCAATACAGAGAAGTATTTTATTTAACAGCAGAATATCGACGTTTATTCATATGCTGTGGTATGTTATTCTGATAATTTAAAACTGACTCTTGCCCGATGTCGTTTCACTTCTATTTTTCACTAACGTTTATAGTTCAGTTATTTAATTTGTATCATGATTGTTGCGAATCAGCTGAATAAATCTGTCATATAAATAAAACGTGTTACAGCTTATTTAATAGATTTTTACGAAGAGGACACAATGTATTGACTTTTGTTTAACGAGGAAAAGAGACAATATTACATTTTTACAAACTAACACACACACATTTTAACGATACTGCAAGCTGTAAACTAAAACAATACAAATCTACTAACTGAACCATTAATTTGAATGTTACATTGAGAACAAACTGCGGAGGCATGAGATCTATAGGTAATCAAATAAAAAAAAAAAAAAAAACATAAACAAATATAAACAAAATTCATTAAATCTTATTGTTTGTAATAAAACACTTTGTCTCCAATTTAAGTACCAACCACCATAGCGACAGCATTTGCCCAATAAAGAAACACATTCAAGTATGATTGATAAAACTAATTACATTTATTAAAAGTAATACATTTATGAATGATATTTAAATATATTACTGTGATGCTGATCCAAAACAGATTCTCCCAACCACCACTTAAAATACAAGACAATAATGAACTTGTCGTTTGTACAATAGATGTAAGCAGGTTTCCCAGTCCTTTAAATATTTGCACAACAACAACAACAACAACAGAAATAAATGAGATAAATACTCGCCATGGCATAAATAAAGAAATTAAATTGTCTGTTTTTATAGACAGAAGAAGCTGAAAATTATGAACGCAAAAACATGTTTTCAAATTGAATTCCTAACAAGCTAATCGATCCTCAGGGATAATAAAAGCATGCGAAAAACATACGCACTTACATCATAAGCCGTCGGCAATGGGCTATAAAAGTCTCTGGACGCAATGTGAGCTTTGGGAACTGGGGAATATGATTTTTATATCTCGACACAATTACAACAACAATAACAACAACTATGGTAAACGTAAGAAAATTAAAAACCTTACAAACATATTTCACACACTCACTCAAACACTTGCACTTGTAATCTGAACTGAAATAAAAGAAAATTCATCCACTGCCAACAGCATGAGATGAAGAATTGCTGTATCTAAAGGAATAAAATACGAGCCCAGTGTAAAGAGCGTATAATGAACGAGTAAATAGGGTGGGTTGTTATGAGTTGAATTGAAGAGGTTGACTTCTGTTTATTGTCAAGTGTTTTTATCCTCTGTTAAATATCACTAAAGTAATGCGTATGTTTGATGTTGAAGCTAACTCGCACGAATATGACTATGATAACCTGTACGATAAAAAAAGTGTAAATACATGTTAGGTTGGCCTGGAAGACATTTCGTTTTGAGGTCCAATATAAAACAGTAAAGGACGATTTGCCTAAAAGTATGTATTTCAGTTAAGTTAATTATAAATTAATATTTTTATTCGAACTTAATGATTTTTTTTGTAACTTATTGTTAATTATTTATTGTGGCTTAAGTTAAATTTAAATTGTAAAGCTGTAAGAATTTTCGAAACAAGCATCGACTTTGTCATCAGCTCTCTTTATCGGTATGCTGATATAATATCTGAAGCTACTATTTTGTTACAATTTAATGAAATTAGAAAATGGGAATCATAACATTTATTTTTACAATTTTTCGTTCTTATCAATTGACATTTTCTTCATGTTTATATTTTCTCACATACTTTTTATTAATTAATTAATTAATTCAAAACTATTTTAGAAAGTTTAATAATTTTTAAAAAACGAACTTAACATTATTTATTTATTTATAAAAATTATAAACTTTTTTATTTCACATAAATGTACAATATATTTCGTTAGCTGATGATGTCGATTGTGTAAAAAGTTATTATTCACCGTTTTAAATTTTAAATGAACAATTCTTGAATAACAGAAATAATTTTCTCTCTTGCCTAATAAATACAAACATTTAAATATAAATAAATGTATGTGAGTTTGTTGTAGTTGTACAAAAGGATAATTGCATTAAAATGCAATTACATGGAAGTTGTTCACATCCCAGTTTCACTGCAAACAAAACAACATAAATGATAAAAGTGAGTATATTTGTATGATTGAATAAGCAAGCATGCCAAATGACAACAACAACAACAATAGAACCAACAAAAACAATAATATAGTGACATGTTTTCCCAGGATATTAAATGTACTTTCGTACTTTACTTGTATTGTTGTGACCGTGTCTTTAACTCCATGTATACAAATACATCTATGAGCCTGTTTGTTATCACTGGTATACAAATCTCTCTTTGTTTTGCAACTGTTTGTAAATAGATGCTGTGAATGTGTTATCAAAGTTACCATGTTTGTTATTGTTGTTATTGCTGTCGCATGACAAACATTTTTCTCATTGTTAATGTTATTTTGTGATATTTGTTTTAAGATGATGATGTTGTTATTGTTTTCAACTGGATTCGTTGATGTTGTTGTTCCTGATTATCATCAGTGGAGTGCAATTGTAATTGAAATGGCTTTTATAGTTTTGTCTGCATGCAGAAATTGCTTTTAATGAAATGAATTTTCCAAAAATTGTTTTACAATTGAAGGTGGGCACATGTACATATTACATACATATGTATGTGTGTATATACATACATACATATGCATGTATGTATGCATATATGTAGGTGTATGCCCATTTTCTCGTATGTGCTGTTTTAAGAAGCCGAACGATAGCTTGGAGTAAAAATTTTACATTTGTTTTGTTGTTGTAACGAAAACGAATTACATGCAGAGCGTGAATTCAAAGTAATTGCTGGGATTGTGAAAACGTGCACACAGTTGGGTTTTGCAGTTTTTTTTAAACAATTATGCAAAGGTAATCGATAGGGACTCTTTATTGTGCGTCACTTGGCTGTTGTTGACAAAAAGTTTTCATTTATCTGACAAACTGCAATCATCAATTGCAGCAATGTGATGAATGATGTAAAGGGAAATAGAGAATCGGAATTTAAAATCCAATAAGAAATACTACATACATATAAAATAAAGACATATTCTGTTATATCAAAACTGAATTTTATGTTGCATTTATACATGCCCTCAAATGTTTCTGTTGAAATTATGTTTACAAACAAAGCGGTTCAAAAAAAAAAATAAATAAATAAATAAATAAAAGCAACTCTATATTATTCGAAGTCCGAAGTACTTCTTCAGAAATTTTATTCGATATGCCGTTTCAAAAGATATGTACAGGCTTAGAAGAAATTAGTGGCATTTTGCGTGAACTGCAAGCATGAAGATTGCTTTATAGCACTATACGACGAATACTTTGCGGTATAGCCAATGCTTTTCTAAGATTCTAAGATGACATTAAAGGAGAATTTTTTCACGTTTGAACTAAAACCTTCAACATTAGAATTGACATAATTCGTTTTTGGCTACGTGAGTCCACTTTATTTTCATATCTTGATGCATTATGGTCATTTTATTAGAATACCTAAGGAATTTTCTTATTTTGATATACGGCTTACTTTAAAATAACAGTCTCATTTGCTATAAAATTTAATAGAAAACTTTAGTAAATTTTCAAAGACAAAATGAAAAAATAATTTTTTAAAACAAGAAATAGTCCTCACTTTGCATGAAAGAAAAATGTATCGCTACTTATTTCTAAATAACTCCTAAATGCTTGGAAATAAAAAAAAACATTATTCAGCTGACTTAAAGGATATTTTATTGTTAACAATTTGGTAATATTTTTGTAAAAATCGGCCTAATTATTCTTTAGTGATGATGTAATGTATCAGCATAATCTTGTTGTGGGTGAAATATTAGGCATGCCAGAGCATGTACAAAAATCTGAGCACGGTAGAAAACGGATTTAAACTTAGCGCGTCAAAACTTCTATAGTCCATATAGTTTGTTAAAGGACGGGGATTTTTTTTTTGCAGACCAATGTAATTTGACTACTGATTCAGCCAGAGATGTCAAAAATACATAAGTTGTGGTTAATAAATATAAACTTTGTAACAATAAAAAAATCGAATACAGCACCATCTGTTGTTACATTTTTCTATGTATAGCTTAAGAATTATATTTCCATTCCTTCAAAAATTAAAAGTCTGATAAAAAGGAAATAAAAAACATAGAAGTCAGTTTCAGTTCTTGGTTTTTTTCATGTCTAGTATAAAAAAGTTGATTTTGTTCCACTTTGTTCTCAGCTATAATCCAATCCCAGATATAATTCAAAGGCATAAAGGTATAACAAACTTGATAAGTTTCACGTACTACGGTCAAGTTTGACCGACGCACAGAGGAGTATTTGACCTGAAAAGCTGGTCAAAAAGGCAAAACTGAATTTTAAGAAATCTTAAGAACTAAGTACGCAGCTCGACAGACAACAATATTTTACATTATATTGTAAATTTTTAACACTTTTAGTTGCGATTTGTAGCTCTGAGACCCTGCTAAAGTCAGGAAAGTGAAGAAAACTATATGAGATTTTAATGTTTTTTTCGGTTACTTGATGTTTTTATGATATTTTGTTTGTGGCTAAACGAATAAAGGTTTAACAATCATTTTTTTTTTCGCTGAAAGGTTTGATCAAAAGTTACTTAAAAAAGCAAAAAATTTTAAATATGTTAAATATTCATGTTGAAACAAATTGTTTAAAAGCTAAAAAAAAAATTATACACTTTTTTTTGCCAAAAAAAAGAAAAAGGAGAGGTTTTTGAAAGTGAGGTTAGCATCTCTACGAATTATGTTTGATACCACAATAAAATTTGGAATCTCTAATTTCAGAAACAATAAAAAAATTTTGCGCAAGTTTGCGCCATTATTTTTGACAATTTTTTTAAATTTTCACATTTTTTCCATTTTTGTTCATCAGGCACTTTTTCTTATACATTTATATCGTCATAAACTTTTATGTATTTTGAATTATGGATTTTAACTGTTATTCACATCACTTTTAACACTTTACAATGTTAATACCTGTCTATAATTATAAATTTGAAAAATTCTTTATTATCGATAATAGTTATAAGGGAATGTCCCACACATCCCCATAAAGGACATTTTTATATACCTGCTCTACAAAACATTATTTGTAAAAAAATACCGTACCTAATAAGAATAATTATTAAAAGCATTAAAATAAGTTTACAAAAAATAAATACAGGTACATTAAATATACATGGGCACTCAAGTATCAGGCTACCATCCAATTGTCAGAAGAAGCTGCCGAGGCCAGAAATAAGCCCTTACGATTATATCGTAAGAATTATTCGAGGAAATTCAGCAGAAGCAATACAAATCGAGATGTCTTGAATAGGTTATTTCTGAGCAGTGACCCTTTTATAAGCTGCAGTACGCAAAGAGAACGGATTTATAAAAAAGCTTTTTCATCAGAAACCATCACACTTCTTCTTCCTGACACCGAGGATGCAGCTAATAAGGATATACATACGACATAATAATTATTGAAGAATTTTTATTAGTTTAACTTTTCCATATATTAAGTATTAAATAATATAAAATAAATATAATAAAAAAGTCTTTTTTCATAAAAAATACTGTTTTTTAAGAGCCTTACAATTTTCAAAATTTTGTTTTTAATTAGACCGTAAATCATATGTTTGCATTTACATACAGTGTGTTAAGAATGAGTTTAAACCTTTAAAATCAACATTTGTTAATTGAGTTTTACTATTTATACCGACTTTTATTCCTAAGAAATGTGGCTTTTGGAAAAAACTTAAAAATTTAAATTTGTTGTTCTTAAATTTTTTTTATGGCATTTTGAAAACAAAAAATTTTACGAATTTTGCAGGAAAAAATCTTTTTTTCGCCATTACATTTTTAATAACTCCGAAAAGTAATAGATAGGAAATAAATGTGTTTGGTTATTTTAAGCAGAATCTTCTGATCCTCCTGCTATTAAAATCGGAGAACCCGTTTTCAAGTTATGACAAAATATTTTAGGCAACCCAACGATTTAGAGAGTTAAATATGCCACGCCTTTAACAGCAAATCCTTACGTGCTAGAGAAAAACAAAAAACAGATTTGAATTAAGGGCATCAAAATCAATATAGTCCACATACTTTTATTTCTAGCAGAGACAAAAATTTTTTTGCGCAGTGTAATTTTTTCAAAATCTGCCACTAGATTTCTTATATCATACTACACCTAAAACTATCAAAAAACTAGAACTTTTAATTCAAAAAACACGTTTAATAATATTGGCGTTTTAACGACTCTTTTACTCTATTCTTTCGGTAAAATTGTTTGCACCACAGAAGAATTTTAGTAGATTATCTTTTACCATAAGCACTTTGTAGTAAAAGTACTGTTTTGTTGAAAGCAAATGCCTTTTTTTTGGTACGAATTTATTAATTTTATGTTAATAAAAATTGTTGATCTTGGTCTCGGTCACCTAACATAATAACTGTGTTATTTACAGTAGTCGGGGTAAAATAAGGGCCGGTATAAAAAGGACACTATACAGTTTTCATTTTCAATAAATGTTTTAGGACATAAATAAGTAATCGATGCTTGTATTATTGGAGCCGTATAATTTCGTTTAGATTAAAATGAACGCCATGTACTTGTTTAAATTGAAAATCTTACTTTAAGGCACTGCAGGGAGCATTCGTAAGGGGTAGAGTGTTGCATAAATTAACAATTTGTATTTTGCATCTGTTAACTTGTTAAGTGTAAGAACAACATTAAAATTAATAATCAATTTTCAAAACTTAATGCATCCTATATGGTGTGATTCATTTGAAGCCACATTGTAATTGGTACTTAATCTTATTTAATTGATCAATTTTCATGTATTATGTAACTAAATAAGTTGTTATAATTTCATAGTTTTGTTAAATTTTTATTTTGATAAAATGCTAGTTAAAATTGGTCACTCGACATTTTCAAGTGGAATGAATTTTCGAAACCAGTTTCGAAATAATTATCAGCACCTTTTTAATAGGAAATAATACATAAATTTTTGTTTAAAAAATTTTGTGTTTTTATTAAAAATAATTGTTTGAAGTATGTTAATGATGTTGTCATTAATAGCATACATGTTGTTATCTAGTATAAATATTTATTAAATATATAAGTAACAGAAGAAAATGCTTAAAAATTTTGTAAGTGAATAAATAATATTCTTTAAGCCCTAGCAAAGAAAACAAATTATTATCTCTAATCTCGCTGTCTTAATTGCTCTTAAAACTTTTCTTAATTACTTTGAAATACTCTTTCAAATACGCGCTCGCTCCCTTCTTTGTCCCCCAACACAATTGCAGAATTGCATTGATTATTGTTTTGAAAACTAATCATTGAAATATGTTTCAAATTCCCACTTAATCTCTGGTAAATTGAAACTTTTATCAAATATGCTATAATCCTTTAATCATACATTAAAAGGCACAACAACTCAAAGTCAATTTAAAGCAAATAAATATCCAACACTTGCTTTAAATATGTAACACCCTTTCTATAAATACAAATGCACACATGCAAACATGAACTTAGGTTATAGGCATTTAATACAACAACAACAACAACGACGACAACAATTACAATAAAATACACAAAAGTATCAAACAATAAAAACAAACAAACGAACAAACAAAAAAATGAGCAAAATAATTGTGACAACGATTTGCAACATGATACCCGTGTAACCTCAAAGTAAAAACAACAAAAAAACAAACAAAAAACGTTAGAAGTTCATATTCACACATACACAAACAGTAAATATCCTTTCGATTACCACCCCTTCAATTAACTGTTTGTCTAAGTGACGGGCGGGCGCGCTACTGACTATAAAAAAAAATAAAAAACATCACAAAGCAATTATTCAATTTTGTAACGATTTAAAAAAACATACAATTTTAAAAAGGGATGAAAATGGATGGACTTGTTTGAAAAAAAAAGAACTTGTTTATTAGGTCCACTTGTTATAACTTTCTGGTAAACGAATAAAAAAAGAACATTTATTTCATTTTAACAGGCTGGTGTGCAATAAAATCTACCTCACAGTTGCGCTGTCACACGTATTCTTCTTCTTGTGTTTATTGTTGCTAACAAGTTTATCACTTTCAAATGATTTTGTGTTGTGTCAAATTTTTGCTACTGATGCCCTTCCTCATTTAAGTCCTCAGGGATTTTAGGATGTATGTGGAAAAAAAACCCAGAGTATAAGTAGTATTTGAGTTGGTTGTTAAAATTACACATTTGTTTTTATCATGTCGTAACATGGTTGATTTTATTCCCAACCATTTCAATACTCGTTTATTTTTACAGTTTCACATTTGTCAACCCACAACCATAGAAAATCACTTCTTTTTTCTTTTTTCTACAATATATATACTCTATTTAAGTCATTCAATTTGCTTAAAACAAATCAGTTTATGGAGAAATTCAGGTGTGTGGAGCGGAAGTCTGCAGGGTTGATGTTTGTATTACTATGGCCTACAGTTTTTTTTATTTGATTTTATTAAACATTTTCTTTGGTTTTTTCTTCCCGGCTTGAGAGTTTGGTATCGTTTATATTACCATGAGCTCCAATTTATATGTTTTTTTTTCGTTTGTATGGTTTAAGCATTATTTTAATATTCATTTGGGAAAAATTCAGGGTTTCTCACCTTTTTTTTATTTTCTTTTAAATTTTGAATTAAAAAAAAGAAATGAATGTAATAAATAAAAAGAGATTTTCTTTGTATTATTTGATATGAATTTTATTGTTTCAAACAGTGAGGGTCAAATGAAAAATTGTAATTATGTACAAGATTTTCGATGCATCTGCAATACAGCGCAAAAATTAGTCACGAGATGGAATTTATTTAAAATTCAGAGCGGGTTTTCTTCTGTTCTTATATAAAGCCACTCACTCTTTCAACAATGTTACTTCAGCGTTGGCAACACGATGCCTTTAGCACTATTTTAATGCTTTTTACAATTTTTGTCGCGGAAAAGTTTAGAGCCAGTGCTCGGTGCTTTTTTTAAATTATTAGTGCTTCTCTTTTTCTTTGCTAAACACCGAATACTAAATTTAAAATTTTTTGTTATTAGAAAATAATTTAACTTATTGTACAACAATATGACTTTGAGTTTAAAAAAAAATTAAACCTTTTAATTAGGAAAATAATAGTACACAAACTTATAGAGAAGTCGGTCTGTTTATCCGTGCGAGCGTTGAAATCAATTTTTTTAAGCCCCCATATATCACTCGAACTCGTGTGAGGTATCTATTTATTACAAGTACTTACGAAAGTATTGGTATTGAATTTCTGCACAATTGCCCCATAATTTTCCAAGATATGTGCAAATAAACAAGACTGCCTCTGTTTTTCCATATATCAAACAAAATATCAACTTTTTTCAGTTTGATTGACTCGTATTTTTTGTTACTTAATTGTAAAATATGAATCTCGAGATATAACTTTAAGAATTTTAAACAAATCGGTCAATAAATGGCAAAGTTATAGGCAAAATTGCTTAGAAAATGTATATGTTTTTAAATATATCAAGTTTCTCAAGGTCCTTAATAAATTAAGACACGATCAAGACACCAAATTACCATCTATAAACTCAGAAAATAAAAAATGCTTTTAAAAACTAACTGAGATATAAACATCGAATTAAAACTGCTTCGGTTTTTTTCCTAAAAAATTTCAAACAAATATCAAATTTTTTCAGACTCCGTTCACCCGACATAATCAATACGGGTATCAAGTGAAATAACTAACGCGATATAATTTAATTTAAAAATTTTTTAAATTCCTGATGGCCGCTACTACAAAATAACGTACATTAAATTTATTTATGTGTCAAATGAAAATATACCTCCTTAAACCCCTTCATATTAACATCAAATGGAAAGCTTAATCAGCAGAGTACCTTAGACTATGAAAGAGTTTAAGCCCAAGATGACGTCCTAAATAAAATGGCGGAATCTTTTTTTAACCCAAACAATATGGGTGTGACATGAAAGTGCTTGTCTAGTAGAATACAGTTAACTGTGTTAAAATTCAAAATCAAAGACGTCGTTGAAAACAACAAAGAAAAATTGCGTATAACGTATATTTTCTGAAAGCTTTATGAATAGAGGAGTCGATTGAGCCCTGACCGTCTCTCCGTCTGCCCGTGTGTTGGTTGAAATCAACATAGAGTTCCTCAGATCTCTATATGGTATCAATCTCTTGGAATGAATCGCTATTGAAATTAAGTACAATCGTCCCATAACTTTCTGAGATATGAGCAAAAAACCACGACCTCGTTTTTTTCACAATTACAACAACAACCTACATACATACTGGTTAAAGTAAACATGGCATCGAATTCCAGCTGAGCCAAAAAAAAATTATTTTATTTTATTTAATATATTATTTATATTTTATTATATATTTTTTTAATTTTTTTAAAAATTTTTTAATTTTTTTTTTTTGTAATTTTTTTTATTATTTTTTTTTATTTTTAATATATATATTTTTTAAATTTTTGTTGGTATGTTTTGTGATACAAACAATTGTTATTGCATGACTACACGTTGTGAAGGGTATACAAGATTCGGCACGGCCGAATATAGCACTGTTACTTGTTTTTTATTAGTTTAAATTTGTCAACCGGAAAGAGAGTAGTTCAAAATGTTAGAGACGATCCCTTTACATTTTGCAAATAATATCAATCAATACTTTTAAGAATCAACAATTAAACTTTTAGGCATCTGATATTTAATGCAAAATTTTTCCTAGACCTTCAAACTTTTGGTCTCACAAGAGAACCTCATAACATTTTAAAAGATCTTTAGAACGCATTATATCTGGATTTGTTTTTTATTCTCATTTGTAACCTCATGCCATTCCCTTCATCACTAATACATATGTAAGTTTGAAAACTTTTCCTTTTTTTTTTAACTTTTTTGTTGCTATTTTCTAAAGTCGCACAAGTAATAAGGGGGGGGGAAGCAAAAAAGTGATATCTCATTTTCTTTTGACATGCAACACGAGGCAATTGAATAAATTTAAATTATTCATAACATTACATTTAAGCTCTTTTATTAGGAAACAAACATAAAATACAATAAAATAAAAGGGATTTTTAATTTTAATTACAAAAAGATTAATTACCAGAAAATTCATAAACAATGTTTAAAAATTTAACAAAATACTCCAACTCAAACAACATCTTTTGCTAGTAGAAGTGACTCTTTCCCCCCCTTGCATTTAGTATAAAATAATTGAGTTTTTACAAAAAAAAAAAAAAAATCTTTTTAAACCTTCTTTTTCTTTTATTTTTTGTTACACCCCTCGTCAAATTAATTTTTCTTTTTGTTGAAGTTGTTGGTTCTACTTTTATAATTTAAATATTCTCCAAATCACAAAATGAAAACGTCAAATTATATTATTGTTTAAACAATATAAATGTTGTAGATGAAAAAAACGTCCAAACAAAATGACCCTTAAGTATGTTTTGGGAAGAATTTTCCTTCCCTTCTGAGAGAAAAAAATATATAAATGTTTCTTTGTACCTTTTTTATTTTCTTTGCAGTTCTTTTCTTGATTTGTTTTTTGTTTTATGTTAAATATTAAATTTGTTTAACTGCAAAAGGTCAAATGGATATAATGTCTTACGAAAGAAATAAAAATCTTCTCAAGTTTAGCTTCTACTCTGCGAGGTTTTTTTCATTTCTCGACATGAATATTTAATTGCATGAAAAATATTTCTAAATGGCCAATGGAGAATTTAAATTAAACTCAATATTTTTAATCATACTTTAAGTTTAAGATTAATTAAATTGAAATGAATAGGGAAAATGAGAAAATTAAATAAAGTATTTTGGTTAATTGAAATATTAAAACAGAGTTTTGAAATTAAAATTGTATGCATTGTGAAAACAAATCAAAATTTTTAATTTTTTATACCCTTCACACAGTGAAAAAGGGTATATATAGGTTTGTCATTCCGTGTGAAATTTCTACAATTTAGATTTCCGACCCCATAAAGTATATATTTTCTGAAAGCTTATGAATAGGGGAGTCGATTAAGCCCTGTCAGTCTGTCCGTCTGTCCGTGTGTATGTTGAAATCAACTTTTTGAAGCCCCCCGACATCGCTTGGACTCGGGTGAGGTATTAAAATATCAGAAATATTCGGGAGTAGATCGGTATTGAAAATCAGAAACATCGGTACATAAACAACTGAGATATGAGCAAAAACCCACGACCACCTCGATTTTTTTTTCACAAAAACAACATTACAACAACAACATACATACATACAAACGTGTATACTGGTTAGAGAAAACGTGGCATTGAATCCCAGCTGAGGCAAAAAAAATTTTTTTTTATTTTTTTTTTAATTTTTTTTAAATTTTTTTTTTATTTTTTTTTTATTTTTTAATTAATATATTATTTATATTTTTATTATTATTTTTTCTTTAATTTATTTTTTTTATTTTTTTTTTTTTGTTTCATATTTATTATATATATTTTAATTATTTTTTTAAATTTTTTTTTTTAATTTTTTTTTTTTAATTTTTTTTTAATTTTTTTTAAAATTTTTTTTTTTAAATTTTTTTTTATTTTTTTTTAACATACATACGTAAATTTATAATTTTACAATGTGGATGTTTTTATATATGTATGGTTTTTATATGTTTGTACGTATATCATATGGAATGGCGATACAAACTACTGTTATTGCATGACTGCACGGTGTGAAGGGTATATAAGATTCGGCACGGCCGAATATAGCGCTCTTACTTGTTTTTTAATTTAAAACGTTTTATATGTATTAATGTTAATGTATTGTTTTTTTTTACTTTCACATATGTTTTCTTTTTAAATAATGCGTGTGTTTCACAATCACCTCTTCCTGCTTATCATTATACCCTTCACCAATGGTGCACAAGGGTATATATACATAGCTTTATCATTCTGTTTGTAATTTCTGCAATTTTCATTTCCGACCCCATAAAGTATATATTTTCTGAAAGCTTATGAATAGAGGACTCGAATTGTCTGTCCGTGTGACGGTTGAAATCAACTTTTAGAAGCAACTATATGTTCCTTAGATCTGTGTATGGTACCAATCTTTTGGAAATTTCGAAGAATGAATCGCTATTGAAATTCAGCACAATCGCCCTATAACTTTCTTAGATATGAGCAAAAAACCACGTCCACCTTGTTTTTTTCCACAACAACAACATACAACACATACATACATTCAAACGTGGTATACTGGTTGGAAGTAACGTGGCGTCGAATCCCAGCTAAGCCAAAAGCATTTTTTTTTATTTTATATATTATTTATATTTTTATTATTTTTTTTGTTTAATTTTTTTATATATTATTTTAAATTTTTTTTAAATTTTTTCTATTGTTTTTTTTTAAATTTTTTTTAAATTTTTTTTACCTAAATTTTTACCTAAAGGGTGGACCATTTAAAATTTCAACTACCGACTACTTTGACTTTGAAAGGTAGAATAACATTCATGTTTATTTTCAGGTTTAAGTTTGAAATTTGCAAAATGGGATGTTATACGCTCTACTAAAATTGGGAAATATTAAAAACTTACTTACAAAGTAGAGTCTTTATCGGAAACTGTAAGAAATTTACGTGAAATATTTTTAAGAAAAGATCGGTCTTCAGTTCAGTTTGTGCATCAAGTTGTCAAGCGAGTTCATGAAAATAGATCGTTATTGGACAAAGCATTCCGTCCGGTGCGTTAAATCGAAAACATTGCTGCTGTGGAATATGGCTTTTTTGCCTACACTTATACAGGTGGTGGGTATGTACAGTAAATAATCAAAATCGTATGTTCATATAACATCTAATAGTATGATCATATTAAAAAGGTTAGGTTAGGTTGAAAAGGCAGCAGCACTTAAAGCCCAAACCAACGACAGGTAAACAGGATTTCCCAAACAAAAACCATTATCATAATTTCCCATAAATATCGGACTAGTTCAAGAACCCAGTCCCTTCGATGTAATTCCTTATGAATCTCCAGTTCGAGTTCCCCAGGTATTCCAAGTTCGGCATAGTATCCATTGTGAAATTTTTGCGTCTAATATGCCCAAACGTAGGACAATGACAGAGATAATGTACCAAAGTCTCATCCTCTTCCTCGTATGCTCTACATGTTGTTGGGTTCTCAGCTCCCTATGACCTGTTATTACACTGGTTAGTGTCCTAAGTGTTGGTTTACTCAGTCTCAGAGTCTCCCTTGATTTCTCAAGATTTGGGTCACCCCATAGCATGTTTGGCACTTTACCGACATCAGTGCTTTGCCATTTTCCGACATACTCCTCCAACGCCAAACCTTTAAGTTCGTCTTTGAATCGTTTAAAGGGTTTAGCATTTTACAAAGTTATAGTACTCGAAAGAGCTCCCATTTTGGATAATTTGTCGGCTTTCTTGTTTCCGATCAGCCCGTGATGGCTTGGTATCCATATTATCTCCAGATGTTCGCAATCATATTAAAAAAACAAAAATTGTAAAACCTCCAATAACACACGGGCCACTGGATGTTAGGGAAACATGCAAGCCGACTCGTATTACCCTCAAGCAACCATTGTCACAGCTGGCTAGAAATGGAGAAGAAAGGATCGGCTTTTTAGCTTCGCTACGAATGTCCTGGCCTAGCAGCCGAAGAACAGAGACTTCAAGGCAACCTCTGAGATATCTGGGATTACACTAAACGATCTGCTTGAGATATCTTACGCCTGCGGGATGGATCTAATATACACAAATGTGTTTTTTTGGGACGAATATTTACGTTTAAAAATTCGTCGTTCGTCGCAATTGTGTTTGCAGCATTACTACAAATGTACATACACACACATGCATAAGCAGAACATTAAATATAATTTGTTTATAAAAAATTGAAATTTTCCTTATGTTGACAGCCTAATGAGTTTGTATATGACATTTATTAATGTGTGTTTACTTTGTTATTACTACTCACATACATTCATACATAAATATGTATACATAACTATGTATGTATGTATGTAATATGAATAATTGTTATTTTGGTTTAAAAATGAGACTGACATTTATTTACTTAACAAATAAACTGAAAAGTAACCACGGCATTAAATACAATAATAACAATTAAATTTAAGTGGCAGACATTATGATTTTTATTTTCGTTGCCGTTGGTTGACTGCCACTGCCATATTTTGTTTCATTTTTATTATTTTTTAATTTGCTTTTAGAGCATATGACACTGGATAGTCATTAGTAAATAAATGTAAAAGCTAAAACGGCGACAAAAAAAAAAAAAGAATAAAAGAACAAATTATAATTGTAGTAAAACTTTGGTTGTGATAAAAAGTTCATACATTAAGTGATGGATTGAGTCTCATTGATTATATAATCTTTAGAAACTCAAAATTTTGATTTAAATAATAAAAAATATCGAAATATTCGTATAGTGGATTGGTAACATATCAGTACTGGTCGACATTTTTCTTTTTTTTCACATTTTAATAAACTGACGATAAATTAAAATATTTTCTCAATTCACTGTTAATCTCTGTTTTAGGTAAATTATTTTTAAGGTCGGTATTTCTTAGTCAAACTTCAATAGATTGCACTTATTTTGTAGATGAGTACTTTTAGATATTCTTCAAAATCCGTATTGATCGGGTTATTTCTGACAAGGCCTAATGTCAAAATTCACTTTAATATTAACGCAGGGTAATTTCAGAACATATGATATATGACAAATTACACGCAAAGATATACCATTTTTACGACGTGATCATGATTCTCTAAAACAATATTTGGTTGTTAAAAATAAATAATATTTCTGTCGATCTGGCATCCACTTTTAAAAGAATTCTCTATCAGTGTGTCATATGAATATGTCAACCACGACTGTAAAAATAAACAAGTTTATTGATAAGAAAACACTAAAATTGCACTATGCGCAGGTATTAAGAGCTTATTAAATTATTTTAGGAGCAATAATAAGAGTTTAATCTGATTATCTCTTTGACTTATTTTAAAGAATTGCAATCAACAATTTTTTTGTTAGCGACTAAATTGTAAAAATAAATTGTAATTGTAAATATGCTTTAAAATTAAGGTAACAACAGCAATTAACAAGATCCATAAGAAAAAAGAAAATATAGAGTCCAGTTAGCCGTATTTTTTATTACCCTTGGATGTTATTTTAATGTCACGTACGTAGTCCAAAAACATTTTTTGTCTTTCGTTGTTGAACAGTAGCAAGAGCACCTAATTTAGAATTTAAATTTTGTTCTTAACATAATATAAATTTTATTACCTAAGAATACAATTAGAGAAAAATCTATCACGTACGATATGTCACGAACGATATTAAAATGCATTTATTATAAAATTATTTAAAGACTGTTTTCAATTAAGTATGATGGATTTTAAATGAAAAATATTTGGTTTAGTGTAAGAAATTAATAAAACGAAAAAGTGACTCCTAAGATTCCCAAATTTTTTCATATATCCATATATACCTCACGTACGATATATTCTTATTTTTCTGGATATTTTAGACAACAATGATTCAAATATAATTAATTATTTTTAAATAAAATACCCTTTGAATGGATCTAATTTTGTTTTAGTTACTCTTACTCTTGCAAAAATTACTCCTCTTTATAGGAGTACAAATGTCACGTACGATGACATGGGAATGCCCATATGCTGTTAAATTCGTGGAATATTTTATTTAGAATTTATTTCACTTTGATTTGTAAAACAAAATGGTGGACAATATTGTTTATGTAGTCGTGTGTATGCCTTTTTGTAGTACTGTTAGCCTTGTTTATTAGAATATTTTTTCAGCTGTCATTGAGAAAATCATCCTCATTCCCTTTTAATGACACATGGTTCAGTGATTAAAAGTTTTTTTCACGATTCTTTGTATTCTCTAGCATGTAGATTCTTTGTGACTTATTATTTTTATATTTTTTTTTTTTTGACAAATTAAATGTGTGGACATACTAAAAATACATACACACATACATTTGCAATTGCTTTAGTATTGAAATGTTTTGTGTAAAATTAGTAGTCAACATGAGTAACATGGGTTTTTTTAACCAATTATTTTATATAAAATTCATTGAGCATAAAATTTTAATTAAAATTACAATAAAATGTTTTATCAAACTAAAATAGTTTGCTGGACAAAGAAATCTTAAACGAAATTGACAGGTATTAAGGAAAATGTTTTTGGCAAAATGAAAGAAAAAAAAAAGTCAAGTATGAACAAAAAAAAAAATAATTCATCAATTTAAATCCTTTTCGTTCACATGCAAGAAATCTACCTTATCTGTCTTTCTCTCCGTTCATCCATCATTTGACCAAAGTCCAATTCATATCGACATGCATACCTATTGTATGTCCATCAAAAAACAATTTGAACACACCAAAAATCTCATTTGATACATCTTTGATATTTATTTATTTGCAATGTACATACGTACATACATACAAACATACATACGTATGTTTATATGTACGAATTGTGGGTACTCCTGCTCGTTCTCCTGTTGCTCTCTTGACCATTTCTTGTTCTTGTACTTTGTTTGTGGATTTTGGTAAAAAAAAATATTCACTTTTAATTTAAGTAAAATTGTACTCGTAACAAACGAATAACAGTGGAAAAAGTTTGCTCTTGCTTTTAACACATGTCTTCATTTTAACATGCACAGAAAAGTTAATTTGTTCTTGATTGGTTACATTTCTTTTGGTTGTGCTTTTTTGTGGAATTAAAAATTATCTCTTGTTCCCCGCCTACAGGAAGATTTCTTGTATAAGGACGTGTGTTTGTGCTTTTTGATATCGTCTTTCAGATTACATTAAAAGGACATGTTTGTACATAAACAGATTAGTTTTACATGAAACTTTCCACAAGTTTGGTCAATAATCAATCAAACGTATTGATGAAGAATGATGTGGCTTCTATTATTTTTTCTTCTACAAGTTTAAAACAATATGGTGGTGGTAGATTTGTTAGCAGAAAGAAATGGGCTATTTTGTAATCCTTTAGCAATAATAAAAATTATTTTTTTAAATCATATTTTTATTTTAATGTTTGCAGAATTTGTTTATGCTGCCATTACGGCATTTGACATTTTTTGAGTGGACTATAAAAATCTTGTTCACAGTTTTTTGGTATTCATTATGTATTTATTTTAATAGATAAGGCTGTAATCCGTACGAGTATATCCTGCGGAGGCCCATTCAGCCGTTGTCTACACAGAGAAAACAGTATCGGTTGTGAGTACCACAATTGTTGCCAATCGCATAGTTTGGTTGTGATAATAAAATTTTACGGTTATATCTACAGAATTTCGTTTCGGAATATCGATGTGTAGTCAGCACTAATAAATTATGATTCTTGCAATATAAATTTTATAATCACAACTGAAAAGTTCAATTGCAGGAACTGAACCATTTGATTGACAATGGTTTTCTTTTTTCTGAGTGTAATTGTAAATGATTTTTGAAATTAAAAATACAACTTTGCCTCTGATTTCTTCCATATTTAAGCTTGAAAATAAAATTTTTTTAAGACCTGGGATAATTTATAAGCACGTTTGTTACTATTTTTATTGTGGACATTTTCGGTCACTAATCGACAAAGGTATAGGCAAAAATTATTTTGAAAAATTAATAATTTTTTTAACTATTTGTTATATTTTTTTAAGCTCCTAAATAGTGACAACGAATTATAAGACGTTGACTTCAAGCTAACAAATCAGTTTGAAACTAACTGAGATATAAGCATTAATATATAATGTGAAATTTACAAGGGCAAACATTTTTTTCCAGCTTCTAGACATCCAAGAGGGTTAAAATGGGTATCAAATGAAAGCGCTTAACCAGCAGAATATAGAAGAAATTCATATATAAAAATATATATTACAAAAATTTAAAATCCATGATGGCTGCCGCTACCAAACAGCGTACAATAAATTTACATATGGGTCAAATCTAGTATAAAAAAAGTATCTCCTTCATTATTGGTATGAAATAAAAGATCTCGACCATTAAATAACACTTGAATATGAAGAAGTATTAAGCGCTTCAATATTATTTTTGCCTATAACTTTGTCAGTTAGTGATTCAAGGTTTTTTAAGAATATCCCTAAAAGCCTTTTATACCTATAAATGGTAACAAACGTCTCTACAAATTAACCTAGCGCTGAGAAATATTGATTTTTATGGCAAAAATATGAAAAAACTAGAGGCAGTCGTGTTTATTTGCTTATATCTCAGAAAGTTAAAAATAAAAACAAAACACCAGTGAAGTTAACATCTGTTCCTACACGCATAAGTTTGTGTTGAAAACCAAATAAATCGTTTTAATTTTAAAAATTTACTGGTAGCATTTTTATCGTCCACCTGTGATTTTCACCTGTGGTGCCAAGAGTATCATTTCCGACTTCATTAATTATATATTTTCTGAAAGCTTATGACAAGGGGAGTCGATTGTATCATGCCTGTCTAGAAGTGGGTTGGTTGAAATCAACTTTTACATGTTACTCAGATCCGTATGTGGTTTTGTTTTTTTTGGATATATCTGATAATGAATCGCTATTGAAGTCCAGCACAATCGCCCCATAACTTTCTGAGATATAAACAAATAAACACGACTGCCTCTATTTTTTCCCATATTTTTACTATTTGCATGATATGTTCTTCGTCAGAAATTATGGACCAATTGCTCACTTATCGTTGAAGTTATAGGTAAAAATTTAAAAAAGAAATATATTTGCAAAACTTACAAAAGAAAATCGTTTTTTTTCAGCTTCTAGATAATCGAGGTAGTCAATACGGAAACTAAATTAAAGGGCTTGACTAACGCATTAAAATACATATGAAAAACTTAAAATCCATTGGCCGCCACCACAAAATGTCGGACAATAAATTTATATATGGGCCTCATCTGGTATTTCAAAATGTAACTCCTTGTACCCCCTCAATATTGATATCAAATGAAAGGGCTTCTTGATCAGTAGAATACAGTAAACTATTAAAAAGTGTAAAATCTAGGACGACATCTAAGAAAACTTACGGTAGTTTTTTTCTTAAGCCTATCATTATCAGATGAAAGTTCTAGTAGATGACAGTTAACTACGTAAAAAATCTAAGTTAAATATGGCGTCGGAAATAATAAAAAAACGGCGTTTAATATGAAATCTAACCTAAGCTACGATGTGGTCATTACACCTATGTAAATGATGGTGAAGGGTGTTATAAAATTCTGCGCGGACGAATATAGCACTTTTACTTGTTTTTGTTCAATTTTATTTCAACAAGTGAGTTGAGAGCGTTAATGTTATGTTGTGGATTATTTGTATGGGTGCTAAGTAGGTCATGAGTTTCCTCTTTGGCCTCAAAATTATTTGATATACATTACTTTTATTAAAACCATTAGGATAGATTTAAAAAGAGAGGCACTGACAAAAATCTCAAACCTATGACAGGTATACACGTATGCCCAATTGAGATGTTGTATGCGCTAAAGGAATGGAATTTCACAATCCCAAATTTAGTTCATTTTCAAATAGTTAAAGAACCCAGTCCCAGCAATGATTTAGGGATTTTTAATTTGAATTCCTTAGGTATTGAAAAATCGACATATAGTGCCCACGTTAAAGTTCCCAAACACAATACACTGAGAAAAGTAGTATTCAATTTCATCCTCTTCTTTGCAAGCTCTACAAGTATGGAATGACAGTCCGTTCGATCAAGGTGAGTTATCAGCTCTGTGCGACCTGTTTTTACACTAGTTAATCTTGTTGGCCTATTCAGTTTCAGAATCTCTTTCAATTCTCCTAATTAGGAACATAGTATGTTCGTTATAATGAAATAGTTTGATTACAAGGTTTACAAAAACAACGTTTATTCAAAAATGATTCTAAGCTGGTCGTGTTACTTTGGGAAAGGAAAGGTCCTTTTTTATTTTGTGTATAAACATCAGCACAAATGCAAAATAACAGTTTTACTGATGATGATAAAGATAATAAAATTGTTTTAATATTTTAGGCTGATTTATGATATTCACAATGTCATAAGGGTTAAACAGCAAGAGGACTAAAAACCTGCTGTAAAAACACTTGTATTGATATAACAAAAATGTTTAGTTAAACTCTTGTAAAATTACCTAATAATAAAGCAGATGTCGTTATCATGGGCCACAGAAAGCGGAAGAGTTGATTTGAAATCAATTTGTGTGAGTGTTAAACATATAATTAAGCCGTCAAAATTTCCTGTTTGCTCTTGTGCTCATAGTTGTAGTTGGTCAGTTAGAGATGGGTTATAATAAAGATTTATTTAAGAGAAAATGTCTTGTATTTTTTTTTTAAATTTATTTGTTAAAAATGTGTTGATGGTTTAAGGTGGGGCCTACTTTAAAAGATAATATTTAGTTATTGCGTGTTGTAGTTGTGTATTTTTTATCCGTAATTGTTAACGTTGGTCTGGGAAAAAGCGTGGGAATTCTGTAAAATAAAACTGCCAATTTGTTAATTGTTTTCTCAAAGTAATTTTTTATATATTTTTCTTTTTAAAATTTTAAGCATTTTTTTCAATTGTCTTTTTGTTTTTCTTCTCACCACTTTCATGGCTTGAATTACAAGCAAATTATAAAGATAATTTCGAATCTAAATAACTTTTCTTGATGGTTAAAAATAAATGACTTAATTTTTTAAAACATTTAAGATTAATCGTATATATTTTATTAATAATTTATTATTATTTTTTTCTCTATTAAATATTACATTTTAAGTGCATTGCTATTGATTATCATTCTGTTTTATTTTAGTTTTTGTTTGCTATTGCTTTTATTTCATATGTTTGCATGTATTTTTCTCAGTTGCCTTAAGTTAGTTTAATTAATAAAAAATATATTAAATATACATTATTAAAAAAAAAAATTAAATTAAAAAATTGTTTACTATTTACAAATTATTTTTAAGAGATACAATAGCTGCTTTTTGTTTAATATATATTTTTATAAATATTGACTTAAAATAAAAGGAGATTTTTTATTTTTTTTTTATTTTTTTTTTAGCAAACCTACTCTTATTAAAATCTATGTTTAAATATTTTATTTTGTTTAATTTTAGCCATTAGTTTTATTGGTTTTTAATATTTGTTTGTATGTTTTATTTACATTTTTTTTTTGTTCTTATCACATGTGATTTAAGGTTTATTACAAAAAGAAAACTTTTGCATTTTAACATCCCGCTGCATGTGACGCCTCAGCCCAGGGCTGTAAACCATGTAATGCTGCCAGTGGTGCTCCATTGACTGTTTGTGAGGTTAGGGGCGCAGACGGTGGTGGAGCAAAACCTTTACTTATAGCCTCAGCTTGTAGCGACAACATTAAACGATTTGCCGCCTGACGTTCAGCTTCTCGTTCTTCTGCTGTTTGACGTCTGCAATTAAAAGAAAGTAAAATTTGACATTAAAATGTAATTTTTAATTTTATATTTAAATGATTTAGTTAGAAGAACAAAATCTATATATAGAAAAGTGAAACTCTGAGTGTGTGTGTGTTAGCTATAGACTCCGAAACCGTAAAGCCGATCAGACTCAAAATTTGGAAAGTTGTTCTACACATTCCAGGGAGTGTTTATGGGTGGGGATACGCTCATAAAAAATAAGTGCTACTTGCACTTGACCAAATTTTTCTAAAACGTTGCATACATATTGACCTGTCATGACTATCTAATTTCGTGATTAGAAAAGAGGGCAGGGCCACGCCCATTAAAGAAGTTATAATTTTAAGGTACTTTCAACTGACCGATTTTTCTGAAACTTTGCACACTTATTGAGCTGTCATAAATTTTCAGTTTCGTGATTAGAAAAGTGGGAAGTGCGACGCCCTTAAAAAAAGTTATAATTTTAACTTTTTGCACTTGATATTCAATTAAAATTCAGAATTCATTTTTATTCATTAAGAGGCGTAGCAACGCGCGCCGGGCATAACCATTACAATTCTACAGTGTCACTACAACCGAAAAATTACACCCAAACTTTAGCAACAAATTTCGTTATACATATAAGCAAAACTGTTTCTCGTTGTACATGTAAACGAAAAAAAAACGAGGAAACTTTCTTAAGTGTTTGCTTCATCCTTATAACCCTTTTTTTTATTTATATTTTACAATATTTTGAAAAATCACTTAAGACAAGCGATTGTTATTAAACCCATTTACCTTCACCTTTCTGGTCAATTTCTATTTGGGTTGTTTATGTTTTTTTTCTACCAAAAGGATTTTAATCTTTTTAACTTAAAATAAATGATGATTATTTTTAAGCTATTACAAACTGAAGTTGTTTGTGGTTACAAAGCAAAAAATATAACAAAGTCCTTTGTGGCTTTTTAGCCAACAAAAATCATTTTAATTACCATCTTAAGTATTTATAGGCAAAGAAGAAAACAGCAGATAAAGTAAAAAATAAAGCATTAAAAGACTTTGTCGAAATACTTGGAAAATATTCACTTATAAGTACATGCATACATACATACATACATACGTATTCATATATTCATACGTAGCATCTGGTTTCTAAACATTTTATACAAATTTATTATGAAAATGGTTTCGTAAAGTTTCTTGGGGGAGTTGGGGATGTTATAATAACCTTTTTAAGTTAAGTTATTTTGCATTAATATTTAAAATTAATATTTATTGCCAAATAAATATTAAAAGCCACAACTAAAGGCATTACTTTCCCTTAAAGAAATATCATAATTTCTAGCAAGTGTTGTAAAAATTTAAAAGTTTAAAGACACATTTTAAAATTCTGAAACCTTTTTGTATATTTTAGGTTTCTTATTTAAATATGCCTGATTTCATAAAGCAAGCTTAAGTGAACTTTTTTGTAAAGACATTATAATTGAATGCAACATAAATGATCTAGAGTGTACATGGCCCAAATTGCGATACATTAAAATGTTTCCAATCTGGCAACTGCTATCACACTGAACGCTAGTAAACTAAAGTACAGCCACTTTTAACTTATTAATGTGTGTTTTAATTAAGACAGAACCAATCAAAACTAATCTTAATTAATCTATTTTCACATTATTTCTATTGGTTTATAAGAAGTTTTTTTTAATTATTTGACATCTTGTTTGCAGTTTAAAATAAAAATATTTTTATTTTAACACATTTGATTTTACCTTTATTCGTTCATATCTTTTAAAACATCCGAGTGTTTGTTTAAAACATTTTAATTGTCTTTATTATAATACTTTTTTCAAACTCTGTGTTTTTATTATTTTTATTTTTGGTAGTTGTTATCCACACGCAATAATTCATGTCGTAAAACTTGATTAAATAATAAAGTGATAAAAATTAAAGAAAAAAAATGCATACATTTATATCGCAATACATAGTTGAACAACAACAAATGCTCGTAAGAGAAAATATTGGTAGCAAATATAAATGAAGTGTGTTTGTAGGAATATATTTGTTGTTTGCAGATAAAAAATAAAAAACGCTGTAATGTTTTTGATACGGTTACCAATAACACTTAAAGCCTTTTGCCTTTTATATTTATAGGCAAAAATTTCAAATGAAGTCAGTTATACTATTCGAATTACATAGCGAAAACAAACGAATGAGTCAGTTATTACAAAAAACGAAAATAATAATAAATAATTCTAGTTATAAAATGTCGACTGTTAGAAATACAATTTCTAAGTCCTTTTAGCTGTTTCTGCAAGTAAAGCTGACAGATTGTACTATTAAAAATAATATTTTATGAAGCAGACTAATACTATTTCGAGTCCCTTTTCGACTCCTTTCATGGCTACCTATCGGCATCAACTCCTTCACTGAGTCAGGCTTCCTTACTGGCGTTTTCTCTAGGCTGGAAAATGGTTTCACAATAACGACTGGTGCTTGTCGACACACTGTCCTTTGTAATCGCCAGCGTCTTCGTTAGATTGAGATTCCCCAAAAGCACTTAATGTGTGCCTACCTGTAATCCTTAGTCTACCGTAATCTGAGTCTCCCTAATATCTTTAAGTACGAGGTCAAGGATTCTCATATGCCCCATCAGTACATGTACATGAATCCATCCCCTATAAGCGTGAAAAGAAGCCTGTCGATCACCTTCACTCGACTTACGTGCTCTACCGCCATCAGAGTCTCCCTTAGCTCTTTAAGCTCAAGGTTTGGGATTCTCCTATGCCCCATCAATAAGGATACTAAAGTCACTATCTATGCTCTCATTTGGAATGAATCCATCCACTATGAGCAAGCGATGCTACATTCACTCGACTCATGCGCAATAAGCCAATTTAACGGGGATTCCCTCGCCATATAGTCAAATAAAGAATTCGTTTTTGTCGGTTGAAAAAACTTTTCGAAAATAAGCGGGAGTGTAGATAACTAGTTTATTTAAGGACATGTTAGTGACGCTAATTCCCGCAATTAAGCCGAATGTGTGAATTCAAAAATAGTTGTTTTAAATCTATATAGTCTAAATATTATTTTTGCTTACTGCAAACAATTTTGAATTTAAAAAAATATTTGAACTTCAGGTAAATAACACAAAAAGTTTTCGGATAATTATTTATTAAAATTATCAGTAAAACAAAATATCGGCCAAGTGCTCGCCACGGATTCGGTGGCACACTCTATCCAAAGACCATATTTTAAATGACAGTGAGACAAAATTAAGGTTTAATGTTCTTAATATGCCGAACTATCTTATCCTTTTGCTATTGGTTTGTTCTTGGCTTATTGACGTAAACTTTTCTTTTGAATATTCCAATAGAAAGAAGTGTCAAATCATATGATCGTTGCGGTCAATTAACATCGCAATTATGTGAGATAACACGGTTATTTAATTTCTCGCTCAAAAAGACCATCGTTTCGTTGGTTGTCTGGCACCATCCTGTTGAAAGCACATATCGTCCAGGTTCATATCCTCAATTTTGGGGCCACTACAAGTAAGTTTTAATTTAGCGCTAGCGAACACCATTCGCGGTAACTGCTTGGCCGACCCCATTTTCAAAGAAGTACTGCCCGATGATGCCGCCAGTCCATAAACTGCATTAAACAGTCACTCTTTGTGAATGCTTCGGCTTTTCAACAATCCCTCGTGAATTCTCATTTGCCCAAATGCGGCAATTCTGCATGATAACGTATCCACTGAGGTGAAAGTGTGTCATGTCGCTCAAAATGATTTTCTTTGTAAGGTGACCATTCACTTTTGTCTATTTAACCAACCAATTGGCATATTGACAAGCCTAAAAATGGTTAGTAGGCTTCAGCCAATTGAACTTTGTAAGCGTCTAAATACAAATCTTCATTCAAAATTCGCAATAATAATGTTCATAAGATGTTCAATTGTTGGGCACGACACTATCGCAAACAACTGAAACGTTTTTCGCAGAATGAACTGGACGTGCATGGACAGGTGTTGCCACATTTTCTACAGACCCAGTTTTCTAAAATTTACACATGGTGGACACATTTGGTCAATTATGCGGATCAAAAAATAACAATGTGCTCATTTTCGTAAAATGCTTCAGCAATCCTTACGCGCTGCTCATTTGTTAATCAAACACTAAAACAAAGAAATATCAAATTAAGTTTTGCAAAACACTTGACGTGACTCACAATTAATATCGTGCATTATGGTTGGACCATCCTTTATA
Source organism: Phyto melanocephala (assembly GCA_941918925.1). Classification (NCBI taxonomy): domain Eukaryota; kingdom Metazoa; phylum Arthropoda; class Insecta; order Diptera; family Rhinophoridae; genus Phyto; species Phyto melanocephala. The sequence continues at coordinate 176,712,517 of OW799233.1, read as the reverse complement.
ATAATCTATTGACATTATAAAACCAAAAAATGTATACATTTTGCCAAAAGCTTAAAAAAACTCAAAGCTTAAAACTTCGTTAAATCGATGATACTTTCACTTCATTAAATTAATTACGAAATAAATTTCAGTTTAACCAAATCCCTGGAACATACGTACATACGAGTATGTTGTCTATCAAACACCTTAAGTTTTGTTCATTTTTATTTTTCTTATACTCCAAAGAATAATTAAATCCCGTTGTATTTGATATTTATACTCATATGAACATAAATAATGAAACAAGTTCTTAATGGAAACCAACTCATAAAATCAACGTTCGTTCATAAATGAATAAGTATAAAATTAATAAATATCATTTTGGGTGAAAACAACATACTTTAACATGAAAACTTGTTGACAACAATAATGAAAAGTTATTTAACTATGTACACACATATGTACGTACTTATGTATGTACATGTGTATATTTTTATGCTAAAATATTAAATGTTGAAACTAATACTTTAGCTATGCATAACAACAACTCTACATATTAAAAAGTTACTTACGGCGGAAGGCAGGAGTTAAAGCAAATATTCATGTTCAATTCAACGAAACAAAAGTTTAATATTGAAAAAAAGCATTTTTAACTTTTAGTAGGAAACTTTTTCATCTACTGTCCTCCGCTTATTCCTCTAAAACCACAAAATTTTGTTATTATTACGAAATATTCAATATGGGCACCCTCAACTACCTCTAACCCTAAAGAATTTCCTCCCCCTTTTCGAATGTACATTTACTGCACTACTTACTATATACGAAATTTGTATTACGAATGTACTTTTATTTTTGGAAGAAAGATAATAAATGATGGCTCCATTTACTTTGGTCTCTTCAGACAAAGTATATAACGATTAAATAATTATTATTATTATTGCGCAAACTCCTGCTTTTCTGAGTTTTTTTGTGAAATGTGATGGATGAAGAAGGGGATGTTAAATATACAGCACTTACTTGTGCATTTACATGACTTTGTTTTAAGTCCTCGCTGTTACTCGAAATATTATAATTAACTTTTAATTATTTATAAAGATATTCACGAAATTAGTATCTACTTAGTAGACTCAAGGAAATTTTGTGGAATCTTAAGTATAATTTTTGAAAATAATTATGTCTACTAATTGAATTTTCAATTACTGAGGTTTTTTTACGGCCTCACAATATTAATGTATAGACGTTGTATACTATATTATTTCAATTTTTTTGCTTGCTCAACAAATATTTAATTTGAATCTTATAAATTAATTCTTAAATTCATAAAAAATAAAATGTTTTTGAAATCTATTTTAAGAAAATTTTAAAAATTTTATATCAAATAAAATACATTTCAAACTTATTTTAAATTTTATAAATACGGGGGTAAGTTTATTTCGTGTAAAAAGTTGATTTGTTAAATATATTCTGTGCATATATGAGATATATTGTCAGGCAAGTCAATATTGCGAAAAATGGCAAAGAAGACTTAGAAAATCCAAATAATTCATAAACGACATTTTTAGAAAAAAACAAGTAAGAGCGCTATATTCGGCCGTGCCTAATCTTATTTACCCTTCACAACGTGTAGTCATGCAATAACAGTAGTTTGTATCACTATTCATCCCATATGAAATACGTACATACATATAAAAAAACATACATATATAAAAACATCCCATTGTAAAATTATAAATTTACGTATGTATGTTAAAAAAAAAAAATAAAAATATATAAAAAAAAAAATTAAAAAAAAACTTAAAAAAAAAATTAAAAAAAAATAATTAAAATATATATAATATATATAAAACAAAAAAAATTAAAATATATATAACATATTAAATAAAAAAACAATTAAAAAAAATTTTTTTTTTTGGCACAGCTGTATGTTTGTATGTATGTATGTTGTTGTTGTAATGTTGTTTTTGTGAAAAAAAAATCGAGTTGGTCGTGGGTTTTTGCTCATATCTTAGTTGTTTATGAACCCATGTTTCTGATTTTCAATACCGATCTACTCCCAAATATTTCTGATATTTTAGTACCTTACCCGGGTCCAGGCGATATCGAGGGGCTTCAAAAAGTTGATTTCAACATACACACGGACAGACGGACAGAGCTCCCCTATTCATAAACTTTCAAAAAATATATACTTTATGGGGTCGGAAATGAAAATTGTAGAAATTACAAACGGAATGACAAAGCTATATATACCCTTGTGCACCACAGGTGAAGGGTATAAAAAAATATATTATTAAAACTAAGGTCGTGCAGATTCTATAAATAATTCTATTGGTATTCTGCAGATAATATTGGACTACGTCGTCCATTGTAGCTGAATGGATTAGCTACAACGTGGTCCTATGTAATGCAGTATTAAACCAAGTCATTTTCAAACAATAGTTTGTAGTTTAACAGTGAGTTGGAGAACGCCTATACACACTATTTCAGCCAAAACTTATCCTTGGTCCAACAAATTATCTTTTTAATCACGTTAGCTTTTAAAAATATGTCAAATATTATCTATTCCAAGTCATTTATTTTGGTCAAATCGGACAGACAACAGAAGTCGCTACTGGGACTTTTAAAAAATATTAAAATATCTGAAGATTTAGCATAACGCCGCTTCAAAAGTCATTAAACAGCATAAGAAAGGCTTGAATAAATAGTCTCATTTTTTCTACGCAGAGCCAAAACTAATGCTGTTTTGCTAATGCAAATTTTATAAAACATATCGTTGGTCACAAGTAGAAAGACAATAACTCAAATACTTAATTGTAAATTTACGGGAGAATGTAAAAACGTATTAGGAACTGCCTTATCATAATGTAATTTTTGTGTTAAAATTGCTTTAAAACTGTTATTTTTCATACTATTGCGTTAAATTTCTGTGTCGAGGTATATTTGTGTGAAACGTGTTAAAATCACTAAAAACCTATATTTCGTAAAAAGTAGCAATTAGGGCATTTCTACTTGTGACCATCGAAATACACCTTTTCTGTGATGGATGATAAAACTTATGTACTCATGTTTAAAAACAATACCATCCAAAAAATATCAAACGAAATTCCCCCAAATTTTTTTTGTGTGGAAAATCAATTGCAGTTGTGGCAAAAGAATAATTTGTGACATCAGGCACGGCAAACACAGAAATATATTTATTTCGGAGAGTCTACAAAAAATCTCTATACCTTTTTTAAAACAGCACAGAGTGCCCTCAAATTTCTGGCCCAATTTAAAAACAAGTCCTTAAGTGGTACTCAAACAATAATGACAATATTGGAGAAAAAATTAAATAAGACAGGAAAGATATCCTGGACATGTACGATTTTATGCATAAGTGGACGGACCACTTCTTCCAAAAATATATCAGAAGCAACTGTAAATTTTTTAATAAAAGGATTTCCGGAAAAAAGTGGATAAAGTTATTAATACCAAGTAATATATTAATATTTTAATGCAAGTTGGACAAACTTGTACAATGTTTGAATAAATAAACGTATTTCTGAGAATTTTTATTTTAAACCTAACATAAGCGCAATTCATATTTGGCTTTGGTGTCGATTCAGCTTTTTGGCCGGGATTCACATACAATCTCTTACGCTTCGGGCTTTCGTAATGGCTCAATTTTTAATCACAATTAATGATTTGGTACGAAAATGATTTGCTTTTAGAATATGCTAATTCACCTTTTAAGGCCTTCCGGCGTTGATTTGCAAAGTGCTACAGGCAAACGTTCTTAAATTGCTGCTTGAGTAGATTCTAATGAAATTGCAAGCTTATGTTGAATTCAAAAACAATCTTAATGAGGTTATGCCACCAATTCGTGGCCTTCAAACATTTCTGTCATCCGTGTCAAAATCACTACTGCTGAACTGCACAAACCATCTCTCGCAGACTGTAATCGATGGAACACATTCGCCTATGTTTCGGTAAGCAATTAGTGTGATTCAGCGGAATTTGTTTTAAATTAAGAAGTAAAGCAAATCTTACAGACCATGACGCTTTCGACATTATCGAAGCAAAAACAAACTTTGTTAATTACAATAGAATGTTCAATAACTTGTATCCTTCAAAATAAAATATAAAATCTTAAATACAAAAACCGTGTTCATCACGCATTTTTAAGTTAAACACCCAATACAATAACATTTGGTATCTAAAGGCATAGAATAAGTTTTATCATTCTATGGAGAATCAAGTTGTAAAAGTCAACTTAAAAATAAAGAGGGTCTTTTATGTAAAAAAAAAACAACAGAATCAAACATAAGCAGTTTTTACTTATTGCCACAAAAAATAGTTTGAAAAGCTTTGCTTTAAAAAGAAGAAGTAATCGACATGTTGGTGTAGAGTTGATTGAATTTTATTAAACAAATTTTAGCCAAAATAAAAATATTTAAGTAATTGATTTTAAATGAATCTATTTAAAAACTTTTGAATTTAATTTATTTATGTATTCCTTTGAAAATTGAAAAGAAAAATCTATAAAAATGAGTTTAATTACTTCAACTTTTATAAATTGCACATAAACTTAAAATATTTTCCTCGTTTATTTTTGATTTATAGAAAAACTATTTGTGGTTTGAATAAAGTTTTTGCTCTGGCTGGCTTCAATGAAACGATAATATTTCTCTGCTCTATTTATAAAAGAAATTTCTCAAAAACTCATTTATAATGACTGCAGAAACAAACAACCATGTAGATGCAACAACAATAGCAATAACAAGAACGAAAACTTTACCATTTTAACCATAAACTTTGTATAAATTTTTAATTAGAAATTTATTTTTACATTTTCAACACCTCAACCTTATTCGCAACATTTTTCCACAAACTAACACATACACACATACACTTTTAAAATAAACATTTATTACTGATGCTAGAGATGTGCTTACGTTTGGGCTAATTTTTCTTTGCTTATAAGATAAATTATAGTTGGTAGATTGTAGATTTTCAGGTGATAAATGAATTTGTATCTGTGTATAAGCATTTTATATCTACGGGCTTTACCTACACACATACATGGATGTGTGAGTGTATTTTAATTCCTGGAAAATATATGTTTTGACTAATTAAATTGTTTCCGTTATTCTTATTTATTTTTCCTTGTGGCAGACAAAAAGTTTAAGAAGATTTATTATTTTGAGGGGAAGCGAAAAGCAAAAAAATTAAAATGTTTAAGAAGGCAACAGCAACAGCAATAACAATTATATTTAATTATATTAAATGTTTCAACTACAATGAAATGTAAGTAACAAAAACAACAACAAAAACAGACTTGACATGTAACAGATCTAAAGCTGTCAAATGGAGAGACATTAACATTTGTAATCAATATAAACGAAAAAACAAAACGAACAAACGTACAACAACAATATTTTCTCGTTTCAAAATGATTTAAGGGTAGAAAAAATGTATGTAAACGTGGCTGTTAAATATTTGAAATCTTATGCCTTCATTGCTTGAACAAAATCATTTCATTAATCTATTGATTTGAATGTCTATAGTCTGTTTTGCTTAATTCTTGATAAAATTAAATCATTTATTTGTTCTTGAACAAAGAAATTCGCGTGTTAAATGTTTGATGGTTGTTGTATCTAAAGGAGCATTGATTACGGGTAATTAAATTAAAATAATAAAATATTTTGTGTAAAGTTTCACATATATGAACATAATTGTAATTACCCATGTTTTAATAAAATCTTAACAACTAAGAAGTAACAAATTCTTACGGTTTCATCTTCCTATAGAGATTAATTATATCATCAAACGGTTGTCAGATCTAGCAACTTTATAATTATTTGTTCTAATTGGTTTGTCATTCACAAAATTTTTCGGACAGTGAAAAATGTTTTCTGCGCACATGAATTTGTCACGTGTGCACCAATTTTGTCGATGTTTTGCTCTTGTTAAAACAGTGTTGTCAGAGCACTTGTTTGCACAATGATGTCTGGCATCAGAACGCATTTTCATTATTGAAGAAAGAGTTTACATATTAAAAGAGAAATAAAATCCTTTACACCTGTTTTGACCACATTAAAGAACATGAAAAAATGTTTACCAGTTGCTCTAATGTAGTTTCGGTCTTGTGCGAACAAATCGATGGCTGGTAAAGACGCAAAGTTAGGATAGACTTAAACAACAGAGCAAATTATGTATTTCGAGTAACGTGGCTTAGTTTGGAAATGTTAACGTTTGCTATATTTACATTTCATTGTTAAGTGATCAGGATTGTTTTTATCTTAATAAGAATTTCATTGAGCAAATAAACGCTTTTGGGGTGTGAAAAATCCACAAAAAATCCAAATCGCGAAATCCGAACGCAATCGTAATGTTACTCAAACGATCGAGTTTGTTGTATGTTATAATTTTGACAAATAAAAATAAGATTTTTTAACCCTGCAGTTATATGTGTAAGATTTTTCTTTTAAGTTGCTCACACATAGTGTTTGTCAGAATTTATTTGAATCGACAGCTGTGACATAGGCTGCACTCATCTTGAAGGTCAATTTCTCACTGCACTTCATTACTTTTAGTCACCTTTTTAATCCGGCATTTTTTTTAACTAAACAAAGAAATTAAATACAAGAATTGTGTTCAGCTATTAAAGTTGATCATCAAGCTACCATATACGACTTGAAAAATTTGAAATCGAGTTGGTGTTTAATTTCAAAAAGTGTGAGTGCGTTACTTAAAATACTACGAAAGTATTGCAATTTAAAAGGAAAAAAATTCGCTTGTAATTCCCAGGTCCAAGTTCCAAGCATGTTCATCAGGTATATGCAGCGGGTTATTCGCTTTGATGTACTCTGTCAAATACCACAAAGCAAAGAATATTTTTTAAATAAATAAATAAATATCACTTCCATACAATATTTTCATTTCTTTTATTTTTAAAATTTTATCTGTATGAATTCGCCTTGGTCTAGTCATTCAACTAAAAGTAGCGGGTTACTATTTAAACAAATTAAATTTTACGTGAAGTCTCTGGATTATGCGAACAAACCAGCAGCTTTGAACGACATGTAAGCCATCATTATTGTGCGAACCATACCCGAGATTCGCCCTGAAATACCCTAACGGCCTGAAATATCAAAAAATATTTTAACGGAAAATTAGACAACGTATCGACTTTAAATATATTCTTCCCATAAAGTAAATTTTAGTTGATGTTCAAAGCACAAAATTACAGGCGTAAGCGAGGCGAATTCATAACATAGAAACCAAGGCATATTCATACAGGTAAAGCGTGATTTTTTAAGAGCTATAAGAAAGTTAAAAAAAAAACACATACAATTTAGAAAAATGCATGAAATCTTTATTTGAATCGATAGTACGGTCCATAATGTTTGAAGATTATTTCATGCAAATGTTAACCTTGACTGCGCCTCAAATGGTCCATCCGCTTAGTCCAATTTTGGCATACTCTTTCCAACATTTCGGCCGGTATCTCATCAATGTTGTCTTCCAATGCGTCAATTGAAGCGGGCATGTCATGAGTTTTTACATAGCCCCACAAAAAATAGTCAGAAGGCGTTAAATCGCACGATCTATTGACCGGTCTCGAACGTGAAATAAACCAAACTCGCCTCTCAATAAGTCCATTGTTAAGCGTGCTGTGCGGCATGTGGCACCGTCTTGTTGAAACCACATGTCATGCAAGTCAAGCTCTGGTATTTTGGGCAAAAAAAAAGTTGGATATCATCTCATGGTAGCGCTCACCATTCACAGTTACGTTACGATTCGCATCATCTTTGAAGAAGTATGGTCCAATGATGCCACCAGCCCATAAACCGCACCAAACTGTGACTTTTTCTGGATGCATTGGTAGCTTTTGCAATGCTTCTGACTGATCTTCACTACAAAATCGACAATTCTGCTTATGAACGTACCCATTGAGCCAAAAATGAGCTTCGTCGCTGAACATAATTTTTCGATAAGAAGCGCGCGATGAACTTTTTAACAGAGCACGCATTTTGATAATAAAATTCAATAATTTGCAAGCGTTGTTAGTTTGTAAGACGATTCATGGTTAAATTATAGACCAAACTTAAGATGTGTGACAGTGAAACAAAACACGAAATTTGCGTCAGCTGTTAAAACCAGTGTTGCCAAAAAGATAATAACTAAAAAATCACCCTTTAGATGCAACGGCGAATTAATACAACAAAGCAACTTTTTAGAGAATATTTTCTGTCAAGGCCACTTCGTATATCAGGGTTGGAAAAGTTGTTTTGATATTATTAATTTAAAAAATTTTATTAAAAGAAGGATATATATTTTTAAAACGCATTATAAATTGTGCAAAAGCAACAAATATACATAAATTTAATACATTTATTATCAAAAACTACACTTCAGTTAATTGTTAAATACTGAAACCAAAATATTATTTTCCATCCCAGCAATAATAAATTAAATCAAGCCGAAATAAACAAATTTTTCAAAATGCTTTCCAATCAGCTGGGTAATTTTACCGTTAAGAATTTGCGTTGATAGAATCTGTATCGACAGGGTATTTGTCAAAGCGAATTCATTATACCAGGGGTGGAATTTAGTACTCAAAATATATAATATACAGTTTCTAATTACAAAATTAAAATCTAATCTCCCAGTGCTGGCATAAATAACCAAAATCAAGGCTAATTAAACAAATTTGGTTTTAAGCCTTACAAACTTAATAATTCGATGATTTGAGTTGTATTAATATATCTTGGCATATTGTTTAAATTTTAATTTGTACATTAAAAGAACAAAAAAGTTAATTTTAAAGTTAAAATCAGTATAGCAGTCACTAAGTGCTCACAAATATTTATAAATATTAATAAAAATAAATTTTCAAAATTTTAAGTCTATTCAACTTTATTAAAATGTCCGCAAATTGCAGCCATTAAATTTTTCCGTGCGTATAAAATACAATGTCAACAAAAAACATGATTTATCTATTTTCTAAAACAAATGAAAAAAAAATAACTAAAACAACCCTCATTAGTGCTAATGAAACGTAATAAACTTCAAAGGGGGGTGGACAGACGGACATGGTCTATTTACAAACAAAAGGTTTCCATTTATTCTCACTCACTATAAAATATTTTGTTTTCCTAAATTAAAATAAATGAAAAAAAAAAACTCAAAAAACAAAATGGCAGCGAATTAGCTTTGGCCTAAACAATTTGTTATAGAACTAAATAGACGACAAAAATAAATCATAATCATAAGAATCGCTTTAATAATTTGGGCTTAATTGAGTTGTTGCTTATCACAAATACATTCTAATGGCAGCTGGTCATTCCATATGCTCGTTAACAAAGGAAATTCATTTTAGTTAAATGTTTTAATACATGCATTTTAGTTATTAACGAATAAGTACATATCGTCGTTGCTCTAACAAAATCAATTATGTGTTTTTCACTGAGTTTTCAGGAGAGCAAAAAAAGCATTTTGTTTTCTTACTTTATAGTACTTAACTTACGCATACTAATTATTTTTAATTTTTGAACTAGTCAAGATATCCTTAAACGTTTTGGTGGATAGACGTACGACCAATAATGGTTCAAAATAGAGCAATAAAATTTGTTTTTGAAAATTGTCACATAACCGATTTCATCAGAGCAGCGACGATATACACAGATACATGGTTTTTTATGATTTCATTTTTATATTAATGACAGACATTATTTAAATAGAGAAACATTAAATTAATATTCATTCACTACTATTGTAGTGGTATTTCAAATTAAACATTTCAAACATTTCAACTGATTTTGTCAACATGATAGAAGAATTTATTATTTTAACAAAAAAATATCGGCCATTAAATTCTAAAATTATTTTCCATTCACTTGTTCGAAATCAAAAAAACAATTTATGTTTCTATTATAATTATTTAGATTTGCTATGTCACTTTTGTAAAAATTTTACTAATTTTCATTTAATGTTTAAAGTAAATCCAATTTAATTGCAAAATAATAACAAAATTAATGTCATCATTGTCTATCCCTAAATTGGAAATTATGACATTCGTGCAGTTCACAAATTATTTTCAATAAAAATGATTCTCTATTTTAATTGAATACGTGTTTGACTATGAGTATTAATGAGGCAGTTTGTTGAATTCATTTTAATTTTTCATTTATTTATTTATCTATTTATTTATCTATCAGTTTTATAAGTAATTTAGTTCTACGTATGTACATTTTAAATTTAAATTATAAATTGATATTGAATATTAATTGTTGTTCTTGCTGTTGTGGTTGTACTTAAATGAGTTTTGATATGTTTTTAATTATGGAAAACAAATCAAATATTCGAAATTTTAATATTCGAAAGTGTTGAAGTTAATGAGCCATCAAAAATTAAAAACATACATACAAACATACTTATATATACAGATGTGTGTATACTGTCTTTTTAAGCTTAAGCAATATTTTTGGTAAATTTTTGATTAGCTAAAAGTTGTACCGAATTTCTTCGCACAAAATACAAAGGGGTACCAGTGACCAGGCCTGCCATATTTCCTCATGTTGTCTCAAAATAATTAAAGTGCCGATTTCCAGTTTTTGCTCCAAATTGATGACAAACACCTAAAACACGGTTATTTGATTTGTTTTATTTCTTTATTTTATTTATTTATTTGAGTGTTTGAATCCTAAATCTTTACAGACTATAAAGCAGTACATACAAATTGTTTAATATTAGTTATTCAAAAACAAAATTATTTTATATTTCACAATATTAACATTTAAGGAAAAATCTGTATGTTGATAAAGTTTATTGAACTCGGTACAAATCCTTAAAAACGAATCGAAGTTGACATAATTCGTTCTGAAAACTTTGACTGATAGCGGATAAAAATGACGTGTAGAACGAGATTGTACATTAACAAGTAAGAGTGCTATATTCGGCCATGCCGAATCTTATATACCCTTCACAACGTGTAGTCACGCAATAGCAGTAGTTTATATCACCATTCATCTCATATGAAATATGTACATTCATATAAAAAACATACATATATAAACACATCCCATTGTAAAATTAAAAATTAACGTATGTATGTTAAAAAAAAATAAAAAAAAATTAAAAAAATATTTAAAAAAAATTAAAAAAAAAAGTTAAAAAAAAAATTAAAAAAAAAATTTAAAAAAAATTTTAAAAAAATGTTAAAAAAAATTTTTTTATTAAAAATAATTAAAATATATATAATAAATATAAAACAAAAAAAAATAAAAAAAAATTTAAAAAAAAATAATAATAAAAATATAAATAATATTTTAAATAAAAAATAAAAAAAAAAATTAAAAAAAATTAAAAAAAAAATATAAAAAAAATTTTTTTTTGGCTCAGCTGGTATTCGATGCCACGTTTTCTCTTACCAGTATACACGTTTGTATGTATGTATGTTGTTGTTGTAATGTTGTTTTTGTGAAAAAAAAATCGAGGTGGTCGTGGGTTTTTGCTCATATCTCAGTTGTTTATGTACCGATGTTTCTGAATTTCAATAGCGATCTACTCCCGAATATTTCTGATATTTTAGTACCTCATCCGGGTCCGAGCGATGTCGGGGGGCTTCAGAAAGTTGATTTCAACATACACACGGACAGACGGACAGACTGACAGGGCTTAATCGACTCCCCTATTCATAAGCTTTCAGAAAATATATACTTTATGGGGTCGGAAATCAAAATTGTAGAAATTTCACACGGAATGACAAACCTATATATACCCTTTTTCACTGTGTGAAGGGTATAAAAAAGATATTCGCTATTAGGAAATCAGAACATACATTTAGCATTGTTCTTTGACATTTTAAAGTTGGTAGCTTCACAAGTGCTAGTCTACTAGTATAAGGCGGCAGGTTTAACGAATAACGAATAACAGAAACCAAATTACACTGCTCGACAAAAATCATTTTTTGTCTTCCCGTTAATAAAAACTATACCGACTGTATGGATTTTGATGCGCTGAACTCAAATCCGTTGTCGGTTTTTTTCCATCAGATCGGGATTTTTTTATGGGCGTGGCAAATTTTTCTCCCTAAATTAGTCAGGTTCGGAGACATATTAACTAGAGAACCAGTCATCCGATTTTCAAAAATAAAACACCAGAAGATGTTTAACAAAATTGTATTTCATTAAGTTGAATAGAATTTTTCTCTATCTCTTATCATCTTGGAATTATTCAGAAATTAATGGAGAAAAAAATTATTTTTCGTTCAAAATTCGTAATATTTTTCAATTTAAAAATGGAATTAAAATTAAGATTTTTTTATTTCCAATTAATTGAACCATACTTAAAAATAGGCCTGACAAGAGAAATATACAAGTGTATTGTTATATATGGATCTGTAAACTCTTTCGACCAACGTTTTATGAATCCAAGGACAGCAAATGATTTATTAACAGTTATAGAGATATGCTGAATAAAAATAGTTTAGCTTCTAATAAGATTCCAAGATCGGAGACGGATTCCAGTCTATTTGACGTACAACCATTTAAAACATAATTCACCTTAATATAACATCTATGAAAGAAACACATATATTTGCATGTTTCAGGGTTCAGCTCTGTTAAGTTAAGTCCACATCATAAATTAAAAGCTTCTATATCCCTTTGTAAGAGGGTTTGATCGGCGTAATTATCATAACTTCGGAATATTTTTATGTCGTCAGCATACATTATAACATTTGAGAATTTAATAGTAATTGGTAGATCATTAATAAATAAGGAAAACAGCAATTGACCAAGATGACTTCCCTGCGGAACACCAGAAACAACGCCTGTTGGTTTAAAGATAATGCTTTTAAAACGAACATTTTGTTCTCTATTTGTCAAGTGCAAATAAATCTACTTAAGGAAGTTCTGTGTAAATCCCATTAGATCAAGTTTTTTTATTAGAAGTTTATGGTTAACTTTATTAAAGGCTTTGCTAAAGTCAGTATAATTAATTATAAAAAATACTTGTTATTGTTTGATAATATATGAACGCAAACACATTTTTCAAACTTTGATGAGGTGTATTTGTTTTTGTTAGCTAAAGAAAATCAGAGCTTTACCAAATCTGCAAGAGTAAGATTTTTCTAATTCTAAATAACTGTAATAATTTTTTATATGGAATTTCCAGGTCAACTGATAAAAAGAATTGAGTTTGAATTTTAAACTTTCAATACAATTAACCCTAACAAGATTATAAAAAAAACCAATGATTCTCTTATCAAGATTCTGAAGGAATTCCGTAGCTTTCTTTGTAGAGAAAACTAATATTAGACTCTGAAAATAAGAAAGTTAAAATTTGTAAATTTTAAAGAAATTTTTAAAGGAAGAAATTTTGCAAATTTTTGAAAAAAATTTTAGATTTAAAATGTAGGAATTTTAGGGTTGCATTTTCAATGCTGTAAAAGTTTTTACCACAAGTTATACTTATACACATTCTCGCGCATATGTCTTAAGAATTTTTTATTAAGTCAACCCAAAAAAACACAAATTCGATGTTTCGTGGAGAATTAATAATTTTAAGACAATTTCTTTCTAATGATTATTTTAAATTTATTAAATCAAACTTTAAAAAAAAAATGTATTTTTCAATATATCGTAGGCTTAATATTAGGGTGATAGATTCGGTTTTAAAACCGGTGGAAAACCCGGTTTTTTTCCTCTTTCAGCTGGCGGTTTTTTCAAAATGTTAATTTTTCGAATGTCGAATACACCGATTTTTTTACTCACAGATGCCGGTTTTTTTCATTTTTAGTTTTATGTTCATTTATCTTTGTAACCAAACGTACCATACTATATTTGTTACTCAAAAAATTTCGAAAAATCAGAAAATTTATTTAATAATCTTCCATTATATTGTAAGAAATTTATTTGTTGTTTCAAAAACAAATGTAAAATAAGAAAAATAATCAGGCTTAAATATTATTGGTTTTAAATGGAGAGCAGGTATTTTATACGTTGTTGCGCTTAAAATTTGCTGTGATAATCAGCTGTTCAGTTAAATTTTTTGACCAAATTATTGTACTTTGCAATACTTTTTGATCTCATTTTCGAATTTCATAATATTTTGCTTCTACGAAATCTAGCGACTTGTACTAAAGACTACCCATAGCTTAACTAATATCTCTGATAACATATGACTTGTATACTAAAATAGTTTGGCACACAAAGGGTCGTTATAACATCTTGCCTATAAAGTCGACTACCGTAAGCAGTGAAGTTAATTTTTTTTAATTTTTCATTATTTAAACCTCCTTGTAACAAAGGTTTTTATTTTTATATGGCAGAACCAGAGCAAATACCGGTTATTTTTAACAAATTAATTTAGTTCTTAAAAAAATGTAGTGGCAACAATGTAAATTTATACATTTTATTAACAAAAAGAAATAAAATTTTTATTGATTTATTTACTCTTTTGTGTTAGAATTATTGTATTAGAAAATTAAAACCTTAAATAAAAAAAATTGAAAGGTCGAAGTAGAAAAAAATATAAATCACAATTTAGTTGCCATATTTTATTTCTTGTAGAGAAATAATGCCATTTTTTAATTTATCAACCTAACCTTAAAAGTTCAAGGTAATTGAAGCATAAACTTAACTTTTCGGTCACTTTAAGGTAAAAAGTGTCTGTCCTTTAACATCTTTATTTTATATAACGGCGTATAATAATTCTATTGAATGTGTGTCAACTTAAAATGCAATTAAACCATAGAACAAACTAGTTTATACCTATATATGTATCTCTGTCAAGGGTATAAGAAAAAATTATATTTTATGTATTCGACCGGTTAACCGGGTTTTTCTAAATTTTCAAAAGAGCAACCGGTTTTTTTTTTAAATTCTAAATTTCAAACTATTTGAAACCCGGTTTCTTAAAAATGTCGAATAATCGATCACCCTACTTAATATGCAAACCTTCTAACTGCCTTTCAGCCAATTTCACAGGAGAGATAAAAAGCTTCTTATATTTCATATTTGTAGCTTGAGCGGTTTATTTTATAGTATTCTTCATGTATGACCACAATTTACAAAAATAAAAAAAAAATAATTTGCAGTTAGTAATAAACACTGAACTAATAATGTTCTGGATTTAGCAGTTTTTTTTTACAAAAATTCTTTTTGTGAGAGGATTTAGCAGTTTTTCTTTTGCCACACTTCAAGACTTAAATTGAAGAAAAACTACATGCTGGTCGACGAGGCGTATCTTTGATGCCACACGGCATCAAAATCTCAGTTTACTTTAAAAGTGGCCTTAGTAGGCTTGAATATTAAGCCGACGATATTTTTTTACAAAAAATTTAAATAATTTTTTTGTACCCTAAAGTACAAAACAAGGCATATTCATGCAGGCATATGCAACGGCGAATTTACACAACAAAGCTACTTTTAAGGAAATGTTTTTTGTCAAGGTAAATTCGTATATCAGGGATGGAAAAGTTGTTATGATCTGTTTAATTTAAAAAATATATTAAAAAAGGGATTTATATATTAGTGAAATTCATAAAACAAAGTAAGTAGAAGTCAGCTGATTTTTACAAACTCGTACAGAAACAAAATGTCCGGTTTTTTTGTTTTTATTATTAAAGAGTTGCACAGACCTCATTAGAGAGATCTTGGGTATAATCGTACCTTCAGTCGATTCCCGGATATAACCTTTTTTTTGCGAAGAAATCGGCAAAGATTACAGTAATTTCAAAATTTACCAAAATTTATTTAAGCTTAAATGATTAAAAAAATTATTTTTTACCAAAGAGGTTGTAAGATTGCAATAGTACGAAAATGTCATTTCATGAGTTAATAAATAGAGTTTGTTAACATGAATTGTAAAATATATTTTCCGTAAGTTTGTCGATCTATTTCGCATTTAGGGAGGCATTAAGAATGCAATTGATTTAGATTGCACTTTTGATTTAGAAGTTGTGGAAAATGTAACTTATTCACTTTCAAATAATGTAAAATTTTTTTGCTGGTTCCTTTTGATAACATATTTTTAAAAATTGTGTGAGTTGTAAGGCTTGTTTGGCGTACGTTCTAAACAACTAATCCGTCAGCCAAGACAAATTAATTTTTTGGTGGTTGCAATACATCTGAACGCCGATCGAATAGGACCTCTGAACTACATCTGTTTTTGGTTATGTGATTTTTGCGTTGCAGCAATTTTGGGTAAATTTATCATTTTGTTAGAGAGTTTTTTATTCACATTTGCCTTAAACAAACCTACTGTTGGTATATGAAATGGGAAAAAATTGTACTTAACGCTATTCGAGGAATCATAGGTTTGAAATTAAAATAAAAAATAATCTCCCTCAGTAATTTGTTTAAATATAAAAAATATTCATTAAATTTCCAGCAAAAAAAAACGGCATGCAAAAGAAATAGTTAATGATTAGGTTCAACCCATGATGAAGTGATTCAATTTAGGTAGATCATGTGTCAATATGTCAATTCCAATAAGTGCAGGGAGTGCATGCATATTCGTTGGAAAGAGACCCATTTCTCATGGATTTTTTATGTATGTTTTCATGAATTGTTCAAGATATTTTACATGCATTTGCATGTGTTTTAAAACACATCATTTATGACAAACTATTTTGGATTTTGGAAGGCATGAAGATTGACTTCTTTTCACTATTGATAAAAAATGAAAAATTTTATTTACGTGTAATAGTGCTTAATTTTTTTTGCCGAGAAAATAACGATTAATTACAGTCGTCGGTGTTTTCTCTCTTTGTAGCATCACAAATAAGAGAGAATCTCCTTTATGTCAATATGATAGAATAATATGTCGCCGAGTGTATAATAGATGTCATTTAAGCTGTGATGGTTGTAAAAAATTTGAGAAAATAAAAAAAACTCACCTCCATTTCGTTCTTCGATTTTGAAACCACGTTTTCACTTGAGCATCAGTCATTTTGAGGCCCCTCGCCAAGGCGGCTCTTTCCGCAGATGCCAAATATTTTTGCTTGTGAAATCTTTTTTCCAATTCGGCCACCTGTATGCGTGTAAACGATGTACGGGGCTTTTTTCTCTTTGGTGGTGTGCGATTCTGGTATGGATGACCAATGCGTCGGGCTATGGGAAAGGCAGCTGTAAATAAATAAAAAATTTATTCACTCATAAGTATAAATATGTATGTATGGTGCTCATAAACAATTAATATTAAACAACTTAATAAACGTTCGTCCCCCCTAAACATGAAAACTTATATGATCCTTTAATTGTTTTTCTTTTTTTTTACCTTTTTTTCAAAAGGTAAAAAACAATTAACGCAACTATAAATTTTCTTAGATAACAAGCAATTTCCGATATTTACTTCCGGGCATAATAAACACACTAAAAAGCAACAACATACGGCCGAAACCGAATAACTGCCTTAAGTTAGCTAAACAAGTGTTTGAGTGTTTAAGAGAAGGAGTTTACAGCAGCAAATGAAACTATTTAAGTGGTTACACTTTAAAAACATTGATACCGACATCTAAACACACACACACACACACACGCACACATTGTTACTTAATTACTGCTTTCAAAAGTATTTGTCGTAACAATTTTAGGCCATTATTTAAGCGAAAGAGTAGCAGAGGAGTGCGTGAATAACTTTACCTGCTGTGGAATCAATTAGAGTCTAGTGTGAGGTGTAAGTATTATTTTGTTTTCCCATTTGAAATGGTCTACGATGTCCTAATTGTTATTGTTTGACGTACAGAAATAGAAAATGTCCTGTTTAAAATGCCATTACTTTCAATGTCTATTATTTATACTGTCGTTGTCGTTGTTGTTGCTGTTCGTGGGCATTAACGCACGCGACAATTTTTATTTTTGTTGCCTTAAGTTGAGTCATTTGTTGGTGATATGAAGTACAACAATATTCAAAAACAAGTATGAAGCATAAAAGAAAGCAATAATCGGTTAAACTGAAACGAATTTGACCCTACAAAATTTCAAATAAAAAAAAAAAAATATAACTTTTTGTGCAGAATTTCTATTCCGACTATCGATTTGATTTAAATATTTTTACAGCTTCAGGAAGGTTTAGGTGATTTTTGGCCCCAGACTGATGAAATTACCTTATATAGACTGGACCTCATAAGAGTTGTTAAACAGGTTTTTATTTACATGAAAGTTATTTATGGTTAATCTTATTGTACCCTTCACCTGTGGTGCCTAGGGTATAAATCGATTTGTTATTCCGTTTGTAATATTTACAATTTATTTAATTAAATATTTTCTGAATGCTTATAAATTGGGGAGCCGAATTAAAATGTCCGTCTGTCCGTGTGTTTGTTTAAATTAAATTTAAGAAGCGCCCATGTGTTGCATAGACTTGTGTGTGATATCAGTCTTTTGAAAAGATTTTGGACTAATTTACTATTGGAATTGCCCTATAACTTTCTGAGATATGAGTAAATAAACACGATTGCCTATAATTTTTCTCAAATTTTTTTAGCACAAAAGTTAATATTTTTCAGTTGACGAAAAATTTATAAACACTTTTGTTACTGTTTTTTTAATATAATATGACTCGAGGGCCATTCATAACTAATCTGCAGATTTATTTAAGTATGAGGGAACATTTTGTTTAAATATCAAGTTTCTCAAGCTCCTAAATAATTGTTGGACATGCTATTGACGCAAGATGTAGTCCCAACAATTATTATTTTTAAGATAAAAGCACACAACTTATTTGTTGTTTTTTTTCTAAAAAACCGCAAACAAAAATTATTTTATAGAAACCCGAGTAGATCAATATGAGTTAAAAAGGAAAGGGCTGGGCTAGCAGAATATAATACACTATATAAACAAAAATACAATCCGTGGTGGACGCTACTACAAAATAGCCTCCAACAAATTTATATATGGGTCAGAGCTATTATTCTAAAATTTATTCCTCTCAGTCCCCCCAATATTGGTATAAAATGAAAGGGCTTAACCAGTAAAATACAGTAAACTTAAAAAAAAAAATTAAAATCAAAGATGTTGTCATAAATGAATAAGCTGGGATATGGGTCTAATATATTAATTAGGGCTTTGTCTCGTTCAACACTCCCAGTATTGGTAGCAAATAAAAGGGCTTTACCAGTAGAATACATTAAAATATACAGAATTGGAAAATGCAAGATGGCGTACAAAACAAAATGTCGGATATTTTTTTAACCCTATCAATATGGGAATCAAATAAAAAGGCTTTACTAGTAGAATGTAGATAACCTTGTAAAAATTCAAAATCAAAGATTGCGTCGAATATAATAAAGAAAAATTATGTATACTATTAAATCTTAAACCTAGGCTACGCTACGATGTGAAGGTTAAGGGTGTTTCAGATTCAACAAGGCCGAATATAGTCCTCTTACTTGTTTTTTTTTTGTATACAGTTGTTTGTGCATCAAGGTTATTTTCGGAACTGATATGGTTCGACTATAGGAAAATTCAGTGAATAAATTTTATCGTGAACAAAATATTGTTAATGGCTTTATATACGCCACGACATATTTTAGTAGTAAGGCTTACAAGAGACCGACCTCCACGAAATTTATTAGAGTTTTATTTAAACGTCAGAATTTTTAAATGTGTTGTGAATATTACTTTTTTATTATTAACTAGCCATGCCCGGCGCGCGTTGCTACGCCCCTTAATGAAAATACATTCTGAATCTTAATTGAATATCAAGTGCAAGAAGCTTAAAATTATACATTTTATGGGCGTGACACTGCCCACTTTTCTAATCACTTCTCAATATGAATGCAAAGTTTCAGAAAAATACATCTAGTGCAAGTGGCTTAAAATTATAACTTATTTTTTATGGGCGTAGCCATTTCCACTTTTTACCAAGTTTGGTAGAATACAACAAAAACCAAGAGTTACGTGCGCAAAGTTTCGTTGAAATAAAAGTATGTATACTTAAAATTGAGACATATAAACTGATGACAGAATTTCCTTTAACCGACATTTTCACAGACATCACTTTCGACATCAGTAATCGGTATACCTAATAGGTAAAAGGATATTAAGTAATTAATTATAACAAAAACGTATAATACTCTTCTTACCTATAGTGATGTAGGGTATCATGAATGAATGCCTGGCGGGCTGACTGACTGACTCACCCAGACTTTTGTTTATGTCACTCAACATACTAATGCACCGAATATTGTATGCAAACGTATACGTTATTGATGGTTGGTTGGCTAGATGGCTGCACAATCGGACGGACAGTTTGACAGTTGGGACAACCTTTTAAAATTCTTTAAGATCATGGGTTTTTGTGTTTCATAACTTAGTCGTCGTTGTTTTCGCTGTTTTTTACATTTGGCTTTTATTAGGTGCGATAAGAAACGCGTAGAGTTTTTTTTAATTTTTAATTATACAATAAAGAAATGAGTGTTGCCAGCATTTAACACAATCTAAAGTAATAACAAATTAATTCCAAAACATAAACATAATAATAAAAAACCATAAAATCATGAATAAAATGACAAGTTTAAAGTGAAAATAATAAAAAAGTCGTGGAAAAAAAATTCAAAATTTTATTTAAGCTCAAAAGTCAACAATTGCAAATGCTGCATACACCAATTTGAAACACTGCTATAAATATGCAGTTAAACAAATCACATCCTTAACCTAGCAAAAAATTGTTCACTAATTCAAAGTGAGTAACATTTTTCATGATTTCCAAATCAATAGTGAAATAAAATGCATTCTTCATGCCTGTCTAAATGCAAAATAGCTTGTTATAAATGATGTGCTTCAAAATACTTGGGAATCACTTGCAAATTATATCTTAATAAATTCATGTAAACAAACAAAATCAACTCATGAGTGTCTTTTAACCTAATACGCTGGCGTTAATTATTAGAATGACAACACATGCTCTCCAATGACACATTGAAGTTCAAATCACGCACATTTCACCTAAATAAAACCACTTCATCATGAGTTGAACCCACTCATCCACTATTTCTTTTGCATGTCTTTTTTCGGCTGGGAAGTCTTAAAATCCCTTGGAGCTAGTAATTCAAGATGTGGCAACTCTTTTATTTTTTGCCTTATTGCCAATTTTATTAAAGAGTTCTTTTAACAACATTAACAAAATGTTTTACAATTAATAAATTATTAAATTCGTTATTATGTTGCTTCACTTAAAACTAAAAATTATAAAAAAATATTTAAATTCTTTGACCTCTTTTAAGAACAACATCTTCCTGAGTTTTTCAGGCTTATTCATCTTGCTCGTTTCATTATTATCTGTGGGCTGTTATTTTTTATATATTTGTGTCCTCTTGTAGTGTTTTGTCGCCAGCTTATCTTAATAGCTCCGACGAAGTACAATAATTGGCGCCTCTGCGGAAATCTTATGGCTTTGTTGTTGTCTACCAAAAAAATCCAAAACATTTGTATGATGAAATTGTTGTTGTTTTTTCTTTGGTTTGGTCAAAAACCCTTTTATTCTTATTTTAGAGTCAATTTTACTGTTGGTAGTCAGTCAGTCATTTGTTTTGTTTTTGCCTTCTCGTAGCAGCCTGAAGTGGTTGCTTAAACGATACGTTGACATCGAACAATTAATTATGAAAGCGTTGTAAAATAAGAAAAAAGTGAATGGAAGTTCTGATAGTGATAATGAATATTTGTTTCGTTTCGATTTTTTTTAAAACCTTTTTGTTTTAATTTTGCTTATTTTAAAACAAGATGATGTTTCAGACTTAAGTTATTATGTTAATTGAAAGGAATACAAATTTAGGTTTTATTTTTCTTGGTTGATGTAGGTGTTTACACAATTACAGCGACAGGCGTTTTGGTTATATAGAATCGACCTGAACTGGTCACTTCGTGGTCGGCATAAGATAATTTTCTCGTGATTATGAAAAGTCATTTGTCTTCGCTGATAAATTAAAACAATTAAACAATTAACAGACAATTTTCGAAACGTTATTGCTAAAATACTTCTAATTACTTCCTAAGGACAAATTACCATTTATGAACGATGTTATAACTTTTTGTTTATGATTCTGGCCAAGAGATTCTGATAATAATTATTAGATTACGAGCGCATTCCTTGTAATTAAGTGTGAAGAGCGTAAGAAAATTGAACATTCAGATTCCGTCATTAACAAGCTAGCTACAGCAGCCATATGTTCGAAATCAACTTTAAACTTTAAAACCATTAAATTATCTTTCAAATAAGGACAATTTTTTCTGCATTCACAAGGTGTGCATCATGTTATATTGTCGATATTTTTAAAATAGACTCTAACATATTTGGTGTATTCGAAAGAAATCCTAAGTGTCGTATAGTGTCATAGTTTTTAAAAACATTATATGGACTGGAAAGTATGCATTACTTATTTTAAATCCTTTTTAAAATTAAAAAAAAACATTTGACATTTGAATACGAAACTTTGGACACCTTGTAAATTCATTAATTGCATCGTTTAATTTTAAAATTTTAAGTGAAGTTTTAATAAATAATTACATTACGATATGATGGCACAGCTTGTGAATTCACACAACAACAAAAACAAGTAAGAGCACTATATTCGGCTGTGCCGAATCTTTTATACCCACCACCAATTTTGTGTACATTTAAAGCACAATATTTATTATTTTGTTAATCGCTATAGAATAATCTCTTTATAATAAAATATGTATCGCTTTCTTTGTAGAGGGTGGTTAAATTTTAAGGGCCCATGTTTAAGGTGAACCACATTTAAACTTCAACTTTTTTCTTGTATTTCATTTGACATTTCTCAATCTCAGACTAACTCAATTTGAACCGTGGAAAGATACGCAATCGAGCAACGCTTTTAAATATTAAAGATTTTTATAAAAATGGGCGTTCAAATCAAAATGCATTTTATGCACTTCGTGATTCTTTTGGTCAACATAATCGTTCGAATTCGTCCACAATCGTGAGAATTGTAAAAAATATTTAAATGTCTGCAAAGCAGGTCTGTATGAAGTGTGAAAACATCTGTGAATGCCATCTTAGTTCGTTGAATGGGAAACATTGCTGTTTTTCACGATAACGTGGCAAAAGAGCAAGCAACCTCGACTCATCATCGTGCCCAACAATTGAGCATCAACAGTGTCATTGAAAATATGGACTATCGGATCGAAGTGTGCCGCCTAGGTTGGGGGCCATTTGGCCGATATTTTGTTCCATACATAATTGAAGCATACAAATATTATCGTTATAAATAAAGGGTGTTTTTTTAAGCCCGATAGAACTTGAAGTTGTAAAAAATAACACAAAAAATTAAATTGTAATCAAAAATTTTTTTTTATTCGAAAGATCAATACGTGACATTAACATTTGAAAATGATTTCGGGCATATGGGCACCGCGGCTGTTCTTGACGAAGCGCATACTGGACGTTTATGTTTTATCGCAAAATTGTGTTCAGCGATGAGGCGCATTTTTGGCTTAACGGGTTTGTTAATAAGCAAAATTGCCGCATATGGAGCGAGACCAATCCACAAGAGACCCTACAGACTCCATTACATCCAGAAAAATGCACCGTTTGGTGCGGTTTTCACGCTGGTGGCATCATCGGACCTTATTTCTTCAAAAATGAGGCCGGAGCTCGCGTTACGGTCAATGGAGATCGTTACCGCACCATGATCAATGATTTTTTGTTTGAAAATATGGATGACATTGATCCGGAGGAGATGTGGTTTCAACAGGATGGCGCTACGTGCCATACGGCGAACGCAACCATCGACTTATTGAAATCAAAATTTGGCGATAAGTTGATTTCGAGAAATGGACCTGTCAATTGGCCTCCAAGGTCGTGCGATTTGACACCTCTCGATTATTTCCTGTGGGGCTACGTGAAGTCACTGGTTTATGCTGATAAACCAGCAACAATTGACGCCTTGGAGGCCAGCATTGTTCATGTTATTCGTGACATACGGCCAGCAGTGCTCGAAAAAGTGGCCCAAAATTGGACGTCCAGAATGCGCTTCGTCAATAACAGCCGCGGTGCCCATATGCCCGAAATTATTTTCAAATGTTAATGTCACGTATTGATCTTTCGAATAAAAAAAAAATTTTGATTACAATTTAATTTTTTGTGTTATTTTTTACAATTTCAAGTTCTATCGGGCTTAAAAAAACACCCTTTATAAATGATAATAATTTCATAATAATTTTATTTAAAATCAACATAGTCCCTTAAAATTAAACCACCCATTATAACTTCGGTATGCTTGTAAAATGTTTTCGTAAATTTAGTCTTTCAATGAAAGTGGCCGTTAAAATACGCGTGTCAATAAAGTTTCTGCTTTTAAATACAACTTAGATATTTCAATATAGTCCTTTAGTATTCCAAAATCTTTATTCATAGAGAATTTACATGAATTTAAGAGGAAGAAAGTGAATTTAAGGTTAAATTTTAAGGGCCACATGGTGATTTAAAATATACATTCTCTGCATTTTTCTAAAACGGGAAATTTATTAGTAAGATTTTGATTTTTAAACTTCTATAACATTTTGCTTTTAAACGATTTTCAAACGAAATAAGTTTTGTATAATTTTAAAATTTGTTAGCCATTAATTAGTACATGAAAATAAATTGTTTATAATGTTTAGAGACAATTTTTTTTGACTTAGGTCAAAATTTTCCTAAATTCCCATTTTTAATAGAGCATAATTTCAGGAGAACATAAGCATAAATTGTTAGCATGCCATCTAGTAGTTGCTAGTAGAGTCATCTATCTTATCATCTTTATCTTATATTTAGCTACAGTACAATAAATGGCGCAGTGTAAGATGAATAAAAGCTAATATATATGACTAATATATTTTTATAAAAATTTAAGGAAAAAAGTGTGCGTGGCACATCTATTTTCCGTTATAACGAAGACTTTGACCAAAAAGCCATGTTTGCAAAATTTCAGAATCGTACATATATACACTGTGAGGTATAAATTTTCGTACATTTTATCTATAACTCTTTTCCTAATTCATAGATTTAAGCGATTTTCAGGGAAAAATATTCTTTTGACTCGATAAATATATATTCGAAGTTTCATGACTACGTTTATGCGTCTGGACACAATTCAAAAGTGAAAGTGGGCGTTATAGTAGGCGTGTCAAAGTTGTTTTTGCTAATGAGTACAACTTAGGTGTTTCAATATAGTCCTCTATTATTCCAAAATCTTTATTAATAGAGAAATTATATGAATTTTAGGTAAAACGTTATATGGGAGGTGGGCGTAAAAGTGGGCGTGGCACCTTAATTTTTTGGCATAGTAATGAAATTGCATAGGGGGATAAACGTAGCAAAATTTATCATCATACCTCTAATTTTAGCGGTTTTATGAGCTTTTAAGTTTCATTAACGGTAGATAACGTGAAAAGTGGGCGTTATAGTAGGCGTGTCAAAATTATTTTTGCGAATGAGTACAACTGAGGTGTTTCAAGATAGGCCTTTATTATTCCAAAATCTTTATTAATAGAGAAATTATATGAATTTTAGTTAAAACGTTATATGGGAGGTGGGCGTAAAAGTGGGCGTGGCACATTGATTTGCCGTTACAAGAAAGCGTGTCACCAAAAAGCAAAGTGTGCAAAATTTCAGAGTCGTAAATCCAATTTTGTTGCTTTTATGACGTTTTTGTTTTTAAATATACCGAAAAATACACTGTGCGGTATAAATTTTCGTACATTTTGATCGATAACTCCTCTCCTAATGCATAGATTTAGACAATTTTCGGCGAAAAATACCCAGAAAATATATATTCGAAGTTTTATGAGTCTACGTTAAGGCGTTTGGACACAATTCCATTTTATTCGATGTTCGAAGGACACGGTTTTTTCGACCTACTCTTGCTTTTCGAGCTATAACTCTCTTCCTAATATTCCGATTTAGCCCATTTTCAATACCAAACAAACCTTGTCTATAAGAAAGATTCTGGCAAAATTTGAGCCCCCTAGCTTGTTCGGTGCGACCTCTATCGTGCTTTCAACAGACAGACAGACGGATGGACATAGCTAGATCGTCATCAAATCAAACCCTGATTCAGAATATATATACTTTATAGGGTCTAAAATGGATATTTCGATGTGTTACAAACGGAATGACAAAATGAATATACCCCCACCATTTTTTTGGTGGTGGGTATAAAAAAAACAAACATGCATACATACATATGTACATACATACGTGCTTTTGCTTTGCTGCATAGAGCGTGTTTACATGAAGGGACATATCCCCTGCGACAAGAGTTTGTCGGTTAGGGGTGCGGCGTTGAGTACGGGGTAGCAAGTGTCGCACGTTTTGTCAATTTGAGGGGACAAACTTGACATTTCTCTTTTACATATTTCGTTCTCTGGTATTCTTGTCATGTTATGTATGACCGGTGTAGCCAGACTGATATTTTATGGAATTTGCCAAAAAAAAAAAAAGATGAAATATCCAATGAAAGCTCATTCATTAGAAATAAAAGTGAGCCGCGTAACTCTTGCTCTAACCTCCATGGTTTTGTTAACTATTTGCATTTTTATAGCATTCTAGCAAATTCAAAATTATTTCTATATTTTCAGCATCATCTAGATCTAACGCTTCAACAGCCAGTTCAGTTAGGTCAACAATTTCTTCAATAATTTCTTCTTTCGAAAGTTCAGCCATTATGTTTCTTGAAATTAATTTAATTTTGCTTTTATAAATACTTGTATTGCCACTGCTATTGTTGACAAATCATAAATTGTAAATGTATGGCAGCTCTTCTTACGAACGAAGGGATAAACAGAATTAGTTAATTTAACGTCAAAAAGTCGCTTTGTTCCTGCAACAAAATCCCTTCATGTAAACGCAAGAAGATTTTAGAAGGGACACCAAAAGAGAATACAAGTAAACGCAACAGAGTCGCGGGGTCATATAAGTCGCTTTATGTAAACTAGCACATGAATTTTTCTGCTTTTACTTGTAAACAATTTTAACGCTTTACAAACAGCAAACGGTTCATTTCTATTTTCTGTTAAACTACTTCGGAAAATCGAAGCTGCTATGTGAGATACATGTGTATAGCAATTATGATTTTTACAATCTTATACAGTCTTATTTGTAAAAAATTAAATTATTTGATTTTAATAAACATTTAAATTAACTCAGTTTATGATTTTGCCGCCACCACAGACAATTTTTTTAAAGCTTTTGCCACATATACACACACATATACAAGGTGGGCCAAAAGAAGTTAGCCCATGTTGTTTATTTATGTTTATTTAAACGTTTAAAATTTTATTGGTCAAGTCGAGAAGATGATATCGAAAAAATGGGCGCCGTCACAAGTGATTGCTATATGGGCTCGTTTTATGGCATTTTTCATCACTTCGGCGAGAACTTCGGCCAACAGATTCCCGCAATCGTGTCGAATGTTTTACTTGAGGGCTTCAGGGGTCTCAGGCTTGTTCACATTAACACGGGATATAAAAAAAAAACCCGCAAAAAAGTCTGGAACAGTTAAATCGGGCGAGAGATGAGGCGACCCGGGAACGCCGCCTTCAGAATATCGGTTGTGGCTCGGTTAACTCAGCTTAAGATTTTGACGCTCCACGCACAAAATTTTTTAAACTTTTGCCACATATACAAATACATATATGATAGACTTGACCATATCAAACGAATGGCGTCTTCATGTATCTTTCAAAGAAGAAGGCATGGAAAATCGCTATATAATAGACAAATTTGATTACAAGTCTGAGAAACGTGTGCGCTGTGTTATTTGTAAAACAGACACTTTGCATTGAACAATTTTATTTTCGAAAATTTCACACATACATAAGTGCCAATTTAGGTAGAAGCCTTAATTCTTTTTATGTAATAAATTGAACATTAAAACAAAAAACCATAAAGTTTTCCCAGTGGTTTTTGTTTAGTTCCAAATGGGTTTAATGATTTGCGACAAATTCACTTGTATTTGTGTAATTAAATTTTTGCCAGTTTTTCTTTTTGTGTATACAGTGCACTCGCGATAATATGACAATATATGAACACCTCATATTTGAACACCTCATATATGAACACCTCATATATGAACACCTCATATATGAACACCTCATATATGAACACCTCATATATGAACACCTCAAGTTATGAACACTTTTCTTCATCCATTGACTTCTCTTTAATAAAAACAGTTAATTTTTGTATTATTAAAGGAATTTCCTGGCTGTTTGTTTTTAAATGGTCTTTAGCTTTTAATTAAAATTTGTTTAAAACACATTTTAGTTAATGATCACATTCAGCACATTTTTAAATATAAATTCAACATAAAAAGTTCCTAAATATGCACACAAAAAAGCAAAAGTCTTTCAACTGAACAGAAAATATTTAAGAAATTTTAGAACATTTATGTAAAGGTTCTAGGGATAACTGGAATGGAATGAAAAAAAATGTGTTTATTACATGTGTTCACAATACGTTATATCGGACTTGGAAAAGAAAAACTGTGGAAACTTTCCGAGTACCCAAAAATATGAAATGTATTAATTATACCGATGGTTTTTGAATATGAGATGCAAAAAGATCTCTGTTAGCAGGCTTATGTAAAAAGAAAAGGTCAAGGGGTGAAATAAATAGAGAAGAGCTATCCAATTAAGATGATTATGTGGTGTCTAAACCAATTGGAATATATATACATCTATTTTAGGAGCATAGGGCCTCATGGGAATGAGTGGAAAATAAAATGGTTGAGAGATTTGGATATACTCAGATAGTTAAGAGAGCTCAGATAGTCTTAAAGGTGATTGAACAAAAGAAACAGCAAAAGAAAACCACAAATTTGTTTGCATATGTTTAAAAAAAAATAATTTTTAAATCCAAAAAAACAATAAATAAAAGATTAACACAATCAACTTTTATTTTAGTGGAAAAAACGTTTTTAAACGTAAATTACATGGCATTCAAAAACATGAACAATCCTGCAAACGTAACTGGCTTGGTTTTAATTAGTTCATATTATCGCGAGTTTACTGTACCATTTTGTTATTGAATTTCGTTGCAGATATTATTTAGTGTATTCACATGTTAATGTATATTGCGTGCATTTATTTTAAATTCTAACCCCATCGAAAGTGTTAAACTGACATATCATGTTGTTTATTAAGGTTTTCTTCGTTTCTTTTTTATTATTTTAACATTCGAAAATAGAAAATGTTTATTAAATATGCATCAAGTGAAAGACATAAAATCAATATTGATGTTTTACACATTAATACTTACGATTCTTATTATTTTATTTGTACAATTTTTTTACAGGCTTATTACACTGTTATATCAATTTCAATAAAAAAGAAACCATTTTCAGACATAAATATAAACAACACATCAAATCATGGGCACATGATCTGCTACCGTATCCGTTACTCAAAGTAACCAAATAAAAGGGTTTTCGCATACATATTTCAAAAGAGAGCATATAACAACCACAAATGTATGATTATTTTATGCCCAACATCATCCATACGTACGTATTTTGCAGCCGTTGTGTTATAACGCCAATATTTGTAAACTTTTAGGAAAAATATTTATTTTTCCAAGTAAAATTTAAATTTTACAAAAATATGTTTCACTGCTGTTTTTTATTTCTTCCAAGAAAAAAATATAGAGGGTTGTTTTACTTATGACTTCGGTTTTTTGTTTGTTTTTGCCTTCTCAATTTGAACATAAAGTTGTTCTTCGTTGCTGTAAAATATTCCAAAGGGATGTTTTACGACTTTTTTAAGAAAAGTTGAATGTTGCAAAAGGAAAAAAAAGAAATACAGCAAATGAAAAAAATAACTAACTGTAAGCGTTTCGTGTTACTTAGAACAGTGTGTGGTTATAAACCATAAGCCAAGCAGTGTTACCGTAATGGAAAAAGCTTTTAACATGAATAATAAATATGCATGTTTATGCCAAAGAAATATTCATACTTCATCTATTTACAAATATTTATGTATTTAAATACATGGATAAAACATTCTTACATGTACACATGCACATAAATACATTTAAAGTATTTAAGGTTAAGATGTTTGTACAAAAAAAAAAAAATATTTGTGAAAACAAAAAGTTGTAAATTTGTCAGAAATTTTAGATTTCAGAGCAAGTGTTTTAAAAAAATAAATAAAAGAAAGAAAAAATATAAGATTGAAAACAATATAAATGGGTAATTTATGTAGGAATAAATCTTAGATTTGCTCAGAGTTAAATTAGAATTAAATTAAAAAATTAAGAAACTTTATCTTTTCTACAGCAAAAGGTTGTCCCTGTCTAATTTAAATTAAATTTTGGTGCAGAATAGAATAATTTGACAAATTCACAATAAAAAAAACGCATTTGGAAGATCACCATGAAGTACATAACAATAATAATAAAGGTATTCACGTCACAGGTTTTAGTAATTATAAAAAAACCCGCTCTTATTTTTATTTTTACCGTAAATTCTGACTGGCTCAGAAAAAGTAACTGTTAAACTCTTCAGCGGCTTATGTACATTAAAATAGTCGGCTGCCACGGCCACCAGTCGGTCGGTTTCTCGTTTCTTTAATAAATTTTTATAAAACTGGGTTATCACATCAACAAAATTAAATTTGCTTGATTTTTACATTTTTACATTTCCGTAAGACTAAAACCGGTAACGTGAATACCTTTAATGTTGTAGAAATTGCGTAATTTTTCTTAAATATGGTGTATTTATATTACTGCTTAAAATTGTAAAGAGTTACACCAAAAAGTAAATTTTATTAAATTATTTCGATGGCAATAAAATTGGAAAATAATTTCGGCCATATGACTACCGCAAATTGACATCGATTTGGGGTCACTTTTTCGGACATTATGAGTCGCATGTCAAGCATAACATGACCTCCTTAATCGTCAGGTCTTGCTGGTTTATCATCGTAGTGCAGTAACTAATGTGGCCCCACAGGAGAGGAGAGAGTTTCCAAGTCGAAAGACCATTTCTCGAAATCAACTTAACGCTAAAGTTTGAATCGATGGTTGCTGTATGGCACAAAGCTGCAACCTGTTAAAATCATGACTCGCCTGGATTAATGTCATCTATACTTTTAAATAAAACATTACAATCTAAATTGAGTGTAACGTGTGCTCGGGCTTCATTTTTGAAGAAATAAGGTCCGATGACACCACCAGCTTATAAACCGCAACAAACGATGCGTTTTTCTGAATGTAATAAAGAAGAGTTTGTTGTGGATCAGTCTCATTCAGGTTTTAAGCTAAAGTTGGTTGTAAGTTAAGCCAAAAACGCGCCTCATCTTAGAACCTGATCTTGCAATAAAACACTTGACAAAACATTGACTAATTTTCAAAGTAAATTTGGATAATTTTGAAACGTTGTTTTGGTGCCAATTTATCCATCATGATTTACCAGATAATATTGATTATTAAAGTTAAAAAGTAGTAAGTCCTTTCTTAAGTATTATCGGCTTAAAAAATATTAGTTCTACTATTAACAAAAAGAAAAAAAAAAGGTTAAATAATAAAACAGTATTAAAAAGTTGAACTAGCTGCCAATGCTTTCAGTGGGCCAGCTTATAGTTCTCTAAATGTAAAACACATTTTTATGTCAGTAAATTTTGTTTAAATAGTCATTTTAACTTGTTTTAAAGCCCTTTACTATCATCAGCATAAACAGGAATATGTAGATCTTGATCATTTTTTTTGTTTCAACAACAAATATTCAGCCATACCAAAGAGGTTGGGTTGGGATGTTTTGTTGGAGAACACAAATTAAAACTTTTTAAAAAAGCGACAAAATACATCTTCATTTCAATGGATCAATTAAACAACGGAATTGCAGAATAGAGTGCAGAAAATTTAAGAACAATGAGAGCATCACCAACAATTACGCTTTATCAGATGCAGTGTTTGGGGTGGAATTATGGTTGATCGAGTAATCGGTCTATTTAGAAACAGTCTCAAGGCGGATGTTTGTACGTCCCGTTTCCAATAATTTTTACATATTCCAAAATGGTCTACCCTTTATAAACAAAAAAAAATCACTTCTCATACAGAAGAAGATCGCAATCGTGTGAGACAAACTTTCTCTCTTCTACGTAAAATACAGTGAAAGGGAAATTTATTTCTTTTGCATAAACTTCAAAGTCACTGTGAGAATCTTATATAAGTAAGTCTAGTAATTTTTCAAGAACAGTAGATCCTCGATTATCGATTATCCGTGTTTCAATTAACCGGAAACGCCGATTATACGGGAAAGAAAATTGGTTATAATTTCTATAAATTTAGTTTGTTTGCATCGATAAACCGTGATTACCTTTATTATCTGGAATTCGAAGTTTTTTTATTGCTTTTGAACAAATAAAACTTAATGTTAATGTATTGTTTAATCTTTTTTTTCCAAAATTTTTTATAACATTTTATTTAAATACTTTTTTTTTTGGAAAATTTTAGTCAGTCTTTAATTAATTTTTTTTTCCAATCTTGTTGCCAACATCTCGTAATAGAATATACAAAAGCTCACCTGGCTAAAGCAGTATTAACATTTTACATTTAATTATGTTAATGTGACAGAGATGTTAAAATGTCGACTAGTGCTGCATCAGTGGCAAAATGAAAGAAAGATAAATTAGTTAAATATTGTTGGCATTCTTTAACGTTTATTTTCCAACTTTTTCTAGTTCCTCAAGCCTAATGTGCCAGTATTTTCCTTTCATTATCATACAGCATGTGTCCATTCAAAATCACGTGCAACGTGTGCCACAGACATTAGCAGCACTCAGACATTGTAAAAAAAATATCGCATAAAATGAAAGAATATAAATGAAGATTGTTTTTTTAAACGCATATGTTGCTACTGTATTTTGCAGCAGAAGAGCAAGTTGCAAGCAGCGGCAGTAAATTCCAAACTAACACCATATACATCAATGTAAAAGTCGAACTGGTTGTAGGCAGGGAGGCACTATATACGTTTGTAGGCCAATTTATGTAAAAGCCAAAACAAACTAAACAAAAGAAGCGCAAGAAAAAAACTTAAGAATAACATTAAAGACAAGTCTCAATGATTGCCACATAGCACGCACTCAATAAAATCGAAAAGAGAGAAAAAAAAGAACAACAATTACCACAAAACATACCCTTGATATCAAATTGCAATAACAGCAGCAGCATCCTTATTTCGACACATACACAAACAATTTCGTCTTCTTTTTTTAGAAAATGTTAAACTTATTAAAATTGTTGCAAATCTATACGTTACCTCACTGCTCACTTGCTTATTCTTTTGTTTTTGCTAATAAGTATGATCAGAGAAGTCTTTTAAGGTAACAAGCATATCGGCATGTCATACGCTTGGCTAAAGACCAAAATAATACCAATTTCTCAGCTTAATAAAGTACCTACAGTGAAGACATGATACTTGTACAATTGTGAAGTAGTATCCTTTAAATGTTAATGTTGTTGTTGTTGTGCCATGAAATCCTTTTACTCATTGAGTAAAGTAGGAAAACATGTTTGCTTTCAATATACAATCTCACCTTTGCTAAAGCCTGATACTTTCAACCGCCCAGAAGTTTTACATGATGCTGTTATTTGGTTTTAAAGCTTCTTCTTAAAAAAAAAATAAACAAAATTTGCATAATGTTGCCGATCGTTTAAAAGCACTTGTTTAAATCATGAGACATACAGTGGTGTGCTAATTTTAGTTTTTAAAAAAATATTTGTCAAGATTTTATTTGTATTTTAACTAGAGTGAAGACTGCGGAAGAGATTTCACTTCAAGACCTATTTCAGCGTTATGAAGTGGGTAAAAACTTGCAGGGTTCGATCCCCGGCAGAGGACGGAAAAAATATTCATCAACATTTTTCGAGTTTTAAAAATTATGTGGTTTTAACCCGCATCCAGAAAATCCATACACGAAGCCACCAATCTCCTACCCACCCACTTGAAAAATCAGGATAATATTGTGGCAAAAGGTCAGAAATGGCAGGAATTAAAGATCAGCAAGATTTCCTACCACTACATTAAATACATACTCGATAGACGCTGTTTCTAGGAAACAGATGGCATCCCCATTATCCTAGGAACTGCTACAATAGACTAATTATTTACTCAGCTGTAACAACAACCGATAAACGAAACTGACACAAGGCAAAATAATAATAATAATAAAAACTGCGACAAATAGCGTAAGATGGAAGTGTTTTGTGGAAGCCAAATGATCGCAAAAAAGTTATGAAAAAACATCTATTAGACAATAATTCTTTAACTCTAGTATCATGTTTTCGGTATAAGAAATTCGTACTGTTGATAAAATCATAGTTGTCTTAGTGACTTAACCATTTAGATAAATCCTTGAACCCAAACCTAAATCAGCTCGTCAAGCGTAACGTTAGCTAGCACCTAGCTTTTACATTAAAAGGACAAAGTAAGGTTAACTTATTTCGTTTAATAAAACCCACTAAATATAGACAAAACTCGGAATGTTATCGCTATATTTTCCTCAAAATACAATAGATAAGGAAGCATTAGATTTAGAATTACAAAACAAAGAAATAAAAATAACAAATGTTTTGCAGCTAACTTCACTACCTAAGGCATTGTCAAAATTGACTGAGCAGTCACTAAGAAATTCTGTAAATTCTGCTTTTCTTCCTTGTTATTGCTCTGTTATTCTCTGTGAAGGTTAATAAATTTTTTTCAAACTGTGCTTTCAAAAATTTTTCTACTTCCAAGAACTAGAAGTTTTGATCATGGGTCTTCAGTTGCGTTGCCTACAACTTCATGGTTGCCAATATAATTTTATCTTTTTAATGAAATTGATTGCTGCCAGTTGTAGAACCATTTTTAGCAACTGTCGAAGGTATATAGGTTCGGATGGTATCGCTAGCGACCCATAATTGCAACATAATGACAACTTTTAGCTCTAAATTAAATTTCTTTAAACTGGGTTCCCTCTGGTATGAGTAGTCATATCGAAAATTTCTCCAACTTACTTTCCAATTTCATAAGAGTAATAATTTTTAAAAGGCTATTAATTAAAAGTGTTTGCTAAGAAGTGCTGCCAGTAATGCTTTCGATCGGGATTCCGCTTAGAATTTTGTGTGTGGGTTACTAAGAGAAAAAATCCCCCAAGGGCATATTACCTTGGCAAAGTATCCATGTCCTATTGTTATTGTCTGTGGTATAGATAACACCTCTGGCTGAGGTTTAGGAAAATCTGTATCTCGCATGAGTCGAGAAAATGTAGTCAAGGGACTGCATCGTACAATCGTAGCGGATGAGTCCATGCACATTGAGAGCATCAGTATCTTTCCTGACATCAATATCTTTTCTTATAGTGCACTGGAGAACCCTGGTTGTCGAACTTAAAAAATTTTAGGAGACTCAGGTCCGATAGAATAAGGATCTTAGGTAGGCACACATTAAGAGTGGATGCTATGGAATACCTTAATCTAACAAAGATACTGGCGAATACTAGTGCGACGTCTGTAGTGGCGCGGGCCTCAGCGAAGGACGAGAAGCCCTGAATTCAGTGAGGAGCAAAGAGGGTCGAAAAGGGAACCGAAATAGTAGAGGTTTGCTTCGTTATTCCTTCAACTAAAAAAGAGAATGAAAGATGACAATTTGTTTGACGCTTCTTATATTAAAAACGTACTTTTATAATTTGAAACATTTGCATTTTTTCTCCTTCAAACACTACATCTAGACCACTGTGTCATCCCGACTAAGGGAAATTCCTTCAAACAACAACAAACTGTTTTTAATTCCCACTTATTCCAATTCTTGCCTTCATTCATTTGTTAAATGATAATTTGTTTTATATTATAAGCTTCAATTGTATCAATATTGCAATGACAAAGTTGGGTTTAGATTCTCAAAAAGTGACCTCCACGATGCCAAAGATAAAAAAAAATATTTTCTTTTAGTCACTTATTGGTTCTTTTAAAGTTATCAGTATCATCACAAAACATTTGGGCTCTACTTTAATGCTTCAATAAACATTTGAATAAAGAATGAATTGAAGAAACAACGTATAGAAACAAATAAAACTCCTTTCAGAAAGAAAAAACAAAATTAACTAAAGGCATCAAACATTTGCCGCTTTAACCGATTTGACATAAAGTGTCGGCTTGATGCTCAAGTGTACACACACTCTCTCACTCAGTTAGTCAGTCAGTCATGCAGTATTTGTATACTTCGTTTGTGGCATCCATAGGATATACCTGATTTGCGTTTATTAATTTGCATACGAGCGCTTTTAAATCAACCTTTTTTTATTTATTTATTTGATTTGCACAATTTCGTTTTCGTAGTTTTTTGTTGCTTTTTGCAACTATTTTAATGATGTGATTAACATGACTTTTTAATTTCAACCTGTATACCGAATTAATTAACGTTTGGGAGGTCGTCTTACGTGTGATTTGGTATACACATATGACTTTAGCTTTTTGTTTTTTTTGCTGGTGTATATCCCTCTAAGATTTATCGGTCTCATCATCATCAACATTATGAACGTCGAGAGTGTCATTTTAAATACAAACTTTAAAAGCGAAAAGAAGAATTTGTTTGCTGTTCTTGGTTCTGTCGTCTTTCGTTTTTAGTTTTTTTTTTAAATTTCCAAAACAATAAATGTCAAATATATTATTTCTATTCAATAGTTTTTAATAATTTTCCCCCTTTCCAACTCTTGCTGTGTGTACACTAAAGGGTTAATGTCTTATTACTGAAATACTCTTATGAAATGCAAATGTGTGAGTGTATAGCCTGGCTAGAAGTTGTACGAGTACCTTTAAAGGTTGTGTAGAGTGTATTTTATAACTGATAAG
Source organism: Phyto melanocephala (assembly GCA_941918925.1). NCBI lineage: Eukaryota > Metazoa > Arthropoda > Insecta > Diptera > Rhinophoridae > Phyto > Phyto melanocephala. Next base: position 176,675,725 of record OW799233.1, on the reverse strand, counting down.
CTGGCGCTGGTAACTTGTTGATAAGCTGGCGCCTTCGGTTATTTTAACTCTTACGTTTTTATTCTTCAGCTCTCATAAACTATATTGAATCTTGGTCGAAAATGATTTATGATTGGTATTATTATTATTATTATTATTTTACTTTTTGTTTTGTTTTTGCCTTTTTTTAAGTAACTTTATGTAGGTGGTCATAATGGAGTTGCTGTTTGGTGAAGTGCTGCTGCTGATCTTTGTAGAAAAAACAAAAAAATAAAAGGGTTTTTTTTTATTTAATGTTGAACGGAAGTGTTGTTATGTCATAGTGTTGTCTTTAATAAAACTAATTATCGACAGACCATAAAATGTCTGAAATTTTTATAACACTTATGCCCAGTTTTATTAAAGTTCGAAATTCACTTCTTCACTAAATAAATTATAAATAAAATACATAAATTGAACTTAAGTAACTAACACTCTGCAGTTAAAGTTCCACCAATAAACATATATTTTTGCTTCATAAATAAAAAATATTTTAGAAATTTAAAAAACACATGTCGCACTTGATCAGCAAGAGGATATTTTCCCGAATTTATAAAATTTTAAGTAGAGGATAAAACCTGTTTCTTTTACCATCGCTACCAGTTCTGTTCATATATATTTGAGTTTATCGGTCACTTAAGTCGGCGCACAAGTGGCCGACAAAAATCGGCGTATATTAAGCAATTTATTTGTTCGACATTGTGCACAATGGTGTTCACGTTTGCGGCACATAACAGTTGATTTTGATTATCCAATTGTTTGTTCACATTATCGGCACATAAAATGCGACGAAAATCGCTACATTGTGCCGATAGTGGGTAAGAAGGGAATTTTGAAAATGGAAATAGACCTACAAGAGATCTTAAGTGGCAACACTTTTTTTTATAGCGTTGAACGCTGTTCAAGTTTGTTTCAACGTCAAACTTCAAATAAGAAATGTAAATAAAAAATTATGCTAAATTTTTAGTTATTGTTATAATTAAAGGGCGTTTTTCTTCATCTCTAACACTTGTGGTTTCCTTTCCATAAAATTCGTTTTAACCAAGCTGGCTGACTTCCGCTTAATTTTATGCTTTTCAGCACTAATAAATTAAAAGCATTTACAAGTAAAGTTTAGATAAACATTGCTACTTGAAACATAAAAGAGTTAACATTTTTATTTTTAATACAAAATTAAAAAGCCTCTTTAACTTGCTAAAGGTTTGATCTTCCTTTGTTGTGACGGCACCCCACTGTGAAAATAAGACCAGTTTGTACAAACATTAACACACATTAATAGCTCATTAACTACATGTTTAAGTGTATTTAACTTAATGTCTTATTCATTTAATTTAAATAAATAACATTTTTGAAGCAGAGAGATGGAATAAAGCAAAAACCATAATGAAATAAATATTGTGTACTCACCTGCCAGTCTATCCTTGACGGCTTGATGCGCCAGCGCAGCATGATGCAAAGGCGGTAAAGCCCATGTTAATGGTGTCCGCTGAGGTGGTACCCTTAAGACATGACCCGCAGCTGCTGCTGCCGCTGAGGGATATAGATGTGGATATGTGTAAAGTGCGGTAGCACCACCGTATGTCGATGACGCCAAACTTGTGGCCAATTTATAGGCGGCCAAATCATGTTCATTTTGTAGATCCTGTTCACTGAATTTATTACTATTGCTGTTGTTGTTGTTATTATTATTATTGTTATTATGCTCAAAGGGTTTGGAAAGCAGGCGTGATATACTAAAAGGCAGATTTTCACTAGACGAGGAACGGGTCTGTTCTGACTGAGTTTCACTAGAAAAAAGAAGCAACAGAAAAAAATATAAATACAGAATACATAATTAATATTTAAAATATTTAATGGAAAAAGTCTAAGCATAAAACGGTTACTGTGATGATTATCTTGCGGTTCTTATCTGAAAGAAGTTTAGTTGATTCCCATGTAAATATAAATTTTTAGCACATACTTTACATTAGTGTTGCTATAGTCAGTCGTGCCGAATCTAATACACCCTTCGACATGTAGGTATGTAATAAGGACGCCAATCCTGAAATCCCGATCTTGAGATTTTCGGGATTTTACATGGAAAAACTCATATATGTATTTTTTTCTCTTATTCAATAAGAATACCATAAAAATTCTTCAGCTTTATTCTTATCCTTTAATTGTTATTTATAGTAAATTGTCTGCCTTTTTATTATATAAAAACATAAATATCTTTATAAATAACTTTACTTAAATTCTATGAATTTTTCAATACAAGTTTGTTATTTATAAAATAAATTAAAAATTATTTTTGTAAATTGTGTCGCGAATCCCGAAATTCGCAAAATCAGTCCCGTTTGGCATCCCTAGTATGTAATACTCCTCAGTATCCTGAGACTCCGGTTTACAACTACAAGCTGTATGTATTTCCTACAGTAAATTAAAATCTTAGAAAAATTTTCATTTTATGATATCATTTTTTTTTAATGCATTTTTGTTTTCTGCCATTAGTAAATATTTTTTAAAAAATACTTCAAAGATTTAGGGCCGTATTCATAAAACATATTTTTGGTTTATTAAAGGCATTTTTGACAGATGTTGTAGAGATATTTGTCAAATAAGCCTTCAATAAACCTAAAATATTTTTTATGAATACGGCCCTTATGTTTTGCATGTACATTTTTATAAAATTCAAAGATACCACAACGTTAATTATTTGTTAATTTTTAATTAATTTAATTTTTTTATTTGACGAAATTGACGTAACTAAAATGTATTAATTGCAACTTTAAAAAAAAATGTTCTTTTATTCCAAATTTTTCTAAATTCAAACAAATTGCACTACTAATTCATTAAAATATATTTTGGCAACATTGGGTGTAATAAAAAAATCATAATAAAAAATTTAACAAATTACGTTTATTTGGCCAAATAAAAAATGTGATCATGACTTTTTTCATCAAGTTTGCAGATATTTTCAGAACTAATTCTAGAGAAAACAAGTGAACACTAGATGCCTTAATCGTGGTAAATAAAAGTTAAACAAAAAATATTTTCAAAAAGGTTTTTATTACTCTTAACAGATTAGTAAAGTATTTTCAACGAACTCCAAAAAGCACATTGTATAAATAATGTCTCAGTAAGAATGAACATTTTAAATTAAGTTAAAAACAATTTACTTAATTATTCGGGATATGCTCCCAACTAATTTTTCAATATTTAATTTGGTTGTTGGGTTTAAGAACTCAAGAATTTCAAGAATTTGGGTAAAAGGTCTACTGATAATCTGGTATAAGCACCAATGAAATGCATATAGACCAGCTTAAACCCAACAACCAAATAAAATATTTAAGTTAAAAACATTTTTTTTTATCAAGTGGCAACTCTGAAATTTGGCGGCTGTCACATTTATTTATTTCAATTATTAAAAATAAAAACAACGCGTTATAATTGTGAAAATTTATTAAAAAAATTTGAAAATTTATGCTAATGCCGCTAGAAAACTTTGAAAAAGTTTAAAAAGTGCACCTAATGCGTCAACTATAAAAAAAGTGGTCAAGAAATTTGAAGTAACAGAATCGGTTATGAATACTTAGACTCTTGTGCGTCAACGTACCGGTCGGTCTCTTGAAAACATTGGTGTTGTAAACGAGAGTGCCGCTAAAATTCCAAAAACATAAATTCGGCATCGTTCTCAACAACTTAAAATTTCAGGAAGCAATACGCGGCGGATTTTTGCAACAGGGGCCAAATTTCGGCATTCGAACGTGATTTTTTTGGTGGTGGGTATAAAAACTTAAAAATTTAAAACCTTTAAAATAAATAGTGTTTTAAAAAGTTTATTTTTGAAATTACATTTACCATCGCTTCTAATGTTTCTTCCAAGCAAACGTGAGCACCTAATATTCTGATGAGTAACAATTAGCGCTTGAGTTGTAGAAAAAAAATTTCCATTTAATAAAATAATTTATCAAAAAAAGCTTTTAAACTTTGTCTTTGAACAAAACGTGACAACAAAAATTAAATTGATTTTTATTCCAAATATTGCGTGTTCTTTTTCCTTGAAGCTCATAAAAAAAGTTTCATTTATTAGCGTTCATTTATTCACTGAAACAACAAATTAATGATTTTACAAGAGCTGTCACAGATAAAACAAAATCATATATGTATGTAAACAGTGTTTTAATTTTCATTTTGTATGCACACATACACCTATAGGTATTATGCATTTTTAAATGTGTGTTTAATAACTACGAGTCTGTTTTTACATGTGACACGAAGAAAACATGTTTAAAAAAAACTAAATTTATTAATTAAGTTTGTTATATTAAGCGCGAAAAATATCTTAAACAAAGGCACTGCAATTGAGTGGTGATACAATATTTTCAGTTGTATATTTTTGCTTTGTACCGATGTCTCTGAGAACAACAGTGCTATATTTAGCCGTGCCGAATCTTATTTACCCTTCACAACGTGTAGTCATGCAATATCACCATTCATCTCATTAATATGAAATACGTACGAACATATAAAAAACATACGTATATAAAATTATAAATTTACGTATGTATGTTAAACAAAAAAAAAAATAAAAAAAATAAAAAAAAACATTAAAAAAAAATTTAAAAAAAAATTTAAAAAAAAAAATTTTAAAAAAAATATAAAAAAAAATAATTAAAATATATATAATAAATATAAAACAAAAAAAAAATATAAACAAGTAACAGTGCTATATCTTATATACCCTTCACAACGTGTAGTCATGCAATAACAATTGTTTGTATCACCATTCATCTCATATCAAATACGTGCATACGTACACGTTAGAATAAATGTGGCATCGAATCCCAGCTGTGCCAAAAAAATTTTATTTTATACAACATATTATTTATATTTTGTTATTATTTTTTTTTTATATTTTTTTCTTTAATTTTTTTAAAAAATTTTTTTGAAAAAATTTTTTAAAATTTTTTTAAAATTATTTTAAAATTTTTTTTTTATATTTTTTTTATTATTTTTTTTTTATTTTTAATATTTTTTCTTTTTGTAATTTTTTCTTTTTTTGTATGGTTTTTACATATATTTATGTATGTATGTTGTTGTTGTAATTGTGTAAAAAACGAGGTGGTCGTGGTTTTTTGCTCATATCTCAGAAAGTTATTGGGCGATTGTGCTGAATTTCAATAGCGATTCATTCCTGAATATTTCCAAGAGATTGATACCATATACAGATCTGAGGAACATATAGTTGCTTCTAAAAGTTGATTTCAACCAACACACGGACAGACGGGCAGACGGACAGACGGTCAGGGCTTAATCGACTCCTCTATTCATAAGCTTTCAGAAAATATATACTTTATGGGGTCGGAAATGAAAATTGTAGAAATTACAAACGGAATGACAAAGCTATATATACCCTTCTGCACCACAGGTGAAGGGTATAAAAATTAAAATATATATAATATATTAAATAAAAAATAAAAAAACAATTAAAAAAAATTTGTTTTGGCTCAGCTGGGATTCGATGCCACGTTTTCTCTAACCAGTATACACGTTTGTATGTATGTATGTTGTTGTTATACCCTTCACCTGTGGTGCACAAGGGTATATATAGCTTTGTCATTCCGTTTGTAATTTCTACAATTTTCATTTCCGACCCCATAAAGTATATATTTTCTGGAAGCTTATGAATAGAGGAGTCGATTAAGCCCTGACCGTCTTTCCGTCTGTCCGTCTATCCGCTTGCCCGTCTGTCCGTGTGTTGGTTGAAATCAACTTTTAGAAGCAACTATATGTTCCTGAGATCTCTATATGGTATCAATCTCTTGGAAATATTCAGGAATGAATCGCTATTGAAATTCAGCACAATCGCCCAATAACTTTCTGAGATATGAGCAAAAAACCACGACCACCTCGTTTTTTTACACAATTACAACAACAACAACATACATACATAAATATATGTAAAAATCATACAAAAAAAGAAAAAATTACAAAAAGAAAAAAAATTAAAAATAAAAAAAAAATTATAAAAAAAAAAAATTACAAAAAAAATTTTTTTAAATAATTTAAAAAAAATTTTAAAAAATTTTTTAAAAATTTTTTCAAAAAAATTTTTTTAAAAAATTAAAAAAAAAAAAAATAATAATAACAAAATATAAATAATATATTAAATAAAATAAAATTTTTTTGGCTCAGCTGGGATTCGATGCCACATTTATTCTAACCAGTATATACATATATAATTCAAACAATTGTTATTGCATGACTACACGTTGTGAAGGGTATATAAGATTCGGCACGGCCGAATATAGCACTGTTACTTGTTGTAATGTTGTTTTTGTGAAAAAAAAATCGAGGTGGTCGTGGGTTTTTGCTCATATCTAAGTTGTTTATGTACCGATGTTTCTGATTTTCAATATCGATCTACTCCCGAATATTTCCAATATTTTAATATTTCACGCGTGTCCAGACGATGTCGGCAAGGTTCAAAAAGTTGATTTCAACATACATACGGACAGATTGACAGAGCTTAATCGACTCCCCTATTCATAAGCTTTATGGTGTCGGAAATGAAAATTGTAGAAATTTCACACGGAATGACAAACCTATTTATACCCTTTTCACTGTGTGAAGGGTATAAAAAGAGACAAATAGTATTTTACTTGTGATTTAGAATATAACTTATGGATATAAACTGGGGTTGGGCAAAAATATCAATATAATAAGAAAATATATACAGATCCGATATTGTTTTAGGTAAATTGGCAGCATTTCACGCCGGTTCATGGAGATGTTGTTCGTTAATATTTAATTTTGTGCAAGCTTCCCCGTTTATAATGAAAAATCAAATTAGTCAAACTCTACGCTTAGATATTTCGATTCTTTCACGAATTTTATCTTTATTGTCTTTAATCTAGTGTAAGCCATTGTATAAAGTCTAAAGGTTTTAAATCACAGAATCTCGGTGGATAATTGTGTTTGCCTCTTCCAGAAATCGCACGGCCAATAAACTTTTCACGTACAAAAGCAATTGCATAGTTACTTGTGTGGGATTTAAATATCATTGAGTTGTTGAAAATAAACGTCGTTTGCAACATTGTCTTTAAATTCCGGACATTCATTCTGGAATAACTAATTTCATAGATTTACAAGAAACAGACAAACCTGAAATAGCGCTAATGCAGCAACATTCTCAGTTGTTGTATATCGTATCGTTAAAAATATCTAAATATCGATATTAAATTATTTTTACTTATATATAAATCATTACATATAAATATTTCGCAATTGTTTGCCAATTCCAAATATTAACCCACGCAATTTCTGTATAGGAAAGATAGCGGTGTTATATAATGTGTGTGAACCTAGAAGAGGCGGATCTAATGGGTGGCTTTTTTAAACGTTTGGGTTTTGAAAATTTAGAAAAAAGAAAACAGAAAATTTGCAAAAGTTTAAAGAAAATATTTATTTGGAGTGTTAAATGAGTGAGTTCCTGACGTGTAAATAATGCCTGTGGCAACTCCAATTAAGGCATATTTGTCCCGAATTTCGGCCGGAAACTCACCAATGGTTACTTGTAATGTTGTTGTCCAAGTACAAAATAGTGAATGGCTTGCTTGTGTACACGACTTCAGGTAGCCCCACAAACAATAGTCTAGTAAACAAAATCGCACGCTCTTGACGGCCTATAGCATTGGCGTAACCTAACCATTCTAGAGGTGAATTAAAAAAAAAAATATTGTTTTTCCCACCAGAATTTGAAAAAAGTTAACTAAATGCAAAAAAATCACCCTTTAAGAATTATTAAGAATTAATACTGTTTGGTTTTTTTGAGAATAATTACCAAACCACATAAAAGAAATAGATAAACACAACTAAAACAAGTAACAGTGCTATATTCGGCCGTGCCGAATCTTATATACCCTTCACAACGTGTAGTCATGCAATAACAATTGTTTGTATCACCATTCATCTCATATAGAATACGTGCATACGTACACGTTAGAATAAATGTGGCATCGGATCCCAGCTGAACCAAAAATTTTTTTTTTTTTTATTTAATATATTATTTATATTTTATTATTTTTTTTTTATATTTTTTTTAAATTTTTTAAAAAAATTTTTTTAGAAAAATTTTTAAAAAATTTTTTAAAATTTTTTTTTTAATTTTTTTTTTTTAGTTTTTTTTATTATTTTTTTGTTATTTTTAATATTTTTTTTTTTTGTAATTTTTTTGGTTTGGTATGTTTTTTACATGTATGTATGTATGTATGTTGTTGTTGTAATTTTGAAAAAAAACGAGGTGGTCGTGGTTTTTTGCTCATATCTCAGAAAGTTATGGGGCGATTGTGCTGAATTTCAATAGCAATTCATTCCTGGATATTTCCAAGAGATTGATACCATATACAGATCTGAGGAACATATAGTTGCTTCTAAAAGTTTATTTCAACCAACACACGGACAGACGGGCAGACGGATAGACGGACAGACGGTCAGGGCTTAATCGACTCCTCTATTCATAAGCTTTCAGAAAATATATACTTTATGGGGTCGGAAATGAAAATTGTAGAAATTACAAACGGAATGACAAAGCTATATATACCCTTGTGCACCACAGGTGAAGGGTATAAAAACATGTAGTGATCATGATTGCCTAAATACAGTAGCCAAAAAAGTAACATTTAAAAAAAGATTTATGTTTAAAATTAAATGGAGGCATTTGCGTGACCATTGATGGATTAAATCTGTAGTCGTTGTTGTAGTTATTGCTTTATTTATTTATGAATTAAATGGTTTCTCTAAATTTTGAAGGTTATAATGAATGAATAATATTGCCACGACAATGGCTGTTAATAATATTGAATGTGTGAGGAACAATAGGCAGATATAAAAAAAGAAAATGAATAGAGAAGTTTATAAATGCTTTTTTAGGAGTATATGAAATTAATTTGTTTGCATGCGCTTGGAATTAGTTTTAAAACCTTTCTTATAACAAAATAAAATGTAATTCTTTTATTCATAATTATTTGCTAAAAAGCTTTTTAAGTAACGGGTATTTGTTATAGGGTTGGAAAACTTTAAATAAAAAAAAGGGAATAAGAAGCTCTCGTTTATTTCGCTTTTTTATTCTACCTCATTAACACTTTCTTCGTATATACGTGTAATTTTTTATTGCGTTGATTTTTTTTACGAAAAATCACAAATTATTTAAGCCAATGCGTGTATCAGTAAGCAACTTTATTTTTTTTTTACAAAAAATCATGATTGTAAGTGACTTAAGGTTAGATGGGGTGGTGCAGGAAAGTAATAATCTTTTTCGCACCCACAATCGGAGACCCAGTAGATCCATTGTGTAATGTAATGTATTGAGTGTTTTAAATTAATATGAATTTTTTAAAAAAGTCAGTCACTATGGTAATTAATACAACAGGCTTAAAAGACGCCGTTAAAAAGAAATAATGGCCGCCACAAGATGTGTGTGTCTACCCGACCTTATTTAAAATCCTTTATATTAAACCAACAATAAAATATTAGACTTTTAAATTATGTAAATTTTTTTGTATTGGTCTTGGTTGTTTATTAAAGTGGTCTATGTGCATTCACTGGTGCTTATGCCAGATCATCAAATCATTTTTTTAAATTAAAAAACTAAAAAATATTTTTATCTCTATTTCTAGGTCTAATAAATTTTAATAATTAACTGAAATTTAATTCAATTTGTTTATGCTCTTGAGTAGAAATGTGTATAAATATTAAGTTCACATTTGTGTTTTCTTTTTGTAAATATGGATCATGTTTAAATAATTATGTTGATTATTAACATAAATATTTATTATATAAATATTTGAAAAAATTATTTTCTTTTGCTGTTTTGTATTTTATAATTTTTATTTATTAATTTCTTATTTATTAATATTTTATTTATGTTTTAATAAATTAAATATTTTAATTTTATTTATCACCAAAAAATATTGAATTAAAAATTTTTTTATTTAAGTTGTGGGTTCTATTATAGATACAATATTAAAAAAAACCTCTTAAGTTATCAATTTGTCAATTGATTAGCCATTGGCTTTGACACATTCGGTACATTCATTTTGTTTTAGCGTTTATTGTTTTATTTTCACATATTTGCTTTTTATTGTGCTTTTCAAGTTTTCATTATCTGTTAGTCAGTTGAAAAAAAAAATTAAATCTCTTTTGCAAAAATCGGAAATTATATGTTTATATGTTTTATATTGTTCTAATTTTTTATGATTCTATCTACATAAATACTTAGTAAATTAAGAAGATTTTATTGGTTTCTATGTACACTGCTACAAGCATTTATTCAATATACATACAACTGACTCCCTTTGTATTTTGTTTCGTCTATTGAAAACAATTGTGTTTACTTGCGAAAACTATTACTGTTGTATGGGTTGTATTACTGTAATGTGTAACATTAAACTTTAAACGAATTTAAAATTTACAAATGGAAGAGTCAATAAAAGCTTACAGACAAACCTTAGTAAGAGCGGCAAACGTTGTGCTTAACGCTAAAGTAACAAACTTAAGCAAAAGCGTCTACGTTGAATAATGAGCAGTAATATTTATTTATGTTGTTCAATAAAACCCACTTAAAAAAATAAAAACGATGATAAAGTCATTATATTGATGTAAAAATAAATAAAACGACATTTCGTTTTAACAACTACAAAAACAACAGTTGTATCTAACGTTCTGTCAAATATAGATTTTTTAATTGCAAAGCGTTGCAGCCAAGGTAGGTACTTCGGTTTACTTCTTACAAATTGTATGGGCATGACAATTTTTGAAAACAAAAAAAAACTGCTATTGTTTATGGTTGGCTCTTATGTATGTAGAGAAATATATTAATTTCTTTTTAGTAAAAGTTTTAAGCAGAGTAACAAAAATTTATCAAACATTTTAGGTACAAACAAAACAATTTTTCATCTTGTACGAAATTACTTCTTTTTATTTTTTTGATACCGACAACCTTTGCCATTCCTGCATAATCTTTATATATATAATTCAACTGTACGTGTGTATGTCACTGAACTGCTTCTAAACGGCCGGACCGATTTGAATGAATCATCCTGGCAAGTGGCGCTGCAGTCGGTATCTAGGTTATTTATCTGTTACCAAACCATGTATTATAATGTCTTATGTGTACAATGACATTCGGTATTTCTAATTGGAACTGGAAAGAGGGAGAAGGGTATACTCATATATACTGAATTAAAGGCAAACAATTTGTTAGGGCCAGTAGAGCGGTCTGGGTACTGCTAGTTCAAATATAAAAATTCTATATTTAACAAAATAATTACTAAGAAATATAAATAAGAACAGTTACACAATACATGAATACTGCTGATACAACAATACAATGGGATTGTAAATTAAATAATTGTTTTGCTTTGTGTAAGTGTCAATTGTATTAAATATTTTACAGTTTTAAAGCTTGTTTTAATGTGTTGTTTTTGTTCCATGTCGTTGTTGTTTTCGTTGCTAATAATAAACATACATATTAAAATCATTAGTTTTTACTCACTTAAATTTATATGTTAGTAAAAAGGTAATTTGAATAAAAAAAAATTTTTCGTATAAAAACTGGTCACATAAACGTTGTAAAATGTTATTTAAATAAAAAAGCGACTAAACAACAACAACAAGTTGGAAACGAGGTCTTTTTATACCCGCCACCAAAAAAATGGTGGGGGTATATTCATTTTGTCATTCCGTTTGTAACACATCGAAATATCCATTTTAGACCCCATAAAGTATATATATTCTGAATCAGGGTTTGATTTGATGACGATCTAGCTATGTCCGTCCGTCTGTCCGTCTGTCCGTCTGTTGAAAGCACGATAGAGGTCGCACCGAAAAAGCTAGGGGGCTCAAATTTTGCCAGAATCTTTCTTATAGATAAGGTTTGTTTGGTATTGAAAATGGGCTAAATCGGAATATTAGGAAGAGAGTTATAGCTCGAAAAGCAAGAGTAGGTCGAAAAAACCGTGTCCCTCGAACATCGAATAAAATGGAATTGTGTCCAAACGCATTACCGTACACTCATGAAACTTCGAATATATATTTCCTGAGTAAAAACAATATTTTTCTTCAAAAATTATCTAAATCTATGCATTAGGAGAGGAGTTATCGATCAAAATGTACGAAAATTTTTACCGCACAGTGTATTTTTCGGTATATTTAAAAACAAAAACGTCATAAAAGCAACAAAATTGGATGTACGACTCTGAAATTTTGCACACTTTGTTTTTTGGTGAAACGCTTTTTTGTAACGGAAAATCAATGTACCACGCCCACTTTTACGCCCACCTCCCATATAACGTTTTACCCAAAATTCATATAATTTCTCTATTAATATAGATTTTGGAATAATAAAGGACTATATTGAAACATCTAGGTTGTGCTCATTAGAAAAAACAATTTTGACACGCCTACTATAACGCCCACTTTTCACGTTATCTACCGTTAATGAAATTTAAAAGCTCATAAAACCGCCAAAATTAGAGGTATGATGATCAAATTTGCTACGTGTATCCCCCTAGGCAATTTCATTACTGTGCCAGAAAATTAAGGTGCCACGCCCACTTTTACGCCCACCTCCCATATAACGTTTTACCTAAAATTCATATAATTTCTCTATTAATAAAGGTTTTGGAATAATAAAGGGCTATATTGAAACATCTAAGTGGTACTCATTCGCAAAAACAACTTTGACACGCCTACAATAACGCCCACTTTTCACGTTATTTACCGTAAATGAAATTTAAAAGCTCATAAAACCGCCAAAATTAGTGGTATAATGGTCAAATTTGCTACGTATATCCCCCTAGACAATGTCATTACTGTGCCAAAAAATTTAGGTGTCACGCCCACTTCCCATATAACGGTTTAGCTGAAATTCATATAATTTCTCTATTAATAAAGATTTTGGAATAACAAAGGACTATATTGAAATACCTTAGTTGTACTCATTAGCAAAAACAGCTTCGACACGCCTACTATAACGCCCACTTTTCACGTTATCTACCGTTAATGAAATTTAAAAGCTCATAAAACCAAAAAAATTAGAGGTATAATGGTCAAATTTGCTACATTTATCCTTCTAATCAATGTTATTGTTGTGCCAAAAATTTTGGTTACACGCCCACTTTAACGCTTACCTCCCATATAACAGTTTATCTTAAATTCATGTAATTTCTCTATTGACAAAGTTTTTGGGAAAATAAAGGACTATATTGAAATGTCTAAGTTGTATTTATTAGCAGAAACTTTATTGACATGCCTACTTTAACGCCCACTTTCTTGAAAGACTACATAAACAAAAGCATTTTAGTAGCATATCGAAGTTGTAAAGGGTGGTTAAATTTTAAGGGCCGATGTTAAATTTAAACAAAACACAAATTATTTAGGAAATTATAATTATTTCTTTTTGTAATGATAATATTTGTACGGTTCAATTATGTATTTGACAAAATATCGGCCAAATGGCCCCCCATCCTTGGCGCCACACCTCGATCTGATGGTCCAAATTTTCAATGACAATGTTGATGGTCAATTGTTGGGCATGATGATGAGTCGATGTTGACTGCTCTTTTGCCACACTATCGCAAAAAACAGCAATGGTTCACATTCAACGAACTAAGAAGGCATTCACAGATTTTCTGACATTTTATACAGACCTGTTTTGCAGAAATTTAAATATTTTTTACAATTCTCCCGATTGTGGACGAATTTGAACGATTATGTTGATCAAAAGAATTACGAAGTGCACAAAATGCATTTTGACTTGAACGCCCATTTTTATAAAAAACCTGAATAACTTTAACGCGTTGCTCATTTGCGTATCTTTCCACTTTTAAGTTGGTCTGAGATTGAGAAATGTCAAATGAAATGCTAAAAAAAACTTGTTGTTTGTGTGGCTCATCTTCAACATGGGCCCTTAAAATTTAACCACCCTCTACAAAGAATGTGATACATATTTTATTATAAAGAGATTATCCATAATGATTAACAAAATAATAAATATTGTGCTTTAAATGTACACAAAATTGGTGGTGGGTATAAAAGATTCGGCACAGCCGAATATAGTGCTCTTACTTGTTTGACTACATCTACTTAAGAATTGTCAAACAAATGATCGAAATTTATAACTTTTCGTAAACTTGTATATTGAATCGCCATCTCCACATCACGCTGCAATATAACAATTTACCAATGGACCATTTTAGGTCTATTTTAACATATAGTAGTAAATAATACGTGCTGCTTTTATTTTGAGTAATATTGCCGTTGATTTAGAGGGCTGCTAAACTTCCTGGATCATATCTAACAGCCAGATTATTATTTTTGCACAAAAATTTTGTATATATTATTGAAAATGAACTTAAGCCAAAATAAACAAGTAAGAGCGCTATATTCGGCCGTGCCGAATCTTATATACCCTTCACAACGTGAATTCATGCAATAACAGTGGTTTGTGTCACCATTCATCCCATATGAAATACGTACATACATATAAAAACATACATATATAAAAACGTCCCATTGTAAAATTATAAATTCACGTATGAATGTTAAAAAAAAACAAAAAAAAAAAAAAAAATTTAAAAAAAAAATTTAAAAAAAAAAAATTTAAAAAAAAAAAATTTTTTTAAAAATTATTATGTATATAATATATACAAAACAAAAAAAAATAAAAAAAAAATTAAAAAAAAAAAAATTTAAAAAAAAAAATAATAATAAAAATATAAATAATATATTAAATAAAAAATAATAAAAAAAAAATATAAAAAAAATAAAAAAAAAAATTAAAAAAAAAATTAAAAAAAAAATTTTTTTGGCTCAGCTGGGATTCGATGCCACGTTTTCTCTAACCAGTATACACGTTTGTATGTATGTATGTTGTTGTTGTAATGTTGCTTTTGTGAAAAAAAAATCGAGGTGGTCGTGGGTTTTTGCTCATATCTCAGTTGTTTATGTACCGATGTTTCTGATTTTCAATAGCGATCTACTCCCGAATATTTCTGATATTTTAATACCTCACCCGAGTCCAAGCGATGTCGGGGGGCTTCAAAAAGTTGATTTCAACATACACACGGACAGACGGTCAGACGGACAGACGGACAGACTGACAGCGCTTAATCGACTCCCCTATTCATAAGCTTTCAGAAAATATATACTTTATGGGGTCGGAAATCAAAATTGTAGAAATTTCACACGGAATGACAAACCTATATATACCCTTTTTCACTGTGTGAAGGGTATAAAAATGGTTCACATTAAAATTTATTATTGAAAACTTTTTAGAAAGGGTCAATAGCCCTCCACTGCAATAGTTTTGCTACGTTAATGTATATTATTTTGCTTTTTTGGTGCGTGGTGTAATTGAGATACTTCACTAATCTTATTTAATGCAGACATTGCAGGAGACAGCCGAATATTGCTTTACTCAACATAGAACTTCCTCCGTAAATTTTTACTTTATTTTACTAACTTGTTTTTGTTAACTATCAACATGCAACCTTTTATAAAATTGTTTACAATACATTTTGGTTTCGTTATTAAAAAAATCTAAAATCTTGTTTTATTTTCAATAAATCTGTGCAATTTTTTTTCTATCTTAATTTATTTTTGGCCATCTTGTTAACATTTAATAATTTTTTTAGCTGATTAAAAATTTTATCATTATGATTTAAAAAAGAAATACAATGTTGAAAACATCTCCTGAATATAGCCGAGTTTTATGTGAACAATACCTTAATAAGATTTAAAGAAAAACAATATTGCAAATACCTATTGCAGTTGATTTATGTATTGAAGTGTTTGATTGCTTATGTAGAATAAATTGTCTTATCTTTTGACAACTAATATGGACTCAGAAAAAACTTAATAACTATTATAACTAATTCAACACAAAGTAATTTATTTTTGTGATTTAAGTACTTTTTTACTTACCCTGGTATAACACACAAAAAATAATGTCCAAACAGTAATTACTCAATACACAAACTTGGTTTAAGTTCTCAGTTGTATTTTAGAAGTAGTATATATTAGGCCGTAGTACAACCCTGCACGATTTTGATTTTAGCATACCTTTCTTGATTTCAAGATGCTCGGCAGGTCTATAGTATTTCAAAGTTTATATGGATTGATAGGAAAAGTTTTTACTGAACACGTATATGTGTATTAAGATAGAGGTTTCGAGAAAAAGGACATGTGATTATGTAATCGGATCTGAGCTGTAATCTGACGAATATTAAAAGAAGAATACTATTTTGTCTGTTTACGATACCGAGGTAAAACAGGATATTTTTGTACCTAGTTGTTTTCAATATCTTTCCATTACTTTCATTCAGATTAATAAATCTTTGCAGTGTTATCTTAAATTTCTTTCGGTTTTTAGGACTTTCAAGTTTCTTGAACTAAAAAAAATTTTTTGATAGTACTTCGTGATGGTCTGCCACTACTATTCTTTTAATATTAGTACTTGAGTGTGATGACCCCAAACAAACCACAACATTATTATAATTTAATTGTAGTAATTTAATTTTGTAGTATTAAAAGATATATCGATTATAGGGTGACATAATCCAAATCGGTTTAATTTCAAACAGGAAGGTAAAAATACAACTGTTTCTAAACTGGAAAGGCATGTGATTCGACAAAAGCATTTGTTTTACGCAAAAAAGGCAAAAACACTATAAATATTTGAAAAAGACGTTTTAAAAGCACATAAAATTACATTTCATAGGTTTTTAGTTGAACGAAGCTGTTTAAACCTTATAACTTTCCGACTTGACCGACGGCAACTAGATTTTGACTAAAGAAATTGTACCTAGTTTCATAACGTTTTGCAGTTTGTCGGATTTGTTTTTAATTTTAAATAAAATCCTCTACTATGGGGACTTACCTAAGGGGAACTTCTGATTCATCGTAACAACTGCCACCATCCATATCGATATCAGAGCCCGTGCCACATGACAAACGAGAATCCGAATCAACATCGACGTGTATCTCTTGATCCTCAATGTCATCACGATCATCTTCTTCATGTGACGACGACATACTGGAACTGTAGGGAGCCAATTTGCACTATTTATTTGAAAACCGTTAAAAATCACCAAAAACCTTCAAATGGTTTAATTGAAAATAACTTTGTTTTTATTATTTATTACGATTTTTTTTAATTTTAAACTATTTAAATATTTGTTTTTATGCAATCATTATAGAAATTTTATATATTTTCAAAAAACATCTTATTTTTATTTTGATAAAATTGAAATTGCACTTTTATTTTTAGTTAGTAGGTAGGCATGTGTGTATTTAAGCTTTAAAGCCGACGCTTTGTTAAGTATTTGTAACGGTTAATTACATTTTAAAATTTAAACGATTTTTTCTTGTAAGAGTATCCGAAACCTTCAAGTATTATTAATCCGTTTAATTTAAATGGGTTTCTGTCGGTTGATATGTGTTTTTGTATTAAAGCTTTTTTTGGTTTTTTAGCCAAATGAAAAACCGTTTAACATTTAAGCGCTTAAACGAACTCGACAAATTGAGGTGTTAACGCCAACTGAATGGTAAACTTCCCCGTTGCAGAATATTAACCGACCGTAAACAACTACGGTTTAAACCACACACCACCAACAAATATTGTATACCAATACCACCAGCAAACTACTTCCAGCCATCCATTTACATTTCCTTACAAATCAACAATGAATGTATGTACCTACTTCAGTCTTGTTAGCAAAGCTAATGATGTTTAATATTTTTTTGTTGTTTATTTTTAGTATTTTCTTCTTGTTAAACTACCACCACCACCACTAAAACCATCGTCAGTGAAAAAGGTAAAAATCAAATATCGCCAACAATCCTCGTCATCATCATTCACAAACACCGGCAGCTCTTTAGCTTGTTAGACCAGTTTAACTGCTTCCTTCCTTCGTTTAAGTGTTTGTTGTTCATGTTGTTAGTGGTAATTGCTACAGGGATAGTGTTTTTGTTGCAGATGAGTTGTGTTGTGATAGAGTGCAGTTAAGTTTTTAAACCTAACCTACGGCAATAATGGCACTTGCTTTATATATTTAGTATGTTTGTACGCATGTGATATGTTTACAATGGAAATGGCTGTGTGTGTATGAAAA
Source organism: Phyto melanocephala (assembly GCA_941918925.1). Classification (NCBI taxonomy): domain Eukaryota; kingdom Metazoa; phylum Arthropoda; class Insecta; order Diptera; family Rhinophoridae; genus Phyto; species Phyto melanocephala. Next base: position 176,657,552 of record OW799233.1, on the reverse strand, counting down.
CTCCGCCTTCATTTTTATAAGAAGAGAGTGTTTTTGTTGTTTTTAAAAATACTCTCAATGATCAAGTAACAAACAGGTTTCTTCTTTCGCATTAAACTTGGCATCACTTTTGCCATTTAATGGGGCGTTGCTTAATTATCATTGGTTGTGCGCAGGCGTCAAAATTTACCATTAAATTGTTATTTTATTTAAAGTTGTTTTTGTTTAATAAGCTTATAACCTGTATGTATGTATGGTTTTTTATTTTAATAAGGGGTAGTTGTTTAAGGAGTTGTTGGTGTTTACATTAAAACACATCTAATACAGTATTGCCACGCTTCTTTTCTAATCGATATTCGGGGAACTTTATAGCCATTAACAAGAGTATAGAGTATATTGTCAATAAATTAAATTGTCATATACCTATTAAAAAAAGGGAAAAGAACTGAATGTAAATTTGCTTGAGGCCATTGCTAGCATTAATAAAATTTTGAAAATGCCTATTTAAACGTAGTACAAAAGCTTTTAAATATAAACATTTAATTATTTTTTTTTATCTATACCTGCAGTGTTAAAATCTAAATTAACAGGGTAGTGGTTATACACTAATTTAACTGCAAAATAAGTTTGCGATTTACCTAGCTGTTTACTTTTAAATTATCTATAGCTGTAAATAAAATTTAACGAATTAAATTAAGTTTTAAATATTCACACAAATAGCTTAAATCTTAAGCTTTACAAATTAGATTAAAATTAAATGTTTTAAAATATTTATTTATTTCTCACAAAGCGAATAATATGGAATAAAACAATGCAATGCAATGAACAACTTTACGATCTTTCGAGTACCCAATAACGCAAAATGCGATAATTTTACCGATGGGTTTTGAATGTAAGGACAGAAGGGTCCGTGTTAGCAGGCGTATGTTAAAAGAAAACGCCAAAGGCGGGGATAATATAGAAGATAGCGAGAATAAAATAAAGAAAGAGCCATCCGATGAAGATGATTACGTGACAGGAAAATATACTCAGGTAATTAAGACAGCGATCTGTTTTAAAGCAAAAAGAAATCCATAGCTTTTTAGTATAATAAGTGTTTTCCAAAAAAATATATAATTTGTTTAAATCCAATAAACAATGAATAAAAAAACTTAACATAATAAACTTTCAACAGTGAATTGACTTGCTTTTAATTAGCTCATATTATCGCGAGTTAACTGTATATTGTTTACGTATGCAGTTGTCGATTTTTTATTGGATATATCTTGAAAATGCTGAAAACCTTTTTAAATTATTGATATTCAGATAAAAATTAATTGCGAATAAGTTTCATAAAGATATTTATATCTCCACTGAATTTTGAAAAATTATACTCTTATTTGACTTTAGGCACATTTCCGGAAACACATGTACATTTTTACAAAATGTGATAATCAGCACTAAAAGTACCACAAATAACTTGTTTATCAAAAAGAAAACTCTCTTCTATATTTTGTGAGTTTTTATACAAAAAATCTGTATACATACATATTTTCAGTGGCACCTTCTCTACTTACATCTTCTTGGAAAAGATTTTACAGCTTAGGCTGACTTATGTTAAGTTGCGAAGTGACAGTTATTAAAACAACACAAAATAGAACAATTTATTCAATACATTTTTATTTATGTTTAAAAGGCATCACATGTTGCAAAATTTTAATATACTTTTTTGGTAAATACATTCAAATATATTTTGCAGTTTTTTTTTATACATCAGATAAGAAACTTTATAAAAAGTTAATAGTACCTAAACAATATTTTATTAATTTTGCTTTTAAAACTTAATATCACTGGTTAGTAATACACATGTTCAAATATCATTAATAAACATAATATTTCAAAACACTTAATTCTTAATTCAGAATGCAATTGTTTATTAATGAATTATTAGTAATTTTTAATATATTTCAATCTCTATGTTTTTCTTTATTTTATTAATACAAATACTTTACAAATACCTTCAACAGCCATTGAACAATTTATAGAGCACAAAAATTTAAGAATACTGGTTCCCCATATAAATTCAAACCATACAAATAATTAAGTTTCAAACGGTATCGGGAGTAATACGGTTCTACTTGGGTAATAAATAAAAACCGCCAATTTACATTGATTCGTGAATTGGCAACTCTGTTTTTATTTGTTGGCTGCATGTGTGTGTTAATTTGTCTTATTGTGACGACATTTTAAATAGAAATCGTTTTACTTTTGGGGTTTTTCTTTTTTTTCTTCCAAAGCACACACCTGTATTTTCTTCGGGTGGGAGTTGTTCTATTCTTGTTTTTTCTTTGCAAGATCTTTGAAATTTTATATTCTTTTGCTGTTGTTGTTCTTCTACAAGTCGTTCGTGGAAGGAGTCTGCTTGGGCTTGTGTTTTTAACGTTCAAATTGTTTTGGAAAGTGCAAATGTGGCAGATTAATAGCACAATTGGTAATAGCAGCATTTTGTCAGTTGTTGTTTTTATTTGTTGGGGTGCGAACCATTTAAGTGCCATTTGGCATAAATGGGCTGGGTTTGAAAATATGTATTCAAGTTAATGCCTCTGTGTGTATAAATTTATTATAGAAATGTTTGTAGGTGTTTGTCTATCGATTTGGTTTTTATGTTGTTATCTGTGATTGAACAATTTTTTGTCTAACATGCGTTTAAATTATACACAAATCCTAACAATATAGACATGGTATACTCAAAGATACATATATTTAAATATATTAACGATTAGATACGAGGAAAGACCGAAATGCTATTTGAAAGCAAAATTAATCTCAAATAAATTTACAAAAGTGCATATTTTGACTTTTCAAATACTTGTTTGAGGAGATCAAAAAACCAACAAGAAATCAAAAAATTAATTATATTTAAAATTGATTATTTTTGTGTTGTGACATTTATTATGCTATAACTCGTAGCAAGACGCGGATTAATGAAAAGTAATAAAAATTTTTTGTACCTACTGTCGACTTTTGATAAAAAACTTTTAAAAACAACTACCAAGTTGAAAAAATTATTATTATACCTAGTTGAACTTTTTACTACTTGATATTTCTTAAAGTATTTTACATAGAAAGGTTCTGATCAGTGCAATCAGATCGTCTTGAAGATCTTCTTTATATATTTAAGAAAGATGACAATATTCTTATCTCGACTAAATTTGTTTTGCAAAAAAAAAAAAACCACAGAATAACAACATTATGATGTTTTTGTTTTTATATTTATATAATAGAGGTTAAAATAAAATAAAAAATTAGACAAATAAAACTCATAAATGATCTCTCTTATTTCGAACCTAAAGCTTTTATAAAATTTTAAATGATTTGCTAAATTTTCAAAAATAGATAAGTCCTTAGCTCGGAGTTTTACCTATAACAAATATATTTTGCCTAATATTCTTGATATTATATCCTAAAACTGGATAAATTAATTTCTTTTGCTGATTTTTTAGACTGCCGTCGTACCAATATCGTAGGAATACATTCAGCTCTGTACCATTTCCCTTCTTTGCTACATTTTGCAAGCCATTCCGTTGTAGTCAATATTTGTCTTCATTTTATGTTCAAACGTCCTTCAATTTAAGATCTTCATTGGCTAAATACCGCAACCATGTATTTTAACTCGATTGCTTTTCTTAACTTGTGTTGTTTTCTTTTAATGCTCTTGTTATTTTGTTTGAATTTTTTCGTTTTTCTAATCTCCAAACTATTGGCATTTAGACGATAGTCAAATAAATAAACAAACTGATGTGAAATAAGAAAAAAAACTCTAAGATACATTCGTATTTATCTGCAAAAAATTCGTACAAAAATATTGGGTTTTTTGTTGTTGTAATTTTGCTAAAAGTGTTTTCTAATTGAGATGCGTTGTCATTTGTAGGATATTTTATTGCATTAATTTAACTTTACCGTTATTTGTTCTGAAGTGTGTGAGTGGTTGGTTTGCTTTTATTTGTTTTTAGTGACTTTTAAGAGAGTAGATATTTGTCATTAATTCTTTATGCATTTTTCTAAAATAGCTGTAAAATTTTTATTTAAGAATGCATACATTTTCGCAACGAAATTATTAAAAACTAATTCCTACTTGAAAGTTTTATTTTAATATTAATTAGCAAAATCAAGCCGTATTAATCAATTAAATTATGCGATCTCTATTTTTACCAATTTTCAGAGGGCGGGGCATTAAAAAAAATAAAAAGTAATAAAAATTTTTATTTTAAATTGTTAATCAGGTGCTTAACATCTTTATAAAGAAGTCTAGCTTTCGGAATAGTGTCTGCAGATATATGTAGCTTTAACTACTTTAACTCCACATGGCCATACAGATGACCATGCATGGGAAAAATATGTAGGTACTTTTGGTAAGTTGTAGGTAATTTTAAAAATATTATATTTAAAATTTTTGAATTTTCCTAAAGAAGCCTGAAGAAGTAAATTGTGCCATAGTAATTTCTGGAGTACTTGTTTTACTAGCTAACCCGGTGCGCTTCGCTACACCCACCAGGAAATTTTTATTATTTTATTTGTATTTATACCTACGTAATTGTTTTATGTTTGTGTAATTTTCATTTTTATAATTCAAAGCGATTTATTAATGCAGCTAATTGATTGATTAAAGACTAAAAGTATTTCATACGTGGGGGGAGAATACTACCTCTGCTGCGATCGTAACCATTTTTGGCTGTACAAAGGAAATTTTCGCCAAGTTGCTCGTTCAAAGTTCTAACCAATTTTCGTACTTTTTTGTATGGGGAATATCATATGAGAATAAGGAAATCGTTATCAAAGTAACTCGTACAAAGTTTGAAGAGACAAGCTGCTGTAATTCTCAAAATATGTTTTAAAATGTGTCCGATTTGTATGGGATACAAACACATATTTCCTCTTTATTATAGACTAGCCAAACCCGGCGCGCGTTGCTACGCCCCTTAATGAATCGAAGTGCATTCTGAATTTTAATTGAATATCAAGTGCAAAAACCTAAAAATTATAATTTTTTATGGGCGTGGCATTTCCCACTTTTCTAATCACGAAATTGTGAAGTCATAACAGCTCAATATGTGTGAAAAGTTTCAGAATAATCGGTCCAGTGCAAGTACCTCAAAATGATACTTTTTTTTATGTGCGTGGCACTGCCCGGTTTTCTTATTACAAAATTTTTTTGTCATGACAGCTCGATATGTGTGCAAAGTTTCAGAAAAATCGTTCTGGTGCAAGTACCTCATAATTATAACCTTTTTTTATGGGCGTGGCCCTGCCCACTTTTCTAATCACGAAATGATATGGTTATGACAGCTTAGTATGTGTGCAAAGTTTCGGAAAAATCAGTCCAGTGCAAGTACCTCAAAATTAAAACTTTTTTAGGGGCGTGGCCCCGCCCACTTTTCTTATCACGAAATTATTTAGTCATGACAGCTCGATATGTGTGCAAAGTTTCAGAAAAATTGGTCAAGTGCAAGTAGCTAAAACTGATAACTAATTTTTATGGGCGTGGCCCGCCTACTTTTTTCCACCCATAAACACTCCCTGGTATGTGTACAACAACTTGCCAAAGTTTGAGTCTGATCGGTTTTACAGTTTCGGAGTCTATAGCTAACACACACACACACACACACAGAATTTCACTTTTATATATATAGATAAACGATTTTTAAAAGGCTATTTTATACATCAATATTTTAATGTTTGATGATGATGTTAAATTTACACATGAATTACAAGTGATGAGAATTGTTTTTTTAGTTGACTTTTTTTTTCAACTTTAAATTCTCTTTGATGTACAAATTAATTTCAACTCACATGTAAAAATGACAATAAATAATGCTTATGCGGTATAAGGTTTCCTTCGGCTAAGAAATTTAATGGTCCTTATGTTACAAAAAATTTACTCAAGTCATTGGTAAGACCTTTACTTGAAGATGGATCAGTAATTTGGGAACACCAATCAGTCCCAAAATAATTTTGCTATTTTGCTTTCGTAAGCTTTGTTGGATTCGAAGTCATTTATTTATTGCGCTCCCAACGTTACAAAATGTTATTGACTCTTTGTCCATTTTAACAGAGAACAGAGTTAGGACGTCAAAGTCTGTTAACACCGATCCAACTTAATTCAAAAAGTTGGTTTTTTTGTACAGTTAAAACTTTCGACGTTATTGCAGAAGTTTTTCTTGTCAAAATCTGTGGTATCTTGAATGTTTCTCACTATGTTCGATAAACATATGTGTTCCGTAAATATATATCACACTAATTGGTAAGTTGTTTGTCTAATTCTCTTAATTTTTCAACAAACACCTATGATTTTCTCGTAGAATTTCTATATGTCAAGGTCTAACTATCCGATATATCAGATGTTGGAATTAAAAATACCATAAAATTAAAATAAAGTGTACGGTTTAATTTGATAATTCGAGATATATAATAAAAAACAATTTGTTATAAATATAAATAAATACACAGAAATAAAAGTAAATATGGATTTCAATTACAAATACTAAAAAATAAAATTTTATTTGATTTTGCTCCAATTGTCAAAATGATACTATTAGTTAAATGAAAATCAATAATTTTAATTGATTTTTTTTTAAATATCAATTAAAACAGTATTAATAGAGTTTTTAAAATTTCTATAATTTTTAAAAATGATTTTCAATTAATTTGATCACGCCCATAAGTGGAATTTGAGATTAATTTAAATTAAGTATTTATTGTAACAGTATTATATGTTAATGATTGAACCTGTTTGAAATAAAAGCACCCAAAAAGAAAATGGATGTAATTTTTTTATATATAGTCGCCTTAAAGACGAAATAACCTATTTGCAGTTTTCAACCGAAGAAAATCTAGTTGTTCGATATTGCCATTGCAGTAAGAAATTTAAATAATTTGATTTACTCGGAATACGAAATAACTACAAATGTATTTATAAAGTTAATGGATAAGTGTTTGAAACAACATTAATTATTTATGCAATTGATGCAATAGATACTTTATTAAAATTTATAAAAATTTTAATTAAATCAATAATGATTGACGCAAAATCAAATAAAATTTAATTAATTTAAATTAATAGATATTAAATTCTTAATTAAAATGCATATTTATTATTTTCTGTGTACATATTATGAACAGGAAAATTATCAAACTATTTTCTCCTTTATTTTAAATGTTGTTTCCTTCAACTATTTCCCTTCATGAAAAAATTCAAGGTCAAAAGTTTTCAAATTCTGTACCGATTTTAAAACAAATATGTATCTATGTACCTACATATATGTAGTTATGTTTGTCTGTTGTGCTACACTGCAAGTGGATACCTTGTAAATGGTATAGAGATAATTTGCATATCCACCTTATACAGATATATTTTTAAACATTATTTCGGCAATTTATTTTTCTACATTCTGAATTACAACTGAAATATTTAATAATAAATCACAGATCTGTATTCCGACGACCATCATTTATTTCGCAGTTTTCATTCATTTCGTATTCATTTGCAAAACGATGTGTAATATTGTTTATTGGAATAAATTCGAAAATTTAATTTAAATAATTTTCCAATTATGTACAGCAACAACAATAATATTTAACAACATTTCCATGCAGATGTTTTCAATTAACTACAACAACAATGTTGCTGCTGTGTTATTATTATTATTGTTTTATGGTGGCAGAGTCAAGCTTTTATTGCTGATATTTTTTTTTATTTTTTTTTTATTTTTCGTTTTTGAAGTCAACAAATACAAATGAATTTCCAACCATTTATACGTGAGACCATAAAACATTTAATGTGTTACTAAAGGTAAAGAAAAAAAAAACATGCAATAAAGAAACAACAACTATAATAAAATGAAAACAAAAATGGGGAAAACACTACGTTGTATTGGATACATAGGTACATAGCTAACAATAACAGAAATATAAATGTTCGTATGTATGTATGTAATTGCATATCCATATAATCAACTGGATATTCAACCGCCTACGAAAGAATAAAAGAAAAAAGTATAAGTGACTAAACCCTGTTGTTGTATTCGAAATTATTTTTAAATTCTGAATAAAAATTTACGAAAAAAAAGCAATCAAAGCTTAAGTACAACAATTTGCATTTAGTACACATACATTTATGTACAATACTTCTGGTAATAAATGGACAACAACAAAAACGAGAATGAATAAATAAGCAACAAACACATTTAAACAGCCACATTTAAATACGCATCACGAAGGCAATTTGATAAAAAAAAACAACAACTGGCAACAACAACAGCAGCAGCAAACAGAAAAAGGACATTTCTTTGATATTTTCTTATTACTGCAAATATTGGTGAAGGGAAAAAGTAAATGCTACATATATTAACAGGTTTTTTTTAATGTAATAAAGAATTTTCGTTGTTTTGATCTATTGAAATTGTTTAAGTTTCTTGAAATGTATAAAGAGAAGATTTTATAGCAACTTACAATATTTACCCGTTTTAGCATAAGTAAGTAGAAAGTTGACTTAGTATTTAGTATGCAATCGTTTTTGCATAATAACTGTCTATATTTTTTGTTACATTTTCGCTAATTTTCAACCAGTCTTCAGATGGTCTTGGACTCTTTGGTATAATTTCTTCCACAAATGCTTGATGGAATTTATGACAGCGAAGGAGGTGGAAGGAAACCACATCTTCACGTCGTAACCTGAATGTATTGGGTCTTGTCATTTTCCTTCAAAAGGTTGATGTTAACAGTTTTTCCATTTTACCGTTTATAAATACGAATTCCCTAACGCCCGCTGTACACATACAGCCCCAGAACAAAATAGCCCCCTTACTTTTGGTGTAAGATTTTCTTTAGGCAGTGTTTGTATTTCGCCATACTCTGTAATGCCCATCAGGTTGAAAATATTAAACTTGCCTTTATCTGAGAACAATACCTGATCCCAGAAGCTCCTTTTAGACTGTTTTCCATAAGGCTTTCGATATTAATAGTTTTCTAGCCACTCGAGAGTTGCAACCAGCTTCATGCAGTAACCTCAGAAAAGTTGTAGGGAGCACGTCCTTTCAAAAATGATCTTCTAAAACCTGTGTAGATGTTTTTTTTTATCTCTGTCAGTTAATTTGCGCGGACGATCATTACGCACAGCACTTTCATAATTAGATTCCGCTTTACAACGATTTCTAATTGTTATAATAGGAAAACAAAAGATTTACCATGATCATGCAAGTGCAGAATAGTCTTTCGCTAGAATTCTGTAGTTTCACAAAATTTTGGACTAAATATTGGAAAATAGTGAAAAATAAAATTTATTTCTTTATTTTTTTTTAACTTATTATTTGCTGAAACAGAACATTCCAATATTGGAAAATAGTGAAAAATAAAATTTATTTCTTTATTTTTTTTTAACTTATTATTTGCTGAAACAGAACATTCCAAATAGAATAAAAAGAAAAGTGGTGGTAACAATTTATCAAAAATGCTCTTTAGAATTTTGCTATTGAAGTGTAGCAATTTCGACCCATTAGTGGCTGAGATATGAGCAAAAGCCCACGTAGCTAAACAAAGATAATTTTTGCAGCTCCCAGATAACATCTTGAAACGTTTGTTGCAATTTTTCACATATATTTAGTTTCGAGAACATTGCTATTAAACATCTGCCATGTGGAGATATGGGCAAAAGTAGATAATTGTCCCTGTTTTTCTAGAATACAGTAAAACTTGAAAAATTTTAAATCCGAGATGATCACCACAACAACGGATTTCTTATTTTCTTAATACCATCCTAATATTGGTATTAAATAAAATGGCTAGTAGAATACAGTAAAGCCGGAGGAACTTAAACAGACTGCATCTAAAACTAAATGGCGAATTACATATTGTTTGGATCACAGAACCATCATATACATATTCACTACGACTTCCCTATGCCTCATGATTTGGTTTAGCCTAATAAACATCGAAAAATGAATTTTTACATACCAACCTATTGGTGAAGGGCATATAAGGTTTGGCATGTCCAAATATATAACACTCTTACTTGTTTGTAAAATTGTAATAAAATGTTTTATAAACTCCCTGTATGCTAAAAATAATTAAATTTTCTTTTTTGCAGCAGTCTAATGAGTGCAAATTGTTTTTAGTGTAACTTTAGCATTTGTATATTCATTTCTACTTCTATAGTTAATTGGATTTTATATTCTCTATAACTGCAGCAACAACAACAAACGCAAAATAAGTAATAACTATAGCCATTTATAGAGCAATAACAATGTGATGGCAATGCATTTTTAATGTTAAACAACACAAACATACACAGCAACAACAATGTTTGCCGCAGTAGCATCGGCAAATATTAAAAATCTAACCCAGCAAACACAAAGTTTTTGATTAAAAAAAAAAAAAAAAATTATGACTTAAATAACTTCGGAATGACAAAAATTTTAGAATAATTCGAATAAAAAGTAGAATTTGAGATTTATTAAATCAAATGGGAGTTTATCTTGATTTTATAAATATTTTTTTATTCATATATTTTTTTTTAATAAATATTAAACATTACTAAAATGGATTAATTTATTTAGGGGTACAAAATAAAAGCATATATTTTCTATTAACATAAAAAAAATTGTATACCCTTTACAGTGAGTGTAAAGAGTTCAGATATACAAGTTTGTCATTCCGTTTTCAATTTTCACAACATTTTTTTTGTAAAATTTAAAAAAAAAATATAAATAATGACTCAACTAGAGTATTGTCATAGAGCGGAGGGTCACAGTTCCTTTTAAAAGCTCATGAAATAAACAAAATCTTGGGTTAATTTATTCATTTTTTGATTTAAATCTAATTCCTTATCTCCACATGTTTTATGGACTTGTATTAGTTAATAAAATTTTTTCATTGTTTGGCTGGAATAAAAGCAAAGAACCGTTAATGCCTCCATTTTTTAATTTTACAAAAAAAAAAAAAAAATCAAATACAGTGCAACCTCGCTTAACGCAACTAATAGAAATTTTGGCAGTTGCGAAAACTGAGGTTTTTGCGATAACCGATTCTCAATTTTTTAGAGCGCAAATTCTCTTTTATGTTTTAATATGGCTTCATAAACCACTTGTACAAATCCTTTTCCATTTTTGGATATTCACAAGTTCTTATTGTAATACGCTTGTCTGTACCAAATTCAGCATTTGCAACGAAATTTTTCCAATGCAGCTTAATTTTTTTAATGCTGGATATTGTTGATTTCAGTATTCTTGGAATAGCAGTAAATCTAAAGCTAAAAAATCTAAATAAAAAATATGTAAATAAAAATGACAAATTGATCATTTTGGGAGAAAAGTTGCGATAGCTGAGATTTTTTTTTAAGTTACGTTAACTGAGTCAACAATGCAAACAATTTACGAGTTGCGCTTATCGAGGGTTGCGTTAAACGAGGTGGCATTGTATAATGATTTTTAAAAAGAATTTTTGTACATACTATATGGTTTCTAGCACGTCTTGCTTAAACCAAATGTCGCTAGTATTACAAACTCCAATTTAAGGTAACACATATCTTGATCAATCAAGAATTTTAGGAGACTCGTTCGACGTTGGCCGAGGAATGTAAAATAGACAGAATTCCTCTTACAATTCTTGAAATATCTGGGAACATGAACTCATTTAATTCATTTTTCATCTGTGATACTTAAGACCAAAAATAGGAAATATTTGAATCTTTGTGCGATCCAAGTTCAATCACATTGGCTAGTGCTCTGTGCTGATTATTTATTGCTTCAAAGTTTGTTTGCTCGTGGGGAAACATTTTCACCAGAAGCTGTACTATTGAATTTGTTTCTCCCATAATAACTTTTCCTGGAGTTAACTTATCGAACCATTTTAATACTTCATTATCAAAGTCCACCTTACATGCTTACGAATCATAAGTGAAATAAAATACATATAACACCAGCCAAGGCAAATTCATGTACCAGGAGGTGCCAAATTAACAGGTGATTTTTGTAAGAAGTTTGCAATAAAGTAGTAGGCAGATTTTGTTGTTGCAGACTTGACACCACCTGGTACATAAATTCGCATTGAAAACAACATTGCAACAAAAACAGAGAAGCTGACAGAATAAAATAAAACACACACAAACATAATTAAATAAAACATGGACAAATTTTTAAATTGTACCAAGTAGCTCGCGGTAGTACCATGGAACCAGCAAGGTCAAAAATGTACCATAAAAAGTACGATGGTACCATGATTTCCATCCCTGATATGTCTTATATAGTGATTTTTTATACGGTTGTCAAGCACATTGCTATAAGTAGAAGAAGTATTCTAACGAACAACATTCAATTAATTTAAAAATTTTATATGGCGCTTCTGCTGTGACACACATTCCAAAAACATTTCACTAATGCTACTAAATATAAAAGGCTTAATGAATTTTTCATTGGCGTAGCCACAAATTTTTTTTTGGATTGACAAAACCTCAAAACTTTTTTTTCTAAAAAATCCTAAACTGAGTTTTTATTTGTATGTTAAGTTTAAATAGTTAATTTTTTTATACTGCACCCCCCAGAATGGTCTAGTTACGCCAATGCATTATTTTGATTGTGTCTCATCTATTTTTTTATTTAGTCTATTTCAAACTTTTATCTCTTTGTTTGATGGGTTGAGACAAAATTCTAATGAACAACAAATAATTTTATTTTTTATTACCAATTTTTAATACAACAACGAAATTGACGGTCGGTATTTTACAGTTTTATAAAGTGTAATTCTCTCTATCCCGATATTTTTCTATTGCAAAGAATACTTTTATGTATAAATTTAGGGGATATTATAGCTTTTTGTCAGTAAATTCTAAATATCGGTGACTGAGACAACAGTGTGAAATATCATAATTTAAGTGTAACTAGAGTAACTCGAAAATGGCTCGACAATACAATAATAATCGTTTACGTATTCGTATTACATTTTATACGGGAAAAATACACCATCAGAAAACTGCGCGTACACGTTTTCGATGTTTATTGCAAAAGCAGCAGTGAAAGTCGACCTTTCCAACGCATTTATTGGTTTCAAAATCGGTTTAGTTTTTCTCGATTTATAACACCACAAACATAAGCTTATGCACATACATACATACATATAAATAACCTGAAGAAACATATTTTAGTAGCTACTTAGTTTGTGTAGAGTATTTTCAGTAACGACTTTACTGAAAGAAACTTTAAGACTTGACCAGTCAGTGATTTGTTTTATGTGTACAATTTCTTCCTTTTAGTTTAATATTTAGTTTACACTCGCAATATACATACAATGAAATTGATACTTGGTATGAATATTAAACATTTTGCTACTTACTTACAACAGTCACAACAAAAAGAAGAAGAAGAAGAAGAAGAAGAAGAAGGATAAGCAGATACCAGCCACTTTGTATTGGTTCGAAAGTTGAATGGATAGAAGAAAAAAAAATCAATTTTATGTTGCACGCCATCATACAAACAATAATATAAACGACATATTTTTTAGTTGTTGCTTTTATTTTTTCATTTCTACTTTTAGCCAAGTTTATTGTTTGGCTCATGTAATATTTAAACAAATAAGTTACTATATCTTAAGCTTTTTATGCGAGTGTACTCGTTGTGTTGTTCGTTCTCTTTCACTTGAGGCATTTTTAAAACACACAGCAAAGAGTAAGAAATCTGAAAACTAAATGTTTATACCAAGACTCTTACTTATAACGTAGTAAGTAGTTATGGCCTGGCCACATTTAATATGCATTTTTATTTGTGTCATATGACCAAATCAAATAATCATTCAATGCAGCACTTGAATTCAATTCGTAAAAACAAACAACAGCCAACCAACCAATCAGCCATTTCTTTGGGTATTTCGGAAGCATTTTTGTCCTTTGGCTAATTTTGTTTTGCAACTTTTGTCTCTTGGGCTTAAATCAGTGGTACACCGTTAAGTTATTACAATTTACCTGAATTGATATTCCGATAATGTAATGGAATTTTTATTACAAAAATATTTTGTCATTCAGACGGCAGTCAGATGATTATACCATAATGTATGACGCTGTGCTGGGAGCAGTAATTGGATTTCAATCAATATCGTTGTGGAAGAAATTTAAGGAAAAAAGTTTATAACGACGCTAAAATAATTAATTTCAAATTTCTCTCAAACATACAACGTTTTTATCACATACAAAGATGTGGTTTATGGTGTTATAAATTCATTATATTTAGATATTAACATCTTTCACATGTTTATACACCGACGTTACCTTTTTGTTATACAAATAAATGATTTCATTTGCATAAATATTTATTCCAGCCAATAGAGAAACTGCACTTCACAATATTCGTATTAAAAATTATTGCCACTTTTAAAATCATGGCAGTAAATATCTGAGATATCCACCACATCTCTGTTTGTATTTAATTCTTAATAATTTTGTTGTATTACTATGACCGTAATCAATTGCTGATTTGTTTTTTTTTTGGTGCAAAAATTATATATTTTTCTTAATTTTTAACAAAAAAGACATTAATTTAAATAAATTTTTCGCTACTGTACAGTGGATTGTAGAATTTGTTAAACGAAATAAATACATAAAATGTTGGTTTTATAAACTTTTACTCATATATTTAAAATTTTTTTAATAAATCATAACATATTCAATAGAATGACCAAGGCATATAAATTCATTAGGTAATTGTAGTTCGGGAAGAATTTTTCTGTTTATATTTTTTATAAATGAAGTTTGACATTTGAAATAAATGAGAGAGGAAAGAAGATTGTTTTTCATATATAGACTTTGACAGCTGAAATTTAAAATAAGTGAAGAAAAAAATAATCAGCTGACGAAACAAGAATACCTAATGAATAAATATGCCTTGGGAATGACCAAAGTGAAAATGGCTTTATTAACCGTTAAATTTTATAGCATTAATATTTAAAAATAGTTTTTGGCAGTATACCCGGTCATAATTTTTCAATAGTTCGTCGAATGATTTTTATTTATTATTTTTTTCATTAAGAAAAGTCTTATTATATAATTTAAATGCGGATAATAATATAGATTTTTGATAATACGGTTACCAAACGTTACAAAGTAATGAATTTACGCGCTGTATGGTATGTTGGGCCATATTTTTTTAACTAATTCTCCTTCAAATAAGGACATGAGGAATAAACAAGTAAGAGCACTATATTCGGATGTGCCGAATCTTTTATACCCACCACCAATTATGTGTACATTTAAAGCACAATATTTATTATTTTGTTAATCGCTATGGAATAATCTCTTTATAATAAAATATGTATCTTTTCTTTGTAGAGGGTGGTTAAATTTTAAGGGCCCATGTTGAAGGTGAACTACACCTAGTCTTTAAATTTGTTTTCTGCATTTCATTTAACATTTCTCAATATCAAACTTACTCAATTTGAACCGTGGAAAGATACGCAATCGAGCAACGCTTTTAAATATTAAAGATTTTTTTAAAAATGGGCGTTCAAATCAAAATGCATTTTGTGCACTTCGTAATTCTTTTGATCAACATAATCGTTCAAATTCGTCCAAAATCAGGAGAATTGTAAAAAAAATTTAAATTTCTGCAAAACAGGTCTGTATAAAGTGTTAGAAAATCTGTGAATGCCTTCTTAGTTCGTTGAATGGGAACTATTGCTGTTGTTTGCGATAGTGTGGCAAAAGAGTAGTCAACCTCGACTCATCATCATGCCTAACAATTGAGCTTCAACATTGTCATTGAAAATTTGGACCATCAGATAGAGGAGTTGCGCCAAGGTTGGGGGGCCATTTGGTCGATATTTTGTTAAATACATAATTGAACCATTCAAATATTATAATTACAAAAAGAAATGATAATAATAATATCCTAAATAATTTGTGTTTTATTTAAAATCAACATCGGCCCTTAAAATTTAACCACCCTTTATAACTTCAATATAATAGTAAAATGTTTTCGTAAATTTAGTCTTTTAGTTAAAGTGGGCGTTAAAGTAGGCGTGTCAATAAAGTTTGTGCTAATAAATACAACTTAGATATTTCAATATAGTCCTTTATTTTCCCAAAAACTTTGTCAATAGAGAAATTACATGAATTTAAGATAAACCGTTATATGGGAGGTAGGCGTTAAAGTGGGAGTGTCACCTTTACTTTTTGGCACAACAATTACATTGATAAGAAGGAAATACGTAGCAAATTTGATCATCATACCTCTAATTTTGACGGTTTTATGAGCTTTTAAATTTCATTAACGGTAGATAACGTGAAAAGTGGGCGTTATAGTAGGCGTGTCAAATTTGTTTTTGCGAATGAGTACAACTTATTTGTTTCAATATAGCCCTTTGTCATTCCAAAATCTTTATTAATAGAGAAATTAAATGAATTTTAGGTAAAACGTTATATGGGAGGTGGGCGTAAAAGTGGGCGTGGCACATTGATTTTCCGTCACAAAAAAGCGTCTCACCAAAAAGCAAAGTGTGCAAAATTTCAGAGTCGTACATTTAATTTTGTTGCTTTTATGACGTTTTTGTTTTTTAATATACCGAAAAATACACTGTGCGGTATAAATTTTCGTACATTTTGATCGATAACTCCTCTCCTAATACATAGATTTAGATAATTTTCGGGGAAAAATATTGCCTTTAGCCAGGAAATATATATTCGAAGTTTCATGAGCCTACGTTAATGCGTTTGGACACAATTCCATTTTATTCGATGTTTGAAGGACACGGTTTTTCCGACCTACTCTTGCTTTTCGAGCTATAACTCTCTTCCTAATATTCCATTTTCAATACCAAACAAACCTTTTCTATAAAAAAGATTCTGGCAAAGTTTGAGCTCCCTAGCTTTTTCGGTGCGACCTCTATCGTGCTTTTAACAGACGGACAGACGGACGGACATAGCTAGATCGTCATCAAATCAAACCCGGATTCAGAATATATATACTTTATGGGGTCTAAAATGGATATTTCGATGTGTTACAAACGGAATGACAAAATGAATATACCCCCACCATTTTTTTGGTGGCGGGTATAAAAAATTGCGAGTCACGAGTAGCTGATACAGACATTGGAACGAAAAATTCTAATCCTCAATAATACTCGCGTCTAAAGCAGTGATGGCTTTTTCTGTGTACATGACACGTTTACGATTTGTATGTATATTATCCAAAAGAGTAAATGTGATCATTAAGCGATCCATTGCGAATTAACTGCTCAGTTTTACGATTATGCGCACTGTAAAGTTTGCAAAGTTCTCTATAAGTTTAGCGAATAGAGAGCGAGTTTTGGAAATAAATTTCTACGATTTGTTACGCTATTCTGGTGTATGTATTTGCATGGAGATTAGCCAAAGTGTACTGTAACCTTCTTTATCAATATGACAGCTAGTTTTATAGTTAGTTTTTTAATGTTTGACTGAATAACACAACCTTCACTGACCCGATGAATGAAGCTTAATTTTGTGACTCAAATTTGCAAGAAATTAGTAACTACTTTATATTATTTTATTTATTTAAGTTACAAATGAATAAACCAGTACAACTGGCTATTGCTGAATGTTAGTTACTCAATATATTGTTCTAAAATAAGTAACAGTGAAGCAAAAAAATTTACAGTGGCGGCCGAGCTAGAACAAATCATATTAAAACAGCATATCATTTACAACGACATGAGATAAACAACGTTAACTCTATTAAAAAAGTAGATTGTAAATCTACTTGAATCAATTTGACAGATTTCAACCGGCACTATTAAAGAGATGAGAAAGCGATTGGAAGAAATTAATAGATTTTTTTGTATTGGCTGGAAAGTAACGATATTAAAGAATTGGTTTTAATAAAATGTATTTTTACTGAATAGTATCCAGTGTTAGCTTTTGATCTAAATAATAAAACCTTCCCGTTCAGTGTGTGTAAGAACTATTATTAAGCCACTGGTTTTTCGCCTCAGACACAACTCTTTAGTAGAGTGTGGGAGTTAGTTATTCGGTTTAATTTGGGGTTAATTAATTCCTATGGAATGAATGTGGTTTGATTGATGTTACCATTAGCACCGAGTTGCATAATCTCAGAGTGGTCTAATCATGTGGTTGAATTTCTGACAATTAATCACCCGGCCCTGTGTGTCATGTTGTGCAAGTCAATCATGATCACAGCTGATGATTTTTCCAGCACTATTTTGTTTGTTTGTGTTAAGGCACCGCGATAAAGAGCTCGAAACTTTCTAAACCCTTATTTTGTTTTTTGCTAGGAGGCTTATGACGTCGGAAAGCTACAGAGTTGGATTTGTGGTCCGAAAAAGCCGAAGGGGTCACCAAGTAGCCACTTTTGGTAAAACGTAACAGGAAGCATCCGCCATTAAACCATCAGTGTTGTCCAACAGCAGAAATAATTTATTAATGGTTCCATAAAGTTCGTATTAGATCGAGCATATTTCATAAAACCACCACCGAATTTGTTTTCCCGCTTGAAAATAAACCAGATGGGTCTCTGATCAGCCTCTTACAAATTTCTCTTTTTAGCTATTAGCTATTCCAAGAGACACGGTTACAGGTCCTCTAGAAAAAAAACCTTGGAATTCGAGGTTAGTCTTTGGGCGACGGTTTAGATTTACTACCAGCAATCCTTGTCTTTGTACTTAATATCGGGCAACTTTTGCAAAAGTGTTGTAATATTTATTTAGAACCTTAAAAGAATGCCTGTCATTCTCTTTTTGATGGTAGTTTCACCTATGGCAGTGCTACGCCATAGGTATTTCATTAACGGGCTCCAATTTTTGTATCCTTTTGCATTATCTTGACCTGAATCTCAACAATGGCAGCTGTAATGCTGTCTACCAGAGCAGAAATTGTGGCTGGCTTGTTCTTGTATACGAGAGACTTCACATATTTCACCAAAATTGTCTAGTTGAAAAAAATATTATGATCTTGGCTGACTTACTTGAAAACGTGAGATTAGTTGCTCAACAAACTCGCATCTCAATATGTTAATGGCATTGCGTGTCCCTTTTTGGCAAAAGTCGCTAACTGAGAGTCGCACGACTGAGAGTGACGTTGTGGCTTTAATCATTCTTGAAGAAGTTCGATCCAATGATGCTGACAGCCCACAAAACCCATCAAAGAGATAACCTTTAAGGATGCATTGGAAGCATTTTAACTGCCTCTGGCGACTCTTTCTATCGAATTTGGCCATTCTGTTGACATAAATGAGCTTGGTGGCTGTAGACAATTGTTGATAAAAAATAGATCTACATCCGACTTTCCTAAAACCTATTCATTAAAAAACGACGTTTTGGTACGTCATTTGGCTTCAGTTCTAGCAGCATCAGTATTTTGCGCGTATTCAAAACCAACTCTTACTTAAAATCTTCCTGGTGGTCGAAGCCCAATTGTTGACAATGGCAACGAAATTACATATCGCAATCTTCTTTGACAGTGACCGTTACAGCAGCAGTTTTCTTTTAGGTTAGCTTGAAAAGCAGGGGCACTAAAAGCCCAAACCCACGACAGGTATACAGGTATGCCCAACTGGCATGTTGTGCGCTCCATATGAATAGAATAGTTCGAATAGAAGAGAAAGAGAAGCAGACCACTTCAGAGTCTCTGGCGGGAATCGAACCCGCAACGCCCAAACTAGCAGACTAGCACACTACTGACTAGTCCACCGGGTCACTTTTAAGTATGCAGTCTTGGGTAGTTAGATAATGTCTAATAAAGTGAAACTCAGGCGAAATTTGGGCACAACAGCTTGAATAGCCTGTTTAGTGGGTCGTTTAGAGCGACCATAAAATAGACGTAATTTTCAAAAAATATTTCTCTCATAGCACAAACCTTTGTAATAAAAGTCAATGATTTAAAAGCGTTCTTCGTTTGTTAGTATATTCATGGAGAAATGCAAACACTAGTGGGCATTTTTGGCATTGTCACATGTCACAAATTTTGTTTACACTGAAAATCCAAGTAACAAAGAATCATCCTTTAAAATTGAACAGCTGGCGTTAGCCAACCCATATATATCACATCCTGTGGTAATGCCTTCCAGTTGTAGGATTTTTGCAAAAAATATTCTGTGTCTTTATTCATTTACTCATACCAATACTCCATGATACCAACGGTCTATTGTTTTCTAAAAAATTGTTTGGTTAATTTGTTTTAAATATTAAATAAGACATTTCATTTGAATTGTGGAATGAAGAAATCAATTTTACAGTATCGTATTTAATCCTGTAAAAATGTTGAAGGCTAATGAAAACACTATACAATGATATGAAAAGTGAGGAATGAGTCGCCCATTGCAAAAAAAATAAAAAAAGTTTTTTTGGATAAGCTAAAAGTAGACAGCAATTTTAAAGTAAAAAATTTAAGGCAGATTTGAGTTTAACAATGCTCACAAATGTCAATTCGCTCCAGCGTGATGTTTGAGTACTAATACCCATTTTTAACTCATCGTAAAGGCAGTAGTTTCTACAAAATTTCCAAATTAAGGTGAGGACTAATCTGGCACTCGGGAATTAATTGCATTTAAGAGGCTTAAAGCGTCGGCAACTTTCAAATATGAGCTTTTTCTTAAGCAAACATTTTTAATTTTATATTTTTAAAATTAAATGTAAATTTTTAATTAATTTTTAAATTTCTCAAAGGTTTATAAGACGGATTTTTTTTTTACTTAAATTTTATGCAATAAACCTTTGACAAAATCGTTTATGGATATGATGGTTATTTTACATATTTAATTCACAATCTTAATGTAAAGAGCAAATATTTATATAAAACGTTTTTCCACACAAAACAATCATCTACAAATAATCTAAAATTTCGCCTTTTTAAGAAATCAAGTTAAATACACTCAAATTACTTATCACAGTTTCCGATGGGACTTCCAGAAAACCGATTAAAGTACACAGTCTCAGTTTATTTATAAATAATATTACGAACTAATATCAATCATTTTAAAGGCGCCATCCTTAAAGCCACACAAAATCTTTTCCGATTAGCTCGTGCTCTATCATTTACTTTTATGCCGCTTTTAAAAGAACAAACATTCAGCCGTAGTGCTGATGGTGATGTTGTCTTTAATTAAGATTTCCTGGTTACGATTATCAAGTGTTGGTTGTTATCGTTTGATAAACATTTTGATATTGAAACACTTTAATGGTAATTTTCGTCGTCTTCGTCGTCAAATCGTCACTTTGTTACCGGATTTGTATGAAAATAAGAAAAGGAATGGACGAA
This sequence comes from Phyto melanocephala, assembly GCA_941918925.1. Lineage (NCBI taxonomy): Eukaryota > Metazoa > Arthropoda > Insecta > Diptera > Rhinophoridae > Phyto > Phyto melanocephala. Next base: position 176,636,311 of record OW799233.1, on the reverse strand, counting down.
TGAAGAAACAAGAGATTCTCTTAATGATTTTCAGTAACATCAAATGCAGCGCCCTCAAAATCATCCAAGCTGCGGAGCAAGTAGTGGTGGTCAATAAAATTAAACAGTAAACAACATACAAAACATACACACACACACACACACCACATGTTGAAGTTGCAAGTTTGTGTTCTTAATTTGACATGAAATCGACATAATTGGTAATTTTTTTCTCTTCATATTTTTACTCGTATTGTTGTTGTTTTTATTTTTGTTCTTTAGTCGATTTCGAATTATTGTCGATTGGTATCTTTTATTGTTGTGGTATGTTGTTGATTGTAACATGTGTGTGGCAGTGATGATTTCGGCATTTCAAAAGGAAGAAACCGTAAAAATTAACTAAATAAAACCAATAAAAGTAAAAAAAAAACTTTTTTAGAAACAAGAGGTGGTTCCCTAATGACAAATGGATTGTTTGTGTTTTAAGTTGTTGTTTTTTTATTTTTTTATTTTGCCTTATTTACCGCCGTATCTGGTTCACCAGAAAACGGTAGCACATAGGCGTTCAACCAGAGGAAAAGGAGGTTATGCTTATAACCATATAAATATGTATAAGTGTGTGTGTGTGTGTGTTTGTTTGTGTGTGTAAAAGGATAATGAGATCCATCAACAACTTGTGTAAACATCAATATATACAAAATTTAATTACACATTTGGTTGGTTGTTTTAGTAAACAAACTTCCATTAAAAACAAATTTATCATTAATTGCTTGTCCATTGTAAATGTTGGTCATTTGATAAATTTAAATTCAATTAAACGAAACCAGAAATTAATATTTTTTGTTTTATTTTTTATACAATTTACATTAGTTTTATATCCGGTTGCCTTTCTGTTTAGTTTGCTCTGTCGTATTAGACATTTATATCTTCCGTTTTCTTTTGATTTCTTGCAAGCATTTGTGGTATGATGCCATGATCATGATCATTTTATTCTTCCATGTTGAATATCTTGTCATCGTTGTCATGTTATGACTTGACTTGTCATAATTTTTGGTATCCTTTTGTTATGGACATATTTTTTTTAATGTCAAGCTCTTTTGTTATATGTGTCACTTTTGAAACTTTTTTGTATCGTTTAATTTTAAACATATTTTTTTTAAAATAAACTTCAAATACATTTTAGACTAAAAAAAAAATAATTTTGTTAAAACAAAGATTTTCCATACATACACATAAACACATGTCCATTCACGAAAAAAGTCAAAGAAAACTGATTTACAATAAATAGAAAGTTTTCTTGATATGAAAATTAAACCCGAAATTTTAGCTGGAGACCTACGTAAATTTCCAAAATTGATGTGTTCGTGGAGGCGTCATATTCAACGGCAAGTGCTACAGGTAAATGACAACCAATTTGTACCAATTAAAATTGTTATATATTTTAAGTAGGACGTTGCAACCACTTAAATGCAATAATGCAGCGTACTTATTTTCATTACTCAATACTGTTTGATATTTTTCATTTGGGTATTCGATACAAAAGCAGCTAATACAAGGTCATCTAACTTTGTCAAATTTCCTAAAAATATTACTTCTCCACAATTTATGTTTGAAGTCATCTTGCAGAATTTAAATTAGATCGTACTCTATTCGATTCTGACAAGCCACTTGCCATCAGCTGTAGGCAGATGTATATGTCGTAGGACTGTTAAAACATTTGGCAGCGGTAAACTGTAAAATAATTACTTTTACAGACAAGCAGAATTACATAAAAATGTTACTCTGTTGACAAATCAGATTTCAAAAAAAAAAACATGCCTTGTATTACCTGCTTTATCAGTGCTTTAGAAAAATTTTATTTGATGCCCATATTGATGGGGTTAAGAAAGAAATTATCTGCCTTTTTGTTTCTGACGCCATCTTGAATTTTGCATTTTTTCATAGTTTACTGTATTTTAATGGTTAAGCACTTTCATTTGATAATAGTGTTGACCGACCACCTTGGTTGTCTAAAAAAAAACGATTCCCGTTTGTTAATTTTAGGAAAAACACAGAAGCAGTTGTATTCTTTAGCTTATTTCTCTATTAGTTTCAAACCGAATTTTAAGTTTGTCTCAGCAATAATTTTTGATGTTACCAGCGCACAGTGCCGTGACTTCATATAACGAGTGGCCATAAATAGAAAAAGTTATTGTAAAGAGCTGAAGTTTGGCACATATATTTAGGTCGGCAAAACGTAAGAAAATTTAAAATTTAAAAAAAATTCGGAGCAAGGATTCGTGTCCTTCCCGTATATCCTGAAATTTAAGTGTCATAAAAGTTAGAAAAAACGCTAACTTTATGAAATTTTTTTTATAGTAATTGGTTGTGATATTTTTAATGATTTGAACAAATTTGATTCAATTCAGATAAGGCCCACGTTAGGCTAGAAAATATATTTTTTTAAAAAATTAAAAAAAAATAATTAAAAGTTAAATAAATTTTTTTAAATTTATTCCGAAGACAAAACACTTATATTTTTTCAATTAGACGAATGGACACCCTCACCTTCAATATATCCTTAAACTAAAGTATATACATATATATGTATCGATGTAGAATATATTCGAGATTTTAGGAACTTGTCTTAAATTACGAAATATGTAAATATAACTCACTTATTAAGTAAAACTTATTAAGTAAAACAATAAATTTAAATTTTGTAAAAAAAATCATAAATTTTTATTCATAAATATCTAAAAATAGTTAATAGATTTATTATATCTTTACGATTCGCTTAAACTATACATATCTTCACTATGCAGTGATACAGTTTCAAAAGATATATCTTCTATAATATCATCCTCCACATTTTGGGACTCATGTTTTCCTAAAGTAATATAATTTTCTATGTCCTTTAACCAATTTTGATCGGTTTTCTTTACTTGGCTATGTAATGAAATTTCCGGTTCTGATTGCAGAATCAAATACACAAATAAATCCATGTTTGTATTTTGTCTGCTATTTTTTTGTGTATGGTCTAACCTTCCTTTTCTAATGACTTTATGGGTACATTCTAAAGCCCCTTCAGATAACATATCTATAACTAATATCTTGTGTACTGTTGGTGGCATACAGAACCAAGGATATAGTGATATGTATAATGAAAATGTTTCTCTTAACAATTTTTCAAAATTTATTACATTTATATTCTTTCCACTAGATAAGGTTCTTAATATGATCGAAAAATTTTTGATTAAATTTACATCTACTCCTGTTATTTTCGATGATATGTTAGCCTCTGAAAAAAAGCAACGAGCAGTATTGCCATCCATATCGAATTTTAACTCTATCAATAATTAAACCAAGTTCTTTTTTAAGTTCATTCTGAATACGAGTTTTGCATTCCAAAACAATTTGCTTCTTCTCTTCTCCAAAAACTCTATACATCTTTAATGGGAGCTTATACCCGATGTGAAGTAAACACTAAAAAGTTTTTATCCATGCATGAAGGGTGGACAAGCCATACTTGTAAAATTCTTCATTTACTGACCTTTCATAAACTTTCTCAAAACTCATATCTGACGGTTTAGCTTTACACAAAAAACAGCGTGTCCAAAAATTTTTATAGGAGATTTAGAATCTTGATATATTGAAAAAATATATTTTTTCACAAAATTTTTGTTTATAACTTTGCTGATTTATGACCGATTTATCCAAAAATATACTTATATAAGTAACAAACGTGTCTATGAATTATCCTAAGGCGAAACAATTTTATTTTAATCGCAAAAAGAAAAATGAGAAAAAACAGAAGCAGTCGTGTTTACCTGCACATATCTCAGAAGGTTATGTATCAAAATTAATAAACAGTTGAGTGCAATATATGGAAGCTCCTAATAGTTCATTTTAACCTTCAAACGCACATACGGACATTGCGAATTCATAAACTTTTAGAAAAAATTTACTTTATGGGGTCGAAAATGAATATTTTCGATATTACAATCGAAAGAATGAGGCTTTGTATAGCCTTGGCACCACATTTGAAGCGTATAATAATTGCTTTGTGTGAATTGCTGACTTTGTATCAGCTTATTATGAGGTGTTGTTTACAACACTCGTATATTTTTAACATTTGACCTTAGAACACCTTGTGAATTGATCAATTATATAAATATGTACGCTTTTTTTAACAGGATCTAACTTAAATTTCCTACTCAAACAGCCAAAAGAAAATAAATTTCTTTTTAACACATTAACAAAATCAACAAAAACCAAAAACTCAACATAAAAAACATTTAACATTCAGGTTGAGAAATTTAAAGGCAATAACACTTTGTAAATGTCACAACTAGTTTTTAAATACTTAAGACGACATGAATGGTAATGGAGATGACAACTGAAAATGCAAAATATAACAGCCAAAGACGCCAAGTGTTCTCACATAAAATGATGGAAACACACACTACTATAAACACACAAGTATGTACATACATACATACATATGTATATGAATGAATGAATGGATGAATCTGAAGTGAAAAAGTATGAACTAGGTTTTAAAACTTGATAACTGGTGGTGGCATGCCAGGCAAATGACATTGGCATGTTGATTGGAAACACTTTGTTATGCGACAAATATGAGAATGTTAAAAACAACAACAACATCTTAGTCGATGTCATTATCATCACCATTCATATCTTGAAAGGTTTTTATTTGTTGTGCCCATAAACAAAAAACAAAACAATCATTGGGTATAACTAAAATGTACACTGAAATAAAAATAATTTTAAAAAATCTTTACTAATTAAAAACATATAGAGATTTTATTAAATTGTCCGTAAACCAAACGCATTTCTTGCACCTCTTGCTGTTTTGGCAATCTTTAGATCCTAATATTTCTTACAGTTTACTCGAACTGTACGAGTTATATTTGTTATCAGTTTTTTTTACGGTGTAGAAAAAAAATCATAAATGCATTTATTATTTTACGGTTGAGATGTCTTTAATACACAAGCACTTAATGGTAATTTCATATGTTCGTATGCAGTTATTTTATTTTAAATACGAGCGAACGAATGGGAAAAAAGAGGGCAGCTTGATGATCCTATCGCTGTTTTTTTACAGACAACAACATAAACACAATTTGTAAACAAGGTCTGAATTTCCTTTTTTTCTTTCTTGTAAACCTTAGTGTTGTGACTAAAATATTAAGCGGTTGAAATCAACTTTAAACCGACTTTCTCATAAGTATAACACATAGACTTATAAAACATAAAAAAACGTTCCTGCTTTTCTAATAATTCTAGTGAAACTTTAATTTTTCGAATTTGAAATTATGTGTTGATTTTTGTCTGATTTCAAGGCATATTTATTCATCAGGTAATCGCAGTTTGGAGAGAATTTTTTTGTTTATATTTTTTATATATGAAGTTTGACATTTGAAGTAAATGAGAGAAGAGAGAAAATTATTTTTTATCCATTGACTTTAACAGCTGAAATTTAAAATAAGTGTAGAAAAAAATAATAAGCTGACGAATCAAGAATACCTGATGAATAAATTTGTCTTGGTCTGATATTAATATTTTGAAAATATTCGCAATAAATAATAACAAATAAATTCATTACAATCACTTCGTAACTTTCTGAAATATGAGGTAATAAACACGACTCTCTCTATTTTCCCATATTTTTGACGAACAAAACTTTTTAGTCCCAGGATAATTTATAGACACGTTTGTTACTATTTATAGATGTTATATGCATCTCAAACTATTAGAACAATTTTAAGTTTCTATGAAAGCTATTCTTGACAATTTTAAAAAAAATTAGAATAAAAATATATTTCGATTTATTAAACATGAAACCGTTAATATAAATGTTGTCCTTCTGCACTCATTCTCCAGATAAACCCAACATATGGCAAAGCTAATTCAATATTACAAAAAATTCAAATTTTCAAAACCATATTGTAATAAATTTCATTTTAAAGATGTAGGCCTCACAAACTGGACCAGCACAAAAATTTAGTTTAATATCTAATTTTAAAATAATTGTTTATGAGTGCTGAACAATATATATTTTTAAGCTTCCCTATATGAAGTGTCTATTGACGGATTAGAATAAATATAAGCAAACAACTTTTATTATACCAAAGCTGAGCCCACACCCAGAAAACAAAATTGCGTGTAAGACCGTTATTTTTGATATTATTGCATTAAATTTTTGTAAATATGTGTATTTGGGTGAAATGTATTGAAATCGAATAAAACCCCAATTTTAAAAAAATGAGGGTTAGGACCTTTCTTTCTTTAATGATATTTATTTATTTCATTTAATATAATTTTTTGATAGATCTTATTTTACCAAAAGAATAAACTATAAATAAAAAAAAGTATTTTTTTGATAAAAAAAAAAAAATTTACCAAAAAAGAAAAACTGCTTAATTCGATATAATAGTCTTTATTTTAAAGGAAATAAATTTTTTAAAATCAACTCAAATATTTTACCGTGCTTCCTGAAGAACGATCAAAACTGTTTAAGCTGTTTACCCTATTGCCACAAAAATAATAATTATTTCTTTTGAAAAAATTATAAATCAAGAAGTAACAATAATATTTTTACTTTTATTTTAAGAAAGTCACAATTTTTACAGTCCCTGATCACTCCTAGTAAATCGTTGCCCAAAAGAGGCGTGACCATTATTTTAAGTAAATAAAAATTTAATTATAATTGAAAGTCTATTATTCCGGAGTTAGTTGTTTTTCATTATTTATTTAATTAAATAGTTCGAATAAATATAAATTTATAATTAAAAAGATACACATTGTCATTAACAACATATAGGAAGAAATTGTTTGTTGTGTTTCATCTTGATTGCAAGCCAAAGGATATAGAAAGCATAACAATAATGTATAAGGATTATAAAAAAATTTGAACACAAAGAAAATGTAATTTAATTTGATTTGATGCTTCACATTTTCTATTTTCATTAAATTGTAATATAAATAGTAGTCTTAAATTAGATATGATAAAGAGTTTATTTATTTTTATTTATTTACTTATTTTATTACAGTTTAATTATCCATCATAAGAGCATTCTTTTCTAGTTCAAGAGGAAACATATCAATTAAAAAAAATAATATTTATTAATTTTCTTAATTAAAGTATAAGTTACAAAAACGTAAAAAAATATTTTAGCAAATAATTATATAAAAATTTTAAATAATAAATAAAAGACAAAGATTTTACATCATGATACATTTTTGGTAGCCTAGATTTGTGAAAGTTATGAAGAAAATTTTGACAAGAATGTTAAATACTATGCGACATAAAGTCATAAAATGCTTTTTTGAAACTGCTTTTTTTCTCAATGTGATTTTCAAGTGTGTCGGTAAAGAGTTCCATAAATTAATAGCGTTAACGAAAAGTAGTCTGCTTGTATTAAAGTAGGTACGTCTGGGAAGAACTAAGGTTGTGCATCTAGAAGATCTGCCAAAAACTAACTTTTCATTAAGATAAAGAGGTTTCCTCTGGTAGAGTAGATAATATTGCGTATGCTTAGGTAAACAGGCAAATCACAACCAAAAATCATTTTCCTCCACGATGAGACACTACTAAACCGAGACAGATTATATACGTTTCGCGTAGCATTATTAAAAGAAACCTGTAACTTATCAAGTCTGCTATAAGCCTTAGAAAAATAGTTTATCATAGGCAGTGTCAATTGTATGACAAGTCTCTTTTTGACTTAAACCGGTGTGAATGTAGATGACATCGTAGCTGGTTTCGTAAATGTATTCTAATGTACTCGGCTAATATCGGAATAATTTTTCTGTGTTCTTAAATGCCTAAAATTTAATTTAAAAATAATTTTGGTATTATAATAAAAATTTAATTATGAAACTAAACTTAAGCCGAAATAATTGACTTACGATTATAATTAAATTGTTATTTACTAAAAATTATAGAATTGCCTTCTTTGGGCAAATATTTACTAAAAGTGATCAGGGACTGCAAAAATTGTGACTTTTTTAGTTAAAATAAAAATATGTAAGTAGTTGGAAAAAATATTAATTTATAATTATAATAAATATTGATTTATGAAAATGAACTTAAGCCGAAATTGACTTACAATAAAAACTAAATAGTTCGAATAAATTTTAATTTATAATTATAATAAAAAAAAATATATAAAATATATATATTTATTTTTTTGTGCATTTTTGTTTACACCAAACGTCATCAAAATATAAAACAATAGAAGGATATTGCGATTTTATTAAATCTGGTAAATGTTTAATGCGACTTAAATATGCCTGACTTTCTGAAATCAAATACCAACTCAACTGATTTTAATAAGTCCATACATTTACATAGGGCCCCTACGATTGTACTAGCCAAAATAGACTTTATTGTTTACAACTGACATAAATATTTATATTTTAAGAAAACTCAAAAGTAACAATTTTTTATTAATACAAAATATGTATTAGCTGATTAGGTTGATTCATAATTCGTCTTAATATGTGAAGAGTGTTTGTTATTCGCTAAACGAACATCACTATATTCTTCTACAAACTGCAATAATAAACAAGTAACAGTGCTATATTCGGCCGTGCCGAATCTTATATACCCTTCACAACGTGTAGTCATGCAATAACAATTGTTTGTATCACCATTCATCCCATATAAAATACGTGCATACGTACACGTTAGAATAAATGTGGCATCGAATCCCAGCTGAGCCAAAAAAAATTTATTTTATTTTATTTAATATATTATTTATATTTGATTATTTTTTTTTATAGTTTTTTAAAATTTTTTTTTAGAAAAATTTAAAAAATTTTTTTTTTTTAATTTTTTTTTTAATTTTTTTACATTTTTTTTTTGTAGTTTTTTTAATTATTTTTTTCTTATTTTTAATATTTTTTTTTTTTTAATTTTTTTTGTTTGGTATGTTTTTTCATGTATGTATGTATGTTGTTGTTGTAATTGTGAAAAAAAACGAGGTGGTCGTGGTTTTTTGCTCATATCTCAGAAAGTTATGGGGCGATTGTGCTGAATTTCAATAGCGATTCATTCCTGGATATTTCCAAGAGATTGATACCATATACAGATCTGAGGAACATATAGTTGCTTCTAAAAGTTGATTTCAACCAACACACGGACAGACGGGCAGAGGGACAGACGGACAGACGGTCAGGGTTTAATCGACTCCTCTATTCATAAGCTTTCAGAAAATATATACTTTATGGGGTCAGAAATGAAAATTGTAGAAATTACAAACGGAATGACAAAGCTATATATACCCTTGTGCACCACAGGTGAAGGGTATAAAGAGAAGCACGAGTCATGCGAGTCATTATAGCTCTTCATCTCTATTAAAAGAAGAGTAAAAAATGTGTGTCAGAATAAGTGTTGCCAGAACAAAAAACAAGAAAATATTTATTTAGTTGAAAGTCTAAATTATTCTTAAATTTTAAAATGTACCAAGAGTATGAAAACTTTCTCAAATTCTGTTTTGTAGAAAAAGAAATTTATGATTACGAAAAATCATTTATGAATTCTTTATTAGTAGAAAATTTTAGATAATTTTTTTTTATCAAACAGTTTTGTAAATTCGATAAAACGTTGGTTTTAAACGTTGGTTTAAAAAATTTCATTACAACTTTTTCAATTATAGAAATTCGGCAACAGTGGCTGTATTAGCATGTATTTGTGTGTGTGTAAGTTATTTCAACTAATTGACAACTTGTTTTGATTTGTGATTGTGTTGCAGCAATTAATCAGTCTTTGGTAATAAAAGCATTTAAAATACCTTTATAGAAACCTTTTTTGACTACTCGCATGCACGCACATAAATAAATACAAACATACATAAATACCTACATACATACATGTACATTTATTTTGTTTCCTCTCGATTCAATGTATCAGAGAATCGCATATTTATAGTTTTTTTTAACTTCTCTTGTTTAATAATTCTTTTATATATTCAATACTTGTAGATAATATTGAACTACTTCGTCTTTTTGAGCTGCTAAAATATCATCCTATGGTATACAGTATTGGATCGAGCCATTTTGAAATAAAAGTTTGTAGGTATTTAAGCGCCAAATGCTTATGTTATAACGATAGTCTTAGTCTTTTAAAACTGTATAATGGTCGTTTAGGTACTCCACCGAGTAGGAAAAAAAGTAGTTTTGAGAATAATCAGATGTAATGCACATCTGGGTTATATGGTATAGCCTTCTGCCATGTTTACACGGCAATATGAATCTTGTGGTTCGCTCTCTAAATCTCGAATGCGAACCCTGGCGTTTGGACGATAGTTATACTTTGATAGATAGATAATTTCACTTTGATTTTTGTATTTTTTGTTCAATTATTTAACGCGACTTTTTGTTTTTTCTGAGGCTTATTGAAGTCATTCTTCTACAATTTAAAATACGTTTCACTATTTCTCTTTTTTCCATTTTAATTAAAATATATTTTTAAACATATATTTTTCATTTCCGCAATGATTTCTTTTTTAAATTTTTGACACTCAATATTTTTTTGTGATTTCCTTTGTTTATTTATTTTTTTTTTTTGATAGCCAGCACAGATAAATTTGAGATTTTTTTATAATCAAAATCGGAGATGATAGTAAATTCATTCAACCATGAAGATTCGCTCTCAAAATTTTGTATGGCAAATGTTGTAGATTTAATCAAGATTCAGTCGCGAACCTTGAATGAGAGAGCGAACTTCGAATTTTGCTGTCCGTGTGAACATGCTATTAGAACAGTGATGGAAAAGTTGTTACGATCGTACTTTTTTTGATACTATTTCATTTGAAAAAATACCGTGTTACTCCTCTGTAACATTTGATACTCTCAGTGATACGTCTAAAATTTAAAACCATTGATTTTTTAAATTCATCTGTTTTAGCATTTCCCCTTCATCACTTGTAGTTTATGAAAATGGCAACTCTAGTTCTTATTATGTCTTCTTATTTTGTTTAACATAAAATATTACTTATATTTCTGATTTTTGTAAAATGAATTATTTTTCGATAGTGCTTGATGAGAGCACTGATATAAGCATCAACTAAAACTTGGTGATTGTTATTAGAACTTTTAATGGGCAATGTCGTGATCGATTTTTATGTTTAATTAAAATAGATGTCAGCTCATCAAGTGACATATTTGAAAGTACTTTAAAATTTTTAGAACTATGCAATATACCTTTAAATAATATAATCGGTATTACAACCGACAACTGTGCGGTCATGATGGGCCCCTTGAATGGTGTGCAAGCAAAGTTTAAAGAAAATATTCCTCACATTTTTACAAACGGTTGCATTTGCCACATACTAAATTGAACATCATCCGCTCCATCGAAATATGGAATACCGATTGAAATTGATAAATTTATAAAAGACATATTTCCATTTTTGCAATAGCTCAAGTAGAAGGGAGGAGTTCACAACATTCCAAGAGTATTTCGGTACTGGATTGCATGTCATATATAAATATGCAGCAACCAGGTGGCCTTCACGGGAGGAAGTAGTTAATAGAATTTTGGGGCAATGGGAGCCGTTGAGGTACTATTTTAAGTTAAACTATTATGAAAGGGATTCAAGAAATGAAAGGATCGAATTTATAAGATCCGGATTTTTTGATCCAGTATTCAAAATGACCTTTTTATTTCTTCAATACGTTTTAAAGATCATAAGTTCTTTTATTCTTTTAAACGTTTTGTCTGGTAGAACTAATAATATTGTACCACTTCTGTTAAAAATGTTTCCAAATGAAAGGCAAAATTTTGAAAATATAAACTCTCAGTACAGGGCATTGGCGGATGTTGAAGAGCTTAAGCCTTTGGTAAATGAAAATATTTGTAGTTTTTGGTCTAAAGTGGCTAAACTAAAAACTCTGGGCGAATATATGTTTTCCGACATTTCGAAAATTGCAAATGGAATTTTATCTATTCCTCACTCCTCTGCAAATGTAGAGAGGATTTTTTCGTATTAAAATCTAATAAAAACCAAACAAAGAAATAGGCTTAATGTTGATACCGTATTAAGTCTCATTCAGACCAAAGATTTATTGAAATCGAAAGACTCCTGTTATTATAACTTTGACATCTATGTATAGATATATCTAATAAAATAATGTCAAACAAATTGTAGTTGCTGTAAACTTTATTACTTTTGATCACGTATTATAATTATTTACTTATGTTCCTGTTAAATTGGCGCTATTTATCTAGGGGCTATTTTAGTTTAAAGTGATATACCTTAAAAAGTACAAAATAAATTTAAAAAATGTTTTGTTTATAGGTAAAATTAACTTTTTATGTATTGATTTATGGTTTTTGTTAACTTTTTGTTTTCATTAAGATTTTTTTACTCTTTAATGAAAATTTAAAAAAAAAATAACGATTTGTTACTCTTGAGGTTAAACAAGTAAGAGCGCTATATTCGGCCGTGCCGAATCTTATATACCCTTCACAACGTGTAGTCATGCAATAACAGTAGTTTGTATCACCATTCATCTCATATGAAATACGTACATACATATAAAAAATATACATATATAAAAAACACCCCATTGTAAAACTATAAATTTACGTATGTATGTTAAAAAAAAAATAAAAAAAAAAAAAATTTAAAAAAAAAATTTAAAAAAAAAAATTAAAAAAAAAAATTTAAAAAAAAAATTTAAAAAAAAATTTTTAAAAAAATAATTAAAATATATATAATTAATGTAAAACAAAAAAAAAATAAAAAAAAAAAAATTAAAAAAAAGATTAAAAAAAAAATAATAAAAATATAAATAATATATTAAATAAAAAATAAAAAAAAATTTAAAAAAAAAAATTCGATGCCACGTTTTCTCTAACCAGTATACACGTTTGTATGTATGTATGTTGTTGTTGTAATGTTGTTTTTGTGAAAAAAAATCGAGGTGGTCGTGGGTTTTTGCTCATATCTCAGTTGTTTATGTACCGATGTTTCTGATTTTCAATAGCGATCTACTCCCGAATATTTCTGATATTTTAATACCTCACCCGGGTCCAAGCGATGTCGGGGGGCTTCAAAAAGTTGATTTCAACATACACACGGACAGACGGACAGACTGACAGAGCTTAATCGACTTCCCTATTCATAAGCTTTCAGAAAATATATACTTTATGGGGTCGGAAATGAAAATTGTAGAAATTTCACACGGAATGACAAACCTATATATACCCTTTTTCACTGTGTGAAGGGTATAAAAAGTACTCTCAGAAAATTTTTTTTATACCGAAATGAAAATCTCATTTCCCATTAATGTATTAGAATATCCAAATATTGAATTGAACATGTTCTCTCCATACATTTGGGTGATTTTTGAACTAGGCTTAGTCCGTTATGGAGTTTACTTAACATGCGTGTGTGGACAAGTCGCCTTATCTGCAGCAGTAACAAAATGAGCAGTGCGCTACGTAAAATTTATATAAATTTATTTAGCCATATCGATTATTTCTGTAAAATAAATTCATAAAAATATATTGCGTTGTTCTTTTTGTATTTCGTTTCACTTCTATCCCTCTCTAATTATTTTGTGGTACATGCAAGTTTTTTTGCTTTCTTTTTCACTTACATTGTACTTGTTTTTTATTGCGTTGAATTTTTGCCTTTTTGAAAAAAGAGTTGATTAATAAATAATACAAAAAATACAACAAAAAAACATAAACTAAATAAAATAACTAATACTGGTTCATGCGAACAATTTCATTATTTGAACAAAATTATGATCACATTAATAAAATTTTTGTTAAATTGAAGAAAGTCTGTCTCTGGTATATATGTCATGTACTATATATGCATACATGTATATATTCAGTTGTCAATATTTGTTCGCCTGCATACATATATCACCGACATTGTCGCCAACATCGTAATGTAACGTCAATGACACACCATCATCATCAATCAGTTTTGTTCGTTTGTATAAGTAGGTAGAGTATTGACCACTAGTTGGTGTTTGAAACAGGGAAGAGCGGGGTGGCATGAAAAAAGTCACCGTTTATTGATGCCAAATGGCAGGCAATGAATTAAAAAGCGTCAATTTGTCACACGATTTTTTGGGTTTCTTCTTGTTTATATGTCAGCATCGAAATACTCCCCACCACAGTCTACTTGAAGAGCATGCTGCCGCAGCATCACCACCAATTAGCTCCAAACAGTCGGTTGCCAGTCCTGAGCCCTTTCCCTTGTGTATCATGTTTTAATTGCTTGTGTTTTTATTATTATTATTATTGTTGTAGTTGTTGCAATTTTTAGTTTTATAACAGCAATGTTAAGTGTTTGTCATTTCTTGTTTTTGTCCGCTTCTTTGTTTTGTTGTAGCTACGTTTTTGGTGTTCAAATGTTGTTGTTTTATTCCATAATCATCATTTATTTGGCTTAAACAGTTGTAAATTATACGCAAATTATTGTAGTTGCTGTTGAGCACATTTTACCTTCTTCATCCCATCATCATTGTCGTCGTGCGTTGTAATCTCTCTGATTTTTTTTTTTAGTTTATTGTTGGCTGTTGTTGGTGTTTTGAATAATTTGTTAATTAAAGTTTTCGTGTTTAAATGTCCGTCTGTGCGTCGCTTTTAGTCCCATTTTGTTAAAGTGAAGTGTTGAGGCTAAAGTTAAATTGAGATTTGTTTTTGTTGCTGTTGTTATGGTCAGCGTTGTTGTTTTAGTAATACCTGTGGGTGTATGAATGCATTTGTGTCACAATTAACTCGAGAAACTCATATATCATATGATATTTTAAATGGAAAGCGTTTTTTTTTTGTTGGTTTTTTTGTAAGATGTAGTTAGTTTTTATATATTTTCGATATTAGTTTTATACACTTATGTACGTGTAGTTGTTAATTGTTATATAACATTGGAAGTACTGTACAGGAGCAACAATATTTTTTTGATGTGTAATTTAAAGATTTTTTTGTAAGGATTTTTAAAAACAAATAAAATTTATACTTCTCCATTTATGGAAAATTCTTCATTTTCTTCATTTATTTACTACATTGTCTTTTGAAAATTAACAAGTTGGAGCACTAAATTCGGCTGTGCCGCATCTTTTATACCACCAATTTTCTGTACTTTTTAAGCTAGGGTTTTTTTCCCGAAATTTTGTGTTTAATTAATAAAAAACTTTTTATTAAAAAGCATTAAATAGTTTATAATGTAAAAGAAAAATTTCAAAACTATAAAAACTAATAAAGAAACTTGAATTTAAAATATAAATTGAGTAAAAATATTTTTATTGAAAAAAATATTATTCTCTAGATACGAGATCAAATATGAGCACAAAAAGAAAAATACAGGTACTTCAGCTATGAGATCAAAAATAAAATCATTAGAAGTCATTTTCAATATAAACAATATAAATATCTGCTTTCGAATCGTAGCCACCTTTTTTATTTCCCGGGATCCCGAAAAATAATCCCGGAAAATCGGTAAGATTAAATAAGTCAAATTCCCGGGAAATAACCCATTTTATAGCAGAAAATGTATTTGATTGTTTTTAACAGTAATCGCTATGCAATCACCTCTTTATACTAAAATATGTATCACTTTCTTTGTATAACTTCGAAATGCTAGTAAAATGTTTTCGTAAATTTAGTCTTTCAATGAAAGTGGGCGTTAAAGTAGGCGTGTTGAAGTTGTTTCTACTAATGAATGCAACTTAGGTGTTTCACTATAGTCCTTTATTATTCCAAAATCTATTCATAGAGAAATTATATGAATTTGAAATAAAATGTTATATGGGAGGTGGGCGTAAAAGTGGGCGTGTCACATTTATTTTCTGCTCCAATAAAGTCTTTCACCAAAAAGCAATGTTTGCAAAATTTTAGAATCGTACATCGAATTTTGTTGGCTTTATGACGTTTTTGTTTTCAAATATACCGAAAAATACACTGTTGATCTATTTTGATCTATAACTTTCCTAATGCATAGATTTAGATAATTTTCGGGGAAAAATATTGTTTTTACTCAGGAAATATATATTCGAAGTTTCATGACTCTACGTCAATGTGTTTCGACACAATTCCATTTTATTCGATGCTGGAAGGACACGGTTTTTTGACCCACTCTTGCATTGCGAGCTATAACTCTCTTCCTAATATTCCGATTTAGCCCATTTTCAATACCAAACAAACCTTGTGTATAAGAAAGATTCTGGCCGCGTAGCTTTTTCGGTGCGACCTCTATTGTGCTTTCAACAGACGAACGAACATAGCTAGAACGTCATAAAATGAAACCCCGATTTAGAATATATATGTGACAGCGCATAGAGAAAGGGACCTAAGGGTAAAAACAGCCCAGCAAAATCTTTACTTACCTAGTAAGTTAGCAAGTAATATTGGAGATACACATTAACTAGTTACTTCTCGAACGAATAACTACTTATTTTTGTTTGAGTTGTCCCAGAAATCATGACCCTTGCTTACAAATGAACTTACAAAAAGCAATAAAATAAGTAGTTACCAATAAAGCAGAATTATAGCTGGATATTTTTATACTGTTGCAATACAAAAAAATATAAAAATTATAATATTCGGCATATTATAATATTTATGAAGTTAATTTAAAGTTCACTGTTTAAAAAAATTTATAAAAAGTATTTACGAAGGTCATAACCAATAGGCCATTACTCTGTACTTTAAAATAATGATGTTGGTAACGATCCCTCATTACTATGTAATATATGAAGTAATGACAACCTATTACACAATTTCAAAAAGATTTTGCTGGGAGGTTTTGTTGAAGAGAGCCATTTTAAAGATTAAATGATTTTTCTATTTTTTAAATTGTTCATAAGGAAAGAAATAAATTTTTTGTAGTTTCGTAAGATCAAGTTATTTTGTTAATTTAGTAGGGGAAAACATGAAAATAAATAAATTTTACCGTTAGGTCCCTTTCTATTTGCGCTTAGAATCGTCGACTTCGCTTTTAAAAAAAATGAAAATTGTTTTTTTTACCCTTAGGTCCCATTCTCTATGCGCTGTCACATATACTTTATGGGGTCTCAAATGGATATTTCGATGTGTTACAAACGGAATGACAAAATTAATATACCCCCACCATTTTTTTGTTGGCAGGTATAAAAAAATATAACATATAAATTTTTAATATTTTGTCATATGAAAAAAAGGTGTGTAAAAATGTATTAACTCAATAATTAATAAACATTTTAACAATATTACATAAGAAAGTATGTATATACACACATATTTTTACATAATGTGTTACTTTTTATGTATTAAATATCTTATTATTTTTATTATTAAAAGACCTTTAGCTGACATAATTTTCGTTAATATTTCTGTGGAAATAAGGAAAAACTGTTTAATCTGTTTTTATAGTTTTTTCAGAAAAGTAATTTAAAATTTTTGAATTGATTTTTATAAATTGATTCCCATTCAAACAAAGACTATGAAATGAATTTTGCGCTATATAAATTAAAGAGAATATTGGTTTTTGGATATTTAGCTAAATTATAAGTTAAAATAAGTTTTTATTCCAAATGATATTGTATATTAAAAAAATAGGCAATAAGTTTTTATGGTATAACTTCAGGTAAAGTTATTCAAAATTGTTAAAAATTTGCCTGAGGGTAGTTTTTATTTCCGGTATTGAATTGATGGGATTATCTCAATTTTAGCTTATGTCGACTTAAGCTGCTTCTCCTTTTTGCCACATATTTAGATTTAAAAAAATATATTAAAAACTAAATAATCACTGCTAAAACTGAAAAATCCTGCATAAAATTTTTGACACAAAATTTAACTTTATACTATCAAATATAATAAAAAAAATGTATATGAAGGCAAGCTTTTGAAGACCCCATGGTTTTAAATCTCGCACTTTAATATGTTGCTAATGCCAAAAAATATGTCTGAAGAAATACCAAGAAAAAATAAGTTCTCTGTGTTTTTCTTAAAGTCCGTTCAGTACACTAATAAATATTATATAAATATATTGATAAATATTTTACTTAAGACCTTTCCATAATATTCTTAATATTAACTGACATGTTTGGTCTATAAATATAAGCTTAAAAATTACAACAATTTAAATTCAAAAACAGTATAAAAATTATTTAAATTTGAGCACAGACTTCTTGTTTAAACTTTTCGTTGGGTCGCTACTTGTTAATTTAGCTTTTTGTGAATAAAGTGCAGCACTACTTAACGAATGTTAGAAGTCAAAGTGTCAAAGGACTTTTTAGTAATTCTCCATGGTTTTCAAAACAATTTAAATCATACTTTACAAAAATATTTTTTTCCTTTTTTTTTAAATTTTGATTTAAGAATTTCATAAACAATTGGACTCTGCCGGTCGGTCAAAGTAAACTTTACTCTTTGCAAATGCATTTCCATTTCATTCAATCAAATCATGTTATAAAACATTTAAATGAATAACAAATAAGAGCAAATGTATTTAGTATGGCCATAATGTAATTGACGGTAATGTTTTCTAATCATTTCGCTAACAGTTTAATAAAACCACACAGTATCTTTAATGACATCAGTGGTCATCAATTTTCTTTCAAAAGTCATAAATTTATAACAAACTTTGATTGTTAGCTTTATTAAGTTTAAACTATGTTTATTTAATACAAGACAGAAATAAACACAAATTAATTAACATTTAAAATGCCTGTAAAATTGTGAGAGAAGCCCATAAAAAAATCATTAAAGAAACCAAAAAGCTTTTAACATTTTTACGATTTTATTTAAATCACACAACACAATCGAAAAGAAAACATACAACTAAACCGATATAAAATGATACAATTAAAAATAATTCAGCAGGATCAATTAAAACACACAAAATTAAAAATAAAAATGTGAACCTAATTGATTGAAGTAACACCATTAATTCAACCAAACATTCATCCGATACATGGGTTTTCAAAGGAAGCCCACGAAATCCATATGAAAACGTTTTGTAATATTTTATTGCCGACTTGGCGGTCTGTCCAACTGTCTGTCTGTCCGTTTTCGTTGATAAAACTCTGTAAATGACAACTTTAAGTTGGGCTTTTAACAAAAAAACAACAACAATTTTTATTTTTTTCTCCATATGAAATACTTAATTTTTGATAAGAAAGAAATAACATGAAACAATCAATGAATGACTTGCTAACTGGATGGATGGATGGGATGAATGGCTAGCTGGAAGACCAAACTGACCAACTGACAATTTGTGTATTTAACACTGTGTTTAGAATATCATCATAAATGCATTTATATGTGTATGTCGTTATGTAGGTGATGTGTACCGAAGTATGAGGGTTGTGTTCTTATGACTCATTGTTTTAAACACTGACGCCAAATCTTTTAATGTCTATTCAGGGTATCAGCACCAGAGTCAGTCAGTGACACATTATCGGAGTGTATGTATGTTTGTATGTAACGTCAAATAAACACACAATCTGCTTCCTTTGCTCCTCATTTAATTTTGTATTCTTTGTTGTGTTACAGGTAACAAATTGTTTCAAATTAGAATTTTTTTTAATTTCTTTAAGTGCTTAGCTGTTAAGCGACAGCCACAAGCCGTGTTTTTGTTTTCATTTACTCTAATGAAGTACGTTATCTATTGGGTTGGACAAAACTATATGAATACATAATTCCTTTGTTTTGTTAAGAAAAGTGCAAGAAACAAAACTTCTTAAGAACTATGTATTTTCAAATACCTGCAAGTGCTAAAACAAATAGTACTTAATGCCAAATACATGTGCACACAATTGCTTTCCCCCTTAATTCATGAAATTCTGCATAATTATGGGTCTAAATTTTTAAGTGTGTGATCAAGTCAATAACAAATTAAGTGGTTAGTGTGCATATTTAAGATAAAATGCAAATTTCAAAAAGTTGTATTAACACAACACGCATACATGCCCAAAATATAGCAGTTAAAATGCCCAACAAAACAAAGTTAACTGAACTGAATTTAACTAAAAGGTGTTACTTAAATGTTATGTTTTTGGTTTTGATTTGTACTTTTGTCATTGTGAAGTTATCATGAGTGTCTTTGTCAACATGAATTGTTTTAATTCATTTTTACTTTTTAGAGGCCAGTGGGGCTTTGAAACCCTCAAGTATATTGTAGAATCCTTAGTCTGTGTGTATGTTAAAATTAACTTTTGAAATTAACTTTTGAAGTTCCACTAGTAAAATTAATTTTAATAAATAATAAAGATTGTCTTAGTTAGAATGGATTTCTTAAATTGAGTGTAATTTTTTTTGTGCAAGTGACAATTCTGAAATTTGGCAGCCGTCTCATGTGTTTATTTCGCTTATAAAAAATGTAGTGCTTTACGAAAGAACAACGTGTTGTAATTGCGAGAACTCATTAAACAATATTGAAAGTTCGAAAAGTTTTCTGTCGAAAAGGTGTACCTCATTTATCAACCATTAAAGGAGTGGTCAAAAGATTGTAGGAACTGAACAGTAATACTACTGTGTATCAACATACGGGTCGGTCTATTGAAAACATTGCTGTTGTAAACGAGACTGTTGCCGAAAAACTAAAAATATTAATTTTGCATCGTTTTCATCAGCATCACATTTTACGAAACCATACGCAGCGAATTTTGACAAACGACTGCAAGATTAATGCGTAAAAATTTCAGCTAATTAAGGGACTTAAACTAGCAATCCATATAAAGTGCCGGCAATTCATTCAATTAGTAGTGGTGCTTAATGAGGTCAATACTAGTTTTTCAAAAAAGAGTTATCTTCTCCGGTGAAGCACATTTCAATTTTAATAACTTCGTAAATACACAAAATTTTAAAATTTAAGGCTCAGAAAATCCTCATGCAAACCATGAGAAACAAATGCACTCACAACGAGCAACTGTTTGGAGCGGATTTAAAAGATAAGGTGGAAACAATCCATTTATTGCAGCAACAATTTCCAAAACAAATTTTCTACAGAATTTCTGATGTCAACTTTTTTCTTATTATTTTTGTAAAATCTCGGGTTATGCGAATAAACCAGAAGCAATTATTGAGCTTAAATCCGAGGTCCGAAGCGTCATCGGTGAGATACAGCAACATCTGTGTGAAAAAGTCATGGAAAATTTTGATAAAAAGAGAGAGAGACCATGCTATCATCTTGGCCTTGGGGCCATTTAAGAGCTGTTTGATTCCGCATTTAATCGGAACACGTCTTTTTTACAATCCAATAAGAAAACCACAACTAAATTTAAAAATAATCTTTCTGTCTTGTTATTACAAATGAAAATGTCCATTTCCAACTAATTCACCCCTTATTATTCATTGTTTGATTTTTTAAGTTTATAGTTTGGCTTCTAATTACGCTAAGTAACTTGCCTATACAGCGACCCGAACTAAAACATGGCTTCTATCATTCTCAGGCATATTAATTTCAGGTCAAATTCCGATGTCTGTTAAGAAGTGTAATCATTAATAAAGCCAAACAAGCCTGAGGAGCTTCTACAACGCTATTGCCAGAGTTCTATTTTGTCAGCGTGTTTAAAGTCTGACCTTGAATATATTTGCCCGGTGATAAATCGCATAATTACCCAAAAGCAGGTTGGTTGAGGGAAGATGCTGTCTCTGTTAAATTTCATTGCATTTGACTTCAGAAAACAATTTTAAACTGTTGTCTTCCCTGATCTTATGGCAACTTATGATACAAATTTTTATTTTACCTTAATAAACGTAGAAAATACAAAAAGTACCATAAAAATGCGAAAAGTACCAGTTTGGTAGCCCATAACAGTTTCAGTCACACCTGGGTCAATAGTCCCTTATTTCACAATTCTATCTTCATAAGTCTAGAATATAAAAGAGTTCGATAAAAATTCGAAAAAGTATCTTTTCGTCACCCATAACATTTTCAGTCTCATCTCGAATCAATGGTATCTATTTTCAGCAGATATATATTTACCGATTGTACCCGTTTTTGCCAATTTTTACCCCCTTAAAGTACGAACTTCCAAAAATCCCTTTTTAGTAGAGCTATACATCGGAAATGACACCGATTTTCCAAATTTAATTTCCCTATCTCACAGCGTTTGGACTGTGCGATAATGAAGTCAGTCAAGTTACTCTGCTACACATATGTATGTATATATTAGGGTGATCGACTCGGTTTTACAACCGGTGGAAAACCCGGTTGTTTCCTCTTTTTGCTGGCGGTTTTTTCTAAATGTTGATTTTTCGAATATCGAATACACCGGGTTTTTTTATCCGAAAATACCGGTTTTCTTATATTTTTAAGTTTATTTTCATATGTTTTTGTAACCAATCGTACACAGAAAAAATTACTGCTTAAATTTTTTTAATTATGACTAATTGATTTATTCTTAAATTTGGATTATATTTTTAATTACTTAAATCAATTTTTTTTATTGATATACAATTTTTTCAAAAAACTTAGAGATTTCTGTCAGTTGAAAAAAGTATATTGAAAAATAAAATATGAAAAATTTATTTTTTTTGTCAAGAATTCTTTTTGAATCAAAGTCTTAATACAATTTGAAGGAAAGTCTTAATATAATTTTTGTTAATAATGTGAGTAATATTAAAATAAATGGTGGTTTAGCAGATTTAAATTCTACTAAGTACATATTCAAAGAAAACGGAACAGAACTTAATTGCAGATGGGACTAAAGTCAATATTTCTTGCAGACCGGTAAATTCTGTTGGATTCCAACCTTAAATGTAAGTAATTATTTGAGTTTCTTCCCTTCGTTTGATAAAATTTATAATGAGTAAAATTTCTTTGTGCTTAGGTCTAGGATGCACCTCCTTTATTTTTGATAATATGATATTTGGTTATGCCACCAGTTACTAAATGTGTTATATTGTATTATGCTTTGTATTTTTCGTATACTTTTAATATATGCAGTGTAATTCAAAATGTATGTACCTATATATTGATGTATGTTAAAAATAAATATCTAAAAAAAACATGTCTATTTTTTCCGGATTCTTTTTTTAAACAGTTTCAATAATTTATATTATTGATACAGTTAATACATTATTTAAATTAATCCCAAATTCGAATTACAGGAGTGATTAAATTAATTAAAATTATTTTTAAATATTAAATTATATATTAATTCATTTTTTAATACTGTTTTAATTGATATTTTTTACAACATATTTTCAATTAAAAATATTAATTTTCATTTAATTAATAGTATCATTTTGATGATTGGAGAAAAATCAAATAATATTTTAATTAATAGTATTAATTTTGTAATTGAAATTCATATTTATTTTTTTCTGTGTACCATAGTATATTGAGTACGCGAAAAGTTTCCAAAAATCAGAAAATAAAAACTATTAAATATTCTTCTATAATATTGTAAGAAATCTATTTGTTGAGCTTAAATATTATTTTTTATAGGATATAAACCTTACGTTAAAAGTTAAAGGTAATTGGAGCATAAACTAAACTGATCGATCACTTTTAGGTGAAAACTGTAGTTACAATAAAGAAAAAGCAATAATCTCTTGTTTAGATCCTAATTTTAATTATTGACGTTGAGTGTCTGTCAACTTAAATTTCAATTAAACCATCTAACAAACTAGTTTATGCCTATATTTGTATGTGTGTCAGGGGTATAAGAAATAATTTTTAAAATTAAATTTTAAAGATTTTCTCCCTAGCCTTTAAAATGCATTTCAAATTACAGAACTCATTTCAAACAAAATACGTTAGTGCATATTAGTTTAAAAGATATATTTAACATTTAAAACATGTACAGAAGGAGATTCAAAAATTTATAACAGCCTTATAAAAAGCCTTATTTATTTATGTATTAATTTATTGTATTTATTTATTTAACTAGTAAAGGGTACTTTTTTTCTTAATTCAACTAATTAAAACCAAATTAGTCAACTGCATTTATGTCAGTTATTGCGTCATTGTGCAGCCAAACGTATATAAACTGTAAAAATTTCATATTTAGATGTAATTTTTATTATAATCTTTTTGAACAATATTTTTTAATGTTTTCTTTAAATATTATATTTTATATATTCGAACCGGTTAACCGGTTTTTTCTTAATTTTCAAAATAGCAACCGATTTTTTTAAAATTCTAAATTTCAAACTATTTGAAAACCGGTTTCTTAAAAAAGTCGAATAATCGATCACCCTAGTATATATAGATAGAAGATTTATTAAACTTTATATGCTAGATATGTTTAGTAACGTAACAAACCTGTTTACGATCATTTATTTAATTAATTACATATAAACTACTTAATTTGTTAACCTTTTTATGTTTTATTTCTTTGTTGTTTTATTATAAATTGATGTTATGCTTACCTTTTCTAATTAAAATTTTTTACATGAATAAACAAAGCCCCGCCAATATTAGTGGGACAGATAGACACACAATATAAAGACGATGCCTTTTGAATAGATTTATTTAATCAAGACAATTTACTAACTAATTCTCTGTTAATATGTATGAGTTTATTTTAAATTTTATTACTTTTGTTAATAAAAAGATATGAAGATTCAAAGTTTATTTTTATAGTTTAAATAAAAATGTCACATTAAAAGTTTTATCGAAAATATAAAGATTTATTTAAGATTTTGTTAACATTTTGAAAAACATTTCGAGATTATAACAAACTAGCTCGGGCAGTTTTTATTTTTTATAAGAGAATTTATTAAAATCTTGTAAATGTTGCTAATTTATCAATTGTTTACTGTTTCAAGAGTTTTTAAATTTTTTCTATTAAAAAAATAAATTAATTTTTCTTGTTTTTAATTCATTACCTACTTGTAGATAATAAATGAATCTGTTCTTTTTTTTAATTTCATGTGTTTTGTTTATCTTCATTAATAATAAAAAAAGATGAAGTAAAAAAAAAATACAATTAAAATTATGACAAATGAAAAAAAAATATAAAGAAATACAACTGAGAGTCTGTGCACAGACTGTGTTATCCTTGGGGATTTTGTTTTTTCTTTTTGCTGCTGCTGTTGTTACTCATAATTTATCTTAGTTTTATTTTTGTTGTTGTTGTTGTTTATATGCATTAAATTTGTTGCAGTTTTGTGAAAAAGAAACAGGCAGGTTTTTTACTTAAAAGTCATTAATTTAATTTCGAATAGAACTGCTTATGAATGTATGAATTATTTATAAAAGTTTAAGTATTTATTATGAAACATTATAGTGTAGCAAAAGATTTACATACGTACTTACATGCTAAATTTGATTTTTATATTATACCGTTATTCAATCAATATTAAGATGTGAGTAATACAAAAGGAGCTTTCGAGTTTAATTTAGATTTATTGTGAGACAGAGTGAAGGGGAGAAACTTTATATAACTCTTTATAACCGGTTTGTTAAAAAGTGCAAGCGGGACCAGCACGATTACCAGCACTTAATCGATTGCTTTTATAAAATCCATTTTAATTTATACAGCCTTTCATCTTTACTACTCTTACAATAAAAGTTTTTTACCGATATATCCGCTTAAAGTATTTTTGACTCATTCCAATGCAACCACTGTGAATTTTGTTCTTAAAGGTTTGAAAAATTTGCTATAAGTATTTATTAATTAACCAGTTGCAAAAAAAAACTCTGATCATTAGAAAATGCTTTGGATTTTCCTTCGTCTTTATCGTTTTCTGTGTGATATTTACGACTGTGAGATCATACAAATTTCAAGATGTTATCATTTTCATAAGTTTCATTTCAAACACACACTTAAGCTTATAAATTAAGAGTAAATTTTTTTATCTATTTGAATATACACACATTTAAAAAAGTTGGCTTATTTTCTTTATAAAAACTGGGGGTTCTTTTGTATTGCAAATAATAATATTTGAATTTTATTACAAAAGTAAGAGCACTTTATTTAAGCACACTCGAGCTTACTTATGCTATATATACATATATATATACCTTTATTATCAAACTCAATTTGATATATACTTAACAAGCCCTGATCATGTTAGCTGTGCTGTTTGACTCTTTATAGTAACATAGTGGTAGTCTGTAACATTTTACAAAGTTGCAGGTAAACACTAGTACATTCTGGTAAATTACTAGAAAGCCGTTATATTTAAATTAAGACGTAATGTTAATGCAAAGTAATATGCAGGAAAAATAAAAGTAACAATATTATAAATTAACTGAATGGAGTAACAATTAATATGTACCTTGTGGCGTGGAAAGCAAAGTCTCTAAACCCTCGGTTTGACACATAAGCACTCTATTGATACATACAATAAAGGTCTAAAGTCATCAAATTATGTCAGAAAAAAATTTATATGTGTGTTTCATTTACAAAATATTTAATTGCGTTTATTAAAAATATTTCTGAATTTAAATTTGATTATATTTTCATTTTTTTATTTCGGGCTTCTCTCTTAATATCTCTATATAAAACAACATAATGATACCCTGCTCAGACAGATATTTTTAACTGTTTCAATTTAGTGTTGATTGAGCAATTAAAATAAGTGTTTATCTGTCCGGACTTGGGAAGTTATACTGTATATCATTTGATAACACCAATATTAATTACAGAAATTCTATAGTTGAATTTAAGATTTGAAACCGGTATTTATAAAGCTTATTTGACAGTGTTATTAGAGCTCTTTTGTAAAACCATCACTGCTTGTAAGGCTTTTTCTGTCAACTAAAATTGTATTGCATTAAATTTAAAGTGTTAAAAATTGTTTTAAATATTTTTTAACAAGTAAGCAAAAAATACACTTTAAAACTTCTAATCCGATATTAAAAAAATGGTTTAGACTAACACAACACGCTTTGAAAATATTATGTACAAGCATTCTGTTTCATCATTAGTGTTTGAAGAAACGTTAGTAGGTACTCAAATAAAACTGTAAATTTAGCCCTTGAAGTGATCTAACAGCTGAATTTTTGGAAGTTGCAACCATTTTGACCTCAGATAGATCAATAGTAATTGATTTCTAGAATGTTGCGAGAGAAGTTGCCAAATGTTTTCTAAATAGTTTCATTACTCTTTCAAAGATGAATATAAAATTTCAGGCCCTAAAGAGGCGATCTCATAGAAATCAGTACAAATGAAATTTTAATAAAAATTAATTTAGATTTTTGCATTGTGTTGGAAATTTAATTTAAACGCCATTCTTTCATTCATTCGACCATTAATTTAAATTATTTTTTTTTCAGCAATTCTTTTAATTTTAATACGTTTTTCATTGTGCTTGTGTTATTTTAAGTTGTACGTTTCATTTGCTTGAATGATTCAATGAATTATACGTAATAAGCAACAACAACAACAACAACAAGAGAAGTATTATTTAGTTAAATTTAATGGGGTTTTTGAACATTTTGATTTGAATGATTTTGCGGTTATTGTTTATAAATAATTTATTCGATTGATAGATAGAATGCACAATGATGGATTTTAATCATGATGTTGTGTTGTTTTTATTGTTGTAGTTGAATTAATGTTAATACCGATGTGAAATAACAACAACTTTAAACTCTTAACATTTTGAAATCCAATTTCAATTTCAAATAAATGGCTTTTTCAGTAAATTACATTGAGTACGTGTTGAAAGTTGCCTCATTCATTGATGAGTTAAAGTCTAGAGTTCCACAAAAAAATAAAACCATTAAACGTTTTACAGAATTTTTCTGTTCTTTTATTGTTAGGGGTAAAGAATCAGTAAATATATGAACAAAGATATGTGATTAATACTTGGATCGTATACAATCGTAAATAGCGGCACCTTTATGTTTAATCTAAAAACAGTCAGATGATACAAACTCCGACTTAACCAGCGTTTAAGTATTGAAACAACAGCATCAAGGGCCAATTGTTATTTTTCCTTTATTAAGGAAAAATAACATCTCCATCTCTGTTTATCACATAAAACATAAACGTTTTGTTTTTTTATTGCATTATAAATGGCGTTGTTAACTAATTTGTTTTTCTAAAAGCCATGATGAGAAAATTTAATTTAATTTTCTTTTTTCTTGTCTTGTCTTAGTTTTTATTTTTTTTTTTTGCAAAATTAATATTTTATGTATAAACGAATTTTTGCTTTAGTTGTGTTATGCTTAAGTGCGAGACGTAGAGGAAGGGAAAGTTCATAAAAATCATTTTAGACAAACAATGAAATTGAACAATAAAAATCATTGCAAATTGTTTTCATAAATACCACTCAATTCTTTTGTACATTTTATTTTCTGTTGTTGTTGTTGGTTTTTGTTGTACATATGGGAATCAAAAGTAGCAAGTCTCCTCCTAATGTTACCATAAATTTCCATTTTAATGTTGCTTGTTGTTTTTATACAGTAAGTACGCACAGTGGTATGCATAGCATAAAATTTCGTTCGGATTTTCAATGCACAGAGTAATAGTAATTTTTCCAATAGCAATTGTCATTCCGTGTGAAATTTCTACAATTTTCATTTCCGACCCCATAAAGTATATATTTTCTGAAAGCTTATGGATAGGGGAGTCGATTAAGCTCTGTCAGTCTGTCCGTCTGACCATCTGACCGTCTGTTCGTGTGTATGTTGAAATCAACTTTTTGAAGCCCCCCGACATAGGTTGGACCCGGGTAAGGTATTTTTTTTTCACAAAAACAACATTACAACAACAACATACATACAAACTTGTATATTGGTTAAAATAAACGTGGGATCGAATCCCAGCTGAGCCAAAAAATTTTTTTTATATATTTATTTTTTTAATTTTTTTTTATATTTTATTAATATATTATTTATATTTTTATTTTTTTTTATTTTTTTTTAATTTTTTTATATTTTTTTTTTTGTTTTTTATTTATTATTTATATTTTAATTATTTTTTTAAAAAAATTTTTTTTGTAATTTTTTTTAAAATTTTTTTTTATTTTTTTTTAACATACATACGTGAATTTATAATTTTACAATGGGATGTTTTTATATATGTATGTTTTTTATATGTATGTACGTATTTCATATGAGATGAATGGTGATACAAACTACTGTTATGCATGACTACACGTTGTGAAGGGTATATAAGATTCGACATGGTCGAATATAGCACTCTTACTTGTTTTGAACTATTTTAATTAATTTTTTTCGTTATATTTTTTTAATTAAAGCTATTAATGTACATTTAAATAAAACAATGCATTCGCGGTAATGTGAACACCGCCTAACGTTAACAAGCTTTTGTTTACGTTGAAAAAAAGCTCAGAACTATTTTTTTACTGCAAATGTCTTTTAAGCATGTAGACGTTACTGAAATATGTTAATTTTGATTTTTAAAATTTAGGGAATCCCCTGAGTGTATTCTCTAAACTTTTTTTGTATGTATGCGGAACGGGGAATCAGTCAGTGTTTTTATCAGTTTGCAAAAAAAAAAACTCGTGATCTTGTTTCTCTCATGAAACTCGATAGTCGCTAACATGAACTGCTTTGGTGTTAGAACATAATTACATCACGTTAGCGTGTATTATCTTTTTGATGATTGAAACAAAATCAGATGTAATTTTTTTATTTTTATAAAATATTTATTTTTTCTGTGTATTCCGAATCTTCATAGATAGAGAAAGAGATTTAGCTATGTCTGTCTGTCCGTATGTCTATTCTTTTAAATGTTGAAATTTATTCTGTGAAGCCTGCATATATTTTACAGACTCTTTGTAGTACTAATTTATCAGAAATGCTACGACTGCCTCTGTTTATAAAAAAATTAAAAATTTTTATCTCTAATTTAACTTATTGACATGTTTGTTACTTTTTTTTTAGAAATAATACGCCTTTTGACGTATTCGTAAAAAATTTTGATCAAATCGGTCACTAGTTTTTAAATATATCAAGTTTCACACGCTCACAGATATATTTTGGACACAATAAAGACACCGAACTATAAGCGCAAATCTCAAAGAACTTATTAATTGATTGAAATTTAACTGAGATATAAGTACCAGAATACAAGAGCTTTGGAGTCTTTCCTAAAGCTTTAAAACTAAAATCCAACACCGAAATTGTTGATACGGATGTCAAATGATGTTGTTGTAATACATTAATATTGTATGTGCATGTGGGTCTGACGTCACTAAAATGTTCAGCACTTTGGTTACATTTTTTAAAACAGTCGTAGGGGCTGCATGAGATAAGATTTTGATATTACACGAAATGTATTTTAGTGTAAAAATGCAAATGAAACACATGTGGCCGAAGCGGATGAGGACGGATGAGGACGTCGAAATTACGTCACAGCCACATGCGCTTGAGGCCTTTTACATTTCGTGTACTACAGGCTTTGGTGTAAGTCATCTTTATCATGTCATCTTTGTATATGAATTTATTTCCTACCAACCGTCTTGTATTGTTTTAAACCGCAAAAATATTTTAAATTCGTTCGTTTTTTAATTTTTGTTAGAAATGTACTCTAAACGTTAATTCATGTCTATAGTACATCCATACCAAATTTTATTAAGATCAAATTGAGTTTGAGAAGTTAGACAGATTTTATATTGTTGATTTTGAAATGGTGTTAGAGTAACGTTTACAGACTTGGTCGTAACTATTCAAATACATATGTTTAGCTGTACTGGGATTATTGTGGAACAAATTTTAAACAAAAGTATTTATTTATTTTTTTAACACTACATTTAAACTTTACCAAAATAATGCAAATAATTAACATCGTTAAAATGAGAACATTTTTTTTTCCATCCAAACCACTTTACATTCCCTTAAGCGAAATGTAGCCAAATGTAACTGTTTAAATAAATATACAAGTTAATGTGTATTTGTAGTAATTTTAGTTAAATCTACACATTGTACCCACTAACTGCATGCCAATTGCCCATAAACGAAGTGTTTGAAAGGGTGTCGAATCATTGTTATTCCAAAAACCCAACATATTCAACACCATTACCCAACCAGTCTAACCAGGATTGAATTCAATATTACGCAGCCACATACAAATACAAACAGAAATTGTCTTCGCGATGCTGACTTTCCATATTTAATTCATTTAAATGGGGTTTCTTTTCGCCGTTGTGTTCTGGGTTGTAACATAACAATGGGGGTTTATATCTATTTGTGTATCGCCTCAAACTCATTCTCGTTATATTTAGTTGTTCATTAAAAATGCCTGTGTGCCTGAGTGCATGTTTGCTGGTATAAAATTTATTAAATTTTTTGTAGCAGGGATTTTATTACAATCTTTGTGTTACAACATCTAACCAAACATTCAACCAGATGATAAATATTATAATACAATTATTAAATCTTTTGATTGCCAAACAACCGCCGCCTCTCAAATTGTTTGTGCGTGTGTGTGTGCGTAAGTAAAATAATGAACATTCAATTTAAAAGTAGAATATTTAATTAACTAAATCATAATTAAATACACTCATACTTTTAAAATATCTCCCTACTTATTAAGGATAATATGTATGTTGGTGTGTGTAAGATTTTCTAAAATTATTAATTAAAATTTATCTTAAGTCATTCTTTTATGCATTCCGTTTTAATTAAACTTTATCACGTTAAATTGTGGCCATTCTTTTTTTAATTTTACAAATAAATTTGTAACGACATTTTGTAAAACATTGTTGCTGTCGAATTCACTATTCTACGGTTCAGTTTTTTAAACTAATTTTTTTATAGACTTAAATCGTTTCTTTCCACTTTTAGTCTGATTTTTTTTTATTTCGTTTTAGAGATTTTTTTTATTCTTTTGTTTTTTGCCAACAATTCGATCAACATGTAATAACAACAATATTCATTGTACAGAAAACATCAACAACATTATACTAGTAACAACAACAACTATAACAATAACAATAATAATAATATGGTAAAATACAATTGTTTATGTTGTTGCTGTTAATAATAACCACAAAGCAATTGAATAGATTACAAAGCAATAACAACATCGTCATTTATCCATCCATCCATCCATCCACCGGTTATAACAACAATTTTAATAAAACAATTTAAAAACGAATTCATCAACTCAAAGATATTGCATTGAAGTAAATTGAGAGTCTGTTTTATTTATTTTCTTTTTAACAAATAAGGCAGGGTTGGCACTACGTAAAATGATTTTATTATTTGATTAAACGAGAAAAAACGTAAATTTATTTAAAAAAAATTTAAATATGATCAATATACAGGCTAGAAATAAATGTACCTATTAACGGCTATGACTGACTATCCCACAAAGTCGTGAGATTATGTAAAATAAAAATCTGATAGGTTTCTGTCTAACATGAGAAAAACGCAACAAAATGTGTGATTGTATGCCACATTGTCATACTTGCTTACAAAAAGTAACTCTGATCGCACAGAAAATTTCCAAAAGACTATCAAATCGAACACACTTGTCAAAAAATCTGTCACATATGAGCACTTTTTGTCCACACTATCACACTTTCTAAGCACACATACTTTTTTTGACATATCGAACGACTAAATCTTAAAGTCATGGTTTTAAGTGTGTAACCGTTGACATAAATTAAATTGACAGCGCCAACTGGTATTTGCGTAGGCATTTTCGGTACGAAATTTTAATTTTCTAAAAGATGTTAATATCGAGTTAAAATGGCTTTTTTATTGACACGGCATTTAAGAATTTTAAAAAATTTTAAAAAGAATTTTACACTGCCTATTTAGATCTACTACAGGGTGTCTTCCGGGAAGGTATACTACTTTGTTTTGCCGCCATTTTGGTAAACATTAGTCTTGACAGTGAAGTAGAGACGTGGCATATTTTTTATGGGAAAATATTTGGCAAGCCAACGTGTTTTAGTTTTTATGAGATGATCTCTAGTGATCAGACACGCTTATTTACGCCATTGCCGTAAAGAGAGAGAGTATTTAAGGGAATCCAAAACTGTTACGTGCCAACAAGACGCACTATTTATTGTATAGTGAATGATTTCGAAGAAAAAGGAACTGTAGCTGATAGGCCCAAGTATGGATCACAACGTACTGCAAGATCAGTTGACACAAGAGCTTCTTCCAGCACACCATTTACCTTGCCATACATATGCCAATAGGATAATAAAGCTCGCCCATGACAACCCCGATTTTCATTAAAAGAATTATAATGAGTGACGAGGCACATTTTCATTTGAATGGATAAACAGAATAGTCGATTCTGGGTAATGGAAAACCCTCGTACTATTCATCCGTCACATTTGCATCCATTAAAAGTGACAGCCTGGCGTGCAATTTGGTCGGGAGGTATCATTGGATCTTACTTCTTTGAAACTGAAAACGCTAGAGCAACTAAAAAAAAATATCGTGATTAAATTAATGAAATACCGCGTGAAATGTGTGAGAGTGTAATGAAAAATGTGCTCGAAAGGGCTCGTATTTGTGGGCCTAACAGAGGCGGACATTTATCTGATATTGTATTCCATACATAAATGCCGACATTAAATAAAAAATGTATCAATATAAGATCCATTCTCTTTCATTTAATAAAAAATTATAAACAAACAAAGTATTATACGTTCCCAGCGGAACCCTGTATTACTTTCGTTTGAGCTACCTATGATATCGAAAACAGACTCGCTAAACAAAGGTTCGGAATCTTAAATAAATTCTGGGGGTCATCAAATATTGTATCATCCACCAAAATTAAAGTATTTCACAGCAATGTTAAATCCCTTTTGTTTTATTGGTTAGAAACCTGGTTTGACGAAGCAAGATATTCAAATACTCCAGGTATTCAGTTGCCAACATCGAATCCTTAAAATAAATTGACCCCGCACATAACAAAAGCAAAGTTATGGTTTAGAGCGCAACAGCCATTAATCGACCATGAAATTAAAATACACAATAAAAGATAGCTGGGACATATACTACGAAAGTTAGCTGATTACAAGTTCCTTGATTACAATTCACAGGGAGCAAGAAAAGCAAGTCGTCCTAAAAATACACGAAGGCAGCAAGTTCAAGCTGAACTACAATCTGACAAAATAAAACCTTAAGTGAAGTCAAAAGAGGAGCATCAGACAGAAATCGTTGGAGATCACTTTTTAAGGCTCTCTATTCCAAATATCTAACTAGTGTAATGATGGTGGTGGAATCAGCTGACTTGAGGATAAATGTCGTAGATGCAAAGAATCTCCGTATTATTGCCATGTCCTAGATTATTTGTAGTTGGTACGAACAAAATTAAGGATGTCCATTAGTTTAATTTGATATCGACAATCGCTAATCGCTAAAAAACCTGTCAAACGTATGGTCGTTAATAATCAACTTATAATTCTTGTTGTTATAAGTTATATCAACTTATTATAATCAACTCATTTATATTTCTTGTTGTCCCATGTTTTTTTTGTGTTCAATCAAATGATCTTGCAAAGAACAGGACATCAGCCTTTATCGCTTAAAATAAAAGGGCGATAGTGACGCTGAATTGACGATATTCTTAGAAAACGACTGTAATAAAAACTGTCATTGAATGAAATCCATAGGGGATCAGAAGAAGGAGGCGTAGCTGCTTAAGGTGGGAAGAAGTCAACCCGTGACCGCATAATACACAAATACAACAGCATCGTTTGTTAGTGTCGGAATTGTTGCCTATCGTACAGTTAAGTTGCGATAACAGAATTTTATGGTTTTATCTACAGAGTTTCGTAATATCAATGTTTAGTCAGCACTTAGAAATTATGATTCATGCAATAGAAGTTTTAAAAACACAAAAGAAAATCTCAATTGCAAGATCTGAACCATTGGATTGGCAAAAAATTTGTTTTCTAAGTGTGAAAATATTTTTAGAAAACTTAATGAAGCGCCATATTTCTAATAAAACCGAGGATAACTTATTATTAATAAAAAAAAAAATGGTGGAACTTTATATTCCAGAAAACGCATCTAAAATCCTTTAGTGCAATCACTATATCCCATATCTGCTATTAATATCAAATGTATCTGTTTTTCCTTTTGTATTTAATTTATTATTTTCCTCCATTTAACATTATTAATGTTGAATAGTTGATTATAATTTAGCCGCTTCAATACGAGAGATATATACACGCAAACACACACACACTCTAATTCAGGCAATACAGCTTATAGTTAATAATGATGATTTATACATGATCAAATTGATGTTATTGTTGTGTTTTTTTAATTCGCATTTTATAGTTGATTGCTATTTAAAATTGATTTGTTGCTGTTGAATAGAAATGCATTTATGAATGCGACTGCAAGACAGCCAGATGGACAGTCAGTTAGTTGGTTGACTCAGACTTATAAATAAATGTTACACGAGGCAGTCGTTGTTGCATTCGTTCAAATATTGAAAGTCATACAAGTTATAAAGGCTGCCAACAACTTTTGTGGCAAGTAGGTAACCAACCAACCAACCAACACACTCAACCAACACAGTCAATCAGCCAGTCAGGCAGCCATTTTCTTAACAATTTGCCATTTGGCTTTAAATGAAAACAACAAGAAACAAGTGTATGGGTGTGTGTGTCTGTGTCTGTGCATTTGAGAATGGAGAATGTAAGTAAAGCATTGGCTGTGGTTACTTTAACAAATCCTGTCCAAGAAGAGCTGTCAGAGTTGAGCTTAGTTCCCCAGCTTAGTCAACAATTTTGTTTGCTGTTGGTGTTGTTGTTGTTACTGTTGCCATTATTAAAAAGTTAAAGTTATTGTTGTTGTTGGCGCTGACGATGGTAATGATGTTTCTGTTAATATGAAACGTGTTCATTGCAACAAATCGTTTCACTTCACTCAATTGCTATGACAACAACCGACCGCAGATGTTGCTTTTTGTTGCCTCCTTTTTTGCTTTTTTTCTTTTTTTTTTTGACGGAAATGAGGCAAATTTTCATGTGAACTTTTATAAAGTGGCTGTTTTTGTTGATCGTTGGTTGAATAGTTTTGTTTTTCGTTTGTTTTAAATTGGAGGTTTGCTCGATTATGTTTTGCATAATAGTCTCTTTGGCATTTAAGTTAATTTGTCATTAAGTTGTTTAAAATTAAAGATTTCGTTGTTTAACATCATTATCAACGGTATGATCATCTTCTTATTCTTCATTCCATGTGGTGGTTATGGTAATAGTTAATATTTATTTCTTCATTTCATCTTAGTTGTTTTATTGCGATGAATCTTTTTGCATGAAATAATTTTAGAGTTTTGTTGAGCAACAAAAAAAAATGCATTGCAATATTTTAGAGACATTTAAAAAACTTTGAACAGTTTTGAGTTCATACAAAATCGAGACTCCTTTTTATTTATTAAGAAAAAATTAATAAAGTTCGCTTCAGGAAAAGTGAAGAGTTTTAGTCACACTATTAAGGAATATCAGGTTTACGTGTTGGCGTAACTAGACCCACATTTCTAGGCCCCTATTGAAAATCGTTAGTAATAATATAAAATCTTGTGTAGAAAAAAATGCAATTATTTTGGTTTTTATGAGATGATCTCTAGTGATCAGACACGCTTATTTACGCCATTGCCGTAAAGAGAGAGAATTTAAGGGAATCCAAAACTGTTACATGGCACAAACAAATGTTTGTTCTAAAATGTTAGCAAATTAAAATTTATTTAAAAATTAATAAAAAAAATTTAATAAAAAGTGCTGTATCAATTCTTCAACCAACTTGGACAGTATATTTTTCCTGGTGATTTATTTTAATAAGAAAATCTTTAATTACACTGATCGTCAAAAAAACATGTCAGGAGCTCGAACCTTATTCTGTGATTTTAATCTGTTTACAGATTGATTTGTAGTTTTTGGGTTAACGAAAGAATAAAAATAGATAATTATTTCTGTTTCTTGCTAGAGCGGATGAAACGCTATGTTTAGCAGTCAATCAAGAATTGTCTTCTTTATTAAAAATTCATCGATTTTTATATACAATTATTGTTTACATTGCTATTTAGCTTACAGTGGATTCTAACTATTTGTTTATTCTAACTATTTGTTCACGTTACAACTATATTTTGTACAATGCCTAAAGTGTTGCCTGTATATAAATGTTAACAGTAGAACCACTAACATTGTAGTTTAAATAAACTAATACAAAACACACTAGTCATTGCACTATGCATCGAGTGCTAGCTGTATTATTATGAGACCCTTTTTATACCCGCCACCAAAAAAATGGTGGGGGTATATTCATTTTGTCATTCCGTTTGTAACACATCGAAATATCCATTTTAGACCCCATAAAGTATATATATTCTGAATCAGGGTTTGATTTTATGACGATCTAGCTATGTCCGTCCGTCTGTCCGTCTGTCCGTCTGTCCGTCTGTTGAAAGCACGATAGAGGTCGCACCGAAAAAGCTAGGGGGCTCAAATTTTGCCAGAATCTTTCTTATAGACAAGGTTTGTTTGGTATTGAAAATGGGCTAAATCGGAATATTAGGAAGAGAGTTATAGCTCGAAAAGCAAGAGTAGGTCGAAAAAACCGTGTCCTTCAAACATCGAATAAAATGGAATTGTGTCCAAACGCATTAACGTAGACTCATGAAACTTCGAATATATATTTCCTGAGTAAAAACAATATTTTTCCCCGAAAATTATCTAAATCTATGCATTAGGAGAGGAGTTATCGATCAAAATGTACGAAAATTTATACCGCACAGTGTATTTTTCGGTATATTTAAAAACAAAAACGTCATAAAAGCAACAAAATTGGATGTACGACTCTGAAATTTTGCACACTTTGCTTATTGGTGAGACGCTTTTTTGTAACGGAAAATCAATGTGCCACGCCCACTTTTACGCCCACCTCCCATATAACGTTTTACCCAAAATTCATATATTTTCTCAATTTATGTAGATTTTGGAATAATAAAGGGCTATGTTGAAACATCTCAGTTGTACTCATTCGAAAATACAACTTTGACACGCCCACTATAACGCCCACTTTTCACGTTATCTACCGTTAATGAAATTTAAAAGCTCATAAAACCGCCAAAATTAGAGGTATGATGATCAAATTCGCTACGTATATCCTTTTAGGCAATGTCATTACTGCGCCAGAAAATTAAGGCGCCACGCCCACTTTTACGCCCACCTCCCATATAACGTTTTACTTAAAATTCATATAATTCCTCTATTAATAAAGATTTTGGAATAATAAAGGACTATATTGAAACACCTAAGTTGTACTCATTCGCAAAAATAACTTTGACACGCCTACTATAACGCCCACTTTTCACGTTATATACCGTTAATGAAATTTAAAAGCTCATAAAACCGCCAAAATAAGAGGTATGATGATAAAATTTGCTACGTATATCCCCCTAGGAAATGTCATTACTGTGCTAGAAAATTGAGTTGCCACGCCCACTTTTACGCCCACCTCCCAAATAACGTTTTACTCAAAATTCCTCTAATTTCTCTATTAATAATGATTTTGGAATAATAAAGGGCTATATTGAAACACCTAAGTTGAACTCATTCGCCAAAACAACTTTGAGACGCCTACTATAACGCCCACTTTTCACGTAATCTACCGTTAATGAAATTTAAAAGCTCATAAAACCGCCAAAATTAGAGGTATGATGATCAAATTTGCTGTGTATATCCTTCTAATCAATGTTATTGTTGTGCCAAATAGTTTAGGTGACACGGCCACTTTAACGCCTACCTTCCATACAACGGCTTACCTTAAATTCATGTAATTTCTCTATTGACAAAGTTTTTGGGAAAATAAAGGGCTATATTGAAATATTTAAGTTGTATTTATTAGTAGAAACTTTATTGACACAGCTACTTTAACACACTTTCATTGAATTTCATTTCATTTAAGGACCGATGTTGTATTTAAATAAAACACAAATTATTTAGGATATTATTATTTCTTTTTATAATGATAATATTTGTATGGTTCAATTATGTATTTAACAAAATATCGGCCAAATGGCCGCCCCCATCCTTGGCGCCACTCCTCTATCTGATGGTCCAAATTTTCAATGACAATGTTGATGCTCAATTATTGGGCATGATGATGAGTCGAGGTTGACTGCTCTTTTGCCACACTATCGCAAAAAACAGCAATAGTTCCCATTCAACGAACTAAGAAGGCATTCACAGATTTTCTAACATTTTATACAGACCTGTTTTGCAGAAATTTAAATATTTTTTACAATTCTCCCGATTGTGGACGAATTTGAACGATTATGTTGATCAAAAGAATTACGAAGTGCACAAAATGCATTTTGATTTGAACGCCCATTTTTATAAAAAACCTGAATAACTTTAAAGCGTTGCTCATTTGCGTATCTTTCCACGGATCAAAATGAGTAAGTTTGAGATTGAGAAATGTCAAGTGAAATGCAGAAAACAAACTTAAAGACTAGGTGTAGTTCACCTTCAACATGGGCCCTTCAAATTTAACCACCCTCTACAAAGAAAGTGATACATATTTTATTATAAAGAGATTATTCCATAATGATTAACAAAATAATAAATATTGTGCTTTAAATGTACACAAAATTGGTGGTGGGTATAAAAGATTCGGCACAGCCGAATATAGTGCTCTTACTTGTTGTTTATTGCAAACAAAATATTGAAGAGTGCATTAAACTTGTGGTGCAAATTATTCGTCAGTTCATTCACCACAGCGTGTGCTAAGTACACACTATAATATACACACACCACGACATATATTTATTAATTACAATATGCATACGCAGCAACATATATTCATAAACTATGCTATGCATACACCGCGACATTAATACACTACAGATTCTAACTATCACGTCTAGTTTAAGATATTCTTATTTAAATAAAATACTGATATTGAAATATTTAATACGTATTTATTAAAACAAAAGTAAATAATCTTACACTTAATGCTGGGCTCACAATTGCGACGAATGACGAATTTCGTCGTCAAAAATAAAACACATTTGTGTATATAAGAATGCGTACCATTATGGCGTCGCACAGTGTTGCGAAACCAGAATTTTTTTTTTTAGTAGAAGTTTGTAGCCAATTATGGCCTAGAGGCTTGGTTGCCGAAATTTAAATAAATAAATAAATAAATAAACTGTAATTTTAATTGTATCGATGAGAAACTTCTACAGATTGGTCAGAATGAAATCTCAAACAGAATGAGTGAAAAAAAATTTACACCGAAAAAAATTGTTGGGTAAAATTTTCAACAAAAGTCAAAAATAAAAAAAAATTGTTCGAAAAATTAAAAAAAAAAAATTTATTTTAATTCTTCTTTTATTTCTGATAAATACCCTATGATTAGTTTTTAAAATAAATTATAAGGTGGTCCGAACAAGAATTATAAACGTCAAATTTTCATGATTTTTCGATATTTGTTGAATAACTCTGAAATTTTATATAAAACCAAAATCTATTTCATTTCTTATTTGAAAGGTGGCAATAAAAGCTTGATTTTGATACCGGTTTAAAGTCAATAGCTTCAGTTTTAAGAGAGTTATGCTCATTTTTGTGGAGTGCTAGAATAGATGTAGAATAAAAAAATAAGTGATTCCGAGAATTTCCGTTTTATTTCTATGGAATAAATGCTGAAAGTGATATACTAAAATCGCTATAACTCCAAGGAGGGCAGGTATGGGCAGCTGATTTTTTCACAGTTCGTTGAAAACAAATTATGTAACATTTCTGTAGTGGTTTGGAACTGGGACTCTCTGGGACTTTTTAGATATTGCTTACCTAACCCAAATTTTAAGGAAAAATGGACCTTTAGTCGGGTTTTCGCTCTAAAAAAGGTGCATATGAAAATATCTCAAACAACAATCCTTGTTTTTACAGAAAATACTTGTCCAAAGGCAGATTTTTTTTCCGAATCAAAATATCTGTCACCAAAATCAAATGAGATCATTTTGAATACAGCTCTGAAATTCCCTCTTTTCGTGAAAATTTTGTATACTTGATTTCTAAAATCAATTAAAAATCAACGGGCCAACATAAAAATAAGCTTTATGTGTTTTTTGTTTACTTGGAATGTCTGTGACAAAATTGCATCATTAAAAACACTGAAAAAAATAATCGGAAAAAATTTACTTTTCCACTAGCCGCAACACAGTGCGCCGGCGAACGACAAACAAATTGGTACAAGGTGACCATTTTTTATTATATTTGGTTTTACTTTTCAACTTTTTTTTTGAAAATAAAGTTAGTTTTTACTTAAATAATTGTTTTATTATTTATTTTAAAACATATAAAATATATATATATATATATATAAACAAGTTAACCGCAAAAACTGTTTTTGTTTTGGTTTTTGTAAATATTTGAATTTCTTTAGTGATTGTTTTTCATATGGTCACACTATTAGCTGTTTTAAAAAAAACAAAATTTTTATTATTGTTTACTGCTTGTACCCACGACTTTCTTTGCAAACGTTTACTTATACGTAAAGTTTTTACTATGACAGAAATGTCCGTCTGTCCGACCTTGTGAGTGTTGAAATCAACTTTTTGAAGCTCCCATATATTCCATGGACTTGTATGTAGTATCAATTTATCAGAAATGCTATTGAAAATTTTGGTATTGAAAACCAGCAATTGCGACGTATCAGTCGGTGAGATATTAACAAAAAAAAACACACATGCCTCTGTTTTTTAATAAGATTGAAACAAAAAAAAATTATTTACAAAAACTACAATAACAAAAGCATAATAATATTGAAACCTTAAAATTATTCGTTGAATTTTCCCAACTTCAATAACACGTTCGTCAGTTTACTAATTTTTTTAACTTAAATATATTGGATTGCATAAGTTCATACATAAAACGTAAACAATCCAGCGTAGTCTGGTAAAATAGTAAAAACTTTCAGTAAACGAACGAACCTAATATTTTTCAATAAAAAATTACTTTATATTATTTAAAATATTCAAAATCGTTTGCTCACAATAATATGTCCTAGGAATTCAGTTTTGAGTAATGCAAAGCAAAATGGGATACAATAAGCCCTTAATGGTAGGAATGGGCAAAAATATTGATATTTAAGAAAAAATATCGATATACATATATATAACCGATAATTCAAAAACTGATATATCGATACATCGATTCTTATTTACGAGTCCGTTTTCAGTATTTTTTGTTTTCGATAAATTTTGAGCTCTATAAATTTAGACTTTTTTCAACAATACTGGCTGGCATCACCGCATGCATCATATGTTTTTTCACCATAATTTTTTTTAGCTTATCCACTCCTATTTTAAATTAAGCCCGTCAAATGACGCATCACTCATCTCTTTCGTCTACTTTAGGTCTTCTTGTAAAAGACGCTTTTCTGAAAAAGGTTGAAGAAAATATATAAAAAAATTTTTTTCTTTTAATAGCCCAGAGTTCAAGCGTATTCTTTTTACTTCTATAACAGCTGCCTCAAATGCTATACTTTATGTCCATATCCGATGAGTACTGGTTTGAAAATATGTAAGCGTAAGGTGATGGTTTCGTAACTTATTTGATGCCATTTAAAATTGTTTCGTTTATTTTTTAGCTTTAATAAGGCGAGCTGACAATAGTTTTTGTTGACTTTTTTCTATTATTTTATTGTTTTTATTGAATTGTTTCCGGAATACGGCCCTAAATATTTAAAATCATATAATAAGTTTGTACATATGTATGTATGTATGATGTGTATTTTTAATTTTTAAACTTCGAATATTTTAACAACATTGTTACGTAAATACGATTCGATATATCGAAATAGCGATATTTTTAAAAAATATATATCAATACGGTTAAAAAATATCGATACGATATATATCGATACATATTTTCTATATTCCCATCACTACTTAATGGTTATAGCCCATCAATAATAAATATCATAAATAGATAATCATGAAAACATAATTGACATTTTGATAATGACAACGTCGCTTTAGAAGAGCACTTCTTTTATAATTTAAAATGTTTAGTTTCTATATGAAGAAAATTCAAGAAATTTAAAAATTTTTTATACAATCTTAAATGTAACGAACTGTTTAATAAAAATTTGCAAATCTAAAGTATCGCCAAAAACAAACATACAGTTTCTGAAATAAAACAAATTATATAACATTTCCTTTTAACAGTTTGAAACGTGTAACACATTATTTTAAACTCAATGCACGATATAGTTTGAAATGCATTGCAAGCAAGTATTGCATTTATAAGTTGTGGCTATGCTAAGTGTATGGCGCTCCCTATATGTGAAATACTTTACTACAAAATATTATGGTTTAAAGTTTTGCCAAAAACCCTAATTTTATTTGTAGTTACTTTTATGTCATCGAGGTGGCGCCATTAAAAATACAGGAAGTAAAAATTATTAAAACTATTGCACAACACTGGTTATTATATTGTCACACACACACACA
This sequence comes from Phyto melanocephala, assembly GCA_941918925.1. Taxonomy (NCBI): domain Eukaryota; kingdom Metazoa; phylum Arthropoda; class Insecta; order Diptera; family Rhinophoridae; genus Phyto; species Phyto melanocephala. The sequence goes on along the minus strand of OW799233.1, from coordinate 176,593,015 downwards.
CTTTAAGATTTGAAAAAGAAAAAATTGATTTCATACATACATACATTTTTATATTTAACATTTCATATAAGAAAATTAAATTCCTTAACAGGGGTCAATTTGCGTTCTATCAAAATGTGAATTGATAAGTTTTTGCGTATCACATCATATGGTGTCACCATGCCTTTTTCATATACAAAAACTTTTCATTACATATTATCACAAAACGAAAATTTACTCTTTGAACAACGGTGGCATTTATAGGGGGAACATGTTTTGCTATTCAGCTGCTCTACTTGCACACCCGTTTTGTAAAAGATTACGTTAAGATGCTTTCAATTCAAGCATAACGATTGTCAAACGATTGTAACGAAAAGCTGTTTTAATGCTTCTTTTTTTAATTTATTTCGTTGTAATGAGAACATGCCCAACATTCGTCAACTTTATTTAAGATTCTTTTCATTAAAATCAAAGTTGTGCAAATCACACAATTTCTGTGTGTACATGTGTGTGTGTGTTTTTGAGTTGCTTTACAACTGATGAATTATTGCCTTGAAGGAAATGATAATTATTTTTTGGAATTTTACCAAAAATAGCATAAATCTCATTAAATAAAAATGTTGTGACATTAAATGGTGCTGCTCTTTAATTGTGACTGACTGACTGAATAAACTTTAATACAATTGCGAGGTGAGAGTGGTTGGTTTGTCTCTGTGTGTTTATTTATTTGCGTACAATGTACGACATTTAAATGATTATTTGTTGTTTTATAATGACAACTAATGAGACACAAATTTGTATTATACGTACATAGATACAAACAAACACACATACATACATATCGTTGGTCACAGATAAAAAGGCCCTAACTCAAATAATTGCAACTTTACAGAACAAGGCAAAAACGTTATAGAAACTGTAGTTTCATCAGGTAATTTATTTTGTAAAATTGCTTGTTAAGTCTTTATTTTATTGGCTTTTTGTGTCTATGTGTATTTGTGTGAAATCTATGGGAATCACTGAAAAACTCAATTTCGTAAAAAATACGAGTTAGGGCCTTTCTACTTGTGACCATTGATATATCCATACGAGTCTTATTCTATTTTAGTCATTAATTTTCTTTTCTGCAGGGCTGTTTATTTGGTAATAGAATTGAATACAATTTTAAGCATATGAATTGTAACAAATTTTGTGTGACAAATAAATTGTTTGTTGTTTTTGTTGTAGTGCATTTTATGTATTTATTAGTCTCTAAATGACATACATAAGATTTATATGAATTGACATTGGAAACCCTGCAGTTTTAAGTAGAGGCTTTCGATATAGTTTTAGAAAAGCTAGAATTTTTTTATAAACATAAAATTTATTTATATTTAATTGAAGATTTTCTTTAAAGAGATTTACCAAAAAACAAATATATAAAAAGACAACAAATCGATAAAATATTAAAAAAAAAATAAAACAATAATAATTGTTATATTAAGTTTATTTAAAACTATTTAATGCGTGCACCCCTAAAAGAGGGTATAAAAACAACAAAAATAAATAAATCAAAATATTTGGTATTAAAACAGTAAATTGAGATAAATATTTTAATACCATAGAGAAAATCTAGTTTTCCATCCCTGTCCATATAATTAAAAATCCGGGGTCTAATTCTCGTTCCATAAAACTGTGAAATGAAAAGTTTTTGAACAGCAAAAGGTATGGTAGCACTGCATCGACCCCTGTGCGCGAAGTTATCGTATGTTACGTTTCTTCAGAAATCGATTTTGTTATGCAAATTGGTTCTACATCCATTAATCCATCTGCTGATAAAATATTATAGCGATATCTGCTTTAGCTATGGAGATAACAACACTGTGTAAATTTTATCATATGTAGCAGTTTTATTTATTTAAAAATATTATAAACGCTTTCCTGTAAAATTTTGTTTTTGTAACATATGATAATTTCGGGCTCAGGGCTCAATATGATATGACACACAAAAACTTTTCTTATCACAGTTTCACATAACGATAATTAAGTCCCAGTTGTCTTAATGAGACTTTATTTTGCATTTTAATTGATTTAAAGTAGTCTTCATATGCCTGATATATAAGTATACTAAGTAGACAACATTTGTTCCTTATGTACCAGAGATGGGAGCTTGAGTGATTTTGTTTTTTGTGATCGTAACTAGAATTAAATTTAATTGGGCGCGAGTATATGAGTTTGAGAGTGATTACAAATAAATTTTGCAAAAGTTATTGCTTAAGTAGTTCTAGGAATATTTTACAAAAGAAAGCTTTAATTTTGAAAATGTACTGGGAAGCTCTAAAACTAGTTGCACGTTTCGCGTGTTTTGGACACTAAGAGACACTGTGGTATTTCAAGTAAAAATATTTAAATTTAATTTATTTCTTTTATTAGAATACAATCAAAGTTTTTATTCTAGTTATAATTATCGATCGGAGATACGAAGAATATTTAACTGTTGTAGTGCAAAAGGCCAGGCATGGAAGCCAGAACTCCCAGACTGGCACATTACCAACTAGTCTATAAAGCATAGATGCCCATTTCATCAAACAATTGTATATAACCCCATCTCTTTCATATTTATGCACTTTAATTTAGTAAGTCCATGAAACGAGGGACGAGTGCACACACGCAAAGAAAAAATATGGTTGTGGTAACCATAATCGAAGAGCAACATACTATGATTGAATTATATGATTATGATTAAAACATATAATGGTTACCAGTTATCATTATTATGTTTAATTAAAGTATCATTCAATAATTTGTAATTTGTATTCAAACTGTTGTCTCACTTATTATTTAATGATTATTTTTAATTTTTAATACTTTTGAATATAATGTTATTTTTGTCGGATTAGTTTTTTTAAATCATACTATTTTTAAATGATAACCATTTTGAAATTTTTACGAACAGTAAACATTAAATGATACATTTCAAACAAATGCTTGATTTTCGTTACAAAATTTATGATCAAATGAAACAAAAATAACTATTACTTGTTTTCGACAACCAAATATTCTTATAGAAACTATAATATGACCGTCATGATCATGCCGTAACCATGGTTTTTCTTTGCGAGCATGTTTAGCGCACTGTGTTATTCAAACACAGTGCGTAAAAAAATTATAATGGAATTAAAAAAAAATTTTTGTTTTTATAAAAGTCAAATTTATAACTACAAAATTTATTGAAAATGTTCCATTTTAACAAGTAAAAAAATAATAAATTCAGTGTTTACTGCACTTTTATTAGTTTTTTACACCCAAAACAATTTCTTGTATTAAATTTTAATGGAAATCTTTACGATTATTTTTTCTTTTAACTAAAAAATAGTAAATTCAGTGTCGAGTGCATTATTTTACATTTTAAAAAACCAAAACAATTGTTTGCGACTAAATTTTGATAAAAATCTGTGAGCTTACTTTTTCATAGCACTGTACTTTAAAATTCTCTCACCAATACGGCTGCAAAACATTTTTATTTTTATTTATTTTTTATCTATTTATATAAGAATCAATGTGTGTTTGTATGTGCTTTATAGACGGTTAAACGGCTGGACCGATTTCCTTGAAATTTTCACAGAATCTTTCTGTATGTCTGGAAGGAACTATAGGCTATACTTTGGTTTGAAATTGTAAGTGCGCGGGGTGCCACGACCTATTAAAGAACAAGTATTAAATATTATATATCACGAAAGTTAATGCAGCTAGAGTCTTCAAATTAGGTACGGTAAACTTTGACATCCACACGAACATTTGGGTAAAAAATGGGCGGTCTTTCAATAGTAGGCGTGGCCACATGAATTAAATACTAAATTTCGTATATTTGGAAAACGATATCGATTAGAGTACTAAAATTTTGCAAGAGCAACTTTGACACCCAAATAAACATTTCTGGAAAAAATAGGTACATTAGAAAAAGTGGGCGTGGCAGCTCTCATAGCAATTGAATACTAAAATTCGTATATTCGCGAAGCGATAACAGTTAGAGTACCCAAATGTTGCACGAGAAGCTTTGATATCTATATGACTATTTTGATAAGAAATGGATGCTTTAGTAATAGTGGGCGTGGCACCTGTCATATAAATTAAATACAAAAATTCGTATATCTGGGAAGCGATAATAGTTAGAGTACCCAAATTTTGAAAGAGACACTTTGACGTCTATATCATTATTTGAATAAGAAACGGTTGATTTAGTAATAGTAGGCGTGGCACTTGCAAAAAAAAATATATATTTTTGAACTATAAAATTTGTATTTCATTACGATGGGGGTGGCGAAGCACACCGGGTATTATCTAGTTTTTTTTATAAAAATGTTTAAAACTTTTGTACGTTTTATTTGATCTCTCATTTGTATCCGCTTTTATTTGTGTAGATCGTGAGTCGTAATGTGATCACGCTCCCATCTTTCAATGTACTTATGACAATTATATTCAGTTATTCGTTTTCTTTCTTTGTACGATTGTCATCTAGTTTTATTTATATTGTTAGTTTATTTAATTAAATTGTGTTTTAGTTGTGTTTTATTTTTGTCTATTGTGTGTATTGTGTTTATGTATTACTCTTTAGTATGGTTGTCACTTTTTGTTTTTGTTTTTTTTTCCTTTTTTTATGAGACATGAATTTCATGAGCCGCAACTAATTACCAAATAGTTTTTGTGTTTATTAACAAACCCATTTTGATTGCTTCTTAGATTGTTGTCGATATTAATTGGGTTTAATGAGTTTTGTCTTTTTTTTTTTTTAAAAGGCATGGTTGCCATTTTGTAATCAAATTAAATAATGTAATGCGCGTTTTATAACCTTTACCACTTTAAGTTTTTATTATATGAATAGAATTATAATTGAATAAAATTTAGATTAAATATTGTTTATATTGCGAAAAATCATGGTATAGAAAATTGCTTCACTAAAACGAATTCTCTAACAGACAAGTAAAAAACACAACATAGACCTAAAGTCACAATGGGGTTTAAAGATTTACACAGAAAAATTATTCCTAAAATATTTTCAAACAAAACGTTTCCCTAAATTTAATTTAAATTTCTATTAATATTTTAATTGTTTCAAATAATTTTTTGTTTGATTATTTCCCTAGATTAACACATGGGCTGCAACTACAAATAAAGTTTTTTTTTATGTTTTTAGTTAGTGTGCGTCTTCATTGTTTGCTATGTTCCATGAACTTTTATAATTCTCATTTAGTCAAAGGTACTGTAGACTTAAAAGTTAAAGAGATTTTGGAGAAACTTTCTACTTGTCTTGCGTGTCAAAAGTATATTTTTATTAATTAAATAATTCTGTTTGATTAACAGTGTCTTTGGAAAATTAATGAATTTTTTTGATAGTTTGTCATTCTATAAAATTTTTGTCTGAATTAAAGAAATATCTTTAATAAATCCTTTAACTATTATCTAAATAATATTTTTGCGATTTTTTTTAGTAAACATTTTATTTGTTTCTGAGAGTTATTTGTTTGAAAATCGGAAATATTTTAATAAAAAGTTTTTACAGATTCAAATATAAAAATGTATTGCCAAAGGAATCAACGCCATATTTGCCTTTACATCTGAAACCAGTGCCAACATTACCGTGAATAGCAAACGCTGCAAATAAGTAATTTGTGATTTTTTATTGTTCATGTCATTGCAAAACATTTGGAGGAGTTTCAACAAGACTTCGTAACATGCGATGCAGCGGGTAAAACCATCACTTTGTTTAGCAAAACGGTTGGTGACCTACAAAGGGCTACTTTTTATGGGGCGTAGTTTAATTGGCTGATCTCTGCTGATAAATCAGCAACGATTTGTTACAAAGAAGTCAACATTCGAAGCACTATTGACAACACTATTGTGTTTGAAGAAGTGGTTCAAAATTGGACTGACACAATGACATTCATAAGGCGCAATACGGAACACCATATGTCAAAATAATTTTAAATGCCATGAAACTTGTCGGCTAATAATGCAATAGTTTCGGTAATTTCATTAAATTTTATTGTGTTTTATTTTTAAAAAACATTTTAAGAAAAATAATTCTTTAAGATCAAAATATTCACACAAAATTTATAATTGTTCACTTGTCAGTTCGCTAAAAGCTTGTAATTGAGCAGGCCTTTTTGAGAATTTTATTTAGTTCAATAAATACAGACAAATGTAAATGTATGAATTTCGAATTTACTCAATACTTGACCTCTATCGCTAGTACACGAACTAACACAAAAACGACTAACTATTTTTGCAATAGACGCCACACGGTCAACTGTTAGTTTTAAAGCATTGAACTTAACGAAAAACCAACTGAAAAAGGCCGTAATCTTATGACAACATTGTTGTTGCTTTTTAATTAATTTAATGGCTTTAATCTTTTTTATTAACACCTCAGGTCTTCCCGGTCACTATTCAGATGATCCATAAAATATTTGCAATGAATTGGCAAAAACCGCAAAAGAACAACAGTTTTAACAAACTTTACAAGAACAAAAAAAATAAATAAAAAAAATAAATAAACATAAACACAGGCAACTAGTGCAATTTATTATTATTTTTTTTTGCCTTGTGTGTTGTTGTTGTTTTCTTTTACAATGCGGTTTTACATGCAACATTTAATTTAATAAGTGCTAATGAGTTTCACAATGGAAAATCCATTAAAATGCACGACGACGACGACGACGACACTTACTGCCTGTTCAACGATGTCGAAAGAAAACACAAGCGAACTTTCATTCGTACAAATACGTTGAAAACAAAAACAAATTTTTAGTTTTTGTTGTTGTTTTCAATACATTTGTACGAATGAAAGTTCGCTTGTGTTTTCTTTCGACATCGTTGAACAGGCAGTTAATTTTAAAGGCCAAAAAACAGCAAAAGCAAGAATTTTAACAACAGATACTTGTATGAGCGATACGTTAATAATAATGCGAGTAGAAAATTCGGATGCATAAAAATGTGGTCGGTGTGCTCTTATCTTTTGTTCGAAATTGTTAAACAAAAGACAAAGAATAGAAAGAAACAGGCTTGTTACTTTAAGCAGGCTGACATGACTAACTGATTGGGCTCTGTGGCCGATTGTGGTAAAAAACGCGAAATAACTGCAGCAGCAGTTAACTCTTTGGTTTCTACTGTACACTAATTTTAGGTTACAGTTATGCTGACATCACTAGGGCCCTTTAAATCTAGCCGATAATAATTGGACAAAAATTTGAACGTAAAAATTTTGATTTGTTCTGGGTATATTTTTTATTTATAAAAAGTTTTTCAAACACACATTGTTGAAGTAAAAATTAGATATTGCCAAGCTTTTCTTATATAGAGGGGTGTTTTTAAGAGGCATAGAACTTTATATAAGAAATAAAGAAACACCACAAATTCAATCGAATGACCATAATTTCAACTTGATAAGCTCACAATTATTATTGCATTTAATATTTTAAAATAACTTCTTGCATATGAGCTTCTTAACTGCGCCTTATGATCGCTATTCTGGCAATAGTCAATAGTGTGTCGAATGTTGGTTGTAACGGCATTATGCGTAATAACAAACTTGTGTTCTAACTAACGAGCTGCTATCTTTTCATTATGAAAATCTAATATATAAAATTCTCGTGTCGCGGTGTTTGTGATTAAACTCCTCCGAAATGGCTCAACATCTGTTTTTCATACCCCTCAACGCAACGCCTTTTTTCACGCCCCAGACTGCTGGACCGATCTTCTTGAAAATTTTCACATAATATAACTAAGACTCTGGTATGATTAATAGGATAATTTTTGTACAACGCCTACTTTAAAGCCCACTTTTTCTTCAATTATGTACTTGCATCGATATAGTTTAAAGTATTTTTCTTTAAATTGTACACAATTTATAGTCCAGCCAATGCAGAAATAAACGTTTGAGAATCTGTCAACAACTATTTTTCATACTTTTAAATATTTAGGGTGACTCACCCAAAGGACAATTTATGCTGTACCTAAAAAAACGTAACGATGAAATTTTAAATTAAGATAGATTTGCGTACCGTAGAACACATATGGTTTAGGATTTTTTATGTACTCAGAGTAAGTTAGTTTTTTTTTATTGAACTAAAAAAAATATTTTCTGGAAATAATTTATAAGGCAAAACAACTTTTGAAGGGTCAGCTAGTTTTCTTATAAAAAAGTTAGCAGCATGTTTGTTAGAAAGCGTTTTGACCGGAGATTTAACATACTCCCGAAAAAAGTAGTCTAAAGGTGTCAAATCATCCCAAACGAGGTGTCCAACTTACAAGTCGATTTATTGAAATAATTCGGTTGCAAATTGTTTGGCTCAACAAATGTTAGTTTTACGTGCTGTATGGTATATTGCGCCATCTGGTTGAAACTACTTTTCTTGCAAATAGTTTGCAATTACATGATGCAAAAATAAGACAAAAAGACCAAATTGCTAATCACAAGACCAAGTTGCTGACACAGTAGTTGGATCGATAAATTCAAGTCCTGTGTTGCATTCGCGTCTACAGTACCGATGCTTTCTTTTGTGCGTACCATACGGATGCGATTTGAATGAATATTATCCAAAAGAAATGTGAATGTGTGGTTAGGAATCGATCCATAGTATTTCCTTCGGTGTAATCCTTCGCATGGTGATTTACCAAAGTCTTACAAACTTTATTTACATGACAGCTAGTTGTACTGTTAGCCCTATCGAAAGTTCTTCGCCTTTAAATAAACACTCTATACATGTATGAATGTATAGACAGTGTCTAAACTTAATTTCCTAAAATTTTGCCTGTAGGGTATACATGTTGTAATCGTGTTTGGAAAACCGCAAATTAAAAGCTTGTTGCAAATGTTGTCAACATTACAAGTTTTTAATTTTTTTCCAAACATCTTTTCATCACAAATAAAAAAACATAATTATTATAGTGTGTCTACATACTTGCATGTACATGTGTATTAAAGGTTTGCAAAATACCTCAAAAAATATGTTCAAAACATCAAACAAATTTGTTTAGAAGTTTTGTTTGCAGTTCTGACCTTATTCGCTTAAAGGTTTTTGCAAATGCGCTGTTAAATAAGTCTACTGTAGAACTCGTTAGTTTAGTCTTAGAAAAAGGAGCATATTTTTTTAACTATAATAAATAGTAGTCTTTTCATCAGTGCATAAGACGAAAGCATGATTACGCTGCTTATCATAGGTATGAAATAAGCGCTTATTTGTCGCAAACCAAGTGGAGCGTCACATATCAAAATAGTGACCTTAACGAGCGCTTTTTGCAAGCAGTTAAGCACTAACAATCAAACCTGAACAAGAACGATAAGCGTTATGCTTAGCTCTAATGCTGACAAACCTAATGGTTAAATTAGATGTGCCATAAACAAAACCATACAAAACAGCTGTTTGAACTAAACTTATGGGCAACAATGGTGACTTGTCATAACGCAATAGTCAAGACCATAAAACCCAATTGAATTTTACTTTCTTATAACTATGTCGTTATGGTTATGACACGTTTAATTTAACCATAAAACAAGATCGTCAACAAGAAGTAATGAACAGTAATGCCCACCTATGATGTGCAATAAAACGCACTAAATAAAATAAAAATCACTAAATTAACCTAAAAATAGCTAAAATCCTATGACTTTAAAACAATTACAAAAACAACAGCTTAACTGTAGCCCACCTCAATACCTAAAGCTCTGTCAAAATAGGATTTTCCGATTGCCACTACGGTATTTCGGTTTGCCTTATACAATCTGTATAGGCCGTAAGCAATCAATTACAGTTTTTGGTGTTTACTTTTAGGTTGTGTGCTTTTTACATCCACACAAAAAACGTCAATTTAGAACAATTATTATTTGTTAGTAGAACTTAGCAAAACATTCACACCCCAGTATAAATGATCATGGGCAAAAAAAAGAATGTTCTTGAGCATTGCTTCAATATTTTTAAAAAGTTTGCATGCCATTATTTCAAGTCAATGTTGCTTCTGTTGTTGTTGTTTTTTATTTTTTTTTCTTCTGTTAAAAATAATCATCCCTGAACCATAAACAAGTATGTTCTGCTTCAGAAGAAATCTACTCCATACCACCACACACCACCACTACATATTTTGACAAACTTCCAAAAACAAATGCTTCTATTTATTTGAGTTTTTCGCAAGAACCATTTATGACATGTTGATTTTGAAGCTATCGAAGACTAATTTTAGAGTTTTTAACTTTCCACAATACAAATTTAACGACAAAACCGCAAAATGCATAACTTGTGATATTTATGTTGGCAGTTGTCATTGTTGTGGCCAAGTTGAGGCTGAAGTCAATAGAAATATTAGATGTTCGAAACTAATATTAAAACAAAATTAAAATGAAGTGCAAAAAAGCGACAGGGCAACGTTTAAAAGTTTTTATTAAACAAAATGATTAAATTTGAGAAACCTATCGGCCATTAATTTAGTTTAATGGTGCTTACAATTATTTATTAGAACAATTAATTAAAGAAACTCTTAAAAGTTTTCGCAAAATGTTGAAACGATGCTTTGCCCCGAGGGTATGTAACATTGGTGGACTCCCACAGCTTGGGATATTGTCGGTTCGAGGTGTTAATTTTTGACACGGAGCCAACAATTGATAGAGCTTACTTTGGTCAGAGATAACTTAAGGCTGACCAGAGACCTATCTGGTGCCAGTGAGCCTCTAGGGTGCATGTTACCTTGGCGAAGTGTCCACGACTTGGTGATATAGTCCGCCTGTATAGAGGTGTTACTAACATCTCTGACTCAGGCATAGAAGAAACCTGAATCTTGTACATAAAGAGATTAGGATGACAGTAGATCGCATGTGTCAAGTGAAGGTGGTCGAGGGGTTTCTTTGCACGCTCTAAGCAGATAGATTTATGCACAATGAGGACAGGGATAGTGGCACCAGAATCTTTACTGATGGGTCATATGAGAATTCTTTAACTCGTACTAAAAAAGAATAGGGAGACTTAGATCGCGTAAACTAAGGATCTAAGGTAGGCACACATTTAGTGTGAATGTCTTGGGGATCCTCAGTCTAACGAAGATGCTAGCGGTTAAGAAGAACTATGCGATTAGGATTGTCGACAACCACCAGTCGGTAATGTGAAATCATTTTTTAGCCTAGAGAAAACTCCTGTAGTGTCGCAACACTCTGTAAAGGAATGGATGCCGATATGTAGCCGTAAAATCACTGGGAAGCGAAGGGGGTTAAAAAGGGACCCGAAATAGTAATGGTCTGTTTCGATATTTCCGACACACATAAATAAGCCCGTAGAACTTGTTCTAAGCTGGATAATGGTAAGGGCTCTTTTGAAATCGCATGGTGACTGTGTTTACTGTTAAATGAGAAAACAGAAACCGGTGGTTTAATGACTTCTGCTCGACCTAGTATCGGTCTTCGTTCAATCATTAACAACTCGGTGTACTATTGCCTTTCAACAGAATTATGTGGACAGTTGCCTGTATTGTATGTGTCAGTATACCAAATTTGATTCTGTAGGTGGTTAATTGTAAATGTACAGTGTGTCATAGATTGTTGCATGTACACTGACCTTAATAAACTCATATTATTTGAACAATGATTCATATAGTTTATGACGTCGCAGGAAGCTTTAAAGTAGTACAAAATCTTTAGCGCCAGAATGATGTGAAAAATTAGTTTTAATTCTCTAAAGCTTAAATGTCCAACAGCACTGGTTTCTTGCAACCATAATTTGGGAGAGCTAAAACTTTAGTCAGAGCATATATTAAAGATACCTATCTGGTCTACGTGCAGCAGTAAGACTCTAGAACTTGTTTTAGATTGGTTATTGGTAAGGTCTTTTCGCAGAGCACGTAGTGGCTGTAGTTACTTCCAAGCGGGAGAACAGACTTGGAGGTGGTTTAATGACTTATGCTCGGCTTTGGGTGCTGTTGCCGTTTCAACAGAAACTGAAAATGATGGTTGATGGATGATTGATGCTTTCAGAGGAAGCAAACTAGCGAACTTTGTTCAATCATTTACCCCTCGGGGTGTTGCTGCCTTTCAACAAAAGTAGTTACTTGGGGAATTGTTTACTTTATTTCGAACCGAAGATCCGATTCCATCGCTGATTTATTACAGAGCCCTATAGGTGCATTTACGTTTACGAATAACAATTATAGGTAACTTGATTACAGGAGCTGCGGTGCTAACTCTTACCTAACCATATTCTATACAGTTTCTATTGATGGTTTGTATTGCAAAAGCATTGCATAACGATGCTTAATTGTCAAAACATATCCTAATTTTCCGCTGATAACCTTTAGCATGTTTACTCTCCTTTTTTAGATCTTTAGTGCAAAAATTTTTAATCGAAATTACCAAAATTTTGGACGACTAATGCCAAATGTCGGAATAGTAATTAACACTCAGCACAAATACTTTTGTATATTCAGTTTTGAGGGGTAAAGTGTTATAGCGTCAAACAAGACTGACTATAAATTTATTACTTGTTATAAAAAATAATACAACGATATTTTGTTTAATAAATTTTTAAACAAAATCTTGGGAATATAAGCAAAAATTCAACAATTTCCTTAATTAACTGTATAATGATGCGAAATTCAAATAATACACTTATTTAAATTAAACATCCGAAATCCCTAATGAGTGGAACAATTACAACAACCTACCTACTAATAGCAAACAAAACACACAAACATACATACATAAATATAAGTATACGTATGTATGTATGTACATATGTATGTATTAATGACTATTAAAATTATCATATGTATCAAATTAATAAAAATAATAATAATAAATAAATGTGTGTTTGTTTGTTTGTTTGATAACAAATAATGGAAACATATAATTTAAATGTCTGTTGTATACAGCTCTGACATTAAATATGGCTGCCAATTATCATAATTATTGTGTTGTATACAAATAACGTGGTATCGTATTACTGTTGTTGCAATGATACGTTTGTGTGTGAAATTTTTGGTGGTTCAGTTTATTTCAATTCATAAAATACATTGTACATAATGAGAATATATTCCCTTTTTTTATATGATTAACATTTATAAATGTATTTTCGCTTTTTTACCCAGTTGGTCATGTTTTCGCAGCGGTAAAAGTCAACAGGGCTTTATATTTCAGACCTTCTGAAAGGGGAAATTATTCTCAGATTGAGATTTTAGGATTTTTAAGATTTTTAATATCTTTCTACCCTACCTTCCCTAAAAGGTCTCTTCTAAAAATCTGATAGCTGTCCTTGCTCCCCTTCTTTTAAAAGATGAACATTAAGTTGTCAAAAAAATATGGAAAAAATTGTACTTTAGGGGGGAGGGATACGAGATATCATACATCTTTAATTTGACGTTAGATTAAAAATTCACCCAGGGCGAAAATTAAGCCATAGTCAAGCCATGAACTACGATATGCGGTATAATGAGATCGGAATTTAAATGGCGGCGCTATAGTATATAAAAAACAAAAAGTGCTGTATTTTGGGGGTGAGGCAAAAAAAAAATTTTCCTTATATTTTTGAACTTTTAAATTTAGGCGATAATGCGATAATGACAGAATATTTAGAAAAAGTTAGTTATCCGATTCTAGTTGAGTGGAATGCATTTTTCCTGTTTTATCTTTCATTCTAGGGAGTGACTGACACGACTTTTTTTCGATCCACCTTAATGTACATTCTCGTATGTATTTTTTTTTAATTTCTGTATTCTTAGAAACACAAAACTGTCGAAATCGTTATTAAGACCAGGGGGCAAATTACGGCATTCGAACGTGATCGAAATTTAAAAAATTCTTATTAGAATCGCTATACCTAAAGCACCAGCAAACTCGATCGTTCGAGTAAAATTTCGATCGTGATCGAATGCCGTAATTTGGCCTTAGATTCAATTAAAAGGAAGTTAAAAAATAAAAGAAACAAACATTGAAAAATTGACAATTTTATTTCATTTGATTGTGTTTAAAGCGTGCAAAGAGTGAGTTCCATAGTTCTGAGCTCAAAACAGTAAGAAAAAAATTTAAAAATCTGTATAAAAAATGGATACGTTTTTTTAAATGAAGTAAACATTTTGTTAAATTGAGAAAGTATATAAACATAGCTTCACATAAAGCTTTTTAAATAGCCATCATCAGAAGGTTTTCAAGAAGCCTCATATTTATAACCGAATGTTAAAACTCTTCGCTGTATCCCAACATTTGTTGAAGCTCCTCTTTATATCCATTTAAAACATATTGATACATATACTCAAACAAATGGCCATAAAATCACACAATATTAAATGAGGGACATGTCGTTACTTTAACGACCATTCTTCGTGTTCTTACCATCGAATTTTTCTATTCTGTTGTCTATAATAGTCAACGTTATATGTTAGACTATGAATACACAAGTATAATATAAAGACTATGTCGCTCATTTTGTTGCTAAAACCCTTTAAAAGACGACAATACACAACTTCATCACTGAGTTTAAAAGTTTTCATTATATTATTGTTAGCGAGAAGTTAAATAAAAAATTTGAGATTGTCTTAAAGAAAATCTCTATAAACAATGTCGTCTAGGATCTTGGGTCGTCTGGCCAACTGGGTTATTTCATACAACCCATATGAACTCATACTTCGTAGAGTTGTATGGTGTTGGCAATTATAAATAACGAATTATAAATTGACTTTTTGACTGGTATTACGCACACACTTGCAATGCATATCAAGTGGAGAAAATAAGTAAGAGGACCCGCAGAATGTCTTTTTAAACCTTGCAGGCATAAGACCTTACATTTTTATTTTAAATTTTTATTACAAAGTATCGAATTTTTTCTTTAATGTTAAGATGCTCTATTGAACTTTGAAATAAAAATATTTTGAATTCAGTTAAAAGGTTGGAATAGTATTTCGAAAAGATCTAGATAATTAATATATATGTATTCAAATAGGTAAATACGTCCTTATAATTCTGAGGATGTATGAGAATGCATTAAGTTATATAGTGTAAACTAACTGCTAAAGTGAGTAGTATTTTAGTCAATCTTGAAATTAACCCATAAAAAACCAAAATAACAATGATAAAGGTTAACTACTTTGTGAATTGATATTAAAGTTTTATATAAAAAAATAAAACAAAGTTCCAGGAAACTAAGCAGAGCAATTTCCATATTTACTATAGTATTAAACGTAATTTGTTTCTAAGTGTCGTACCTATTTCATCATTGCCATTGTCGTTTCCATTTGCGTTTCCATTTCCACTTCCATTTATTTTTCTTTTATTGCTAAGTGAATGTGTTCTTTTTTTGTTATTATTTTTGTTTTTAAGACATACAATGTTTTTGTATATGGTTATACATAATAGATTACTATTTGTACGAGGGTAGACTTAAAATTGTTTAGGTGTTGAGAAAATAGGTTTTAGCTTAAAATATAAAGGTGGTATGAAGTTTCCTACATTGTAGGAGTCGGGTAAATATTCTTAAATAAATATTCTTATTTTTAAAATATAGTGCAGTCTTCTATCCAGTCAACTTCGAACTATCGAGCTCTTTTGAGAAACTTTTATTAACTGTAAAATTGCGATTATTAGAAATAAGATTCCTTATATAATCAGAAAATATTTCATTATAATATTGGTAAATTAGTGAAACGCGTCAAACAGTGAAACGATTTTTCAGTATAAATAGTTCAGAATTAATAGGGTTTGATATCCTACTCTCTCTTACAAATGGTAGAGAAGACTTAAAATAGACTTTCTTGCACTGGATTATCGGATAAATTTTGATGTTATAATATAATTAGGTAAGACATAATAAGATATTTCGTAAGTCATTAAAAAACTAAGAGACTTCAAGTCGTTCTTTAGCACAAGACAAATATATTTAGTTCAGCGGACATTCCACTGCATTCTCTCCTACACTATTCTTTAACGATTATTTAAATGGGCAATGTTTGTATGTCCCCAATTTAAGAATTCGCACCAACTTTTTAATTTTTTCTATTTACTGTATTGCATACCTAAAAAAATGTTTGCATTTAAAAGCGCCGCAACACAGTATGTCTAATGTACTTATTCATTCATTTCATTATGGTGAAGATGAAAAAAGTGCTTACTAGTTGTAAAACAGAGTCCTACGATATAGATATTGCATATGAAAAGGAAGCACTAAGTAAGCGATTAAAGAATCACTTTTTGGTAATAAAGTTTTTTGGTGTTTTATTACAAGTTCTTAAAATTCGAAAGGCTTGGTCTATACAACGAAATATTTAGTGGAAGTTTAAATTAGAAAGTCATAGAAAAATTTTTAAATTAAGCAAGAGAAAGATTAAAGCCTTTGCGTAATCCATAATCAATTTTGAACTTGCTTATTAAGATCGCATAGACAAAAAACAGTATTAATAGAGGACAGCAAAAAATTACTATATCAAAGTGTCAAGCTATACGCTATCTAAATCTTGGATATTTTTAGAACCACCTATATGTACATATATTATCTCAGTAAAATAATGAATATGATGATTTAATATTTTAAAGTGATTTATTAGGTCTTCTAAAACATAGTGAGCTGTTTAATTATCTAACAATATAAAGGGTGTTTTTTTACACTTATAGAACTTCTGATAGGGATAACTGCAAAATTAGATTTCAGACTAATAAAGTGTGTTAGGTTTTTTTTAGAATATAATGTCAAATTTCCACGCATAGACTTATATCAGAACAATATTAATAAATCGTAGAAATTTTTTTCTAACGTTCGCGCTCCTTTTGCTTAATTTATAGAGAACTTTGTCAACTTTTCGGTGAGCATAATCGTTAATCTAAGCAGGTAATACGAAATACTAAGGATCGATTCAAGATCATATTTACTTTTTTTTGAAAATAATTATCCAATTCGAGCCCAATCTTGCATACCGACGAAGCTATCGTCGCTGTAGACGTGAATGTTACGAATTTCTGTGGTTTTTATGGCCAACCGCGTATGTTTATTTTATACGACTTTGAGTTAATAATGCCGTATTGCTTGGTTTTAAACGACCTTTACTTTTATCAAATAAGATGGACCTCTTCCGATTATTGTAATGGCAAAACAACGCAACTTCTATATATATTCCAAAATCGGTCAGCAGTAGCTCTCCTGAAAAATTTGATTTTAAGACATAAGTGGTTGCCCACAAATTTATCGATTCGACGCATCTCTCAGCAACTTGGTCTCGTGGTGCTTTTTATTTTTCATGTCACTGAAATCATTTGCAGGTAAAATAGTTCCAACCAGATGGCGCAACATGTCCTACAGCGAATGACACCATCACTTTTTTAAGCCAATCGTTCAGTAACCGAAATATTTAAAAAATAGACGTGCAAACTGACCACCTCGTTCTTGTGATTTAACACCTTTGAACTTCCTTTTGTGGGGTACGTCAAAATTTGGTCTATGCTGGTAAACTAGCAATGAGATGAAATGAGTCTGTTCGGAAAAGTGGCACTATCACAGGGACACAATTTGTGAGTTTATAAAGCTGAAGTTTTTTTCATTCTATTAAATTTGTTGTCTTTTAATTTTAAAAATAGTTCTAAGCTGCTTAAAAACCCTCCATTGATAGTGAAAATACCGCCCATAAATGTTAAGAATTCGAAATATAATATTAATTTAACCTCTTACATTTTCGGTACCAAAGTTTTAAAGCTTTTAACATATGGAAACTACATACATAGTTTAAAATGCAAAAGTGGACGCCGAAGAATACATTTGCAAAATGCGCGTGTAGATATTTCTTACGCATGGATATTGGTTTTTATTGATATTCGTAATAGCTCGAAGAAATACATCGTGCATGTAAATTGTTGAGATAACTACTAAATACAAAAACTAAAGCAATCGCAACACCTTTAAATTAAATATAACTTTAGCCAGTCAGACGAGCTTTAATGAATGTTATAAGAAATATTCACTTTTATATTCATAATATTCTTTTCAATAAATTTTCAATTTACCATCGTTTTTTTTTATCTATCTGTTTGTATTTGTCCGCAATTGCAGTTGTTGTTAAATTGTAGCGAATTAAATTGAGTTTTGTTTGTTGGCCATAAACACACCAAATGGTTGTTAACCACATCGAAAGTATATTGACTTTATGAATTTATTTACAAACAACAGCAACAACAACAAATCGAATGACAGTGTGTGTTGTTGAATTAGAAAAAAAAAACAAGGAACATTTTCAAACGGCAGCCATCTTCAATTACATTAAATTAGTTACATTGTGGTTGCATTCTTAATTTACTTTTAGACTACAAATTGTTTATTTTTTTATATTTTTTATTGTTATTAAAAGGGTGAAAATCCAACGATTATACTCATATCAATGGCAGTTGTACGAAATTGTTTTTCTCAAATCAATAATATTTTAAATTGTTTACCTTTAGCAAATGGTTGGTTACATAATGGCTAGAAGGTAGAAACAAATAGATAAATTGTTTGTGCAAAAATAATAAACTTTTTAGTCATATAATTCAAAAATGTTAAGGCTTTTCTTGTTTTTGTTAAAGCAGGAAATTTCGTTGATTTATAAAATCAGAAAATTGACTTGTATCGCAAATTAAAAAATTATATTCTCATTCAAATATTTATGCGTTCAAGAGTTTTAGTAAATAAAGTTACATTTTGCTCTAATAATTGTCAAGGCATTTTCATACAGGTATATGCAACGGCGAGTTGCTACACTAAAGAAACCGTTAAGTAGATATTTTCTCTCAAGACGAATACATATATCAGATATGGAAATGTTTTTAACATTAGTTTAGCTTAATACAATTTGCTTGACAAATGGATAAATATTTGTAAAACATATGATTTAAGGCATAAAAAAATAACAAATAAAAATAAATTTGGTACATTCGTTCTCCAAAAAGTACACAAAGGTTAATTGTTAAACTACGAAAGGAAAATCTGATTTTCCATCCCTGCATAAATAAATGAAAATACGTCGAATTCACGAAATAGGTTTAATATGGTCACAACGAATTTTAACCGACAATATCGTTTTAAGCAAAATTCGTCGTTCGTCCCAGTTATGTTTCAGGTTATACCCTACCATGTCCTTATTAGTCTTTTAATGCAGGAGAGTTATCAAGGCTTGGTCAACTGACTTTGCTTTAGTATGGTTTCCTGCAAACAGGGGACACTATTGTAACAAGTGGGCAGATGAGCAAGGATGGAGTAAATCTGCTTTAGATATATTCAACGTAAAAGCAATCCCTGTGGGGACTATCAAAGAGAAGATCTGTAGACACTTTTTTGAGAAATCCTAAAACAAGTTGGTATGGTGATATCAGGTGTACAACGCATCTTACAAGTCATGATCGAAAGGACATCTCGAAGTTGCTGCTCGCATTGACGGGTTACTGGATGTTATGGAAACATACAAAAAGGAAGAATTAGTTTTCCATCTTCTCTGCGAAAGCCCTTCCATAGCTGACAAGAGGCACAGAATGCTAAGCAAACATATACTGAATATTGTGTCTGAGATAGGCTAGAGATCATACTGAACGATCTGTAAGGATACCTCATGGCGGAGGGGTGGATTTAGTACCCCCACCCCTTTAAGACTTACCCTAAGATACACCAAATCTGATGAGTGATGTGGTTTTGTTAAAACGGTCTCATACAGACTCCGTTTAACAGTTCGCACTTAGTGAGCTACCACGAAACCCAACTAACCCAGTTGTATTCCTAGTAAAATACAGAGCCAGTTACCCTTGGTTTTCATAATTAAAGAAGCTTGTCTAATTTTTAATAAGGCGGTTAGACGCTATGTCTTTTAAATCTCTTATTTATTATTCAGTTTTTGATATCAAATAAGCAAAATTCAAAAATTATTAAACTTTTTTATTAATTGGCAGCGATATCAACCAAGATTCCGTGATATACTCCGCTAGTCTTGTTTTATGGGATTTTATGAGTCAACATAATCCAGGGGCCTAATTACGGCATTCGAACATGATCGAAATTTGAAAATTCTCAATAGAATCTCTATACCTTCGTTCGAGTAAAATTTCGTTCGATATCGAATGCCGTAATTCGGCCCCAGGCCATCGCTTAAACTAAGTATGCGGCAGAATTATTGAAAATTATACAAATCTAATCCTAGCCATCGCGAAAGGTTGCGGTGGCCATTCAAAGGATATTCCATATATGTATAATGGCATTTAAAAAAAATTGAATTTCTCTTAGGTACGGATTGTTTTCATTCAATTTATTCAAAAATTTACTCACCTTTAGTGGAATTGTTGCACTCCTAAAATATACTTCTTCAACTATATTTGCCTTCAGTGCACCTCCTAAGAAGACTCTAATTCTAATTTACCTTTAATTATTCAAATATCTATTAAATATTAACGCATGTCTGTATCTAATTGTGTATGTGTATGTTCCTATGAAGTTATTGACAGAACAAAACAAAAGACTTGCTTCAACAAACCCTTTTCTAAGGCGCACCTGTCTAATGGCGTTTGAAGAACTCTTTTCAATCCTTTTGCGTCATCATCCTTTCATTTATCAAGCGAACGTGCAACACCTGTTGCAAAGTATGCAACACCAACACAAATAATAACAATCATTATTATAATAAATGGATATTAGAGAAGGAATTACAAACATCAAGGATGAATGAATGAATGAATGACTGAATGATAACATCCTCCCTAATACGGGCAATCAAATGCTCACATTATGAATAAACATATAAATAAATGCATTTTTAAAACAACTTAATGTTAGAACCGATATTTATTTTTAAAGTTAAAATAATGCGGGTAGCAGTTTAAAGCAAAAGATCGTCCTTCCTTTGTGGCAATCATTCAGTTGTTGCCAGTCTAACACCTTTTGCCGATCTGTGTTTGAAGTCAGGCAATTACGAGCAGCGTTTAAGGACTAACTGAGGAAGGTATGAATTAGTTGTTGTAGGAAAATAACAAATATTTGTATATATAATAAAAGGATATTTTTATATATTTAATAGCAGTGGCGCATCATGTGTATGAAGCGATGGCACGAACGTTTAGTTTCAAATAAAACGTGTGCCAAAAGTTATTTAAAAGAATTTGTTCTTTATTTGGTGCAATTTTTTAAAATATACTTTTAAAATTTATGCAAATAGTGGGAGATATTCATTAAAAAAGTTTATTTTTAGGAGCTCTAAGAGATATATGCGCTTATTATTACTGAGGGACAGCAAAGTAAGCAAAAACTTTTACACTGACGTTTTTAATAATTAAGAAAAAATAACACAGCCCGACAAAACTAAAAAAGATTTTTGCTTCTTTGAATTTATCAACTGATTCTAGTTAATTTGGGTGTGCTGAATTCAAATCTGTAATCAGTTTGTCTCTATCAGCTCTAGTATTCATGATATAGCTTTTTTATACCCTCCCCTGTAAGTGAGGAGTTTGTCATTCGGTTTTTTCCGAAAATATTATTTTTTGTGTAATTGCTAGCTGATTAACGAGAATTTTATTTGTGTAATATTATTCAGAACGATATTTTTTCTTTTTGCACTCCAATTGCATATCGGAAGTTAGTTGCTTGTAAGAAGTGGTTTATTTCAGTTGGCAAAGTTTATTAAAAAAGTGTTAATCTAAATAGAAATGACTTCCAATAGAAGATGTTGTAAAAATAACGCTGACACATTTTGTTATATTTGTGGAGAATACACCTTTAAAGAAAACAAAAGTCCTATTTCGGAATGTGTTAAAAACTCGTATTTAGATTACTTTGGAGTTGATCTTGGTGACCAAGATAAGAGCTGGGCTCCACATATTATGTGCAATACTTGGTGTGTAAATTTGCGACAGTGAACTTAAGGAAAACGAAATAGGCTTAAGTTTGGTGTGCCGATGGATTGGAGAGAGCCCAAAAATCATTTGGACGACTGCTACTTCTATTTAGTGAGTATTGCTGGTATTAATAGGAAAAATCGAAATAAATGGCAGTATCCCGATTTACCATCAGCGCGCCGTCCAATTCCCCATTCCGAAGATATTCCCATTCCAAAACTGAATGATTCTTTAGAGCTGAGTTCGGAGTTTGAACATAATACCGCTAATGATCTAACTGATTGCAACAGTGTTTTCGAAGACACAGAAACTATTCCTCAACGTTTTAATCAATGCGAGTTAAATAACTTAACTCGAGATTTGGCCTTATCAAAAGAAGCGTGTGAAGTGTTAGCTTCGAGGTTAAATGATAAGAATTTGTTAGAACGTGGAACAAAAATAACTTATTACCGCACTAGGGATAAAGCTTTTTTAACATTTTTTACTAAGGAAGACCCGCAACAATAAAAGAAGAATATAACAATATTGCATTAGTGATGAAAAAGATAAAATACCAAGACCACCAATGTGTTGATCTTAAAATGGTAAATTTTCTTCTTGGACAACAGAGTGGTTACACTAAGTACCCTTGCTTTTTGTGTCTCTGGGATAGCAGATCCAAGCAACAACATTGGCGGCAAAAATATTAGCCTACGAGAGAAAAAATGATTGTTGGCGATAAAAATATTCTAAATGAAGCTTTAGTTGCACGTGAAAATATCGTCCTACTACCGTTGCACATCAAATTAGGACTCATGAAGCAGTTTCTTAAGGCTCTGAATCACGATGGGGAATGTTTAGCATATATTTGAAGCAAAATGCCTAATCTAAGTAGAGATAAGATTAGAGCAGGAGTTTTTGACGGTCCCCAAATAAGGCAACGATTTTGATAAGACAATGTCAGAAACTGAAGGCAATGCGTGGACATCATTCGTGGAAGTCATAAAAAATTTCTTGGGAAATAATAAAGCTCCAAATTATGTTCAATTAGTGGAGAATAAGCTGGATAAGTTCAGAGACCTTAGCTGCAACATAAGTATTAAAATCCACTATTTGAACAGTCACTTGGACCGATTAGCATTTATTGCAGCAACAATTTCCAATACAAATTATCTAAGGAAATTCTGAAATCAATTGGCCACAAAGATTAAGCGATTAAACGCAGTGCGATTTTTTCTTTGTTGTTTTGTGAAATCTCGGTTTTATGCAAATTAAACAGAAACAATTCTTGAGTTCAAATCTAAGCTCCAACGCATCATCGGTGAGATACAAACACAGTAGTGTGAAAAAGATATTTGATGGATATTTTATTCCATACTTAACCGGAACATGTCTTCTTTTACAATCCAATAAAACCATTATAAATATTTTAAAAAAATACGGGATTCAACTTTGAAGGGTACGTAGGTAGGAAAGGGCGATGCATGAAGCAAGAGCCACCTCCAACACCCACACTCGGAGACCAATATGGTCCATTGTGTTTCCCTTTATACAAGAAAGATAGAGGATTGATTAGAAAAAAGGAGAGAGAGGGTTGCTGAAGATGTAGTAAATGAAAAAGCGCATTCTTACGAACACACCCTTTAGTATTCTTGGTTGTTTATTTTCAATTGGCTGTGACATTTACTACCCTGCGCGGTAGTAAAGTCTTACTTTCATATTTTTAGTTGAAAACACACTTTTGCAAGTCAAACGCAAAAAGTGCGAAGGAAGCGAAAGTGAAATTATATTTTATTATTATTTATATATTATCACTACTATTTCGAGTCCCTTTCGAATCACCTTCGTTCAATAAATGATTTCAGGGCTATCAATTGCCATACTTTGAGTCCCGCACCACTACAGGCGTTTTCTTTGGACTAAAAAACGATTTCACATTACTGACTAGTGATTGCCGACAGTCCTTCGTAGTCGTCAGCATCTTCTTTAGACTGAGGTACCCATAACATTCACACTTGTGCCTACTTGTGGTCCTTAATCTACCGCGTTTTGAGTCAACTTATATTTCTATGCCCCATCAGAAAGATGCTAATGGCAACATCCATGCTCCCATTGTGCATGGATTATGTCGCTAAAGGCGTGCGATGCAGCCTCTCAATCAACTTTACTGCATTTATGCACTCCATCGGCATCTAAGTCTTCTTTGCCTCTTAATGTATGAGGTTTAGGATTGTAACATCCCTATACCCCGGACTAGCAATAACACCAAGGCGTAGACACTTCGACAAGATAACATATGCCCCCGGTGAGATTCTATTGCAAGTAATTCAATATATTATTGCGTATTTATTTTAGTTCCTTTAAACCGCTGCCAACTTTTGTTTTTTGCTTTTTTTGCGGCAATTTGTTTTGTTGTATTTGCTCTAAATTTATATTACAAATAATTTGTTTAATTTTCTGCTGTTAAAAGAAACAAATTTAATACAAATGACTGTAAGTGTTTAGTCAGTATTTTGTAAATGTTTGAATAATTGCAGGATGATTTTGCCTTTATCAAAAATATTTGAAACAATGATGGTGTTTGAACATGATCTCTTTTAAATTGCATGTCTCTAACGGCAGAAAAAAAGGAACCAACTAAAATATTTGTTAACAAATGCCGGCTTTAAGAATAATGAAAGACCATAAAAGCAAAGAATTAAAAAATAACATGACAGAGCGGTACATTTAGATGAAAGTAGCAAAGAATTGTCGGGGCAGGACGTAGCAAATTTGTAACCACAATTTAATGGTCAATTATGAGGGCGTTAGTTTTACTTTGGAAGTTCTTTAAAAGAAGATTCAAAATTATTTGTAATAGTGGTTTAACATTTTCCACTCATTTGGTTGCAGTGGTTGTTGAGGCATTGTGCAAAATTGCATTGTTATACAAACATACAAACATACTTATCAATGTGTACGTATATGTTTGTATGTTGGCCGTTTGTTGTTGGCATGTGTTTGTATTGCAGGTGTCTAAATAATTTGACATTTTTATATGGTTTCTGGCGGATAATATTTATTTTATAATTGTTTATAAATCAGATCTTCCTTTCTCATTTATACAAAGTTAAAACGCATTTATGCCGTTATGTTGTAGGCTTTACAAGTTTCTTCGTTATTTCATCAATTATTTGTTTAGTCTAATGGAACTAATAATGTCTAATAGTCTTTGGTCTACTTAATTTTAATTTTTGGATCAATTTTTATTTGCATGTGTCCATTTGTTGATGACCGTATGTTTTGTAATTAGAAGCTCGAATTCATTTGTGTGACTAATTTAACTAAATTATAATTGTTTGATAGTTTGTTAAAATTTTTGTTTTTATTTGAGCTCGTGTACACATAAATATAATTGTATTTACTATTAAAAAATGAAAATCTGTCACGCAATTCTTAAATATTCCACAGTTAAGCTTTTTTTTATATAAAATAAATTGATTACACTGTTTCCTTAATACAAAGTTATTGGTAAAAACAGAATGCATCCGATCTTATAATAAAAAAAAAATAATATCGATAATTGAATAAACATTTAAAAATGTTTAAGGATTTTCAGTTGGAGGAAATTTTTAATTTCTTTTATTACTTTTTAATTTTTTAAATTTTTTTAAATTTGTATTTGGAGAATCCATTTAAGACTTTCAATCTAAAAGGAAAAATTTTTAAGAATTTTTATAAATAAAAGTGAAACTCTGTGTGTGTGTGTTAGCTATAGACTCCGAAACTGTACAACCGATCAAACTCAAACTTTGGCAAGTTGTTGTACACATTCCAGGGAGTGTTTATGGGTGAAAAAAGTGGGCGAGGCGACGCCCATAAAAAATTAGTTATCATTTTTAGCTACTTGCACTTGACCGATTTTTTTAAACTTTGCACACATATTGAGCTGTCATGACTTTATAATTTCGTGATTAGAAAAGTGGGCAGGGCCACGCCCATAAAAAAAGTTATAATTTTGAGGTACTTGCTCTGGACCGATTTTCGTGAAACTTTGCACACATATTGAGTTGTCATGACTATACAACTTCGTGATTAGAAAAGTGGGCAGTGCCACGCCCATTAAAAAAGTTATAATTTTTAGCTATTTGCACTTGATATTCAATTAAAAATCAGAATGCATTTTTATTCATTAAGGGGCGTAGCAACGCGCGCCGTGCTTCGCTTGCATTTAGATTAATATTGAATAAGAAACATTTTTAGCAGTACCCTGGTAAAGGAAACACCTTAACAGAAATAAGAGAAATAAGTTTTATTGAAGTTTTATAGAACTAAAGACGACCTTTTCCATTGTGAAATCTAAAGCCACTTACGATTGATATTTTGCAAATAACGATGATCTTTTAAGAGTGTGTTAGTAAGAATGCCTTAACTTAAGATTGTTTTATTGGATTAAAAAGAAGACATATTCTGATTAATTATGGAATAAAATATCTGTTAAATAGCCCTCACTCTATTGCAGAAATTTTCCATGACTTTTTCACAAAGATGTGATTGTATCTCACCGATGACGCGTTGGTCCTCGTATTTGCACTTAAGAATTATTTTTGGTTTATTCGCATTAACCTGTGATTTCACAAAACCCCAAAGAAAGATTCTTACGGCGGTAAGACGCATGATCATCGTTGTCAGTTGACATTAGAATTTCTTGAGATTATTTGTTCTGGAAATCGTTGCTGCAATAAACGGACTGTTTCATGCGCAGTGGCGCCATCTTGATAAAATCACATGTCGTACAGGATCCATGCCGTCCTGTCAAGAGCACAGCAAATCCGTTATCATGTTTCTGTTACGAATGCTATTCAAAGTCACTGCAATTTCAGCGTTATCTTCAAAAAGTAAGGCCCAATCACGCTGTCTCACAAAAATCCGCACAATAAAGTTACTCGTTTTGGGTGTATTTTTTATACCCTTCACCTGTGGTGCACAAGGGTATAACTTTGTCATTCCGTTTGTAATTTCTACAATTTTCATTTCCGACCCCATAAAGTATATATTTTCTGAAAGCTTATGAATAGAGGAGTCGATTAAGCCCTGACCGTCTGTCCGTCTATCCGTCTGTCCGTCTGTCCGTTTGCCCGTCTGTCCGTGTGTTGGTTGAAATCAACTTTTAGAAGCAACTACATGTTCCTCAGATCTGTATATGGTATCAATCTTTTGGAAATATCCAGGAATGAATCGCTATTGAAATTCAGCGCAATCGCCCCATAACTTTCTGAGATATGAGCAAAAAACCGCGACCACCTCGTTTTTTTTCACAATTACAACAACAACATACATACATACATACATGTGAAAAACATACCAAACAAAAAAATATTACAAAAAAAAAATATTAAAAATAAGAAAAAAATAATAAAAAAAACTAAAAAAAAAAAATTAAAAAAAAAATTTTTTAAAATTTTTCTAAAAAAATTTTTTAAAAAAATTTAAAAAAAATATAAAAAAAATAATAAAATATAAATAATATATTAAATAAAATAAAATAAAATTTTTTTGGCTCAGCTGGGATTCGATGCCACATTTATTCTAACGTGTACGTATGCACGTATTTTATATGGGATGAATGGTGATACAAACAATTGTTATTGCATGACTACACGTTGTGAAGGGTATATAAGATTCGGCACGGCCGAATATAGCACTGTTACTTGTTTTCTTATACATTGCATGAGGAGTTCCTAAGCCCTGAATTTGACAATTTTGTGTATTCATGAAGCTATTCAGATGGAGGTGCTATTCATCAGATTTTTTTTTTTGAAAAATTGGCAGAGACTTTATTTAGCTCCATTACACATTGAGTGATTTTCCAGCGCTTTTGATGGTCTTCTGGTTTGAGCAAGCAAAATTTTACACGCATGAAAGTGGATATTTTTTTTAATAAAAATTCGTTGTGTAGTGCTTCGTGAAATTTTAAATTGTTGAGACTGATGACGATTTGATGTTTTTAGGTTTATGGTGACACTCTCGTTTACAACAGATATGTTTTCAAGAGATCGACCGGTACTTTTTGGTTATTTGACACCCTATGTGTGTTGTCTTGACTGAAAATTGTTCAAAGTTTGCCAGCTGTCTCAACATAACTTTATGAATTTTTGCAATAAGTTTTTTTTATAACGTGTTGTTCCTTAGCATAATGCTCCATTAAAATTAATCTGAATAAACGTTGCCCTTTTTACAAAAAAAAGCACTAAATTTTAAAAAGTGTATTCTTACTAAGAAACCCTTTAAAAGGTGATTGGCGATTATATAGTAGTTGTGGCTATAAAAGGTATGTAATAAAATATAGCTCGCGCAACGGGACATTTTACAGTTAAAAAGGTGTAAAACTTTTATATCATGATTAGGTCCCTAAACTATCGGGTACATAAAAAACATGCAAGGAAAGCAGTGCAATAAGTTTGTCTATTATTTACGGTTTGAAAGCGTACATCATAGCAGTTTAAGATAATAAAATTAAGCAAGCTAATAATTGAATTTTAGTTTAACGAGTATATTTCTTTTAAAAGGGTAACAGAACAATTGGCCATGATTTAGGCAGAATCCCTTAAGTCTTACAATTTACGACATTAAAAAGTCAAACCAAATTATGTTGGACCATTTCAGTTTAAGAGTGTAAAATTCAATGATAGTAAAGGCCCTAAAGATACTACAACTTGTTATGAGTATATGAGGTCATGGTATTTCATCTTGAGCTATAACCAATTTATAGCGAATGCAAATCCGGACGGCCAATTATTCTCAGTCGTGAAAATCGAAATCAAATCAGATAAACAAATACTATTTGAAATATCTTAATAATAAACACAGCACTTATACGTCAAAAAAAAACATTATATGGAGAAGAAGGGCAGAAAAATCAAACTTTTTTTAAGCTTTAATTATTAAAAAAATATCAATAGAAAAAACAATTGACAACAATTTTCAACCAAACTTTTTCTTGTTCAACAATGATTTAAAAATCTTTCTTAACAAAAAATGGAAATTTTTTAAGACAATTTAAGAAATGCGTCTATTTTGAACTTATACTCAAATATCGGGATTGTTTCAAAAGCCTGCATTAAACGGAATTATGGTAAAATCGTCATAGAAATCACATGGCTCATTAATAAATAAATTTTGCTTAAATCCAGCTTAAATTTAAAATCTGATTTAATATACAATTCATTGAAAAAAATTTATAAAAGAAGAAATTGTTATCGAGAAAATCCCATTCATTGAAATTTTTTAAAACTTAAAAACTCATCACGCATTGTTCAAAATTGTACATGAAAAAAATTTATTTTATTTTTTATAACTTACGAATCACAAGTTTCCACTTAATTTTTGTTTGAGCATTCTAAATACTCAGTTAAAAATATTGATTGATATGCAGCCAATACGGTTTGCATGCAATTCCTATTCAAGTGTTCAACACTTTTAAATCACCTACACGCAAGCAAAAAACTACAGCAAATCTATCTTAAATACCAGCTTAAAGGCTTTAACATAAATATTAATTTAAAATAGAGAGTTGAGCCCATCTAAATACTAACAACCATTACAACCTGCAGTATGTATTTAACATTAATAAAAGTTTCTGCTCAGAGTGCATATTTTAGAAATTATTACTTTAATTAGCCGTCAATATAACACGCACTTTTGTTTAGACTATAAAAATAAAAACAACAACATAAAAAAAAGCGCCTACAATTTACAGTTCTACATACATACATACATACATACATACATACATACATACATACATACATACATACATACATACATACATACATACATACATACATACATACATATACTGTATGTACGATGGCAATTAAAATGGAGTTTTCTCTAAACTTTTTTTTTTTTAAATTATATTTAATGAAAGACTTTAAAGGTGTAAGAATACTAGAAAAAGGTGTTGTTGTTTACTTGTACCTTTCACGCCATCATAATTTATTTGTTTCGTTTTTAAATGTTCTTATTTTAATTGACTTGGAAAGCAACATGGCTGTTCAGTGACTATTGCAATTGGTCTTGTAAAGATGTAGATTTTACAAAGTTGCATTTCTAGCATTTAGCTAATAAGATTGCATTTTTAAAATTTGCACTTTGCATAACACTTATTCTGATATTTTAATTCTTGTTTAAATAGAGAAATAAAACAATTAAGAGTACTACATATATTCGGCAGTACCCTTCACAACGTGTAGTGATGCGATTGCAATTGTATGTATCACCATTCATCTCATATGAAATACGTACATACATATAAAAAACATCCCATTGTAAAATTAAAAATTTAGTTTACGTATGTCTGTTTCAAAAAAAAAAAAAAAAAAAATTATAAAAAATTAATAAAAATATAAATAATATATAAAAAACAAAAAAAAAATTTTTTTTGACTCAGCTGGAATTCAATGACACGCGTACTCTAACCAATATACCACGTTTGTATATATGGTAGTGGTTTTTTCCGCATATCTCTGTTGTTTATGTACCGATTTTACTGATTTTCAATACCGATCTACTCCCGAATATTTCTGTTATTTTAATACATCACGCGGGTCCAGGCGTCAGGGGGTTTCTAAAAGTTGATTTCAACACACAAAGGACAGACGGACAGACGGATAGGGTTTAATCAACCATATTCATAAGTAGGCTGAGTGATTCAAATTCGTTGAAATGCTTCAGCTGTTATAAATTAAAACCATGGAAATATTTAAAGCACTTTTACATAAACATGAGCTATTACGTAAATATTTGCAATCGCCATATTTCTAACTGTTTTGCAATCAGTGATAAGAAATTTGCATATGAAAGCTTTTGCAAAGTCAAAGTGATCGCATATTGAATACCATTAATGCTGGAACTGTCATTAATTTCTAGGCTTCCTTTTTCGTATTGTTAGTTTTAATGATGGCATATTTTAATGATTTAAGTTACGTTTGTTAAACAAGTGATGTTGACTCACGTTATTTTCTTAAATGACAATGGGTATTTAGTGCATTTCAAAGTTAATTGCTTTTAATAATCTTTGTAGGTAGAGTGTTTTAAATCCAAAGCACTTCCTACTATATCGGCAACTTATAACAGAAATTTGAAAATACATACTGCAATTTCAAAAATAAATATTTTCAAATCAATGGTTCGAATCAAGGTATATTAAACGAGCCTCATCATCAGTGTTGCCGTTTTCACTGCGATCGCAGTTTTCCACTGCGATTTGCCCGTCGTCACTGCGTTTTTAAGTTTTTGGTAGTTTTCCCCTTTTTTTGATCAACAACGCCTTAACATGATTTACCTCAAACGTGTTTAACACGTAAGTCTGTAAAGGCTACAACACAACGAGATAAATTTGTCACCCTGTTAAAAATATAGCAGCTAGCTGGCAACATTTTCTTAAATTAAAATGTCAAAAATCCCGTTAGAAAAACATAAACAAACTATTTTGTGAAAAAAATATTTGCTTTTCAGTCCATTTAATTATTTTTTATATTGTTTCGAAATGAATGGGTTAGTTGGCGCTTAAAAAAGGGCAAAAAAGTGTTAAAAAAGTGAAAAAAATTCTTTTTTTTTTGTCCAAACGAAAACGACATTTTTTTAACTCTCGTCACTGCGCTTCACTGCGTTTTTTTGTAGATTTCACTGGGAAAAAAACTTGGTCGGCGGCAACACTGCTCATCATTCATCAGCTGCTACTTTCCATATGTAAAAATTTCATACATTCTCTCTCTTCTCCTTTAAGTTACAACTGTCAAACTTCCCAGCAAACAAATTAGAAGTAGTGCAAAGTGAAACACATTTTGAAGACTTCTAAATTAATTGTGTAAAAGCATTCATTCTAAATGACTTCCTAAACGTGAAATAATTTGTCATAAATGATGTGCTTAAAAATGAATGCAACATCATGCAAAATATCTTAAGCAATTCATGTAAACAATCAAATTCAAGTCATGAAACATCCGATGCTTTTCATCAAATATGCATGAGTTCTATGCACTTATTAGAATGGAGTGCAGCTCATTAATATATTCATGTAAACACATGATCTCATTATGACACGCTCATGTTAAAATCTTTAGTGCTTTCACCTAAATTTAATCACTTCGTCGCTATAGAAAAATCACTCTGTATTGCTATAACCTTATATAACTAAACCATGGTTCGAACCATTACTTTCCGAAACAAACATTTCATTTTTAATCAAAATGACTATTTTACCAATTAAATGTTGTTGTTTTATTTTTTTCTGCCAATTTATTTTTGAGTTTATTACAATTTTACTTACATCGTATATATGTATGTATGTGTGTGTAAATGTAGATGTCATGCATATCTATTTCAACTTATTTTGAAAAAGGTTTCCGCCAACGTTTTCATAAACAGACTCTCCTTAATTTTTGTAAGTGATTTGTGTTGATTTTTGTAAATCAAAGACTTTGTCTCTCGAATGCCGTCCTTATCATGTCAGTATTGAGACTTTTGTTTATTTGTAAATAAACAAATTACAACCAATCTGTCATCATTGTAATTGTCAAAATATGCATTCATGCAGTTTTTTTTTAATTTTCTGCATCTTATTTATTTATTTATTTATTTATTGTTTTGTATTATTGTAACATTCATTTGGCTTAATCACTGACAACACCATCGACGTCATTGTTATTATCAACATCACTGCTTTTTGATTTGCATGTTGTTTGACTTTCAGTCTGTTTTGTCTGTCCATTTAAAATTGAAAACAGCACAAAAATGATACAAAACTTGGCCAATTCATTATCTATCGTAGGAGTTGTATGTGGATGGATTGAATAAAAGTTGTTAACATTTTGTTATACATTTCTTTATTAATTTTTTGTAAAGCGTGATTTTTTAAGAGCTATGTATAAGAAAGTTTAAAAAAAAACACATAAAATTCAGAAAAATGCATTTAATCCTTATTCGAATCGATAGTACGGTCCATATAATTTAATGTTTGAAGATTATTTCATGCAAATATTGACCGTGACTGTGCCTCAAATGGTCCAACCGCTTAGTCCAATTTCGGCATAATCTTTCCAACATTTCCAATGTTGTCTTCCAATGCGTCAATTGAAGCGGGCATGTGTTTATAGACATGAGCTTTAACATAGCCCCACAAAAAAGGCGTTAAATCGCACGATCACCAATTGACCGGTCCCGAACATGTAATAAACCGTCTAGTTGAAACCACATGTCATGCAAGTCAAACTCTTGCATTTTGAGCAAAAAAAAGTTGAATATCATCTGACGTTAGCGCTCACCATTCACAGTTACGTTACGATTCGCATCATCTTTGAAGAAGTACGGTCCAATGATGCCACCAGCCCATAAACCACACCAAACTGTGACTTTTTCTGGATGCATTGGTAGCTCTTGCAATGCTTCTAACTGATCTTCACTCCAAAATCGACAATTCTGCTTATGAACGTACCCATTGAGCCAAAAATGAGCTTCGTCGCTGAACACAATTTTTCGATAAGTAGCGCGCGATGAACTTTTTAACAGAGCACGCATTTTGATAATAAAATTCAATAATTTGCAAGTGTTGTTAGTTTGTAAGACGATTCATGGTTAAATTATAGACCAAACTGAAGATGTTTGGCAGTGCGTCAGCTGTTTAAACCAGTGTTGCCAAAAAGATAATTGCTACAAAATCACCCTTTGCAACACTTACGATATTAAATGTCTTTGATTTTTAGGTGTCGCATTAACACTTCAGAAATGGAAAATTTGTAATACCGTAGATTTTTTTTATATAGGTGGTGAATTCACACTTAGGACACTGTCGTACGACTTGTCATAATTTTAAAAAATTAAAAAAAAATAGGACTTCTTATGAATACAGCAATTATCAAGTAAATTTCTTACAACCTACAACTACTACTGCGAATAGGACAACTGTGTCTTTTGATATAATCAATGTGATCGCTTGCAGTCGTTGGCATTGTTGTCATTGTTATTTTGCTCTGTGCGCGCATAGTCTTTTGTAAATCCTTTTACGATGATGATTTATATACGATGATGAATGTCATTTTGCCAATGACACAAGGCGGCAAAATTTTGTTTCAAATGGTAAAAATTCTACTCAAACACAATCGCAATATTGTATCCCATTTATTTTTATTGTTGGTTTACTTTTTTCCTAGACGTTTTCTTTGGCATCATTATACATAATGACATAATATGGCGGCGTTTGAGGATAAAAAAGACAATTATATGGTGATTATGAATAAATTTGCTGTTGTCGTTGAAACTGTCACGTACATATGCTTTAGTTTTAAAAGAAAGTAGTTTGTCAATTCAAAATGTAATTGGTTTTGATTGGCATGCATAGCGTCACCTCAAACGCAAAGCGCTTTAACCAAAAAAATATTAAAAATAGATTTTATATAAATTCTGCTTTTTTTTATTGAAATACAGACAACTTTCTTGTGTGGAGTAATTATTGCAATTTCCTAATTAGACATTATTCGGCCAAAACAATATGGTGTACAACATTAAATCTTTAATCATTGGCGTAGCTAAAAATTTTTTCTGAGAGTGGCAAAAGCTTAAACAATTTTACTGAGGGGAGGTTTAAAATCTTAAACTGAGTTAATTTTATATGTAAAAAAGCTAATTTTGTAAAATTTTTTTTTAAAAACATGCAATGCCCTCCCGCCCAGAATGGTGTAGTTACGCTAATGTTTATTATCTAGGCTACTCTAATAAAATATAATTTTTGGAATTTCTATACCGCAATCTACATAATGGTAAAGGGTATAAAAGATTTAACACGGGCGAATATACTAACTACTCTTACTTGCTTTTAAAAAAATTTTTATATAAAAAGAATATATCCAATAAATGTATGTAAATTTTACAATACAACCAATAAAATGAAACGAAAGAAAAAGAAATCCTACATTTATCCACACTTCTCCAAGTTAAGAATCCAAAAGTTGAATTTGTTATTGCAGTATTTTTTATAGTCACTGTCCATATTCAACCAGTCCTGTCCTGTGGCTTTTAGTATGACTGTGATTGGTCAACAACCAAAGACTGGTTAGTAGGAGCTCTCGGTGAAAGATCAAAAGATAACTGCTACAAAAAATGCTGTAAGCCACTAAAAATAACAAAAAAAAACAATAAAAATCCACAAAAAAAAAGAAGCAAAAGAGTTGTTATAGTGTAAAAACCTAAAGTAAAGCTGGCCATGCAACGCCATGTTCAGGTTTGTCTTTAGAAAAGTTGCAGTAAGAACGACTGAGTGGCTGAGTGCTACACAGAAGAAACAACTTAACACTTGAAATTCGTATGTATGTGTATGTAACTATTAATCAGTATGAGGAATTTGTAAAGTCTAAATTGGTTAAAAGAAGAAGAATAAGAGCTGTAAGATGTACAAACAAACAACATACAAAAGAGATTGTGCAGCTGCATGCTGCATGTACATCCAGCATATAAAATTTCAAGTTAAAAAAAACACAATTCATAAAGTGTTTAAAATTATTATTGTCAGCCATTTTGTTGGACATGACGCGTTAGCATGACTACATGCATGCGAGTTATAACACAGATTTCCAATTTACTTAACTGAAAAGCTTAATAACTTGGTTATTGTTAATTAAATCAATTATGTGTACATAAAAGTTTTAACACATTTTAATTTCGCTACAGTTTGTCTAATAGACTTGATTTATAAATAAAAGTCTTCTCTACATACAGATATTGTTTAGCTAAGCTCGCATACATACCTACATTCATACATACATATATAAATGTACATGTACGCTCATTGATATAGACTTTTTAACTTATAAATTGAATCTGTCCGACGAAGTGTTAATTAAATACCTTGTTTCAGTATCGATAATTATCCACATGATGTCATGTACTTTTCTACTCTAGACCTGATATGTTCTTTTAATAAACACTTTACAAACTTTCAGCATTTAAGTCATTTTATTATTTATGAATGTCCGTTCATATGCAGGCGTAAGTTGTGTGTTGAAGGTATTGAAAAATATTTACAACACATTGTATGTACAGTGGCTCTCATTAATATTCGGTATTTTGTTTCAGTTAAAATCCTTCATTTTAAAATAAAATTTGTTATATTTAAAAAAAATTTTATAAAATAATAAGCATATTCATAGCTATTTTCTAAGTTAAAAATTTTTTTCATATATTAAACAATTTTAATTTTAAAAATTAAAATGCTGAAATATTGCACAAATATATGCCCCATTAATATTCGGTATTTTCATCTTGCCAAAAAATGCAACCAAGTAACTTTGCAACTGTGGAAGCATTTTTGTTATAACGGTAAAAATCAACTTAATGAAAGTAAAATTAACGCGTGGTTTAAAAATTTTTGGCTTTGCAATGATTTTTTGTTTGATTTTTTGTGTATTAGAAGCAATGGGTCGTAAAGGTAAAAATACTTCATTGGAGAAAAGAGAATTGGTTATTTTTCATTACAATAATAGAAAAACGTATAAAAATATTGCAGAATTGTTAAATATGAAGCCAAATACTGTAGGTGATATTGTTCGAAGATACAAAAACGAAAGCCGTATTGAGTTTAAAAAACAAACCGGTCAGCCAAAAAAATTAACCGAAGCAGAAGAGCGCTATATTGTGAGAAAAATTAAGAATAATTCACGCTTAAGTGCTTCTAAAATAGTAAGTAAAGTTAAGGAGGAATTAAATAAGACTGTGTCTGCAGAAACAGTGCGTCGATCCATTAAAAGGCAAGGGTACAATGGCCGAGTTGCTCGTAAGAAGCCGTTTCTAAATTTAAAGAATAGGAAGTACCGTCTTAAGTTTGCAAAGGAACATATAAAAAAGGATGCTAGTTGGTGGGAAGACGTTATTTTCCTTGATGAAAGCAAATTCAACATATTTGGTAGCGATGGAAGAACAATGGTCTGGCGGAAACCCAATGAAGAATTAAAATCAAAAAACATTACTCCCACAGTAAAACATGGAGGTGGACATGTGATGGTTTGGGGCTGTATATCAGCAAAGGGAGTCGGGAAGCTAGTTTTTATTGACGAGACAATGAACAAGGATATGTACTTAAACATCTTGAGGGAAAATTTCATGCAGTCCGCCGAAAAAATGGGAATTGCTTCAACCTTCAAATTATATCAAGATAACGATCCCAAACATAAAGCCCATATTGTCCGCGAATGGTTGCTTTACAATTGTCCAAAATTTATTGATACACCCGCCTAATTCCTTGATATTAACCCCATAGAAAATTTATGGGATCATTTAGATCGCCAAGTACGTAAAAGTCCTATTTCATCCAGAAATGAGCTTAGAAAAAGACTGCAGGAAGAATGCGATAAGATCAGTGTGAACTACTTAAAAAAAATTATTTAAAATATTCCTAACCGTCTATCAGAGGTTATTAAAAATTACGGCTTCCCAACAAGATATTAGTTTTGACATAATTTTAAAGTTTATTTTAATTTCACGAAAAAAACCGAATATTAATGAGGCCTGATTTCTGTTAAGTTTTTCCTTTTTGTACTTTAATTTCTTTTTTTAATGTTTTATACTCGTAAGAATAAATTAATTTAATTTCGAGAAATATATTTTCTATGCCACAGCATAAAATTTCTGAGTTTCATTCATCTTCTTGCTAAAATTTTCGTTTAAATAACTGGAAATAAAAATACCGAATATTAATGAGAGTCACTGTATGTATATCGAACAAGTTCAGTTTCAGTTTGTCGTTCTAATAACGGTG
Organism: Phyto melanocephala; assembly: GCA_941918925.1. Classification (NCBI taxonomy): domain Eukaryota; kingdom Metazoa; phylum Arthropoda; class Insecta; order Diptera; family Rhinophoridae; genus Phyto; species Phyto melanocephala. Next base: position 176,555,438 of record OW799233.1, on the reverse strand, counting down.
TAAATGAATTTTAAATTGAGTGTGTGTTTATTTAATTGATAAATATTAATTAATTTTATATTTTACATCGTCCTATGCATGTGTTATAAAGGGTCCGCCATCTTAAGTTTTTTTTTTCAACTAGTGTTTATTTCGTGAATGGTAACACTTAGCTTATGTCTGATTTGACAGATAATAAGTTTTATCCTTCCGCTGAACGAATATGGTTGTGTATACGCTAGAACAACGCTGCGAAATATCGCGACATTACTTTGGCCGATTGTGTCAAAAAAAAATCATCTTTTCTTATGAAGCTCATTTCGATCTTGGCGGGTATGTAAACAAGCAAAATTGTCGCATTTGGGGCATAGAAAACCCGCACGCACCAGCCCCCCAGGTCCGAGCTTTAATTAAAAAATGTGTTAATAAGTTAATAATAAAATAAGTTAATAATAAAATTTATGATTTTTACAATTTAAATTTTTTACGCCAGCATTATGTAATATGACAATCTCTCTCTCTCTCTCTCTCTCACTCTCAAAAAGAAAGACGTCAAACTACATATGAAAAATATTTTGTTCTGCATTCCATAAGGATAACAAATGAATCCGTCTTGAAATTCAATTTAATAAATGATATGTTTTGTTTTGCTAAAAATACTGATTGCTTTTACTGAAGGCAGTTATCATAGAATTATGTTTCGACCAAACAACTTTTTGTGCCCACTGTAAAACATGAGCACTAAGCAATACCATTTACGTTTTAGCAACAACAATAATTTAATTGTTATTTTATAATTTATAAATTGTTGATTGAACAGAAATAATAGTGAAACCTATAATTAATTGAAATTTATTTTTTTTCCATTTAACACATTGTTTATAAATGTTAGATACTGATTTCTGTTTAAAGTTTTAGTTGAATATTTTTTCCCGCTTTTTAATTCAACATTTATTTACTCATTTAATATTTTTTTTTCACAATATAAAAAATTAAAAAAAAATCGAAAAAATATACATACTAGAGGCAATTTTGATTGCTGATTTGTTTGCATGTGTTTCAAATTAATCAATGTCAATTATTGAAATCATGTTGCATGTGTCTTCAATCATCAGTGTGATTTAACATAAAAAAATTATTGATGTTGCTGTGGTTTTATTGAAAACTTGTATAAAAATTACAAGGATTTTTTGTGGCTAAATCATTAAATAAAAAATGGTTTGTTGGTTAATTAATCAATGTAAGTAGTAAATAATTTACATTTTTATGCTTTTTTTAGCGCATAATCGAATTGAATATTTGTGATAAATAATATAATTTAAAAAATCCATGGCACAAAGAAAATTATTTAAAAACATGTAAGGGTAATATAATAATACCCTTCATTAACATGTTCACCGAAGCAGTTGTATTTTAGTGCTTATATTTCAGTTAGTTTCAAACCAATTTGTATATTTTTCTAAGAAAGACTTTTTGTGATCACGGCTTTTAAATAAGTGTCTTTAACATGACCAAAAATTATTTAAAGCAAAATATATATATTTTTCCAAATAAGTTTTGCTTATAACTTTGCCGATTATTGACCGATTTGACCAACATTGTTCACGAATATCTCTAGAAGCATAAAAAACTGATTTCGACATAGACACGAACAGACGAATAGTTCTTAATTGACTCCCCTATTCATAAGCTTTCAGAAAATAAATACTTTATGGGATCGGAAATAAATATTGTAAAAATTTCTCACGGAATGACAAACCTAAATATACCTTTGCACTCACTGTGAAGGGTATAATAGAGATAATTTCATTATACCTTATATTAAATAGTTATAGAAAAACTTGGAAGAGATTATTTTTATGAATATATTTGGGGGATTCACAATAGTGTCATAAAATCATATGTCCTATAATAATAGCATGAAAAATTAAGACAACCCCTGATAATTAAGTGTGCTATTTTGAATTTACATCAGCTGATGTAAAATAACTATAAAAACAAATATTTTCTTTCATAATGCCAAAAACAAGTGAAAAAAAAAACAAATTAATAGCCAGTTGGTGCAAAAGTACATTTTAGATGTTGTAATGGCAGACTTAAGGAAATAAACAACATTTTTCAGTTTTGCCGCAAATCAAAAATAAATTAAATTTTGTTTGATAAACAAAAAAAAAACAGCAGAGTCCTTAGCCGATCTTATTTGACGCCGCCAGTGATTTGTTATTAAAAATTAGCAACTGCGCTTAAATTTGGATGTCGGCCCGATAAAATTATACAATGAACGGCGTCGGCTTACAAAAACTATTGCGGCTTTGATTAGCCGGCTGAGCCGTTTAGCACAGGTCTCTGCTTATTAAATACGACAGCACAATAAACAGCGTACAAAGTTCTATTATTATAAGACACTTTTTGTTTGAAAAGCAACAACAACATTTTTAAACCATTGTAAAATTTTAGAACAATATGACTTGATAAGACACCTTGTGAATCACCCTAAGGTGGATTAATAATGGATTCGCCTTGCAATCACCTAATTATTTAAAACAATGCTATCAATATGGTTTTTGTCATTCAATGTGTATAACTTTTATAGATCTTTTTATAGTAACTTTTCGATAATTTTTTATAACAGCGAAGACATCATTTACGCACAAGTTTTTCTTTACGGTGTTTGCGGCAACTTCTTAAACAAGTTCTTTTCTTCATCACTTTCACTATTGAATTTACAAAAGTAGTTGTCATCACTACCAGAAAAAGAGTCGTATTCGTTTGAACTGTTATCATTTATATCAATACGAATTAAATTATCAGGTAGTGTTAACAAAACAGCTGATCTAATTTTTTGCAATATGGATGGATGGATGGTTAAAAGTTATTTACGTCACATAGTCTGCTTTTACCGCTTAAGTTTTTGAAGAAAAAACAAACAAAGCCATTTGATATTTGACACATTGGCAACTAAAGCAACAATCAAAAACCATGTTGACTTTTAAATGAAAATTTAGTTCGCTTTCATCTATAGCAATTCTAATTTCACATTTTGAATGAATATTTGCTGTTTTTCGATCGTAAAATGTAAATGCATCCATGTTGATTCTGGCAGCTAAAATCCGTTGTATATTGTACAGCAAACCCGCCACAATTAAAAAAAGAGGATTCCCCTTATTTTTCTTTACATCATAATTATTTCATTGTTAGCAAATATTCCACAAAACTAATAAAAAAATAGTCATGCAATTTTTGCCAGATTATTGCTGTGGACATACGCCATAAAAAATTAGGTTGATGTAAAAATTTTCTAAAAGATTTCTTCATTGTCGTAGCTAAATTTTATTTCTGGGGGCGGCAAGAGCCTAAAAATTCGTTTTTTGAAAAGGGGGAAAAAGTCTTAAACTGAGTTAATGTTATCATTTGGTTGTGGTGTCTCATTTCATGCACATAACTATTTAGTTAAGTCCATGAATTTTTTAAAAATTTTCCGATTATAGAGACCATATCGAAAATTTCTTTTATATAAAATACACTGTGCAACAAAAATAAACTTTTTACTTTTATAAAATACATATTTATTTTGAATATAAAAATGTTATATTTTACATCGATATGTGTGTCTGATATGTAAAAATATCCTTGAAAGAATTTTTCCTGCATTACCTTTGAAAATGCAAATGATTAAGCTCCTAACCACAGTTTTAATTTACTCATCACATCCACTTACACCTTTAACGAATAGTCTCTATTTTAATTAAATTAAATGAAGAAATAAATTTTCCATTAAGTCACCAACTTTTACTATTGTAAATCATACAACAAAATTTACATTAACAATAACTATCTATCTATGTATGTATGTATGTGAATACATAAACAACTACTACACATTTGTTTAAAATAATAATAAAAGAAAAACAATTTTAATCTAACTTGCCCTCATTTGTCTTGACACTATTAACACCATTCAGCCATGTTTGTTTAGGTGTTTCTTTTCGGCATTAATTTTTCAATAACTTCCCTTGTGATCCAATTTAAATTGTGTTTTTATACAAACAATTTCCAAAGTCCTTTTTCAGTTTAAACTACCACCGTTGAAAACAGTAACAATAAAAAATGTAAACCCCTACTACTTTGCAGTATTTGTGACAATTATTTGTTTTTATGTGTTTGTGTGTGTGTGTTTATTTGTTTTTTTAATAAAATTTATTCAAGCGTTTGATGTCCTTAAAAATTGAATTTACACCACCACACTGACACTAAAAGCGTCATTGTCGTAATCCAATGAAAATGGCGTTTTCTGTTGTTTGACATTATTTTTAACACCAAACAAACATACGAACGAGCGAACGACCTAATGACAAATAGGAAAACCTGACTGGCATTTAAAAATTAAGTCCTTTTTTTTAAATTATGGGGTTTAAAAGAATTGAGTCTCTTAAATGTTGAATAAAATTTTTTGTAATTCACTTATTTAATCTGACCAAATTTTTTCGAAGTTAAAAAAATGCTGCGTAATGTGTTTGCTTTTATGACAGGTCACTGGTTATGATCTCATATAATTATTATAAAAATAAAATTCTTCCTGATCTCATTTAATAGCGTACTTTAAACCTGATCTTCTGCAAAAGATTTTTATTCTACTAAAGGGCCTATTTCTACATACAGACGGGTAAGGATAGGGGAATGGAATAGGCTCAAAAATCTATATAATTAGACAATAAGAAACGCGACGCTTTAATAATAATCTTTCCACAATAATAAAAAAGAAAAAGAAAATTCCTAATAAAGAAATTGTTGATCCAATTATAGAAATAATATTTCAAGTTGTATAAGCATCTGGGTAAAACCTGACTGCAGGTGTATCAGAACATTTTCCAATGGAGAAATTTCCACCAATTTTTAAATAATTATTTTTTAATAATCTTTAACTGGCTAAATAGCGATTTGACGCCGGGTATTTCTAATATTTTTATACTAGACACGAGTCTTGGCGAAATCGGGGGGCTTCAAAGAACTAATTTAATAAAAAAAAAACAAAAAAACAACGGGCAATGTTCAATTAACTCCACTATTCATAATCATTCAGAAAATATGGCGTCGGAAATGAATATTGTTAACTTATATAACCTTATATAACCTTACACTTTGTACAAGCTCCACAAAAAATAGTCTTAAAATTTTAAATACACGACCGGTGGCCAATGAATTTGTCCTTTATGATAAATAATGCGATTTTCGAACTTTTCTTTCCAAAGAACAATTGTTTTCCTTGATGAGTGGCTAGTGAGATCATCCTGTTGAAGTTGTTTTTTTATCGCTAAACAAACACCTGTACTTCACCAAAAGCTTCGGACCGTGTTGCTGTAGCGATTTTCATTAACTATTGAAACTTTAAATTTGGACATCCATTGCTAGATATCAATATGGGTATTCTTCCATAAAAGACAATAATCCATAAAATAAAAAAATAAATTTATTTTTGTTTCATAAAAAAAGGAAAATGTTATTTGAAGAACTTATCCTACCATATCCATGACAATGTTGTTAAACTATTTCAGGAAAAATGTATGTAATCCTACTAGACGGACTCTTTTTATGCACAACACCAAAAACAGTACGTACTTTGTACTGTTTTTATGAATATTTTTTATTAAACAATAACATTTCTCTACTTTAATATTTGATAAACAAATTTTTATCAGTGTAAAAAAAAACCTAAGATAATTTGAAACACTCTGTAATAGTTAATAAAGCACATCGCTTGTTAACAACGTTGTTACTGTTTTTTTTTTAATTCACATTTTTTGAAAAAACAGAAAATTCATGATTGATAAAACTTCAACTTTACAATATTTTGAGTTACATTTAAACATTACGGTTAGATAAATTTGATATACTCTTATAAGGTTATAGTTTATTTAAAAAATTATTTTTAGAAATGGATGGAGAAAAAATCATTTCCGACGAATCTTTATCAGATAGCTCAACTGCGGATGTAAGCAAAGGAAGGTAATCGACGTAAAAATTAATTTAAAGAGATTTGGAAAAACCACTTCAGCTGGCGTGCAAGAGCTAATGAAGAAAAAATGTCTATCAGTAAAATAAATAGTTATGATTTCTTAAAAAAGGTACTGTTTTTTTTCTTTATTGACTGCTTTTTTATCGTGAGTGTACTGTTTTTTCGAATTTCAAATCTGGCTACCCTAATTCCTACACGCAAAGAAAAAATATGGTTGAATTGTATGATTATGATTAAAACATATATTGGTTACCAGTTATCATTAATATGTTTAATTAAAGTATCATTCAATAATCATATATATGACTACAATTGAAATCGACAATCTTTGCTTTTTTACTGCAAATTATTTCTTTTGCTGTAACATTCACATATTGATTGTACTTACTTACCTTTCTAATTGCAATTTTTATATCAATATTTTTCTTTTAACTTTTCTTGTTGATTTTCAAGTTTCTTAAATTTTTTCAAAAGTTTCGTTTATTTCTTTGACATTTCAAACTATTAAAATGATAAAAATTTATTCAGCAAGAAGATGAACAGTTTAAGTCAAATTATTATATCATAGTTTGATTGCTTTCTAATCATACTATTGTCTCACATAGTATTTAATGATTATTTGTAATTTTAAATGCTTTTGAATATAATGTTATTTTTGTAATAACTATTTTTTTAATCATACTATTTTTAATGGCAATCATAGCGAAATTTATACGAAGTGTAAACATTATATGATAAAACTCATATAAACACTTGATTATCGTGACAAAATATATGATGAAATAAATTTAACTATTACTTGTTTTCGGCAATCAAATATTGGTATAAATAATATAATATGACCATCGTAATCATGGTTTTTCTTTGCGTGTATGTTCTTTTCATTTTTTGTAAAGGTTATGGAAGGATACATTTTTAAAGGAAATTTTTCCTATTTTTTGTACCTACTAGCAAGCAAAATAAATTTTTTATTATTAAAAACAGATTTTTTTTTTATATAATAACTGTACAAAATATTAAACAAATTTTTATTATATGTATATCCACCAAAAATTTTAAGTCCTTTATAACAAACTAAAATATTCAAATATGGAGAACTGAGTACGTAGCTGGCCATTTCTAATTATGTATTTTCCCTAAATATTTGCCCAACAATACTGTGTGTCATAACTACTTTTTGACAAGCCATCGATTTGTTAAGAAAACTAACGATTTTTTTGCCCACAAGAAATTTAATCTTTTGAACTAATCTGCCGAAATGTTATGCTCTCGTTCAAGCATAGTTGTCATTTGTTTGATAAACGATGTCATCATTAAAAAAATTGTTTTTTCATAAATGTGTAGCACAGCAACAAAATACCGTGGAGCATAATTGTGACGTTATTCTCCAACATTTTGTGCAAACAAATCGGTACTTCGTCAACTGTAGCGTAAAGTTTTGTTATGCAACCAATAGTGAATTCATTCCTTTAAGTCTTCAAAATTCTTTTTAAGACCAAAAATTCGTGTCTCACTCTCTTAAACAAGGCAAGTGGAAAATAACCGCAAAAATAATGTTTATTTCGGGGATGATTTCGTTTTATGTTTAATAGACTTATTTATTTTTGTTGTTGTTGCGCTGTGATTTTTAGCGGCAAATGATGTTTTCTTTTTTTGCAATAGATAACGCACACAATAGTCTATTATTCTTGCGCCTGAAAGCGTTTAATGCGAATAAATGATGTGACAATTACGTTTCGTTTTAGCATTTAATAACGTTTAATAGTGACAAATACAAAACGGCATTGAAGTTAAATTACAGGCACATTTATTTATGTTAAGCATTTTAACGCCTTCCAAACAGATGCTGTTGTTGAATACTAAGCTGATGTTGGTTTTAGTTTAACAATTCTTTTCTTCTTCTTCTTTTTTAAGGGAAAAAGGGAAATATTTTTAACTAATTTGTGATAACTATGTTTTGTCTAAAAACATTACAAGGAGTTTGTAAAATTTTTTAAAATTCTTAAATTTGAAGAGAAATTTTTGGATAAATTTTGTATAAAACAAGTAACAGTGCTATATTCGGCCGTGCCGAATCTTATATACCCTTCACAACGTGTAGTCATGCAATAACAATTGTTTGTATCACCATTCATCCCATATAAAATACGTGCATATGTATATACTGGTTAGAATATATGTGGCATCGAATCCCAGCTGAGCCAAAAAAAAATTTATTTTATTTAATATATTATTTATATTTTATTATTTTTTTATATTTTTTTTAAATTTTTTAAAAAAATTTTTTTTTTAATTTTTTTTAAATTTTTTTTTGTAGTTTTTTTTATTATTATACCCTTCACCTGTGGTGCACAGGGGTATATATAGCTTTGTCATTCCGTTTGTAATTTCTACAATTTTCATTTCCGACCCCATAAAGTATATATTTTCTGAAAGCTTATGAATAGAGGAGTCGATTAAGCCCTGACCGTCTGTCCGTGTGTTGGTTGAAATCAACTTTTAGAAGCAACTATATGTTCCTCAGATCTGTACATGGTATCAATCTCTTGGAAATATCCAGGAATGAATCGCTATTGAAATTCAGCACAATCGCCCTATAACTTTCTGAGATATGAGCAAAAAACCACGACCACCTCGTTTTTTTCACAATTACAACAACAACATACATACATACATACATACATACATGTAAAAAACATACCAAACAAAAAAAATTACAAAAAAAAAATATTAAAAATAAGAAAAAAATAATAAAACGAAACTACAAAAAAAAAAATTTTAAAAAAATTTAAAAAAAAATTTAAAAAAATTTTTTAAAAAAATTTAAAAAAAATATAAAAAAAAATAATAAAATATAAATAATATATTAAATAAAATAAAATAAAATTTTTTTGGCTCAGCTGGGATTCGATGCCACATTTATTCTAACGTGTACGTATGCACGTATTTTATATGGGATGAATGGTGATACACACAATTGTTATTGCATGACTACACGTTGTGAAGGGTATATAAGATTCGGCACGGCCGAATATAGCGCTCTTACTTGTTTTTTTCTTATTTTTAATATTTTTTTTTTTGTAATTTTTTTTGTTTGGTATGTTTTTTACATGTATGTATGTATGTATGTATGTATGTTGTTGTTGTAATTGTGAAAAAAAACGAGGTGGTCGTGGTTTTTTGCTCATATCTCAGAAAGTTATGGAGCGATTGTGCTGAATTTCAATAGCGATTCATTCCTGGATATTTCCAAGAGATTGATACCATGTACAGATCTGAGGAACATATAGTTGCTTCTAAAAGTTGATTTCAACCAGCACACGGACAGACGGGCAGACGGACAGACGGTCAGGGCTTAATCGACTCCTCTATTCATAAGCTTTCAGAAAATATATACTTTATGGGATCGGAAATGAAAATTGAAGAAATAACAAACGGAATGGCAAAGCTATATATACCCTTGTGCACCACAGGTGAAGGGTATAAAAATATTAGAAATATTTGAACATTTTATGCTTCTCGTTAGTACCAAGATAAACTGTGTCAGTCACTGCAATTCACTGCAATTGACGTTACCGCGCTTTGTTCGTTGTGTTAATCAACAAAAAAAATTTATTAGGTGTACAGTTGGAGTATCTTTCACTTATTCCACTTAATAATAAGACAGCTCTCACACGCACAAATTAAAGTTCCAAACTGTTTAGTTTTTTGGTGAGTGAGGATGGGATACTGGGATGGTAGTACAGTCCCTCTTTCTCTTTCAACAACAAAATCAAGAGATTCACAGCTCTTACATGTTCAAATTAAAGTTTGCAAACTTTTGATTATGAGTGTTTAAAAGAGAATATGGGAGAGTACAGAGAGTGTTTATCCACTTAATCAAGGCTGACTTTTATCTGAGTAATGCAGTAAATAAACGAAACTGTCGATTCTGGTGCAAAGAAAATCCACAAATTATTTATGAAAAACTATTACATTCACCTAAATTGACAGTTTGGTGCAGTTTTTGGTCTGGTGGACTCATCGGTCCATACTTCTTTCAAAATGAAGCTGGTAACACCGTTACTGTCAATATTAAACGTGCCATTCATGAGATACGACTTGATTTAGTGGAAAAAGTGTTCGAAAATTAGGTTCATCGAATTCGTTCAAGCAAAAGAAGTCGCGGAGGCCATTTGAATGACGTTTTAATTAGAACTAAATTGTATCGGTTGTACTTCATATTATCTAAAAAAATTTTGAATTTCTTTAGCAATAAGTGTGTGTTTTTTTAAGAAATCATATCACTCGTATTAAAAAACCTCAGACTCAGATGATAATATAGACAGACACACAAGTTCAAATTTATCAAATTAAAATTTTAGTGTCTGAGTACTAAAGAAAGTTTAAAAAATATTCAAGTAAATTTGTCAAACTAAAATATGAACGAGTAAGAGCCGTGTTTCAAAATTAAATTTGTGCGTGTTGGAGTTGTCTCATTGAACCGTATTGTGTAAAAAGTAAAGTTATTTTTGTTTTAAAAATGTCGAAATTTGTGCAAACAAAGCATCATGTGCTTGTTGCTTTATATATTTAATTTAAAAAAGAGTGCCGCTGAAGCACACCAAAGCTTATGATGAATGTGTTTAATCGGTTTTAAAGTGCGAGAAATGGCTTATGCTGTTCAAAAGTAATGATTTTGACACGGAAGACAAAGATCACCCAGAACGTTTTAAGACTAAGAAGCGGAGGCCTTACTCCCTTAAGATTGTTGTCAAATTTAAAAAGAGCTTATGATTTTATTGGCAGCTACTTAAGCAGCAATTTTAAAATGTTTTCGAGGAGCAGGATTCACCCAAAAGCAGGGAAATTGGGTACTATACTAATTGTAGGCTTGACACCATGAAAGACGTTTTTGTATGCTACATGAAATGTGCATGACTCTATAAAAAAAATGTTTTTACACCGAATAATTGCTTGTGATAAAACATTGATCCATTACGATAACCTCAAGCATAAAAAATCAATTGTGAAGTCGGCTCAATCAGCTGAATCAACTCTAAAGCCAAATATCCTTGGCATTGTATTTGTTAGGACTAGAAGAGTTTTATGTATTACGAGCTGTTCAAATCTGACCATATCATAACAGGAATCTTGTACCGAAGGCAACCGATTCGTTTAAAGCGGGCATTGGTCGAAAAACGACCAGAAAGAAGGGTTTTGATACCGTTATAATGAATCATGATCACACTTGGCCAGAATGCTCTCTCTGAGATATGCTTCACTTCAGAGCAGTGTTTCTGACCTTAAAAAAATGACCAGTTTGTTTTTTTTGGCACGAATGCGTATGTTGTTAGAAAGATTTAAAAAGGTCATAGCTAACTTTACAACGATTTCACCATTTTACACAAATTCATCATGACAGTTTTTTTTATTTGACCTCTATATTATTAAAAGAAAGAAATAACTTTTGTCTACCAAGCCTGAACTTGGTTGCCACGTCATTGTTTTGGCAACTTTTTTAATACACAGAATAAGGTATTGCGAGAAACGTTTTAAATGTGACTTAATGAATCCGTTGCACAAAAGCTTATTATAGAAATGAAAATTCTGGAAAAAGAAAGATTGTATGATAATTCATATGGCAGCTTAGATTTTAGGGATACATTTTTCAAAATAAGTGAAACCTGCTGCGGAAAACTCTATTTTTGGGCAAAAATTTCATCCGAAGCAAAAATTGCAATTCACCTTATAAAAATCACATATTTCTTTGTTATATACGGTCAAGGCATATTTATTGATCAGGTAGTCTTTATTCGTCAGCTGATTATTTTTTTCTTCATTTATTTTTAATTTCAACTGTCAAAGTCCATAGATGAAAAAACAATTTTCTCTCTTCTCTTATTTATTTTAAATGCCAAACTTCATATTAAAAAATATAAAACAAAAATTTTATTTTTGAACTGCGGTTACCTGATGAATTAATATGCCTTGTATACAGTTTTAAAAAAAATGTCTGATCTGAAAAATATTTTCAATAAATTCCTAATTTTCAAAAAATATTCGATTAATTCTTAATTAAATTTTATTCGAAATGTTATTGAATTTTCTGCCATTGATTTAAGTTTGCAAATTTGTGTAACTTCAAAGTGCTCACTGTATTGTAAAAGTGCAATATTGCATTAACGCCAGCCCAGCAACACCCAGCAACAGAAGCGGCGGCACCAGTTACAAGATGCGTGACAATTTAATGAGACTCCGTTTTTAGTGTCAATCGAGAAGAAATTCTCAAGTATTTTCGTTCGCCTTTAGCAACATGTTGAATAATTAGCAATATTTGTTTAAAAGGTTGCGCTCCATCAGCAATGACACACAGAACGCAAATTCATGTGATATTTTGTAGAAAAATATATTAAAAATTTGTTTTTGTTGCATTCTTAATTTACGTTATGTAAATGTGTGTGTGTGTGTGTGTGTGTGTATGTACCATTGTTGTGTGCTTTAAATGTTGGGCGCTAATTGTCTTTACATCCTTGAGTTGATGACTTTTAATTAAGTATTACAAATTTAAATGTTTGTGTATTTAATCGAAAAGATTTTAATTCAATTTATTTTCGCTAGAGAAAAACTAATTAAAGAGATTAAATGCGACTAAAACACAATTGGGGCGACATGCTCGAGATGAGTTGTCATTTACAGTTAAAGATTTTCAAAGAAGTGTTTTGTGATCTCTTGTTCTATATTTTAAAATATGTATGTTGTTTTGTAGCAAATGTTTTTGAGTTTAAGACAGTTTTCATCACATGTTGAAAATATGTATATGTTTTAATTTCAAAATTTTTGTTTTCTATGCTACCAACAATATTTATGCAAAAAGTTGTTTATTTTAGAAAAGCTTAAAATAGTACTTGTATTGAAATTTTTTATATAAACTGGATAATGAATGAATATGTAAGAAGAAATTTATTAGCAAATTTCGTTATACATGTTAATGAGATTCTTCGCCTATAAATTATTTGATTTGATTCCGGTTTCGGTTCCAATATAATTCGATAAGCGAAATGCTTGTACATTATTTCCAAATTTTCTTAATAACTTCGGCGATATTAAAATAAAAATCAAGACTGATTTTTTTTGGCAATATGCTACATATCTATGACTTGGAGCTAAAAGGGCCAATGTCACTTTTTTTGCTCTTTTAAGTTAATCATTGCATTAGATTTGTTTTCTTGCTCTATTTCATTACGGATAACAGCTAAAGTCATACTTAACCCAGAACAGCTTCATAAATAAAATGCTGACCAATGTCACTATGAAAACACCTATAAAAGTTAAAGTTCAATTGCAATTTTCTCAAAAGTAAATATTTTGACTTTGGCCCTTTTAGCTCCACAGCCACAGATATATCCTTACCAAAACGACCCATACTTTATTAAAATCGGTTTATACATTTTAACTCTCTTTACAATAATGTGTAGGCATCTTTTTTTTTACTGTTAAAGGTACTGTCTTACTGTCCAGTGGCAAAAATTTCGATTGCAAAATCGATGATTCGATTTACACAAGTAAAATAGTAGTCCAGACCATCTTATATAAGGCGTGTTTTTCTAGACGTTAAGAACTTCCGAAAGAGATAACTGTAAAATTGTCACACTAATAAAGTTTGCTAAATTTTGTTCGGTATACAAACGAAGTATACTTACTTAGGAGAATAGCACGAGAACAACGTTTACAAATCGTGAAAATTTATTTTAAAAATTCGCGTCCTGTTCGTCAAGTTTTAATTGTACTCATAAGCATCTATCCCAGCAGGTGCTCAATTCTCGTTATGTGAAATGAAAAATTGTTGTGTGCAATATAATGTGGTGTCACCACACCCTTTACTATAAAAAAACTTTTTCATTTTACAGTGTCACAGAACGAGAATTGGCCCCGGGTAATACGCAATACTGAGGGTTGACTCATGACCACATTAATTCTTTTGTATAATATTTTTCCAAATCGAATTCGTTTCGTGCGCACATACGAAGCCATCGCCGGTATTGACGCGATTGTGACAGGAGACTCGAAATTATATATCCGACGCCTGTCTCAGCAACTCGCTTTCGTAATTTTTTTATTCCTCATGTCATTGCAAATTATTTGTTTCAACAAGTGAGTGATTGAAGCCAACATTTGATGCCTGAAATCCAGTTTCTTTCCTTTATTTATTCCACTTGGAAACATAGGGATTCTACAATCAAATTCCAACTAATTCTGTCATTACAAGATGTTTTAATTTTATCAAAGGATGTGTCTGCTTTCTTAAGTTCATCTGAAATCTACGCCATGTATTTTTTGGATGACCGGAGCGCCAATTTCCTTGGAGATTCCATTCTATGTTGGCTCTTGTAATGCTACCAAAAGGCTTACGGAGAATATAAGCTATCTATCTCCATTTTCTTGTTGTTAATTAAAGAACTATTGGTTCATTCTTTGTTAGCCTCCAGAGCTCTGTGCTTGATATTTTATTTGACCAAAATATTCTACAAATTATTCGTAGACACTTGTCTACAATTACTTAAAGTCTCTGTGCTATGGTGTTTGTCATCAGCCAAGTTTCGATTCTATAAAAAGTGTAGATATTACGCAAGAATTGAATAGGCGGATCTTCGTGTTTCTGATATTTGTGGGGCCCGCCACGTCTTGTTTAGGCGACCAAATTCTAACCTTGCCTTTTTAAGTCTATTAGACACATCTTTCTCCACATCACCATCGATTGACGTCATGCATCCCAGATAACAAAAATGTTCCAAAAAAATTAATCAGCTGGTTTTGTATTTTAAATTGGTTATCTGTGATGTTCTTTACTCGCTTTTAATGAGTTGAAATAGTAGTACAAAATTCGGCAGCTAGAATGACGTTCGTACGGCGCATTAGCGAACACCATATACCAGAAATTTATTTTAGATAAGAAATGACATAAATTTTTGGGTTTGTTTTATTTTATTAAAAAATAGGTTTCATACCTCATAAACTGCTTTCACTTGTGCACATAGTAAGCGAGACACTACAGTGTTCGTTCAATGAACAGTATTATCAAACATACACTGTAAGTTGGCAGTATGCAGCTTGAATACAAAGACATTTTGAGCACTACATCACACACATCATTATCGAGATGTGATGTGGTATGAAGTTTTCAGCGTTCTGTACGTTCACTTCTTGACATTATTGGTAAATATACTCTGGCAAATCATCACAGATACATTAACGCTTGAGCAATACTCTAAATCTCTTATCTGAGTTTACTTTGAAAATCATTAGTCATCAGTTTGATCTGATGTTTTATCGCAAAAGTGTGTTCATGTTTAAATAAAAGAAATTTCCTCAGATGGAGTGACACCAATCCAAGCTAAACCCTACGCCATTACATTCAGAAAATGCAACGCTTAGTGCGGTTTTCACGTTGGTTGTATCATCGGATGTTAAAGCAGTTCACGATCAATGGTTTTATGACTAAAAATATTGCTGATATGGAATCGAATAAGATGTGATCTCATCATGCTATATGGAGACGGTAACCATCGATTTATTGAAATCAAAATTTAGCAATAAGTTGATTTGGCCTACAGACTCGTTGGATTTGACCAGTCTTTATTATTGTACAAGTAAGTGAAGTTATTGGCCTTTGCTGACAAACCATCAAAAATTGGCCGCCAAGGCCAATGACATGCCGCCAGCAATGCTCGAAAAACAGGCCCAAAATGAGACGTCTAAAATGCGCTTTAAAAAGAACAGCCACGGTGGCCATATGCCCTAAATCATTTTCAAATGAAATTGCCATGTGTTAATTGATTTTTCTAAAAAAAATTGTTTGATTAAAATTAACTTTTTTGTGTTACCTTATAAAATTCCACACTATTGTTCCTGTACGGTTTGATATAAATAGACATGATATCGACTTGCGCCTTAATATGTAAGATAAGCACCACTGCGTGAATACCAAATTAAAATTCTTAATTTTTAAAATCAACAAGAAACAAAAACAAATCATAAAGTTCCAATAAAAGTCACTATGACAATTAAAATCAATTAAAAATTTTACAAAAATTAATTGAAAATTAATAAAAACTTGTTAAATTCCAATTTAGCTAACAAGAGGCAACAATTGTTATGAACAAAATATAGATTATTTAACTAAATCTATACATAAATACATATTTCAATTAAAAATTCTATTAAGTGGTCATGTGTTTGACTAAATGTTTTTCGTATTTATAAGAGTTCCTAACGAAATTAAACAGATCATAAAATTCTTGAAAATTTTCATTTGAGCATGACATTCTCATACAGACATGGGCGGCGATTATTTAAATCATCATTCATTATCAGAGTGGCATGATCGTCCAACAACAATGAATTCAAACGTATTTGCTTAAAAAATTTGTACATTTTTGGTTGTGCTTTTGCACATCCGGGAAAAATTTATGGGAATTTTAAATTTCTACTAATTGGATTGTCAGCTCAAATGGAACGTTTCACATTAAAGTTTTTTTTTAATATAAATTTTTTAAACAAAATAAGTTTTATATGTTTATATGTGTGCGTATGTGTATTCCTCTTATAAAGATCATGATATGAACAACAGCTAATGAATACTGGAGCCATGGGCAGCCATGTGAAAGTGCATCTATAAATCAAACATCCATCATTTAATTGATAACCATTTTTCGCTTCCTTTATTTAAAGCAAAAATCAATGTAAGTGTTGCGTTTTAAAAACCGTCTAACAACTTGTAAGTTATTGCATTTTTTTTTGTACATAATGTAAATTTGTTTCAAACATAACAACAGTTATGTTGAAAATAATTTTACACTAGCGGAATTAACTCTTGGTAGCATTTTTGCAATTAGTGCAAACATGCACTAATTTTTTGCTACCAACCGTGAGTGCATTTTTCATGTGTTTTGCAAACTTATGACAACAGCTGATTTTTTAAGTGTTTAAGAAACAACAAATCTTTTTTTAATAAGTAAGATTATGTATTTCAATATTTTCCGAAAAGAAAATTAATTAATATAAACAGTTTCTTGAGATCACTTTTCTTAATAAGCTACCCAATGTGGTAGCGAAATATCGGAAAATAAAATTGAAACTATTTTTTATTAAGAAAAGTGATCTCAAGCTCAATAGAAGAAACTGTTTATATAAATTAAAAGATCGAAAACATTCATTTATTATATAAAATTAATTAATTTTAAATAAATTACAATGCCTAAAACAACGCAAAAATATAATATCATAAATTTTTTGGTAAAAAATGCCATGGATGAAATTGAATTTGTAAAGATTTTAAATCCTGGAAGTAAGTAAATTTTGTTTTTGTTGTGCAACTTGTGTGACATTACTTTGCACTGGTTTTTCGCTGTGCACATTGGCTCTAGTGATGCAAAATGCGCTTTAATATAATTTGTTTTTGTAATCGTGCAAAAGTTAAATTGTTTTCTAGACTTGCACGGTCTGCACGACTTGCAAGGGTAGTTTGCTTCAAAGAGTGAGTTTCGTTACTATGTCCAAATTAGTGTGTAAATATTGAGTCACAAGCAACAGCTTTTTTAACGAATAAAATCGCTAAAAACGTCGACGCAAAAAGTATCTAAGCAAAGTCGGCAACTAGCGCTCTCAGCCTTTGACTTTGTTCTCTGAATTTTTATATAGTTTACAAAAATAATTGCACACGTCAACATGTGCAAATTTACGATAATTTGCATTTGGGCAATACTAAAACCGGTGACGTCAATATCTTTAATAACTTTAAAATAATTCATTAACAATTTTGCATCAACTAAAAATGAAAAATATCAATTAATGCAACTTTAAACATTTATTTTTTTAAAAGTTTATTTGAAGTTAGGTCCAAAACTAGAAGCCGTTCACTTAATTTTTTTTTTATAATTCTTATTTCGTTTTTAAAACACTTTAAGTGTAACTAATAATATTTTCGAGAATGGCGATTGCTGAGTTAGCTGATGCCTTATAGATGGCCACTGATTTCTTTTTATTTTCAATAAAATGTGTCATTTAATTAACATAAAACGCTCATAAAAACGAATTCTCTTAGTCCATACAAGCAATGAGTTATTTCGATTTATAAAATCATCCCTATTTGTAAGCGAGCGTAGTACATGCCTGCAATGACATCACCGTGTTAGAATAGTGGGTTTAAATGCGAGTACTAAATTGTTAGTAGTGAAGAAATTTCAACTCATTATTTAGTCATAAGAAGGAGATGGAAAGGATTTATATTTGTTTATCCTTAAATTGCTTATGGTGTTGAACCTCCAGAACGTGAACATTTTTTAGAATTATGCTACTGACCTAAACCAGATGCTGCAGCTATAAAGGAAGATTAAACGAATTTCTTAAGGGTGTCCCAAACAAAGTGATAGATTTAAATTCGCCTGGACTTTCGCAATAAGGTGTTGACAATACTTCAAAGCATTTTGGTAGTTGAAAGTTGCTAAATTTGGGTAAAAAAAACTATTCTAGAATATAGAACATCACGCTATTACTTTGGTGGCCAAGGAATTTTTATCATTTTCACATACAGAACACGACTGCTGACAAAACTGAGTATAAACAGTGCAAGAAACTGTAATTTTATTCAGTTTCAGATTTCGACTAAGCAGTTCCATGTCACTTTTTTACTATATTTTTATTACACTTTGAATATTTTTTCATTATTGTATGCGTATTTGAAAACATGAAAAGTTGAGTGGTGAATTTTTTTTTAATTTCTTTATACTTGCAATTATATTTTAACATATGTATATGAACAATTTTATTATACCAAAATATTGTTCACGAAATTTCTTCCAGTGCACTCTAAATACGCTCAAAACTCCACACAGTTTTTGAAACTGCCTCTCTTTGTGATTAAGAATGATCTAAAGGGAGCATTAATTAAACAATTCAGGCAAACCAGAGTTTCGTAATTTGAAAGAAAATATCTAGCAGTGCATGAGAGATGACTAAAAGTTCGAAATTATTAGTTCAGCATTCCAGATACGGACTGTATTTTTTAGACAACATATACGTGTCATGCTTCCAAATATAAATTGAAAGAAAAACTTAAACCTTATGACCTTTGATTAAAATCATTTGGGGGATTCACAATAGTGTCATAAAATCATATGTCCTATAATAATGGCATGAAAAATTAAGACTATTGTAAACAACCCCTCATAATTAAGTGTGCTATTTTGAATTTAAATCAGTTTCGGTTTTGGCTAAATTAAAATATTTTTTAATTCTAATCCATGAATTTATCGAATTAGATCTTACCACAATAATTTCCATTTTTCTGTTTTGCCGCAAATCACAAATAAATTAAATTTTGTTTGATAAACAAAAACAGCAGAGTCCTTAGCTGATCTTATTTGACGCCGCCAGTAATTTGTTATCAAAAATTAGCAACTGCGCCTAAATTTGGATGTCGGCCCGATAAAATTATACACTGAACGGCTACGGCTTACAAAAACTAATGCGGCTTGGATTAGCCGGCTGAGCCGTTTAGCACGGGTCTCTGCTTATTAAATACGACAGCACAATAAACATAGCGTACAAAGTTCTATTATTATAAGCCACATTTTGTTTGAAAAGCAACAACAACATTTTTAAACCATTGTAAAATTTTAGAACAATATGACATGATAAGACACCTTGTGAATCACCCAATTATATTTCATTTCATTAGGTTATAACCAAGAATGGTAACCCTAACTTTGGGCCTAATACGTCATTTAAAGGGAAACCATGCGCATGGCATAATCATTATTTCTATCATTCTTGGTTATTAGTATGTCGGCGCATCGAAGGGAGATATTTAAGCATAAACGATATTAAGTCAAATTGTTTGCAAAAATGTCCGCCAATAATATTTACCTATGTGACATTAATGTATTGTCTCGTGGGTTATTTCATGCAAAATCCTGTCCTGTATACTTTACAATTTTGTGAAACGATTTATTTATTAAAAAAGAAATTTCACATTTAGCTGTTATTAATTTACAATTAAATAAAACTTTCAGCTTTATTATATCAATCAAATATGTATGTGTATGTTATGTATGTATGTTTTTATGTAAATATGTCTAAGCGCATTGACTGAGTGTTAAGTATTTTTGTTAAACTGTCAATTTTTAATAAAAACTTATGACACATTTCTTAGAATTCCCCAATTTTATATTTTTTTTATATTATTTTTCTTAAATTTTGTATGTTTATTTTGTTTCGTTTCGGTCTGTCTGTCAGTCAGTCTGGGTGTTTTGGGTTGGTGACTGAATTTGTAACGCTTCGTTGCCGCATGGTTGTTGCTTTTTTAGCTTGTTTTGGTGTCATTGTTATGAGTCTTTTATAAGCATCTCATATTTAAATAAAATATTTTAAGCAGTCAAATTATTTGACTCACAGCCGTATTTCTTCTTTGTTTTTGTATAAAAAACCACAAAAACAAAAATATTAAAACTTGTAATTGGGGGGTAAAAAATTGTTTCTTTCAAAGAAGATGAAATCATTAATAATAAGCTGTTAATTATTGTGAAATTTAAGCTTATAGTTAAAGACTTAGTAAACTATTGCAAAATAATAAATTTATATGTACAGGGTGCGGCTAAAGTAATTATAAGATGAGAAAAAAAAAATTTTAACTTTTTTGCTTACGAATATTTAATTTTTTTCTCTTTCAGGAATTAAACTTCGGAGAATATATAAAAATGGAAAGATCTAATATTGATCTTCTATTATTTGAAAATAATCGTTCGATAATTAATACTCAACGTGCATACAGATGATTTCATGGTGTACAGACTGTTCCTACGGGTGCAACCACTCGTTCGTTGATGGATAATTTTTCTGAATTTGGGACTGTCGGAGATTCAGGCCGTATGGGCAGACCTTCAAATGACAGAAAATCCAGAGACATCAAAGAGAAGTCGATCTGCTCAGTTGCTGCATCTTTCTGATTGTATTTTTCGGCCTTATGAAATCAAACAATTCCAAAAACTAAATCCTGAGAACTTCACTTTGCGTTTGAAATATGATAGAGCAGTTATAAATCTCGTTGATCAAAATTGATGGTATACGACAATAAACACTCAACAAAGTTTTGAATAATGCTATAAGAGAGCACATTTTTGCGTTAAAAATAACGCTTCTCATATAACTGACCATATTTTTCATAATTATTGTAAAAAAATAACATAAAATAAACTCTATTTTAATTATTAAATTTTTTATTATTTTTCGTTACAATTAATATTTTTTTAAATAACAAATCATATAGTCACTTTAGCCGCACCCTGTAGAATATACACACATGATTACATGGATACGTGATCTTTGTATGAAATATTAACAAAATTTAATATACATGTTTAGTAAAAACACTAAATCAGTAAACACATACTAGAAATTTTGAATCAGATAAAATAAATATATAAAAGTTACCTAAAAGCCAAGCTGGTGATAAATTTTGAAAAACCTGGTCATTCAACTTCGATTTAAAAAAGTATAAACAAATATTTAAAAACCGAATAATGTAACTGGAATAATAACATTGTGTTAAACTAATCATTCCTTTAATATTGTTCATAGAACCAAATCCGTATTTGTATATCTGACTATGGTGCTGTTAATTAATTAGAATGGCAACATTGTTATGCTGACAAAAATATCCACCATCTTTGCAAGCGGAATTGTTTTATTCTCTAAATACTTTTTTTCGAAATTGGATTTAAGAAGTCACAACACTTACATACCAAATATTTTTGCTTAATAAATTTTACAACTTAAATTTCTGAGAAGACATAGTTGGTGTATTCATAAAAAGTGGTAAGTGATGTATTATCATAATGTCATAATTCGGGGGGGTGCTTTAATACCATGTGAGATAAGGCCATGATGGCCTTATTGCTCAATTGAATGGGAGATAAAGCCATAATGGCCTTATTGCCCAATCATTGAGAGGTAAGGCCATATTTAAAATTTTGCGAAATGAGAGATAAAGCCATATTTTTTTCGCAAATGAGAGATAAAGCCATATTTTTCAGAATATTGTTATAATTATTTTTATAATTAATTAATTTTTATTCTTGTGACGCACGCAGGAAAACTTTATTCAGCGAAGCCACCTGCCGCGTCCAACTGGAGGAGAAAACCCGTAAGCACGGCCGCAGGCCGCCACGCGGAAAAACTTTAGTATGCGAAGCCAGATTCCAATAATAATAACATTCTGTAAAAAAATGTCTTCTCGAAGACACTAAAGTTAAGTATTGTTATCTGGCCTCGCATACTAAAGTTTTTCCGCGTGGCGGCCTGCGGCCGTGCTTACGGGTTTTCTCCTTCAGTTAAACGCGACAGGTGGCTTCGCTGAGTAAAGTTTTCCTGGGTGCGTCACAAGAATAAAAAAATGTCTTTTTTCGGAAACAGTAAAGTTAAGTATTGAAATCTGGCCTCGCATACTAAAGTTATTTCATATGAAATAACTCCCAAATATTGGGGGTTGTTTCGTGTTCGCTTTGGGGTTTATTTCATTTATTTTTGGATGTTATTTCATTCACTGTTTTTGGGTGTTATTTCCAATTTTTTGGGGTTTACTTCATTGGGGATTGTTTCCTGGGCGTTATTTCATTGGGGGGCTTTTCGTGGAGCCTTTGGGACTTTTAAATTATGAAATAATCTCCAATGAAATAACACCCAACAAGTTTTTAAAATTCGGGGCTTGTTTCATAGCGTGTATAATTTAGGTGATATTTCATTTTGTATTCGGGGGTTACTTCATTTTTAAAGCTTTTAGTTTTTGGGGGTGTTTGTAAATAAATTATATAAAAATAGGCCTTTTACAAGAAAACTTTTAGCCTGTAAATATATTACAATATATTTACAATATCTTTTCAAATACATAAATGATAGCGTTCTGGATTTGGATGGTGCGACCTTCGTGACATACTACGAAATTTGTCTACGGACGGTTGTTGGTTCCACTTCTGCTAAGCAGTGAGGAGGTACATAATAACAATGTGTAACCATTTACACATACAACGCATATTTTCTCCATCTTGATTTCATGAGCAACCATTTTGCTTTTTTTTACCATTTCTTACGTATAATGTATTAAGTTTATTATTTATGTATGTACATGAAAATAATTTTTTGGTAGTTGTGTTTCAAAAATAAATATTTTGGAAATATTAAGCAATTGTTTGTCCATACTTCCTCACATCTCCATTACAGAAAATTACTGCCTTCTTTACAATATTGTAACTATTATAACGTCTCCCATGAGTTTAATTTTTAAGCCATTCGAAAGTTTTAGGATAGCACGTTGGTGGCTGATCTGATATAGCTTCCATCGTATAAGGGAAAATAATTGCACTGGACTTAGTCCACTTACAAAACCAAAAGTAGTCACTATTAAACGAACTTTGTTTGTTCTTTCACCAAAAAAAATTTATTATGAATGCTGGCACACTTTCGAAGTTGCATAGGTATATCCTTATTATGAAGAAGACACCTGCGGGCCTCCACACGATTTATATCAATAAATTTGCGATTTTGCTGTTGGTCCATATTGACTTCATGAAATCCTTAATGAAACTGACTCTTTTATGAATTTTGGGCATAATTTCATTTTTTTTGCTGATGGGGTTTATTTCATTGGGGGTTATTTCATTTTCATCATTTCATATGAAATAACTCCCAAATATTGGGGGTTGTTTCGTTTTCGCTTTAGGGTTTATTTCATTTATTTTTCGGTGTTATTTCATTCATTGTTTTTGGGTGTTATTTCCAAATTTTCGGGGTTTACTTCATTGGGGATTGTTTCCTGAGCGTTATTTCATTGGGGGGGCTTTTCGTGGAGCCATTGTTTACTGTGTAAACCAAATTGTATCAACTTATCGGAAGACGCAAATGATGACTACCTTAAATGTAGTTTTGATATTTGTGAGATATTCAGATCGTATGTGGCAATGGAACGGTTTACTTCTCAAGAACACAGTACACATGACCTTTATCTTTTGCCGAATAATACTTCAGTGATTTCAAGGCAAGGCGATCTTTCATCTAAATAGATACAAAATATAACAAAATTCTCTTCCGGGGAACTGAAGATCATTCCAGGGAAGCGTTTACTTCCACACAAAAATCACTGCATTTTTGCTGGAGGTGCCATTGGGCTTGGAAACACTTGCAAGGCATAAACAGTCAAAAGTAATGAGCTTCTCTTACCGCAAATTGAAGAATTGAAGCTGTATGGCAAGCAGAGCGTAAAAGGACTCAGATTATGGAGAATGCCTTTCCACGTCACGTTATGTCCTATTATCCTTGATTTTGCTGAAAAATATTAAACATAAAATTGGAAAACACCATAAAAGAACTTAGGGTGGAGCCTCTGGGCCACCCTGTAGGTATGTGCGTACACAGTAAAAAAGGTCGAGTTTTTCGAAGCACTAATAAAAAAAGTATTACTTTGATAAAGTATTTAGTGCGAAGTGAATAAATTAATGAGAGTTTTTACAAATTAATTAATTACAAGTGCAAACATTCTTTCCTAACTACCTGCAAGGCCGATCATTTACATACTTCAATAGGCTTTGAAAATCGTTCGTTTTACGCCAAAAAAAAGTTACGCTTCATAGCGGAAACTCGCCGTATAAATTTCAAGGCATTCGGCAGATTTTTTTTTCTTAAAGACATGCTTCAAACGAATCACTATTTTTTATTGGTTATCTATAGCTTAAATATTGTTATTTGTCGATAAATGTTCCTTAAACTAGAAAATCTAAATTAAGCCTTTGCACACACAACACAACACACATTAACAATATGCATGTATTTACTTTAATATAAATTAAAAAGTAACATTTGGTCATTTAAAATTTTGAAAAACCACAATCCAAAAACCTCCTAATGGAAGTCATCATCATCATTATTATGTTGGGCCAGTAAATCAGCCATTTGGTTAAATAAACAATTTTAAACGCTCCTAAATGTCCAACACATGATACATTACGCAACGTGTGTGAAATTTTGCGGTCAAAAGACAAATACTCACACTCGTATAGAATATTTAAGGATAATTTTATAAACATCCATAAAAAAACGAAAATTACTTTTAATATTGCGGAAAATCCTTTAATTTCCTGTTTTTTATTTTAAACAAAAGAAGTCATCATAAAAACGACAGCAGACAACGAATTAAGTGAATTTACAAAAGGATATGAAAAAAAAGAAAGAAAGGGGTTACTTTCTCCGGCTGCTATTTCTCTAAAGGTGTAAAAAGGAAAATAAACATTAAAAAGTTATAAAAAAAAAGGAAGAAAATTGTTTGATTTTGTTGTTCAAACCATTAATTATATAAAAAGTTATTTGATAGAGGTAGAAGGAAACAAAGAATTTACTATTAGTATTTCCTTACTTAACCTTGCCAATAGAATATTACGTACCAACTGAAAATCTCTGGATAATGGTGACATATATTTTTTACCATTAAAAGTGAGATAACTGTTTATAGAAGGAATACTACTCTGATATATTATTGACACCATGTGCTTAATGTCACAACTCCTGTTCATGCGCTTAATCCAAGCGAAGTTCAAATATTTCTAACGATTTTCCTGATATACGGTCTATTTAAATAAAATCCCCAAAGTATAAATAACGGTATTCCAACATGATCGAAATAAGAAAATTCTTATCAGAATTTCTATACAAATAGCACAGTGAATTCAAACGATTGAGTTTAATTTGGAACACTATTAAATGTTTAATTTGCACTCTGGCCTTGATAAAAAATTTCAACTCCTAATTTCATGTAACTGATCGGGTTGCTAGAGCGACTTTACCATAGCCTATTACAGAAATTTCTGGAGTTGCCAAGTTGAAAGAATTGATTGACACAAGCTTGCTTGAGTATGATTACCATCTTGTCCGTAAAAGTTATTCATGACTCAGAAGTGAACCACAAGTCCTTTATCGACCATGTTAATAGTCTAAGACTTATTGTAGAAAAAATTGGTTGAATTATTTCGAATATCTGTGGCCATTTGACAAAACATCTTGTTTTAAATTTACAAATTTTTTAAGAGACCAAAACAGGAAACAAGATAGTAAAAACATAAATATAATTTGATGTGATAGTTCTTATTCTACTGGGTGTTTTCTATAGCAGTATTGAACTTTAAGTTGGCAACACTCTTTTATATTGGCGGACATTTTTTCAGCTGTCAAGTGATTAATGTTTAGTTTGGCATTTCAGCATTAAGAGACTGACGCATGAATAGCAAAGCGTAGATTTGGTAAATGGGCCCAAAACAAGACCGAAGTGTTTCCCGATTTTTGAAGTTTATTGCAAAATGATGAAGCTCACTTTTGTCTGAATGGATACTTCTGTAAACAAAACTTGCAGTGATGCTAATCACCAAGTGTATATTGAAAAACTGTTACATCCAGAAAAACTATCTGTTTGGTGTTGTTTAGGGGCTGGTGGCATAATCGGTCAAATGCTGGTCAGAAAGTCAATGGGTTATCGTTTATCAATTGAACAACCATTTTGTGCAGGAGCTGTGGTTCCAAAAAGATGGCGCAACATGTCACACAGCTTGTGCCACAATTTATTTATTGAAGAAATCGTTTGGTAACCGAATAGTTTAAAGTTTCAGACCCTTGAATTAGCCTACAAGATCGTGGGATTTGACTTTTTTATTTTTTTGTCCTACAAGCTTTGAATGATCCCTGGTATTTGAACGGTTACAAATTGCAAATCTATGGATTAAAGTTACACACTAATTAGAATTTTTTGAACTTAGGTCACTAATGCACTTTTTTAAAAAGAAATTTTGATAAATTGCAACAACCTCATGTATTTCTATCGCCAAAAATAATTCCATAGAAATATAATTTAGTAAATTATTCGGGATATACTTCCAACTAAAGTTTCAATATTTTTTTTGGTTCTTGGGTTTTAGCTGGTCTATACGTATTTTACGGGTGATTATACCAGATTGTCAGTAGACCTTTTACATAAATTCTCGGTTGCCACTTATACACATTAAGTGTTAACCAACGGTTAGCCAAATGTTAAATCGATTAGAAAAATAAAATACTTTAAATAGGAACAAAAATATTGGTTGGGTTTTTACGGAAGTTTTTTGTAGTTTTTTCTTATTTTTGAATTCTCATTTTGTCAATGAGAATTTAAAAATAAAACTCTTAACATTTAAAAACTTTTTTAAGAATTTTGGAAAAAAGTATACTGATGATCAGGTATAAGAACCAGTGAAATGCATATAGACCACCTTAAAGCCAACACCCAAATAAAAGCTACTATAGAAAACTTTGTGGAATATAAGGATTAATTTAAAATAATAAGGATTTTATTATTATTTATAGAAAATGAAATCGCAGGTTTACTGCAAATCAAATCCACTATGCTATAGTGACCTCCGAATATTAATTTACTGCATCGAAAGAAAATATTTTCATAAAGTGGCGCAGCAACCCAAGTTTTTTTATATTAAATTTGTATTAAAAAAAATATATATATCCCGAGTAATATATTGCATGTGTTTACGAATTCGTTTCAAAGGACCATCATACATTCTTAGGCATTCACCTTAAAATGACTGCCCTTGTGTGGCGTGTTAAATTGAGATAATCCCCATTAAACTCATCAGCAAATAAACAAATAAACTGTTAACATCATAATTCTTAATGTCTACAAATGGTTAGTTGTTTTCTACTTCTTCTTTTTTATGTAATAAATTACTAAAAAACTACAACAAACAATAAAAACAAATTACATTAAATACAAGTTAAAAATACAAGTATTAAAACCATAAAACAAAGTATGACTGGCGGTAATGCTTCAAAGCAATTTAATGTCAGATGTTGCTGCTGGTTCTCATCCCGATAGTGGCGGGCAGCGGCACACGTTAACAAATTTAACTCATTCAGTCAAATCTAACAAAATGTGGTGGATTTTTACAAAAAAATAAATGTTTATCATGAATGTAGTAGTACTAGTTACTCATGTTTGTCACGGTGAATTGAGAATGAATTGTAACTTAATTTAGAAAGAAATAAAGAAATATTGTTTTTCTTTTTTTTTTTTTTGTTGGTGTGTTTTCAAAACTAAGGAACACCCAGAAGCCGAATTTGCTATGACTAGGATGAGAGGTGTTGTTGTGTCTTTACACTACATGCCAAACAAAAAATAAAATTTTTAAGTTTTTGGGTAAAAATTGTAACAAATTTTTCACATAATTTAATGTTTTCACTCAACGCTCAACCAGAAAAAAGAAATCGTTTAACAAAGCATTTGAAATAATTGAGTTGGTTAATTAACAAAAAAAAAAAGGAATAAAAAGTTGTAACTAATAATGGTACACAACTATTCTTTTGTAATAACAAATAAATGGAGTTTGATTAAAGAAGAAGACGAAACGAAACCAAAGGCACACGTTGGCGATTATAAATAAATTTCTCTAGTTTTTTTTAAGGCCATTAACAAACAATTTCTTTAATATTTCTATTGTTTTTAATACAAATAAGTTTTACTCGCTTTTTGTACTCTTTAGGTTTTCGGCAAGACACAATAAAGTAGGGAAATTATTCCCATTAATACGCATATTAACAATGGCGTTCGTTTAAAGAGAATTGTTATTTATAAAAATAATAATAATTTATTGTAATTAGCGTTAATTATTTTAAAAGCAGTGCTACACAACAATGTACTGAATTCAATATACTGTAGGGTAAATCACAAATAGAGTGTGTGTTTGTTACAAATAAAAACATGGCAAATGGCATTCTTTGGGAAGTTCTTAATCCTATAGTACACGAAATGCAAAAAGCCACATGCACATGTGGGTCTGATGTCACTAAAATGTTCAGCACTTTGGTTACATTTTTATACCCGCCACCAAAAAAATGGTGGGGTTATATTCATTTTGTCATCCCGTTTGTAACACATCGAAATATCCATTAAACACCCCATTAAGTATATATATTCTGAATCGGGTTTTCATATTATGACGATCTAGCTATGTTCGTCTGTTGAAAGCACGATACAGGTCGCACCGAAAAAGTTAGGTGGCTCAAATTTTGCCAGAATCTTTCTTACACACAAGGTTTTTTGGGTATTGAAAATGGGCCAAATCGGAATATTAGAAAGAGAGTTATAGCTCGTAATACCAGAGTAGGTCAAAAAAACCGTGTCCTTCCAACATCGAAAAAAATGGACATGTGTATAAAGGCTTCATTAGTCTTTACTTTCTGTTGTCGTTCTGTGACGTGCCGTTCTGTTGTTTAATTTTTGCGGTTACTTCTTCTGTAAAAAATCATCTGCCTTTATTTACAAGGTGATCTTACAAAAACAAGCTTATTATATTTTTTGTTTATTTTTCTCGTTAAAGTCCATACATAAAAAAAAAAATTTGTAGTGTCAGATTTCATCTATAAGCAAACAGAGTCTCTATGTTGTAGCCACCCTTAAAATATAGGTACCCAAATATTAGCTGTTTCTCTCTTAATGGCCGTCACTTAACGTTGAATTCTATTTTCTACAGGTTCGTCCGCAACGGCACGGAAAGTTACAGAACAACTAACGACTTATACACATTTTCTATTTAACAGAATGAAGTCAGCTGATTCGGAACGGAACAGAAAGTAAAGACTAATTCTGCCTTAAATGCATTAACGTAGAGTCATTAAACTTCGAATATATTTCCTTAGTAAAAACACTGAAAATTTTTAAAATCTGTGAATTAGGAAAGGAGTTATAGAGTTATGTAGGAAAAATTATACCACACAGTGTAGTTTTCGGTATATTTAAAATTTAAAACCTAAGAAAACTGACAAAATTAGGTAGATACGAATTAGATACGATTCTAAAATTTCGCGAACGTTGCTTTTTGATTAAAGGCTTTGTTCTTACGGAAAATAAATGTGACACGCCTACTTTTACGCCAACCTCCCATATAACGTTTTATTTCAAATTCATATACTTTCTCTATGAATAAAGATTTTGGAATAATAAAGGAATGCATTGAAATATCTAAGTTGTACTAATTAGCAAAAGCAACTTCTACACGCCTACTATAACGCCCATTTATTACGTCATCTACTGTTAAAACCTATAAAATTAAAAGTATGATGATGAAATTTGCTACAGATATCCTTTTAGTCAATGTCATTGTTAGTCAGAAATTTTAGGTAAACGCGCCCATTTTAACGCCTACCTCCCATATAACGGCTTATCTCAAATTCATATAATTACTCAATGAATAGAGATTTTGAAATTATAAAGGACTATATTGAAATATCTAAGTTGTTTTCATTAGCTAAAACTATATTGACACGCCTTTTTTAACGCTCATTTTCATTGAAAGGCTAAATTTACGAAAACAGGCTTTACTCTCCTTGTATTAGAGATGAGCGCGTATTTCATCAGTTCGCTGAATTTTCTACTAATTCTGATTTTTACTCAAAGAACCGTGGAATCACATAAAATAATTCATTTGATTCTTAATTAATTTCTTTACTATGGACACTAGAAAATTTTGATCCTTTTCCGAGTTGTAAAAAGGGAATATTTATATTTCTCATTTATATGGAAACTTCTATGACATTCATTTAACACTACATAACACTGACATAAATTGAGCCAACTGATCTGGCACCTCTGTTTTCATTTCAGCTCAGTTTGTTATGTTATTTTATCCTGAATCTCCAAGTAGCAATATTTATTGCCGCAATTGACATATTTGATTACGTCCATAGAAATTTTAAATCCACATTAAAAATAACACCTTTAATTTACTTACCCTGTTTAATACAAAATTTTTCTATATAAAAACCGCAAAGAGACCAACTCTTAGTTAATATTTGTTATTTTATTTTTTACTTAAATTTAATTGTTTCTAATGCACATAACTTTTTGTTACAAACATACGCACACCTTTTTGATAAATTAATTTCTCATTTGTTACCCTGTGCCCTCCATTCATTTTGTTTTTTGACACATTGAATCACATAAAAATGGAGTGATTCTATATTTTCTGTTTTTTTTTCTTAATTGTAAATAATTGGTTTGATTTTGATGTGGTGTGGTGTGGCGTTGCCGTTCAAGTTCTATTTTTTAAATTGACTCACCTGTAATTGCATTTGTTCCCATGTCAATTTTAGTTGAATTATAAACCAGTGTGTAACAGCAATTGATTACATTTAATTAGAATATAATCGAATTGAGTCATTGTGTGTTTGGTTGTTTAGTGTCTACGTAGAGGAGTTTTCCCATGAAGGAGGAATTATCTAGGGCGGCAAAGTCGATTGCAATAGATTTACTACGTTTTTTTTAAACTAATAAATACAACATTGTATTTAATGGTTAAGTAATATAAAAGCATTCATATCGATTTCTTGTTGCCGCTATCTTTACGATTTAAGAAAGACTAATTTTCATCGTATTTTTTGAGAAAAAAAATTGAAAATCACACAGTTTTTAACTCATATTTGAATTTGCGTAAAGGCTGCATACTATGGAAGATAAATTTGTCATATTTCTCTTATCGCGTTTTGTTTAACTTCTCGTAGCCCATCGAAAAATGTTTCGAAGGCATAAAATTGTTTACATCGTAACAACTTATGTCTTCTATTCTGTTTTTTATTTCAGGAGAATAATGTATTTCACTTGAAATATTTTCTTATATTTCTCTCCTACTTCTTGTTGTATTTTTAAGCAGTGCGTCAAGCGAAGGCATGATTTAGCTGCTTCTGGTAGGGATGAAATTAGAGCAAAAAAGATACTTACTAAGTGGGACATTGCATATAATAATCATGTCTTCTATAAGCGCTCTCGAAAGAAGGACACTAATACACTAAGTAAGCGATTCAAGTAGGGGTTTTTGGTTAAAAAGTTTTTTGTTGGGCGCAGTTGATTTTAAACTGCAAAAACTTATTAATAATTAAAATAAAAAGTAGGAAGAGTCAAACTATGCGCTACCTCTGCGTTCTCTTCGCTACAAACTTTGCATGTCTGTCTGTCTGTCGGTCGCCCTCTTTCGATTTATCCAGTGCGAAATGGGATTTAGCAGTATATGTAAGTTTTGCGTACATTTTAGTTGAATTTTAGACCAGGTATTTTGCCTTCACAATGAAATATTAAGATTCAAAACTGTAGGTAGCCAGTATCATAAGAAAGGTTTCACATACCCTGCAGGCTTTTTTTACATGCGTTTTGAGGATTTTGTTTGTCTTTGGGTTTATATGTTTTGTGAGAAATTCTCATCGTCATGATAATCTCGGTATTTTTGTCGCAATCTTTGTTTGATCCCCATTTGAATTAACACCCAGAGTTTTCGGTGTTGCACCCGTTACAACTCTTTTTCGGTTTCGCATTTTTGATAATTGATAGATGTATTTCGTTAGCTGTTTTAGAGGCATGTTTTTTTTATCACCTCAAATGAGAAATAAATTTCATCTATCAAGTAGTCCTTTATTGTTTGTTTCATGCAGTCAGAAATATTATTGGTTTTCAATTTATCGATCATTATAGCCTTAAGGCCATGACTGACTATCCTACAAAGTCAACGCGATTATGTCAAATAAAAATCTAATAGAGTTCTGTCCTACACGAGAAAATCGCCAGAAAATGTGTGATTGAATGCCACACTGTCATACAAAAAAGATGCAAAAGCAATTTTTGTGTACAAGCTGGTCTACAAAAAGCAACTCTGATCGCATAGAAACTACTATTTTATGAAAATTTCCAGAAGATTATTAAATCGGACACACTTGTCAAAAATATGTCGCACATGTACATTTTCTGAACACACATACAATTTTTGACATATCGAACGACTAAATCTGATAGTCAGTCATGGCCGTTAACCGTTAGTTTGCTTTTTATAATGTTCCGGAATTCCACTGAATCACTGTGTTGTGATCAGGAAGACAGAAATGGATATCAGTCTATAATTTAACTCAAAATGGATTTTTTTAGGGTTTCATTTACCGACAGGTTTAGCACCTTCACAAGGTTGTCTGATCTGGTAACTCTATTGTTCTTTGTACCCTGATTTTTTACTTTTCTATTAAGAAATAGACTAAACCCTCAATTATATATGAATTTTCTTTAAAGCATGGTTCTTGTTGAAAATGTTATCGTGGAAATGTTAGGTTAGGTTGAAAAGGAGAGGCACTAAAATCCCAAAACCCACTACAGGTATACACTTGTGCCCAATTGGCATGTTGTGCGCCAAGATGAATTTCAATAGAATAGTTAGAATAGGAAGAGAATAGAAGCAAAAGAGACGCAGACCAGTCCAGAGTCTCTGGAGGGAATTGAACTCGCAACCCCCAAAGTAGCAGACCAGCACATTACTGACTTGTCCACCGGGGCACCCTATATGGAAATGTTACTAAATAAAACTACCTCAGTTGGCGTTAAGAAAATCCACCAACAGATTCTACATTCAGAAAAATTTATGACGGAGAGAATGTTACCATCAACTAAGAGTGGTGTAGAGTTAGAATTACTTTTTTGCATGGGATATTTGTATAAAATGGCGTTATTTTTTTGAATTATCCAGATAATTGGACACCAAGATCGTGTGCTTTTGTGCCATGGGAATATATTATCTGGTGACAAGGATGGCATTAGTTTATGCTAACATATATTCACTATATTCATATGACTTCAAGACTATTGCCGTAATATGGCACAAAATTTACCTTCCAGAATGTGCCCACCGGACGCGGCTTTCACATATCTAAAATCATATTCAATCTTTAAAGGCATGAAGTTATTTCTATAATAAAATAAATTATTTATAAATTCATTTATTCCATTTTAAACATAAAACTAAAAGTCACACAGGAACACGGTCGAATACTTTCTTGTTTGATTAAACAGCTCTGGGACATGTCGAATATTTCTATACAAATTCATCGTGGCAATGGCAATTGTAAATTACAAAGAAAAAAATTATTTATTTTTCATTATGGTAACAATAAGCATTTTAACAAATAATTAAATAAAAAAATAATTCAATCGAATTGAATTGGCTTACCTCCAACAGGAATCCATTTTCTTTGTTAGTGAATTATTCTAGCGGTAGACATTCGAAATGGCGCAATTTGCTTGTAATGTTCTTTGACATTTCTTTTCTTTCATGTTTTATTTACAACCTCAATTAATATTGTAAGTAAAGTTAAGCACAGACTTAAAACTATTTAATTTTTATTGATGAAAAATCAATCCTACCGAAATCCAAAAAAAATAAAAGAAAAACAAAAAATAATTGTTTACCTGCCTCCTTTGGAAGGCCCTTCGTTTTTGTTTGTATTCTTCTTCCTTGTGTTCGGTACTAATAAATCGACTGTGTGAATTTTCATAAATTTTTGCGTGCAACAAAATGATGTATATTGTGGCTTGTTGTTTTTGTTATTGTGTGTGCGTATAATCTAAGGTGCTAAGAAGGTGTTGTTCTTTAGCGCCTTTGCTTCAAAGGATAATTACACCTTATCCAATAAACGAGAAAGCCGCAGCTTGATGCCTTTGTGTGATGTCGTCATCGTAGTCGTCTTCTTTTTATGTATTTATCTCCTTACAAAACTGAGTGAGTGCGTTCTTCGCCTGTGTGTATCAAAAAATAATGAAATTCAATATCGGCAAAAGAAAACAGAAACAAAAATAAATCGAAAAATCTTTTAAAACAATATACCACATATTATTATTTGTGTTGTGTTGCAAAAAACCAAAAAAAAATTAAAGAAAAGACACAGTGGACTACTTTACTCATTTACACAGTCACTTTAGGCCTGTCTAAGGTCATATTCAGGGGATAATGAATGAAAATAGAAATGGATTTTTGCCAATAAAAAAAATTTAAGTACAAGAGTTTGATGAAGCCGCCACCGCCAAAGACGCAGTAACTCAAAAAAAAAAAATACTGCAACATTTGAGGTTAAATTGATAAAAGGTTGTGTGTGTGTGTGTTGGGTTGCGCTATAAATCTGCCGTAGCTGCAGAGCCTAAGATTAGAACACGTGTTGAACACAATCATCACAACCGTCAGAAATAATCAACCAAGCAATAGCAAAAAGTAGGAGTATTTTCAGCCTTAAATCATACAGACAACAATAGCAAAGAATAAACTATAATTTAATTGCCTTTTAAATGCCCACATCTCGTCTAGTTTAGTGCAAGTATGTGTACGCTGGCAACATTCAATTTATTTTGACAAATGACATTGCAATAGAACGTTTTAAATCAAATTCTGTTTTTATTCTTGTTCTTAAAATCGCCAGAGGTGGTCTTTAACAATGATGCTGGCTGGTTGTTACAAACTTTAATTCATTCCATAAATACTAACGTACGAATACACAAGAAGTTTCATTTTGTACTGCCTTCATATTTTGCTAATAGTTGCCGCCACCGATCAAGCGACTGATCTCTCCTAAATAATTGCATAATATAGGGCGCCACAGCTTCGTGTTTAAATTTTTATTTACTTAAGATCAAGCAAATAAAACGCACGTACAAACGTGTTCTGTACCTCCTCCTTCTTTATCTGTTTTAAGCATTTTGGCATTTGTTCCTACTCTTAAGACGGTAATTCATGAATGAATGAACGGACGGAATGAATGCATTCTTCTGTGCTGCATCGATTATGCCAGAAATGTGTATAATATCAGCAAAATCAACTAAGTACATGGAGAGAAAAGAAATTGCTTTAATTTTAAGAATTTTTGTTTGTTATTACGCCCAGAAAACAGAAAATTGAATTTAATGCCAATCGAATGGATCAGTTCTTGCAACCGAACTTTTGCTTTGTGTTTACAAAATTTCTATTGCAAGAATCAAAGTTTCTCAGTGCTAAAAATGCAATTCTAACACCACTATCACAACTAAACTATACTATTGGCAACAACTCTGGTACTTACAACTGATACGGGTTTCTATGTGTAAGCATTCCTTAAACATCAATTTGTTTCAAAATTGTCTTTACATGTATAATTTATAGAAAGCTTTAGAAATTTTAAGAGACTGTTATCGTATGTTTGTGTATCGATATTTACTGATTTCTTTTTCAACTTTGTTGCCTAAAGAACGTTTCATCATTTCAGGCTTTCTACACCCAAAAAACGAAAACTCCAATTCATTGCTAATCGAATGGTTTAGTTATTTCAGAGGAATTTTTTTTTTGTGGTTATAAAATTTCTATTGCAAGAATCATAATTTCATAGTGCAGACTACATTGATATTCCGAAACTTTGCGATTGGCAACAATTGTGGTTCTCACAACCAATACTGTTTTCTCTGTGTATAAGTTTTTAAAATTATCTCAATATAATGGGCAATTTTATTATAGTCTTTGGATAGATTAGGTTGAAAAAGAGGGGCGTTCCATAGACCACGTAAACACGTATGCCCGTGTCCGCTTTTTATCGATAACACACAAAAAACTTTGACGTTTTAAGATTTTTCTTATAATGGCTAAGCTCTCTGCTCTTATTAAAATTTTCTATGATAACATACACGCAAAGGAAAACAATGGTGACGACATGATCACAACGGTCATATTATAGTTTCTATAACAAGTAGTTATTACTTTTATATTGTTTTATCATAAATCTTGTCACAATAATCAAGTGTTTGTTTAAATTAAATCATTTAATGTTCCTTAAACATTCGATTTGGTTGTCCTTTAAAAATAATATGATTTACAAAACTATGATGAGATAAACAGTATGATATCTTTTGTATTCAAAACTGCAAATAACCATAAATTAATAGGTGAAACAATAATATAACAATGAAGCTGTTCTGGGTTAAGTATGACTTTAGCTGTTTAACCATAATGGAATAGAGCAAGAAAACCAATCTAATGCAATGATTAACTCAAAAGAGCAAAAAAGTGACATTGGCCCTTTTAGCTCCAAGCTACAGATATAAAGGTAAGTCAAAAACTAAGAGAAAAAAAAACAAGTAAGAGCGCTATATTCGGCCGTGACGAATCTTATATACCCTTCACAACGTGTAGTCATGCAATAACAGTGG
This sequence comes from Phyto melanocephala, assembly GCA_941918925.1. NCBI lineage: Eukaryota > Metazoa > Arthropoda > Insecta > Diptera > Rhinophoridae > Phyto > Phyto melanocephala. Next base: position 176,518,362 of record OW799233.1, on the reverse strand, counting down.
GTTGTGTCACCATTCATCCCATATGAAATACGTACATTCATATAAAAACATACATATATAAAAACGTCCCATTGTAAAATTATAAATTCACGTATGTATGTTAAAAAAACAAAAAAAAAAAATAAAAAAAAAATTTAAAAAAAAAATTTTTTGGCTCAGCTGGGATTCGATGCCACGTTTTCTCTAACCAGTATATACGTTTCTATGTATGTATGTTGTTGTTGTAATGTTGTTTTTGTGAAAAAAAAAATCGAGGTGGTCGTGGATTTTTGCTTATATCTCAGTTGTTTATGCACCGATGTTTCTAATTTTCAATACCGATCTACTCCCGAATATTTCTGATATTTTAATACCTTACCCGGGTCTAACCAATGTCGGTGGGCTTTAAAAAGTTGATTTCAACATACACACGGACAGACGGTCAGACGGACAGACTGACAGAGCTTAATCGACTCCCCTATTCATAAGCTTTCAGAAAATATATACTTTATGGGGTCGGAAATGAAAATTGTAGAAATTTCACACGGATTGACAAACCTATATATACCCTTTTTCACTGTGTGAAGGGTATAAAAATAATTTACTTTAGGAAGGAGCAAAAATATTCGATTTCATTTGTAATCATAGCATTATATGTACCTCAAGTAATTATAGTAATGATAACTGCAATCATTATATGTTTCAACTACAATCATACAATTTAATCATAGAATGTTGCTAGCAGATTATGATTACCACAACCATATTTTTCTTTGCGTGTACTTGCCGTCTTTTCTAAAATCTTACAAAGGCAGTAAAGAGCAAGTGTCATAGGGGATTTAATAACATAACTTTAATTTTATGATATGCAAAACATTTAAAAGTTTCGTGTCTTAATTATAATATTTTTTTTTGTTGTAGATTTTTGTTTGTATTACGCCTTTCGCGCAGCGTAATTTATTTTAGATTATTGATTTTTAATTATTTATTTTATTGTTGTACTTAAATGTTTTATTTTTATTCTGGCTCAAAATCATTTTAATACTAAATTTCTCATTCATTTCATATGAAGAAATTAATTTTTATTTGTGATAATGAAAGCATATACTGGAAAAGTAAGTTTTTATCCCGACATCAGCCGAGTGAAATGCATTTTCGAAACCAGCTATTAAACTACACAAACAATTTGTTTAAGGATTATTTTTTCTTTATTATTTTCCATTAATTTTCATAATGCGTTATGGTTTGTTAATGTGCAATTAAATATTAAGCAGGCGTTCGACGGACAAACATATAAAATTATAAAATTAATCATAAATTTCAAATAAAGGGAAAACTTTATTGAAATTTTTTTCTTTCAACACGAAATTTTGATCAAACAATTATTTTTGCCAATTTAACATAAATCGATAACTTCTTAAACGAATTATTGAAAATTGAGCTTAAGTTTTCATGTGTTTCTTACAGTGTATCCTTTTTACAGGCTAATTTTAAACTAACAAATCAAATCATAATATTCTTCAGCATAACAACCATCAAACACTTTAAACACCACCTTCTAGGTATCTAAAACTTTATTTTTTTGCTACATTTGCCAAGATATCGTTTGGCTAAAAATAAAAACCAAATCTTTCCAATAGACTCTGTCATACACTACTGCATCTTTTGCCACTTCTTTGGCGATCGATTACCTACAGCAGCGTTTCAACATTGGAAACGTGATGTGATGCTGGACTGGTTGTTTGCTTGTGGCCCCACTTTTTTTTAAATTGTCTTTTACATTCGTTCGCTTCCTAACCAACGTCATCTTCGTCGTTGTCTGCTGGATTATCGTTTAGGATTAATAATGATGTAGAGCGCAGCAAATCTCAAACTTTGCCATTTTACTCCATGTTGCTCAATGGTGTTGTATGAAATTGTTTGTGTCTTGTGTTTGTTGTTCCATTTCTTTGTGGCACACGATTGCTTTTGCTTGTTGTGTGATCATTATTCGTTGTTTCAATTAAACCAAGAGTGACTTGTCCCACAAACACCTGTAACAGGCCGTATTAGACAACATATTTGCCGTAAGTATTTATTCATTTATTTATTTATTTGTTGTTGTGCCAATTTGTTAGACCGCCACAGTTGTAAAATTAGTTTTGTTTGTTTGTTAAATTTATATATTTTGCCTTAAAAATTTAGTTTAGAATTAGGTTATGATCAACGTTACGATGTGGTTTATGGAAAACAAATCTTTATGTAAAAAAATCACATTCACGCTTTTTTTTCTAATATTTGTTAAGTGTAAAAGATCGCAATGATTTAGTTAAATAGATCTGTATATACCCTGCAAAAACTATAAAATGTCTTGCTATTACATATCGTCTGCCTTACTAAGAAGTGTTGTTGTAAAGTCTTTGATAAGTCCTTATTTGCTTGAGTATGTATACACTTATACAAATTCTTTGTTTACAACAATTGAAATACATAACTTCTTATAGTTCTAGTTCTTTTTATAGATCACACTTAAAGTATTAGTAATAATGTTTTGGACAATATTTACAGTCAAACTTCCATAACTCGAACTTCTCTAACTCGAATTTTCTCTAACTCGAACTAATTTGGTTGGCAGTAGCGTTAAAAGAAAAAATCACATACAATTTTCCTTCTGTAACTCGAACTTCCATAAGTCGAAGTTCTCCATAACTCGAACAAAAAACATACACATGAACTCTAACCCTCGAAGAATTTTGCTTGTTTCGTTTGTTTCTTGAGCTGGTTTGTCTATGCTACGTGCTATTTTTATTTTTTTTCGGAGAATTAAAATTTTTTTTCCTTTTTGGTTGCGTGAGTATCAGTTCTATGCATAATTAATTTTTTTTAATTATTATGGCAACTTAACGTGTTTTAAAAATGCTTATCAATTGAAAAAAAATATAAACTTATAAAAAGACGTCGAAGACGGATTAAAGAAAAAAGAAAGCGGCTGATAAATATGGTATCTCGGCAAGCACGGTCTCAACAATTTTCAAAAATAAGGAATCAATTATCAACTCATTTGAATCTGGATTTCTTTTATGTAGTAAAAGAGATAGGACCCCAAAATTCAAAATAGTTGACAAGGCAGTCCTCGATTGGTTTTCAGCAACGAGAAGCTAAAACATGCATGAGAAACTACTCAAAACCAACAAGAAATGATGAAGAAAGTTATTTCCGAACATAAAAAAAATTATTTGCAGACAAATGACGCAACAACTGATAAGCACTACAAAGCTTTAAGCACATTAGAGTTATTTTTTTACTGAAAATAACAAAATAAAAGTAAAATGTCAGTCGCGTATCTCAGAATATTTTACTTAACTGTAATTTTTTAACTACATATATGAGTACATATGCTTGTTCTTTTATATTCCTAAGTATGTAGTTTTCCATTCGAGTCTATTTTAAATTAAAATACATAATAAACCTTTTATTCTATTTTAACAAAAAATTCTGTAACTCGAAGTCTCCGTAAGTCGAAGTGATTCGAGTTATGGAAGTTCGACTGTATTAGCAAATCATAGTTGGGATTTGGGGTACAACAACAACAAAATTCATTTATGTATGATTAATTTCTTCATCAATAACACTGGTTTACAGCCAAAAAATACCAAGAACGCCACATGCCTAGATAAGTTAATTGGGACCTCCTGAACACAAAAAACGTTGTAATTTTTTTTTTCTAAGTACCGTTTTTTAGATAACGGTACTTTTGTGTTTTTCGGTGTATGGTCTCACTCAAGCCCTTGTGGACCCCAACCGAAAAGTCTGATCGAGATAAGTGGCATATCGTTAGAAAGGTAATTAAATTATTTTTCCGTCGATATGCTGAAAATTTCTATCTGATAAGAAATGGCTGAGTTATGGCACCTCAAAGTTCAAAATTTGCCTATTTTTTACGTTTTTTTCAAAATTTTTCATTTTTACTTCGTTTTTTTTCTACGTTATAGTAAATATCTGGAATGTTTTATTTTTTTACCAAATAGCTTATTTAATTACAAACATTTTAAGCGTAATTTGAAAAAAATCGGATAAAAAATAAAGTTTTTATTAAGGATTTTGTGGAACGACAATATTTTCATCTTCATTGCTCACACACTACATATATTCGGCGTCCATCAGTTTTTGGAATTTTAATTTAATTTTTTTAATTTACGCCGAATATTTATAGTGTGTGAGCAATGAAGATGAAAATATTGTCGTTCCACAAAATCCTTAATAAAAACTTTATTTTTTATCCGATCCGAAAAAAACGTAAAAAATAGGCAAATTTTGAACTTTGAGGTGCCATAACTCAGCCATTTCTTATCAGATAGAAATTTGCAGCATATTGACGGAAAAGGCATTCAATTACCTTTCCAACGATACGCCATTTATCTCGATCAGACTTTTCGGTTGGGCTCCACAAGGGTTTGAGTGGGACCATACACCAAAAAACACAAAAGTACCGTTATCTAAAAAACGGTACTTAGAAAAAAAATTACAGCGTTTTTCGTGTTCAGGAGGTCCCAATTAACTTATCTAGGCATGTGGCGTTCTTGGTATTTTTCCAAATTAAAAATTTGTAAAGCAGTGTAATTAAACCAGATAATAACCAAAACATATTTAATTGAAAGAGTTTTATAAATCTTAAACTTTACCAAAACCTTGTAGTCAAACATCAACATCATCTTGTGTTCTTAATCAGTCAGTGAATATGGAAGGAGTATTTTTACGCGAACTGTATTGCTAAATAGACTTATTCAAATCAAACTATTAAACAAAGTCAATCACACCTAAACGTCACGTTTTTTCTGCATTTTATTTGACATTTCTCAATTTCAAACTTACTCAATTTGAACCATGAAAAGATAAACAATCGAGCAACGCGTTTAAGTTATTCAGGCTTATAATAAAAATGGCCTTTCAAATCAAAATGTATTTCGTGCATTTCGTAATTTTTTCGGTCAATTAAATCGTCCAAATGTGCGTACAATCGTGCAAAAATTTGAAAAAACTGGGTGAGTAGGAGATGTGAAAACACCAGTGCATGCTCGTGCAGCTCGTACTGCAGAAAATATTGCTGCTGTTCGCTATATTGTGGCTGAAGAGCCGCCCACCTTAACTCGTCGTCGTGCCCAACAATTGCTCCTCTCATGCTCGTCGTTGATAAACATTATGCATAAAGACTTGCATTTACACGCTTACAAGGTGCAATTGACTCAAAAACTAAAGCCTCTTGACCATTCTAAACGTCGTCAATGGTCATAATGATGGCAAGAAATGGCAACCGTGAATGATCAATTTTCGAAGAAAATCATCTTCATTGAAGCGGCACATTTTCACCTCCCTCGATGGAAGTGATGCTGCAGAATTGCAGCCTTTGGGCGAATAATAATCCAAGAGTGAGTGTCGAAAACCAGTGACTGTTTGGTGCGGCTTATGGGCTGGCGGCATCATCGGGCCGTACTTTTACCAAAATGAGGCCGGTCAGTTTGGCTATGGCCCTAATGGGAAGATATCGATGTGGACGATATTTAGTTTCAACAGGACGGTGCCACTTGCAACACAGCTAACGAAACAATGGCTCTTTTGCGCGACAAATTCAATGGCCGTGTTATCTCACGTGGTGGCTAAGTCAATTGGTCGCCAAGGTCATGTTATTTGATACCGTTGGACTTCTTTCTTTGGGGTTATTTGAAAGAAAAGGTGTACGAAACAATCATAAAATTATTAGATCACAACAATGTAGCAAACTAATCTCTTATAGATTATTTTAAATTTTTTAATTTCAAATTAACTTATAGCAGAAAAAATAAATCGAATTTTTGCCCTTAAAAGAACTAAATGACTTCTTTAAGTTCGTACACAGAAAAAAATAAATATGAACTTCAATTACGAAATTAATATTAATAATTAAAAAATTGTTTAATTTTGCTCCAATCATCAAAATGATACTATTAATTAAATGAAAATTAATAGTTTTAATTGAAAAAATATTGAGAAAAATATCAATTAAAACAGTATTAAAAAATTAATTAAAATTTCCATAATTTTCAAAAATTATTTTAATTAATTTAATCATGTCTATATTTGATATTTGGTAATTATATAATAAAATCATTTATTATATCAATAACAAACATTATTTACTGCCTGTTCAACGGTGTCGAAAAAAATCCCAAGCGAACTTTCATTCGTACAAATATATTGAAAACAACAACAAAAACTAAAAATTTGTTTTTGTTTTCAACGTATTTGTACGAATGAAATTTCGCTTGGGTTTTTTTTCGACATCGTTGAACAGGCAGTTAACCTGTTTAGAAAAAAAATATATATATTTTTTTGATATTTATATATTCTTAATATACATACATATATGGTACATATGAAGCTATGTTTTTAAATACATTTCGTTACTTATATAAAAATAACTTAGCATAAGAAGTAGGGTTCCATAAGTAGACATACTACACCATATCGAATGCCGGAGATCCAAAAATAACTGGTAGCATCAACAACCTAGATATAAAGAATATTAACCGGTAAAAAGGCTTGATCGGACAGAGTGAAGAAAGTCAACAAACTTACCTACTAAAAATGAGAATTCTGAGGAATATAAGAGGATACAATAATTATTGGATTTGGGCACATCTATAATGAAACTGAAACCATTTATTATATTAAAAACTGAACATATTTTTATATACTTTCACTTACCAGAACTTTTTCATGCAGATTGTCTACTATTTTTTATTATTCTGCTCCTTGAATAATAATTATATTAAATTTATTCTAAGAAATTCAAATTTCAAAAAATTTCATTTAAAATAACATTTTTTTTTTTTATTTATTTTATTCAACTGACAGAAATCTCTTTGTTTTTTGAAAATATTTAATATCAATTAAAAAAATGAATTCAGTTAATTAAAACTATAATTAGAATTTAAAAACAAATTAAAAATTCAATTAATTAAACACATTTAAGGAATATTTTTTTGTGTGTACAGTCAATGAGTTGTTTAAGTTATTTAAATTAAGTACTTATTTATTGCTACAAAAGTAAGTCCCTATTTTTAAATTCTTTTAATCCATTATTTTGTAATGAGAGAGATTTGGCTGGGTCTTCATAGCCAAATATTTAAATTTAGAAAATGTTGATTATTTTTTAATTTGTTGTAAGCTTTAAGTTTATGAAAAAAAACATACATAAAATTATTCTTTTAATTAACAAATCAAAGCCTTTTTAATTTTTAATTAAAAAAAAATTTACAAAATACTACATTAACGGACGAATTAATTAACCATAAATTAAAAAATGCTAAAAAACCAAATATATATGAATTTAAAAAAAAAATGATGAAATTCAATTTAAAGAAAATAAATAAACAACAACACTAAAGATTACATTGAAATGTAACCAAAAAGTAAACTTAATGCCACCAACCATCACCTAATAAAACAACTTAAAGTCATAAATAAAATATTTCTCTTTAATAAGCTCAAAATCATTTAACAGTTTTGTCTTTTTAAAAACGGTGTTTTAATAAAATTATTTTTTAATTTTTTTTATTTTTCAAATTTTATTACTTTTTTAAGCCGATACGATTAAATAACTTTGTTGCGGTCGTTATGACTGCCAGTAGGCTACATGGTTTTTGGAGTAGCGTATTTTGTTTTAAATTATTGATTTTTTATTATTTTTTGTTAACGTTTCATAATGCGTTATGGTTTGTTCATTATTAATGTTTTGCATGTGTTTGGCGGACAAACACATAAAAGTATGATTTATGTATTTGTTGGTTGCTTGGTGGTTGGCTGAATGGTTGGTTGGCTCAATTTTTATGGAGAAGAAAGAGTTATTAACAACAAAATATTAACATTTTAAATACTTAATAAACAATTAATTATCTTTTTAGCCCAAATAACGAGGGTTGGGAGAAAAATTCAAGGGATGCTTTGAAATAGAAATTTAAGTCCCCAAATTATATTCTCTGTATAAAGCGAAAACTTATTTTATATTTTAATTGCTACTTGTTACCCTTTTTGTTTGCCACTTATCCTTAAACAAATATTTGTTTCTTTTAAAATCTTCTCAAAAATTTTTTTTTAAATTACACTGCACAACAGTATGGCAACATTTGTCTAATGATAGACTTTTATCACGTGAATTTTACTAATTTGATATCGCGGATTTTATATATAAATACATATATCTTTAGATTTTTTGTAACAGCTCTTGTTTGCAATATATAGCTTTCACGAAAAAATCGCTGTGTTTGCTTATGTTAAAGAAAATATTAAGATTTCTTAAAACAATTTGAAATACATATGATATGTTTTATAGCGTTCATTATTGAGATTTTTAAAAATTACTTTGGTCACACACTGGAAATGAAAGACATGGCTTGGATTTCACAAAAGCTATGTAAAATGTGAAAGGAGTTTTTAGGTTTGTAGGTAAAAAAGAAAAGGAATAGCTTAAGGTATTAAGCCCAATAATCTGTAGTGAATCCTTAAACTAGGATCAACCAAAAAAATTAAGCCAAATGGGAACATTCTTTCCTATGGTCGCCACAAAGACGTGTTTTGAGTCATAAAATAACACTTGAATCTTAATCTGACAATTAGCAAGAGTAGTCTATGCATTTTGAGCTGAAAACTGACAGTGGTAATATTTAATTTTGATTTGACCGTAAAGCGCCAAAACTATCCAACCAGGATGATTTAAACGAGATTCTTGGAGATCTGAGATTGCCAAATTCTGCTTCACAAATATCGGTTTTTTAGGCTGAAACAAAGTAACAAACTTAATAACAAAACGAAAGAAAAAATGGAGAGTGATTTCGCAAGATCTTCGTAACAAGGAGAATCGCTATCAGGGCTTCTTTCAGCTTTAGCAAGAAAATCATATAAGAGAGTGTTTTTTTTTTCATTATAGCCAAGGCTCATTTATTCATCAGGTAGTATTGTTTCGTCAGCTGATTATTTTTTTTTCACTTGTTTTAAATTTCAGCTGTCAAAGTCTATAGAAAAAAACAATATTATCTCCTCTTTCATTTATTTCAAATGCCAAACTTCATATATAAAAAATATAAACAAGAAAATTCGCTCCGAACTGCAATTATCTGACAATTTAATCTGCCTCGATTATAGCACTTAAATAAATTAGAATTGACTCTAAACTTTTAGTGTTTAAATATAAAAAAAGCACCCGTTTAAAATTTTTAACTAGAGTTGATTTCAAAATTGCAATCACGGAATTGAAAAACTATTCCGAAATTGCACTAATATCAGGTAACATGGCTCAATAATCAGAGATGCTGTTGTGCAGTGTTATTTATTTATCGCTTAAAATTGTAAAACTTTTTTCAGTTAATTTATAGAAAACATACAAATAAATTTTTTTTTTTAAATTTTATTTTTATAATCGTTGAATAAAAAATTTCAAAAAAATTTTTTTTTTTAAATTCGTTTTATAAAAAGTTTTTAATCAAAATTTTGTTTTATGGAATATTTTTTTATTTATTTTTTATTTAAAAGTAATTTTTTATATTAATAATTTTCCATGAAGTGTAGATGTAACTCTGAAATGAAACTTATCTACCAGCCCTCGTGGACCTCCCTAAAAATGTTGTTTAAAACAAAAATTGATAAATACGCAAAATAAGCTGACAAAAATTGATTTAAAAATATGTAAATTATTGAAAAAGAAAACATATTCAATATTGCAACCATAAAAGAAGTAACAACAAACAACTAATAACGAAAAAGGTATTTAAAATGATTTAATCCTTGATACCTACTCCCTTTGGGTGTTGAATATTCTTCTTCTTCGTCTTCTTTATTTTAATAGTATTATTTAATGTGACGACCTACAGCAGACTTGTTTTCTGAAACCGAACAAACGATAGCGCACAACAAAGGCATTGAGTAATCAACAATAACAACAAAATTTAATATTAAAGAAATTATCAATTTATTTCACGCCTTTAACACAACAACAATATTTTAAACGGCAAAACAACAGCTACAGATAGAGATAATATGCGGATGCTGCTCATTTTATCAGAAGATGATAATCCAACAGCAGCATATGCTGAGTGGTTGGTGGTGTTTTAAAAATCCATAAATGCATACATACAAACATTTATTTAAAACCTTTTAAAGTTGTACCATACAAACCTACACTTTTACATAAATACAATAGTGTGTGATCAAATCTTTTCAGATAAAGATGACAGCGGCGGTGAACGGCTTAATTATAATGGTGTGTTACTTCTTTATCTCAACCACAACAAAAACATTTTTTTTAAGTTAAAGGATTCATTCGCATGATCTTCGTTGTTCAACGACCACCGTCAAATTTATTTATTGTTGCATCCACACCATAACCAAATAAAAATGTTGCACATGTTGTTTTTATTTGATGGATTTCAGTCTGTCTAATGATGACCAATGAAATGCAATTAATTCTTCAGTTGTTCTCTTTATCTTTATGCTCGTACATCTTTTTTTCTTTTCTTTTCTTTTCTTTTCTTTTCTATTCAATTCTTTTAGAGATTTTAGCTTTAAGACTAATGACTTTATTAAGGCAATGGTAATGGCTTAACTCCTATTTAATAAACTAATTTAAGGGAGTTGCATTCAATCACTTTTATTCGAAGGCGTTTTCTTTTACTCACATTTAGATTTGAACACACACCGTGATTTAAAGTGATTTGTGGAAAAAGGGGGGAACTTCAAATCGTTTCAAAATGAAGTAAGATTTTAAAGAAGGTAATTCGTGTTGGATGGGCAATTAATAAAAAAAATTTTATTTATCAAAGGTGCTTTTGTTACGTAAGAGTTTAGCTTGAATATGGTTTTTAAATAAGAAAATGGAAATAAATAGAAAAATTTATTTTAAAATTTTTCATTTTCCCTGATCTAGCGATTTTTAGAAATAGAATCAAACTATGTGACACCTCGGGGGGCAAAACGAGTATAAATCAAAAATGCATGAATAATTTTTTAAATATTTGGAGAAGAATTAAAAACCTAAAAAACTGAACTTTTTTTTCCAATTCCTTTATTTATAAAATTTTTTATTACAATAGTAAAAAAAAGTTAAATAAGACGTTCAGTTTGAACTTAGGGCGCTAACGAACTCTTTCCATCTTTTTCGATCATTAGCTAATGATTTAACTTGGTTCCATGTCATTCCGATATCTTCATAATCATTTTTTATGTTTCTTATCCACGTTAAGCGTGGTCGACCAGGACCTCGTTGACCTTGCGGGTTCCACTCCATCACTGCGCGTGATATTTCATGTGGAGGCTTTCTTAGAGTATGCCCAATCCACTTCCATTTACGTTTTTTTAGTTCATTCTCGATCGAGTTGAGGTTTGCCAATTCAAGAAGCTGTTCGTTTGTGACCCAGTACGGCCAGAAAATTTGTAGGATTTGGCGTAGACAGCGGTTTGTAAATGATTGTAGCTTTCTCAAGCTTTCCTGAGTTAATCTCCAGGTAGTACACTTGTAGCACTACTGTTGAAAATACGAAGTTTTGTTTTTCTAGTGATATTGCTTGATCTCCAAATTTTGTAAAGCGATGGGAAGGCTGATCTAGCTTTATTGATCCGGTCATTTATATCTTTGTCCGACCCACCGTCTACAGTTAATGTACTACCAAGGTAGCAAAATGAATCTACTTCGTTTATTACGACTCCATTAAGATGAATGGGAAGATTGTTTGCTGCTACAACACGCATGAGCTTTGTTTTCCTTATGTTTATCTTCAGACCTACTTTTTCGGCGTTCTTAGCCAAATGAAATAATAACTGGTTGCTCGCAAAATAATAAATTTCTTTAAACACGGGAATATTTAATTTTTGAAGAGACTTTAATTTTGATAAGACTTTTATAGTGGAGAAACTCAGTTTCTCAACAACTTAACTCATTTCATGAATTTTATGAATAAAGCCACAGACTTTAAGCTCACGAGAGTCCTTAAGTCTAATTCCATTTGTAATTTCTACAATATTAATTTTAGATCTTATTCATAAATATTCCGAATCCTTTTAGCTAGAGGAATTGAATTTGCTAAAAACGTCTGTCCGTTTGTATGTGGAAATCAACTTTTGGAAGCCCCTGCTTATACTCCAGACACTTGTATAATATCAATTTGTCATATATGCTTTCGGGAATTTTGCTATTAAAAATCAGTTATGTGGGCATATTGCGAGCTAGATATAAGCGAAAGAACATAATTGGCTCTGGTTGTAATCCAAACAAAGTTGGATTTTGTAGCACCTATGGAACAACTTGATATGTTTGTTACGTACATTTGAATTCTTTATATTTTGAAACGTTTAGAGAGAACATTTCTTTTGAAACATTTGGTTCAATAGAACAATTTCCGACAAAGATTTTGACAAAAAAAAAATGTCGACTAAAAGTTCAGATCATCGATTTCCTAAATAAGTTTAAATCACAGTTGCACCATATAATTATCAGTTATGTTCTTCAAACGGTTATATATTGTATATAGATAAAGTTATTAAAAACAAAGTTCTGAAAAGTAGCATAAGTGTATTTGGTTAAATATTCTGAAAGAATTAATAGTTGCTCCGCCTTGTGAGTGCTTAAAACACCTTGCAAAGGAAGAAAGAATGATATGAAAGCGCTAATTACTCAAATATAGTAAAACATTTTCACAAGTTGTTAATAAAAATTAAAAAAAAAACATAAGATTAACCTTTAACCACTAACCAGTCTCTCATAATAATTAATAAAAATTTTCAAGTTTACAGAAGAAATTTTGTAACCAACATCCACAAATTATGTTAATAACTTTAGGGAGATAAAGTTTTTAGCGCTGCTTCACGTATCACAACTTTTCTAGTTTCTTCCAATTTTATCCAAAAAATGCAATTATAAATAAATAATTGAAATAAATTACATTTCCAGCATCTCGGCATAACATTAATTTAAATTAGAAATATTGTCTCTCCTCTCTATAATCTACTGTATAATTAAAGAAAAAACAACTGTAGCAGGGTAGTTGGATTAAGGCGGTCTAAAATAATGAATAATAAAACCAGCCAAATGAAAAGAATCGCATTTGTAACGCGCACTTGTATGGTGTAAAATGAAAAACACATAAAAAAGGACTATAAACTACCAGGATACAAAAAGTCAAAGGGAAATGTAACCAGTGCTTTGTTGTTAATGCATGTTTACTGTCATAAATATTAAAACAATTTCTACACTTGATAACTATAAAAATGTAACAGTAGGAGGAGGGAGAGTTGACTTTCAAAATGGAATTTAGAAACGCTTTAAGCTAAACGGAAGCGGAAACAAAAAAACACTTGTAACTACAAGAATAGTTAAGTTAAAGAAACCCAGGTTTAGGTATGTGTTCAATTGTACTTTAAGTCATGATGATACTACACAATAATAATGAAAGAAAATGACAACTGCATAATAGAGGTGACAATAAAGCATTAGAGATTCATGGGTTGAAAATTAACTTGCCGACTTTTATGACACTTAAATGATGTTAATGCTGTCATTTGCCCTAAACACACAGACATACATACATATACATGCATCCACGACTTTAATGGCCATGACTTGATAGAAACACAAAATTTATTTCGTCACACTATCACAGTGTGTTTGGCGCAAACAGACGACAAACAGTTTAGTGCTCGCTTTGCAGTAGTATCCAGTTTGAGTGAATGAGTTTATGATGAACTCTTAAGGTTGAATGCACATAATGATGATGAGTTGACATTCCCTAAAATTAATATGATATCAAGTTGCCTTTTCGAATAGTAATATATATGTGCCTGATGGTGGCGGCAACTTTTTCCCCCATTCAAAGCACACCAGGTATATTTTACACTTAAACTTATTGAGCCTGCCTGTCTGTCTGTCTGCCCGGCCGTCTCTCCCATTGCCTGTTAAAGGAAGGATCTTAATGACAATTTCCAAGTGGTTGGTTGTACGAGTATTTTTTTGTTTATTAATTTTTCATTTACTGCTGAATCAATTTGTCAATCTGCTTTTCACTACCCCCAAATGTGTCGTGTGTTGCTTGGTGATGGCGTTGTCGCTGTTGACGATGATGAACAGCTAACCAGCAGAAGTTGTATGGGTGTGTTGTTTTGTACAAACATTTTATTATGTTTTTGTGGGTCCTTATTTAGTTGTTTCATTGTTGTCATTAAAAGCCTGATCCGAACTGCCTTTTGTCATTGTCAATACATACATACATATTTAGATAATAATTTTAAAGCTTTCAGTATATTTTTTTTTGTTAAAATCTAACGAATTCAACCGATTCCATAAATCACAAAATAATATTTTTAATCTCTTTTAACAAATTCTTAGGATTTGGCAACAAATACAGTAACTACGTTTTATTCCACATACCCATAAACTAACGCTAATTTTTGACGAAATACAGTTAATTAGTTCAGAGTGACATAAGCCATATATAAATGAATGTCATGTTGTATTAAATACTTACGTGTAATACTAGTGTGTAATAATAAGTCTTATAAAAAAAATTGATTTCTTGTGTTTTATTATTTGTAATAAAAAGAATTCAGATTTATTTAAAGAAATAAACCAGCCTTTAAAGATTTAAGAATAACCAGCAAAAAAACACACGCAAAAGAAATAGTGAATTTATGAGTTCAACCCATGATGAAGTGATTCAATTGAGGAGAAATATGCATGATTTTAATATTAACGTGCATGTGTTTAATATTAAGAGGATGTGTTTACATGAATTTATTTATAAAATTCACTTCATTCTAATAAGTGCATAGAACAAATGTACAGTAGATGAAAAGAAACCCATGTTAATAATGTTTGCTTACATGAATTGTTTAAGATTTTACGCATGCATTTGCATGCATTTTGAAGCACATCAAAAATAGGTAACTATTTTGTCTTTGGAGAAGGCATTCTTCATGTCTCCTTGTGCACTTATGAATTAAAAGACATGAAAAATGTTATTCACAGTGAACTAGTTCAAAATTTTTTTGCTGGGTATGTTTGATAAATAAACAGGCGAGTTTATTTTATAGCATGTTTCCACGGCACATTCAATTACTTGATTCGCTCTTTAAATTACTTAAGTGAATTACCCTGTTTCCACGACATATTGTTAATTTGATTTGACAATTCTTCTTCGTGCTTTTTCTTATTCAAATTATCGTTTTGTTTTTTTGCGGTGAACATTAAGAAATATAAAATTTTATATAGAAAATTATAATTATTTTATTAATGGAGGCAAAAAGTAAATAATAATAATAGTAATAATATTGTAAATTTTTAAGATATGTATGCAAATAATATCATCATTAATTTCGTCTCATCCAATAATTTTGATGTGGCCAATAGTCTTCTAGACATAACAATTTTCTTTAAAATTTTAATTTTTGCTTCCAATTTATTTTCTATATATGAAATTGAACTCTTTTTGTCTTGCTTTTCGCTTTGCTTTGATTTTTTTGACAGATGGGTATGATAAACTACCGATAAAAATTAGAGAAGACATTGATTTTAATATAATTCGGATGGTAATTCTAAATGAATTACCCACAAAAATAGTAATTCGCTTTAAAAATTTTGCATGGGAAAATTATGTAATTCGACTGAATTATAAATAAGACATCGAATTACGAATATCGTTGCCGTGGAAACATGCTATTAGCATGTTTGAAATAACAACTTTTATATTAAGCCGAAAAATATCTACAATCTTCGAAAAACAACTTAAAACAGTTTAGACCACACTTTACAGTTATGACCATTTTGTTTTATATTTTACTGTTGTACCTTAAAGATGCATCATGCATGTCAAATACTGTATGTTTTTTGTTTGTTTTATTGTTATTTAATATTATTTTTGTTTTTTTGTGTTTCTTTTGACGAATATGTTTAATTTTATAGTTTAAGCTATAAAAACAAAATATACAAAGAAGGCGTTTATTTAATGGTTTTGTTTTTCGAGAAGATCATGTCATGTTGTTTTTTGTTTATTTCTCTTTTCAATTAACATTTGTGACAAACAACAACGATAAAAAGTATAAAATTTGATGATTATTGAACTGTGGCACGAGTGTAATTTTCAGATGGTAACACACATGCATGTACACACAATAAGTTATATTTATTTGAATTACATTATTTCAAAACTTTAATATGACATTTATTAGTTTAACGCCTAAACAGTGCTCACAACTCAGAAATATATAAATTTAAATGTTTATAAAGTTCGAGATCTTTTAACTATAGACGTAATTATCTGTCATTACTTAAATTTCACAGAAGTCGTTAGAAATCATTTGAAGTAATACAGTGTTACACAACAAACGATTAAATATGTGATTGATCCAAATGAGTTAGTGTGAAATTCTGCTGAACAAAAACATTTTTTTAATTTTAAAGAACAGATCTAGTTTTAAGTTAAATGTTTAGTTTTTAAGGAATGTATGGCACATTTTTTAAATATGCCGACTGTTGTTGACTGTAGGCAGGTATATGGTTAAAAAGGCATATGCAGGAAGCCTCTGGGTTCCATTGTGCGTCCTTTAAGAAATAGAAATATAGAAAGAAGTAGTAAATAGAAAATAGTATTAAAAACGGAGTAAGTAAAATATAACAAGTAAGAGCACTATATTCGGCTGTGCCGAATCTTTTATACCCACCACCAATTTTGTGTACATTTAAAGCACAATATTTATTATTTTGTTAATCATTATGGAATAATCTCTTTATAATAAAATATGTATCACTTTCTTTGTAGAGGGTGGTTAAATTTTAAGGGCCCATGTTGAAGGTGAACTACACCTAGCCTTTAAATTTATTTTCTGCATTGCACTTGACATTTCTCAATCTCAAACTTACTCAATTTGATCCGTGGAAAGATACGCAAATGAGCAACGCTTTAAAGTTATTCAGGTTTTTTATAAAAATGGGCGTTCAAATCAAAATGCATTTTGTGCACTTCGTAATTCTTTTGATCAACATAATCGTTCAAATTCGTCCACAATCGGGAGAATTGTAAAAAATATTTAAATTTCTGCAAAACAGGTCTGTATAAAATGTTAGAAAATCTGTGAATGCCTTCTTAGTTCGTTGAATGGGAACTATTGCTGTTTTTTGCGATAGTGTGGCAAAAGAGCAGTCAACCTCGACTCATCATCATGCACAATAATTGAGCATCAACATTGTCATTGAAAATTTGGACCATCAGATAGAGGAGTGGCGCCAAGGATGGGGGGGGCCATTTGGCCGATATTTTGTTAAATACATAATTGAACCATACAAATATTATCATTATAAAAAGAAATAATAATATCCTAAATAATTTGTGTTTTATTTAAATACAACATCGGTCCTTAAATGAAATTAAATTCAATGAAAGTGTGTTAAAGTAGCTGTGTCAATAAAGTTTCTACTAATAAATACAACTTAAATATTTCAATATAGCCCTTTATTTTCCCAAAAACTTTGTCAATAGAGAAATTACATGAATTTAAGGTAAGCCGTTGTATGGGAGGTAGGCGTTAAAGTGGCCGTGTCACCTAAACTTTTTGGCACAACAATAACATTGATTAGAAGGATATAATCATATATGGCGGTTTTATGAGCTTTAAAATTTCATTTACGGTAGATTACGTGAAAAGTGGGCGTTATAGTAGGCGTGTCAAAGTTATTTTTGCGAATGAGTACAACTTAGGTGTTTCAATATAGTCCTTTATTATTCCAAAATCTTTATTAATAGAGGAATTATATGAATTTTAAGTAAAACGTTATATGGGAGGTGGGCGTAAAAGTGGGCGTGGCGCCTTAATTTTCTGGCGCAGTAATGACATTGCCTAAAAGGATATACGTAGCGAATTTGATCATCATACCTCTAATTTTGGCGGTTTTATGAGCTTTTAAATGTCATTAACGGTATATAACGTGAAAAGTGGGCGTTATAGTGGGCGTGTCAAAGTTGTATTTTCGAATGAGTACAACTGAGATGTTTCAATATAACCCTTTATTATTCCAAAATCTACATAAATTTAGAAATTATATGAATTTTGGGTAAAACGTTATATGGGAGGTGGGCGTAAAAGTGGGCGTGGCACATTGATTTTCCGTTACAAAAAAGCGTCTCACCAATAAGCAAAGTGTGCAAAATTTCAGAGTCGTACATCCAATTTTGTTGCTTTTATGACGTTTTTGTTTTTAAATATACCGAAAAGTACACTGTGCGGTATAAATTTTCGTACATTTTGATCGATAACTCCTCTCCTAATGCATAGATTTAGATAATTTTCGGGGAAAAATATTGTTTTTACTCAGGAAATATATATTCGAAGTTTCATGAGTCTACGGTAATGCGTTTGGACACAATTCCATTTTATTCGATGTTTGAAGGACACGGTTTTTTCGACCTACTCTTGCTTTTCGAGCTATAACTCTCTTCCTAATATTCCGATTTAGCCCATTTTCAATACCAAACAAACCTTGTCTATAAGAAAGATTCTGGCAAAATTTGAGCCCCCTAGCTTTTTCGGTGCGACCTCTATCGTGCTTTCAACAGACGGACAGACGGACAGACGGACGGACATAGCTAGATCGTCATAAAATCAAACCCTGATTCAGAATATATATACTTTATGGGGTCTAAAATGGATATTTCGATGTGTTACAAACGGAATGACAAAATGAATATACCCCCACCATTTTTTTGGTGGCGGGTATAAAAAAAAGCAAACAGAAATAGAGAATGTGTCCAACCAAGTCATCATTGCCTATCTTATAGTCTAGTCTAAATTTTTCTTCTGAATTCAACTTTACGCTCTAGTTAAGAGATGGGCTACAGTTAAAGATAAATCACTGTCGTAAAAAATGAACTGTCATTTGGTATTGCAAAACAACTGCTGTTCATTAAAAAGTTAAGTTCACAGGATTATCTTTTATAATAACAGGCAAGTCGATTTTTTACTACGCATATTACGCAAAACTTAAACAACTGATTTTAATAGAAAATATACAATTTGAAAGGAATTTTCCTGCAGATGTACACAATCTAAATCTCATTAAAATAAGTTCGGTATATTAGCAGCGTTTAGAGTTACCACTAACACTTGCGCAAAACAAAGATAGCATAAATTCAATTCACAACGCTAGTTGTATCGTACTATTCGTTCTATTTTTGTATGCGTTTACACTACTTTATCTTCTATCTATTTTTCTATTCTATCTATATATATAAAATTGAAACTCTGTGTGTTAGCTATAGACTCCGAAACTGTAAAACCGATCGGACTCAAGCTTTGGCAAGTTGTTGCACACATTCCAGGGAGTGTTTATGGGTGGTAAAAAGTGGGCAGTGCCACGCCCATAAGAAATAAGTTATAATTTTTAGCTACTTGAACTTGACCGATTTTTCTGAAACTTTGCACACATATTGAGCTGTCATGACTTTACAATTTCTTGATTAGAAAAGTGGGCAGTGTCACACCCATAAAAAAAAGTTATCATTTTCAGCTACTTGAACTTCACCGACTTTTCTAAAACTTTGCACATATATTGAGCTGTCATGACTATACAGTTTCGTTACTAGAAAAGAGGGCAGTGCCACGCCCATTAAAAAAAGTTATAATTGTTAGCTTTTTGCATTTGCTATTCAATTAAAATTCAGAATGCATTTTTATTTATCAAGGGGCGTAGCAACGTGCGCCGGGCTTTACTAGTTTCATATTTTTTTAAAGTGTTGTATTGGATTTGTACAGCGATGGAAAGTGGAAATTTTTTGCAGAATCAAAAAATAATTTTTGTAGTATTTTTTGCTTCCAAAATAACAATACATACATTTTTATCTTAAATTTTTTTGGTAATTTTTTTGTAAGTCTTTGCCTAAGATTTTTTACTAAAAGTTTTATAAAATTTTTTTTGTAGCTCTGCAGCAGTAAGTTTTAATTGACTTTCCCTGACCTGACGTTTAAAATTATTTGACGTTTAGCAATACAAGCAAACACCGAAAAAACAGAAATTGTGTTCACAATTATAAAAAAACTAAAACTGTATTTCAATAGCCGATGCAGAATACAATACGAAGTTGTGAATTGAACAATAGTCACATTACAACTAGATTACGGTCGAATGAATCGCCCTCAGAACATATTAGTTAACATTATTACGAATTTTGGCAACTTCGCAAACTTAGATTAGCTAACTAGTGAATACCTTTATTGTTTATTATTGTGTTAAAAACTCTGCTAAGTGAGGGTTTGAGGTTACGAAAACAAGTTGTCATCAATGTTAAATAAAATATTACAATTTCAGAACACCATGCCATGCAGCAATATTATTAAGGTTTTTGTATCAAAAGTCTTTTAATTCCTATAATCAATTTACCTTCAACAATTATAGGGCATTTGACATGTTTTTTTTGTTAATAATTATTCTAGCCTTTCTTTTTTCTTTTGGTTTCTATAACATTTTTTATTCTGCTCAATATGTTTTTCTTACATTTCTTTTGAACTCACCATTTAAATGTGCAGTTTTACACATAAAGTTAACAATTTCAATTGTTTGCATAAAATTATTGTCAGAGATAATTAAACATTGTCTGCATGTACAAAAGTTGCTCTCAAATCCAACAACCGATCATTAATATTATTATTTTTCTTTAGTTGTGTGTGGCATCCATTCGTTACTTCAACACTTATTAATTAAAATTAAGAGAGAGAGAGAGAGAGAGAGAAAACAACTTTTTACTAAATATTTAATTTATAGTTTCGCAAATACATACTCGTATTAACAATATGAACTGTGATCCTGTAATGTTATTATGGCCACTTACATACATGATACCGAACCCGGTATCTAGATATTAATTGTTATTAGGCTGTAAAACCAACAAACATGTTTATTATACCGCCTGATGGATAGATGGATGGTTATATGGATGGTTGTATGTCTATAGAAAAACCAACAGATGCTGGGTGCAAATAAAAACCAAAAAATAAGAGGAAAAACTTACATCCATCACTTAGTTGACGTTTATGCATGTAAATTTAATGTAATATTCATGTGTATAATGTAAATTGTAAGGTAGTTACACGAATAAATAAACAAGTGAACATGTACTATTTTCGAGCTGCATTAAAATCATATTAAGCACGCGTTTAACCTACAATACAAACACAACTAATTGCAGAAGATTATATGCTACAAAACTCCCAACATTTTGCCAAGTAAGTCGAATGCAAACAAATTGAAGAACGAAAAGAACCAGGCAGTTACCAAACTAATGACTCTACATGTATAGATACATATTTACAGCTGTACTGGAAAGTATATAAAGGATTCTGCAAATGCCCTACTTGTAGTTCTTAATTTTATATTGAATTAAAACTCGGATAAATAGTATTAAATTAAATGCCATTAATTAGCGCTTAATTTAAAAAATAATCTTTTAAAATTTTCATTAGAACTCGGAAGTCAATTTATGAATATACAATGAAAAATTATTCATTCACCGAACTTAGTATGATGCTCTATCACTATTCCTCCCCTGGATCCGCGCTTGGCTCTACTACAAAAATAAGCTGACAGGTGTATGGCCCCTTTTTTAGTATTCAACCCTAAGGCAGAAAATACAGTCTAAAACTTTATTTTGGTACTTTTTTGGTACCCTATGTAACTATCAAACTCATAAATATTGAATTAAACTTAAATTGTATGAGTTATCCCTTGAAAAACTGTTAATAGAATTTCTGCACTTTTTTAAAATTACTACGTAAAAGTAGTAAAAATTGGTACTGATTTTGGAACTTAAAAAAATATTTTTTATCAAACAATTTAATTTTTATTGCCTCACAGATTATAGAGTGCCCCTGTGGACTAGTCAGTAAAGGACAAGTCAGTTGTTTGGGGGTTGTGGGTTCGATTCCCGCCGGAGACTCTGGAATTGTCTGCTTCTCTTTCTCTTCTATCGTAAATATTTCTATTCTTATTCTATTCTTCTCTCTATTAAGGCGTCACAATGGACCGTAATGGTATCCGAGTGAAGGTGTGAGGGTAACTTTGCACCAGCCTTACCTACCTACCTACCTACCACAGATTATGGATAATTATTAAGATTAAATTTTTAAAATCTGCAGGGGGGACAAAAAAGGTACCCAAAAGGGAGAAATATGTACAATTCCCACTTACTGGGCCAATTCTAATAAAATTTGTAATAGGGGCTTCACAAGACAAAAAAAAAATTTAAATTTATTAAAAATTTGAAACACATTCATAACCGTGTAGAAAGGGGAAAATTGGATAAAACAGTTTGGTACTTTTTAGGAAATAGATAGTTTTATTCACCTTAAGTCATGTAAATTTTAATATTTTATTGTTAAATAGATATTTGAACCTTTTAAACTCGGAACTTGTAAATTAATATGGTAAACGCAAAAAGGTACCTTTTCTATTTATATGGTACTTTTTGTATTTTCTACGATTATGAAGGTAGAATTTTGAAATTAACGGCTATTGATCGAAAATGAGACTAAAAGTTTTGTGAAAGATCAAAAAGGTACTATTTTGCTCTTTCTTGTGGTACTTTTTGTACTACTCTGCATTGGTGAAGCTAGAATTTCGAATTAGGTATTAATCCAAATAAAGTTTAAAAATTAAAGAGAAGGACAAGAAGTTACTCTTCTTATTTTTGTAGTCACTTTTCCGCTTTTTTTGACTGAGATAGGGAAAACTAATATATTTATAAAAATAAGTAAATAGTTCCCCGCTACGTCCTCATAGTACTTTTCATTTAAAAAAAAAATTAAATTAGAGAAACAAGTTTTCATAAATTTAATAAAAAAAATATAAAAAATTATTACCTGTGTTCGTACTTACTACTAGTACTAGTAGCAAATTATCTCCATTTGTGTGTTAATGCTACAAATTATTTCGAAAACTAAGCATACCACACCTCACCGTATACAGGATTGATTGTATAAAATTAATGGTAAGAGTTTAATATGCATGACGCATATGTTAATACTTAAATAAAAACAAATTATAGTGAAGATTTTTAACAGGCGAGAATTTAATGTAAGATATTTAAGAATCAAAAGTTTTTTACATAAATTATTCTCTTCATTAAGGGCATTGACCATATCAAATAATAAAATATTGAGAATAAGTACTTTTTTTTAATTTAATGCATTTCAAATAAAAGTGAACTCGAGAACATAAGATGTACAAAATAATGTTGTTCTCTGGAAAACAAAATTCCGTCCTTTTTGTCTTTAAAAAAATGAATTGCATACGTCTGCAACCAGGCGGTATTTCTTTACAGTGAATACCTCTAATATTTAAAATTGCATTTTACTCATTACTGACTTAAAAGCCATTAATGTCAGCTTCATGTTAAAAATCGATAGATTATTTGGTTGCTGGCAACATATACTTGTTGTTGTTATTATTGCTTATGCATACCACCAACAAACAAAAATGTATGAATATTGTTATTGTATGTATGTGTGCTTACATGTTGGTAGTTATTGGCCGCTTTAACTACTGCTGTTAATGTTGTTGAATGTTGTTGATGTAGTACATTATAACAGCAATCTTGTACATTTAGTACAACAAACGATATACATACATGATATACATACGCACATACATAGTGTATAAAATCAACAGCATAAATGCATGCTCATAGAATACAAACAGTTAATGTATGTATGTGTGTGTGTATAGTAAATAACTATTTATACTGATTGTCGGCAAAAGATCAAAGCAGCGCGAAAAACCACAATCATCTTCTTTAAGGTGGTAATTATGTCTCTACCCGTCGTCGTCATCATTGACGATGTTATTGCAGTTCCCCACCATCTCCTACAGCTAGAGAATCACCTTTAACTGCTTTACTGTCGTAGTTGTAGTCGACATCATCAGTGCTGTTCTTTGCCAGTTTGAGTTTGTTAGTTCTGGCGATCGTCTTAATATCTTTTCATATGACTTTGCGTATTGTTGCAGCCAACAGTTAGTTGGTTAGTTGCAATGAATGCTTACTTTTTTCAACTTGAATGAGAAGTTTTAAGTGTTGGTTTAGTTTTTTTGCAGACTGCTGCTTGCTGTAGTCAACGCTGCTCCGTTATGGAACCACCAGGAAGACTGACTGAGCTTATAAAACCCCTAAAGTTTATTGAGAACCTATTTTAAGTTTTTTGTTCTTCTGCCATTTTTTGTTATTTACTTTCTGCGCGTGCGAGAGATGAGTACATATTTCTTGTATTTTAAGCAGTTTATTATGTTCTAAAGTATTCGAAGCCAAAAACGGTTAACCGGTTTTTCTATTTTTAAATTTGTTTTAATTCGAATAAACTGAAAAACATCTTCTTGTTCAGTTTATGAAAAAAATAATTAAATTTAATTTTTCTAATTTTGTATTAAATTTTTATTATTAAACTTATCAAATGCCCCGCATTAAAATTTATTGTTTATTGTTATATTTTAAACAATTTTAAACTATTGAAAAATTATGACTTTATGACAATACGATACTTACGACTTCTTAGTAAATACACTATTATATTTAAAAATAATAATTAAAATATTAGACGGATTCGTTTACCCAAAAATTTTGACAATTTTTTAAAAGTTTTTAATGGTTTGCGTTTGTTTACCCAATTTCGAGTAAACAAGAACAGAAATTGAGAGAGTAAAGTGACAGTTCTTTTACTAAGTAAAGGAGCTAATACACGGCATATTTTTTACATCTGACTTGTCAAATTCTCCACTGATAATACAAACATGTCTTGTGTTACCTTTAAAACATTACTTCTGTAAAAAAACATGTGTTGAGACATCTGACAAAATTTTAATTAGAGTGCGCTCTATTTTCTTCTGTCAAAACATGTGACATCAGACGTTGGCAGAAATCTCTGCTGCTGCAAAAGAGTTAGCGTAAAAGTACAATTTTGACAGACATGTAGATTTACATATGTCTCACAAATTTTAAAGTCAGATGTAAAAAGCATGCCGTGTATTATAGCCTTAAGTGAAAAAGTTATGATTTTAAACATTGTATAAAAAAATTTTTATATTAAATTTTTTTATAAATCAAACTTTAAATCATAAAAAAATGTATTTGAAAAAAATGATATATATAAACATGTTTTTTTTTTTAAATTTAGTAGTTTTTTAATATAAGCATTTTTGAAAACCAAATGGCTGTTTTTGTTTGTTATATTTTTTATTTCTTTAAATTTTGTTCTGAGTTGTACAAAAGTTGAGTTTTTAAGTACTCGGTACAATACATTTGTTAGGCTATTTAATATTATGAATATAATATTATCTATTTTTATAGACAAATGTTAATTAAATTAAAAAAAAATAAATTTTATAGTTTACGCAAACGAAAAGTTTCTGGATTTATAACAATCATTTAATAAATTTTTTCATATCAAAAAATAATACTAAAAAAAATATTCATTTATAGTATATAACAACATAACGTGTTTAAATCGAACAGCTGTTATATATTTAATAAAAATTTTTTTTTAAAAATTTCCCGATCGAGTTATTTTTGCTCCAAATGCTTTTTGTGAGAGTAATTTTTTTAATTTACACAATACATATTTACTCAGTAACGGGACTTTACTAGAAAAGTAAACGAACGGACCTATTTTTATATGAAATCGAATTGCAAGTAGTCTGTATAAAATAACGTTTTCTCAAATGTTTCTTAAATCGTAATTTAACTGAATTTTAAAAAATTATATAATATAATTATATATTATATTATTCTAAATAGACATTTTCAATGTCAAAATGAAACTAAGGCAGACGTGTTTATTTATTATATATCAAAACGTTATTAGAGAATTCTTCTGATTTCTAATAAAAATCTGCTCCCGAATAGTTTTGATATTTTCCTACCTTACATGGGTCTTGACGATATCGGGTGGCTTCAAGAAGTTGATTTCAACATAGACATGCACAGACGGAGAATGCTTAATCGATTCTCCTATTCATAAGCTTTCAGAAAACAAATACTTTATTGGGTCGGAAATGTATATTTGGGTAATTCACAAGGTGTCTTATCATGTCATATTTTCCTATTGTCCTAAAATTTTACAATGGTTTAAAAATGTTGTTGTTGCTTTTCAAACAAAAAGTGTCTTATAATAATAGAACTTTGTACGCTATGTTTTTTGTGCTGTCGTATTAAATAAGCAGAGACCTGTGCTAAACGGCTAAGCCAAGCCGCAACAGTTTTTGTAAGCTGTCGCCGTTCATTGTATAATTTTATCGGGCCGACATCCAAATTTGAGCGCAGTTGCTAATTTTTGAAAACAAATCACTGGTGGCGTCAAATAAGATCGGCTAAGGACTCTGCTGTTTTTGTTTATCAAACAAAATTTAATTTATTTGTAATTTATATACTTGAGTCTGCCATTACAACATCTAAAATGTACTTTTCGCACAAATTGGCTATTATTTTGTTTTTTTCACTTGTTTTTGGCATTATGAAAGAATGATGATTCAAATTCACAATAGCACACTTAATTATGAGGGGTTGTTCACAATAGTCTTAATTATACCCTTCACCTGTGGTGCACAAGGGTATATATGTATAGCTTTGTCATTCCGTTTGTAATTTCTACAATTTTCATTTCCGACCCCATAAAGTATATATTTTCTGAAAGCTTATAAATAGAGGAGTCGATTAAGCCCTGATCGTCTGTCCGTGTGTTGGTTGAAATCAACTTTTAGAAGCAACTATATGTTCCTCAGATCTGTATATGGTATCAATCTCTTGGAAATATCCAGGAATGAATCGCTATTGAAATTCAGTACAATCGCCCCATAACTTTCTGAGATATGAGCAAAAAACCACGACCACCTCGTTTTTTACACAATTACAACAACAACATACATACATACATGCAAAAAACATGCCAAAAAAAAAAATTAAAAAAAATATATATTAAAAATAAAAAAAAATAATAAAACAAAATTAAAAAAAAAATTATAAAAAAATTTAAAAAAAAAATTTAAAAAAATTTTTTAAAAATTTTTATAAAAAATTTTTTAAAAAAATTTAAAAAAAAAATATAAAAAAAAAATAATAAAATATAAATAATATCTTAAGTAAAATAAGATTAAATTTTTTTGGCTCAGCTGGGATTCGATGCCACATTTAGTCTAACCAGTATATACATATGTACGTATTTTATATGAGATGAATGGTGATACAAACAATTGTTATTGCATGACTACACGTTGTGAAGGGTATATAAGATTCGGCAGGGCCGAATATAGCACTGTTACTTGTTTTTATACCCTTCACCTGTGGTGCACAAGGGTATATATAGCTTTGTCATTCCGTTTGTAATTTCTACAATTTTCATTTCCGACCCCATAAAGTATATATTTTCTGAAAGCTTATGAATAGAGGAGTCGATTAAGCCCTGACCGTCTGTCCGTCTATCCGTCTGTCCGTCTGCCCGTGTGTTGGTTGAAATCAACTTTTAGAAGCAACTGTATGTTCCTCAGATCTGTATATGGTATCAATCTCTTGGAAATATCCAGGAATGAATCGCTATTGAAATTCAGCACAATCGCTCCATAACTTTCTGAGATATGAGCAAAAAACCACGACCACCTCGTTTTTTTTTCACAATTACAACAACAACATACATACATACATACATGTAAAAAACATATCAAACAAAAAAAATTACAAAAAAAAAAAAATTTAAAAATAAGAAAAAAATAATAAAAAAAACTACAAAAAAAAAATTTAAAAAAAAATTTATAAAAAAATTTAAAAAAATTTTTTAAAAATTTTTCTAAAAAAATTTTTTAAAAAAATTTAAAAAAAATATAAAAAAAAATAATAAAATATAAATAATATATTAAATAAAATAAAATTTTTTTGACTCAGCTGGGATTCGATGCCACATTTATTCTAACGTGTACGTATGCACGTATTTTATATGGGATGAATGGAGATACAAACTACTGTTATTGCATGACTACACGTTGTGAAGGGTATATAAGATTCGGCACGGCCGAATATAGCACTGTTACTTGTTCTTGCTATTATTATAGGACATATGACTTTATGACACTACTGTGAATCCCCCAATTGTATAAATTTCACACGGAATGACAAGCCTATATATGCTCTTGCACACTGTCGTGTGAAGGTAATAAAAAGGACCAGTCAATGTATGAGAGGAATAGAAGATTTTTAAATTAAAACCTCAAATTCGCACTGCACGGATACGAAAAGTCAAATTTTCAATCACTTTGTAGCACAGATTTACTAAAATTTTAAGTATGACCTGAGGCCAAAACGCAACATACGAATGCGATCGCAATTTTAGAATTCTCATTAGAATCTCTATAACAAAACTTTTTGCTGTGTTCATAATTTGCCTGCTCCTGGATAATGTTAGATTTGAGAGCACCGCGGTGCACCGGTAGATTGCAGGTGATGGGCTTACAACTACAGAATATACAACAAGAGTAATTCTAGAGGATTAAGGTTTCACGATCTAGGTGACCAATATACTGCACTGACTTCCGCTATGTATACAATTTCAATAAATAAAGTTACTTTCTGTAATAGTAAATAGAGTCTAAATATTATATAAGAAATTGCTAGGGAATGAAAAAACTTTTTAACTTAATAATTAAAATTAAGTTTTTAAAATGTCTGACAGCTTACAGAAAATATCACCATAATGTTACCTGCGAACCAAATTAGAAAGTTTTATTCTCTCGCTTCAACCCACAAAAAACAAATTTTACACAGATTGTTTTTGCCTTGTTCAATTGCAGCAATGTTGTTTCATAAATTATATATTTAAGGCATTTTATGTACATGATTTATATATCACTCGTTTCTACACGAATGGGTAATTAATGTCAAGGTGTGGTGCTGTGTGTTTCCCAAAATATGCGCCTTTCTTAAGTATTTTTTTTTTCCTTTTATTTTGTCAAAATGTTTTTTTTTCTTAAATTATCGTATGGAAAATTTGCATATTATGTCGTTTTCTTTAAGGGTTTCTTTTTTTTAAGCAAAAGAGTCGTACATTATTCATGTGTCAAGTGTATGTCACTTCTGTGGCTACTGTCTGATAGTCTCAGCACTGTAAGTTAAAAATCTCCGTACATAAATATGAATAACTCGTGTACTGTGTTAAACATAATTTGCCACTGCCTTTTGCAAAAATGTTTTATTTTTGTGGTTTCAACCAAGTTTTGTGTTTAATTTAACCAAATAATTACCTTAATTTATCTGAGGTTTAAATCACATAAAATTGAGACAAAATTTGTAATGAATTTTACTTCAAGCAAACTGTACACAGAGAGAAAAGAACAAAGCTCTGTTATCTACAGGCTAAAGTCATAAAAAGCCCGTTTGACATGTTGAAAATTTTATTAAATGACACATTTAACAGAAGTCATTACTCCCACATGATTCGTTTTCAAAACTTTCAATTATCAATTAATTTCTCATTAAGCTTTAACCGTGAATGAATATAATGGGAATATATATTAACAGGTTTTAATTATACATGAAATAGGTAGGTATTCAATAATTAATTTACTAAATATTTAATAGAAACAAATGATATGAGAAAATTTATTTCAAATACCCCCAACTTACAGATAATTTTTTTCATTATTTAAAAATCATGCTGACAATTCATGAAAACCCCTCTTTTTAACATCGGACTATCTCTTTTCCCCAATTCCCTGCTGCCATCATTAGTGCTTGAGTCTTTCTATATTGTAAGTAGAAATGAAATACAAAAGCAATTAACAATTATTGACAATAAATACAAATTATGGACAAATAGTTTGACACAAAACACAAATCGATGTTAAAAAAATGCATAAAAAATAATAATAAAAAGGAAATTACACCACCACACCCCTCTTATAATTGCCAGAGAGGAAAATAAAAAATAAAAGAAGACAAACATTTTTAATGACAGTGTTTATGGCAAATGATATAATTTTTTTTTTAATTTGAAATAAAGGAATATAACCGCAACAGAATTCATTAAATTAAGTATTTTTCTTGTTTTTGTTGTTGTTTTACATTTACCACAGAACGAATAGGTACACTGTACTTTTCATCTCGCTCTTCTTCTCATATTGATTATTTTCTGTTTTCACACAAAATAATTGACAAGACATACGTTTGGTAACGGGGTTTGAACAACAGAAACGTATTATATTTGAAATTATGGCAAACAATTATTTTAAAATTGTATCACATCCAATTACAAATGAAATAAAATGAAAAACAATTTTATTTCTACATTTTGAATTCGATAAACATGAAAGAACATGTGTGTTTTTAGGCGATGTACCTACATACGTACACTCGAATTTAATGTTAGTGAAAACCTTCCAGTTTTTTTTTGTGGTAAAAACAAAGGTTTTGTTTAAATAAGATTCAACGATTTTATTATTACTCTAAGGTTCTCAAAAACTGTTAAATTATCGACAGTTTTTGACCATCTTGGTGATAGTGAAGGGTATACAAAACTATGTGCTTTTCAATTATATAATTTTAAATAGTTTAAGGGGCATTATTACAACTTGCGTTAGTTAAAGGCAGTATTTTGTCGGACCGATTAATGACTTTACTTTAAGCCTTCATTTATTATCTTTTTATCCATTAAATATTATCATATTAATAATAAAAACTATAAACCGTTTTTTTCTATTGAGCTTGAGATCACTTTTCTTAATAAAAAATAGTTTTAATTATACCCTTCACACAGTGAAAAAGGGTATATATAGGTTTGTCATTCCGTGTGAAATTTCTACAATTTTCATTTCCGACCCCATAAAGTATATATTTTCTGAAAGCTTATGAATAGGGGAGTCGATTAAGCTCTGTCAGTCTGACCGTGTGTATGTTGAAATCAACTTTTTGAAGCCCCCCGATATAGGTTGGACCCGGGTAAGGTATTAAAATATCAGAAATATTCGGAAGTAGATCGGTATTGAAAATCAGAAACATCGGTACATAAACAACTGAGATATGAGCAAAAACCCACGACCACTTCGATTTTTTTCACAAAAACAACATTACAACAACAACATACATACATACAAACGTGTATACTGGTTAGAGAAAACGTGGCATCGAATCCCAGCTGAGTCCAAAAAAAATTTTTTTTTTTAATTTTTTATTTAATATATTATTTATATTTTCATTATATTTTTTTAATTTTTTTTTATTTTTTTTTTAATTTTCGTTTTGTGTTATATTTATTATATATATTTTAATAATTTTTTTTTTTAAATTTTTTTTTTTTATTTTTTTTAAAATTTTTTTTTTATTTGTTTTTTTTAACATACATACGTAAATTTATAATTTTACAATGGAATGTTTTTATTTATATATATTTTTTATATGTATGTACGTATTTCATATGGGATGAATGGTGATAAAAACTACTGTTATTGCATGACTACACGTTGTGAAGGGTATATAAGATTCGCCACGGCCGAATATAGCGCTCTTACTTGTTTTATTTTCCGATGTTTCGCTACCACATTGGGTAGCTTCTTCAGGGAAAGTTTTTAAAATTTTTTTTATTAAGAAAAGTGATCTCAAGCTCGATAGGAAAAACTGTTTATATAAATTAAAAAGATCGAAAACATTCATTTATTATATAATAATAAAAACTATTAAAAATAGAAGTTGCAATAATGTGAATCTATTTATCGCGCACCTTTTACTAACGGGCAAATTATAAAAATGGCCCTAAAATATATTAAAAACAAGTAAGAGCACTATATTCGGCTGTGCCGAATTTTGTATAAAAAGTTGGCGTGTCACATTTATTTTCCGTTACTGCAAAGTCTTTGACCAAAAAGCAATGAACATCTAATTTTAACAGTTTTATTACGTTTTAAAATTTGAATATACCAAAAAATATACTGTGCGATACAAATTTTCGTACATTTTGATCTATAACTCCTTTCCTTTCAAGAAAAAATATTTTTTTTACTCCGGAAAAATACATTTATGACTCTATATTAATGCGATTGGACACAATAGCATTTTATTCGATGTTGGAAGGACATAGTTTTTTTGACCTACTCTTGCATTACGAACTAGAACTCTCTTCCTAATATTCCGATTTAGCCTATTTTCAATACCAAACAAACCTTGTGTATAAGAAATATTCTGGGAAAATTTTAACCGCCTAGCTTTTTCGGTCCGACCGCTTTCGTGCTTTCAACAGACGGACGGACATAGCTAGATCTTAATAAAATTAAACCTTGATTCAGGATATACATATATACTTTATGGGGTCTAAAATGGATATTTCGATGTATTACAAACGGAATGACAAAATGAATATACCCCCACCATTTTTTAGTGGCGGGTATAAAAATTATAAAAATGGAAGTTGTAATAATGTGATTCTATTTGTCGGGCCCAAAAAATCCTACCTTTACCTAACTGCAAGTTGTAATGGCCCTACGATATATTAAAAATAATATTGATAAAGGTTGCTTACAATAAAGTGAAGGTGGACAATCAAGTGTGAGAGTATATAGAGTGTCCCATAATTAACGCAAGATATAATTTTGTCGCCATTTGTGTAGTAAAGTGTTGGGAACCCTAAAATAATATTCAATGGAGTGTTATAAGATAGAACGACGTGTCTTCATTATTGAACAATATATTAAAAATAATAATAGCTTCACAGTCGCAATACGAAATCCTTAGTAAGTATATGCTGTAGACAGCTTCTAGAAATTTGCAATTCTTGTCCGCTACGCCGAATTGAGGTTCCTGGATTGCCTCATGCACTGCTTAGATATTGACATTTTAAGTGAATGTTTTTAAGCGACCAGTTCGTTTGGTGTCTCTAACGGATCCAGTCTCTTTGAATTTTTCAATTAATTTCTTCACAGTTGACACTGTTAAACGCCATTCTGAACATGTTTTGTATGAAATTTTATTAAGAATTTTTTTTTATTTTTATATAATATCCTGTTTTAAAGTTTTCGGGATTTGAAGAAAAAATTTATTAAAAATACCACTTAATTGGTTATCTGCAATAGTAGTGCCGTTTGAGTCTTTAATATTTATTTCAGCCTTTGATTTTCTACCTAAATTTTCGTTTAAAAATTTCCAACACTTTTTTGGGTCTTGTTGAATTTGGTTTAAGTTATCATAATAATAATTGTTCATGCACAATCTACCTATATCTCTTAAAGTGTTGAGTAAATTGAAGAACAAATCTAACACCTTTATTAGGGATTTTTTTTTACCGAAATTTGATTAACCGTTCTGGTATATACATACGTATCTCGAAAACTATAATAAGTTGAAGAAATCTAAGTGCAAATTTAATTTCTGCGCCACACTACCTACTTTAGATACAATTTTTACTTATTCCTTTTCAAAAGTAACCCGCCGGAGACTTTGATCTGTTACTCTACAGCGAATATTGTTATTCAGCTCGGTTAAATAAATTAGAATATATAATTTGTACTTGTACAAGTATTGTATGTGATACCTACATATAGGTATTTAAATAAATAAAAACCTAAATGTGCGTTATCCCGTGTTAACCATTCACAACTATTATCCATTACTGCACTAGGTACCTACTAGGTATGAATGTTGTTTTAAAACTTTTGTCGAGTGTATACCTAGAGAGAACCAATAGGAATTATTTGTTAAAATCCAAACGGTTTTGTTGTAGGTATAGCAATGTGAGCTTTAATGACAGGACCCCAAAAATGAAATTTATTGCACAATATGTATAATATAGCAACTGCCTAACAACAATTGATATTATAAATACCAGTCTACTTTTCATTCTCTAAAATTGTGTTTTCCAAAATATGATTACAAAATACAACAATAAACTCCACAATAACTAAATTCTCGTTAAAATTAAAATTGAAAACAAAAATATTTAAACACAACCTCTTATTGGCTTAAAACCTTTAATGACGTCATGAATGTAAAAGAGTCGACAATAGTCAACATTGAAAAAAGTGGAACAAAATGCTTAACTCATAAAGAGGCATGTAAGACTGAAAAGGAATTAATGTCTTCTTCTCTCTTTCTTTCATTGAAATGGTGGAGAAACATAAATTATGTTGATGGCATGTTGAGTGTGTGTGTGTGTGTTTGAAAAGACCATGAATGGAGTCGAACTTTAAACAAACCAGAAGTTGCATGTACATTTTAGTATAAAGTCGATAAAACAGTGTTTGCTTTGTAGAGTTCCAACTCATACAAATTGTTGTTCCTTGCAGTGTCTGAGTTCATGATATGTATGTTGAATTTATAGATTTTTTTGTAAAGGTATGTATGTATGTAAGTATATACACTTCTTAGTTATATCATATAAATATTTGTTAATTTTATAATTAATGTAGGTATTGTTGTTTTTTTAATTGTTTTGTTTGTTTTATTAATTTATGACTTTTATATAGGTAAAATTCTTTCTTTCTTTCTGTCTTCTCTTAAGTTAAAATAAATAATTGAGCATTTTTAAGCATTTTGTGCTAAATTTTATGTAGTAGGAAGTACCTACATAATAAAAATCGATTAATTTATTTTAAACCTATAAAATATTTTTTGTTTTTCTTTGCATTTTGCATTTTTAAGATTTTTTTCTGTTTGAAGTTGTTTTTTATTGGCCATGCAACACCATATTGTAGGTAGAAGGCCTTTTGTACTTTTGATTGAATTGCAATCATGTTAAAAACATGTGTTAATCATAATTTACTTTAAACACAATTTTATTTACGTTTTACATCAATTGCAGTCATAAAGCAATTGTTTATTAATATTATCCAACTTTTATGAGCTCTTTGTAAGAATGTGAAATGATTAAAGGAAACACTTGTGTTTATAATTAATTAAAAAATTTTAATATGAATATGGTGCATTTGTTATAATTCTTCCATAAAAGCAGAATTTATATAAATTTTATCGTACATTTGTTAAAATTCTTCTATAGAAACAGAATTTACATAAATTTTTTTTTAGTCAGTTCTACGACATACAAAACAAACATGAAAAGGGTTAGCCTTATTCAATGTCAAAGAAAATTCGAAGTGCTACAATGAAATTATATTTTAGCTATGCTAACATTTTCTTAAAATTTGGCCAGTCTTTTGATAGATTTTTTAAAAGTTTTGCAAAAAAAAAAGTTTAGGAATTTTTGATTTTTTCTCTTTTTAATTCATGCAGTTCCATATGTTTATGTATATGTATGTATTTATGTTAGGAAGATCGATTATTCAACTTTTAAAAACCAGTTTTCGGATATTCTGAATAGTTGCTATTAGTTGCTATATATAAAACAAACAGTTTACGGTTAAGAACTTAAAAAAACCGGTTAACCGGTTTTACTCGAATAAACAATAACACAAAAATCAAATTGTTTATTGAAATAAAAAGCTTATTTAAGTAAAATCAAAACAATTCACAAAGATAAAGAAAGAACAAAATATACTGCAGCCATGACAGAAGGACATAAGAATAAAATAAAACTTGAAAACATTTAAACTGCATTTTGTCTCTAAAAGATTATTTTAAAAGAAACAAGTAAGAAGGCAAAATTTTTAATTATTTTTATTTTAATTAAATAATATGCTCTCACATTTGGGCATTTCCATGTCATCGTACGTGACATTTGTACTCCTATAAAGTGAAATAATTTTTGAAAAAGAAAGAGTAACTGAAACAAAATTAGATCTTTATGTTCCATTCAAAGGGTACTTTATTAAAAAAAAAATTAATTATATTCGAATCAATGTTGTCCAAAAAATATCCAGAAAAATAAGAATATATCGTACGTGACATAAAACAGAAGTGATTTTGAGGTATATATGGAAATATAAAAAAAAATCTGCGAATCTTGGGTGGTATTTTTTCTTTTTATACCCGCCACCAAAAAAATGGTGGGGGTATATTCATTTTGTCATTCCGTTTGTAACACATCGAAATATCCATTTTAGACCCCATAAAGTATATATATTCTGAATCAGGGTTTGATTTTATGACGATCTAGCTATGTCCGTCCGTCTGTCCGTCTGTCCGTCTGTTGAAAGCACGATAGAGGTCGCAGCGAAAAAGCTAGGGGGCTCAAATTTTGCCAGAATCTTTCTTATAGACAAGGTTTGTTTGGTATTGAAAATGGGATAAATCGGAATATTAGGAAGAGAGTTATAGCTCGAAAAGCAAGAGTAGGTCGAAAAAACCGTGTCCTTCAAACATCGAATAAAATGGAATTGTGTCCAAACGCATTAACGTAGACTCATGAAACTTCGAATATATATTTCCTGAGTAAAAACAATATTTTTCCCCGAAAATTATCTAAATCTATGCATTAGGAGAGGAGTTATCGATCAAAATGTACGAAAATTTATACCGCACAGTGTATTTTTCGGTATATTTAAAAACAAAAACGTCATAAAAGCAACAAAATTGGATGTACGACTCTGAAATTTTGCACACTTTGTTTATTGGTGAGACGCTTTTTTGTAACGGAAAATCAATGTGCCACGCCCACTTTTACGCCCACCTCCCATATAACGTTTTACCCAAAATTCATATAATTTCTCAATTTATGTAGATTTTGGAATAATAAAGGGCTATATTGAAACATCTCAGTTGTACTCATTCGAAAATACAACTTTGACACGCCCACTATAACGCCCACTTTTCACGTTATATACCGTTAATGAAATTTAAAAGCTCATAAAACCGCCAAAATTAGAGGTATGATGATCAAATTCGCTACGTATATCCTTTTAGGCAATGTCATTACTGCGCCAGAAAATTAAGGCGCCACGCCCACTTTTACGCCCACCTCCCATATAACGTTTTACTCAAAATTCCTCTAATTTCTCTATTAATAATGATTTTGGATTAATAAAGGGCTATATTGAAACACCTAAGTTGTACTCATTCGCCAAAACAACTTTGACACGCCTACTATAACGCCCACTTTTCACGTAATCTACCGTTAATGAAATTTAAAAGCTCGTAAAACCGCCAAAATCAGAGGTATGATGATCAAATTTGCTGTGCATATCCTTCTAATCAATGTTATTGTTGTGCCAAAAAGTTTAGGTGACACGGCCACTTTAACGCCTACCTCCCATACAACGGCTTACCTTAAATTCATGTAATTTCTCTATTGACAAAGTTTTTGGGAAAATAAAGGGCTATATTGAAATATTTAAGTTGTATTTATTAGTAGAAACTTTATTGACACAGCTACTTTAACACACTTTCATTGAATTTCATTTCATTTAAGGACCGATGTTGAATTTAAATAAAACACAAATTATTTAGGAAATTATTATCATTTCTTTTTATAATGATAATATTTGTATGGTTCAATTATGTATTTAACAAAATATCGGCCAAATGGCCCCCCCCATCCTTGGCGCCACTCCTCTATCTGATGGTCCAAATTTTCAATGACAATGTTGATGCTCAATTATTGGGCATGATGATGAGTCGAGGTTGACTGCTCTTTTGCCACACTATCGCAAAAAGCAGCAATAGTTCCCATTCAACGAACTAAGAAGGCATTCACAGATTTTCTAACATTTTATACAGACCTGTTTTGCAGAAATTTAAATATTTTTTACAATTCTCCCGATTGTGGACGAATTTGAACGATTATGTTGATCAAAAGAATTACGAAGTGCACAAAATGCATTTTGATTTGAACGCCCATTTTTATAAAAAACCTGAATAACTTTAAAGCGTTGCTCATTTGCGTATCTTTCCACGGATCAAATTGAGTAAGTTTGAGATTGAGAAATGTCAAGTGCAATGCAGAAAATAAATTTAAAGGCTAGGTGTAGTTCACCTTCAACATGGGCCCTTAAAATTTAACCATCCTCTATAAAGAAAGTGATATTTGATTGAAAAAAGATTATTCCATAGCGACTAACAAAATAATAAATATTGTGCTTTAAATGTACACAAAATTGGTGGTGGGTATAAAAGATTCGGCACAGCCGAATATAGTGCTCTTACTTGTTTTAATTTCTTACACTAAACCAAATATTTTGTTTCATTTAAAATCCATCATACTTAATTGAAAACAATCTTTAAATGATTTTATAATAAATTCAATTTAATATCGTTCGTGACATATCGTACGTGACAGATTTTTTTCTAATAGTATTTTTAGGTAATATAATTTATATATTGTTAAGGAAAAAAGTTCAAAAGTTAAATTAGGTGCTTTTATTTTGGGACTCCTGCGACTGTTCAAATACGAATGACGGAGTCAAATAATGTCTTTGCACTACGTACGTGACATAAAAATAACATCCAAGGGAAATAAAGTGAAGATACTGATGCCGTTTTCTATTCGTTATGGACGTTCGATGTAGTACCAAAAACCTACTCAAAGCTATACCATGTGCCACTGCTTTGCATTCGAATTGCTGATCTCGCAGCCGTTTCCCTTATATATATGTGCATTGCTTGCGGTGGCGTTATACGCATAGCAAGTAGTAACTTTACCCTATTAGAATTTTCCCTAATAGTCACATTAGAGTTCTTCTTTTCATCACCGTGTAAATTTAGAGAACCGCCTCAGGCACGATTTCCCACTTTTTGGCCGCAATCCTGTTTACACTGATGTAAAAGCCTTTTTGCTCTCTGTATCATTTTCCCCACATGATCATGAGACGTTTAAATTAAAAAAAAAATAATAATAAAAACATGTCTAGATATTGATGTACCTATTATGTAAATGTCAGTCACATGTTTAATGTCCTGACTACGGTTGTTTTTATCTTAAAAAAATTGATATTTGCTAACGCAAAAAAATAAATTAGAATTCAATATTGTTGAGCAATAATTTAATGTCACTCCAAAATTAAATACAAATTGCCACCAACACTCCATCCATCTCTTATGTAACAAATTTTCAGACAACAATGCCCAGAACAGGGCGTAATGACTAAAACAATAACAAAATGAAAGGGAACAAGCATAAAGAAAAGGACAAAAGCCCATATTAAAGAAAACACACAACAAAAAAAACACGTCCCAATGTTTGTCAATTTGTTTGTAAAAATATTTCAAAGTCAATACAAATTGCGGCTGTCAAATAACAAAAACTGACCCCAAACATCCAACTAAATACTAAAGAAATGTTGTTTAGTTAGAGCCAGTAGAAAAACAAACAAACAAATACAACAACAATCTTACCAACATATTGAGACAGAATAAACTAATGGATTGATTTATATGTTTATCACCTGGAGTGCGAAAATTTATTTGTGTCAGTGTAAGAGCAATAAATCACAACAACAGGAGACAACCCAGCACATGCAGGACAATAAGGCAAAAAGTTAGAAAAGTACACAAATACACAGATAGTCTAACACACACAAACAGATCCCATGACAAGTGTTTATTTATGTTGAATCAAGCAAACACAATCGGAAGAGCAAGAGAAAGAGAAAAGAAAAAAGGAAACAATTTGTGGTGGCGAAAGTTTAAGATTTAAGTAAATTAGTTACACTGACTTTACTAATGTTGTACGAGCTGTAACCAAAGGGATTTATACTAAATTTCAGTCTATTAGAAACTGTTTCAAATGGAATGAGAGGAGAATAGCAAAAAGCAGAAAAAGAAAAAAAGACAAGGTCTGACAGATGAATAATGTGATTTAAGCTAAAGTGATAATGATGGCTTGTAATTTGTTTTCGTTTTAGTTTTTCTTTATCTCCATGATTTTCCCAACAAGTAGACCTAACAATAAGAGCACAACACTTTTAGA
The DNA here is from genome assembly GCA_941918925.1 of Phyto melanocephala. NCBI lineage: Eukaryota > Metazoa > Arthropoda > Insecta > Diptera > Rhinophoridae > Phyto > Phyto melanocephala. The sequence goes on along the minus strand of OW799233.1, from coordinate 176,478,537 downwards.
CAAATTAATCGATCCCCAAGGAGGCCAAAGTTGCTTTAGATTTCAATATTCAATATAAATTTGTCAACAACAGTTTCTACTAGATATTTCAATACACCGACAATAAAAATCAGGCGACTGTAATAGAAATTGTGGGTAGCGAGTGTAAATAATTAAATGGAAAACAATTAACAACATTGATATTAGTTAGACCTTAAGAAAAAATTTAATTTATGGGTGTCTTTGTTGTGAACTGTCTGTGGAGATGTAAAAGTGTGGCTGTGGTAAGACTGTACTTCAACCAAAGACAATAGTCTATTGTCTTTGCTTCAACATTGATGACGAAATTTTTTCTTAAGTTTCTTGAAAAAAAAAAATAAAAAAAAAATATTTTATTGGAATATGCAACTCCTAGTCGATTGACCTTATTTATGCAGTTTATTGCGTTGGCTTCAGCAAAAAAGATTACGGTCAAAGTTAAGTGTTTATGAGTATTTGATTTAATTTTTCCTACATTGTTTGTCATAGGAGAACTCTTTTGCAGGGTGTCACTTCTACATACGAATAGTACATATGAAGATCGCATTCCCTCTGTAATGTGTACTGCGTTTTTCTGGCCAGTCCTAAACAAATAGATAAGCTTTAAACTTGTAAATGGGCGACTATTTTAAACGAAATCCCGGTTTTTTACAAGAGTGCATTTCATTGCAATACCTTCAGAACAGTAAAACACATCCTACAGTTGAATATCCTACTGTCACCGATGAGTACCTTCACCTTATTCAGAAAGCCTATAATATAATTAATGATAGATGATGTAAATAATAACAAGTAATAGTACTACTATATTCGCCCGTGCCGAATCTTTAATACCTTTCACTTTCATATATGGCACACAGGCATAATAATATTCAAGAATCACCTCGCCATAGCATGGCTTAAATTTAATTAATGTGTAAACTGTTCAAACCACGATACACCAGCTTGTTTCGGACACCATCTTAATTAATTGTTAATTTCTTATTATTCACTGTATTTAAATAGTCAAAACCAATATTGATGGGGTTAAAAAAATTGTCCTCCATTTTCTTTCGTACGCCATCTTGGATTTTACACCTTTTCGTAGGTTATTTTATTCCACTGCACGCAAAGAAAACACATGGTTGTGGTAATCATAATCTAAGAGCAACATACTATGATTGTAGTTAAAACAAATAATGGTTGCAATACTATGCCTAAAAATGAAATATAAAATTTTAGTTTTTTTCTAAAACATATTTTATTTCTACAAAAATAAATATCTACGCAAGATTCTGAGGGAGTATTTGTATTCAACAATCTCCATCAGGCGACATAGCAAAACAATATTTAGAGTAGAACCCACAGGGCCGACATCGACATTAAATTTTAATTGAAACGAAATTGAACATTATGTGTAGGAGATATAGAATATTGGAAGAAACTCGCTTCGGCCCCATACTTATTGTAGGATTTTAAAGAATTGAATGTATTAAATATAAATAATAAATTTTTTATCTTATTTGTCGTACCAACTTTTTTAAATACAATTTTTTCTATAATTTTTGGAATATTTTACTGTTAATTTTAATTATTTCTTTAAAATTTTATATTTTTTTGTTCATGTCAAACTTTTGAATAATAGAAATTCATTTAACAAGAAGAAGAACTTTTAAAAACAAATTTTGATTAAACCATATTTTAGCTTGATTGCTTTGTAATCATACTGTTGTTGCAATTATCATTAAATAGTTATTTGACATGTTATTTTACATGACTTCGAATATAATGTTATTTTTGTACAGACATGATAAATTTTTTTTTTAATAATAATTTCGTAAATCATGCTATTTTAAAAGGATAATCATATCGAAGTTTTCATTAAAATCAAACATTAAATGATAAAATTTAAACAAATGAATGGTTATTGTGACCAAAAAAAAATGATAAAACATAACTAAACTAACTATTACTTGTTTACGATAACCAAATATTATTATGGAGATTATAATATGACCGACGTGATGATATCGTAACCATGGTTCTTCTTTGCGTGCGAGCAAGCACTTTGATTTGATATTATTTGGGGTAAAAGGGAAGAAGCCGTAATTCCTCTATTTGGCCCATATTTCCGCCATTTTATTTAAAACACTATTTTGGATTTTAACCTTGTTATAATTTGTTGTATTCTACTGTTTAAGCCCTGTCATTTGATAACAATACTGAGGGGTTTGAAAGATGCCAAATTTTGAATTACTAGATATGACTATATCGTCAGTCACAGTTTGACAACTCTTAACTCGCAAAAAAATTTAATTGGGTTTTTGATGCCAAAATACTGTGTTTGTTCTTCTACATGTTACAACGTTTTATTTATATTAATAAATCATCTTCCAATAAATATCGTCTACTAATTTTGGTTTTTTTTTTACTTCCAACACATGTTAGGAGTTGTCAACCTGTGACCGACGGTATACAAATTTATTGTACGCCACTTTTAAGTGACGCCCCTTAATCTTGATTTTTCTCAGCAATTTGGTGTCTTTGGCAAGTCCAAAAAGTTATAATAAGACTTAGCAACTTGATTTATAAAATAAAATTCATATCAATATTTTTCCGAATTATTTTTGGCTATGACTTTGCCAATAGTGGAGCGATTTTTTTAAAATTGTTTACATATAGCGTCTCGAAATAGTAGCAAACATATCTGAATTATTGTAGGACTGACAATTGTTAATTATTATTGTAAAAATTTTAAAAAGTTGAAGTGTGACCGCCGAAGAGTTTGATTTGTACTGCAGGAAGTGTTAACTACATACAAATAAAAAATATCTCGGAAATTTTGATCGAATGGCCGGAGTATAAAAAACCATCAGAATTTCAATCAGTATATACAAATAATGGTTGACCTACAAATGTATTGCCGTATATAATTATTAATTTTGTTTGCTTAGAGGTATCTATAGACCTTGTAAATTAAAGTTGTCCAAAGAGCTAAATGGATGTACTATAGGGACAAGATATTTAACTTGTTGAAATACAAAATCGTTGCTTCTTCTGCTTAAGCTTTATTCCAACAAGCAGAAATCAGCATCAAAGGTAAAGTATATACACATGTAGGGGGAAGCAGACCAGTACTATCATGGGTGCCTTTTCGACCCCCTTCGCTCCTCAGTGATTTCGTGTCTACCGATCAGTATACCTTCAATCACTGAGTCCCGCGCCACAACCGGCGCTTGCTCTGGACTAGGAAAACGATTTCACACTGCCGACTGGTGATTGTTGACAATATTCATCGCACAGTCCTTTGCAATCGCCAGCATCTCCCTCAGAATAAGGTCCCCCATCGCACTCACACTTAATGTGTGCTTGCCTGTGATCCTTAGTCTTCCGCTCGCCAACGCCGGACACTCGCATACTACATGCGCTGCTGTCTCGGCATCCTCCAGGCACATTCTACAAATATCATCATCCACGATCTGCATCCTCTTCAGATGATATTCGAAGTTCCCATGTCCTGTAATCAACGCAGTGATCCAGCTCATCATACTCCGACTAAAACCGAGTATCTTCACTGCACCCCTGCCAACTGGCTCCCTGAGAATCATACGAGCCTGTCTACATGTGGTTCCCTCCATCCATCTTCGCAAGTTCATAGAGTTCAACCATTGAAAAATCTTCGCCCGCACTAACCCATTGCCCAGAGCAGTTCTGGCTTCCGGTTCGCAAAATGCAGCCTCAGACTCCTTCTTCGCAAGTTTGTCAGCAGCCTCATTCCCAGCTTTGCCCACGTGTCCCTTAATTCACATCAGCGTTACCTCATTTGTAGAGGCACACCTATTGAGCCTTAGAACACACATCCAAGCACAAAAGAGGAGTTCACATCTATCCGCTGCATACGTTTTATAACCAACTGGTTGTCAAGTGCAATAAGAATTCTATTCCCATACATTCGACCTTCCAACAGGTGGTCCAATGCGTGCAGCAAACCAAGCATTTCTGCCTGATAGACTGACACGTACTCCCCCCGATTCAGGGGGCAGGATAGGTTCAACTCATACACCAGCACCTGCCCTTCCGTCCATAAAGAACCCATCAGTAAAGATACTGATACTCCATGCACTCATCGTGCATGAATCCATCCGCTATGAGCGTGTGATGTAGCCTTTCGACTACTTTCACCCGACTCATGCGCTCCATCGGCATCGGTCCAGGATTCTCCTATGCCCCAAAACCGATCCAAAGCGATACCACATGCCATCGCTTTGTATCCGAATCGCCGATCTTGCCGCCGTCTCCCTTACAAATAAGTCCAACTGCAGCAATCCCAGCATTGCCTCCATCACTTCCGTTGGTGTGATCTCGGTTCCAAAAAGCATTAAGGATCCAATCTCTATGCCCTTCCTTCTCCGCGTGAAGAGCATAGCATCCGACTTGCCAGCATTTATGGTTAGTCCCTGTTCACAACACCATTCTTCGGTTACTCTGAGCGCCTGTCTCATGCAACCTAAAATGGTCTCCATGAACTTACCACCAACCATAATTGCCACATCATCCGCATACCCTACCGTATGTATGCCCATTACCTCCAGTCTCCTGAGAAGGCGGTCCACAGTTATGTTCCACAGCAGAGGTGATAAAGTAAATAATATAAACTATTTATAAATTTACACCTTAAAATTGCTATTTAGAAATTGCTAAGAATCCCTTCAAATTAATTCAGCTAAAAAGTTTGCAATATCGACCGGTTCAGTAAATATCTTGTGCTATCAAAAACCTATGAACTGCAATAATTGAATCCTTTTCTTTCCTAACAAATCATCAGTCGTTTTAATCCCATCTTATAACGGCTATAACTTTTGCATTCGAAAGAGCTACGCGCTATGTAATGTTGTATTCAAAATACAAAAGGCCATTCATAAAACGAAAATCATTAACTCATACTTTTTTCATTAAAATGTGTGAAATAATAGACATTTGAAACGGATCAACAAATAAACGCCTCCATTCGGTTTAAAAAGAAATAAAATACATTAAAAAATATTCACACTTTTTTAAAACTCCATAATAAATACTCAATGTGATAAAGAAATTTATTCCCACCATTTAGCTGAACAGGAAGAAATCTAAGATATTTAAACATAATTATAAGTCTTTTTAAAAATGCTGAGTCACACAGACACACACACACACACATGGAAAAGATAATAGTTAATACGATAACGAATATCCTTAAAATTCAGCTAATTGAGCCACGGTTTATTGATTAAATTAACTAACATTCTTCTTTTAACAATTGTTATTTATAATTCCCAAAGATTTATCAAGATATTAGAGAAGAGAAAAAAAAATTAAAATGAAAATCGTTTTTAGTTAAATACATTTACAACTAAAGCGAGGGCACCTGTAAGCGGTAAAACTTCAAACGATTTTAAAGAACATTTTGATAGCATCTCGTTTATGATTTTGTACGCTACTCAGGCCGAAAGAATAAAGTTAAATATGCACCAACGAAAAGGTCACACATACATTTATTAAGGAGTGAAAAAGTGTAAAAGTCCGTGAGAGAGAGAGAGTGATGGGCTGTCTTAAATGTAAAAACCAATCTTGGCACTTTCAATTAAATACCACTGGGCAGATTGTATTTTAAAAAACAAAACGTTTATGCCAACTATATGAACTCACAACAGCAGTAGTCTTAAGCGAAATCCAAAGGACTAAACTGTTTATAAATGTTCGAAAACACCCTTCTCACCTCATGCTTAGGAATAGTCATGCGTGTGTTAACTCCTTGTACTCCTTGAAGGATCATTATGAAATTGTAAATTATTTAAAACAACAGGTACAAAGCAACTAGAAAGAAATAAGAATTTTATTTTATTGTACAAACGATCGATCCTTTGCAACATCAACTTAACAATGTGTGACGAATTTCCAAAAGGATTTCTTTGTAGCAAACAGTGTCAATTATCACACCATGTTCTTTTCATTTATCTGGCTCGGACAACAACACTCTCTTTGTAAGGATCAATTGTTCGTTGTGTTCTTTGTAGGTAAACTTAATTAGTTTTTAAAGTGTGATTTTTCTAACCATTAAACCATCAAAAACAATTAGAGTCCACAGGATTTCTCAATACTCAGTTTAGTTTACTTTAGTAAACCTGTGCCAATTTCTTTTCTTTTGTAGCCATTGTCTTCGTAATTCTTACGCACATTTTACAAATCGTTTACGGCAAACTATAAAGCGAAAAATAAAATTACCGAAAAGGATTTTGCCTTTGTATTTCATAAGCCCTAATTGGTTTTACAAAATCTTTTTCTTAACCTGTGTACATTTGTCCGTCCAGCCGCCTAGCCGTGTGTGATTGTCGGCTAATTAAGCCAAAGACCAAACTAGACTAATTGTCTCTCTGGTCAATGATCTAGTTTAAGTCTTTTGTCTTTTGTTTCATGTTTTTTTTTATTTTTTAAATAAAAATTAAATCTAAATAGAATTGAATTAAAAAATAATTTTTTATTTTTTCTGAAGATTAATTGTATTGAATGATGCCCTCCATTGTTAGTAAGACCGTAAAAGCAATTAAAAATGTTTAATTCAGTGTTGAAATTACAATTTGTAAATTGTTGCCAGTTGATTGGTGGCCATTTTATTTGAATGTGTGAAAAAAGTTTTTGTTACAGAAAACTATGATCTTTTATTTCTTATTAAATTGTTCTGTTTTTGGAGTTTATTGGAGCAGCATTAAATTTTATTCTTAATTAAGTCTTTACATGCTGTTTGATGTTTCTTTTGATTCGTTTTAATCCCTTTAATTCATTGAGGTGTGTGATTTTAAGAGAAAAATTTTCATCGATTTTCAAGCAATTGATTGTCAAGATTTTCAATGTTAACTACTTCAATTGGATGCAGTTTTATTGCAGTTAATTTTGTTATAATTTTACGTTTATTTTTTTTATTAAAACACAAGACATTATTTGATATTTTCTTTTAAACACACACCAAATGAGTATGATAGCGCCTTATACCTCTCTTGGACTCCAATCAAGCCTAAGGCAATAGCCAGGGAGTTCGTTCAATAGCCTCGATTTTTACGGTTGATCTTGCCGTTCCTCTTTGTAATGTTGTTTCTAAAGCTATACTACGATAATTCTGAACCCACAAGAACGTGGTGTTTTGAGATGAAGTCAATCCACGACGACGAACATTAAAACTTAAACAAAATTACCAAAATTCCATTGTAATTAAACCATCGCATGAAGAGGAGACAAAAAAGTTTCTCTTCATTCTCCCACTACCCACGTTAAAAAAACCACCTTTTTTAGTTTCTTAATTTGTTTTTAAATTAATTCTGAATTCTAAATGAATTTACTGAAATTCAACTCATATACACAACATTCTTATAAAACAACGTGTGTGGCAGCTGGCCTTTAGTCCCCCTCGTTCCCATCATTAAGACAACAAATTGGTATTTTTATTTATTTAGAATTTAAAAATCTCTTTTTAAACATTATTAATTTAATTGCAGCCATTGACTTTAGCTTCTAAGACCTTTTCAAAGCTACAAAACTTTTACAATGATGTAAGAAAAAAATCTCCGTCTCACTCATTCGAAAATAATGACCATAAAGAAAATTTAGTACAACAGTAAAATGGCAAACATCACATAAAGAATTTTTCTTTATTAATGCTGCAAGACAAGATGCAGACAACAAAAATAAATTAGAAAGAACCACACTCGAAACAAGGTGGCAACATATTAAGTTTTTAACAAAAGAACAACTTTAATTGTATTGTCCAAAAAGAGATTAGAAAAAAAAATTATAAAAATAAGCAGCAACATCAGCAACAAAACAAAAACAATAACATTCAGTTAAGTACTTTAGATGCGCTTTAACCAATCACGCAATTGCGCTAAACTTCAAAGTCCTAATGAGATCCGGCAACAGACCATAAGATCTATACACAAAAGCACAAACAAACAAAATATACATCACACATACATACGGCAGACATAACAGCCAAATGTATACATATACAGCTATAATCAGTGGGGATATGTGTAGTGGAGTGGTATTTTCAGGCACTAGTGGTCAGTTAGTCAATTTTAGAGGAATTAAGACAAACAATAACAAATGTTAACTTAACAATACTCTAACATGGTTGCCGAGCCAACAGACACTCTTAGACTTGATAAATGATTGAAGAAGAAAAAGAAGAAGAAAAATAACAACAGACAACAGGCAGTAACAATAACAGCTACAATAACAAACGATATAACAAGGAATGCGTTAAAGGCCAACACTACGAGGGTAAACTAAAAAGTTGCTTAAGAAGAATAAAATATTTTTTTTTTTGTATGAACGTTACCTTAGTGTTATATGTCTCTAATAAACCTTTTAAATCAAATAAAGAGCTTGCGATTATTATTTGTTTATAATATGCAGCTTCTGTAATCAGGTTGCTTAATTGACTTTAAGACTCTTAGAATAAGTCTAAGTCTTAGCCGTGAGATATTCTAGTAGATCGCTCAGTCTCACCTCGCATATCTAAGAAAGATTATCCAGTATATGTTTGACTTGGATTCTGTATCTATCGACAGTTGAACAAGACATTCCCAGATAAAGTATAAAACCGATTCTTCCTTCTCTATATTCAAACAACTGCGCCAATCGTCGTTTGACGAAAGCCCAAGTCGGCTTGCATATTTCCTTAACAGCCAGTGACCCGTCAATACCGACAGCAATCTTGAGATGTCTTTCCGATCTCAACTCTTGCAATGTACGTCTTATATCAAATGAGGGCCACGTAAGCTTGACCACTCTACATGAATTCAGTCTACCTCATCTGTTTTCGGCTTTCTCAAGAAAGTGTTTGAAAATCGTGCTTCTTATAGTCCTTAACGGGATTGTAACTACATTTTGGTTGAAATTATCCAAAGCCGATCCTTTTCTTGCCAGCTCATTTGCCTACGAGTTACTACAGTGGCCTCTCTGCGCAGGGATCCTGACTTGCATTGACACCCTAACTTAGACATGGCAGTCTATGACCTGAACGATACTGATATCCTAAATAGTTAATATTTTTGTCATTTTGTATCCCATATAGCGAATATTTTATTTTAGTCTGATATATGCTACATGCGTACGTAAGATGAAAAGAAAAGTCTATCCCAAGTTCATCAAAAAAACACCGGATCTAACTTTACAGCTCATCTTAGAACCATCCATATAGATCCTTGGAGCTCTCTACAAAATTAACCCTTACTCCATTTTTGCAGGGAATAACAACTTGAAACACCCTGCCAAAACCCATGTAGGGATTGACGTAATCATAAGGTTGTTTTAAGATCAAAGACAGCATGGCCGGAATTCTTGCATTGCCATATGTTTTCGAACCCCAATATCTGGATGCATTGATCCTTATCGCACTACTTGCAGATATAGCCGTTATATGAAAGTTAATGATAACGAGGTGCATCACAGTGTTCAGTGCCTAAGAAGGACTAGTTCGTAATGTCCCTGCAATTCTAATGCATTCTTATCTTTGGAATATGAACGTCTGGTTTACTATATATTTGCGGCTTATTGCAGTCCTACATACTAGAGATAGGGTCGAGTCCCCATTTCATACCGAACATTCTACGACATGTGTAGTAGGCTATCTTATCCTACTTTACTTTTTGTTGGACACTCAGTTTCCATGACAATTTCCACAAAGTGATTTCGTAGTTATTTGTCCTCGGTAGTCCAATCTTCGGAATTTTAGTCTCTGTTGTAAACAGTACCAGTTCTGTTTTGCCTGAGTTAACCTCTAGACTTCTTTCTGTGGCCTAGTTATTTATTAATTCCAAGACATCAGACATTATATTACTAATTAAGTCTTTAAACAGTCCTACCAGTTACTTTATTCTTTGCTGTCAAATTAATATAAAATCGAGCCCTGGGGTTCCCCTTTTTTAGCTAGCCTTACTAAGATTTGTTTTAACTAATAGTTTAATTTCCGTATTCATAAAAAAATATTATGTTTATTACAGTCTTATTGCACAGAAAATTAAGGCTTATTTAACGAATGTTGTAGAAAGCCAAAATGGAGAAGAAGATGATCTCTACGTTTCTCTGCATATTAAAGAATTAAATATATGAAAAGTCCTCGTGTCATCAGAATCTTCCCTTAGGCATGTTTTTCTGATAATATTTCCACTCTGATATTTTTGCTTCCCAGCAAGTTGTAGTGGAACACCTCAAGCTACAAGGAACACCTCAAGGGGTATTGGTTCAAAGAATATTTCCAAACCAAACTTATTCATTTGTTAAGTAATCATTTTGACAGCCACACAACAAAAAAATCATGTATTTTGATAACAATTTGAGCGCTTCTCTTACGACAGACCAGAATCTTGATAACCCGAACTATTTATTCTGGTCTGGTAGGTAATAAGCTGGTTTAAAACAAGATCGCTGAAAGAAGCTGGTGTTTAAATAGTTGATGCTCGTGCTAGTGATAAAATTTGTTTTAAACTTTTACCAGTGTTACTTTTACAATAATAACTTCTGTGCATTAGCTAGGGCGGTTTTTTTTGCATAAAAAGTCAGTGGCTCACATCCAAAAGGAAAAAATAATGATCGATCTTCTCAGTAATTATCACGTGATTGCTGCTGGTTATAAAACGGTTGTCTGATGATAAAATATCAAATTTCTAGCCCCCTTAATAAAGCGTTTGGATATAACATGTGCCTCTCATGTACAATATTTTTCAACTGTATATTGTTGTTCATAATGTAGCAACCTTAACTCCACCACTTGTAAGACCAACATAGGATTCAGCCTATGAAGCAGGAATCATTTCATTTTTGGTATTTTATCATATTAATTGTGGAAACGAAGTCTTCTTTAACAATATCCATTAAACAATATTTAATATTTAACTGCAACACTGTTCATTAACTTAAAAAAATCGTATTTATACATTTGGCTTTTTTCCATTTTTACACCTCCCTATGATTGTTTGCAAGTTTGACGCTGGGGATGAAGATTGTCACTGTGTTGGATGTGATTTTGTAAAAAAACAAACAACTTGTACTGGGCAAAATATAATTTTGAGATGGCCTTCATGCCTTCCAAACAACAACAGCAACAACATATGGTTCAGAAAAAGTTGTGCGACTATTAAATGCTGTTGATGCTGTTAAGGAAGACAAAAGACATATGGATGAAGAAGAAGAAGAACCAGAAAGCTTAATCATATCACACATCAGCTACAGCTTCAGTCAGCGTCAGCTCCAGCCATTGGCCAAATAAGAATGTGTGATGTTAAATACACAAATGCATGTACATACCTTGACTACATACATTGACTATATAGTAGATATTGGACTTGGCTTTATTTGATGCCAACGTAGGCCATTAATGGACGGCAAACATCAAACGGCATAACTTTCAGTGAAAAGCATTCAAGTCATTGTCTTCAACGACGAGGTAGGTCGCCAAAAAAAGTTAAAAGTAAAAAAAAAATTAAACACCAACAGAACAGAACTTCACCATGTAGCCAGTCATCTAAAGAATAAAGAGATGAAACGAGAATAGAAAAAAATTATAATAAAAAGTATATAAGATGAATATAAAACAACAACAACAACAAATAAATAAAAATTATATGCTCACCGTAATGAGAATTAAGAAAAAAGAAGGAAAAGAAGCTTTAAGAGATCTTAATTTGAATTTGGTTGCATTTTTTAACATACACTTAAAGAAAGGTATAGTAAAATCCAAATTCTTACTTAAAGTTTATAAAATTCATATTAATAAATTTTTAATTTTTTTTTATTACTCGATTTGAGAAATTTTAAAACATATCGGTAGTAGATAGTAGTTACGGCTTTGTCTCCTTTAACCCCCACAATATTGGTATCAAATAAAAGCGCTTGACCAGTACAATGCATTAAACTATAAAAAAGTGTAAAATCCAAGACTGCGTCTAAAACAATATTACGGAACTAATTTTTTTAATCCCAACAATATGGGTATCAAATGAAACGACTGGACTAGTAGAACACAGCAACTATTTAAAAGTTCAAAATCAAAAATGGCGTCAAAAATAATGAAGAAAATCCCGTATTACATCAAATTTAAAATCTAGGCTTAGCTACGATGTGGCATTTATACTTATGTATATGACGGTGAAGGGTATTATCAGATTCGGCACGGCCGAATATGGCGCTCTTACTTGCATTTTTTTTTTCGTACTTAATAATATTTTGTTTGCCACAATTGGCGAGTGTTGATATTAGTGACAATTGGACACCTCATTTTAATGATTAAATGACGCTGGACTATTCTCTTTAGGGACAATTTAAACACCAGGTTTATATGAACAACAACCCAAAACCAACTAATGATAATTTGGACCTAAAATAATGATACAAGGAAAGCGTTGCTTTATTGTTAAAAATTCTGTAAAAGGAGCAAAAGTCAGTCTGCATGCTAGAGGTAGACGTCTGAAATCGTTTGTGTTAAGTTCCAGTACTGCAACAAAATTTAGTCAGTAATTATGACAATGCTATGCAAATTAAATACTTTCAATTTTATTAAATTGTTTACGAAGTGTACAAATTTATGAAAATTAACTAAAGCCGAAATTAAATATACAGGATAGGCTTTGGTAGGATGGCTTTTGAGTCATCCTGCGTGCGAAAATTTAATAACTTTTTTGTTTATAAATATTTTTCAAAAACGGTTCATTAAAAAGAAAATTATGCATTGTAATGCAGGAGTACACCATGTCAAAATATACTTTTGGCTTCAAATTATTAACGTAGATCAATGATATTTCTTGGGTAAAAAAACTATTATCACGAAATAAGATTTCTACTTATTAAGGCAAATGTTTTGTTGTAGAACTTACTATAAATAACTAAATAATAATAGTAATAATAATAATAGATTCCCCTAAAATAAAAATAGATGAAAGATAATAAAATTTCGTATATGTGACTTTTTGGTCAATATCACCGCAAGACCAGTAAACTAATATAACACGCCCACCTTAACGCCCACATCTCATATAATGTCTTTTTATAGCCACTACCACAGAAATTATGCCGGTTTGTCCTTTCGTTGGTAGAGCTTTAAATTGGGCCAGGATATTTTCTATACATCAGAAATCTTTGGTATCGTATTCAAACTGGGAAAAATCGGTCTAATAGGAAGAGAGTTAAAGCAGTAATGCAAGAGTAGGTCATATATGAATGACTTTTTGACATCGAATAAAACGCGATTGCGACTGAACGCAATAGCGTAGAGTGATAAAATTTCTCTTAAAAATTTTGTATGTCCTTATTATTATGAAATTTAACGAAAAAACCGGCACAATGTCTTTTTTAGTCTATTTAAAATTTTAAACGTCATAAAGCCGATAGGATTTGATGTACAATTCTAAAGTTTAAACAAATAAACTAAAACGAATTTTAGTATAAAGAAATTATTCAATAGTGATTAAGAGTTGCCAATAAAATAATAAGTTTTGTTGTATAAAAGCGATACACAAAATTGGTGGTGGATATCAAACACATGGCACAGGCTCTTATTCGTTTAAATCCATATATTTTCTATTCGGATGGGATGAAGATTTTAGTTGTTTAAATCAGCAGAAATGATTTTCGCACGTCTACTTCAACGGCTTCCATAAAGGGTGAATTTTCTTATTTATTTATTTTTTTATTTTCTATATTTACAAAATATTCCCCTCCGTTTTAAAACAAACTCATTTTTAAAATCTTTGATACTAACGATTCGTTTATATATTCTTCTCAGTGTATATTATTTGCTAATAAGTATTGCACACACACACACACATGACTATGTGCAACTTTACCAATCATATATAGTGTGCGTGTATGTGTATTGAATTTAGAAAACGGATATTGTCGTTAGTTTGCAAAATAAGTTCCCATGTTAATTTATTTTTCCCTAAAACTTAAACGATAACATTCGATTTGATTTACTACTGTATTTCCCTGGTCTCCTCTTCAGCGGTATTTATCAGCGCCAACGGAAGTGTCAAATGAGTGGCGTTTAAAAAAACCAGCTGAAACTGCAGTTCTTTTAGGCATTTTAATGACAATCATAATCATACTGGAAAAAATAACAATAATGACACAAAAACTGTATTTGAAAAGATACGGTCGTGAAGAATGAAGCAACAACAACAACAAGAACCACTTCTAAAAATTTTATGTCATAAAAAATATCAAAACGACATGCAAAATATTTCAAATTAATGTCAGCATTATTGTTTGCCTCCTAATACCCTACACTTTTAGTATTCATTTTTTGTAGGGATAAAAGAAATTGATCTACACTGGATCAATGGGTTGTTATAAGTAGGTAAAGCTAAGAATCGTTCTTTAGATTCTCGTCAACAAAAGCACTTTGAACATTTAAATTAGCTGACGAATGTGTCAGAAAGATTTAACACGGAATTTGTATATTTTTCAATCATTATCGGTAACGCTAAGTAGTAAATATTAAAGATCATTTATACAAACAAATTAATTTAATTTGATTAAATTCGTATATGCGACTTCTCTTTTTAAATAAGCCTTAAGCAGCATCTTCGTCCCAGCATTTGATTTGTGTTGCATTTTATTCTCTTTATTGACTTTTATTATAAACAATCTTACGTTTATTCTGTAAAAGATGCTTAGATTTTTAAAAGCACCAAAATGTTTAAAAACTCCAAATTTTTACTAGTTGTTGCCTCATTGTGTAGGGCACTTTGCAGAAGATTTTTTCTTCACTTATTAACATATTTTTTTTGTTCTTGCGTGACACATCATTAGCGTGTCGCTTCTTTAAAAAATCATTTAAAACATTCAAAAATTGGCTTCTTGCTTTTTTTTTTTGGGTAGATGTCATGACAACAATAACGACGCCGACACACTCGAAACAGTTTAACGCCCCGTTGACAAATTATAATAAACTTTTTGCATTCAGCGGAAAATAAATTAAAAAAATAAAAACAATATCATAAATAATTTATTGTAGAATAAAGTTTTTACTCATTTTTAATTTAAAAGACTTTACCTCTTAGAAACTGATGTTTTTTTTATTCAATTGAAATTTGTGCTTAATCGGCCAGAAACTTTTAAAATCGCCAAGTGATCACCACCTTTTTTAAAAATAGTTACAATAGACTCGCGGTAACAAAAACACTGCCTTACGTGAACACCGCATAAGATGAACATAATTTTTTTTACACTGACTACTCTGTAGCGTGAACACAGTGAGACAGCCTTATAACGTGAACAAATTTTTCCCTTATCCAAATCGTTTTCATAAAAAGGGGTATCCCCGTAAATGATTGCACATGTTTAGTTTAGTGCGCGCTGCTGATTTAGCATGATCTAATTCAAGCTTTTTTGTGAAAAATGTAACAAAAACTACCAAAATTTCAAAGTTTAACTTATTATGATTGGAAAGACAAAAAATTCTCGCTCTTTTAGAAATTTTGAATCTCCTGTGGACTACAATTGCTCCAAATCGTAATGGATGAAAGCTGCCATTTTTGAAAATTGATTTAACTATTAATGGACGCTATTGGCTATTTAAATTCAACTTGGCAACGTCTTGAAAAGAAAGCAATAGTAAAATGCTGGACGAACATTTTAAGCTCTTCGGAGATGAAGAAGACGGTGAAGAGGATATCCCGTTAGCTTTTTTGAGAGAAAGAATTTGTTCAGCAATTAAAATTTAAAAATTAACAGATAATCCAAAAAAAGGTAACACATTTTTTTCATTAAATTTAACGTACTTTTTTTTCTTAACAAAACATATGAACATAATATTCGGAAACACAAAAAAATAGATGAAATTGAATATAAATGTATAATTTATTTGGAAATCTTAAAGAGTTACAACTTCGTCAACATGAACAACTTCGCAAACGTGAACACGCTCGGTTTCTAATAGCTCACGTTACCGTGAGTCTACTGTATTTGGTTTTTTTTATATTTTTTAATATTTTTTTTAGGATTTCATAGGCTATTCTAAATCTGGGTACACTTATTAAGGTATTTTTTTTACATTAACCCTCTAGGGACCGTATGGCCTCTACAAATCATCTCCATCAGACAGGACTTCGTGTGCCAAAGGTTGTTGCCGTGAGATGCAGTCTATTGTTATTTCGTGTTGTGTTAGTTTCGTTAATCGGTTGTTGTTTTAGCTAAGTAGTTAAATGGTCTGCTGTAGCAGGTCCTAGGATAATGGGGCTACCATTTATCTTTGCCCGGAAACAACGCCTTGTGTTTATTTCGTTCTCTGCCAAGGATCGCACCTGGAGTTCTTGGTTTTATAGGCATACACTTTAACCACTACACCACGCCCTCACCTTAACAAGGTACTACGTTTACCTTCTACTCTAATTCTACTGCATTCGCCTTCTTCCCTTTCGTGATACTTATTTTTCATGTAGCTAAATTGCATGGAAGTAGCGTTGCATTTTATCTTTCTACGAATGGCTTGTTGTCCTGATTTGACTTATTTTTCTCTTTACGAATATATATCCAATGATGTTAAATCACTTATATAGGTAACCAATTTTTAATTAAAAGACCGCAAAGACAGAAATTTTTAAGAAATAAAAAAAGCCTTCAATAGTAAAATGCACATAAGGAATATCTAAATTTTATTTAAAGTTTTATTTTTATTAGTTTTTTGCGTGTTAACTTGTGTAGCTAAAAATTTAACCACTTCGAAAAATTTTCGAACATAAGTTGGAATTTTCGAAAATCTAAAAACTTAAATTTTTTTAGTCCTTATTTCAAAATATATTAAAAACCAAAATTTTTTTTAGTTTTACAACCAAATTTTTAATTGACCTAATTAAAACTTTTACTATTTTTTTAATATAAAGATGCTTCTTAGTATTTATATGTAGCAAAAAAAATTGTTACAAAGGATTTAAATTTTTTTGAAGGTAAATTTAAGGCGTTGATCCTATAAATACAACTCGTGTTATTTTGAAAATATATTGGAGAGCTCAAGGCCTAGCTAAGTATAGTTCTAGCCGTAATGATTTGATAAAAAAAAAAGCAAAACTCGAATTATCCCATGTGGATATTTAATATCTTGTGCAATAAAATAAATAAATATTTATTTATTTATTTTTTAAAAGAAGAAAGAAACAAAACAAACGGAAGTGATTTTCATCAATACACAAATTTCCCATACCTACAATTAGTAAACACATACAAGCATGACAACACATTACCACCATAGTAGATGTCGGTCGGTGTTTTCTGTTTTTGACCGTACAATTTTGTGACTGACAATGACTAAGAGTCATATGAACGCCTACAAATAATTACCAGGGTATTAAAACAAAAACATAATCATTAAATCACACTTGTCCATAATTTTTTTTTTTTAATTTCAAGATTTTTTTTGTTTTCTCTAGCCAACGACAAGTGTGTGTGAGTGTTACAACATTAAGTGTACGTATGAAATGATCATACCTCCTATTTTAAGCAGCTAATATTTCAGCTTAAAACAACAAATAAAGTAATCAACGGACATGCAATAACATCCCACACTGCAACACTCAAACACACCAGTAAGGCATAAAAAATCTATCACGGATGCATGCAGATACACACATACATCCATAGGCACATATTAAATATTAAAGCAAGTGGAAAAGAAGCCTTTGTCCATCATCAGCACTACAAGAAAACATCTTAGAGATGCGAAGAGGAACTGAAAAACAAATAAACAACTAAATGTTCATACACATTTTAAGAGTTCATATTTTATAAAGATCAATTCCCAACATCCGAGCAGAACAGACTAAAACAGAATCAAAACATCAAGTAAATCTAACAAATCTTCTGACATTTATTGACGTCAAAATAAAAACAACACAACATCAATAACAAATCTGGAGTGCCATAAAAACACACACACACAAACTCAAATCAATACCGGCAGAAATAAATGTCGGAATGATAAATACTCTTGTACTTGTCAAAATTGTGTGAATATTTTATTCAAATAGAATCACCTTTCAATTCTCAAACTCCCTTCCACTTGCAAGCCAACTAAAGAAGAAGAAGTTTTGATAAAGCGCGTACGAAATAAATAAACTCTTTCAATCATAAACATTTCAAAGGAATTTTTAAATAATTCGATTATTTGTTTTTAATAAAAACAAAAAAAAAAAGGTTCTTTGTTTCTGCTTACTGGCCATAAAAATCTCTTTAAAACAGTAGCTAGTTAAAATTCAGAAAACAAAACAACAACAACAACAACAAAAAGTATCACTGTATGAAATATATAAAAAATATCTGTTAATGCGGTTACTTTTATGTGGCATTTTAGTGTTTTTTTCTTCTTTTTTTTAATTTAACAAACAACGAAATTTCTTTGGAACATTAGCGGCTTCGAGATGTTTGATCGCCTGCCATTTAATGGGAAAAAATTGGTTATAAATTCCCTAATACTTGTCTACATCTTGCATATATTTGTTTGTATGTTGATCACTGCTATGCTAAATGCAGGAGTGAGTAGAGTTTTATGATCGTAGTGGTGCTGGTGATGGTGATGGTAGCACTGTAATAAAATTGATTTCACATGTTTAAAAGCAAATAAATATTTTGACGTTTAATCGTTTGAATTTATTCAAAAAAATTTCTTGAGAATTTAGAAAAGTATTAGAGCTATTTACGATTTTATTACACAAATTATTATGGTGGAGGAGAACTCAAGCTCAAGTGAAAGATTATATAAAAAATCAGTGGGTACGACGGTTGCCTTTTATATTTAGTGATTGGGCAACCCCAGTGCCGAAATCTGGCAACTGACAACCTTATAGTAGAGCTTGACATTTT
The DNA here is from genome assembly GCA_941918925.1 of Phyto melanocephala. Classification (NCBI taxonomy): domain Eukaryota; kingdom Metazoa; phylum Arthropoda; class Insecta; order Diptera; family Rhinophoridae; genus Phyto; species Phyto melanocephala. The sequence continues at coordinate 176,459,658 of OW799233.1, read as the reverse complement.
CGACAATATATGTATGTACGTACTGAGAATCTTTTACCATACGAACGCTATTTGTATTGTTTACAGGCAAAAAAAAAAACGGAACTTAATCGTAAAAATATTCGTGTAATTATTTTTAACATCTTGTGGATTGAATCAATAACAATGTATCGATTAACTCAATTAAATTTTTAGAAATAAAGCACCATTAAGGGCTAGTGTTTATCGATAGTTTACTAAATTCATTCGTGGCCGTACTTCGCTCAACGACGAGTCTTGTGAAGATCATTCAGGATCTCTTATTGTTCCAAAAACATCGATGCTGTGCGTGATATGTTACTGCAAGACCGTCATGTGAGATTAAGGCAACCCGAAATATTAGTGGAACCAGCATACATTCAATATTTCATTAACATTTGACCGTAAAAATGATTTCTTTGCGCTTAAAAAAAAGACTCTTTTCAATTGGACGCAAGAAATGTTAAAAAATATACGATAGTTGTGCTTTAAAACATGTGCATATCTGTGGTCGCAAGGAAAAACAAGGTAACTCCATTTTTTTTAAACACGAGAAAAACGCATTTAAAGTTTTAGACATATTTTACTATTTTTTTTTTTATTTCATATTCTAATGTGTGCGCATCAAAAAGAAAACATAATTTTACATCCTGTTGAACATTTTGGGTTGCAGTAAAAAACTTTTTACCTGTCAGAAGCGAAAATCAAGGTCAGTTACCTGATTTTTACCTAAAAATGGAGTTAACTGGTTTTTCCTAAAAATTTCATTTTTTGAATTTATTCTTATATTTTATGGAGTTTTTTTTTTTTTTTTTTTTTTTTTTTTTTTTTTCATTCATTATCATTTATTTTCATTCTATTCCATACAAATAATTGCCTCGCGCCTTAAAGGCATTGTAGAGGCGAGTTGGCCAAGGCAAGGCAAGTTAAGGCAACTTTTCATCGTCTTATGGAGAAGATCGTCAAGGTTGCAGCAAAAGAGACTAAACTTGTAATTTTAAATTGTTATCAAAAAAAGTAATGAATTTCGTATTGATTTGAAAATCGAAAATTTTCAATTTTTTAGTTTTTAGTTTGCTGTTAAAAATAAAGGAATTCAGTTAATTTTTTTGTATGTTAATGATAAAATTCTAGTTTCAATTATTGTTTACATCAACGATCAATCTCCTAGTGTTTTTCTTTAAGATATTATGGAGTTACCTGATTTTTCCTTAAAACACATGGAGTTACCTTTTTTTTCCTAAAAACTGGTATTTAAGCGATTTTTATTTTGTAGATTACTCTTAAATGTGATACTTTTTCAAAATTTTGATCTGACAGAGTGATGGTAAATCCAAAATCCATCAAATTTTTGGTGTTTTTTTCAACTTTTTGGAAAAATGGAGTTACCTTGTTTTTCCTTGCGACCACAGATATGATGGCAGGTGACGAATCGTGTATCTAAGCGTATGAAACCAAAAATAAACACCAGTCGACTGTATAAGTCTTTTAAGTCGAGAAATGTCCTACAAACGTCACACGGGATCGAAGCACTTTGAAGCAAATGGTCGCCTGTGTTCTTTTAAAAACTGTATTTGTCTCAATCGTATCATTGGTGAAACGTAAAATGGTACACAACCATTAGTTTGTCAGAAGTCTTTGGAGAAATAAGAAAACCTACCGCCAAAAACAGATCATTCTCCACCATGACAATGTGAGCTCACACTCATCAGCTCAAACAAGGGACTTGTGCAGCAGAACAACCATTAAGAAAGCATTTGATTTGGCACCAAAAGACTTCTTTTTATTTATAAACATAAAAACTAAATTGCGAGATCAACGTTTTTCGACAAATAACGAAGAGGTGTAATGCACAAGTTTACAGACTTTTTAAATGTTCAAAAATTTGTTTTGCAATTATCTAAAAGAGAACAAATTTTCTTTTACTAAATATTATTTCTAAAATTATAAGTACTATTATTAATTAAATTATGTATTATTAGTATTATTAAAATATTATACTCATTATTTTTATTTGTATTCTTATTACATATTTAATTATGATACTAAACATTTATATCTGCAGTAGATTTACTCACACACACACAACCACTAAACTTTCAATACATGTAGAGATAAAATTTTAAATGTTGCCAAGATTGATAGATTCATGTTGTTTACCTGTGAAAATATTTAACAATAGCAAATGAGTAAAAGAAATGTTGCTGTTTAAGGATTGTTGCTAAGATAAATTGATCATGTTGCTTATTGTTAAAATGTTGCAGATTAAATTACTGCTTTGAAACAAAAATTTGTAATAAAAGAAAAGATAGTTTTACAACTTACAATAATCTAATAACTTTAATAATATTAAACAAAAAAAAATGTTTTTAAGTAAATAAAAATATACGTGAAAGTCTGTAGCTGTGTTCAGTAATGATATATACTGTCACGGTGGAAGAATTGCTAGTTTTGACCAATGTTGTTAACTTTTCACGGGCAATTATATGAGTGGAAGTGTTCAAAGTTTTGATTTTAAATCAGGAAATAATTTTTTTATTGTAATTTGTGAAACGAGGTATTGTACAGTCAGGTTCCGGTAACCATCATTCTTTTCTTTTGGTCTTTCAAGAAGTACACAACGACATAGCTTTTAAAAGTTTAAATAAATCTTATGCACAAATAAGTACATAAAAATACTAGAAAATTATTTTTTAAATTGATCATTAAGTGGTTTCAATTATACACACCAAGGTAATTAAAATATTTGTGTACAGTTCAATGAAAAATTTGAAGGTTTATTAAAATTTATAGTGCTCCACCATTAATTTGTGACCAAAGGAAGCTTTTTTTTTATATATCACCCATTAAATAAAATTATATTAAACAATCCGCAAATTTATAAAGGTAAATTTTTTAATAGAAAATCTTTATTTATAACTTATTTACGCGAAATCTTTATTTTTTTAATTTTTTTATTAGGAAATCTATCAATTGTTGCAAAATAATTATTACCTCGTGGTGGACTCATTATTTGAGCCACCACTGTGCGTTTTTTTTTAGTTGTCTACTTCTTTACCAAATTATTGCTCTCTTGTCGATCGATAAGCAATAGTTAATTTAGTTGCTCAGACACATGGTTTCGATTGAATAGGAAGGTACAAAACTCCAAAAGAAGAGAAGAAGAAGAAGAAGCAATTACAAAGTGCTAATAAAATACTGTAAATTAAAGAATTAACACATTTCTACATTAAAATAAAAAGTTTTACATAATAAAAAAATTTTTGAAGAAACATTAAAATGATTAAGGTGTCTAAGCAGCATCATTGCAACAACAACCACCTCTGTGTTCGTCCTTTTAAAAAACTTCGTGTGCAAATTACATCAAAAATTGTGTGTGACTAGTGTAAATTCGCAGTAAATATAAGTAAAATTTATTATTGTTATTAAAACAGAAAAAAAATATGAACATAAATTTAGATAAATAATTAAAACTTAAACCTAAATTTCCTAATGCTATACATACTTACATACAAACATATATTTAACAAGTGTTGTGAGATAAATAAAAAAAAAAACAACAACAAAAAAACTTGCCTATAAAATAAATAAAAATAAATTAAAACATGTAACTTAGAATCTAAATTGCACTAGTATCACAGATAATGTAACATAAAAGCATTATGAAATTTATGTTTCATTTTAAATTTTAGTATTAATTCGTTTTTTTATTATTTAATTTAGCTAAGTATTTGTACATATTTTTGCTTGGTCACCTTAATTATATCTCTCACATTCATAATATTGCTGACATACAGATCTACATTTAACCCTTAAGAACCAGCATTTGAAGAGGCCTCCTCAACAGCTGCTCTCAACATTATATTATCGGTGAGTGATATAAACATTGTTTTTTTTATTATTTAAGTTGTGATTTATTATAAACAAGTACCAGTTTTTAAGCTAAGCTTGTTTGTAGTGTTTATAAACATGTGCTGTTTGGAAACATGTTGTCCAAGAGACAATTAATTTAAATGTAAATAGTTAATCAACATTCTCTTTGTTAATGTTGCGTAAAATATTGGGCACACTATCGTCGGTATAATAGACATATACGTAATCCAAGCATAAATATTTTTTTGTGTATATTTTTATGTAATATTTAGTATAACTTTTCTTTCCTAAACGTGAATATGAATTTTAAAATGTTTTTTTAAATAAATAAGTATTTATATGTAGGTATATGTAGGTATATACATATATTTTGAATTATCATTTATATACTTCAAAAACAAAATCACATATCCCATTATAGAATTTTTTTCATATATAATTTTAATAATTGAATATGTCAAAACCATCTTGAAATTTAATTAAATAAATATTGAATTAATATGGAAATGTAAACTTTAAATATTTCTTACAATGTGATGTGTAATCGAAAGTGGTAGGTTATTTGTGGGATTTTAGTTAATAATTTTCGCGTCACTAAAATCAATGGTAGGGAGGGTTAAGAGGCGCAGATCTATCAGACTCCATCTATGATAGATCATCAAAGCTAATTATGGTTAATTTCTTTCAGACCTCAGTTGATCATAATATGGGTTCTGTAACATCTTGTTTTTTTAGATCAACTTTTATAGATTTTTTTTAGGGAGTCTATAATAATATTTATGATGAACGTTATATATTGTAATGGAATTTTTACGAGAACAAGAACCCACCCAACCGACTGACCGCTAGTGGTATGCAATGGCTCCCGTTCGTTCTCTAATTTTCTCCTAGAGCACCTTACAACAATATCCATTTTGTGACATGAAACACCATGGTCACCATCTACATAACATAAATTGGCACCCCGAAAAGGATGCCTCGTATGGCGTTCATAACATAAATTGGCGCCCAACGTGGGGCACGAAAGGTTAATATATAATTGCTATATATTAGATTTTCTTTGCTCTACATCAATTAAAATTTTTTTAGATTTCATTAACATACGAAATAATTAACTTTATGTATAATTGAAGCATAGTTTTCAAATAATTTTTAGCATTATTCGGATTTTCGATTATCTGAGGTTTCAAGGTTCGGATATATCGACCAATAATTCACTATTAATCCTTTTGAATTCAGGTGAATGTTATACATAAGGGGAATCATTTTGTAGTAGTTTGTAAAGTTTTTGAACATTACTTAATTAATGTAACTGATCTATCGATATCCTGGTTTTTCCCTGGATTTACAATATAATTGCTGCTTGCGATTTATTGTCCGTTAAAATCAGTTTTGTTTGAAATAATTAATTTGCATATCGGTTTGTTTATTTTCTTGATGGTGTTAAATACTTTTTAAACTCCATAGCCTAGATTTGTTTTCCTATTAACCATACACTAATAAGCTTTCATTTTAACTACCCTTTCAATTCACATCACTAAACGTAAGAGAAAATACATTTGATTATAAAATCATTTCTAATTATTATTTTTATTTTCACTTTTTCATTGGATTTTAGTTATTAATTATTGTTTTAATCTTTTTATTATTAGTATTTTTTTTATTAATTTAAAAAAATATATGTATATTTATTTTTAAATTGGTAAAAAAAAAAAAAAAAAAAAAAATAATACGATTATTTTTTTTTATGAAGTTTGAATGAATTAATTTTTTTTTGGTTTTTAATTTAAGTCAAATATAGAAAATTTTTTGATATTTAAACTTTTCATATTTGATTATAAAGTTTTTTTTTCAAAATTTTTAAAATTTTTCTTATAATTAAATTTCGAACGTTTGTTTCTTAAATCTTGCTTCTACTTGTATACATACATATTGTATGTTAATTTTTATGGTTGTTTTTTTTAGTAACACTGCTTTCAGCATTTGAATTACTTTTACGTCAGCATATAAATTTTTGTTAATATTTTTCTGCAAGAATTTTTTCTGCTGAAATATTTATTTTAAATAGTATTAGATATATAAAAAAAAAAAAAAAAGTTTTATTTTTTTAACAGTTTCTGCATAACTATATAGTATTTTCTTGAAGTTTAATTGTTTTATTTAATATTTCATGATTTTTCATCTGTTATAAGTTTCGTTGGTTTTTTTAATTCCACATACTTTTATTTTGTTTTTGAAAAAAAAAACAAAACAATGTTTTCTTAAAGTAAATTTTGAATATAATTTGTTATTATTATGATGGAACGATCACCTCCACAAACCCCATCACAGCCTTTTGCTGTAAATATGACTCAAATTGATCAGAATTGTGAAATTTGTTCCGAAAGAATGTCAGTAGGACAAGATTGTATAATTATTTCCGAATGCAATCACACTTTTCATCGTATTTGCATTGAAAGTCATTTAACAAATTCTGCAGAATGTCCCTCGTGTAAGCGGCCTTGTACTTTAGCAGAATTAAAATCAATAAATTTCCAAAAGCCAAACGTTATTAATGAACCAATTAAAAACTCAAATCGTGGTAGATCTCGTGGTGCAATATCTAAACAATATAACACTCGAAGTCACGCTATAAACATGTTAAATGAGTCACAAACCCATTCACTTGCGCAAACGTCAAATCCCAATCTTTTGTTAGAAGATCCTCCCACTAATCTTAGAAATACATTAAATATGAATAATCAAAATTCTCCTCAGATTAACAGGCAACACGTTAATCGTAGAGCTAGTATTGGAAATAATACTCAACATTTCGATCCTTCTTATTTAAATTCTATAATTGAGAATACAGTAACACGTCTGTTACAAAACCTAAATGTAGTTCCAAATTCTCAAAATTTTGCTAATAATGTAAACCGAATACCACCTGTGAGAACACAATCACATTCTCAGAATATTGCACAAAATCGTCAAAATAGTCGTCCATTATCTAATAATTCATCTGTTGATGAAAACTTTGCCATAAGGGCAGACAAGATAACGTCGATTATCCAAAATTGGAACATCAAATTTGATGGCTCTAGCAATGGGATAGGGGTAGATGAGTTTTTGTATAGAGTAAGAACTTTAACAAAGGAAAATTTTAACAATGACTTTTCATTGATATGTCGAAATCTTCACATACTGTTAACTGGTAAAGCGCGCGATTGGTACTGGCGCTACCACAAACAGGTCGAAGTCGTAGATTGGTCAGAGTTTTGTGAAGCTCTTAAGTACCAATACAAAGAATTTAAGTCAAGTTTTGACATACATGAGGAAATCAGAAATCGAAAAATGAAACCGAACGAAAGTTTTGAATCGTTTTATGAGTCTATATGTGGCATGTTAGGCAAACTTGCAACTCCAATTCCGGAGTCAGATTTGGTAGAAATTTTGACGAGAAACCTCCGACCGGAAATACGTCATGAATTGTTGTACGTTCCAGTGTACTCCATTGCTCACTTACGAAAATTAGTCCAGATGAGAGAACACTTAATGGACTCTGATTATTTTAAAAAGAATGTACAAATGAGATTTGGTTCAAATTTTAATTCAAGACGCCAAGTGGCAGAAGTAGACGGTTCACATGAAATTAATGTTTCTGATTGTCAAGTTGAACCAAATATAGCAGTCGATGCAATTCAGCACACTTCAAAAACATTTACGTGCTGGAACTGTGATCAAACAGGCCACCACTGGGAAGATTGTTTAGAAAGTAGAAATATTTTTTGTTATGGGTGTGGTCTAAAAAATACATATAAGCCACAATGTACAAAATGTGCAAACAGAAAACTTGCCCTTTCAAAAAACTTATTAGCTCCGAACAATTACCAAAAATTTCCCTAAAAGAAACCACATCAAAAAATTCAATAAATAATTCTGAAAGTAAAATTGATATTTTAAAACGTGAAGCAACTGATAATTATAATAGTTACAAATTTTTGAATGAGAAATCTGAAAATGAAAATATAAATAGAATTATTCAGCCAATACTACCTTACCATGTAAAATTGAAAAGATATTTGGAAAAGCGTAGACAAATTTTTGACGTGAATGTCCTTGATAATTTTTCTTCACATAAACCAAAACGTTCAACCATAAGATTACGTACCTATTTTAAAAATCGTAAAATAAGCTCAAATTATATTTTATCGTCAATCGTTAATAATTTATCCGATAAACGCTATTATGCAACCGTAAAATTTTTAAATTTTACAGAATTTGGTCTTCTTGATACAGGTGCTAATATCTCTTGTATAGGTTCAGACTTGGCTAATCATGATTTTAAAAATTTTAAAGAATTTAGTCCTTTAAAAACATACGTAAAAACAGCTGATGGTCGTATGCAACGAGTTTTAGGTTTTTTAAACGTAGACGTTTCATTTAAAAATTTAGTTAGAAAATTGAAAATTTTAATAGTACCCTCAATTACACAAAGACTTATTTTAGGATTAGATTTTTGGAAATGTTTTAATCTAGCTCCTGAAATTTTTGAAAATGTAGTATGTACGTCTGAGGCTAAATGTCTTCCAAAACCTGTAAAGTCTTTGCCCGGCGATAACCCTATTTTGTCCGATGTTCAGTCCGTTTCTAGTGCAAATGAATACCCATTAACTGCTAGCCAAAAAGAACAACTTAATGCTATCGTAGCACTTTTCCCAAATTTTGAGAAGCAAGGCTTAGGTCGAACAAGCTTAATTGAACATACCATAAACGTTGGTAATGCAAAACCAGTAAAACAGCGGTTTTATCCCGTATCACCTGCTGTCGAAAATTTAATGTTTCAAGAAATTGATCGTATGCTTGAATTGGGTGTGATTGAGCCCTCAACTTCACCTTGGAGCTCACCCATGCGACTTGTGGTTAAGCCTAATAAGGTAAGGCTTTGTTTAGATGCCCGTAAAGTAAATGAGGTTACGGAAAAGGATGCGTACCCCCTGCCAAATATTGAAGGCATATTTTCTAGATTGCCCAAGGCTAACATTATTTCTAAGTTAGACCTTAAAGATGCTTATTGGCAAATCGGTTTATCCGAGGAATCAAAACCTCTTACTGCCTTTACAGTACCAGGAAGGCCTTTATATCAGTTCGTAGTTATGCCTTTCGGGCTCTGTAATGCCCCTTCAACAATGTGTCGTTTGATGGATAGCCTTATACCACCCGATCTTCGAAATTCGGTATTCGGTTACTTAGATGATCTGATAATTGTATCAGAGGATTTTACGTCACATTTATCTGTACTCGTTCGAATAGCAGATCAATTCAAAAGAGCAAATTTAACCTTGAATATCTCTAAGTCAAAATTTTGTGTCACCGAAGTAGATTACTTAGGTTATATAATAGGTCATGGTGGCATTAAAACAGATCCACAAAAGGTAGAATCCATTCGAAATTGGCCAACCCCTAAAAATATAAAACAAGTGCGTGGTTTTCTCGGTTTAGCAGGCTGGTACCGAAGGTTTGTAGCAAATTTTTCAACTATTGTTAATCCCATTACCGAAGTACTATCGACTAAGCGTAGATTTTGTTGGACTGAAGAGGCCCAAAAATCTTTTGAACAAATTAAAACCATACTTACATCCACTCCTGTATTGTCAAATCCTGACTTTTCGAAAAAGTTTTATTTACATTGCGACGCCAGCGATATTGGCATCGGTGCTGTGTTGGTGCAGTTAGATGATGAAGGGCATGAAAAACCTATTGCTTTCATGTCGAAAAAACTGAATTCTGCCCAACGCAATTATAGTGTCACCGAACGCGAGTGCTTGGCAGCGCTAGAAGCAATCAAGAAATTTAGATGTTATCTTGAACTGCAAGAATTTGAGGTTATAACCGATCATTCTTCTTTGATGTGGCTTATGAAACAGCAGGATGTGACAGGTCGATTGGCAAGGTGGGTGTGGAAACTGCAGGGTTATAAATTTACCATCAGTCACAGAAAGGGAAAAGATAATGTGGTACCAGATGCTCTGTCGAGAATTACCTTTGAAGAAATTGCTGATATCGAATTGGCCGAACCAGAAATAGATCTTAATTCGTCTCATTTTCAAGATATCGATTATATAGAACTTAAAAAGAATATTGAGGAGAATTCGAATAAATTCCCCGATCTTAAGGTTGTAGATAATTATGTTTATATAAGAACTGCTCATTATATGGGAGATATGGATCAAGAAAATGAAGCCTGGAAACTTTGGCTACCTCAAAACTTAAGAAAATCTGTTATTTCAAGATTTCATGACTCTCCTATAGCGTCACATGGTGGCATTGTAAAAACGTTAGAATTAATTCGTCGAAAATTCTATTGGCCTGGAATGGTCCGGGACGTTAGAAAGTATATAGGGTCATGTGAAACATGCAAACAGTGCAAAGCCCCTAACGTTACTTTAAAACCTAACATGGGAAATCATATTATCTCTGTAAGGCCTTTTCAAAGACTGTACGTCGATATTGTAGGACCTTACCCGCGTAGTAAGCAAGGAAACATTGGAATTTTTATTGTACTCGATCATTTAACCAAATTCCACTGGTTATGTCCCCTTAAAAAATTTAGCTCCTCTATTATACAAAAATATCTTTTAGAACAAATCTTCCATGTATACGGTGTACCGGAAACGTTAGTAAGTGATAATGGCTCTCAATTTAAAGCCAATGAATTTAATGCATTTTTAACGGAAATGGGAATTAAACATACATATACCGCAATTTACTCACCGCAATCTAATGCCTCGGAGAGAGTCAACAGATCTATTATATCTGGAATTAAGTCGTATTTGAAAAAAGATCAAACTTTGTGGGACGAAAATCTAAGTTTTATTAGCTGTGCATTAAGGAATTCATTCCACCAATCGATTCAGACTTCTCCATATCATGCAGTTTTTGGACAAGAGATGATTACTCATGGTAGCTCTTATGCATTGCTTCGAAATCTAAATTTGCTTAATGAACCTACAATAAAATTAGGTAGAGATGATAAAATTCAATTGATACATAACGATCTTAGAAATAATATAAAAATAGCATATGAGAAAAGCAAAAATCAATACAATTTGAGAACAAGACCAATTTCATATAACATAGGTCAATATGTTTATCGAAGGAACTTTGCGCAGTCAAATTTTGAGAAAAAATTTAATTCGAAATTGGCTCCTACTTTTTTAAAATCAAAAATAAAAGAAAAAATCGGTAACAATTATTACGTATTGGAAGATGAAAATGGTAAAATTTTAGGTACATATCACGCAAAAGACCTGCGCCCATAAATTTAATTCCTCCTAATACTGATGCCTAAAAGACCAGTATTATGCGGTTTTGTAATGCACAAGTTTACAGACTTTTTAAATGTTCAAAAATTTGTTTTGCAATTATCTAAAAGAGAACAAATTTTCTTTTACTAAATATTATTTCTAAAATTATAAGTACTATTATTAATTAAATTATGTATTATTAGTATTATTAAAATATTATACTCATTATTTTTATTTGTATTATTATTACATATTTAATTATGATACTAAACATTTATATCTGCAGTAGATTTACTCACACACACACAACCACTAAACTTTCAATACATGTAGAGATAAAATTTTAAATGTTGCCAAGATTGATAGATTCATGTTGTTTACCTGTGAAAATATTTAACAATAGCAAATGAGTAAAAGAAATGTTGCTGTTTAAGGATTGTTGCTAAGATAAATTGATCATGTTGCTTATTGTTAAAATGTTGCAGATTAAATTACTGCTTTGAAACAAAAATTTGTAATAAAAGAAAAGATAGTTTTACAACTTACAATAATCTAATAACTTTAATAATATTAAACAAAAAAAAATGTTTTTAAGTAAATAAAAATATACGTGAAAGTCTGTAGCTGTGTTCAGTAATGATATATACTGTCACGGTGGAAGAATTGCTAGTTTTGACCAATGTTGTTAACTTTTCACGGGCAATTATATGAGTGGAAGTGTTCAAAGTTTTGATTTTAAATCAGGAAATAATTTTTTTATTGTAATTTGTGAAACGAGGTATTGTACAGTCAGGTTCCGGTAACCATCATTCTTTTCTTTTGGTCTTTCAAGAAGTACACAACGACATAGCTTTTAAAAGTTTAAATAAATCTTATGCACAAATAAGTACATAAAAATACTAGAAAATTATTTTTTAAATTGATCATTAAGTGGTTTCAATTATACACACCAAGGTAATTAAAATATTTGTGTACAGTTCAATGAAAAATTTGAAGGTTTATTAAAATTTATAGTGCTCCACCATTAATTTGTGACCAAAGGAAGCTTTTTTTTTATATATCACCCATTAAATAAAATTATATTAAACAATCCGCAAATTTATAAAGGTAAATTTTTTAATAGAAAATCTTTATTTATAACTTATTTACGCGAAATCTTTATTTTTTTAATTTTTTTATTAGGAAATCTATCAATTGTTGCAAAATAATTATTACCTCGTGGTGGACTCATTATTTGAGCCACCACTGTGCGTTTTTTTTTAGTTGTCTACTTCTTTACCAAATTATTGCTCTCTTGTCGATCGATAAGCAATAGTTAATTTAGTTGCTCAGACACATGGTTTCGATTGAATAGGAAGGTACAAAACTCCAAAAGAAGAGAAGAAGAAGAAGAAGCAATTACAAAGTGCTAATAAAATACTGTAAATTAAAGAATTAACACATTTCTACATTAAAATAAAAAGTTTTACATAATAAAAAAATTTTTGAAGAAACATTAAAATGATTAAGGTGTCTAAGCAGCATCATTGCAACAACAACCACCTCTGTGTTCGTCCTTTTAAAAAACTTCGTGTGCAAATTACATCAAAAATTGTGTGTGACTAGTGTAAATTCGCAGTAAATATAAGTAAAATTTATTATTGTTATTAAAACAGAAAAAAAATATGAACATAAATTTAGATAAATAATTAAAACTTAAACCTAAATTTCCTAATGCTATACATACTTACATACAAACATATATTTAACAAGTGTTGTGAGATAAATAAAAAAAAAAACAACAACAAAAAAACTTGCCTATAAAATAAATAAAAATAAATTAAAACATGTAACTTAGAATCTAAATTGCACTAGTATCACAGATAATGTAACATAAAAGCATTATGAAATTTATGTTTCATTTTAAATTTTAGTATTAATTCGTTTTTTTATTATTTAATTTAGCTAAGTATTTGTACATATTTTTGCTTGGTCACCTTAATTATATCTCTCACATTCATAATATTGCTGACATACAGATCTACATTTAACCCTTAAGAACCAGCATTTGAAGAGGCCTCCTCAACAGCTGCTCTCAACATTATATTATCGGTGAGTGATATAAACATTGTTTTTTTTATTATTTAAGTTGTGATTTATTATAAACAAGTACCAGTTTTTAAGCTAAGCTTGTTTGTAGTGTTTATAAACATGTGCTGTTTGGAAACATGTTGTCCAAGAGACAATTAATTTAAATGTAAATAGTTAATCAACATTCTCTTTGTTAATGTTGCGTAAAATATTGGGCACACTATCGTCGGTATAATAGACATATACGTAATCCAAGCATAAATATTTTTTTGTGTATATTTTTATGTAATATTTAGTATAACTTTTCTTTCCTAAACGTGAATATGAATTTTAAAATGTTTTTTTAAATAAATAAGTATTTATATGTAGGTATATGTAGGTATATACATATATTTTGAATTATCATTTATATACTTCAAAAACAAAATCACATATCCCATTATAGAATTTTTTTCATATATAATTTTAATAATTGAATATGTCAAAACCATCTTGAAATTTAATTAAATAAATATTGAATTAATATGGAAATGTAAACTTTAAATATTTCTTACAATGTGATGTGTAATCGAAAGTGGTAGGTTATTTGTGGGATTTTAGTTAATAATTTTCGCGTCACTAAAATCAATGGTAGGGAGGGTTAAGAGGCGCAGATCTATCAGACTCCATCTATGATAGATCATCAAAGCTAATTATGGTTAATTTCTTTCAGACCTCAGTTGATCATAATATGGGTTCTGTAACATCTTGTTTTTTTAGATCAACTTTTATAGATTTTTTTTAGGGAGTCTATAATAATATTTATGATGAACGTTATATATTGTAATGGAATTTTTACGAGAACAAGAACCCACCCAACCGACTGACCGCTAGTGGTATGCAATGGCTCCCGTTCGTTCTCTAATTTTCTCCTAGAGCACCTTACAACAATATCCATTTTGTGACATGAAACACCATGGTCACCATCTACATAACATAAATTGGCACCCCGAAAAGGATGCCTCGTATGGCGTTCATAACAGAGGTTAAGACGTTCAAAATATATCTCAATTAATGGAGAATATTTTGAAAAGCCTTAATAAACCCCTAATTTAACAACTATTTCGTTTATATATTTCTTTTTTATAGTTGTCACCCTGATAATGGACTCGTTTAAGATAATTTTCCATAACATCTTTCAAGATTTGTGGCTGTTGCCTACGAATTTCTGCAACAATGTTGGCATTGAGTTCAAAGGTTGTCTCGGGATTTTCACATACACTCGTTCCTTTAGATAACCCAAAGCAAATAGTCGATAAAAGTGCTATTGTATTTCGGGCACCGTGAGCAGTCGCTATATCCTGCTGCAACCATATCTCAGGTCTAATTTCAAGAGCAGAACGTAAAAAATGTTCTATTATAAACCGATTCCGCTCTCTACTTACGGTTACAGTACTACCATCTTCATTCACTCAAGTCATACGTAACTACGTCTAATTTAGTTGGCCAATGTAGAATGAAACTGTAAAGGCTTGGTCAACGGACTGACGTTACTCTAGTTTGGGTCCCTGCGCGTAAGGGCCACTATGGTAACGAGCGGGCAGATGAGCTAGCCAGGAGAGAATCTGCTTTGGATATTTCTAATGTAAGTGCAGTTGCAATCCCGTTAGGGACTCTTAAAAGCAGAATTCTCAGACACTTTCTCCAGAAGGCAGAGGACAGGTGAAGTGGGCTTGATACATGTAAGGTGGCACGGCTTACGTGGCCCTCTTTTGATATAAGGTGTATCTTACTAGTCGAAGTCGGAGGAACATGTGGAGGTTGCTGGCGGTATTGACGGGTCACTGGACGTTAGGGAAACATGCAAGTCTACTCGGGCTTCCATCGAACGATTATTGTCGCAGCTGTTTAGATAGGGAGAAGGAGAAATCGGTTTTCCACCTTCTCTGTGAATGTTCTGCACTGACGGCTAAGAGACACAAACGAACATATACTGGACGGCCTCTTCACGATATCTGAAGTTGGACTGAATTATCTACTAAGATACCTCACGGCCACGGGATAGATCTAGTACCCTTACTCTTGGATTTATTCTGAGATACATTAGAACTGACGAGTGATGTGGTCCTGTCAAAACGGTATTATACAGACTCTACTTGATTGTGTGTGCAGTGAACTACCACGTTAACCAACCACCCACTAACATTTTCATTTTCGAAGAAGTAATTCCACACCATTATGTATGTCTGGTGTAGTGTAATTGGCGTTGATGAATGGCTCTTGGACTTTCAGAACCCCATAACCTAAAGTTTTGCTTATTAACAGAGCCATTCAAATGAAAATGAGCTTCCTTGCATATAATCGGATTTTCAATAAAGTTGATTTCATTTCCGTTCAACTGTTGGAATGTAACTGCAAAATTTAGACGTTGCCGATGATCTGCAGAAACTTATTTTTTCTTTGGTCCATTTTTAAAACAAAAACAACTTGTACATGCATGCAATGTTTTGTTTGTTTGTTGCTTATGTGTATGTGTGCGTATGGGATAGTAAATTATTTGTAAACTTATAACTTCCAATATACTGAACCGTTTTCCACAAGATAAAAATGTCTGCTGTACTTTCTTAAGAAAATTCCTTTAAGATATTTTTTTTGAATGTCGGTTGGCAAACAGGGCTGTTACCGGATTCCTTTTACCCTTTTTATTTATACAATTTAATATTTTGTATTACCCTAAATCTTTCAACTGATTCAAATGTACCATTAAAATCAATTCATTGATTTCTTTAAATTTAAAATTTTTAAGCCAATAAAAATAAAAAATAAATTTTAAAAATAAAGAACCAATACATCCACCCAACATAACAGCTACACCCAAGAAAGGAAAACAACCAAACAAACATACACACAGTTGAGAAGTTGCTCATTAAAATAATTATGGGGCATGGAATTTAAGCAATTAGCACAACATTTTATTTGAAAACACACACACACATATGCTCACATTGTAAGACGTTAATAAAAATTAATATTAATATAATTATAATAAAATTAAAAATAATGAAAATAATAATGGCGGTGGTGATGGTGTTGGTGTTGGCATAGTTTGGAAGTTGGAAATTAAACTCTTTAATGTGAAGACATGCACGTTGCATTACACACATGATTTGAATGAAACAAACAAACGAAAGAAAGCAAATTTATGTTTTTTTAAGCGACAGGTGTAATTGAATACAATAAAGAGGAACGGGGTAGCAACAAAAAGTAGTGCAAGAAATTAACGTAACTAATGAGGACGGTTAAAGGTATTTTTTGTTTTCTTAGTGGCTTTAAAAGAAATTGTATGTAAAAAATAATGATGAGAAAAGATATAACGTACCCTTCCAAAATAAAAATTAAACACATGTAAATAAATATCCGTGAAGGATGATTTATTTGTCGAGATAATTATCTACATGAACTACGAACAACAGATTGTTAAAGTCGATAAAATATTCATCGAGTGATGGGGGCAAATACTGATAAATTAAAAGCATATCACTTCTCGATGGTTGCGCATTTCTTTTGCGTGATAAAGATTTTTTCTTTGCGATGCAAAATAAAATAATTATAAAAAACATTTAGACAAAAGTGTTTTATAAATTAGACCAGTTTTATAACTAGACTTAAGACATTTGCCTAAATATTCGATTGATGTGACAGGAACTTAAGAAAATTCCTGATAGCATAACACGTCATTCAAACAATTTCAGTTAAATAAACTAGAAAAAATTTTAGTTATAAATTTGATGCAGGGATGGAGAATTCAGTGCAGTTATTTCTTTTTTGGCTTAACTATGTAAATTCTACCTTTTTCAATGCTCAAGAAATCCTTTTCCTTAAAAGAACAGTCGTATGATAAGCTTTTCATATTTAAAATGACAAACTCAAGGCCGAAACAATTTTATTGAACACAACCATGGGTGTAACTAAACCGTTCTAGGGGTGTATTGCAACACCCCTTCAGAATTGAAAAAAAATTAACTATTAACATTAAATACGCATTTTTATTAACTCAGTTCAAGAATATGACCAGAAATTTTTTTTTAACTTTTGCCACTTCCAAAAAAAATTTGTAGCTACGCCAATGGACACAAGGTATGTGAGTTATGAGTTAGGTTCAAAGCCTTTTATTTGTTTTGAATTGATACAAGTTTTCGAGATATTGTATTTAGTATAAATGAGTTCAGCATGATTCCAGAAACTTTAATCTGATATAAGTAAAAAGAAACCCGAGTGTGGGTGCTGGAGGTGTCTCTTAGTTTCGGACAGCCCCCGTTTCCTACACTAACAAAAGTTTATTTATTCACAAGTTATATTTTGTTAAAATCAATATTCATATTTTAAGGAAAGATATCTTAGAGACACCGTTAAAAATTTTTGAGTTACTTTTAATACTCGTGTCAAATTTGATACGGTTGCGCTTATTATCTTAGTTAATATTAAATTTGAGTAGTTGGGTCTTTGAAGTTCAAAATTGTTGCCAAACATTATCGAGAAGAAATTTCGATTTGATACTAAAATCCAATTCATACATCATTTATGAGAAGTTATGATTTCATTAGAAAGTGATTAATATTGGTAAACTAATTAAGTTTATGTTTCGATTACTACAACTCATTATACCTTTAACTTTACACATTAATTATGTCTCTTTGGCACTAAAACGAATTCATTAATGAAATTATTTAAAACGAAATTTTATTTTAAACATCATTAAAAATGCATCTTCCATTAAAGCCCTACATTATATCAAAAAAAAAAAAAAAAATAACAACAACAAAATGTCATGAATCAAGCCGTTGATTCAGCTCATCATCAATATATGCTGTAGGTAAGAAAATGCTAATGAAAAAATACAACTAAAGAGAAAACAAAAAAAATAACAATAAGAAAATACAAACAAAAAAAATTAATAAATGAAAGAGAGACAGACAGACAGATACGTAGATAAATTGTAAAAACAAATTAAATTAATTACAATATATTTAGTGGTTTGGCTTAACAAACGGCGAGATTTATAGCGTTCGCTTATTTAAATACAGAAGCCGTAGTGAGTATTCGTGGCCATAAATTCGAAGCTATTGAGACTATCGGTCGCTATTTGATCATTACCACTGACTGTTGTCTACCTGAGACGACTTAATTGTTATTAATTAGAAAATTTCCATAAAATATCTTAATTAACGTTTGAATTTATTTAAAGCACTAAATCATTGAGTCGATTCGTTTATTGTCTTTATTGATTTTTACATAATTTTGCATTTTATTTTAAACTAGCCAAACCCGGCGCGCGTTGCTACGCCCCTTAATGAATCAAAATGCATTCTGAATTTTAATTGAATATCAAGTGCAAAAACCTAAAAATTATAATTTTTTATGGGCGTGGCATTGCCCACTTTTCTAATCACGAAATTGTAAAGTCGTAACAGCTCAATATGTGTGCAAAGTTTCAGAAGAATGGGACCAGTGCAAGTACCTCAAAATGATACTTTTTTTATGGGCGTGGCACTGCCCACTTTTCTAATCACGAAATTATTAAGCTATGACAGCTCAATATGTGTGCAAAGTTTCAGAAAAATCGGTCTGGTGCAAGTACCTCAAAATTATAACCTTTTTTTATGGGCGTGGCCCTGCCCACTTTTCTAGTCACGAAATTATATGGTTGTGACAGCTTAGTATGTGTGCAAAGTTTCATAAAAGTCGGTCCAGTGCAAGTACCTCAAAATTAAAACTTTTTTAGGGGCGTGGCCCCGCCCACTTTTCTTATCTCGAAATTATTTAGTCATGACAGCTCGATATGTGTGCAAAGTTTCAGAAAAATCGGTCAAGTGCAAGTAGCTAAAAATGATAACAAATTTTTATGGGCGTGGCACCGCCCACTTTTTTCCACCCATAAAAACTCCCTGGTATGTGTACAACACCTTACCAAAGTTTGAGCCCGATCGGTTTTACAGTTTCGGAGTCTATAGCTAACACACACACACACACAGAGTTTCACTTTTATATATATAGATTCTATTGCCAACGAAATGAAATCAAAGCAAACGTCACTGGCATCAAGCAAACATACGATACGGACTGTCGATAAGCTTGCCAGAGTATGAGTATTGAGTGTGGGGGGTTTCCGCCGAAAAAATTTGAAAAATTACAAGGCAATGAATTTTAATTGAATTAAATACGAGACAATATTTCAAAATAAACTTTGAGAATAAAAAAAAAATATAAAACCAAAAAAGAACGATTAAGTCAAACTAAAATGTTAATGATAGGCTAGAGCGACTGTTTTACACCCTACTCATAACACACATGATATATAAAATTATTGTGTCGAATTTGTTTATGTTAGTTTGGCATAAGGCCACCGAGAGTGGAATTTATTTATGTATCACCTTTAATCCATTATGGACCAACAATCCCAGAACATAGTAGAGGTTTTTTATGCAATCATTTTTTTTTTTGTAAAAACAGTCTATTGAGCGTAAAGGAGTCTTATCTAGCAACTTGGATCTATTATGGACTGATCTTCACAAAAGTCGGCACAAGTATTTTTTATTCCAATATAAGTTTTAATAGCGATTTTGCTTTAATTCTCACATATATTTTTTATTGTTTCATTAGAGTAAACTAGAGGCGATAATGGAGTTAGCGTGGCCTGCAGGACTAGTTAGTAGTGTGCTAGTCTGACATTCTGAGAGTTGCACGGACAGACTTACAGACTTTATTTAGCCGTCTGACAAAATATTTCTAAGCCAATCGGTATTCTGGAAGTTTTGTGTGAAATTTTATTTCAAATCAATACAAACGCACAATACCATTTATGGTGATGTAGGGTGTATGGAAAATAAATACAAAAACTTACTTAGCTGTTGGCTGGCAGTTGCATATAGTTGCATGTGTTTATTAAGCTAAAAGAGTCAAGGGGAATTGCAAAATGCCACCCTGAAATCTACACAGCAAGTGGTCGATCGATCGATGAATGCTAATAATTTTTATACTCTTCACACAGTGAAAAAGGGTATATATAGGTTTGTCATTCCGTGTGAAATTTCTACAATTTTCATTTCCGACCCCATAAAGTATATATTTTCTGAAAGCTTATGAATAGGGGAGTCGATTAAGCCCTGTCAGTCTGTCCGTCTGACCGTCTGTCCGTGTGTATGTTGAAATCAACTTTTTGAAGCCCCCCGACATAGGTTGGACCCGGGTAAGGTATTAAAATATCAGAAATATTCGGGAGTAGATCGGTATTGAAAATCAGAAACATCGGTACATAAACAACGGAGATATGAGCAAAAACCCACGACCACCTCGATTTTTTTTTTCACAAAAACAACATTACAACAACAACATACATACATACAAACGTGTATACTGGTAAGAGAAAACGTGGCATCGAATCCCAACTTAGGCAAAAAAATTTTTTAAATTTTTTAAAAAATTTTTTTTTAATTTTTTTTTTAATTTTTTTTTTTTATTTTTTATTTAATATATTATTTATATAGTTATTATTATTTTTTTTTTAAATTTTTTTATTTTTTTTTTAATTTTTTTTTAATTTTTTTTTTTGTTTTATATATGTATATTATATATATAATAATTTTTTTTTTAATTTTTTTTTTAAATTTTTTTTCTAATTTTTTTTAAAAATTTTTTTTTTTCGTTTTTTTAACATACATACGTGTACGTATTTCATATGGGATGAATGGTGATACAAGCAACTGTTATTGCATGACTACACGTTGTGAAGGGTATATAAGATTCGGCATTGCCGAATATAGCACTCTTACTTGTTTTTAATATTTTTATTATTGTTCTCATTTTAACTGATAAACGTTTAAGCAAGAAAATAAAAACAAACTTATTAACCCACTCGTAGTGACCGACAGCAACAACCGCCTAATAAATTTAATTAATTATTATCTTGCTGTTGAACGAAAAAAAAAATTATACACCGATAGTTTTAAACGTGTGTTGGTTGTAATATTTTAGCCATATAATCGATGTAAGTTGTGCCTCGCGATAATATTTAATTAATGTTTGTTAAGAATTGCACATATTTATTTAAAATTATTTAAAACGATTTCATAATTTCTACAGCCACGTTATAATAATAAAATTTAAAAGATTTTCTGTGCAAAATGAAAAATATTATAGATTAATTGTGCACAAATCACTTTCTAAGTGCATGAAAAGAAGTTTGTCACAGAAGTTTTTTTTGTAGGAATAATCAGAATTGCATTTAAGAGAATGAAAAATTTTCAAAAATTTTGCCAAAACAATTTTGCTGAATTCGATATTATTTTTATATGCTACACAATTTGCAGGAGTTTGATTCCGATTTTTGCACAAAACTTTAAAATGTTTTTAATACCGAAGTGTATCTGTTAAATTGAGTACACGGTTTGAGGTGATTTTAAAATAATAGCTTGGAGGTGTAAGTGCTAATTGCTAAAGGCTATAATACACGGCATGTTTTTTACATCTGACTTTAAAATTTGTGAGACATATGTAAATCTACATGTCTGTCAAAATTGTACTTTAACGCTGATTGTACTTTAGCAGAGATTTTTGCCAACGGCTGATGTCACATGTTTTGACAGAAGAAAATAGAGCGCACTCTAATTAAAATTTTGTCAGATGTCTCAACACATGTTTTTTTACAGAAGTAATGTTTTAAAGGTAACACACGACATGTTTGTATTAGCAGTGGAGAATTTGTCAGATGTCAGATGTAAAAAACATGCCGTGTATTAGCTCCTTAAGCACAGCTGATCTTGTTCATTACGTTTGTAATTTATACAATATTTATTTCCTATCCTATAAAGTGTATATTTTGTGAGTGTTTATAAATAGCAGAGTCGATTGGCAATGTCCAAGAGTCCGTGTGTTGGTTGAAATCAACTTTTTTAAGCCCCCGCTTATTGCACAGACCTGTATGTAGTTTTAATCTTTTGGATATATTGGGGAATAAATTTCAGTTGAAATTCAGCACAATCGCCTTATAACTTTGTAAGCACCACTGCCTCTGTTTACATTATCTTTAACTAAAAAATGTCTTCTTTCAGTTCTAGAATAGTTTATGGACGCGTTTGTTACTGTTTAAAGATATGATAAGCCTCTAGGACTATTCAGTAAAGAGCAGACAAATCGGTCACTAATCGACCAAGTTATAGGCAAAAATGTTTTGGAAAACTTTTATATAAAATTCTCTACCCCAGTTGCATCGTACTATCGGTACTATTTTTGTATGTGCTTACAGTATTGTATGCTTGTTGTTGGCAATTTCCATTGAAACATTTTGTATAACAATATATTTACAATTTAATTTCATATGTTTTTAATGTGGTGTATAGGATTCATGCAGAGATGGAAATTAAAAATTTTTCAGAATCAAAAAGTAACTTTTGTATTTTATCTTTTGCTTCAAAAATAATAAATATGTAATAAAATTGTATCCTAAATGTTTATTAATTTTCTTTTTATATTTGCTAAAGTTTTTAAATATAATTTAACTATAATTTTTTATAAATTTTTTTAAAATTTTTTTAAGTAAAAATTTATTATCGATTATGGCCTAAAGGCTTATAGGCTATTGTTAATGAAGAAAATAAATAAATAAAAATTGTATTAAAATATTTTTTGTTTGTAGCTCTGCAGCAGTAAGTTTTGATCAACTTTCCCATGCCTGATTTTTATTTACCTGACGTTTTATATTATTTGATATTTAGCAAGCATACATACATGCAACGATACAACAGAAATCGTCTTCACAAGTAAATAAACTAAAACTGTATCTCCATAGACGATACATAATACAATACCAATACAATTGATTGACATGTGTACCAATGAAATAAACGACTTGATCAGCAAACTATAATACACAAAAATTAAAACTAAACAAAAAATTTTTATATGTGTTAAATCTAGTCAAAATCTATAATAAGGTACTTCAAAACCCATCAATATTGTTAAAATAAATTAAAGGGATTGTACAGTTGAATACATAAAACTATAGAAAAGTATAAAATTCAAGATGGCGTCCGGATTTAAATGGCGGATAATATTTTTTTGACTTATTCCCATCAATATGAGTATCTAATAAAAGAAGAATACAACGAACTATGTAAAAATTTAAAATAAAATATGGCTTGGAAACAAATAAATAATAAAATAACGCCAAACATCAAATCGGAAATCTGGGTTACGTTACGATAAAGTCATTATTCTTATGTAAATAATGGTGAAGGGCCGAATCTGAGGCAGGGCTTAATGTAACACTCTTAGAACTTTTTTTTTTTTTTTTGTTAAATCTCTCCTTTTTATGTTCCAATTCGGTTTATTTTCGATAGCAAAATTCTGCCAATTATAACTAGCTCCAAAAAATGCTTCAGGGCTTCATAAAATTTATTTAAACTTGCATACCCACAGACAAAAATTCCTAAATAAAGTCCCACTAATCTCACAAATGATTGTGTTAAAAATACTATGCAAAATTGACGTAAAACAGCACATAAACTAACCTACAACAACTAAAAATAAAACAACATAAAATAAAACATTCTCGGTGGCAAACGTTATCGTAATTCATAGTGAAAAATGTTTTCAATATTTAATATCAAATGACAAATGCTGGGGCAAATTACGGCAGTCGAACGCGATAAAAACTTGAAAATTCTAAATACTTAAAGCACAGCGAATTCGATCGTTCGATTAAAATTTCGATCGTGATCGAATGCCGTAATTTGGCCCCAGATTTTTCATCGGTGTCATACAGGAGTTTTATAAGCAAATATACAACTGCTACTACTCTTTTCTTATACAACTGCATAACAAATAGGGATATTATTTGACAAAGGAGTTAAAATAAAAATGTGTACATATAAACATATGAAAATTTAAAGCCTTTGATTAATTCCATTCAAAAGACAAGTGTGATAAACATAAATAAAATAATCTTACAAATCATGCTAAAAAGTGTACAATTCAAATATTTCTTAACATCAAAAACTTTTCTAACCACCCTCCAACTAAAAGTTTTTAAGTAAATTAAGATAAAAACCTACAACAAAAAACCAAACAACCATGTTAATTGCCAACTTAGCAGTTGCAGCAATAAAATTATACAAATACTAAATGTGGTGGTTGGTTGCTGTGTGATTTTCCTTCCTTTTTGTTTCTTAATTTTTCCGCTGAGGTTTAATCATTGATTTAAATTAATGGTCATGTCAGCTAATTAATAAATGCAAACAGCATAAAAATACCGCAAAATAGCATAGAGAAGAAGAAGAAAAAAGTATGCAGCTAAATTAAATATACCGAACAAAATTAGCAGCTAAAAGCAACACCCAATATCAGGCAACGCCATACAGCACTAATACCACATTGGGACAGATTACAACAGGCCATTATGGTACAGCGACCAACACAACACGACGTCAATGTGTGATAAACAACACTCACTCACTCACTCGCATACATATTTACTCATCATTGATACACCGACACACACTTTGCCATTTACTCGCCCAACATACCGTTCACTGTATTATTGACCAAAATTCCCCACATCATGCTAATGTTTTCGCTTTTTTTTTCTCTCTAGTATTTAGACCGATAATCGCCGTTTGATTTAATACGACTTTGTAGTGTGTAGGATGGATCGAATGAAGGCAGAGGCAGTCGACAGCAACGTCACGTTAAATTTTCCGCAAAAATTAACACTGAAGGAGCGAGCACCCAGGCAATTGCTTTGCAATTACAATTTATAAGATTATTTTTTAGTGTTCGTAGTATTTATTTGCTAATTCAATTATAAACATTTTACATTACAGCATTATTCATACACATACAAACATACATACATACGCATGTACATGAAAATGTATGTACAATTGTACATACTTGTGTACACAGTTGAATTGTTGTAATTTCTGTGCAAGTAATAATAAGAATAATCATTTTTAATTTGTATCTGTGTCTGCATGCAATTTGAGATTTGCCTTTATTGTTGTTGTTGCCTGTCTTTAATGTGGACTAATGAGAAATTTACGGCACTATTAATTTGCTGAAATTTTGTTGCAAGTTTCAGAGATGCAGTCATTTAATGGACTGTTACAAGAATAGTTTTATGTTTTTTGTTTGTTTTGGTTTAAATTGTTTTGTTAATTATTATGACGGGAAAGTAATACAGTGGAATTTAACAAACAATTTTTGTAAACTTTGAAAGTGTTGCAGTGTTGGCGTCAGTACTTATTTTACCGAATTTGCGTTAAACATTCCAAAAAAAACTAAAATATTTTGTCATAAATTTGTGTTTATACACCAGAAATACAACGCTTTTTGATCTCTTTCGATGTTCGTCCATCTGTCTGCAAATGTAAACTCTGTAGTCAGTTGAAAAATGCTGGGCTAATATAGGAATTATTTTTCAGTATTTTTAAATTTGTAAAATTTAATTTTAAAACGTTTTAGGAAGTTTTATAATTTGTATTCATAAAAGCTAGAATAAAATGTTATATAATATAGTTGGAATCAATCCATATTTACACAGTGTGAATAATATAACTTAGTTATTTACTTACAACCTGTTGTAGATCTTGGTCTGCTTTATAAACGATCTTTAACAACTTCGATCTTATGCGTGGTGCCCAATTTATTCAACTTCATCCTTAACTTGAGTTGTGGTGTTCCTAATCTGTCCTTTCCTTGGTAATTATCATTAAATGTCTTTTTTACTGGAGCATCCGTTCTCATTTGTCCGTTCATCATGTGGACAGCGCAATCGCTTCCTTAAGTACTTATTTCTCTGCATCATAGAGAATCACGGAATAATAAATGTATTGTCCAGTGTTATTTTTCTTCTTCAAGATAAGGCTCTATTCTTCATTAGTTTACTGCACAGAGAAAACAGTATCGGTTGTGAGTACCGCAATTGTTGCCAATCGCATTGTTTAGTTGTGGTAGTAGAATTTTACGGTTGTATCTACAGAATTTTGTTTCGGAATATAAATATGTAGCCAGCACTAATTAATTATGATTCTTGCAATAGTAATTTTATAATCACAAATAAAAAATTCTATTGCACGAACTGAACTTGCCAATCGAATGGGCAATAAATGTGGTTTTCTGTCATCTGGGTGTTAGCTCGAAAGAGCATGATCGTTAAAGTAACTAGACAATTAGAATTTGAAAAAATTAACAATTCTAAGTATAGAATTAACTCAGCTTAAGATTTTTCCCCTCACAGAACAATTTTTTTAAGATTTGCCACCCCCAGAAAATTTTAATCTTCGCCAATGAGCATGATTCTTCTCTTTATCTCTCTCTGACATCGTTTTGGTGGTCTACTACAAGTCTTAATCATATAGATAATCCCGTCACGACAGCTGATCGAAAAGCATAATGTCAAAATTCGTTAAATTCGCCTAGAGTTTATTTATTTATGCAGGGATGGAAAATGACATTTACATTTTGGTATTAAACAATTAATTTAAGTGCAATTTTTTGTTAACAAATGTAGTTTATTTACTTATATTTTTTGTTTTTACCCCGTTTGTCTTGGGTTTTACAAATATATACCCTTTTTAAATTCTTATTTTTTTTTAATCAAACAGATCAGATCCCATGGCTGATATATGATTTCGCCTTAACAGAAAACACCCACTAAAAGATTGCTTTGTTGTATTGATTCGCCGTTGCATATATCTGTCTGATTTTGCCTTGGTCTTAAATCTCGACGTCGCCTTTTTTCATCGCGGTGCTTGTTTAAGAGTTCTCTAGCAGCATAATCTTCGTTTTATCCCCATTTACCACTAGATCTATTTCAAACGATTCCATCTTAATGGCTAATAAAACACCAGTTAAGGCGTCCTGGTGTCCTGAGTGACTTTTTGATCTACCGTCATATTAAAGATATCAAAAAAAAAAATCCACAATATTTTACATCAGCGGGGAAGGATCCGAGATATCATAAATGACATGTTTAATTTGACGTTAGATTAATAAGTCACCTAGGGCAAAAATGATATACGATATGCGATATGATGAGATCAGATTTTAAATGGCGGCGCTATATATAAAAGAAACAAAAAGTGCTGTATTTTGGGGCGTGGCAAAAAAAAGGTCCCTTTTTAGAAACTTCATTAACATATCTTTCATTCTAGGAGTGACTGACACATTTTTCTTCGACCCGTCTAAATACACAGACATGATTAAAAACAATTTTGCTTTTGTCGAGTATTTAACACAAGGTTCCCGTCGACGAGGACGCCCAAAGACAACCTGGCGTATAACAACACTCAATCAACTATCTTTAGCACAATGTGCAATGGAATGAAGCTGTACAAAAAGCTCCCGATCGTAATCAATGGAAATCTCTAATTGAGGCCGTTTGCTCCCAAGCTGGAGAATAGCAGAACATCATCATCAAACGCGATATAATAAAAAGATGGTACGTCTGGATTTGCTTCTCATGGGGCTCTTGGCACAGTGCATAGATATGGTTAATTAATGTTGTATTTAGCTTAGAGCTTAGATATAGGCTTGAATCAGTTTGGCGAGTTTGGGCAGCAATCGTTTACAAAATATGCTGAATGTTATTTAACGAGTTTAAGCGATGGAGAATTATTTCGCGGTAGTTGGTGCAAACTTTCATTTTCTATTTTTTGTTAATTGGAGATAATACGCTGAGATTCCAATTTTTGGCATCTTTTCCTTCTTTCAGATTGTGAGGACGAGCTGTTGCATGTACCTTACCAGTTTATTACCTCTGGCCTTATACTAGCGCTAGTGTTTTTGTTGTTCCTTAGCCGAAATATTACTGTTTTGACCTCATTATGGGTAAAGAATGGACATTCAGTACCATCGTTTATGATGTGCTTTAAATGGGTCTTTGGCTACTAGCAAACTAGAAAAATTCTGTCTCCAGATACTCAGCACACTTGATGTATTAGTAACCGGATTATCATTTTCTTCATTTCTATACAAATCTATGCCAAAGAAGGAGACTTTCTTTTACTGTTTTACCTGCTGGTATAACTTTTCGAGATCAATTCTGTTTTCGTATAATCTCCTGACATTTCTTACCGTTAAGCTCTGCTTACTTCCTTCGGAAAATATAATGCTGTAAAATATAGTAGGTCTTGTTTGACCTCCTTTTTTTCAAAAAAGAATTTTTTAAAAAATTTTAAAAATTTTTTTTTAAATTTTTTTTTGTTGTTTTTTTAATATATATTTTTTTTTAGAAACACATACATAAATTCAATTTATAATTTTACAATGGTTTTTTATATGTATGTTTTTTACATGTACGTACGTATTTTATATGGGATGAATGGTGATACAAACAATTGTTATTGCATGACTACACGTTGTGAAGGGTATATAAGATTCGGTATAGCACTGTTACTTGTTTGTATTATTATTGAGTTTGTATCTTGCTACAACTATTACTTACGTATAACCACAAATATAGTTTGGAAATTGAATATTGTAAGGATGCTTTCAAACCTAAGCAACGTAACTTGGAGCCTTCAGTGCTCTCTTTCTTTCCTGAAAGTGTTCTAGGTTTAAAACATTTCTTATCAGTAACTGAAAACTTTTGAGTTTATAATTGCTCACTTATTAACGTCTCAAGGTTAAGTTAACTTGAAGTTTAGAGCCAACCAACCAACGCTTCTACTCTGGTACACAGTAGTAAGATGGTCAAAAATTGTTAAAACTTTACACACAACATGTTTGCATTAGGGTAAATGTTTTTTATGATATTTCTAAACAACGTTTTTTCGATCTGCATTAAAAAGTGTTGCTTATTTTCCAATTGTTCTTGTTTTTAACTCTTAAAACCCAACTGTTTTTTGTTATTGGTCTTGCAAGCATAAAGCAGATTTGACCAGAAAATAAACAGCGAACAGTTTATCCCTGTTCCAGTTAATAAAATAAATTGTTTTATAAAGAATCTTTTTCCTTAAATGCATGTTTGTTCAGTCAGTTAATTTATAATTTCTATTTAATATTTGCCAACAAAGATAAATTAATGAAATGCTTAAAGCAGAGTTAATAATTTTATTATCTCTGCTGTGACATTTTTGAACGCCCCCTTTTTTGTTATGCTCTAGCAGGTGTTAATGGTGCAATAAAACCTTCCTCCCCAATATCTGGCAACCCTTAGAATAAAGTCTAGATCATTTAATAAAATAAACTAATTGTACAAAACTCACTCAACTATAAGAAAGGATACACTAAAGCATTTTTAAGTTAAAATTAAAATATAAGAAAGTGCGAAAAAAAATAGAATAAAAAAACAACCCTTCTTTTACTGAACTAAAAAAAAATATTTCAGATATTTAAACAAGTGTTTTGGCATGTTTTTATGTTAAAATAACTATGAATACAAGCGTCCGCAACAAATAGGATTAAGGCGTAGAAAAACTTTTTTTTAATATTGTATTTAAATTTGTTGTTACGAATGTTAATGCAGTTTTTCGTCTGGCATATGTTGGATATTAAAAAAAGGGTGTTTTTTTGCTTTTATTTTAAGCACCAGAACAAATTTTTTGTAATTATTTTTGCTAATAGAAGTTCTTTCGCTTAAACTAATTACAATTATATTGTTTGATTTCAAAACATTTCACAAAATCAATCGCAATTCTGTTTGATTATTTTCTAAACTGAACACACTCACAGAACAGTGTTTTGAATGCCAGCGTAAAATCACAGAGCAGATGCTGTATTAAAGATTCTTTTTTATACCCGCCACCAAAAAAATGGTGGGGGTATATTCATTTTGTCATTCCGTTTGTAACACATCGAAATATCCATTTTAGACCCCATAAAGTATATATATTCTGAATCAGGGTTCGATTTGATGACGATCTAGCTATGTCCGTCCGTCTGTCCGTCTGTCCGTCTGTCCGTCTGTCCGTCTGTTGAAAGCACGATAGAGGTCGCACCGAAAAAGCTAGGGGGCTCAAATTTTGCCAGAATCTTTCTTATAGACAAGGTTTGTTTGGTATTGAAAATGGGCTAAATCGGAATATTAGGAAGATAGTTATAGCTCGAAAAGCAAGAGTAGGTCGAAAAAACCATGTCCTTCAAACATCGAATAAAATGGAATTGTGTCTAAACGCATTAACGTAGACTCATGAAACTTCGAATATATATTTCCTGAGTAAAAACAATATTTTTCCCCGAAAATTATCTAAATCTATGCATTAGGAGAGGAGTTATCGATCAAAATGTACGAAAATTTATACCGCACAGTGTATTTTTCGGTATATTTAAAAACAAAAACGTCATAAAAGCAACAAAATTGGATGTACGACTCTGAAATTTTGCACACTTTGCTTATTGGTGAGGCGCTTTTTTGTAACGGAAAATCAATGTGCCACGCCCACTTTTACGCCCACCTCCCATATAACGTTTTACCCAAAATTCATATAATTTCTCAATTTATATAGATTTTGGAATAATAAAGGGCTATATTGAAACATCTCAGTTGTACTCATTCGAAAATATAACTTTGACACGCCCACTACAACGCCCACTTTTCACGTTATATACCGTTAATTAAATTTAAAAGCTCATAAAACCGCCAAAATTAGAGGTATGATGATCAAATTCGCTACGTATATCTTCCTAGGCAATGTCATTACTGTGCCAGAAAATTAAGACGCCACGCCCACTTTAACGCCCACCTCCCATATAACGTTTTACCTAAAATTCATATAATTTCTCAATTTATATAGATTTTGGAATAATAAAGGGCTATATTGAAACATCTCAGTTGTACTCATTCGAAAATATTACTTTGACACGCCCACTATAACGCCCACTTTTCACGTTATATACCATTAATGAAATTTAAAAGCTCATAAAACCGCCAAAATTAGAGGTATGATGATCAAATTCGCTACGTATATCCTCCTAGGCAATGTCATTACTGTGCCAGAAAATTAAGACGCCACGCCCACTTTAACGCCCACCTCCCATATAACGTTTTACTCAAAATTCCTATAATTTCTCTATTAATAAAGATTTTGGAATTATAAAGGGCTATATTGAAACACCTAAGTTGTACTCATTAGCAAAAACAACTTTGACACGCCTACTATAACGCCCACTTTTCACGTTATATACCGTTAATGTAATTTAAAAGCTCATAAAACCGCCAAAATAAGAGGTATGATGATAAAATTTGCTACGTATATCATCCTAGGCAATGTCATTACTGTGCTAGAAAATTAAGTTGCCACGCCCACTTTTACGCCCACCTCTCATATAACGTTTTACCTAAAATTCATATAATGTCTCTACTAATAATGATTTTGGAATAATAAAGGGCTGTATTGAAACACCTAAGTTGTACTCATCGCAAAAATAACTTTGACACGTCTACTATAACGCCCACTTTTCACGTAATCTACCGTTAATGAAATTTAAAAGTTCATAAAACCGCCAAAATTAGATGTAAGATGATCAAATTTGCTACGTATATCCTTCTAATCAATGTTATTGTTGTGCCAAAAAGTTTAGGTGACACACCCACTTTAACGACTACCTCCCATATAACGGTTTATCTTAAATTCATGTAATTTCTCTATTGACAAAGTTTTTGGGAAAATAAAGGGCTATATTGAAATATTAAAGTTGTATTTATTAGCAGAAACTTTAACACAGCTACTTTAACACACTTTCATTGAAACACTACATTTACAAAAGCATTTTAGTAGCATATCGAAGTTATAAAGGGTGGTTAAATTTTAAGGACCGATGTTGTCTTTTAATAAAACACAAATTATTTAGGATATTATTATTTCTTTTTATAATGATAATATTTGTATGGTTCAATTATGTATTTAACAAAATATTAGCCAAATGGCCCCCCCCATCCTTGGCGCCACTCCTCTATCTGATGGTCCAAATTTTCAATGACAATATTGATGCTCAATTGTTAAGCATGATGATGAGTCGAGGTTGACTGCTATTTTGCCACACTATCGCAAAAAACAGCAATAGTTCCCATTCAACGAACTAAGAAGGCATTCACAGATTTTCTAACATTTTATACAGACCTGTTTTGCAGAAATTTAAATATTTTTTACAATTCTCCCGATTGTGGACGAATTTGAACGATTATGTTGATCAAAAGAATTACGAAGTGCACTAAATGCATTTTGATTTGAACGCCCATTTTTATAAAAAACCTGAATAACTTTAAAGCGTTGCTCATTTGCGTATCTTTCCACGGATCAAAATGAGTAAGTTTGAGATAAAGAAATGTCAAGTGAAATGCAGAAAACAAATTTAAAGACTAGGTGTAGTTCACCTTAAACATGGGCCCTTAAAATTTAACCACCCTCTATAAAGAAAGTGATACATATTTTATTATTAAGAGATTATTCTATAGCGATTAACAAAATAATAAATATTGTGCTTTAAATGTACACAAAATTGGTGGTGGGTATAAAAGATTCGGCACAGCCGAATATAGTGCTCTTACTTGTTCGTTTTATTTCCGTATTGAACAATAAAAATCTCTCATTTTGTGTGTTTGCAATTCCAAAACTATACAATAAATGTTTTTCTTTTTTTTTTATATAAAAATAAAGTCACCAAGTGTGAAGTGATTATGAGTTTATTACTCATCAACACCTAGATTTACTCGTACTTTGTTGACACCCGAAACTTCATAAAAATCTTGTAGTTTTTTTTTCAGTTGCAAGCATCTAAAATAAAAATTGGCTATTGTCATCATCATCATTATCTACTTTTTAGGGGTGGAGAATTTGTATTGTTGTGATTTTATTTGAATTTGTTGTGTGAGTGTGTTGTTCCTCTGTTTTGGTGACAGTGAAAAATTGGTAGTTTAAAGTTTTTCGTAGCTGGAAAATGTATGTAAATACGACTTTGTTGATGTTCGTGATGATGACAATTACATATGTATGCACATACATGTGTGTATTTCTGACAATAGTTTGGAATGTAAAGAAAAGGGAAAACTTTTTAATTGTGAAAGAAAAATTTTTGAGTTTGAAAATTTTGTAGATTTGAAGACGATGTTGAAATAGAAAGTACCATTTATAGGTAAATATTTATATTTAAATAAAAATTGACAAAATTTTCGAACTGTGGACAATACAAATTTTAATGCTTAATCTTATATATCAATTATTTCATTATGAAAACCGTAGTATTATACATATTCAGCTAGCTGAATTATTATTTCGCATCATATTTCTTATTAATAAGAAAATATATATAGCTGAATTAGAAAAACAATAAGCTGAATACGACACTTAACCAAGGACCAAGTACATTTCTTATTTTTTACATACATGTATAAATATTATTAGCTTTCAGCTAGCTGAATACAACTATTTTGCCCTAATAAAGAATTGAGTAAAGCATTAAATTAAATAATTTTTATTATTTTGAATAACACAAGTTTTTAAGATAGCTGAATACAAAACTTTGCTAACATATAATCATAAATTTTTAAAATTGTAACACTTTTTCACCGAAATCTTTAATTAATTAAAGTGTTTCTTTAACTGAATGAAGGCATAAACTTTTAGGGTAGATTTTAAAATCAAATATATAACATATTTCAAAAATTTTTAATACATAATTCAAGTTATTCAGCTAAACCACAAAAACGTGCAAGCACAATTTGTAATTATGATAATGAAATGAGATAATTTCTCTATATTTAGTGCCTAATTTAACAAAACTTTTAAACTAATGTGTTAATATCTGATCAAAAATTGTAACTTTTCTTGATATTCAGCAAGCTGAATTGCACTTATTTAAGTTGCTTTTAAAAATTGTTTAAATATTATTGGGATTTAACAAACACGTTTGAGTTTAAAACTGTATTTGTTAAGTATTTGTTTCTGAATACACATATATACATTAATAATATTTTTAAAATAAAGCTAGCTGAATAAAGCATTATAAAAGTATTAGATAATATTAATAATCAATATAGCAATATTTTTATTATTCAGCTGGCTGAATTAATTAAAATATTAAATTTGTCTTAGTAGATGGTTTTTAAATTAAATATCTTGTAGTTGTTAAATTAATATGTCATATGTTTATTATTCAGCTAAATATTTTTAACGAAACAATACTTTAAAATGATATCTGATAATAATATGTTTCATCGAGGGAGTCAGAATTAATAATAAAAGTGAATATACCTACAGTGTTTCTTAGAAGTGATATTGTTATAGTACAACTTCTCTTCCAAACTGTACTTATCGAATACAAACTGGAAGCCATTGAGCAGTTCAACATCCAACAAAAAACTTTCTGAATAGTTTTCAGTTAAAAAGTACCTAAAAAGAAGTACCTACCTATAGAAAATACCATCCCTTATAAGTTGCACAAAAGGGATTTTGTAGTAATAACACTCGTACGATGAAGACAACAACAGTGAACAGATGAAGTGGTTTATATTATTTATTGTCAGAAAGGTGATAATAGAACAGTGATTTTTCTTTTTTTGTTGTCTTCCTTATTCAGCAAAAGGCGTGACAAATTTTGATTTTATTACAAGTTTAAATGATAAATTTATTATTTAATAAATAAAAATTTCCCATAATGAAGTATTAATTAATTGTACATACGTGAGTGCAACAAGACAAGGGGATGTTAATATTAATTACTTTTTATCAAATTAAAAATATTTTTCAAAATTAACGTTTTTTTCAGTGCACACCACACCAATCAATTCATTAGCTGAGAAACTAAAGAGAAGGGTAGCAAACTCAAGAGAGAAGAAATACTGATTCACTTTGGTTACAAACTGGTATATTTATTAGTGAACTAATCGATTGACCAATTTGTTATTGTATTGCATTGCAGTTTTGCACTTTTATACACATTTGCTTTTGTTGCCCGCATCAAATTGAGCTTTTCAAAAGAATGCCAGGATTTTAATAAAAATTCTAGTTATGAACACTATACATGCATACCTATGAGTACATTTATTGCAAATGCTTTTAGTGTACAACATCTTTAGAATATTGTAGTACTTTTAAGCCCGTAACCAATTTCTAAAGTTATTGACTACAAAAAAAAATAAAAATAAAGTAAAGAAGAAGAAAAAAAATATTGGCAAGACAGCAAGTTGTTTTTGCTTTTCAGTTTCCTTTAGTTGACTCATCGGTGGCGGCGGTCAACATAAAATACGGCGGCATCCTTTGATCAATTCATATTATAAAATACCATGGTCACGCCTTAAAGGCATTAAACGAGATGGCGCTCAGGCTCCACGCTGAAGATGCCAAACAATAAAAATTAAAAGCCAAAAGTTTAAAAATGCCCATAAATGAAGCAGAGTATGCAGTGAATTGCAGAGCAGTAAAGCAGAGAGACGACTTTTTCTTTTCGGTAAGTAAAAGGCTCAAATAAAATGAAATGGAGTGAAGTGAGTATTTAGGTAGTTGTTGGGTTTGGAAAATTCAGTGGCTTTTAAATAATCGTTACATTCTAAAGTGAGGAAAGTACATGGCTGGCTGCCAAGAAAAATGGCACAAAATTTTAGTAATTTATTGGTTGAATTTTATTTATTTATTTTTGTTGTTGTTGTTTTTTGTTGACATAAAAAGTTTTGGTATTTAAAGGTTTATTATGGCTGCAATTATGTTGTTTATTAACATGCGCAATTTTTCTTGAAATCGCCAATAACATGGAGCTGTAGAACAGGATTATTTTAAAGATTTTTGCTGAAAAAGAAAATTTCTCCAACATTTTCTGTGAATATGGAAATATAATTTTTTTTAATTGAGAATTTATGACATTTAAAAAAATTTAGCAGACTGTCCCTCCCTAAAGCTGTGTCAGAGACACGGCCATTAAGTTTTACGTAGAATACGCCATCCGATAAGACAGAATACATATATAACAATAAATGATAAATGATAAATGATAAATAATATAAGCAAATGAATATACATATTTATTTGATAGTTAATTTTGATAATATACATAAGCTTATGGAAATAGGATAAATATGTTTTTTATTTTAATTTACTAAACGTCAACTGTCAGCTGCTGTCAAACAGCATTGTTATTTTGCTTACTTGGCAGCACTTTCATTTAACATAAAAATGTATGAATTAATTTTTTCATATATTTTTTATAATTATATATCCATGTTAAATTCAAATTCACATTTAGCATTTTGTTTCACTTAAATACATAAGTAAATATACGAAATTTCAATATTTCATCAATCAAAACAACAGCCGAAGGTTTGTGTCCACACTGAAACAGCAGCATAGTTTGTGATCACGCTACAAACACCACACATATGTTTGAGTGTATGTGTTTAAAAAATTTTCATTTGAGAAATTTAAATATTAGGAAGATATCAACCAATATGAAATGTATGTCAAACGAAAGATAACATCTTCATTTACCTACAAAAAATTTTTTAAAAAAAGTTATCTCGCCGTTTCCTCATGATCAATGAAATAAAGATTTCAACAATAACAATCTGACATGACTCCCTATACCGTAAGGTAAGACGTATTCTACGCCAAAAACATTATAGATAAACATCTAAGAAGCAGCTTAAATCTTCAAAAATTTCTGACCTTAAATTGTTGTTGTGAGTTATGAATACTCCTACTTATAGCATACATAATAAAATATAATTAAAGTTTTCATTTCTATTTTGCACTTTATCATTTCACAAATACTTATTTGGCGATTGTCGTTTGTTTTATGAAAATTGTTCTATTTAATTGTTTTTTAAATAACTTAAAACCATATACATACTTAAGCCGTAATATGTTCAATGATATACTTTTAAATGAACTATAATGCTTTGTTGTTTGCACTGTTACACAAAACAATAATCCACCAGCAGTGTAATGATGAACGAATTTTGTTTTGTTCTGCTCTTGTTTTTCTCATATGTAAACATTTTAACATTTTTTTATTTTCATTAAACGCGAATCAAAAGCTTTATGATTATGTAAAAAAAAATTTATTTCAACGTTTCACCCCAGCTGCACATCGCCTCTAAAGCGAATATTGAATATACTACAATAGTGATCCATCTATGCATCCATCTCTCCAGTTATTTTCTCGGACATTCATCAGCACGAATTATTAACACCATGAATACTGTGGTATTCATATCAGCCAATGATGGAGTTTAGCTAGCTGAGCTGGAAATATAAGGTATCAAACTTGATGCTAAACAAAGAAAGGGCTTATATTTGTTAAACATCCTGTTTTTTTTTTGACCTCAAGTTTCTGGAATAGGTTTTACCATTCACTTAGGTAAGGTTACCGCAATAGTTACGGCCAAATACAGGGTGGGTCATTCTAAAATTTTAAATTTACATCGGATATAAAAAGAAAGTATTGATTTTTTGTTTAACATTTTTTATTTTATTGGAAGGGTTGAATTTTGTCATTTAAGAATGAAACACAATATCGTTTATATGACTACCACGACTGGCGCGGCAGTACCCCATCCGATCAACCCAATTTTTCAAAATTCAAAGTTCTTCTGAAAAGAAGTGTGAAAGAATGTTCAGTTCCTAAGAAGGAGGACGAGTTGAGGTTAATGGATGCTCTTGCATATTCTCAGCCACAGCAGCAATGTTTTTCATTGAATGTACTGGAACGGAATGTAAACGAGTTCATTTGAGCAATAACGATCCATTTTTATTAACTCCCTTAACAAATTGACGCACAAACTAACTGATGGCCGATCTTCTTTCGAAAATTTTCCACGTTACTTTCTTACAGTTTTCGTTAAAGACTGCTTTGGAAGTAAGTTTTGAATATTTTTGGATTTTGTTCGAGCATAAGCATCGTATTATTGCAAATGTCAAACATAAACCTAAAAATAAAAATGAATGTTATTCTACTTTTCAAAGTCAAAGTAATCGGTAGCTCAAATTTGAAATGGCCCACCTTTTATAAGAGACTAGCCAAACCCGGCGCGCGTTGCTACGCCCCTAAATGAATTGGAATGCATTCAGAATTTTAATTGGATATCAAGTGCAAAAACCTAAATATTATAATTTTTTTATGGTCGTGGCATTGTCCACTTTTTTAATCACGAAATTGTAAAGTCATAACAGCTCAATATGTGTGCAAAGTTTCAGAAGAATCGGGCCAGTGCTAGTACCTCAAAATTATAATTGTTTTTATGGGCGCGGCCCTGCCCACTTTTCTAATCACGAAATTGTAAAGTCATAATAGCTCAATATGAGTGCAAAGTTTCAGAATAATCGGTCCAGTGCAAGAATCTCAAAATGATACCTATTTTTTATGGGCGTGGCCCTGCCCACTTTTCTAATAACGAAATTGTAAAGTCGTAACAGTTCAATATGTGTGCAAAGTTTCAGAAAAATCGGTACAGTGCTAGTACCTCAAAATGATAACTTTTTTTATGGGCGTGGCCCCGCCCACTTTTTTAGTCACGAAATTGTAAAGTCATGACAGCTCAATATGTGTGCAAAGTTTCAGAAAAATCGGTCCAGTGCAAGTACCTCAAAATGAAAACTTTTTTAGGGGCGTGGCCCCGCCCACTTTTCTTATCACCAAATTTTTTAGTCATGAAAGCTTGATATGTGTGCAAAGTTTCAGAAAAATCGGTCAAGTGCAAGTAGCTAAAAATGATAACTAATTTTTTATGGGCGTGGCCCCGCCCACTTTTTTCCACCCATAAACACTCCCTGGTATGTGTACAACAACTTTCCAAAGTTTGAGCCCGATCGGTTTTACAGTTTCGGAGTCTATAGCTAACACACACACACACACACGCACACACACACACAGAGTTTCACTTTTATATATATAGATGAGTGAATTTTCCGGCGACCGTTCCATTTTCAATTCATCTGTAAAAATAATTTATTATTATACTAATTAAAATACTAATTTAAGTAAAAATGAAAAGTTAAAGAAAATATCTTAAAAATTTGTCCTAATATGTACTTAAGTTTGATTAAAATTTAAAAATATTTCATCAATCTAAAATCGTTTAAAAGTATAAAACTTATTTAAAAACAATAATTTTTAAATTGAAAATATTCCATAAAATAAATACTTTAATTAGTTAAAGACGGTCAAGCTCGACCATATTGCAATCTTAATTCGAGGTAATTAATAAATTCATAAATTCATCATAAATTTTTACAAAAAGAGAAACTCCAACTTCTGGTCTTTTTGTCGAAAATTAAAAAAAAAAAACCGAAAAACCACAAACATTAATTGCTTTTGAACAAAAAAAACTGCTCGAAGTTATAACAGCCATCACTTTTTCAAAATTATTATTTATGTCTAAAATGTACCGCTAATATTTATCAGTTACACACATGGATACAGTACACTTTACAAAAACGGTATTCAATCATAATTATACACACATGCATTCAATTGTACTCACAAATTATGTTTCGTATTTCGGTAAAGAATGGCCAAGTTTATTTACAAGAGAGAAAAAACAAACAAAACAATGACTTCCTTCGTCACACCTTAATTAATTGTTTAGCTAAATGTTTGTTGTTCTTACCAAATTACCGATAATGTTGAAAAAAGTAGTCATTAAATATTATAAATTTACTCATACATACATACATACATATACATAAACATTTTTGTAAACATGTCTGTACATGTTTGTTTCACCATTGCTTATGTACTTGCT
Organism: Phyto melanocephala; assembly: GCA_941918925.1. Lineage (NCBI taxonomy): Eukaryota > Metazoa > Arthropoda > Insecta > Diptera > Rhinophoridae > Phyto > Phyto melanocephala. The sequence goes on along the minus strand of OW799233.1, from coordinate 176,419,728 downwards.
GGACAGTGGGTGGTAAAAGTATTCGTACAGGGATGTAACTCATTTTAAATTAAGTTTTTGAATACAGATTTTTGAGAATTTAAATATTTACTGCGTGTTTATTTTTTAACCTTTACCACCATCAGTGGTGACTATAAGAAAACATAAGCTTGTCGCTTCGTGTGTAACCCCAGAAATATTTATCTAAAACATAAAAGTAACTATATATACATATATATCAACATTCTTGGTACTTGTGACGTTCTGAGTTTACTTAATCAGCTAATTAATACACGGCATGTTTTTTACTGGCTTGACAAATTTCTCACTGCTATATACGAGCGTGTCATGTGCTACCTTTTAAACATTGCTCTTGTAAAACTCTTGTACAAAGTCAACTAGCAAGATTTTATTTAGAGCTTGCTCAATTTGGCTCCGATATGCCATCCGATATCAGCTGTTTGGCAGAAATCTCTGTCGCTGGAAAGCAGTCAGCAACGGATTATTTAATGTAACAATTTTTGCAGACAAGCAGAATTACATATGACTCACAAATTTAAAAGTCAGATGTAAAAAAATTACCGCGTATCAGCTACTTCAGCTATCGTCTATCTGTCTGTCCATGGAAAACATTTTCGCGTTACAGCCGTAACGCATCAGATTAATTATTAAATTATCAATTAGGAAAAAAAAAATTATTGAGCGAAATATCAAAAATTCATTCAAAACAATTTATTTTATTGATGATAAATTTATCAAATTATTAACGAAATTACAAAAAATTTAACTATTGTTTTTTTTTTTTTTGGTTTTTTTTCGGAAGCTGTCATAGTTGTCATCGAAATGTCAATATAAATTAAAAATTTTAAATAAATTATATTTAAAATATTCGGGAGCAGATCGGTATTAAAAATCAGAAAAATCGGTAAATAAACAACTGAGATATGAGCAAAAAAACCACGGCTACCTCGTTTTCTTCAATTAAATTCAATCCTGCCACACGCAGATATTGTCCTTGTGCTTTGTTGATGGTAATAGCGAAGGCAAGACGAACTGGAAACTGTAGTCGCTTGAAGTTGAAAGGCAAATCGGTGGGATCCATTGAAATGTGTAGAATAGCTGAAAATAATAACTTATTTTTAATGGGCATGGCACTGCCCACTTTTCTAATTATAAAATTATATAGTCATGACAGCTCAATATGTGTGCAAAGCTTCAGAAAAATCGGTGAAGTTCAAGTAGCTTAAAATGATAACTTTTTTTATGGGCGTGGCAAACTTTTCTAATCACGAAATTGTAAAATCATGAGAGTTCAATATGTGTGCAAAGTTTCATAAAAGTCGGCCAAGTGCAAGTAGCTAAAAATGATAACTTTATACCACCCATAAACACTCCCTGGAATGAGTACAACAACTTGTGAAAGTTTGAGTCCGATCGGCTTTATGGTTTCGGAGTCTATAGCTAACACACACACACACACAGAGTTTCACTTTAATATATACAGATTTAAAATGCCGTTTTTTTTTAATTCAAAAATAAATATTTTTAATTTATGATTGATCAGCTTTAAAGCAATTAAAGAATTATTAGTTTTAATTTGAAAATGTTTTTCAGTAATCGCCACATTTTAAATATAAGAATAAAATATTTTAAATTAAGAAAAGGCAAACTTTGTTCTATTTCAAAACAAGATTGTTTCGTCTTGATTTTAAAACTTTCTTTTTTTTAGTGTAGACTTTTTGAAGAATTCGATCTAACAGCTTTTGATGATTTTTCTATTTGTAACAAAAAAGTTGCTTTGATAGACCCTTTAAAAGAATATTGATTAATAGTTGTTCCTTAAACCCTACACATTTTTTCCTGGCATAGTGTAGTTGACGAACGGTATATAGGATTCGGTAAAGTCGCATATATTATTCTTACCTTTTTGTTTATGGTTATAATTACAAAGCTTTTTCTAACATCTTGATTACTTTAACAATATAGCGGTAATTAATAAAAATTTTAAAACAAAAAACTTTAACCGAAAACAATTCTATTACAAACGCAAAACATTTTTCCTACAATTTGTCGATATGTTAATGATCAATTTACCACACACAAGCGCACACACGCTAAATAAAGTTTTCAAAATAAATTGTTTTCTTTTTTCAACAACAACAAAATCCATTATCATGTTGAATTTTAATATTTTATTGTTTTGATTTTCTGTTTAAAAGTATTTAACCCATTTACATTTTGTTTTTGTTTCTTCCACAATCGCAGTAGTGTTATAACCTGTCAGTCACTTGTCAATGAACATTTCTCGTTTCAATACAACTGAAATGGAAGAAATCATTCACTATTTACTTTAATCTCTTTTGTATCTTTATCACAAAGTTTTATTAGGAATTTCCTTGATTTGAACGTTGAAAGCTGCTAATTAATTTTAACTTTGATTTGGTTGATTGTTAAAGCGATTTTTTTTTGTTTGAGTTGTGGTTGTTGCGTTTGTCTTATTTTTACTTGTGTTAAAATTAAAAAAAAAAGATTATTTAAAAAATAACAACTAATTTAAATTGCGACATTAATATTATTAAATAAGAAGTTATTTAATTTTGCTGCAATTATTTATGTAAATACATTGTACCAATAAATAAAATTAATATTTATTTTAAAAGAATTAATGAAACTGAATACGTCCGCACGTTCGTGCAAGAAAAAGCGCTGACAAGGAAATCAAGGCCCATAATTAAATCTACAGCAGTAACTATAAAAAATATCATTTATTTGTTGTACGAAATCTGCAAAATCATTTATGCGTTGTTTTTGAAATCCATACGCAAAAAAAACCATAATTACAACATTATCACGACGCGCATAATAGTATTTTGCCAATCTAGCCGGACATTTGGTCAAAAGTGAAATTTAAGAATGTAAAAATTTAAGTACACAGCTCTACAGACAACAAAATTTTGCATAGTTTAGTGAATTTTCAAGAATATTAAATTCTTCTCATCGCAATATTTGCACTGAAACCAATGTGAAGGATAAAACATTTCAAACGATTTCCCGGGCTTCTTTCAGAACAATGGTCGATAACATTTTGCACCCAGCAGTGGAGCAGCACCTTCTCCCTTGGTCAGCTCGTTTATTTTTTCTAAGACAAAACTTATGTTCGTAAACCAGAGAGCTGAAGAAATATATTCGAAATTAAATACGGAACTTGGAATAAAAAACATTACGCGATGTTTAAACAAAACGCGTCATAAATAGTCTATATTTGTATTGATCAAAATGGTGAACATTTGTCTGATGTTATCTTGCGCACATAGTGCCCTTAAAGTTCTATCAAGTGCATTTAAAATCTATATTCTATATCTATCTATATATATAAAAGTGAAACTCTGTGTGTGTGTTTGTGTGTGTTAGCTATAGACTCCGAAACTGTAATACCGGTCGGACTCAAAATTTGGAATGTTGTTGTACACATTCCAGGGAGTGTTTATGGGGGGCAAAAAGTGGGCGGGGCCACGCCCATACAAAATTAGTTATCAGTTTTAGCTACTTACACTTGACCGATTTTTCTGAAACTTTGCACACATATCGAGCTGTCATGACTAAATACTTCCGTTATAAGAAAAGTAGGCGGGGCCACGCCCCTAAAAAAAGTTTTAATTTTAAGGTACTTGTACTGCACCGATTTTTCTAAACTTTGCACACATATCGAACTGTCATGACTAAATAATTTTGTGATAAGAAAAGTGGGCAGGGCCACACCCATAAACAAAAGTTATAATTGTGAGGTACTTGAACTTCACCAATTTTTCTGAAACTTTTCACACACATATTGAGCTCACATTATAATACAATACCGTGATTAGAAAAGTGGGAAGTGCCACGCCCATAAAAAGACAGTTGTCATTTTTAGCTACTTGCACTAGATCGATTTTTGTGAAACTTTGCACACTTTGTGTGTGTGTGTGTGTGTTAGCTATAGACTCCGAAAATGTAAAACCGATCGGACTCAAACTTTGGCAAGTTGTTTTACACATACCAGGGAGTGTTTGTGGGTGGAAAAAGTGGCGGGGCCACGCCCATTAAAAAAAGTTATAATTTTTAGGATTTTGCGCTTGATATTCAATAAAAATTCAGAATGCATTTTTATTCATTAAGGGACGTAGCAACGCGCGCCGGGCTTTTCTAGTATTTACATAAAAAGGAAATAACTAAAGCAAATGATAATTACAAGAATTATACGTATTTAACATTGGTAGGTCCTATTTGGGACATCCAGTAAAATGGATCTGCGACGTTTACTAGACGTCGATATGTGTAGAAAATATTGTAAAGTCGAAAAGATGTTCCATCCACATGTTAGCGACAACGGAGGTGGTGTAGCTGCGATGATTTGATAGCGTTAAGATAATTGTCCTCATTAAAGCAATTGCATTTAAAAATTGTTTAAAAATCATTGCAATAAACACTTCAAACTTCGCTTGTATACTGAGTATTTTCGTTTAAGCCTTTCAAATCACCCCAATAACGTATGAATCACTTTTTTAAATCCAAATAAAACTTTACTTCGTTTCGGCGTCAATAAGTCTCAAATAAAGCAGAGATCAATAGACATACTCTGTACTCTACACATGTCTGAATTTAAAAATGCTTTGGTTAACGAAAACAAAAGTAAAAGTTAAAAGATAGAAAAAAAAATTAAAAAATAAATCTATTACAAACCAAAAGAATATTTAAAATTCAGGCTAAAGAACCCAAGAAAACACAGCCACCTATGGAACATTGTTCTAAAATTAACAGCATCAGTTGCTACCGCTGTGAGGAAAAAACCTTTTGGATTTATAAGATACTTTTGCCCTTAATAACACTAATTCAATTTGTGTTTCGTTTCTATGTTTTTCCTTAATTTCTTTTGTATTGTTTTTCGAATAATATTGATAAGGGCAAATCACACAAATATTTTTGTTCGATTTAACTGCGAACAATGTTTAAACGCATCAAAGTGAAGCCGCCAATAAACAATTTGGTTTTGTCGTTAGCGCTTCTGGTTTTCCTATGTCTCGTATGATCTTTAATACATGTGCAGCTAAATGTGTGTTCATTACGATCTACTCGACTCATTTAAGGATGTTAAGGCAAGCAGAAGTTTGAAACAAAAAAGGTTGTATGTTTTATGATAATAATTTTTGTTTTTGTTATTTTAGTTAATTTTTTCTTAAAGGATTGCGTGGGAAACCACTTTAAGGGAAACAGTAGTAGAGAAAGTGTTAATTATCTTGAAGCCAAAAGGATCTTGATTTTCTCATAAAATTTTAATTTCCCGCGCTCTACACACACATACACACACCCACGTACGCTCACTCATTCACCTGTGCCACGGTTTAAAGTGGAAATTATTTTAAGGCTGTTAAAAAGGAGAGCCAGTCAGTCAGTTAGTCAGCATGTGTAGTCATTAAGTTTATCCCATTTTAACAAGTAGAATCCTTTAAAGAAAATTGTTTTATTATTAAAAACAACATTCTATTTTCCATTTTTTTTTTTGTTCAATAAAAATCTAAGTGTGTGGTTTTTCTTTATTCACATGCTGATAAATTTGAATTTAAATTAGATTTTGATTAATACAAATGCAAGAACAACAACAACGACGACAAATGGCAGCATTGAAAGGTGCATAACAATCAATATACATAAACGTTGAAATTATAAAAATAAAACTAGTTTGAAGTTATGAATAGAGCCTCTATTAAAATGTAGTCGTTGGTATCTGCATGTGGGATTAATTTAGTAGTGAAAGAAATATTAAACCCACACACATCCATTGTTGCTAACATTAATGTCTATGAAATTCATAGATGCTGTAGGATAAATTGGCGGCACAGTTTTCAAATGAAAAAGGTTTAAAACAAGTGTTGACACTTAAGATAATTGCCTCTGTATGGAATATTTCCAAAACAATTTATGCTGCTCACATACATCGACTGCTGACCGAATCAGCAGGTGCAGAAGTGGGGCTTTCTTTCGGCAAAAGGTGTATATTAGAGAGTCAAAGGGTTCGCTAACGTGTTTTTATAATTACTAGAATGTGTTATATTTCAGCTGCCCCGAGCATAGAAAACTACAAAAAAAAACTATTTATTTAAAGAGAAAAAAAAACAATATAAAAGCCAATTTTCAATGATAAGCCTTAAACTTGAAGGTTTAAAGTATGGGCCTGCCAGTTGAAGTATTGGGGATTTAAATTTCAACGCAGACACTCCAAAACAATTGCCTTTGTCAGTCTAAATAGTTTAAAGGATTGCAATGTAATTATTTTAATATTAAATACTGTCAAATATAGTTTAGTGAAGGGATTTGATGAGAGTATAAAAATAAGTTTTAATTAAAGTATTAATTGAACTGATTATTAAATTATTGGCATTTTTCTGTATTTTTCAAACAAATATATTAATTAGATTAATTGTAAACACAATTGAACTTAATAATTTTACAGAATTCATATTTCAATTGAATAATGAATAAATAATTAATAAAAAAATTAAAATATTAATTGATTTGGACACAAAAAACATTAAAATATTTTAATGTAATGAACTAAAATATTAATTGATATTATTAAAGAAATCAATTAATAGCTTATTTGAATGAAATAAAAAAGTAGTTGCTTATAGGTTTTTTTCCATAAGAAATTAACATTTAATTAGGAACAGTATTAATATTTTGATTTCATATATTATAATACAACTACATCTATATATATAAAAATAAATGTGTGTTTGTATGTTTGTATGTTTATGTGTTTGTATGTTTATGTGTTTGTATGTTTGTTTGTGCTTTATAGACGGTTAAACGGCTGGACTGATTTCCTTGAAATTTTCACAGAATCTTTCTGTATGTCTGGACGGAACTATAGGCTATACTTTGGTTTGAAATTGTAAGTGGGCGGGGTGCCACGCCCTATTAAAGAATAAGTACCAAATATTATATCACGAAAGTTAATGCAGCTAGAGTCTTCAAATTAAGTACGGTAAACTTTGACATCCACACGAACATTTGGGTAAAAATTGGGCGGACTTTCAATAGTAGGCGTGGCCACATGAATTAAATACTAAAATTCGTATATTAGGAAAACGATATCGATTAGAGTACTAAAATTTTGCAAGATTAAATTTGACACCCAAATAAACATTTCTGGGAAAAATGGGTACATTAGAAATAGTGGGCGTGGCAGCTCTCATAGCAATTGAATACTAAAATTCGTATATTCGGGAAGCGATAACAGTTAGATTACCCAAATTTTGCACGAGAAGCTTTAACATCTATATGACTATTTTGATAAGAAATGGATGCTTTAGTAATAGGGGGCGTGACACCTGTCATATGAACTAAATACAAAAATTCGTATATCTGGGAAGCGATAATAGTTAGAGTACTCAAATTTTGCACGAGAAGCTTTTACATCTATATGATTATTTGAATAAGAAATGGTTGATTTAGCAATAGTAGGCGTGGCACTGGCAAAATAAATATATTTTTGAACTATAAAATTTTTATTTCATTACGATGGGGGTGGCGAAGCACACCGGGTATTAGCTAGTGCATTGATATAATTTGTCACAAAAATATGAATTTCAATTACAAAATTAATACTATTAATTAAAATTTTATTTGATTATGCTCAAATCAGCAAAATGATACTATTAATAAAATGAAAATAAATATTTTTAACTGAAAATATATTGCGAAAAATATATTAAAAAATTAATTAAAATACCTAGAATTGTTAGAAATACTTTTAATTAATTTGATCACGCCTGTAATTGAAATTAAATAAGATTAATTTAAATAAATTATTTTTTGTATCAATAAAATAAACTACTGATCATGCTTTAAATAAAAAAAGCCGAAAAGAAAATAGACATATTTTTTATATGTTTATTTTTAACATATATGACCTTCCCCGCGAAAACGGACCTAGTGTTTGAAAATGAAGTTTTGAGAAAAACGCATTTAAAGATTCATAACGCATCATCACTGTGAAGACACCTTCAATTGGGAGATGCGACTTGGTATGATTACTTATGATTGGGTGCCGACTTTGGTGACTTCATGCCTATGTGGTGGCGTACTTTTTTCGCTTTTAGTATGACAATACCAATATCAATAGGTACATACGTTATTAATAACATTTCAAATATTATAAGTGTACGAAAAAAAAAAAACAATGAATAAGAAAACATACAATATCACACATTTAGGAACTGGCAGCATAACTATACGTCAAATTTTCAAAAAAGCGGGTGCATCTAAGATCTAGGCACAAATATATTTTCCTCTTAAAAATCTTGATCAAACAAAGGGAAGACAGTTTAGAATCCAACAGAATATATCGGACTGCAGGTGATATTGACTTCATTCCCATCTGCAATACAGTTCATGTTCTCTATGGGATTTATAAGTAAAAAGTCTCTTAGAGATGTAAATATGTACTTACTAGAAGTTAAGTCTGCCGATTGACCATATTTTTGAAATATTAACCCCTCTATTTTACATCTTTAATCAAAAGTGGATTAACAATTCATTTAAAATGTAATCTTGACGAAAAAAATTTTTTTTCAATTTTATTAATTAAATTCATTTAAAAACTTATTGAAATTAATTTGAAATAAAATTTAAATTTAAGAATATCTCAATTAGACAACTAATTAAAAAATTTTAAGCGATAATTTTTTCTGTGCATCTATGGTAATTTCTAATATTTATTGAGTTTTTTAATTTGAGAATTTCGTGTTTATCAAAATATGAAAACATACACACAAACATTAAAATTTTTGAGTTTTAATTAAAACAACTAATTCCGGTGATTAAAATTGTTATTAATAAAAACATTCGGCACCTTTTATTTATCTGTTTAATTCAACGATTTTGTGCTAAAAAATTTTTCCGTGCATGAAATATTTCTTGAAAATTTTAAAGGGTGGTGTATTTAGACAGAGAAAACAGTATCGGTTGTTATGGTAGCATTTTTTTAGAGTGCCCCTGTGGACTAGTCAGTAAAGGACAAGTCAGTTGTTTGGTGGTTGCGGGTTCGATTCCCGCCGGAGACTCTGGAATTGTCTGCTTCTCTTTGTCTTCTATTCTAAATATGTCTATTCTTATTCTATTCCTCTCTCTATTAAGGCGTCACAATGGACCGTAATGGTCGTCTCCGGGTGAAGGTGTGAGGGTAACTTTGCACCCCCTGTGGACTAGTCAGTACAGGGCAAGTCAGTTGTTTGGGGGTTGCGGGTTCGTTTCCCGTCGGAGACTCTAGAATGGTTTGCTTCTCCTTCTCTTCTATCCTAAATATTTCTATTCTTATTCTATTCTTCTCTCTATTAAGGCGTCACAATGGACCGTAATGGTCTCCGAGTGAAGGTGTGAGGGTAACTTTGCACCAGCCTTACCTACCTACCTACCTATGGTAGCATTTTACGGTGGAATCTAGAGAATATCAATGTAAAGTCAGCACTAAGAAATTGTGATTCTTGCAATAGATAATTTATAATCATAAAGATTGATTACAAGGACTTAACCATTCGATCTGCAATGAATTCGATTGTCTGTTTTCCTAGTGTAGTCAATGATCTAGAATACACAATGTCATTTGTTAGAAATTTTGTCTGTCTGTCTGTCTGTCTGTCTGTCTGTCTGTTTGTCTGTCTGTCTTTCTTCCTATCCACCTTAACTTAAATGGCTTAGAAAGTACTGGATAGATTTTGATGAAATTGTAAATTATTAGAGATAGTATTTAATTTTAACAGTATTCATTTATTTAATATTAAAAAAATGTCTTCGAATTTTTTTATTTACATCAATAGTTGTTTTTGTATTCTTTTATTTGTTTCAAATCCATTTAGCAGTTTTTTTTTAATTTTTAAGAGATTTTGTTTTACTATAATGTTCAATTATGGATTTAAGGAAATCGATATATTTTTAACTGTTTTGCAGATTCTTGTTTCCTAAAACGGATATTCTTAAAGGCCCATAATATGGAGTGTTTTATTAAGACGTCAAAAACTTCCGATAGGGTCAACTGTAAAATATTTATCATACTAATGAAGTGTGTCTGACTTTTATTCTGTAAATTTTGTTAAAACATCATGCAAAAACTTACACCAAAACAACGTTTACAAATCGTGGAAATTTATTACCAAAATTCGCCCTCTGTGTACCAAACTTGTAGATCATTTTGTCTAGTCTACGGTAAGCATAATCATCCGGCTAAGATCACGTTTACTCCCTAGGATAATATTCATTCAAAACGAGTCAAAACAGCTGAGGACGGAAGTAAAACAGAGGACTCGACCTTATCGAAACGACGACGTTTTGAGCAACTGAGATATCTGCCATTCCACACTTGTAAAATTTTATGAGAAGATTTTGGCTTACGTCTATATCAGATCCAACTGCTGCAATAATTAAAACCAGCGGACCATCAATTGCATCGAGTTTTTGGTGAATAGGCTGAGAATCAACTGAAGTCAAACCAGATTTTTATCGTCTAATCATCTTCAGCAATAAGGCTTATTTTGGGCATAACGGGTGTGTAAAAAGGAAAGACTGTCATTTTTAGAGAGAGTACTCTTGAGACCCCATATCCCGAAAAAATCACTGTTTGTTATGAATTATATGCCGAGAGACATCATCAGCCTATTTGTCTTTAAATCCGAAACCGGTACAGAAATATGTTTCGTGATTTTCTTATGCCTCATGTCAATTAATCATTTGGAGGAGAAATAGTTCCAAATAAGATGACACAACGTGCAATACAGCACGTGAAACTATAAATTTGATAAATCAAACGCTTGGTGACCAAATTATCTCTCGAAATGGACCTGTGCAATGGCCACCACGTTCATGTGATTTGACTCCTTTTGCTATTCTTTGTGTGGGTACCGACTGGAAAACTGGAAGGAGTTCATAAGGAGCAGTCACAGAGCCATATGACAGAAATTATTTTTAAATATTCTATGTCGCCTTAGTTCTGTTTTATTATTTAAAATTGTAATAAAGATCTAAACATAACGAGAAAACATAATAGAGACTCTTTATTGAAGACCCACTATAGAGTGTGATCCCACAATACTTCAAAACAAATTGTATGTATAAAACCATCGACTGTATTACGTACAGAAGACCCAAAATATTTTGTTGTTTCTAGCTTTTCGGCGTAAGCGTTTGTACGACCTGTGACATATTACGAGAAATATTAATCTAATGATAAAAAGGTTAAGCTGCCTCATTTCTAAGCTAAGTTGACGGTACGTATGTATGATGCCATAAAAAAAATATATAAAACAGTGAATGAAATTTTCAAACCTTTTCAAATGCCATTCACTGCTAATTAAAAACCCACACAAACACACATATTTTTTGTTAATACATAGCAACTCTTCTCTTATCGAGAAAATTGAAATGTTTAGAAATGTTATAAAACTGCCTTCGAAATGAAAAAAGAAAGAAGACAGAAGCCAGAGTTTATCATCACACATTTTTCGGTGGGTGTTGTGATCAAAAGGTCCGAACGTTTGATTCAAACCGATATTTAAATAGCCATAACATAAATAACCAATTCTACACCAAAACTGATGGTAATTTTATAAATATTTATTTAGTAACAATTTAATATTGTACTAATGAAGCCTACTGCACCGTGCATCGTAATCAATAAGAGACAATGTTATTTTCTATTTGGATACTTTATCGATTGGTTGCTTTTAACAAATAAATAAATACATTTCATTTCATTTCCTAATGCATGTCAAATTCTTTCCTGTTCTCTGTCAAATGCATTTTAGAGTTGCCACACTTTTTGGGCTTTATTAATTATTAACGCCGTTGCGCAACGGTGATTTTATAAAGAGAAAGAAACAGACTTTACTACAAACCGAAAACTTTGTCAAAAATACCGAATTGTTTACAGTTCAAGTTAACACGTTCTTTTTGTTACTGGGATTTTGTTTTTAACCGCAATGTAAACTTGTTATTTAAACAGTCTTGTATACGCACACACACATGTGGCTAAATAATCAAAGTTGTTTAAATAAAATTTTTTTAACAATTTTTTTTGTGACAGTTAGTATAAAGCATTAGCGCCAATTGCTAAACGAACACTCCTTCATTTACTAAGCGGCATTTTGGGATCACCTGAAAGTTTTCTTCAATATCTGTTTAATAAATTAATTTTTAAAAGCAACGTTTTTTAATTTTTTTATGTGTTTAAAGCAGTTTTGAAATGTCTGGCGCCATTATTTGCATCATCAATTGATTTGTCAATAGCCATAGAGAATTTTTAAGATTGATTTGGTAAAGGCTTTATGCGATATTAAATCAAGTGAGTTAACTTCACATACATACCTATTCATATAACCTTATTTAACTTAATATTATTTAGGGCAATTATTACAACTTGCCGTTAGTTAAAGGTAGGATATATTGCGCCCGATAAATAGCTTTGCATTATTACAACTACAATTTATTATTTTAATTTTAATTAAAAATAATAATATTTAGTGAATATAAAAATAATAAATGAAGGCTAAATAATGCAAAGTCATTTGTCGGTCCGACAAAATCCTGCCTTGAACTAACGGCAAATTGAAATAATGGCCCTTAAACTATTAAACACAGTACCGTGCAAAAGAGTATCAAATTAAAAGTTACGTGTAAGGTATATTGTCCAGTTGGCGTAGTTGGTTGTTTATTAGGAGTACAACCAAAATAAGGCCCTATAACCACGCCGATTTCTGAAAGCCCTTTAAGATTTTTTATATTTTCAAAATTTTATTTTCATTTCTTAATGTAATTATATGGTTATTATCAAAATCACAATCTAAAAACTATCTTTGTTAAGTGAAATTATTTATTTTTTAGAACTTACTGATCCCAAAATAATTTGCATTTGATGCGGAACCTTTTTTAATGATATCGAAAATCTAAAGATGCAGTTCTTATTGTTTTTTATGCACTACATGGTATGGATAGGGCCATTTTGATATTTTCAAAAATTGTAAAAAAGTTGTTTTCCTATTGTTCATCTTGTTTCCTTTGCCACTATTTAATAGTGGGTCATAAACGTTTCCCCATACAGGTTTGGAAGCATCTGTAAAAATAGGGAGTTGCCTCAAAATAATGAGATCACTTCTAAACAATGAGACCGTATGACTTGCTTTGTAATGTAATCAACGGCTTCAGTGTTGTATGGTAGGACAGGCTAAAAGACAATTTATTGCGTCTAAAATGTTTTGCCCTTTTTGCAAAAACAATTTAAGAGTTGAATAAAGACTCTGGAATGATTATATTAACATCAGAAAAACTACGTTTATACTTTAGTTTAGGTTTAAATAGAGAAGCTTTGTGTAGCCCATACCCATGACAAGTAGGTATACATGTAAGCACATTCAGAACTCACAACAGTTGCATTATCAGCCATCAAAAATACAATTTTATTTACTGACCAAAGGTAAACATTTGGGCTGTAGACTTAAAGTTATCCATAAAAGGCACCATAATTTGCACACCATTGAAATGGTGTTCAATTTGCCTGATAACGCTTTTACGGGCTTTCTTGCGGATGTTACAAACTTATATTCTCTGTTTTTCAAGTAAAAGTTATATCAAAATATTTTGAATATTCATAGTCAGGTTTTACTGGCGAATCTTGTGGTAAAATTTCTTTTTCAAATAAAAGCTTCGTTTGCCATTATGTGTGCAATATGACAGAGCATTAAAAGCCTGCTATGAAATAACATAGTTGCGCAAATCTAAGAGGCAAATTTTTCAATGACTTTGAAGAGGACTTGTGCAGATTGTTCCCTAAATAATACTGGCTTTAGGGTCACCGCATCCTCCCAAAAAGGATGTGGTTACACCTTTGAACGACTGCACGACTGCAAATACCGTTAGCTTTGCCGTGTAACCAGGGGCTAAACTACGGCATTCGATCACGATCCCAATTTTAATCGAACAATAAAATTTCGATCACGTTCAAAGGCCGTAATTTGCCCACTGATACTTAAATATTTCGAAAACAACAGCAACATCATAGGCAGCTTATTCAGAAGACATTTGTTAAACAAATTATGTAACAGTACAGTCACTTTTAAATATTTCATCTTCATAAAAATAAAATAACTTATTTAAAATATACTGAAATAACTTAAAATATAAAATAAATTATTTGTCGAACACTTGTTTATTGTTCATACTATGTTCTCACACGCGTCTTAATTGTCAATTTATAATATTATCGCATTTAAAGGCATTTATTGAGCTCAATTTACCATACTAAAAATTATTTTTAAATTGAGCAATTTATACTTTATTGTTTCACTTATTGTCCAAAACTCGAAATACAACTCTTGAGAAGTATGTTCAGTGAGAAGAAAATTCTATTGGCGGCTTTTCTAATGTCAAACAAATAAATATACAAAAAATGAAAAGTAAGAAAACGGAAAATGGTTGATGAAAATTTTAATAAAATGTTTAAATAAATTCAAATATTTACATGTAAGTAATTACATAGATATATACATAAATATAATTGTAAATATATTTTATGAACAGGAAAAAAAATTAAGAGAAGGCATTATTTGATTTGCTATAAATATATCGTATTTTTACAGCTATCAAATGCTAATGGAGTAAGATAAATTGAGTATGTGTGAAGAGCTTTTTTAATTGCTGAATCATTACTTAATTGAAACAATTAAAAATATCTGTCTGAACAGGGTATTATGCATATAAGGGGTGTCTCGAAATGCTTTTTTACATATAAAAATGTCTCCCAAATCTAGTTTTTTTCAAACAAAAAATACATTTTATTGGCGTTATGGAGAAAAATTTCTAAACTTTATTATGCAAAAAACCAAAGTTTAAAATTTTATTTTCTTTTGCAAAATTTCGCACTTTTTTCTTAACGCTTTGCATTAAACGTTGGACACACGTTTTACCGAAGTGTTTGATAGTTTTTTCCAAGTAAATCCAAATTTTTTTAAATTTGCAGAAGCTTTGAACTTTGTTCTTAAGTACTACTTAATTATAGCCCAATAGCGTTCAATAGGCCTTAGCTCTGGACAATTAGGTGGTTTCATGTTTTGCGGTACAAAATTTATTTTGTTGGCCTCATACTACTTAAGGACGTCTTTGCTGTAGTGGCAGCTTGCCAAGTCGGGCCAAAACAGTGGAGGTATATTGTGGCTTCTGTATAATGGCAATACAGCCTTTTTCAGGCACTCATTAATATAAAAATGGCTGTTCATTGTACGATTCACAATGATTACCTTTGAAGTTTTCCCACATGTACATATTGCTTGCCATATCATATATTTTTTGGCGAATTTTGAAATCTTTTTATACTTAAATTTATCGGAAACATTAGCTCTTTTATTAGAAACATAAAAACCCTGACCAGGAAGCTCTGAATAGTCAGCCTTACAATAGGTTTTATCGTCCATTAAAATACATCCATTAAAATTATTTAATTTGTGAAGTAGCAACTGTCTTGCTCTTATTCTTGCCGTTTTTGTTCCTTTTTCGTTTCGGTTTGGAGCTTTCTTGACTTTGAATGTTCTTCAATTTTCTTTTCCTTTATTCGTTCTACAAGCGACTTCGAAATATTTAGTTTTCGTGCGATATCGCGAATGGAAATGTTTGGATTTTGCTTCCAAAGTGCCTTCACCTTTTTAACGATTTGAGGATTCCTAAAACCACGAGGCCCTCCACCTTTTTTGTGCTTAATAGACAAGTCTTTTTTGAGTTTAAAAATAACATTACGGGCAGTCTGTCTGGACACTTTTGCCCGTCGCGCAACTTCAGCGTAAGAATGTTGTTTATTTTCATTATAAATATCCACAATATTTTTTCTCACTTTTTCTCTATTTGACGACATTTTAAATACGGATTAAATAATTTAAATAAAGTTATTAACAAAGTGTTGTTGACACTTATAACTATCACAAAGTGGAACAAAAAAATTAATTAAATAATAATTGTAAAAAAGCATTTCGAGACACCCCTTAAAATATCATTAAGACTACATATATTTCATAAATATTAATTCAATATATTAGCAGCATATAATCTGTTCATTGTTGGCAAATTTCGACAGATCCTCTTTATTTATTAAACTGATTTTTTATGGCAATTTTATTATTAAACCTTCAATAAACATTTGTTAATCTACATGTCCCCAAAGTTTACATTTTTCAGTTCGCTGAAAGTTATTTATATGACCCCCTACAACAATTTATATACTAAAGATCATCCGCATCATATAAAACCTGTAGGATAGATCCATTGCCACCTATTGAGGATTGTGAAGCTCCCATAAATGGAAATTTTGCTTGTATATGTATGTGTAGCTACTATTTCAAAAATGTTATTAAATAAAGTATGGTTAAATTTTAAGGGCCGATGTTGTTTATGAATAAAAACACAAGTTATTTAGGAAATTATTGTCATTTATTTTTATTATTATAATATTGGTATGGTTCAATTATACATATATATATGGAACAAAATATGGGCCAAATGGCCGGCGCGACCTCGGCAAAACATCTTTATCCGATGGTCCAAATCTTCAATGACAATGTTGATGTTCAATTGTTGGGCAAGATGATGAGTCGAAGTTGACTGCTCTTTAGTCACTTTATCGGGAAAAGCAGCAATGTTTTCCGTTCAACGAACTAAGGAGGCATTCACAGATAACTATCTTACATTTTATACAGACCTGTTTTGCTGATATTTAAATACTTTTCAAAATTCTCCCTATTGTGGACGAATTTGAACGATTATGTTGACCAAAATAATCACGATGTGCACGAAATGCATTTTGATTTGATAGAAATTCCAATATAATAATCTATAAAATTAAACAAAACTAAACAAAACTCAGTAATGAAATTTAAAATATGTAAAAATATGCTGTTTGCTAGAAAAAAAACTTAATAAGAGATTTTAATTGATGGATAAAAAAAGATTTTCCAGTGATAGCTTTCATTAAAATTTAATATCGTTCACCAAAAAAAAGGAAAAAAACCAGCAAAATTAATACATTTATTTCCCCTAAAAAATAATTTTTAAAAGCACTTAACAACAATCAATGTCAATCCATATTAATTAATTAACAAATATTTCAACTACACCCTCAAAAAGTTAAACAAAACTTTTTAAAAACTATGCAAATATATTTGTTAGTTAGTAAATGCAATAAAAAAAAGTAAATAAAATACAAATAAACAATCAATTAAAAAACAAGGCTTTTTGGTAGATAATTTGTTTGATAACACAAACACTTACAAATAAAGAAAAAGGCAGCGACAACTTACAAATTGACAAACACTTTGTTGTACAAACAAAAATAAATCTTTTATTAAAAATTACACTGGTCTGCAAAACGAAATTTTTTTGCCTGCCTTAAAACAAAAATATGCGGGATATAGAGATTTTGAATGGAGAGATTTTTGAATGTTGATTTGATTCACTTTGACAGAATTTGTGGAATCCATTTTGCGTACCTTTAAAAATCATAAAGACATGTGTATATAATTATTACACACTCCACTATTAAAGGGTATATATAGGTTTTTCATTCCGTGTGAAATTGATACAAAATCAATTTCCGACCCACTAAAGAATATATTTTCCCTATTTGGGAAGTCGAATAATCATTATCCGTCAGTACGCGTGTATGTTGAAATCAACTTTTTTAAGCCCCCGACATCGTAAAGACTTGTGTAAGTTGTCAAAACACCAGAAATATTTAGGAGCGAGTCGGTATGGAAAATAAGCATAATCAGCCCCACAACTTTCTGAGATATGAGCAAATAAGCACAACTACCTCTGTTTTTTCGCTTATTTTTACCACGAAAATTAAAATTTCCCAGCCCTATAACAATTTATTGCCACTAACTCGCAAAGTTATAGGCAAAGATTATTTGAAAAAAATATATTTATATTCTTTTAAATATCTAAAAAAAATTTAAAACTCCTAAATAATTTTTGACCACGCTGAAGTTACCCAATTATATGCCGTAATCTAAGAAATTATTTCTAAGAAAAACTAAAACACCGGTTTGAAACCAACTGAGATATAAATCCCTGGAAAGTGTGTACAGCACTTCGAGAATTGCCCAGGAATGCCGGGTGTTTTTTGAAGAGATAACGAGACATTCGACGTTTACCCTTGTGTGCGTGCCAGGACATGGGGATATTGATGGTAATAATAGAGCTGATGCACTTGCAAAAGTCGGTACCACCTTAGATTCGGTTGAATACAGTTATGCTTTGGGTGTTCCCTTATCGAAGGGTAAGCAGCTAATCTCGCATCGATTCTATTTGGATGCCAAGGAAAGATGGGTGAGAGAACCTACTTGCTTGGAAATTAGAAAGATCTGGCCTGACATTAATGCGCATAGGACACATTATGCGGTGAATATGCCCCGAATCTAACCTAACTGAGATATAAGCGCAAATTTACAACTGTTTTGGTGTTTTTCCTAAAATTTTCAAACTGAAATCGATATTTTTCAGTTTTCATACAACCGAGAGAACCAATATGGAGATAAAATTAAAGGGCTTGAGTATTAAAATATGGTTAGATATGAAAAGAAAAAAAAACAATATGGCGTCCTAGATTAAATGGCAAATATAGCAGTTACGGCTTAATCCCGTTTAACCCTCACAATATTGGTATTAAATAAAACGGTTTGACTAGTAGAATATAGTTGACTATGTAAAAATTCAAAATCAAAGATGGCATCAGAAGTAATAAAGAAAATAGCGTATTACATGAAATTAAAAATCTAAGCTTAGCAACGATGTGATATTTACCTATGTACATGACGGTAAAGGGTGTTATCAGATTCGGCACGACTGTTTTTAGCTATTAAGTACTATGTTAATAGTATAGGTGTCTTCACTTAATCTTGAATAAGTTCAACATTTATCAACAAATTTAAATGATTTATAGTTTATTTTATTTTTAATTTCCCACTTTTCTGAAAAATTATAAAAATGTAAAATTTTTACTCTAATAACTTTTTAATTACATTTTAAATATAACAAAATAGTTCCCTTTTTGCATAAAAAAAATTTTTTTTTTGCTACTTATTTCTGAATAACTCCCAAGCACTTGAAAGTATAAAAATTGTTATTTAGCTGACTGAAAGAAAATTTTGTTTTTAACCTTTTAATGGTATTTTCATTAAAATCGGACTAATCATTCTCAAGTTAGGATGAAATGTATCAGTATAACCGCCTTGTTTTGGGCGAAATATTTATTAGGCAAGCCAATAAAAAAATCTGAGCCCGATAGAAAATAACTGAAAACGCATTTGAGTTTAGCGCGTCAAAATCACTTTATTCCACATATTTTGATTCAAAAGCGATTTTTGTTGCAGACCAGTGTTATTTATTAAAAATTTGCCTAAATACAGTCTCGTTACAAAGTTGTTGTTTATTTAGTATTTTTGTATTTACAATACGTATAGATGTGTGTGTACGTAAATGTTTTCGTACATTTGTTTATTTGTCGCTCGTGCTTATAACTGAAACTAAAATGAGTTTTTATGTAAGTGTGTGTATGCATGTGTTTTAGGATAAATACCTACTAAAAGTGAAGGAAGATAAAATGAAACTAAAAGAAAATGTATTTAACAATAATAAGTGAAACAATTAAATACATGCAAACCAGCAACTGCAACTCTAACCATAACAAAAACATTAAGATTTTATATTTTAAAATATAAAAGCATTTAATGATGATCGCCATAATTACCGTTACAAACTTTAAACCACCATTGTGCTTCAATATAAACAAAAATGATTGGTGGGCTTTTCAACGCCTTATTTGAGACACACAGAAAAGAACAACAACAATGTTGTGTTGGTAAACAAATGAGCTGAAGCGAGACAGTCCGACTATGTGTATTTATCTAAAGAAAAACTGATAATATGTTTTAGGGGGAAACGGAAATATGTTTGTGTGTAGCATTCGTTTGCTTCTCACTAATGGTGTGCGATTTTAACATTTTGTTATCACTGTCTCGCTCTTTCTTATTCATAATGTGTGTGTGTGCGAGCTCACTTACGACTTGATAAGTATGAGTTATATTATGTCTATTTATGCTTGTTTTGGCTTGTTTGTTGCTGTCGTTTACGCTGTTTTTTTTTTTCGCTTAGCCTTATCGTTTTGATTTGATTGCCTGCCTGGCTGTTTGTTGGAAGCGTGTGTGTGTGTGTGTGTTTGTTTTGAATGTACATAAATGACGTCCTAAGTTTAACCATCGACAAACAAGACACGAATATTTAAACCTTAACGTGCCAGAGCAGCAAGCAGCAGCTAACAACCTTAAACTAACTCATTATACACATACACACTGATAAAGTAACAACCACCACCATCATCATCATTGTCATTATTGTTACTATAACCCAGCCGTATGTTTGTCTGCTGCTAAACAACCCAAAAGCAACAAAAAATAAAAGAAAAATCGTAAAAACCAAAACAAGAAAATCAACTTGTCTAGTTAGCAATCTTTCAATCTAGTTTCAAACAGTTGACTGTGAAACATCGAGTGGAGAGGTCCTATTACTCTATTGGATTTTTTCGGTTTTTTTTCGAACATCGTAACCGTACATCATTATTAAGTATTAATAATAATACACATTTAAATATTATTGTGTTCGTTTTTTGAAATACTTCTCTAAAGAGAAAATATTTGAGCTCAGTGTGTTAACAAGAAAATAAGATCACATAACATTAATAAATAACAACTAAAAATATACATCCATACATCCATACGATATCAAACAGAAAGAAGAAAAAAACTGTTACAATTTTGTGAGCAAAACAGAAAAACAGAAAAGAGAAAAGACTTGTATTAAATTGAGAAATGATTGTACTTTGATTGATTTTAGTATGTGGTGAATAGTAAACGAGATAAGACGTTTTAACGGTCGTGTGTAAAAAAATACAAAAAGAATAAATAAAATAAAATTGTTAAAATCACTAATAAATTAACAATAATTCATTGAGAAAACCAAATTTTTAATTTAAACAAATATTTTCTCTGTTTGAAAAGGTTAGAAAAAAAAACTTTAAAAAATTGTGAAAATTTATTGTGTTACTGCTTAAGTTTTAAGCTCATCTTTTTTTTTTCGTAATAAGTATAGTTCTTGTACTATGCTTTGTCCACCCACCATGCGTCCCGCTAGTCCAGCAGAATCTGAAATTTCCGTGGGCGGTGCCCCTAGCCCTTTGCCACAAACGCAAAACCGCTCGGCTATTGATTTATTGCATCATCACCAACACCAGCTAATTATACAACATCAACATGCGGTGGCCGCCGCTGCGGCAGCTGGTTTAACAAGAGCGGCTGCCGTCGGTGCTGTGCCCGAGGAATATTTTCAACCTCTAAAACGTTTGCGAATGTCAGCAGATGCAGAAATTACTAAAGAAAGATCTCCAAGTCCGGTACAACAACAAAATTCCAACTCAAATATCGGCAATACAAAATCAAATCTAGAAGGTGTTAAAAGTTTTACGATAGCCGATATATTAGGTCATGAAAAACGTGATAGTTCCTCGGTCTCACCGCCACCATCCGCGACACAAAGAACATCAAGTAGTTTATTGCAGCCCCGAACAGAACCGCTGGATATTGTTACCGGTTCACATCCTGCTGCCATGCTATTACCCACTTCAGGACATGTGGTAAGACCTTGGGATCATTTACTGGGACCCATGCCTGTAAGACCCTTTATACCTTCCGCCCTCTTACACTATGAACAACGATTGGCTTTGGATTATCACCGCCAGTTGCAGGAACATTTCAATGCCCAAGCCCAACTTTTAAGGCATATGAATGGCATGGATATAATTCCCTCTGAGAGTGGTAGTGAACGTAGCAGTTCAGCGGCTAGTGATTGTTGTTCACCCGAAATTAATCGTTCTTCGGGTGACTTACACACCCGACATTCGCCCTCAACGTCGCAAGAAAGATCTCAACAAACCGGCAACAGTGGAGCAAATACATCGGCCAATAGTTCAAATGGTGCAGCGACTGCAACGAGTGGCGCTAAAACGAAACCAAATGGCACTCCGTTGGACGCTTTATTTCAAATGACCACCAAAGATTTTGATGAAGAACAAGGTAAGTCTTTAAAGTCAGAGATTTCGGTATAAATAAGTGCTAGAATTTAAGAACTTGGAAAGATGTTGACACATTCAAAAGAGTTTTGTTTTTGGGAGCAACTTTTTTGCCTGCCAATCGAACGAATTAAATTTTATAGTAGAACTTGTCAGTTATAATTAATCGTTTGCAATATTTGCAGATCTTCAGATCTAATTACTTTGTGGTTCATTTAAAAAAAATTTTTTTGATAAAAATAACTTTAACGATTGACTTTAAATTAGTTTAACACTTACTTATACTCTCAAATTTTTCTATATTATAAATCTAAAGTATAATTGAAAGCGAGTCGAAGTTCACCGCCTTCAACGTATTTGTGAGCAAGTAACATGTTTAAATGATAAAAATGTTTGAAAATTAGTCCCTGAGTAGAAACGTGCATTAGTGGCAGATATCTTGTATTTTAAACCAGCTAGACTTTTGCCAAAAATATTTCTAAAGCCACTGGTCTATACCAATAAGACCTTAACCACCGATAACAAGTAGAACGTGCCATTGTAAGAAACCGCATCGGACATTTAAGCACCATAATAACATGCACAGGTCCCTTAGGTAGAAACAAAACAAAAATCCTTTATATCTTACACACAGCTTGTCTTATATCACTTTAGCTGCGTTCGGCCTTAATTGAAAACCCTTTAATTGTTTAAGTTAAATTTCTAGTTACCTTTAGTTAAAACTACAAATTTATTTTCTCAAATCATTATTAACGACTTGGCTATTTCAAATATACAATTAAGAATAGGGAATTTCTGCTGCTACACATTTTTTTACGACGACATTTTGTGGCTGTAATTTAAAATTAATTAATGTGAAATTAACATTAAACACAAACCAATCCTCATATACTAAAACAAACAAAATTAAGATAAGAACTAACTATAAAAATTAATGAGAAATGTCAAGTAATGAGACAGAAATGCCATTTACCTTCTGCTTTTTTACTTGCCATCTAAAATTTAAATTTAATTTTTAACAACAAAAAGTCATTATACCAAAACTGATAAATAACTTAATTTAATTGCTTAAATAAATATATTTGCAAATTAATTTAAACAAAAAAAAAAAAACACACACACACACACACAAAAAATGTCTCACGTTGCCAAAATCACAAATTTTTTTTTTTAAAATAACAACAATAATGACAACTAAATATAAAACAAAATTAAATATTTGAAAATTATGCGAGACATTTTTTAAAGATAAAAATAAATAGAAAATAAATTAAATAAAATTAATTTTAGGACAACAAGATAAACAAGAATTCTATAAAATGGGTGTACACATTTGTGTTACGCACTGTTTATAAAAGAGAACAGATGACAGAAATAGAACTAAAAAGAGAAGAAGTTTTGAGGAAAAGTACCAGTTGATATATAGTTACAGATTTATCAGGTGGTTCGTTTTGCAATTTGTAGTCATAGCTTGAATATTTATTAACTATTTTAAACAGTTAGAAAATTTTAAATTGTAAATTATAATTTTTTAATTTAATTTGATTTCTAAACTTCTGACTTGTTGCGAAAAAAAAACAATATTTTAAATGTTTTTAACCACTAATGAGTCTTCTATCCTCTACTCCACCTGAGGCAAAGAAGGTATTTTGCATTATTGCTAATGTTTGCAATATCGAAACCAAATTGCACACTTTACTTTTTCTCTTCCTCTCTCTTTCACTCTATTTTTATGTCTGTCCATGTAAACATTATAATTAAAGTACGAATCGCAAGTTTGAATAAAGTTATTTAAAAATTGTCCTCAATAATTTAGATTTAGCGTTAACTTAAAATTATTTGGTGGATTCATAAGGTCGTACTGACATGGGTAGGTAAGGCTGGTGCAAAGTTATCTTCATACCCTCACCCAGATACCAATACGGTCCATTGTGACGCCTTAGTATGGAATAAAAAGAAGAAAGAATAGAAGAAGGAAAAGTGGTGAAGTAGTGGACACCAAATCAATACAGAAAAGAGCTAAATCCTACAATCGACTTATTCTCAGTCTCGTGTCTCGAAGCCAGGTCATTCCTATTACGAATCCTATCAGATTCTCTAGGCCACAGCCCGAGACATCCCCCAATTCGTCTTGGAATCTGCTACCTAGACATTTCAACCTGCTATTATGAAGTCTGGGACTTTGGCACAGAATGTGCTCAACTGTCTTTAACTCCCCTGGATCCTCGCACAACCTGCACATATCCGACAGGTTCGATCACATTCTTACCGCCATCCTACCCGTAATAATACCTATTATAGTTCTCATTCAGACCCTACCTCTTTCAAGACGCAAATCCGAATCAGATTTACTGAGCATCGGCCACAACGTCCGTAATACTCTGCAGTCCGTTCGGTTACCCCAGACCCGATTAGTCTTGCTTAGAACCTAATCCCTGATTCTATCGAAATAGAATCCCAATGGAGGCCTGACCGCCTCCACCCCATCAGGATCCACTATTGCTGAGCCCACTCTTGCCAACCCATCAGTCATTTCATTGCCGCTTATGTTGGAGTGACTCGACAATTTATGAACCCACCAATTGTATTATATTATTTAATATAGCAAGTCCTATGAAAGGTGTCTCAGTAAAAATGAAAATACGTTACTTCTTGAGATAGTTGTGATTTTTTATTGGATTTGAATAAATTCCTGTTTCAGTTAAGCATAGAATAAAATATACATCAAATGTCCCCACTGCCATTTTTCATGTCTTTGTCACAGAGATGTGGCTGTATCTTTCGGATCTATCTTGGATTTGAGCTGAGGAATTTGTTCTTGCTTATTCACATTGACCCCGGCTTTTGTAGAACCCCAAAGGAAAAAATCCCACGGCTTTAAAGCGCATGATCTTGGTGGCAACATGACATCAGAATTTCTTAAGATAATTTGTTCTGAAAATCGCTGCTATAATAAATGCATTGTTTTATCTGCGGTGTGGCAGGTGCTGTTGTTTGCTGAAACCACATGTCGTCCAGATACATGCCATTCAGATGGGTCCTCAAGATCTTAGCTAACATGTTCCTGTCACGAATGCCGTTCACAGTCACTGAAATTTCGGCCTCATTTTCAAAAATTTAGGTACAATCACGCCGCCTGACCAAATGTGTACCAACTCGTTCTTCTCATGGATTGCATAAGGATATTTTGAACCCCAAATTCGGCAAATGTGTACATTCTCGAAGCCATTTAGATGGCCAAGATAAAGGCTTTTTGAAAAGTTAAGCTGAATTTTGTACGCATGTCAAAATTCGCTGCGTCGAGCTTCGTGATATATGAAGCATTTAAGAACAATGACAAATTGATGTTTTGGGTTTTCGGCAACACTCTCATTTCCAATAGGAATGTTTTCAAGAGACTGACTGATACATTGACGCGCAGGAGTCATACTGTCAATAACCGGCCAAGTTTCTTTAAATATTTTCACCACGTTTCGAATGGTTGACACATTATGTGCACTTTCTCAACTGAAAAATCTTTAAGGTTTGTGAGCGGTCTCAGCATTACTTTTGGAATTTTCAAAATAAGTGTTGACAATTTCAACGCGTTTTTCTTTCCTAAAACGTTCCATTGTATAAATTTGCTTTTAATAACAGCTTAAGAGAACCAAGTAGCTGAATGGCATCCTCAGCTCTCTGTCGAGTACATTGATTCTACACTGTAAAAGACAATAAAATTGATATGAAATTACTACAAATAAGTTTGATATTAACACAAATCTTCTATAAATACCTTCGTAGAAATCGCTCCATAACAAGTCCTTATTTTGACATAAGCCCCATTCTCGAAAATCACCTAAATCCTTATTTAAACTTTGGCTGTCTAATGCCAGAATCATAACAAAAGTGTTCAATTAATTTATATCTTGTGATATTGGGTAGAATGTGATGTTCCTATTCCTTGGGTTATAACTCTGCTAATTGCTTTTTTAACAGAATTAAAAAAATAAAATTTTGTAATTAACTCAACTGTAAAATAACAATCATGACAAGCAGTTAAAAAACTTTCAAATGATAATGACTTTTTCTTTAGAATTTTTATCATTCCAAATAAATTGTTGTTTTCTAGCAACAATTTTTAAATTTTTATGTTTTCCACAGAATTATTGAAATCTTTATATTCAAAAGCATTTTATCAAATCCTATCAACACCCTAGAGAAACCAAGCATTCCCTTGATAAATAATAAACATCTTTAATAAATTTTTGAATGTTTAAGGGAAATTTTTTAATATTGAAAAAATCACCAGACATTGAGTCTCCTTAAATGGCAAACAATTCCTGGAAATTATAAGGGACATGAAAACATTGAAGCCATAAAATTTTCTTTCACTTTTTCAACAACAAATGTTAACAAGTGTTTTCTTGAGAATTTCAAAATTTTATTCTTTAGTCTACAATATTGTTATCGTTATGAAATATTTTTTTTTTAAACCATACACACACTGTCTTTGGCTTAATCTCAAATTTCATTAAATTTATTTTGTTGACATTTCATTTGCCTTGTAGCCAGACATGTGACAAGAGACACCAAAACAAACCTCCTTTTGAAAACCTTTACAAGAGCACTTGACATAAATTAGTTAATGACGGGTTATTAGAAATGGTGGGGTAAAGGAGAGTTTTGTTTTGAAGGGCACTTAATCACTGAAAGTGGTTCAAGGGGTTTTAAATTACTACAACAAAACAAATGTTAAGGGTTGCTTAAAGACCATAGATAAAGAATACAAACATGTAAATTATCTATTAAATAGAGACAAACAATAACAGTGAGTAATTCTACTTTAGTATAAGTTTAAACAAAACGTTTTTAAAATTACTTTAATTTTCTTTAAATTAAAAATCAAAAACCTTGTGGTCGCTTAAGCTTGGCTATACCCTAAACCCTACACCCAAAATAATTATAAAATTAAAATAATTATAAATTAATATTTATTCGAACTAATGGTTAAAAGCAAAAACAAATTTATAAATAGTAAAAAAAGTGATAATTAAAAGGATGAAGAATAATAAAAACACGAAAACAGCTTAAGTTGTGGTAAATTTCGTTCTCACTTACTATGACAGTGTGATGTATAGAAATGCTATGTTTGATTTAGGTTTTTTAACACATTCCGATCAAAGCGTGCTGATGATGAAACCGTAGCTGGTTTCGAAAAAGCATTTCACTCGGCTGGTGTCAGGATAAAAACTTACTTACATTATTTATCGATATACTTATATGAGGTATAAAACTACTATTTAGGTTACAATTTAATGAAATTAGTAAATGGGAAGCATAACATATATTTTTCAAATTTTCATTCATATCAAATGACATTTTCATTTTGTTCATATTCTCTCATGTCTGAGGAAGTTTAACGATTTAGGAAAGTGAACATAAGCCAGAATATATTAAAAAACATGTGCTTTTATAAATTTTTTTAAGTTTTATGATGATTTACGGAAGTGGGCCTTGTTACATTCCGATAATCACAAAATTTTGCAAAATGTTTCTTTTTACATTAGGCGTGCCTGCAGAAATTTTTCTATTGATGGCATAATTTCTGGAAGTTTTATGAGCATCAGGCGGTTTTCGAGAGTAGCTCTTATACGGAAGCTAGAAACAATGATAAACAAGTCTTAACGAAATACGCTAAATACATTTGTCTTATTACATTTATAATAAATTTTATTTAAAAAAAATATATTTACTAATGAGAGGTGAGGTTAAAAGGTCACTTATGAGGGCACATGTGCTTAAGCAAACAAAGTATTAAAATGTATTCATAACTTTAAACAGTGCTTTAGTATCAAAGTTAATTTGACTCAAAAAATTTTTTTAAGTCATTTAACAATTACTCATTTGTTCTATATCGAAAATGTGTTCTGGATAAAATTTTTTCACCAATTTATTTTTAAGTAAATCCCGATTTTTTATTTTTTTTAAATATTTTTTAAATTAAGCCAAAACATATGACATATTTTTCTCGGCAAACAATATCGGATAGTAAGTCAATTCAACTTTAGCTGAGCAAACTCATCCAGGCATTAAGCCACTGTAAGCCACATAATTTTTAGTTTCACAAATTTGTACATTATTGTTTAGGTTATTATGTGTATTTGCGTAAGTGTAGAATAAAAAATCAAAACAAACTTGTGAGTACAAACTCTAAAACCTCTTTTTTTCCTATTGGATTTTTTGTTTCAAAACGATATACTTTGAGTCTGCAAACTAAAATTTCTACACCTTAATGTCACTTTTAATGGGATATTCATCACACTTTTCAAAATTATTTTTAAAAATGTATAGAGTGTCTCAGTAGGCATGTACTTTTTTAATTAAGTGTATTTTTTTTTTTTTTTGTAACCAGCAACTCTGAAATTTGACAGCTGGTACATATGTTTATTCCGCTTATTAAAAACAGAGGGCTTTACAAAAAGAACAACGCGTTATAGTTGTGAAAAGCTATAACAAAAATTCTAAAAATTGTGCCGAAACCGCTCGAAAACTATGACGAACTTTCAATAGAGAATTAGCACCTAATGCATCAACCATTCGAAGAGTAGTAAAAAAAATTAAGAAACTGGATTGGTTAAGAACAGTAAGAGTTTTGCCGAAAACTAGAAAACATTAATTCGGCATCGTTCCCAACAGCGAATTTTGACATACACAGAAAATTTAGGTTAGGTTGAAGAACAGCGGCACTAAAAGCCGAAACCCATGACAGGTATACACGTATGCCCAATTGACATATTGTGCTCTCTATGTCAAACGAAATTTCCCTAATAAAAATAATATTAATACTAAATTCTCTATAAAAATCGTCTAGTTTAGGAATCCAGTCCCCTCAATGTAATTCCTTATGGATCTACAGTTTGAGTTTCTTAGGTATTCCAAGTTCGGAATGATATACATGTCAAAATTTTCGCATTTTATATACCCAAACGCAAACCAATAACAAAGGTAGTGTTCTAAGGTCTCATTCTCCTCCTCGCATTTTCTGCATGTCGCACAGTGCTTTGATCACAAAAATAGAAGGAGTGGTCTAAGAGTTTTGAAATTAGGTGCACTACAATAAAATACTTTAATAAGGAGAAAATTTTATTTTTTGAAAAAATTGGACAAAGGACATGCCTATTGCCCATATATGGTGAGGACGAAATTTTTAATTTTGGTTGCATAACTGCACCAAAATAAGCAAAAATCCGTAGATCAATTACATCCCGCGCTAGTAACTTGTGAAATATTTTTTAATGTGATTGAAGCAAGAACTCTAGGTCCTGTCACATATCCTTTTTCTTAAAAAAGCAAAACTGAACGAGGTTGTTGGCAATAACAAACGAAAGTAATCGATTGACCCAACGCTAAACTGGTAGGATATCAAACGTAGTAAAACAATGGCTAAACAGATTTATTAATTACTAAAAACACAAGATCAAACTTTAAGAGTTTTTTCTCTACAATAGTTCAACTTATACAAACATATCAACCACAATATTTATTAAGCCGATTACACACTGTTAACTACAGCTTCTCAAAGAGTAAAACAAAAAACCCAAAGGCAGCAAATAAAGTAGTAAATTTTTTTTAATAAATTACTTAAAAGAAAACGTCCAGCTGTTAAACTGTTTCAAGTGAAAACCAGCTCTCATCATCACATACCAACCGAGCGAGTAATCAAAAATCAAACGGTAGCCAGATAGAAAAAATGCAGATACAGTTTGTTAAACACCAGCGGTACCTCTCGTTTGATCTAGGAATGCTTTTAACTGCTACAATAACAAAAATATATTAAAGCCATTATAAAAGACGAAAAAACAAAAGATAAAGAAAATCTATAAAATTTTAAACAGCCTTAGTGTACCGTCCGTCACCTCCTCTCCAAACTAACAAGCTTTAATAAAAACCTTATTTTAATTGCTCCCAACGAAAAACAAACTCAAATACCGAACCGCTGAGGAAAATTAATCAAAATGTATTAAACAAATGTTTAAGTTAATCAAATTATTGTGTACAAGCTGATAGCAACATACTTGTATGTTGAATTGGATCTCGATTGTATTTAATTAAGCCTTAAGCTTAGACATTATAAAAAGCTACAGCGTTTTGTTTAACAAAAAGAAACTAACAAAAGCATGTGTTAAATATGGAAAAAAATTATTGACATTAAATCAAAAGTTAATTAATTACATTGACTGCAGCAACATCATAATCATTAATCATTTGTCAATTGCTAAATAATAAATGTAGGAATACAATTATTAACAAAATATGGCAAATAGCTGCAGCTTTAGCTCTAGCAAGTGTAAATTTGTGTACAATATATGTAATGGAATTATAATTGAGAAGAAATTATCACATATAGACACCATGGATTAAGGGTATTCAGTTGGGAGAGCAAAATCAGTTGTCCTAGGCATCAAGTGGAACAAGAGATTACATTAAACAAAGTATTGTGTTAAAATCTTACCCAACTATCGCTTGTCTTTGTTATTTTTTATTATGTTCATATGAATACCCTTAATAATTCACTTTAGTTATATTGTTTGAAAGAAGATGAAAATCTCACTATTTACTAACAATGGCAGTATACATATTTCAAGTACATTTCGAACGACGTGACAATTATTATAAACGTACGCAGTTATTTAACAAGTAACGCCCTCGGTCTACGACAATGAAATGCATAAAATTAATGACCTTAAAGTGAAAATATTTACGTGCAATATGAATCAAAAACTATTTAACAAATTAGCTTAATTTATTACAATTAATTATAAATCAGCAATAAACTAATAACAACTTTATTTTTTATTTATTTAAGATAAATCCCACTTGGACATCTTCTCGAATCGGCCACAGCCCAAAAAGAAACGCAAATCTCGCACAGCTTTTACCAACCACCAGATCTTTGAGTTGGAGAAGCGTTTCTTGTATCAAAAGTACCTGTCTCCAGCCGATCGTGATGAAATTGCTGCCTCCTTGGGGCTCTCGAATGCTCAAGTTATAACCTGGTTTCAAAATCGACGAGCCAAGCAAAAGCGTGATATTGAGGAATTGAAAAAGGATTTTGAAAGTGTTAAGGTCTTTTCGGGGCACAAATCATTTCTGGAAAATGTCAATGATCTTAGCATATTGAAAAAGAAACCTTTGCATCCCGATGCGGCGGTAATGGAAGGTTTAGCGGCGGCAGCAGCAGCTGGTATGATGCAAGTAGTGCCGGGACCACCACCGCCTTCGGCAATGCAAACGCTATCACCTCAGAAATGAAAGCGTATGTTAAATTTACTAAGAGAAAGAGGGATGCAGTTTAGTAAACACAACAATTAAAACTAAGTTTTATTAAAATAATAATGAAAAGGCTGGAATAGGAAAAGAAATAAAGAGAGATAGAGATTGAGAGAGAAATATAGAGACGCTTTCAAAAGCTGCTGACAAAAATGCACTTTAATCTCTGTAATAAAAGTGATTGTGCCCCAGCAAATCATTCCTCTTCAAGGGGACCTCACAAACATCTAACCCCCTACACACCAAAGACAAGAACAAAACGCATCATCTAGGGGCCCGCAAAGAAGAGTTTCGGTTTAAAACTGTTTGTAAATAATTGTACCATATAATTTTATTTATTATTTTTATGTTAATTAATTACTATTCTAAAAATTAATCTAGATAATATATTTGTAGGTACATACTTCTTGTAATGTATATAATTATAAATAGCACACATCTCAACATACAAACAATTTTATTATTTAATTTAATTCTAATTTCTATTTCTATTTAGCTTTTAACTATTAAACTGTAAATATGTTTCTGCATAAGAAAAAAAAATGAAAAACAAAGTAATAGGAAGTACGAGTATAACGAAAACCGTAATGTGGCAACACAAATAATTAAAACAAATATTTAAAAATATTAAACAATTGCGTGTTTTTTTCTTCTTCTCAAATTAAACGGTATTAGTTGCTCGAATATGAGACAATTTAACTCCGTATGTGATTGATTTAACAAAAAGTTTAATTGATTGATTGATTACGTAGCTACAGTTCTTGTAAGAAAATTAATATGAAAATAGTTACCGATTAACGCAACAGGAATGATTAATTAAATGTTAAATTCAGCAGCATCTCTATGATCTTTTATTTAGATTTAGTTAGAAAGGTGGAGCTAGAAAGGATAAATAGATCGCCCACTTTCACTAGAAAACAAAAAATCAAACTCACTTCCAATTGAATGGTTCAGTTCTCGCAAACGAACTTTTCTTTTGTAGTCATCACCAAATCCTAACTTTTATAGTGCCGACTATATATTTGTATTTCGAGACGATACAAACGTAAAATTCTACTATCACCATTAAACTATGCGATTGGCAACAACTGTGGTTCTCAAAACCGACACTGTTTGCTCAGTGTTGAAGAACTCACAAAAAGCAAGAAGAATAATACAATTTCATTATTTAAATGAGCGAAAAATTATTTTAACGCAATAACTGTATCGTCGAGATTTTAAAATCTGAATTTTGCCCTCTGAAAAAATAAGTCGCCACCAATATGGCGCCTTAAAAGAATTACCTCAAACCGATAGACCACGTTTTTATCACACTGCGGAAGTTATAGAATGTGGAGAGCAAAGTGTTAATGAAACGCAAGAAATATCTACGAAAAGGAGTTCCGCTCAAACACGAATGGCGGCTCGTACGTTACTAAAGTGCATTTAAAGAAAAAGAATTACTGTTATGCCAGCATAAGGTGCAAAAACTAAAATTTATACAGATCATCGGCAACGTCTAAATTTTCTCGTTAAATTCTAAAAGCTGGCCAGAAAAGAAGTCAACTTTATTAAAAATCTGATTCTGAATAAGATAATGAAGCTGATTTTCATTTTAATGACTCTGTTAATAAATAAAACTGTAGGTTTTGGGGTTCTGAAACTCCGAGATTCCATCATCAACGCCAATTGCACCCCTTTAGATGTACGTTGTGGCATTACATTTGATGATTTCATTGGGCCCGGCTTTTTTGAAAATAGAAATGAAAGTGATGTGATATAATGAAAGTGGAGAGCGGTATTGGTTTTCCATAGAAATTTTGTTTACATCCGGCTTTTGAAAACAGACCTGAGATGTGGTTTCATCAGGATTAAACCAATGGCCACAATGCCTGAGATACAATGGCACTTTTAAATCAAATAAGAGCAGATAATTTCCAGAAATTTTGAAAAATTTATGGGCCAGTGCCTTCACCAAAATTGTGAGCACCCGACTATTTTCGTTTTGGTTATTTGACGCAGTAAGCCCGAAATAATCCTACAACTCAAAGCCAATATTTTTGAAAAACTTCGAGTGCTACAGATTTTGACAGGTGTTAGGGAAAATGCTCTAAAACGAGCCAATCGTTGCGAAGCTGAAAGCTTGGGTCATTTTAGTGATATTTTTTTCCATACTTTGTATGGAATAATTTCAAAATATATTTGTATATACAAATGAAAAAGTTATAAAACTTCTATACCCCTTGATGACTTTAAGTCCAGCTTTTAAAAGAAAAACATACACGTGCCGACACCATTCTCATCTAGGATATCTTTTCTAAAAATGTTATTTATTATTTTTGTACAAGTCACTTGTCCTCGCTTATCCATCGATTGAGGTAGAGAATTCAATTCTTATAAACTGTCGGCTAAACCCGGCACATAAACAAGTCTCTAATAATCTCATGAACTTTACTTCTACCTCCTGGGGCTCAATTCCTTGAAATTAAAGCTTTTTGTTTGCCATAACCAACCATAACCCAACCAACCTTTTGCTGTACAAGAACTTTTCATTTCACTGCTTCACAAAACGAGAATTGTATCCCTAGCCTGGGGAAATGTGCGAAAACCCTTTAGATTGCGAAAAAACTGATGGGAATATGGAATCGTGTTAAGAAGGTTTGAACCCTTTAAATATAATCAAAGTAATACTATTAGCTATCGATGAACTTAGTTTTTTGTAGAAAAACAATTCACACGTTCTTAGCCATTTCCTGTTATGAACAAAGCCACTTAATCAAACACCTATAATCGTTATTACTATCATATGTAAGTTGCTAGTAGAGTCGTTGATAAAGACACAGTTACACACTAAATCTAAATTAAACCGTGTGTGTGTGTGTGTATGTCTAAGTCGCTTTTTATACCGGCAGTGTTGCCATATTTGGTAAATTTTATTTGTTCGACAGAATGGTGGGCTAAATCATATTTTGGTAATCTTAGCAAAATAAAGAGGTAAAAAAAACACAAAAAAGTAAAAAATTTAATCACAAGGCTATAACATTGCTAATATAAAGTTTTGATGGTTTTTGAAAGCTACTTGGCTTTTAAAGACAGGGCAAAAACGAAACTCAAAAAAGCGTAAAGTGGCATATCTTCTATAATAAATTTTAATTTTTTATTTGGCAAAATATTAAAGGTTATCAATTCCTTTTAAATAAACTTATATAATTTTAGCCATAGAAAATAATATTCAACATTTAACTTTAAAATTTTGAACATAAAGTATGTTTGTGCCTGATATCTTCTCGTATAAAGGTTGTTCCAAAATAAAAGCAAGATTTTAATTTATCATCATTTGTGCAAAAAGTGTTGGCAACCCTAAAAGAAACAATTCGATAACTGACAATATAGGGCTAGTAGATATGGAGCGTTACACCATATTGATGGGGACAATATGTAGTTTTAACAAAACGGTACCATATATTGTCGGGCCCGTAAAAAATTCAATTACTGCATGAGATATTTCCAGGTCGTGAACTCTCTTGTATCGGTGTTTAGAAACGGCCACCTAATTCGTGTGACTTAACGCCATTAGATTTCTTTTTATGGGGTTATTTGAAATGACACGTGTTTGTACAAAAGCCCACAACCACCCGTGCATTAAAGGAGGAGATTCAATGCTGCATCAACAAAATTCAGCAACATTTATGCAAAATGATCACTAAAACATTAATAATTTAAATCAGGCGCTGATTTTGGGACACCCTTTATTAGAAATATTAAAAAAACTGCACCAACTTTTAATAGCTTTGTAAAACTTATGATTTCTTGTGGAAATTTTTGTAGAAAAAATGTTTATTTTAGTGGCAACGCTTCTCACAGGTGATGATTTTTTGTTCAACAAATTAAAAATAAAAAGTTTGAAAAAACCTTTAATTATGTATTTCTTAACCGCTTGCTTTCTCTCCAGCTCTCTCTCTCTCTCTCACTCTCTGTCTGTCTCCGTTTTCTCTTTTAAACAAACATTTAATTTCTTTTTTATCTCTTTTTCGATTTGATTCATAAATACATTGTATTTGTATGTGTGTGTGTGTGATTTTTTGTTTTAAGGAATTGTAATCATTATGATCTTTAAAAAATATCATCAAATAAAATCATGTGAAAAAAATCAGATTTCCTTACAACTTCATTAGTTTTATCTGTTTGTTATGTTTATCTTATTGATTATGAGTTTAATGTGTTTGTTTGGTTGAGCTGCTCCAAACATGATTCATCTAAAAAAATTTTCATTCAAGAATTCATCGGTATTTGCGGCATTTTGTCTGTGATCTTGTTGTCGAGTTTATTGGCAAAGAATGATTTGTTTTTTCTTTCAATTCTTTTCTTCTTCTTCCTCTTTCAATAAAGCACAATATTGTTTGGAAATAAAATTATGATTCTTGCATAATCACTTCCACTCTTTAATGAGATTCATTTGTCTTTAAGAAATTCCTGTTTGTTACTTCTTTATTTTATTTCTTTTTTCTCCTCAACATTTACTTTAGATTTATTATGATCATCATATGCTTTTGCCAGTAACTTTATAATTTCTAAAGTTTTATTTATTTGTTTATACTGTAACTTGATTATAATAAAAATTCAAAATTATATAAAATGTAGTTGTACACACTATTCGCAGTGTAATGAATGAATGTCCGAGTGATTGCATGAATAGTCTTATTAGTCTCAAATATATGTACGTAGCCAAACATTCATACATCAAATAAATACATTTGTATGTATGTATGCATGTATGTATGTACATAATACATCTATTTTATAACAAATGCTAAAGATTGTGAATTTAAAATATATTTTGTTTTGATAATTTATGAGACCACCTGATCGTTTAGTTTAATTACCTCCGTGGCACATTCATTTACATATTCACGATGCCGTTTTTGTTTTTTCTATAAAATTATGCTTAAAGTTTGTCGATTTATTACTGCGAAAACCTTAATGACCGCCTTTTATTTATTTTTTTTTTGCCGATTTCAAAGCGATGGAGAGAGTTTGATTTTCTTAAACGTTCAATGAAATACATTTAAATTATAATAAAAACAAAAGACAAGCCAGTTTATTTGTCTAATAAAATTTAAATAAAGGTTTTAGAGGAGCTTTACAGTTCAACATAATTTTTAAACAAATTTGATTCAATATGATGTTCTTTAAATATTAGTGTCTTTTTCTTTAATTCATTTATTAAAAATTAATTAAATACAAAAAAGTATCACCTCAGCTTCCATGAGACACTATTGAGATAGATAGATAGATAGATAGATAGATAGATAGATATAAAGATAACGCAATGCGCATAATTTCCCCTGGGCATGAGGCTCACAGCAAGTGTTGCCAAATTAAAATTTTTGATTAAAAACACAGCCGAAAAGATGTTTAATGCATCAAATCAAATGAATTTAACTCAAAATAATTATTAAAAAGAACTGGAGGAGTACCAACTAAACTCACTTAGTTGTAACTGGAGGAATTCCAAAAAATTTATTGTAATTATTGTTCAGATGCTTCCAACTTCCTATGCAACGGTATAGGTCGGCTTGCGGTAACTCAACCAACGTTTTGTAACTGGAACAGAACGTTCTATTTATTGTTCAAATGTCTCCGACTTCCAATGTAGGGGTATAGGTCAATTTACGGAGAATATCCTGGCGTTTTGGTAAAAAAAAACAATATGAAAAACTAAGAAATTTTTACAATGCGTTTCAAAATAGAAAGTATTTTATTTTCTGCAAATGAATATTTAACAAGTAAGAGCACTATATTCGGCTGTGCCGAATCTTTTATACCCACCACCAATTTTGTGTACATTTAAAGCACATTATTTATTATATTGTTAATCATTATGGAATAATCTCTTTATAATAAAATATGTATCACTTTGTAGAGGGTGGTTAAATTTTAAGGGCCCATGTTGAAGGTGAGCCACACAAACAACAAGTTTTTTTTTGCATTTCATTTGACCTTTCTCAATCTCAGACTAACTTAATTTGAACAGTGAAAAAGAACGCAAATGAGCAACGCGTTAAAGTTATTCAGGTTTTTTATAAAAATGGGCGTTCAAATCAAAATGCATTTTGTGCACTTCGTAATTCTTTTGATCAACATAATCGTTCAAATTCGTCCACAATCGGGAGAATTGTAAAATATATTTAAATTTCTGGAAAACAGGTCTGTATAAAATGTTAGAAAATCTGTGAATGCCTTCTTAGTTCGTTGAATGGGAACCATTGCAGTTTTTTGCGATAGTGTGGCAAAACAATTGAGCATCAACATTGTCATTGAAAATTTGGACAATCAGATAGAGGAAAGGCGCCAAGGATGGGGGGGGCCATTTGGCCGATATTTTGTTAAATACATAATTGAACCATACAAATATTATCATTACAAAAAGAAATAATAATAATTTCCTCAATAATTTGTGTTTTATTTAAATTCAACGTCGGCCCTTAAAATTTAACCACCCTTTATAACTTCGATATGCTACTAAAATGCTTTTCTAAATGTAGTCTTTCAATGAAAGTAGGCGTTAAAGTAGGCGTGTCAATAAAGTTTCTGCTAATAAATACAACTTAGATATTTCAATATAGTCCTTTATTTTCCCAAAAACTTTGTCAATAGAGAAATTAGATGGATTTAAGATAAACCGTTATATGGGAGGTAGGCGTTAAAATAGGCGTGTCACCTTATCTTTTTGGCACAACAATTACATTGATTAGAAGGATAAATGTAGCAAATTTCATCATCATACCTCTAATTTTGGCGGTTTTATGAGCTTTTAAATTTCATTAACGGTAGATAACGTGAAAAGTGGGCGTTATAGTAGGCGTGTCAAAGTTGTCTTTGCGAATGAGTACAACTTAGATGTTTCAATATAGCCCTTTATTATTCCAAAATCTTTGTTAATAGAGAAATTATATGAATTTTAGGTAAAACGTTATATGGGAGGTGGACGTAAAAGTGGGCGTGGCACTTAATTTTTTTACACAGTAATGACATTGGCTAGAAGGATATACGTAGCAAATTTGATCATCATACCTCTAATTTTAGCGGTTTAATGAGCTTTTAAATTTCATTAACGGTATATAACGTGAAAAGTGGGCGTTATAGTAGGCGTGTCAATGTTGTTTTTGCGAATGAGTACGACTAAGATGTTTCAATATAGCCCTTTATTATTCCAAAATCTTTGTTAATATAGAAATTATATGAATTTTAGTTAAAACGTTATATGGGAGGTGGGCGTAAAAGTGGGCGTGGCACCCTAATTTTTTGGCACAGTAATGATATTGCCTAGAGGGATATACCTAGCAAATTTTATTATCATACCTCTAATTTTGGCGGTTTTATGAGCATTTAAATTTCATTAACGGTAGATAACGTAAAAAGTGGGCGTTATAGTAGGCGTGTCAAAGTTATTTTTGCCAATGAGTACTACCTAGATGTTTCAATATAGTCCTTTTTTATTCCAAAATCTATATTAATAGAGAAATTATATGAATTTTGGGTAAATCGTTATATGGGAGGTGGGCGTAAAAGTGGGCGTGGCACATTGATTTTCCGTTAGAACAAAGCATTTGGCCAAAAAGCCATGTGTGCAAAATTTCAGCGTCGTACATCCAATTTTGTTGCTTTTATGACGTTTTTGTTTTTAAACATACCGAAAAATACACTGTGCGGTATAAATTTTCGTACATTTTGATCGATAACTCCTTTCCTAATGCATAGATTTAGATAATTTTCGGAGACAGATATTGTTTTTACTAAGGAAATATATATTCGGAGTTTCATGAGTCTACGTTAATGCGTTTGGACACAATTCCGTTTTATTCGATGTTTGAAGGACACGGTTTTTTCGACCTACTCTTGCTTTTCGAGCTATAACTCTCTTCCTAATATTCCGATTTAGCCCATTTTCAATACCAAATAAACCTTGTCTATAAGAAAGATTCTGGCAAAATTTGAGCCCCCTAGCTTTTTCGGTGCGACCTCTATCGTGCTTTCAACAGACGGACAGACGGACAGACGGACAGACGGACAGACGGACGGACATAGCTAGATCGTCATCAAATCAAACCCTGATTCAGAATATATATACTTTATGGGGTCTAAAATGTATATTTCGATGTGTTACAAACGGAATGACAAAATGAATATACCCCCACCATTTTTTTGGTGGCGGGTATAAAAATTATGGAGCTACTTTTGTTGTTGTTGCTACATCCACTATTTTGTTTGTTTTATTTCCCTTGATAAACTATCTTTTTTTACTGGGCGTCTTATAACTTTATCAGCTTTTTTTTATTATTTTTAACTTGGTAGCACTGATTTAAGTGCACCGAAAACAATACTGTATTTTTAAAAATCAGCTTAAACCATAGCGAAAAAGGTTTTAAGATGGTTTTAATGAAATGAAATTTTGTATGCTAAAACTAGAATTTAACGTTAGAAACAGATTTCGTATTTAAAGCTAAAAACGCTATTTATATACATTTTTTTCAAATTGTTACTTTGCTTAAGGATCAGATCTATAAATTGGCAACACTCTTTTCTGCAACAACCAAAGCAGAGTACACTCCTATCAGTACAGCTACTCGTTTTTGCTTTCTTATATCAGTCACGCAGTTACGGTGAATGGTGTTCACTATATCGAGGGGATAACGGATTTCTGTGGCCTGAAATTCAGGATATGAACCAGGACGATATGTGATTTCAACAGGATGGTTCCACTTACCACACAGCCAATGAAGCAATGGCTCTTTTGCGAAAGAAATTCATTGACTGTTTAATCTAACGTTGTGGCGATGGTGGCCAATTAACCACCACAAACATGTAATTTTACACCATTGTACTTCTGTCTTTGTGGACATTAAAAACAAAACGTGTAATTCAATAAGCCAAGAACAATTCAGGTGCTTAAGGGTAAAATTATTCGACATATTAACGACATTGAACCCGTATTATGTCTCAGTGTCATTAAAAACTTTCATCATAGGATAGAAGTATGCCACAGAAGACGTGGCGAGCATTTGGTCGATATTTTGTTTGGGACAATTAACACCGTGAGTTTTGATTGAACCACCTTGTATATGCAAACTAGTATACGATGCAAAGATAATAACCGATAAAATTTCTAATCCCTGAGGTACCACTTAAAATCAACTGACTTTTTTTCACGCCGCTTATGACGCTTAAAAAAAGTATAAAATAATGCAACGAACACAACTGCGACAAACGACCAATTTTTGGTAGCAAATACTGGGTCCAAAAAAATTAAAAAACATTTGTGTATATGAAAATGCACACAATCATGGCGACGGGCGAAAATTGACAAACGCGGCGAACTCCAAACATTCTACAACATGTCTGCGAATGAGTACATGTGACCATGTTTGGTATTTGATTTTAATTGTTTTATTTAAAAAAGTTTCATTTTACTTTTATTTGTTTAACTTTTTTATTGTATTTTATAGTAATTCAAATTATTATAGAAAATAGTTAACTATAGAAATTGTTTTTAGTTGTGTTTTTGTTAATGTTTTAATTTTTTAGTTTTAAAATATGGTCACACTTTTAGCTGTTACACGAAGACAACATTTTATATATTACAGAAAGAAAACGGTATCGGTTGTGAGTGCTACAATTGTTGCCAATCGTATAGTTTAGTTGTGATATTAGAATTTTTCGGTTACATCTACAGAAGTAGAAATTATGAATGTTACAATAGAAATTCTATAACGACAAAAGAAAACTTCGATCGTAAAAACTGAATCATTCGAATGGGTATGAATTTGACCACCATTCTCTACATTCTTAACAAATGCTTCAAATCCGAATTCATTATTCGTCCCAATTGTGTTCCTACCATTTACCTACTTTCCACATTCTAGACGTCAAGGCATTCTAAGCTTTGTACTCTGGAAACTTCGAAGTACAACCGCATTGATTTAAGTGTTTTGAGAGAAACGTACTCAGAGAAAACAGCATTAGTTGTGAGTACCGCAATTGTTGCCAATCACATAGTTTAGGCCCATACCTAAAGAAGAGCGTTGAGCGTCAAGCGTTGCA
Source organism: Phyto melanocephala (assembly GCA_941918925.1). Taxonomy (NCBI): domain Eukaryota; kingdom Metazoa; phylum Arthropoda; class Insecta; order Diptera; family Rhinophoridae; genus Phyto; species Phyto melanocephala. The sequence continues at coordinate 176,378,174 of OW799233.1, read as the reverse complement.
ATTTTGCATGTATTTTGTTATTGTAACAAAAACAAAACACATGTAAAACTCCAACGCTTGACGCTCAACGCTCTTGTTTAGGTATGGGGGTTAGTGTTGATTGTAGAATTTTACGTTTGTACCTACAGAATTTCGTTTCGGAATATAAATATATAGTCTACACTAAGAAAATAATTATTATTACAATAGAATTTTATAACCACAATTGGAAAGTGCAAGAACTGAATCATGCGATTGGCAATGAATTTGATTATTTTTGGAAGTGTAGAATGCGAATAGCGTAGAATGGTTTTAGTTGGTTAAGTTGTCTTTTAAAAAATTAAAAAATATATTTTCGATTTAAAGAACAATTTTTAAGAACTCTAATTCAGAAAATTTTGTTCATAAACTCTGTTGATATTTACACACAACACCTGTAGTTCTGATCAAAAGAGTGCTGAGGATGACTAATTTTTCCTTAATATTTTTGCCGTTATCGCATTGAACTTGTAGCCCAAAATTTAAATATAATACAAATTCTGTATATAGTTTTTTACTGTCTAGTTCTAATTGTTCCAGCCTTCACTGTTCGCAAATGCAAATAAACATGAGTAATGATGGCAATTTTAAACAAATTTGTTTTTCTTTTTTATCTTTAAGAAAACTACTGTCCCAATCAACTAAAGTGTGTTTGTATTTATGTATTCCATTCAGCATAATTTCATGTGACAAAGTGTCTGCGTGTCTCTTACTACTGAAACTAAATGGCCTCGGGGTCTCTCTTATCTAAACCAAAATAAGCGTAATTTACATATGGGATTAATTATTATGTGGCCGAAACACAAGATTTTCTTTTAACTCTTTTTTGGTTGTGGTTTAAGTGGAGAGACATAACAGAAACTGCTTTAAAATTGTAGCTAACGGCTTTTAAGTTAACAGCTACCGATTTGATTATCGAAAATATTTTTGATTTATCTTTAAGATATACAAATTACTTTTGTTTTTTTTTTTTTTTTTCTTTTTCGATGTTCTGTTTGTGACTGCATTCTATTGCCCAAACATGTTCCATTTTCATAATTTTATTTTTATAAAATACTAGCCAAACCCGGCGCGCGTTGCTACGCCCCTTAATGAATCGAAATGTATTCTGAATTTTAATTGAATATCAAGTGCAAAAACCTAAAAATTATAATTTTTTTATGGGCGTGGCATTTCCCACTTTTCTAGTCACGAAATTGTAAAGTCATAACAGCTCAATATGTGTGCAAAGTTTCAGAAGAATCGGACCAGTGCAAGTATCCCAAAATTAAAATTGTTTTTATGGGCGTGGCCTTGCCCACTTTTCTAATCACGAAATTGTAGAGTCATAATAGCTCAATATGTGTGCAAAGTTTCAGAAAAATCGGTCCAGTGCAAGTACCTCAAAATTATAGCCTTTTTTTATGGGCGTGGCCCCGCCCACCTTTTTAATCACGAAGTTATAAAGTCACGACAGCTTAATATGTGTGCAAAGTTTCAGAAAAATCGGTCCAGTGCAAGTACTTCAAAGTTAAAACTTTTTTAGGGGCGTGGCCCCGGCCACTTATCTTCTCACGAAATTATTTAGTCATGACAGCTCGATATGTGTGCAAAGTTTCAGAAAAATCGGTCAATTGCAAGTAGCTAAAACTGATACCTAATTTTTTATGGGCGTGGCCCCGCCCACTTTTTTCATCCATAAACACTCCCCGGTATGTGTACAACAACTTACCAAAGTTTGAGCCCGATCGGTTTTACAGTTTCAGAGTCTATAGCTAACACACACACACACAGAGTTTCACTTTTATATATATAGATTTGGGTTGTTGGGGTATCAAGTATTAAGTGGAGTTGCAGCAGTACAAACATTATTTTTACCACACAAATTTAAGCCTTTGGCAGCTATTGCTTGTGTGTGCTGTCTCCGTGACTCCCAGACAATTTAAAGACAAATTTTTTGTGTTTCATTGAAATAGTAGCAAAGAATTTGAGTTAAATTATTATTTTTTTGCGCATTGATGGGACAAGTTGAAAACGATTCTGACTAATTTTCTTAAAAAAAACTTTTGGATATTGTTGCTTTTAAGTTGTCAATATTTTACACATTTAAAATGTACACATATCGATTACAAACAACTGCAATAAATAATAAACAAACCAAAGATTGACCACATCTTAAGCACCGCATCCAAACTTTAAACAACTTTAAATATGTATGAAAACAATAATCTATTAGGATTTTGTTAAAAAAAATTAACATTGACAATTTATTTGATAGAAAAAAACAAAACTGAAATAAAAATTTTACTGTCAAACTATTTTTCACTAATCCGCACATAAATTATTTCAAAAATGTAAATTTCCAACATAACTGCTACTTGATTCTCTGAAAAAAATCAAATTGTTTTATCAACACACACACAACAACAACAAAAATATAAAATGTTAATGAGAAAGAAAACTAAAAAGCAAAAAAAAAGATTTTGTTTAAAATATACAAAATAAATCGACCAGCGACCACAAAAAAAGAAGAAAAACAATTGTACAAACGAGCTGGTAATAAATTAAAAGATGTGTTTAGATTACCTTTGCACAGTGGGGCATTTTGAGCTTCAAGTTGCAATAATCATCAATTTTGAAATATAAAAAAATAAATTTCGAAAATTTGTAAAGACAATTTGTAAGAAAGCCTCTTAAACTTTGAAGTGAATGTAAGTAATGAATTGCTACACATACTTTTCAATGACTACTGCATATCGCCTATCATGGTAGGTAGAAAAGGAAAGGGGATGCAGAAAGCAGGATCCGCCTCTAACACCCACACTCGGAGACCAATATGGTCTAGTGTGTTTCCCTTTATTTATATTAAAGATAGAAGATCGATTAGAAAAGGAAAGAGAGAGAGAGAGAGGGTTGCCAAAGATATAATAAATGAAAATAAGAGATAGGTAGTAGGAAATAGAAAATAAGAAGGAAATTCAGACTCCCTATGAGCCCCATTGCATGTTAACCAGCCACCCGACCTCCATGAGGAATCTGATAGAATTCCCCAGTTTGCACTCCGAAATATCACCCAACTCATCCTGGGATCGTCTACCTAACCACTTTAGCCTGTGATTCTGTAGCCTCGGGCAGTGACAGACAATGTGTTCCACAGTTTCTAGCTCCTTCTCATCCTCACACATCCTACAATAATCCGCAGTGCCGCCATCCCATCTACTAATCCTAGCTCTCACAGGACAGTGCCCTATTAAAACCCTAATAGTCGCCCTCAGACACACCTTATCCAGGCCCAGAAGTAACGTAAAGTCCGCTGAGTTCAACTTGGGCCATAAAGCCCTTGACACTCTGCAGTCTCTTTTGTCCCTCTACGACATATAAGTCCTGTCGAATATCCACGCCCTAGTACGCCCAAAATAGTAACCTATCGGAGGCCTCATCATGTTCTACTATCATACTAAGATATGTTTTAGTAATGTCTTGATATAAAATGTGAAACATTAGTTCTTATTTTTCAGACATCTGCTTAGATACACACACAATAAAACACAAAACAACTGAACGACTTCTGTAAGTCCATAAGGTATTAAAATCAAATACATGCATATTTATTGCTTTATAAATAAGTTCTTAATATAGTCCCTATTTGAAAGCCAGCGTAATACTTGGCTTCAATGGCATGGTCATCTTAAAAAAGTGGGTAAGGATGCAATATTGTAAATAGTGAAGAACTATTTATTGACAACTCTAATGCTCGGCGCACAATTGGGACGAACGACGAATTTCGCCCAACACAACGAACTCTTCGGTAAAAATTCGCTGTGCAAATTCGTTTTATAGTTGATAAAATTGTTTACTGTTTGTGCAAAGAAAAAACAAAAATAATAAAGAATTTAATTTTTTGTGAAACTCAACAAAAAAATAAATATAATTTCTATAATAATATAAACTTTTTTACGTATAAGCAAACGTTTGCAAAAAATGTCGTGGGTACGTACATTAAACAATAATAAAAATTTTGTTTTTGTATAACAGCTAATAGTGTGACCATATGAAAAAAGATCACTTAATAAACTTAAACATTTGCAAAAATACAAATAAAAACAAATTTTTGTACTTAACTTTTTTATACTTTTTTTAAATGTTTTAAAATAAAAAGTAAAACAATTATTAAAGTAAAAACTAACTTTATTTTCTTAAAAAGTTGAGAAGTAAAACTGAATATAATATAAAATGGTCACCTTGTACCAATTTGTTCGTCGTTCGCCGGCGTAAGAAATATAAATAAATCTAATGCAGTGTTCGCCGCGTATAGCGAACTTCGACTGACGCCACAATTGTATGCATTCTCATATACACAAAAATGTTTTTTATTTTTGATGACGAATATTCGCGACGAAAAATTCGTCGTTCTTTCTAATTGTGCGCCTAGCCAGCGTTTCCGTTGGATATTTTCAAAAAGTATCAAAAAAAGGGGATTTATGCAACAAAAGTGGCAACAAAAAGGGGATTTTTTTGTTTTAAGGGGCACCTCTTTAAAAATCAAAAAAAAGTACACCAAAACTTTTTTTTAAGTATTTTGTTAAATTTATTTAAAATAACATATTAAAAATAATAAAAAAACATAACAAAAATATTATTTAATGATAATATTTGATTTTTATTTAAGCTTGAGATCAACTTTTTTGTTTTTTATTTATTAGAAACCAATATTTCGCTACTAAACCAAAATGGGTAACTTCTTCAGGGTAAATTTGTATACAAATTATATTAAACAAAAAAACAAATTCAAAACATATTATTACATATTTACCCTGAAGAAGTTACCCATTGTTTGGTAGCGAAATATTGGTTTCTAAAAATAATTTTTATAAAAAAACTAAAAAGTTCATCTCAAGCTTAAATAAAAATCAAATATTATCAATTAAAAAAGATCAAAAAGAATTAGACGATATATTATTTAATGATTATAAAACAAAAAGATTTTCACGACATTGTTTCATTGAATGGGAAATATATAAATACTTTTTTGTTCAATTTAGGTCCTATAAACAAATTTGTATATTCAAATACAAAAATTTGTAATTATTTGTTTGAAAAAATCCGCTGATTTTTTCAATTAAAATATTAGGTTATTAACTAAAAATTAAAATTAAAAAACCAATTCATTACACATTTTTTGATAAAAACTAAGTATTTTAGTTTTGATGTCAATTATACAAATTTTAGAAAAATTTTCAGTACACAGTAGTTCGGTTTCGGCATCATTACCTATAATATATATATATATGAAAGATGTTTTTAGTGTACAAAACATTGTTAAAATCAATTGCTTTGAGTTCTGTTGTAGTTATATATTCTTTTCTTAAAAAAATTTTTTAAAGCTCGAATAAAATGTCTTTGGTTGAAGAAACAAGATATATTATTTGAGAGAACTCACTTTGAAAATTTTTGTTAAATTTGTTCATAGTTCTCAAAATATAAGTTAGAAATTTTAAATATGTTTTGTTTACAGGCGACAAAGAGTCTAGAATAACATAAATTTTTTTTTAAATTGGAAGCACATTTTTCTTCAAATTGTGCCCGGATAAAATAGTGCTGCAGAACCGACCACTGCTCCAGAATTCTTGTTGCAACATATAAATGATAGCCATCTAGTATCACTTAGCCTTAGTATTTTATGTTCAGGTACATCAAAAATACCTTGCAGCTCCTTCGAATCGAGTTGTCTTTTTGCACTCTTAAAATACGTAAAAACCTTTTAAGTAACTGTTCAACGTCAATTGGAATGCACGATAATGATGCATTGTTCACTAGATTTATAGAATGGCACACACAGCCGATATGAAATAAATGCGGAATCTTTTTACACCCTTCACACAGTGAAAAAGGGTATATATAGGTTTGTCATTCCGTATGAAATTTCTACAATTTTCATTTTTTTTATTTTTTATTCTTTTTTTGTTTTGTTTTTTGTTTTATATTTATTATATATATTTTCATAATTTTTTTTTAATTTTTTTTTTAATTTTTTTTTAACATACATACGTAAATTTATAATTTTACATAGGGATGTTTTTATATATGTATGTTTTTTATATGTATGTACGTATTTCATATGGGATGAATGGTGATACAAACTACTGTTATTGCATGACTGCACGTTGTGAAGCGTATATAAGATTGGATTAAGATTGTTGCTACACCATTTTGTTCCACCATTGTAGATGCGTTGTCTGTAGCAAGACCTATTAATTTTTTTAGTGGAATTTGATTTTCTTTTAGTGATGACAATATGGAGTTACAAATTCCTTCTCCAGAACAATCGCTTTGCTGCACTAACCGAAAGAAGCTATCAACAGTGTTTCCTTTGCAAATATCAAACTGCCCAACCACCAGCACTAAACATTTTTCCGTAGAAATACCCGTATTTTCATCAATTATTAGGCTAAAACATTGATTGATTGAATTCGGCACAGCATACACCTTATTTAATGTATTTTGGATATAAGTATACGCAATCGCAAGAAACATATACATAAGCTAAACACGCATGATAAGCAAAAGATTTCATATGAAATTGCTTACATATATATTAAAACAGTGTAATGTATATGTATTAAAGTTGAGTGTTTTAACAAAACAAAAGCCGCGAAAAAGTATCTTTCCATTTCGTAAAAAGTATCTAAAAAGTGGCACGATTTATAAAAAGTATCACATTTGGGGGCATTTTGACAAAGTGGCACAATAGTATCCAAGCATTTGAAAAAGTGGCAAAATGCTACTTTAGTGGCCCTAACGGTAACGCTGCGCCTAGCATAACTCATTATTTTGTAATAAGAGCTTTTTCTGAAGCTTAAGATTAGGCATTTTTGTTAAAGTTCGATAATAATTTTGGTATATATATTAAATGTTATTTTTTCTTGCATTAAAGTTAATATTTACGCCGCATATACGCACACGATACAGGGCACGACAATTTCAAATATCATCTGTACAGGATTAAGGTTGTGGAGCGTGATTTTTGCACAATGTGCCTTGAGACTGCTGAGGCAGCGGTGCATGTAGTATGCGAATGTCCAGCAATGGCTGGCAGTAGACTTAGTACCACCGGCAGGCATACGTTGGATGTGAGTGATATGGAGGAAATTAGTTTAGGGCAGATGGGACCCGTTTATAAAAGAGGTCCGCTTCGGTATCCCCCCCCATGTATCCATGTATATTAGAGAGACTCAAGTTGTATGGAAGCGAAATTCGTGCAAGGTGTACCCCCTCAAAAAAAACCTTGAACTTTTTTAAGATGACATTTAAAATATTTCGGTTCCAGCTTTGACCTCTCGTGAGCTGGACCATTTTAAAAATGTGTCTATTTTTGCATGTTTTATTAATTTAAGGAATCTGTTTCCTTACCAACATATACAACATGGGCATCATAATAAGAAGGTTTTTTAAGGTGCGTCCAACTGTATATACACTCTGTCCAAGGCAGATCATCCATGTTCTTTTTTTTAAGGATATTCTATAAAAAAGAACGGTTTTTGAATTTTTTTGTTCGGAGTTGTTTGTAATAAAATTGCCAAATTAACATATTTTAATCTTTAGTCGATTTAATTAAATACGGGTCTTAGCTTTTTTTGAAATTCGTGCTAGTTCGCGTTTTGACAAAAATGCAATGGGGGTGATAACCCTTCGTTTCAAATAGGGCAAAGTGGGTATAAAATTTTCTCTTTTGCCAAGTATATCATCTTTGTATATAAATAATTTAGATGTTTGCAAATTAGATGAATTTTACACGGTGCTCTGGAATATATCTGTGGCTTGGAGCTAAAAGGGCCAATGACACTTTTTTGCTCTTTTGAGTTAATCATTGCATTAGATTTGTTTTCTTGCTCTATTTCATTATGGTAAAACAGCTAAAGTCATACTTTACCCAGAACAGCTTCATAAATAAAATGCTGGCCAATGTCACTATGAAAGCACCTATAAAAGTTAAAGTTCAATTCCAATTTTCTCAAAAGTAAATATTTTGACATTGGCCCTTTTAGCTCCAAGCCACAGATATATAAATGCAATTTTGTGGTGAATCTAACATGATAGCGAATTAAGTTTCTAGAACATGTATGGATGAAAATTGGACTAAAGAAATAAAAAAAGAAATGCTCCACGACTTTTCAGCGGCATATTTTCTTTGCAAATTAAAAAAGTATTAAATTTTCTTGTTTTTATTTACAAAATTTGCGAAATTAAAAATTGAAATTAATTTTAAAATAAAAATAATAAAAATGTTTTTGATAACATTTTAGCTTTAATTTAAAATAAATTTTCATTAATTTAAAAAGAAACAGTAGTTTCAGTTAAAACTTTCCTTCTTGTTAAATAGAATTAAAAAAATCACACACACACACAAACAACTAGTAAAATCGAAGTGGTTATGAATATTAATTGATTTTATTTTTATTACTGATTATTTATTGCCGCTTAAACATAAATTTAAAATTAATTAATTATTTTTGAATCATGAAATATTTAGGTTTAAAGCGAAAACAAAACAACAACAACAACAGCAACATCTACATTGATGTTGACGTTCGTTATTGAATTCAAAAAAAAAAAAAAAAATATTAGAAATCTATAAGTGGCAGCGGCGAATCTAAAATACCCTTTATCAACTACATAGCAAATGCAAATTGTTTTAATTATTTGTTGAATCTAAAAACTGTAATTAATAAATGTTTGTGTATAAATGATTTATAGAATTTAACTCTATGTGGAAAACAGATTTATTAAATTTTCAATACCAAATTGCACAATCCAATTGTGACCTGCTTCATTTTATTTGGGTTAAAAGTTTGACCATGCAAATGTTTTCCACACACCGATGACCAGGAAATAATATTTGTTATGTTTGAAATTAATAGTTTTAGTGGTTACTTACGCACTGACATCCTGATTTATGTTTAACATTTATAACCAGTCATAATGGGGAAGAGTATAAGTTAAACTAAAATTAATTAAATTAATTAAATAACAAACTTTGTGGTCAAATTTAATGTTAATTTTGATCTGTGTTAGGTAACTGAGGAAATTTGTAAAATGACCTTGTTCCAATATTGAGTTATATTGTTAGGTAGTGGGGCATTTAAAGACCAAGCCAATGATAGGTTTAGAATTGTGCCCAATACTCAGGTTCTGCGCTCTAAAGGAATGAAAATTCCTTCACTAAAACCATAATCCCAAATTCAATTAATATTTTGACTGAGTGAGGAACCCAGTCCCCTCAATGTAATTGGGTATTCTTAGTGACATATTGAGTTTCTCGTGTCTAATACGCTCAAGCGCAGGACATTGACAAAGGTAGTGTCCTAAAATCTTATTAATATGGATTCAAAAAAAAAATAATAATAAAAATAAATGATCCATGTGTAAAGCAATTTTTTTTTTGTAGGCCTCAGTTAATAATATTTATAAATAAAGCCTATCAGCCAGAACGAAAATACAAAATTGTTGTTTCAATATATTAAAAATTACCTACAGTGCTCTTCTTTTGGTCTTGTACTTGCTGTCCTTTACTACACGTTTTGCTACAATTTATCTATACATTAGAGGTTATCTTTAGCTACTGAATGTATTAAATTTTTTTTTTTTAACACTTTGTGCTCGAAGGATTTTTAATCAAAATTCTTAAACACTTAATACTAAAAAAATATAAAAATAACTTATGTAACGGGTGATTAATTCAAACATTTGCTTTTTAGTTAAGAACCCACTTAAAAAGATATCTTTATTAAGACCTGAAAAAACATTGAATAACACAGGTCAACAAAAAAAAAATTTTTTTTTTGAGTCTTTTATTTAGTGATTATTTTCTGAATATATAAATGGAAAAGTAAACAGAAACTCCATTAATAATAAATAAAGTTTGCTTTTGTACTTAATATAATGAAAACTAAATATACGGTGGTCTTGCACATTTTTTTAAAAGCCGTTGCATTTATGATGCAAGAGAGAAGTGAGAGGGACTGTGGGTGTGAAGTGAGAGGTAGTAGAGTGTCATGGCAGTATGAGAGTGCGCTTTCTAGAGGAATAACGTATTTTATGTGTCGCGAGGCGTAAAAATGTCACCGAAAATGTGTAAAAACCACGTGGACTCTTTTTGCTATGTTTGTGGTTAGTTTATTAAAGTGAGTGCCAAAAAATTTAGTTTATCATCAAATAAGAAACTTTGTGAAGCCTATGAAGCTTATTTTAACATGCTTCCTTGGTAACAAGAACGCCGAGAATTATGAAGAGCTTTTTTCTAATATGCTTGACAGCTTCAAAGTCATGGGTTGCAGAATGTCACTCAAACTGCACATGCTACATGCGCACTTGGATAAATTCAAAGATAACTTGGGTGAATATTCAGAAGAGCAAGGGGAACGCTTCCACCAGGATATAATGAACTTTGAACAAAGATATCAAGGACAATATAATGAGAACATGATGGGTGACTACATTTGGATGCTCATACGAGAAAGTTCTGACGATTACACTAGAAATACTAAAAGTATTCATTTTTGAAGCTTCTTTTGTATAATTTTTTTGAATTTTTATGTTTATTTGTGCTGTCTTTTATAATAAAAATTAATTAAAGTATATAATTCATAACTTGTTTAATTTTAAATATGATTAACATTGAAAAATAGACATTTTCCATAAATGTTGAAATTTCGTTCTGGTATCTACAAAAGCAAACTTTATTAGATAAAAATATTTTTTCTTTCTTTAGTTTGGCATAAGTAATCAAAATCAGAGGTACAGAACTCAGACTCAAAAATCGTGTTGACCTGTGTAATTAAAGATAATTTTAATTATATGATGAACCATATTTGCTGTTATCCATTCGGAAAGTATAACTTTCGATTGCTACCAACATCGTTGTTAGCTAATAAACTAAAGATTATCTGTCTAAAGAAATTTAGAGGTTCAAAATTCCAAGATCTAGGCAGTTATTAAGTGCGAAAATGAAATTAACTGCGGACCAAACTGATTTTTCAATAAAGCCAGTGATTCTTACAGTGTGTGTGTCTTAGCTTAATTCAAAGATTAATGAGGTAATGCGGTAGCTCTCGTTATTGATGGTAATATTCTGCCTGGACTTATAACTTCACACATTTTTGTTGATATAACAGTAGTTCGAAAATCACTTTGGGTTACTTATTAGCAGACGTGCTGCAATTTTGTCTAATTTCTCATCCATTTACACAAAAAGTATGTCTTATCTTAAGTTCACTTCTTCACTCATCTACTGTAAAACCTATATAATAATATATAACGAACTTTAGCCCTGATTACTTCAGTTCCCAAACGAGCTGAACTTTAAAGCATTTGAATCTTGTGTAAATTGCGGCAAGTTGTTCCATACGAAAGGCCAAGATATTCCATATGGCATAGAATCTATAGTTAACGGCTTTTAGTCAAACTCTTCGCTACAGCTACAAAATTGTCCTCACTTTTTGCTGAATGTGTTTTATTTAGTTCATCTAATAATTTAAACTTGGAATCATAGTGACAGAAGGTACGAGTATTTGCAATAGTGGGCTTGCAAGGTCGAACACTATTTCTTGTCCGATTTATACGAAGAACATTTTGCTTAGAATTCCGAATAATTAAAAGTCTTTATTGCGGTGTGGGAGTTTCTGTGTTAAATTATCAAACAATCATGAATAAAAATAAGTCACTCGTGATCTCTAAAAAAAATAAACAAGTGAAAAACAAACTGAGAATTGATCACTCCTTATGTGAGTCCAAGTTTTTCTATTTTTTCGGTTGTTTCTCTCGGTTTATCTAAATGGCACATTAATGTCTATTCAAGTTAACAAGGTATTATATAAAAAGATCTAAAAAAAAGTACAATTACACTGACCTTTCCATCCCTGAACTTAATAACTATTAGAAAGTTTCCCCTTTCGATCAGCATTTAAACTTGTTACCGTAGAGTCTAGAAATGTTTATAAACATTTTGCACTTAGGCTACCTACTGCCAGAGTAGCGCATCACTTTCAGCAAAAACGGCCATAATAGCTTTAAGCATTACACGTTCCAAAGCGGTAACAGACGATCAAATTTATTGATCGCTAAATTCGCCGAAGAGGCAGCTTATCTTCACAACATCTAATTTGCATGCAAAGTTTTTTTTAATTATGATAATTATGATATTTTAACGTAATTTTTTAACACTAGCCTAGTCTTTAGATTTAAAAAAAAGCAAACTTAAAATTTACGACTTACGGGAGGGTATAAAGCAAAAGAGCTTGTTAATACATAAATAAATACATGTGTGAATAACATTAATACGAAAAACAAAAACAAAACTTAGAAATATTTTTATTACCAAAATGTTAAATAAAAACCATTGAATAGTAAACATTTTAAAATAATAAATAATACTACAACACACTTGTTGTTCGCATGCATGTACGTATGAATGTGTGGATCTAAATATACAAACGGTGAAAAGAATAAATTGCTGTTGTATCTAAAACGTTCATTATGTTGATGATTGTTATGAAGAAGTTCAAAATAAAGATGAAAGAAAAAAGAAATTAGACGTAAGAGTATTTTATAGTTGATGGCTCAAGTTGAGTGAGCAGTAGTCAGTGTGTGTGTGTATTGGGAAGATGATCTCCACTGTTAAGGTGAGCTTCACTGGCTACCGTAAGTAGTTGTTGGCGGTAAAACTACAAAGAATCTTATAGTGCCGGTCAAAACCCTCAGGTCATTTGTTTTTTTTTTCTCCCCTCCATCTCTCTGTTGTTATTACATCTTGTGTTTTATGTTGCTGTTGTATTTTTATATTTGATTGTTACGTTTTGTTACGTTATTAACACACGCACTCATCACTTAACTGGCGATCAATTTATAAGGGGAGAGCAACAGATATTTAAACACAAATCAGTGTATGTAAGTCTGTATTTGTGTTTCCTTTTTTTTAATCGTTAGAAAATAACGATTTACTATTCCATCTATTAAATTGATAGCAATGAATAAAGCTACTTTCAATTGACAGTGGGTATGGTGAGTCACAAATGTTTGGTTTAGAAATTAGTGCTGGTTTGTATCAGACTGGCAGACACATATAAGGTGTGAATTAACCTTATTGTGACCTGCGCTTAAAAGTATGATTATCTATTACCAGGCAATTATCTGAAATCACTTGAACCTAGGAACACATACTTGTAAGAAAGTCGCTGGTCGGTTATAACTGAGAAGTGAAGAGGAAAACAGGAATTATTCAGGATGAAAACTGCCGTGGTAAGGAAACAGGAAAATTCCTTCATCACATAACACAAAATATCTAAGTGTAATCCTAAACTTCTAGCTGTCATGAATACTCAATACTCAACATAAGGTTAAGCAGAGTATGGTAGACTACTATGTTTGTCGCAGGATGTTTGATGGAGTATGGAAACTTAGACCTCAAAGTAAAATGAATTTATCGTATTAGTGGTGCTTTGTAAACTAGTCCTTTAGAGAAACTGTATTCCAACTGCACCTTATATCCATTGAACTTTCTATAATGGCCTTTTCTGCAATGCAAAAAGGCTTAATTTTTCTGAATGATTAAGATCGAGAACATAAGGTCTTGAGAGTATTCGACGACCTCTAAATGCATGCAGCATATTTCAGTTAGAAATATCGTCTATCGCAGAAGCTTTTGATAAACTGTTTAAAAACATTATTATCCTACACCACACTATTACCCTACTGATTGATCAATGTAAGAAGATTCTGTGAAGGTTGGATTGGCTTACCGTAACCATGCTAGTTTTAATATCTGCGCTAGAGACCACTATGGTTATGAACCTGCATACACCTTACAGAAAAGGATCTGCTTTAAATATATTCAACACGGAATCAGTCGCAATTCCATTAGGGTACACTTTCTCTAGAATCGTTGCCAGATTGTTGCGAAAAACAGCATGTAAATTAAGGATATTTTAAGAACTCTATCACTTCTAATTGGAGATTGGGAAAGGTATTCGGGCAGACTTTGACTCCCCTTCAATTATCAATATCGCATATCAGAGGATACATATTTCAACTTTCTCTATAGTTCACCATTCTTATCTGGTATGAGATATCTGGGCTAACATATACTTACCGGTCTGCGTTAAATATCGGGATCGGGTCTTACTGACCTACTGATGTCACTCACAGCTACAATTTCTTACTTTTTATCAAACGATGGGTGTGCTATTTTTAAAATGGATTCTAAATCACAGGTGGCCATAGATGAATCCTTTTTAAAATTATTCTTTCTATGAATTTATATCATTTACCTATCGAAATGTTCTATTTCTGATAGAGTTAGGAGTTAAGTGTTTGCTTAGAATAGATCAAACCCTTTATAGTTAATAAAATGATTGAAGACCTACAATAATATACAAGTCTGGCAATTCTTTCTTTTAAGTTTAAGCCACCAAAATATCATGAATAATTTAATTGAATCTATTCACGTTTATGACTGCGTTACCACTGTGCTCAGGCTTAAAACACCAGCATTTTCATTTCTGTATTTTTATACCCTTCACCTGTGGTGCACAAGGGTATATATAGCTTTGTCATTCCGTTTGTAATTTCTAAAATTTTTATTTCCGACCCCATAAAGTATATATTTTCTGAAAGCTTATAAATAGAGGAGTCGATTAAGTCCTGTCCGTCTTTCCATGTGTTGGTTGAAATCAATTTTAGGAAGCAATCATACGTTCCTCAGATCTGTATATAGAAAACGTGGCATCGAATCCCAGCTGAGGCAAAAAAATTTTTTTTTTCTTTTAGATACTATTTATATTTTTATTATTTTGTTTTTTATATATATATTCTTTTTTAATTATTTTAAAATTCTTTTTTTAATTTCAAAAAAAAATTTTTTTTTAATTTTTTTTGTTTTTTATAAATTTTTTTTTTTTAACATACGTAAACTCAATTTATAATGGAATGTTTTAATATATGTATGTAGTGTTTTATATTCATGAGATGAATGGTGATACAAACAATTGTTCTTGCAGCACTACACGTTGTGGAGGGTATATAAGATTCGGCACGGCCGAATATAGTACTTTTACTTGTGTTTTTTTTTTTCGTTTTTTATTTATTTATTATTATTAATTTTTCTTGTAATAATTTAGATTTGTCTCGTTCGATTAAAAACATTTGAATAATCAAACCATAAATTTACTAGTTAATAATGGCCGCCAAATATTTGGATGAACATTAAAAATCAATAGAGAGAATGTCATTTAAATTAAAATTAACAATAAAATATACACAATAGAAACAAAGGCAACAATAACAAAAACTATTTAATAACAAATCATTCTTTAGAGTAGCATACCACTTTGTCTTAACTTTCCGACTTTAACACTTTTTTCCTTCTTAAAGAAATCAACCAAACGAGAACCTAAACAAGTAAATGGGTGGTGAAAATCACCTGAAAAAAAAAGAAAGAAAAACGTTTGAAGAAAAGCGACGATTTTAATCTTATGATTTGTCACAATTTAATGATGATGATGAAAGAGTGAGAGAGAGAGTGGAGGGAAGAAAAACTAAAAACAATATTCTTCTACCGTTTTACTAATGTATCTGTTAGTTTATTTTAATACAATTAATAAAGATAAAAGATAATAAACGAAAATAGTTCCCCCATTCGCTTTAAATTAAATGTGATTATGCTGTGATGAAGATTTCGTGTTTGTGTGGGGTCATTGATTGTTTTGGTAGAACTCTCGTTAAGATTTATTTGTGTTTGCAGCCTTAAAGCTATTATCATTACGGCCAGCTTCAATAACAGCGACAGCAGCATCATTAGTTTTGTTAAGTGATAAGCTTGTTTTTACAGTCAATTAAAAAGGTCTTAAACAAAGTATCTATTCATGTCTTTCTCTAGCCTAAAGCAGTTGTTGTTGTTGTTGTTATTTTATTCCCACTCATTTTCTAAAATTTGACTTTTTAGAATATTTCCTCCATAAAATACATTTTTTTTAAATCAAACTTGTCATAATTATAGGTTGTTATTTATTTATTTATTTATTTTCTTTTAAAACATACATTCATACATACAAACATCAATACATACATACATACATTATTATAATTTAAAATTAATAACAATAAAATAAAGAAAAATATTTTATTAGATTTTTCTTTCTCTTCTTTTAGTTTCTCCAAGTTCAGCTCCACTCGGTCTACTCTCATTTATTTAGTTGTATGCGTGTGTGTGTGTGTGTGGAAAATTGACTTTAATCAGTCCGATTATGTTTTTGTTGTCGATTCGTGGGAGATGGTCATTTTTCTTTAATTTAAGCCGCCTTTTAAAGATTTTATCTATTCTTTTCTTATAATTAGTTTCATATTAGGTGTGAATTATGGCACAGTAAGCCGTATTTATTCTAAGGAATTTCTGATTTTTTTTAACATTAGTTTTAATTTATTGCATCAAATATTCAATAATTTTTGGCTTTTTGTTATGACTATGTTGGCTAGTGTCCGGCCAAGATGTATTGTCGGTATCTGGCTTCTTGAAGTCATTTTTGAAGCTGACCACAGACTTATATGGCACCAAGGGAATCAGTAAGCCTCTATAATTTCTTCTAGACTGGTTACTGGCAGTGTTGTCAACTTTTAAATATCAAAAAGCACCTAAATCCAGAAAAAATCGCAAATTTTCAATAAAAAATTACTGAACCTAAAATTGTTTACTTTTGATTCTATTTATTTCGTAAAATAATAAATCTATATATAAAAGGGAAACTCTGTGTGTGTGCGTTAGCTATAGATTCCGAAACCGTAAAGTCGGTTGGACTCAAACTTTGGCAAGTTATTGTACACATTCCAGGGAGTGGAATAAAAAATAAATTATCACTTTTAGCTACTTGAAATTTTTCTGAAACTTTGCACACATCTAGAACACTCATGATTATACAATTTCGTAATTAGAAAAGTGTCACGCCCATAAAAAAAGTTATAATTTTCAGCTACTTGAACTTCACCAATTTTTCTGAAACTTTGCACACATATTGAGCTGTCATGACTTTGCAGTTTCGTGATAAGAAAAGTGGGCCGTGCCACGATCATTAAAAAAAGTTGAAATTTTAAGCTCCTTGCACTTGATATTCAGCTAAAATTTAGAATGCATTTTTATTTATAAAGGGGCGTAGCAACGCGCGCGGGGCTTGGTTAGTTTCCTTATAAAAATTAAATAAGTTCCCTTCACTACTATTAGGAGCATAAGGAGAATATAAATTAAAAAAATATATTATTTTCAATAATACCTTTTAAACAGTAAAGCAGCTTTAACTTCATAGTTGCCAATGTAATTACTATTTTACAGAAAAACTGGCTTTTAGATGCCAGTTTTCCTGTGGAATAAATAATTTTATAACTGGCAACAAAACTCCACGTCAAAAATTTCAAAAACCACTAGAAATATTGTCAGCGAGTTGACAACGCTTTGGCATTGGTTACTCTCAAGCGGCAAAATAGATTCGAAGGTGGTTTATTTGCTGATACTTGACCTTGATTAGACTTCGAGCAAACACTGATGTTTCAAAGGTGCTGTTGCCACCACAACAGAAAATAATTGCTTAACGCAGCTGTTTAATGTAGCTGTTGCCATTCAACAGAAGTAATTACTTGGTGAATTGTTCGGATTTTCTTGAACCGCACAGCCGATTTTATACCTGATTTCTTTTATTGCCTAGAACCTAGAAAAACAAGGAATAAGAGAGAGATAGCCAGGAATCAATGTAGGTAAAATTGAGTGGCACATCATATACTCACAATTGCTGTGGTTGGGATCATGAATTCAAGCCAGTGGAGGCACCACCGACATCTTATTACACTTGATACCAGTGCTGACGTTAATAAAGCACCTGACACATTGCTACCCGAATTGCAAAAAAATAGGGAAAGCTTTTATGCTTTAAAAACAAAGAATTTACAGTAAATTTAAGTTAACGAAGGCTAAGTTAAGCATTTTTGTATCCACATCTCCTTGTTTCAATATTGACATCACTTAGAGGTCAAATCTCACGATGTAATTAATCAATTCATTGCAACTCCGGAGGAGATAGAAACCTTAAACCATTTAGATCCACAGTGAGTAGTAACACCAAATTATTTGTTTTCTTTATGACTGCCAAAATCATTACTTATCAAAGATAAAAAAAAAATCGTTTAATATTATTTTCAGAAACTCCACACCCATCCCCCTTTTACAGGATCCGCGTTACAATACATGTGTGCATTAAAACTTCATTGGATATTATATATTGCAAACTAATATTTCATTGCAGTGTCTCGATACTTCTTCTCTGCATTCCTTTAATTGTAAGACAGGATAAGTGAAGATTTTTAAATTTCATAGTATGCTAGAGCGAGAGCTGACACCCTGATGTACATACATAAAGGTATTGATCTTATTCAGTGGGACGCACTTTTTTATTTAAAAAAAATCTAAAAATTTCGACACTGCGTTTAAAAATCACCATATCTCCAAACTCGAAATTAAATCTCTAAAATCATTAAAACTCGCCAAGTTTGGCGAAAAATTGCCATATATGACAGCCCTGAAGATAGTTCGCTTTTGTTACCAAAGTTTTTTCAGCTCTTCAATCCATTTCAATGGCAAAAACCGTTTCAACACAATATCGAATTCAAGTATATTGGACAAAACGAATTGCATACATGCCAATAGACATCGTTCAATATCAATAAATATAAAATCAAAACAGAATCAAAACTACATCGTTTTGTGTCCGCAGTGACAGTAAAAATAAGCTAGAAAAACTGGACCTCGAAAAATCGGCCAATTTTCTAATACTGTATTGTTTACTGCATTTTATACCTTAAAAGCTGTAGAAGAATATAAAAGTAGCCGAACTAAAATAATCAAAATACTTTAAAAAATAATTAGTTTCAACTACAATATAATGAAAAAAAAACCGTTTCACTTTATCACTTCACTTTAATTCCTAAAGCGCTTCTACAACACATTGATTCAGACGTGTTTACTTCTCTTTCAAAAGGCCTGAGAAAAAAGACACTCAATAACCACAATAAGATGTTAAAATTGCCAATGCAATCTATAATAATTTAATATAAATTGTATAATTACCGTGTACTGTAAGTAATGAAACTATAAAGGGGGTTGTTAAATACAAAATGGAAAAAAAAACTTATTAATTGGACAGGAAACGAAAAATCATGTGAAGCAGAGCTCTTTGAAAAATCTTGGGAAGTTGCATAAGGAATGATAAATAAGTAAAAAAAATCTTATTGTATAATAAAAGGAGTGAAGAGAAGAAAATATGATTGCAAATTATTTTCACATAAAAACAACAAAAACGAACACACACACACATACACTATGTTAAGAGCAAAACAAAACAATACAAGTTATTAGTGGTAGATGACTGTTTTTGAACACAGTGGGAAAAATAAAAAAACTTTAAACGGATGCACACACACACACACACACACACGCAAATTGACTCCAAAATTTAGCATACACACAACAGTTAAGAAAAAGAGTTGGCAATTAGTTAATGCAAGAATAAAAATAAAATACCGCTAAATACTAAAGTCATTAATAACTAATAAAGGAAGGGTGGTGCAGAGAGTGAGCGACAGAGAGAGGGAGAGAGGAGAATCCGAATGTAAAACGCAAGTCTTGAGCTTCAACTACATCATGCAGCTATAAAATGGCAACACTGGCAGCTATAAGTGCATTCATAATAGTTGTTGTTGTGTTTTTGGCTTCAAATATTTAATTGAAATTTTGAAAAAAAGCTCTTTTTAAAAGTTAAATAAATCTGCTTCTTGTGAATGTTGTAAGAAAAATTTTGTTAGCAACTGTACAAGGATAATAAAATTTTAAATATAAATAATAAATAGTATATTCTAAATAAATTATATATTTTATACGAAGGCGTGTCGCCAGTGTACAAATGTTAAAAGTAATTTTGCAATCAGTCCTACATAATTTATATGAAAAGGATGCCTTGACTTCGATATTTCATCCATCTGTATTAGTTGAGATTTCCTCTTATTCGCTCTATTAAGTTGTTATGCTCTGCAAAAAAAAAAACGTCTTAAAATTAAACCATGAACGAATTACTCCTCGCAAACGGGCAAAATATTTCAAAATACAAAGCAATACGAACTTATAGCTGGTAGAAGCGAAGGAGAACTCTATTGAATTCGCCGTATTTTCTAAAACCAAACTCACCATTAAACAAAAGTGGTTATTCTATTTGTTCTGTTTAATTCCTACCAAAACTATCACTTATCAAAAGACAATTTTAATTTTGGGAAGGTGTAAAATACTTTTTTTCTCCATCCATGAGTTCGAGCTTGACATTGTTAAAATATATACTTTAGTAATTCGACAATTTGCTGATCTGTATGTCTGTTGAAAGTAAGTTGCGATAAAAGAAATTCCAAAGAGAGGTGATCTATGTGAAAGCAAGAACTGGAGGGACATAATCCTACCTAATATTATGTACAAAATAACTGACCTAATAACACAAAAAACTTTTACGTGAGAAAATATATAACCTAAGAGAAAAACAAGCTCGTTGTCGTCTTGAAGGAAGACTTATCTGATACACTTCAAATAATTTAAGAACTAAAAATTGAATGGCAAACCCTTTTGTATACGATAACTAAAGATTTGTAACAAGCATTTGATCTCTTAAATATAATCCAATAAGTGAATGTCGTACACAACAAACTCATCAATATCATTTGTACTCTATATGAAAAACTCAAACTATCAGTCCTACACAATAGCAAACATTTTGCAATAAATCTTAAAAATGTCGGTTTTTACCATGGTCATGTCATGGTGGAAGTCACTACGTCGAAATGTTAGATCGAGTTTGTAAGATACCATTTTGAAAAGTCCGCTTTACTCACCAGATTTGATATCTCCTAGAAAATTGAGAGTTGCACTCTATATCCACCTCGTAGCTGTGAGGTATCTTAGCACAGGCATTTATTATAGTTCTAGATAAAATAATGAAAAGAGTTTGTTCTACTAAAAGAATCATAGTCTAAACTTTTAGCGGCAATTTCGAAGACATTAACTTCACTATTACATTTGATCATTGATAGGCCATCTAAGATGGACCATCTTTAAGAACTAGCGTCCGAAGAAGGGCTTGACTTATTCTCACAACAACAACAGCTTACAACACATCATGCTAGGGAACTACATATTTAAAATGATTTGTAAATTTGGTTACTTTGACCACCATAATCACAATATCTTAAAGGAAGAGTAAAATTTGGCAGATTGAATACTGTTTACCGATCAATGCAAATAGCAAAGCAGAACTAAAAATATTTAGAAACTTGGTTGGTCTCCAAAAGCACACTAAAGAGGATACAAGTGTACAGAAGTCTCCGAATAATATTTTGAAAACTTTGGGCCAATAACATTAGTAACCAACGTTACTGGCAACTGGCAAATGAAGACGAAATTGGCAAACAGATTAATGCAAAAAAAAAAATTACAATGGTAAGGCCACACTCTAAGAGTGGCCTAAAAAAGAATCCTCAAGACTCTTAAAAATGTGGAAGTCAGAACAACACCTTAAGGCGAGAGTAGCTTCCAATAGATTTCAATGCAGATGCCACTTTGAAGTCCGCCTCGAATTAAGACGAAAGAACGCTGTTGGGAAGACATGTTTTCATTCATCGTTCCCCCTAATCGGGTTCACAAATACACGTAAGTTACCACAGCCCCAAAAACCGTACCAAACAGCCCCATCATTTAACAAAATAATGCAAAAATTTTTAACAATAAAAATTCCGAACTGAATCTTTTTATGCAATAATTCTTGGGGATTGCTCTTTGTACTCGTGTTCTTGATAAAATAGCAAACCAAACTGAGTACGTGTGACAGTACGAGAGTTAACAGTGTGAAAACTTAAAAATGTTACATCTAAAGGACACACAGTACTAAAAAGAGGTTATAAAAATCCTCTTATAATATTATCTCTAGAGCGTCTTCAATCTTCCAACTTTCATAAAGTGAAATCATTTTTAACCCCTGCTAGCAACCTCTAAAACATTGCCTTTGTAAACTAGTCTTTAATTGATGATTTTCTTCCAATTGAAAAAATTTTAATAGTTTGGGAAGATCCCTTACATTAAGGGAGTGACAATGTAACAAATTTTCTTGAAATCGAGACTTAGAATTTTATCAAGTTCCTTGATGATAAACAATTAAGAACAAATTTTATTGTCTTATACACAATTGATTGATATGTGTATATACACACATATATTAAGTTTCTAACTTTTAGGCACAGCTCTAAAGGTACAACATTCCAAAACACTAATAATAAAGTGAATAATAATAATGCTATTGCCGATAATGCTAAAGCTGATGATCATGCGCCTAAAAATCTTAAGCTTAAGACAACAATGCAACTAAATAACTATGTTTAATACATTTAACAATGAGAACATTAAGCATCTATGCGTTGGTTTATTCATTCACATGTTCAGTCAGTCTATCAGTGTGGCAGTCAGTCAGTCAGTCATATTGTCTGCTAACCACCAAGTGACTCAAATAACAAACAAAAAAATCCAAAAACAACATTGAAAGAACAACAACTACATAAATTTAAGCCAAAGAGAGAGAGAGAGAGATAGTAAATAGGAATAGAGTACCTATTTGGAGTAGTGTTGCCATAGCATTAGTTTTCTGGCTTCGCTTTTAGGAAAAGCTTTAATAAATATCTTTTTAGCTTCAAAATTGTTTATTTCACCATTTTAATCGATTTATAAAAACTAAAAATCCTCCTCGATCATTGGTGCTTTGGTGATATCAATGGACATGTACAGATGTGTTAAATTAAAACTAGATACACTTTTTGTGTTTCATTGACAATTAAAATATGTGTTTTATAAAGAATCTTATAGTCGTTAAATACACTACATTTTTTAGGTGCATTGGAAGCCTAGTTCGTGCATAATCTGCTATGAAGCTTGTCCTGTAAATGAACTACAAATTGTGCGTTCAAAATTTTAAAAAATATGTGGTGTTATAGTGTTGCATTTTTTTATTAAATTTATATTGTGTAAATATTTTCTGCTATCATAAAGTGGATCGAAAAGTATAAAAATAACCCGTGCAATAATAGAAAACCCCAAACTGTTAGAAAACAGGAAACGTAGTGTGTATTTTTCAAAACATTCTTAACGATTCATTTGGCATTGTGCAATTCTTTCAAAATACATACATTATAATTTCAAAGTGCTTTTCACTTAAACTGAAACTTGCAGGGGTACAAAATATTGGCTTAGGATGCCAACCAGAACCTTAGCTTTTCCTTAAAATATAGTTCTTCCAGAGTTGACACATACTAGCCACTACGCTGTTTGAAGCCTTATGAACTTATGCTTGTTTGATTAATTTTCTGATAATTAAAAGCCTAAACCTATGACAGGTATACACAAATGACTAAATTTGGATGTTGTGGCCTCTAAAGAAATTCAAATATTCCTGCTAGAATCATAATCCCATAGTCATATAATATTTTCACTACGTCAAGAACCCAGCCAGGGATTTCCCATTTAAATTCCATACTTATTCGAAGTTCGACATAGCGTCTGCGTCAAAGTTCTCGTATCTAGGATTTTGCCCCTTCCTGACATGTTCTTTCATTGCCAAAACTACAAGTTTTTTATTGAAGCTCTGAGAGGGCTTTACATTTTTCAAGGTGATGCCACTCAAAAATTATCCCGTTTTTAATCATTTTTCGGCTTCTTCGTATATTATCTTTAGAAGTTAACAATCTGCATGCGAGTTTATCTCACTTGCATTCCAGGATATTCTGAGATTTAACTTATTCGTTCATTAGGGTCTTGATGACTAGTTGGCTATCCGCAAATATATGATTGTAGCATCATTATCAAACTCCTTCATTAATTTAATTCCGTAATTATAATGGCCTGGAAAACAATAGTGTGAACTGGTTTTATGTCATAAAAACCCATTCTAGTTCGGTCACCAATCTTTAATCGATCTGTATAAAGATCGGTGCCTTGGGTATTTCTTACCCTTATTACTTCGTGCCATTCTCTCTTCTCTGGTATGATGGTGTTACTGTTATTGCTGAGGCTTTATAACCATTTTTGTTATTTGATGAAATAAGAGCTGTTAACTTTAATTTAATAAATAAATATTTACTTTCAATTGACGGCATACTTTTCTTAATCAATTCACGTAATAAGAAGCTTTTAAGGTTCCCTGCAATTTCAGCTTAATAATCCCAAAGAAAAAATCCCTTATATGACTTATTAAATATTTTTTTCACCATGAAATAATTCAGTGGTTGTGGCAACACTTATTTAGAGTGAGAAAAAAAGCAAACATTCCTAAAGCTCTCGGTTACGATAGAGATATAAACGTTAAATTGGTAACTCATTCTTAATTTGTTGGCGGCCCCTTTGAACATGCTTCCAATTAGCTTATAGCCGACACCTAAGGCTTGATTCTTTGTTGGTATGATTTTGTGTGTGTGTGTGTGTGTGCGTTGCTGCTGCTACAGCATAAAAACAGCTTTAGGTTGCAATAATACAACGACGCATTCACAAATTCAATAGGCACTCAATCAGGTTTTTTTATTCTCTCTTTTTGTGTAACTTTTAGTTCACAATCAATATTTGGCATCATTTGTTCCATAGTTTGTTTTGAAATTTTGTTATCAAATGACCGGTGTTAATACAGAATCCAGAGTTGCTAATCAAATCTGCAGGAATAGTAAACAAGATGTTTCAAAGGATGATCAAATGGCCGAATTTTTTTAAGAGAAATTTTTCTAGATGCCACTATATTTAGAATTTTCAAGACTAAAGATATTTTTTAATATGGGAAAGACCCATCATAAATAATAATTTTTGAAAATGCACTTTTAACCATAATTAGTTAAATTTTTAGCATAGAACTAAAACCTAGTTACGTAACAAATATGTATCCAGACTATTGTGCTTAAACATTTCTCCCTTTTTCTAAGACGCTCGACTAAAAGGATATTTTTGATTCTTCATACTTTTTGCACATTCTTGCCACCAGAACAAAACCAGGAAACCAGTACAAAAAGCACTAACTAAGAACTTTTTATGGGAGTGCTACGAGCATTATTTGAAAATGTTTCTTTTACTCATGCCTGATGCTGGTCATGATAACTTAAGCAAATGATGAAGTTTATTTGTTATTTTTTTTTGTTTCGTTGTGTGTGACTGAGTGAGTGACTTGGACCACACCGGACTAATGCCAACAACTCACACGTTGATGATGATAGACCTCTTAAACATAGCAAGAAACGAATAAGTAAGTATTTTCATGTTTTTTTTTTGTTGTTCCTCAAGGGGGGAAGCAACCTAACACATGTATTTACATAGTCGTTAGTATGTATACGTTCAATAAACATACAATACTATTCTCTTGTATTCATCTTATTATACCCTTCACCTGTGGTGCACAAGGGTATATATAGCTTTGTCATTCCGTTTGTAATTTCTACAATTTTCATTTCCGACCCCATAAAGTATATATTTTCTGAAAGCTTATGAATAGAGGAGTCGATTAAGCCCTGACCGTCTGTCCGTCTGTCCGTGTGTTGGTTGAAATCAACTTTTAGAAGCAACTATATGTTCCTCAGATCTGTATATGGTATCAATCTCTTGGAAATATCCAGGAATGAATCGCTATTGAAATTCAGCACAATCGCCCCATAACTTTCTGAGATATGAGCAAAAAACCACGACCACCTCGTTTTTTTTCACAATTACAACAACAACATACATACATACATACATGTAAAAAACATACCAAACAAAAAAAATTACAAAAAAAAAAAAATTAAAAATAAGAAAAAAATAATAAAAAAAACTAAAAAAAAAAAAATTTTTAAAAATTTAAAAAAAAAATTTAAAAAAATTTTTTTTAAATTTTTCTAAAAAAATTTTTTAAAAAAATTTAAAAAAAATATAAAAAAAAATAATAAAATATAAATAATATATTAAATAAAATAAAATAAAATAAAATTTTTTTGGCTCAGCTGGGATTCGATGCCACATTTATTCTAACGTGTACGTATGCACGTATTTTATATGGGATGAATGTGATACAAACAATTGTTATTGCATGACTACACGTTGTGAAGGGTATATAAGATTCGGCACGGCCGAATATAACACTGTTACTTGTTGTTATTGTAAACGTTTGTATTGCAGCCAGCATTTATCATTTAGTGGTGGCAATATTGTAGACTATAATGCATTTCCATGTGTGTATGATCATTATGTAGACACATAAGTAAATGACCATGATTATGCGAATAATGCCACAAATAATAAGGGTCACAAAAACTAAGTTTTACTTCCTTTTGAGTTCTATTTTAAGATCACCAACATTGCGGAGGAAGTCACAAAAAACCATGTATTCCATACAAAGATGTTGTTAATGTCATGATCATCAGTTGCATTGTGAAAAAAGTTTAAAGAGTGTGTTTCAGTTATTTTATTGTAGTGTGTATTGACGTTGCTCATTTTTCTTGTTGCAATAATGATTAGCATGGTTGACGTGTCAGTGTCAGATATTAAGTTCTTATTTTATAGATAAAGTTGACGCTGTTTTAAATGGTTTTAAATACAAACGTAATTGCTTGGGAAACTGGCAAGAAATTCAAAGACATTAATTTTGTGAGACTTTATTAGTGACTAATCCAGATAAAGTTTTATTTTTATTCTGTGTTTACCTATAATTTACCAGGTTAAGCTTCACTGCCAATTCTTAAGTTAACAAGTATGAATTTTCATATTTATTCAACATTTACTGTAACTACATCAACTACATCTAATGACATTTTTTTTAATCTCACTACACGTCTAATAACATTTTTTTTGTTTTGCTGAGCACTAGACCATTAACTCTGAACTGTTTTTATGTCCTTTAACAATTATAATTGGACTTTTTCCCAGTTTGCAAGCCATAAGCAAAACTAAGCTGCAATACCACTTCATAGACATTAATCAACCATATGAGATGAACTACCAGACACAGTGACTACAATTCTATTCAAATACACATTTTTTCAAATAAAAAATTGTTGCATTTATTTCGAAACATAAGGAAGACTTGGAGAACGTTTACTACTGAATATTACAATGATTGATAGTGGAAGACATGTTGAATACTGTCAACATGTCCAATGAATTCAAGATTCATAAATTTTAACCATAAATTAATGCCTACCAGGAGATTTAGAATGAGCAAAAAAACATAAGAGAATTTAAACGCAAAACGCAATTATACCACACACAAATTATGACTTGCAATAAAACCGATTTGTAAGAATAAAGGTTGCTACAAATAAGCCTTAATCACTATCTTAAGGCCTATTTTTAGGCCTTGAGGGAGGAGAGAAAAAAAGTGGACCTTGAAGTAGACTTTAAATCGAGACATGATTATTTAAATTATTTCGTGTTTAAAAAAAGGAAATAATTCAGTGAGTCACTAAAGATAATTAAAGAATTGGGTGATTTTTTAGGGAGATTACGAATTTACATGTTTTCTTAACAAGAAAAACATAGTGAAGGTGCTTTTTATGCGTACACGCAAAGAAAAAATATGGTTGTCGTAACCATAATCGAAGAGCAACATACTATGATTGAATTGTATGATAATGGTTAAAAATAATAATGGTTGCCAGTTACCATTATTATGTTTAATTTAAGCATCATTCAATAATCATACATATGACTACAATTGAAATCGACAATCTTTGCTTTTTTACGGAAAATTATTGCCTTTTGCTGTAACATACACATGTTGATTGTATATACCAATTTAATTGCAATTTTTATACCAATATTTTTTTACATTTTCTCGTTTATTTTTAAATTTTCTTTAATTTTTTAAAATTTTTGTTAATTTTTTTTGACGTCTCAAACTTTTAATATAATAAAATTTTATTCAGCAAGAGGAAGAACTAACAGTTGAAATCAAATTATTATTAAATAAAAATCAAAGCTTGATTAATTTATAATCATACTGTTGTCTTACCTATTATTTAATGATTATTTTTAATTTATAATGCTTTTGAATACAATGTTATTTTTGTCGTCATACTTTTTTTAAATCATACTATTTTTAAATGATAACCATTTTGAAATTTTTGCGAAAAGTTATCATTAAATGATTCAATTCAAACAAATGCTTGATTACCGTGACAAAATATGTGATGAAATGAAACAAAAATAACTATAACTTGTTTTCAACAACCAAATATTGTTTTAGAAAAAATAATATGACCGTCGTGATCATGCCATAACGATGGTTTTTCTTTGCGTGTAGATATGGATATTCTGACCTATTTACAAAAACTTTCCTATGGTAACTGGGGTTTTGTATGTCAATGGTCGTACAGAGCGATTTTTGTTATCACAATTTTAAGGTTATAGAGAATTGAAAGGAGGACTTTCCGATACTCCATATTAGTCTAGTTTTTTTTATTCACACCTCTGCATTTGTATAAATACACATACATGACAAAATGGACAATAAAATTGAAACAGAAAATTTTCTATGTAAGTGTAAAATCGAGTGGAAATTGAAAATAATAACTTAGGAAATGATAAAAAAATTATTTAGCAGCTTAGCTATCGTCTGTACTCTTTACATAAAGAGTAAAGTTAAATAATAAAGTTGGATCAATCAGTTAGTTTAGGTTGAAAAAGAGGACCAAAGATATTATAGTCCTAAGTTGGCAGGTTGTGCTTCCCAAACAAATTAAAATTTCCTTACGTAAACCATAATCCCAAACTCATATTATACTTCCACTAGATCAAGAACCGTCAATGTAACTCCTTAGGTATGTCCAATTTGAATTTCTTGGATATTTCTCGTTTAACATAGTGTCCACGTTAAAGTTGATATGTCTTTTATGCCCAAATAAAGGACATTCACATGCTCTACATGACCCTTTATTTTATATTCCCATAGGAGCTATATGCGTTCTCAGCTCCATATGACCTGTTGCTATGCTAGTTTTTTTATACCCGCCACCAAAAAAATGGTGGGGGTATATTCATTTTGTCATTCCGTTTGTAACACATCGAAATATCCATTTTAGACCCCATAAAGTATATATATTCTGAATCAGGGTTTGATTTGATGACGATCTAGCTATGTCCGTCCGTCTGTCCGTCTGTCCGTCTGTCCGTCTGTCCGTCTGTTGAAAGCACGATAGAGGTCGCACCGAAAAAGCTAGGGGGCTCAAATTTTGCCAGAATCTTTCTTATAGACAAGGTTTGTTTGGTATTGAAAATGGGCTAAATCGGAATATTAGGAAGAGAGTTATAGCTCGAAAAGCAAGAGTAGGTCGAAAAAACCGTGTCCCTCGAACACCGAATAAAATGGAATTGTGTCCAAACGCATTAACGTAGACTCATGAAACTTCGAATATATATTTCCTGAGTAAGAACAATATTTCTCTCTGAAAATTATCTAAATCTATGCATTAGGAGAGGAGTTATCGATCAAAATGTACGAAAATTTTTACCGCACAGTGTATTTTTCGGTATATTTAAAAACAAAAACGTCATAAAAGCAACAAAATTGGATGTACGACTCTGAAATTTTGCACACTTTGTTTCTTGGTGAAACGCTTTTTTGTAACGGAAAATCAATGTGCCACGCCCACTTTTACGCCCACCTCCCATATAACGTTTTACCTAAAATTCATATAATTTCTCTATTAATAAAGATTTTGGAATAATAAAGGGCTATATTGAAACATCTAAGATGTACTCATTCGCACAAACAACTTTGACACGCCTACTACAACGCCCACTTTTCACGTTATCTACCGTTAATGAAATTTAAAAGCTCATAAAACCGCCAAAATAAGAGGTATAATGGTCAAATTTGCTACGTGTATCCCCCTAGGTAATTTCATTACTGTGCCAGAAAATTAAGGTGCCACGCCCACTTTTACGCCCACCTCCCATATAACGTTTTACCTAAAATTCATATAATTTCTCTATTAATAAAGATTTTGGAATAATAAAGGGCTATATTGAAACATCTAAGATGTACTCATTCGCAAAAACAACTTTGACACGCCTACTACAACGCCCACTTTTCACGTTATCTACCGTTAATGAAATTTAAAAGCTCATAAAACCGCCAAAATAAGAGGTATAATGGTCAAATTTGCTACGTATATCCCCCTAGGCAATGTCATTACTGTGCCAAAAAATTAAGGTGCCACACCCACTTTTACGCCCACCTCCCATATAACGATTTATCTAAAATTCATATAATTTCTTTATTAACAAAGAATTTTGAATAATAAAGGGCTATATTGAAACATCTAAGTTGTACTCATTCGCAAAAATAACTTTGACACGCCTACGTTAACGCCTACTTTTCACGTTATCTACCGTTAATGAAATTTAAAAGCTCATAAAACCGCCAAAAATTAGAGGTATAATGGTCAAACTTAGGTGACATGCCCACTTTTACGCCCACTTCCCATATAACGGTTTAGCTGAAATTCATATAATTCCTCTATTAATAAAGATTTTGGAATAACAAAGGACTATATTGAAATACCTTAGTTGTACTCATTAGCAAAACCAGCTTTGACACGCCTACTATAACGCCCACTTTTCACGTTATCTACCGTTAATGAAATTTAAAAGCTCATAAAACCGAAAAAATTAGAGGTATGATGATGAAATTTGCTACATATACCCTTCTAATCAATGTTATTGTTGTGCCAAAAATTTTGGTTACACGCCCACTTTAACGCCTACCTCCCATATAACAGTTTATCTTAAATTCATGTAATTTCTCTATTGACAAAGTTTTTGGGAAAATAAAGGACCATATTGAGAAATCTAAGTTGTATTTATTAGCAGAAACTTTATTGACACGCCTACTTTAATGCCCACTTTCATTGAAAGACTACATTTACAAAAGCATTTTAGTAGCATATCGAAGATATAAAGGGTGGTTAAATTTTAAGGGCCGATGTTGATTTTAAATAAAACACAAATTATTTAAGAAATTATTATCATTTCTTTTAATAATGATAATATTTGTATGGTTCAATTATGTATTTAACAAAATATCGGCCAAATGGGCCCCCATCCTTGGCGCCACTCCTCTATCTGATGGTCCAAATTTTCAATGACAATGTTGATGCTCAATTGTTGGGCATGATGATGAGGCGAGGTTGACTGCTCTTTTGCCACACTATCGCAAAAACCAGCAGTGGTGCCCATTCAACGAACTAAGAAGGCACTTACAGATTTTCTAACATTTTATACAGACCTGTTTTGCAGAAATTTAAATATTTTTTACAATTCTCCCGATTATGGACGAATTTGAACGATTATGTTGATCAAAAGAATTACGAAGTGCACAAAGTGCATTTTGACTTGAACGCCCATTTTTATAAAAAAACCTGAGTAACTTTAACGCGTTGCTCATTTGCGTATCTTTTCACTTTTAAGTTGGTCTGAGATTGAGAAATGTCAAATGAAATGCAAAAAAAACTTGTTGTTTGTGTGGCTCATCTTCAACATGGGCCCTTAAAATTTAACCACCCTCTACAAAGAAAGTGATACATATTTTATTATAAAGAGATTATCCATAATGATTAACAAAATAATAAATATTGTGCTTTAAATGTACACAAAATTGGTGGTGGGTATAAAAAATTCGGCACAGCCGAATATAGTGCTCTTACTTGTTTAGTGTTGGCCTACTCAGTTTCACATTCTTTTTCGATTTTTCAAGATATCCATAGTTTGTTCGTCACCTAACCGACGGCAAGATTTTGCCACTTTGCTACGTATTTTTTTGTCGCCCAATGCTTTGAGTTTTTTGAACATTTTCAAAAATGGTGGCATTCCAAAATGATCCCATTTTAAATATTTGATCAGCAT
Organism: Phyto melanocephala; assembly: GCA_941918925.1. Lineage (NCBI taxonomy): Eukaryota > Metazoa > Arthropoda > Insecta > Diptera > Rhinophoridae > Phyto > Phyto melanocephala. The sequence continues at coordinate 176,346,160 of OW799233.1, read as the reverse complement.
TTTCGTTTCAATAATGTCGTGATGTCCTGGTATCCATATTATCTCTACACGATCACAAGTTACATGCGAGCTTATCTCACTCTTCCATTGTAGGACATTTTAAGATTCAACTTTTTCATTCAGTAGGCTCCTGATAACTGATTGACTATCCATGAAAATACGAATCGGAACTTCGTAATCAAATGGGGTTTTTTGAAAATATGAACTAGAGTATTGGCAAAAATAAATTTAAGTATTAGCATCGAACATAGAATATGATAGAAAATGCTTGAACTGTTATCACTATTGTACTTATTTGTATAAAGACAATATTGCTTTTTATCTGGATGGGCAACAACTTAATACTACAGTGATATTCTCACTGTGATAATAAAAGGAGCAAACGATAGTGTTTTGACAACAAAAACAAGGTTCTTTCTGAATAGACAAGAAATTTTGGTGCTATATATACCATGGGTGCCCCGGTGGACTAGTCAGTAGTCTGCTGATTGGGGGTTGCGGGTTCGATTCCCGCCAGAGACTCTGGACTTGTCTGCTTCTCTTTTCTATTTTTGCTTTTCTCAGGTATCACAAAGCGATCAATATAATGGACCCAATTGATCTGCACAACAGCTGACTATTCTACCTACCTTCACCACAGTTCGCTAGGCGTGGAAAATTTTCAGCATTTTTGTGTAAAATTTACAAATCTAGCCTTAGAAACAGCAGATATGTGTAATTTTACTTTGACAAATTGCGCTCATAAAAGTTAGTCAAAGTTTAGTGATATCATTTCTTTTTTCTATAGATTTCCTTGTTAGAGAAAAATACGATCCTAAATAGAACGCTACAAATCTACTAACTCTATCCTAAAGCGTTTTCCTGTTCTGTGATAAAAAAAAATTATCCCAGAGCAGCACTCAAGTACTTGGATTTCTTTTTTATCATTCGCTCTGGTTTCTCGTCAATACATGAACATCAAAATATGATTAATGTCAATGATTGTTATCATCTAAATGTTATTTTTTCTTAGCAGTTACAGGTGCGTGTTGGGCATAAAATTGCTTATCTTTGGCACTGCTGATATTTAAATTGTAACACTTAACACCAAACAAAGCCAAAAGTAGAAATTAAATACAAAACACTCTCTCTCTAGTCAAGAACAAAGAAAATAAATGTAACAATCCCTCACAACAATCCATCAGAACACGATTATCTTTAACACAAAAAACAAAAACAAAAAAAAAAAAAAGGAAAGAGAAACAATAATAATTTTTGTTTGTGAAAACGCAACATGGTAATGATGATAATGACGATGATCATGTGATAACCATTAATTGTATTAACACTCTATAGTACATTTTGTAGAATGTTCAACAGAAAAGCCCAATTTGTTACACTGTTACAAGGCAGCTGAAGGACAATGTTTGTTCCCTACGTAAAAGTGTCTGTCTGTTTGAAGTATCTGCAGAAAATGGTATTAAAACTGAATCCATCTACATAAGTAACACATTTTGACATTTCGTTACACATCAGTCGAGTACAATGATAATCTTAATTACAGCAAAAGCCGCAAATGGAGAGTGTTTAAAGTAACTACAGCAAAGACTTGTATTATACACGATCATATCAGGATACATATTTCGGATATGGCAGTATGATTAAAGATTTTAATAAAAAAAATTTTATATTAAATTACTATGAATTTCTAACTTTCTGATCTTATGATTGGTTCGGTTCTTAATAAAGAAGCCATCTTAATAACTTTGCTTGTTTCTCATATCTTCGACAAACCATCATAACTTCATCATGAAAAAATTTTCCGCCAAAATAAATCATCTCAATTGAAAATTAATCAACAAACTCTTGCCAACATTTAACACGTTGTGGAAAATGTTAAAAGTCGAATGCAACAAAAACAATAAAAATATACCCCTGAGGGGCGTGACAAATTTGTCTGATAGGAAATACATGACTTTATTACCAACAGAAATGTTTTATTAAGTGTCAACTTTATATTGTTGACAATACAACCTCCTAATCTACCCTGATATTTTCACTTTATTTCCACAAAACTCAACAGCCAGAGTTTGTATGTGTGTGTGTATGTGTATAATTTTGTTGCGTTGCATGTACCATTTGCTGTTAATTAAGCCAGCTGTAATCGACTCTTAAATGTTTTCAATATTTATGACAATTTAATGAAGTACATATAGTTCTTTTGACACTCTCAGTTTCTTTGTCACACTCCCCTGGGCATTGTCATCTCAACAATATGAACTGTCAACCGATGAGTGTTTGGGTGTTTGTTAATAAAGAGACATTTTACAAGAGTAATGAATTTGAGTTTGATTGTTGAAAAATATTTGATATTCAAAAACAAAAAAAAAGGAATAGATATTTTTACTTACATATACATACTTATTTATGTACGTACATACACATACACAATATATAATGATCTTGCAAAATTATATTAAATGTTTTAATGACAAACAGGGTAGACAAAAGTTAGTGGCATCCCTAATTGCAGCTAGATTTTTCAATATTTTGTGTTTTCTTCTAATTTTTCTAAAGAGGGAAGTTAATGAAGATTGACAACAATATCGGGGTTGAATGGAACTAATTAGTTTTGTAATTGAGAATTGATTCGCAAAATGTAAGTGTGTCTGTTCACACACAAAGTCAAATAAATAAATTCATTCGTTATTAAAAACTAATTGTTTTGTTAAATGAATTCGAATTGATATTCTTTCTAAAGAGAATAAATTTTTCGCTAACATAATAATTTGGTTAAACTTATATCATAGCATAACACATTCGCCACTCAATGTCACATATATGTGACACAGAAGTTTTTGCTGAAAGTTATGTTGTATCTATGTGTGACTTTGAATTTTTTTCAAAGCATGAATGAAGTGTAAGTATTTGACTAAAACTTATTTTTGTGTCACATACATGTGACACACTTTTTTTAAAATAAATATTTTTCAAAACAAATTTTTATGTAAAACAACTATCAGCAGCATAAAGTATCTGCCACTAAGTATCACATGCACATGTGTGACATTGAAATTTTCTGCATGGTATGTCACATACATATGTGACATGGAAGTTTTCGTTGTAAATACATATATGTGTATCATTTTAATTTATATACAGTTCCCAATAAAATCTACATACAACAGGAATAACTCAATTTTTTTCTTTAAAAAGAGGTTTTGTAAACTTTAGTTTAACAAATAATTTTATTTTTAAGATAAAAAAGAAAATAAAGCAAAAATTCATTTATATATTGTTTTTAAGATAAAGTTATTATCAAAAAACATAATTCAGTCTCAGACATAGCACAAAAAAGTGTACATACATATTATATCACACGTAAGTTTTTAAACTATTTACGAAAGAAACTTTAAACTAATATTTGGTTGGGCCGCTTAGCATCTAGTAGCTCTTGTATATGTGTCTTGGCATTGAAGAAACCAATTTTTCGGTTATATCTGAACCCATTTTACTCCATTCGGCGATTAAGGCATTCTTTAGGTCTTCCCTGTTGGATATTTTATTTTTTCGTACACGTCTGTCCAATTCATCCCAAAAATTTTCAATGGGATTCATGTCCGGTGATCGGGGAGGAGAATGCAATTGTTTAGGGACATTGTTAAGAAGCCACTATTTTACAATGTGAGATGTGTGTTTTGAATCGTTGTCCTGCTGGAAGGTCCATTTGCCTGAAAGACCCATTTTTATAGCAAAAGTCTTTAAATTAGCTTTCAATAAATTCAGATAAACATGACGATCCATTGTAGTATCGATGAACACCAGATTTCCTACTCCAGCAGCGGACATACAGCCCAAAACCATTACAGATCCTGCCCCATGTGTCACAGTTGTAGTAAATTTTGGATTTCTATCGCCGTATTAGGTTTTCTCCATACTTTTTGTTTACCATCGTATCCAAATATATTAAATTTAGACTCGTCACTAAAGATTACATTTTTCCAAATCCGATCACGTTCGAATGCCTTAATTTGGCCACTATTATGATGATAAAAAATTACTCTTGTTTTTCATAGAGATGTGGCTAGATCTTACCGTTTTCGCGTTGGATCTTGGATTTGAGCTCAGATTTGTTTTTGATTTATTCAAAAAAATCCGAGACTTCTTCAAAGAACACACGTTATCTAAGTGGCCAATTTACATCTCAATTTCTTGAGGTAATTTATTCTAGAAATCGTTGCAGTGATAAATAGATTGTTTCATGCACTGTGGCGCTGTTTTGAAATGTCTGATATCACATGTCCTTCAGGATGTCTAGGTTAGGCTAAGAGAACTCCATTATCACCTTTCTGTAGCAAATAAAGTTCACAGTCAGTGCAATTTCGACCTCATCTTAATAAAAATAAGGCCAAGTCATGCAGCCTTACCAAAATCTACACCATGCAGTTGCTCGTTGTGGGTGCATATGTTTTTTATGAATTGAAAAAGGATTTTCTGATCCCCAAATTTAACAATTCTGTGTATTTATGGAAATCCGTTTCATCGAAAACTTATTTTGAAAAGCTGGCATTGACTTCACTTTGCTCCATTATCCGTTGAATTCCGTTTAAATTCCAGACTAAGCTGAATTTTGTATGCATGAAGTTTAAGGTATTTTTGTCAAAATTCGCTTCGTCTTCTTAGTGCTTCAAAAAAATTTAAGTGCGATGCTAAATTTATGTATGTTCTCAGGCTTTTGAGAACAAACTCTTGCTAACAACAGCAATGTTTCCTAAGGACCGACCGCTACTTTAACCCACAGGAGTCTTACTATTCATAACCCACCCAGCTGCTTAAAATTGTTTTATCTTATTTCGAATTATGTACACATTAGGTACTCTCTCTCTCGATTGAAGATTCTTCGAAGCTTGCGAAAGACTTCAACATAACTTTTCAAATTTTAAAACGCTCTAATTTTGGTTATTAAAATAAATTTCAGAGCTGCCACTTTCACAAAAAAAAAAATTCACTTCTTACTGAGACACTTTTTAAATAATTTACTAGATAATTCGGGATATGGTCCCATAATTTTTCAATGATATTTATTTGGTTGTTGTATTAAGCTTAAATCCAACAACCAAATAAAGAGACACTTTTTAGTTAAAGCTACTGCTATAAGGCATACCTAGCGAAAAAAATTCCACTTGTTTAATGTGAATAATATTGTTCATGACTTCTTACTCATAAGTGCAAATAGTGGCATTAAGAATGTCTTCTTCAAATACAAAATAGGTAGTCTTTAACGATGTGCTTTAAAATATGTATTGCAAATGCATGCAAAAAATCTTGAATAAGTGTAAACAGACATTATTAACTCATGCTTATTGGAATTGAGTAAAATTTATTAATATATTCATATAAACACATGCTCTCCAATGACACAATAAAAATCATGCATGTTTCACCTAAATTGAACCCCTTCATCATGTGTTGAACTCATGCATTTACTATTTCTTTTGCATGTCTTTTTTTGCTGGGTAGTTTCAATGTGACTTTCAAATTCTTTTTAATTGCATTTGCAATTAAAGTAACTAAGTTAAAATATTTAAATTATATTATTATAAATATTTAAAAAAATATATTTATAGAAACTATTAATTATCATGTATTAAAAATGCTCTTGTTCAGACATGTTTGTAACATGGAATACATGACAATATACTTAAATAAAATAGTTTTGCGTTTTCATTTTATTTATTAGAAAATGACCCAGGGTTAGATAAATATACGACAAGTCTTGACATGAAATTTCCATAATTTTTAACAGACAAATTAACAAATATTTACTGATAAAATGTGATTATTTTATATAAACAAATTTAGGTTGCTGCTAAAGTTGTTGAATAATAAAAATAACATACGAGGATGTAACAACGATGAAAATTTTAATTTTTTGCGGCCAATTATCGTGTTAAAAAAATGGCTAAAATTTGTATGATTAAAAATGAAAAAACAAATACACCGTTTGCCAGGTGGGTTTTGGGGATAAAAGAGCTTTTTTTCATGTAAACACTTTAATAATGGGAATTAGAAAACAAGTCCCTAGTACGCTAGTTTTTATTAACGGTTTTGTAACTTTTGCTTAATCCGAAGAAATGTTTTCAAAATAGTCACAAAATGGTTGACATCTAAAGTTTATGATAGATTTTATGGAGAAATTTATATACGAATAATCGGGACCCTATGATATTATTTAAATAAAATTTAAATTTATTTTCTTTACTTGTCTTTACTTGTCTTAATATATATCCCTTAAGAAATGGTGTCAAACACCAGCAGAGTAGTGTGGTTATAGTTAAGTTAAATGTTAAGTCAATATTTATTTATTCTGTTTACAGCAAACTCATGTCAAAAAACGGCAGCAGAGAAATATTAATAAGTAAGTAGTGATACAAGTAATTACAGCCGTTACACGTAATAACATTTGACAATGCAGCAGCTAAGCCATAATTAAAAATTGTTCGAAATTATATTAAATACTAAAACCAGATAAAAGTAAATAATTTTACGATGTATTTTACGAATGCAGGCGTGGAGAGACAATTAACCAATACCGAATTAGTCAAAATAAAACAAGTAAGAATATTATATTCAGCAATGCTGACGCTAATAATACCCTCCACCATCATGTACATGGATATAAGGAGTTTATCGTAGCTTATATTAGACTTCATTTTACCTTATTATTTCCGATTACATCTTTGATATTGACTTTAAACATAGATAACTGTACTCTACTTGTTAAGCTCTTTCGTATGATGCCAATGTTTTTGGAAAGAGACAAAGCCGTAAATATTATATTTGATTCATATATCCGCAATTTTATTTAGGAGACCATTTTTTCACTTTTCATGGTTAATGAAAAATGTCTAGTGGTCATAACCTTTAATATGAGGGATTTAAGAGGGTACATTTTTAAATACTAAATTAGACCCATATAAATACTTATATGTATTTATATTTCTTGTACGCCATTTTGTAGTGGAGGCAACATCTAACGCCCTTTTGTTTAATATCCATATGGACACTATTTGTTTTTCAGAAGCTGAAAATAATAAATATCTGTTTGTAAATTTTACAAAACTATACCAAAGCAGCAGTTTTTTTATGTTTATATCTCAGTTAGTTTTAAACCGATTTATTAGTAATTTTCGAGACTACGGCTTGAATTTTAGTCTCACTGTCGTATCAAAAAATTATTTAAGAGCTAGATATGTATGTTTAAAAAATATATATATATTGCCTACAACTTGCTTAATCGACTTCCCTATCCATTAGTTTCCAGAAAATATAAGTTTTATGGGGTCGGAAATAAATATTGAAAACAAATTTATTGTATATTGTTATTTTCTTATTCGTTCAAAAAGTACACAGGATATGGTTATATATGAAATTGTACATAGTGCAAATAGGTCACCCAGTATTGATGGATCTCTTACCAAAATTTCCCTTGATCTACTGTTGGGATATTGTTATTTACCCTTGACCTCAAATAACTCAAAGTAAAAATATCCAAGATATTAAGTTACACTATCTGCATAAGCTTTATTAGACTATTGAGGATGGTTCAATGACCTCCTCCTATTAAACCCACATGTTATATACACCAAAAAGACCCGATGTAGGCTGAACTAAGCCTGTTACCATATCACGATATCGCACACCATTAGTTGTCACTGCCTGATTTACTTGTTAATGCTCAACAACCTCCCTAAATTCTGAAACTAACCCTTTTGCACTCCTCAAAGTAAAATTAATATCTCCTATTTACAGCCACAAATATATTTTTTAAAATATTAAGGCGCTCTTTCGTATAACGCTTTATTTAAACAAATGCTTAACTATCAACTACTCACAGTTTTTTTTACGAGTTGCCTGCACTTAAATAGTAGTATATGTTTTAAAGAAATATCTATGCAGACCACTTAAATTTCGGTTCCCTTTTCGACCGCCTTTGCTAACCAGTTAGCATCGATTTCTTCAGTGAATCCCGTGCCACCACATGATTTTTCTTTAGACTTAAAACACGATTTGCCATTGCCGACTGGTCTTTGCCGACAGTTCTCATCGCACAGTTCTTCGTTCAAGCCACCATCCTCATTTCACTGATGTACCCCCGTAGCATCCAAACTTAATATATGCTTACCTGTGATCCTTAGTCTACCGCGTTCTAAATGACCCTTATCCCTTTATGTTCAAGGTTCAGGATTCTTCTAAGTTCAATTAGTAAAGACACTGATAGTACTATTCATGCACTAATTTTAGGTGGATATATTCGTCATGAGCGTGTGATATAGCCCCTCGACCTCCCTCACACAACTCATGAGCTCCATCGGCATATGAACCATCATAACCTCCTTAAGTATGAGATTCAGGATTCTTCTATATGCCCTGGACTGGCAATAACACTAAGGCGTGAACACAAAGTCTAGTTAACATGCCCTGTGTGGCCAGTACTGTAATGAAGAAATGCTTAAAAATTATATCCGTCTTAAATTTCCGGACCGCCTTAACCCATTAAAGACGGCTAATAGACCGTAAAAAAAAAATTTTTACCTCGTCCCATTCCTGAGAAAGGACATGGGTATTTAAATACCCAACCGTCTTTAGCGATATCATTTTTTAAACATTTTTTAACAATTTTTTTTTCTTTTTTTTAGTATAAATAAATTTTTTTCAAATTTTTTACTATTTAAAGTTCCGGTACAACCCACTGTGCCATTTAAAATGTGAATAGGTGAAAAGGTTAAGTCAAGTGAATTTTTTTCAGTACTACTGCCGAATTGCAAGAAATACTCGATAGATGGTCCGATGGGAAAAAATATTTTGAAAGAGAATCAGATACAACTGATGTTGTTATATTACCATCCGATGACGTCGATGAAATAAGTGGTACGGAGGAGTTGGATGATAATTTTTTACTAGCCATTAAATTATTAACACGTTTATCGGGTGATTGATTTTTCGCCTTGGGAACTGTTCTCGAAAATCGGACTAATCATGCTCCACTGATAAACGTAAAGAAAATGTGTAAACAGCCCTGTTGGACTTCAGACTTTTGTTTTGATGTGAACAATTCTATAATTGCTGTACGTTGGAACAATAATTCGGTACGTTGTTATTCACCGAAATATCGATATCGATGCGGCTTTGGTAAATGCATGGAAACTGCATTGCCTTTGTCTTAAATATGAAAAAAAACCCCTATTGGAAGTATGCGAGAGGATAATGATGAAGTTAATCGGAAAACGGATGTTTTAAGTGCCAAGCGAATTTGCATCCAGCACAATGCTTCCTAGATTACCATAGAAGTGTTACACCAGATAAATCTGAAATTGCAGTCTAAATAACCTCAAATTTTTTTTAAATAAATTTAAAAAATATAAATTTGCCTCTTATTTACGCCAAAAAGAATTATTCCAGTATAAAGAAAATAGTTAATTTTATAACTTATTATGGACGGTTGGGTATATAAATACCCATTTTTAATTTTAAGCGCGTGACTGCCAAGTGTGTTTAAAAATCGCTTTTATTTTTTTCACATTACAAACGCGGCGCCTAAGGCTATTTAGAATGTGTATGCGTTTTTCATTTTTCCAATTATCCTTTATCTCACAAACCTTTATTTGATAATTTTTTGAAAAACAAAATAACGCAATTTTTCCAATTCTCGACTAAAGGTAAAAACTAAATAATTTTTTTTTTAATTTTTCCCACATTAATCAGTCTCTAGTATTAAATAAAAAAGCAACTTGCAGTCATTATCTCTTGACAGGCCAACGCAGGAATTTTTTTACTACTTTAACTTTTTTGGGTATTTGAATACCCAGTCGACTAAAATGGGTTAAAAAAGATTTTGTCAGAGGCTATATCAGGGCATACTCACAAGGTAATCTCGTCGTAACAGCTAATCGGAAAGCACAATGTCGAAATTTTTTGAATTCACTCTGATTTCAGGTATTTTTTCAGGGATCGTCTCGGTATTGAACAATTAACTTCGGTATACTTTTTAATTTATTTATATTTTTGCTAAAAGGCTGTAACTCTTTATCAAGGGTCTTACAAATCTATTTACTATTTAATCAAATATTATTACATTAAATAGCTCATAATAACTTTCCATCCCTGATATACGAATCAGACATGACAGAAAACATTTACTAAAAAGTTGCTTTGTTAAAGCATTTCGCGGTTGCAGTACTGATATGAATATGTCTTGGGCTCTATATAACTAAAATTGTATTTTACGATTTGGCATGGAATGACCCATACTGTATAATAAGTATTGAAAACATTGTGTTTGCAAAATTGTCAACATAATTTTTAACTTTGAATCAGTTTTGAAATTCTACTTTTTTGTGCTAAGTGCATTGCTTGGTATTTATTTATTTCGGCTTATAAGATTGAATTTATTTTAAAAACAAAATATTTCAGTTTTTTGGTCCATAGTTTTTTTGCAAAAATCAAAATCAAGCAGATCAAAACAAATTTTCCATCCCGGATATACGAATAAAAGCCTTTGTAGCATTTCGCCTTGGCATAGTTTTTTTTTGCGAAAATACAAAATGTATACCGGTTGTGGCCATAAATTACAATCATAAACTGTCCTGAAATTCTATATATGTAATTTCAAAATCACAGTTTGAAAATTATTAGATACAAAATTTCAATCAATTTTTTCTTCTTTTATTTTTTACGCTTCTTGATTTACATAATAAGAGAATATTTTATTAAAAAAATTAAAAAATTATTCCCCAAGTCTGACGAACTAAACTAATTCGATTTAGAAAGTTACAAGGAGTCTTTATTGTTTAGCCTCAGATGAATAAAATATATTCTGTATCACGTTACGACACACGTTATGATAAACTTAAATTTTTCCTCTATCAATATTGGTGGTGGTGCTGGGCTTGAAAAGAAAATGTCCACTCCACCATCTTGTCGAAAAACAAACAAACAAATTATAAATGAAATGAATTACAACTCTACAACTAATTTACAATGTTTAACATGGAAAATCAACTAACGAACAAACAAATGAACGTTAAATATGTAGTTGAAAAAAATAAGACAAAAAGACTCCACGTAATAAATATTCGTACTAAATAATTTAGACACAGAAAAACTATTAATCGATTCCGGTTTAGCTTTTTTCTTCTAGTGCTGTTGATGTGTCAGACAGGAATCAGTATTTAGCCATCGTGCCATTACATAATTTTCATTTATGCTAACGTTCGCACAGTGTTATAGTTGTCAGAAGATTAAAAAAATATACGAAAATCGTTGCACAGACGACAGAGGGGTGTGTGTGTGTCAGTTAGTTGGAAAATTAAAATGAAATTTGCATGTTATGCATGCAAACAATTGCACACTTGCAACTTAACAAAAATATTTCTTTTTTGTAAATGAACAAAAGAAAAAAATTTCCAAATGATATCTTTAAGTATGTGTTTTATCAAGGACGTAGTGGTTGAAGAGATAATTATCTCTGCGATATTTTAAAGGAAATTTAAATTAATGCTAGGACTTTCAAAATATACATATTGACGTAGTCTTTTAAATGGTTTAAATATTCCCCTTAAAACTAATAACCTGCTGAAGATTTTTTTTATGTGAACCAAAAAGTTTTAAATATAGCGTGTTTGTTTTTTATTAATGTTTATTTAAACAAATAGATAATATATTTACAATAATCATATTACGCCTCAGCGCCGAATTGGCTTTATAGAGGCTAAAAGGCAACAATTTATTTACTCATACTATAGGAAAAAAAAATTTAATTCAAATATTGAAATTTGTATAGACAAATATAAATATTTTTTTTTAATCATACATATATATATATATTTAATTTAAGATGCGAGAAGTATTTCTATATTTTCTAACAAATATTGTTTTAATTTAATTTTATACGTTGATAACAACGAAATATTTTTCAAACTTTCTGGTAATCCATTATATTCACTCGGACCACTGAAGCTAATACGTTGCTTAGTAAGCTCAAGGCGGCACCATACAACATTTAAGTCCTGAGAATGTCTGGTAGTTATTTGTGAAATTGACATGTTTTGAGGAAAAGTTAAACCGTGTGAACCAATTCCATTGATACACTTAAAAACATACAACAGTATTTGTTGTTTATAAAGTCCTCTTATTGGAAGTATTGTTTTTGCATAGTCTTGATAAAGATTTACTGTAGAGAATCTTATTGATTGCAAAGTTTTTAGGCTAGTATTTGTTTTACATACATACATACATAGATGGCTTTTTACAACCCTGAAGGGTCTTAAGCCGAGGAAAGAATAGATTTCCAGGCGCTTCGGTCTTCTGCGCTCCTTCTCCAATTTCGAACATTTAGGTCCATTAGGTGTTGTTGGACCTGATCTTTCCATCGGAGCTTCGGTCGTCCTCTTCTGCGGACACCTTCGGGATCATACTCGAAAATTCTTCTTACTGGAGCTTCTTCATCCATCCGCACGACATGTCCAAGCCAGCGCAGTCTTTGTACCTTTATGCGCCTAACAATGTCAATGTCGGCGTACAGCTCATACAGTTCATGATTCATACGATGCCGATAGTCTCCGCTTACACAGACCGGTCCATATATTTTACGAAGGATTTTTCTCTCAAAAACGCCAAGTACAGCTTCATCCGCTTGCGCAAGTACCCATGCCTCTGCACCATACAAAAGCACAGGTAATATGAGTGTCTTGTAAAGTGTTATTTTCGTTACTCGAGAGAGGGCTTTACTTCTAAATTGCCTATGTAGCCCAAAGTAGCATCTATTTGCTAGTATTATTCTTCTTCGTATTTCCAGGCTGATATTATTGCTCTTATTAATGGATGTCCCGAGGTACACAAATTCTTCTACAACACCAAAGTTATAGTTACCGACGTTCACAGTTTCACCTAATCTAGTAGATTTCCTGTTCGTTGAAACCATCACCTTGGTTTTGCTTTCATTAACTGCCAAGCCCATTTTTAAAGACTGCCTCTCAATGCCTGCAAATGCAGCAGTTACATCTCGCAGTGTCCTACCCATGACATCAATATCATCAGCATATGCGAGGAGCATGTGACTCTTGGTGAAAATTATGCCATTTCTATTAACTGCTACATCGCGTATGACCTTTTCTAAGGCGATGTTAAAGAGGTCGCACGATAAACAGTCACCCTGTCTGAATCCACGCATGGTGGCAAATGATTCGGAAAGACTATTTCCGATTTTCACTGATGATCTAGTATCAGTTAGTGTCATCCGGCAAAGTCTTATCAACTTCGCCGGAATCCCGAATTCAGACATGGCCTGATACACTTTGGTTCTTATCGGGCTGTCAAAAGCGGCTTTATAATCAACGAATAGGTGGTATGTGTCGACTTGCCTTTCGTGCGTTTTTTCCAGGATTTGGCGTAATGTGAATATCTGGTCAGAGGTGGACTTTCCAGGTCTAAAACCGCATTGGTAGGGGCCAATTATTTCGTTGACCTTTGGTTTTAATCGTTCACACAATATCGTTGCCAAGATCTTATAGGCGATGGGAAGCAGACTTATGCCTCTATAATTGGCACAGACTGATTTGTCACCCTTCTTATGGACAGGGCATAGCACGCTGAGTTTCCAATCATCGGGCATGCGTTCCTCCAACCAAATTGTGACAATAAGTTGATGCATACACCTAATCAACTCATTGCCTCCGGTTTTAAATAGCTCTGCTGGCAAACCGTCAGCTCCAGCTGCCTTGTTGTTTTTCAGTCTGGATATAGCTATTCCTACCTCAATCTCGCTGGGCGGTGTACATTCGACACCGTCATCATCGATTGGATCATTGGTATCTTCATTGTCGCTCCCCCCAGACACCAACAAATTATAGAAATGTTCTTTCCATAACCTCAGCACGCTTTCTTCATCAGTCACCAGATTACCTAGTTGATCCTTACAGGAGGAAATGCCAGTACAAAAACCCTCAGTATTTGTTTTACTACCATAAATTATGGGTAAATACGTTACATGCGAATAAACTAGAGATTGATAAAGTAGCAGTTTCGTTTTAAACTTCGGTTTGTTTTTAAACTTATAGAGAATACCAATTCCAGAAGAAATCGTCGCTTTTAAGCTGTTTGTTTGATTATGCCAAAGAAGATTGTGGCTAAGATTAATGCCAAGATATTTCACATTTTCTGATTCACATATTACATTACCATCAACATGAACATTCATAAGATCTTCACTTCTATAAATATATGGCTTGAATCTTATAAACTTAATCTTTTCAGCATTTAATAATAATTTATTTACTCTTAAAAATTCCAACAAAATTGCAGCATCATATTCAACCTGTGTCTGTAGAACTTTTTCATGTTGATATTTATAAAATAGGCATATATCGTCTGCATACATAAATAAGTGCCCATTAAGATTTGCATTTTTTAAATCATCTATATAAATTTTGAATAAAAGCGGTCCAAGCACACTTCCTTGTGGAACTCCACATATTACATTTAACATGTTACTTTTTGAATCATTTATTTGAACAAATTGCTTTCTTCTATTTAAATAATCCTTAAATAAATTAATTGCATCTCGAGACAACCCAATATATCGAAACTTTTCACATAAAATCTTATGATCAACTAAGTCAAATGCTTTTGACAAATCAAAAAATAATCCTGCAACTACTTTGTAACCAGCATCAAGTCCTTTGCAAACGTATTCAACCACATTAACAATTGCTTCTTCTGTCCCAGTACCTTTCTTGAATCCATGTTGCCGTTCAAATAAAATGTCATTATCTTCAAAATAACTAGACAGTTGATCAAAAATAATTTTTTCTATAACTTTATCTATTGTTGATAAAACAAATATGTAAATAATAAGATAAATGTTGTTTTTTCAGAACATCTAGAAGCTGAAACTTTAATCATAAAAAGGCATTTTTATGCCATTGAAAAAATCATCCACGATTTCTAGGAACAGTTAAACTTGAATCCTGTGGCGGTTATGTTACTTTTGCAGCATTTTGAAATCGGAGAGCATTGTTGTTAAAGATTACAATTAATAATGTAATAGACTCGGGCCAACTGACATAACAGTCAAAGTTAATGACCAAAGACAGAGCAAAGCGCTTGTAGAATAACGCTAATTTCGACCGAAAACCTCATCTTTATCTGTCAGGTATTAAGTTTAGAACGAATGATTATATTAACAAGTTTAATAGACAAATACAACATACGATATCCACAATGAAATTATTCCAAAAACTAAACTGTTTGGTACAGATTTTATGCAGCAATATTTTAATGAAATTAAATAAAAACCTATTTTTTCCGACACATAATTAACAATCCGAAAGGTAATTTGAGGGTACGTTTATCTATTGCAGAGGCAATATGAATAAGCCCAAAGAATGGGGTTACGACACCACCAGACTTTTGTTAAGGAGCTTTTCCATAAAAAAAGTCCGTGCGAAATCAATTCTATCAAATTCATTAAACGTTTATCTTGCCTTATCTTATACACCAATAGACAAAAATATGACTGCTTTAGTTAAATAGTTTTTTTTTAACAAAATTTAAAATCTTTTATAGAAAAATATTATTTTCCAAAACTGTCACAATATTCGCGTAACTACAGGGCAGACAAAATAAGTAAGAGTACTATTTACTTATATATTCAGCAGTGCCAAATCTGATAATACCACCACCATGCACATACATAGAAATAACGACCACATCGTAGGTTAGTCTAGATTACAGGTTTAATTTTATACGCCATTTCCTTTAATAATTAACTGTAATCTAATAGTTAAGCTCTTTCATTTGATACCTATATTGATGCGATAAAAAAAATTTTCCAGTATTTTGTTTCAACGCTATTTTGGATTTTTCACTTTGTTAATAGTTTACTGTATCATACTGGTCAAGACGTATCATTTGACAACAATATAATAGGCATTAAAGGGGACTCATACATTCGCCACTTAATCTATGGCGCCATATTGGACTTCTAAATTTTCATAGTTAACTGTATTTAACTGGTCAAGCCATTTCATTTGATACCCATGTTGGCTCTCTCGGTTGTATAGAAATTGAAAATTGTAAATTTTAGGAAAAACATCGAATTAGTTGTATTTTAGCGTTTATATCTCAGTTAGTTCCAAACCGATTTGTTAGCGTTTCTCAGAAATAATTTTCGAGAGCACGACTTCTTATCGAATGTCTTAATGGTATCCAAAAATTATTAGGAGCTTGGCAAATTTGAAATAATTAAGAAAATATAATTATATTCTTTACGACCTTATAATGTTTAAATAATTATTTTCTTGTCATCAACAGGCTCTAGGTCCAAAAAACAATTTAATTCTAATATTTAAATAAAAATCTTTTATTTTTTATTAAATATTATTTTTAAAAAATTGTTTTCATATATTTTTATTAATTTTGTTCAATATTTCGAGCCCCTTCGGTGCTCTTCTTCAGGAACAAGATTTTAGTAAAGCTGTCGTCTGTCCACAGATAGAATGTAAAGCTTTTAATTATTTAGTAATTAAGAAAATATATATTTACTAAGTAAGGTTTGCCTATAACTTTAACGATTAGTGAACGATTTGTTAAAAATTTTTCACGAATATCACTAGATGTATACAATATCCATAAATATTCACAAGTGTGTCCATAAATTATGTGGGCCTAAAAATTTTTAATTTTTTTGTAAAAAACAGAGGCAGTCGTGCTTATTTGCTAATATCTCAAAAAGTTATTAAGCGATTGTGTTGATTTGCAATACCAATCTGCCACCAAATATTTATGATATTTTGATACTACACAAGGGGCTTGGCAATGTCGAAATACTTAAAAAAACTGATTTCAACATACACACGCGCAGATAGACAATGCAAAACTGACTCGAATATTCATTAACATTCAAAAAATATATACTTAATGGGTAGGAAATGAATATTGTTGAAATTTCACATGGAATTACAAACCGTTTTACACTCTCTGTGAAGGCTATAGTTAGCATAGCTTGGATATAATTTTATTGTAGAAATTATTTTTTGTTTTTGAATGTGGTTAACCATTCTCGAGTTATGCCTTAATTTTGAAGATAACGGAATATTTCGAAAACTAAAGCCAGGGGCCGAATTACGGCATTTTCCAAGTGGCAACGCCATATGTAAAGAAGTGTAAAAACTAAAGCTCTATAAAAATAATAAAATAAGATAATAATTGGTTTTAAAAAATAGACAGGACTATTAAAAACCATAAAAAAATACTATTTATAATTAGTGGAAAATAAAGTATTTATAAAAACAAACGTTTTTTATAATAATAAACAATAAAAGCACTCACTCATGGCTGAGTGCAGTAAATGCAAGTCATCCATTCGTGGGGAAACGGGTATTCAATGTGAGGGGGTGTGTAAAAAAACATATCACAGTTCTATGAAGTGTTCCGGTATCGATCAGCATTCCCAAAAAACTTTACAAGAAAGTAATTTTTTACGTTTTGTATGTGAGGATTGTATCCAGTACATTCACAATGTCGATATGATCCTAAAAGATATACAGGAAGATGTACATAAAAACAAACAAAACCTGGTAGATTATAAACACGAATTCTCATCATCATTAAAACAAAACGAGAGTGAAATAAAACAATTGTTAGAGGCAATAGAAAAAAGATACGAAGAAAGGTTAAAAAAAATGGATGCTGTTCAAAAATCATGTGAAAAAAATGTTGAAGAAGTTAAAAAATTATATATTAATGTAAATGATTTTGAGAACAACAATAAAGAAATCTGCAAGTCAATAGAAGAAAAGAACAAAAATATGTGTAACGAAATAAAGAAGGTATTGAAGGAAACCAACAAAAAACAAACATATGCAGAGTCGGTTAAAAAAACAGTGCTACCAGATGCTAACAAACAGATGCCCTTAATTGTAAAACCAAAGGAGAAACAAGGGGTAGAAAAAACAAGAGAAGCACTAAATGATAAAGTTGATCCAGTTAATTTAAAAATTACAGGCGTAGAAAATAGAAGAAATGGAACAGTTGTAATCCAAAGTGAGAATATTGAAGAAAGAGAAAAAATAAAAAGTGCAATAGAAAACAAGTTAACAGAAGGATATGAAATTAAGGTGCCCAACCCAATTGAGCTAAGAGTTAAAATTACGGATATGACTTTTGTACATAAAGAGGAGGAAATAATTGAGAAACTAAAAAAGCAGAACCCAAGTATCTCTAATGCAGAACTCAAAATAATAGAAAAATATCAAATCAAAAGAAATAATAAAACAATCTATAATGTAAAAATGGCAGTTGATAACGAAACATATACGAAAATGATAGAAGCAAGGAAAGTAAATATAGGATGGGAAAGATGTAGAGTATTCGATGGAACAGATGTAACGCAGTGCCTTAAATGTAGAGGATATAACCATATCGCAAAAGAATGCAAAAATCAGGAAATATGCTTGAGATGTCATGGACAACATAAAACAAAAGAATGCAAAAATACGGAGCAGATAATGAAATGTATAAATTGCATGAAAATGAACCATAAACTAAATATGGATTTAGATGAATACCATTTTACAAACAGTAGAGAATGCCCCGTTTATCAGAATAAATTAAATTTAAAAATGAGAAGAATTGGCTTATCAGTTTAACAATCAAAGAATATACGTGCTTTATACACAAATGTACAAGGATTAGTAAATAATTATAATCAAGTGGAAGTCATTGCATCGAAAGAAAACCCGGACTTATTTATACTTTCGGAGACCCACATTAAAAAAGACATAGAAGAAAATGAAATTATATTACAAGGGTATGATCATATTATGTCGCTTTCTACTTCTACAAGAACTGGTGGAGTCATTATTTATTTTAAAAAGATATGGAAACTAAATAAAATTATTGAAAAGATAGAAGGTGTTAAATACTGGATTTTAGTATGTAAAGCCACATGTGGAGACAATCAAATAATAATTGCTGCAATATACAGATCGCCTAGTTATGGAGAGTCGGAGTTTTGTGAAAAGTTTGAAGAAGTTTTAGATGAAATAAATGATTATAACTGTGATATTTTAATAATAGGAGATTTTAATATTGATTGGTCTAAAAATTCGACACATAAAAATCAACTTGAATGTATACTAAATGATAATGGTCTTAGACAATTAGCTAGTGAATATACTAGAGTAGCAAAAAATTCTAGAACAATAATTGACTTTGTTATAACAAATAATTGTAATATATCGGTAAACAACAGCACTACAAATAAAATAGCAGATCATGAAATGATAAATATTTTAATTAAAACTGAAAAGAATGATTATACCAACATAGACAGCCAAGAATTGGAAATTTTTAAGTACAACAAAGAGACATTTAACACAGAGTTAAGTAAAAATATGGTATACAATGAAAATGAAAACATTAATGAAAATGTAACCTTATTTGATAATTGCTTTAAGGAAACTATACAAAAATTTACTAATAAGAGAATTATACGGGAAAAGAGCAATATAAATCGATGGTTTATTAATGAATTACGTTTAATGAAAAAGGACAAAATAATTAAATACCAAACAGCAAAATTGGAAAATACAAATCAGGCATGGACCAATTACAAGACAATAAGAAATTTATATAAAGTGAAAATCGAAGACGAAAAAAATAAATACATTAATAATAGAATTAACAATGCGGGTGATCAAAAACAAATGTGGAGAGAGATCAAAAATCTAGTAATTAAGAAAAACCATAATGTGATAAAGACTGTGATATTTAACCAAGTAGAATATAAGGATAATTTAGAAATTGCTAGTCAATTCAATAATTATTTTGTAGATAGTATTAAAGTAATAAGAGACTCCATAGAATATGTGCAATATGAAAACCAAATAGCTGTGATAAACCAACAATTCAAATTCCGTGCAATAAACATTTTAGAACTTAAGAATATAATTATACATATGAAAAATAAAACTGACTGTGATAAAATATCTAATAAAATCATTCTTGATAATTGGAACGTAACAGGAGAATCAATATTAAAAATTATAAATAAATCGTTAGAGACAGGTGAATTCCCTGAAAATTGGAAAGTAACTATGATAACACCAATTGAAAAAGTGACGAAAACAAATAAATGCGAAGAATACCGGCCAATAAACACATTAAAAACCTGTGAAAAAATTTTGGAAAAAGTTGTCAAAGAACAATTAGTAAAATATATTGAAGAAAACTCTATATTGTCAAAGTACCAATCAGGGTTTCGTAAAAAATACTCATGTGAAACGACTGTAAATTATGTAATAAGTAAATGGAAAAATATAGAAAAAACAAAAAAATTGATGGCAATTTTTTTAGATTTTAAACGAGCCTTTGAAACGATCGACAGACAAATTATGGTGAAAAAACTCTATATGTATGGAATACAAGGTACGGAATTAAATTGGTTCGAGTCATATCTGAAAAATAGGAAGCAAATAACTAAAGTTAATAATGTTTTGTCAACAGAAATTGAAAATGATTTCGGTGTACCACAAGGCTCAATTTTGGGAGCTCTTTTATTTATTATATATATTAATGATATGCCAAAGGTACTAGATAGAAGTGAAATGGTCCTATACGCAGATGATACACTAATATACACGGAAGCAGATGATGATGAAAGTTGCAGAGCAAATATGTACCATGACATCAATAAAATTAATACCTGGTTAAAAATGAATAAACTAAAACTAAACGAAAGTAAGACAAAAATTATTGAAATAAATATGAACACTGAAGCAATATTTGAAATTAACTATAAAATAATAGAAAAGGTTGAACACATAAAATATCTCGGATTTATAATAGATAAAGACTTAAAATTTAAAGAACACATAGACTATACGTGTAAAAAAATCGGGAAAAAAATCGGATTTTTTAAAAGAATAAGAAATAAAATATCAAAGACAACTGCAATAAATATTTATAATACAATAATTAAACCACATTTTGAATACGGATCGACAATAATATATACTTGCTGTAATGATAGTCAGGTAGAAAGAATGCAAAAACTACAAAACAAAGCAATGAGGGTTATACTAAAATGCAATCGATATAAACACCACAACGAAATGCTTAGAGAACTAAAATGGTTAAATATAAATCAAAGACTGAAATTCAATACTTTACTTTTTATTAAAAAAATGAAACAAGGTGATGCCCCAGAATATCTATGCGATCAAATTAAATATGTTGGAGAAGTACAACCGTATGCACTAAGAAATACTGAAGATTTTCGAATCCAAAGAGTCATGACAACACATATGCAAAGATCCCTTTTTTATAAAGGCTTTAAACTGTTTAATGATTTACCAAACAATATGAAACTTGAAAGAAATTACAATGTATTTAGAAAAAAATGTTCAAATGTAGTAAGATACAATTTATTTATATAGAACTTATAACTAATGTAATATGAATTTATGTAATATTTTTGAATATTTAAAGTATTTTTAATACTAATAAAAAAAAAAAAAAAAAAAAAAAAAAAAAAAATATCGATCGAAATTTTATTCGAAAGATCGAGATCGCTGTGCTTTAGGTATTCAGAATCTAATAAGAATTTTCAAATTTCGATTACGTTCGAATGCTGTAATTTGCCCCCAGTTTGAAAAACAGAAGACATATACGTTCAATCCCAAATAACCTAGGAAAAAATTTTGGATAACAAAACGCGTGTAACCTTAGGACATATTACGGAACTAGAACACGATGGACATTTTTCGCAAACGTTCAAATTTTTGTACAGATATTCTAACAAGTCTTCTAATTCAAATTCAGTAATTTGTTCCTTTGTTTTCAACCAATCAATCAATCGCAATACAGTGCAAGCTCGGTATTCGCGACTACCCATTATCGCGACGGTCCGGTTATCGCGACGGCTTAATTTTTAACATTGTAGGTTCAACAATCGCGACAGTTTACAAAAAACGAGGTTCTATTATCGCGACTTTCATTTGTTTTATTAAATGTCGTTACCATGTCTGTTAAAAAAAGGGAAATCCCCGTTGTTTGGTATGGTAACCTTTTACAATAATTTATATTTTGTCAGTTTATTCTGGTCGTTCGTTTTGTTAGCATACAAACATATCTATTAAAATGGGAAAAGTTCAACATATTTTAAAGCCAACGATATGATATACGCGATTCAGCTGTTATTTTAAAAAATAATTTGCCAAAGAAGCAACTAAAAATCTCAAATTTTCTTAAAAATATTTAAAATGTAAATACTTATGAACGTATGTCAATAAAAATAATTCTAATTTCAAAAATTGCACAAAATTATTCAATAAAATTTTGGGTTCTGTTATCGCGAAAATTCGATTTTCACGACAGATCTGGATTTTAATTAGTCGCGAATACCGAGCTTGTACGTTTATATAAACAAGTAGAATTAAACAAATTTATTCGTTAACTCAACAGATACAGTCTACTTTAAGCATTAAAAAATTAAAAAAATAAATAATATTTTATTCGACAACTTTTAGTAATTTACTACCTACTGTATAATATTAAGTATTTAAACACCCATTTGAACAACTTAAAACCGCCACTGCTTTATGTTTACTAAATGAGGTGTATACATATATACATACATACATACATACATACATACATACATACATACATACATACATACATACATACATACATACATACATACCTATATATGTATGTATGTATATGCAAAAGGGATAAAAACACACCGACTTTGGTTTTGCTTTCAAACACAAACAGGACCTGATATGTAGTATGTACAACAGCAAGCAAGAGGGAGTGTTGTTGTGTGCTAAAAGAAAAAACTAACAGCAACTAATTCATATTGCTTTCAAATTGTATTAACATGAAAAACGACTTGTGAACGCTTGACTTCAAACAGATTATTTAAACAAATGTGATTTACTGCAATCAATTTTAAAACTTTGCAAACATGCACTCATACAACACAAAATCACCACTATTATCAGTAGAAACAACAACAGCAACAACAACAATAATACAAAGTCCCCAAAAAGAGCAAAGAAAAATAGTCTTGATATATACACAAAGTAAACAGAGCTTATAGATTTGTTGGGGTTTGCAAAGAGAGTAAGAGAGACATGTTGGTGGGGTAATTATTGTACATATGCATGTGTGTGTGTTTCTGTATATGAAAATGAGTGAAGGCATTTGTATAACGACACCTTTTGATATTAAACACTTTTGCAAATTGCTGTAGTCAGCAAATACATCAAGGCACAAATAGCCGACAAAGCAGGCAGCAGTAACAACAACAGCAAAAACAAAACTAGACATCGTTACTAGTGACAATTGAACCAGCGCCAACTTATACTCACTAATCCTCAACAACTCACACAGCTACACGACAGAGATAGCGTTAGACCAAAATGAAACAGCTGTATGTTATAGTGTTTAAAAGAATTTTGGGGGGAGTAAAACGTTAAAGACAAAAGTCAAAGAAGCATATAAGCGACGGCGGCACAATTACGACAATTAACGTAAGCAACCAAGTGGAACAGAATAGAATTTAATATATTACACATGTAAAGACAGGCCAACAACAACAACATAATAATGATGATTACGATGAGGACTTCAAAATACTGCAGCAACAAAAAACGATGCCAAATAATGGAAAACAACAGAAGAAAAAGAAACGTCAAATTGCTAAAATTGATGACGTTTTTGATGACAGCTTTAACCAACAACATAAAAAACACACAAACTTGCACACTCACATACACACACATACAAAAGAACAACGGAAACACTATACTAAATGATAAACGGAAAAGGGAAAGAGAAGACATAGAATAAAAGGTAAACAAAACAAGTATATTCCCTTGTGATTGGTTGAAGTATACAGTTTGCTCTCTCTAAACAACAAAAGTATCCGTTATATTGCCCTCTCTGTTTGATACTAAGGCGTTGCCACATTAATTCTAATTAGATGTTTTCTTATTTACCAGGAATGATATGCAGTGACGTCACTACATTTCAAAGAGGGTAAATGTTTAACAACAAATTTTAACAAGCACCAGTATACAATTTTCATTTATGGAGAGATAGAGAGAGTGTAAAAAAGTTCTTTACAATAAAATATTTTTATGTTTTCAAGAGAAAACTGGTTTTGTGTTGTTGGCCTGCCAAGTAAATAAATGAAAAAAACACAAATTGATAGTGAACAGCGTTACCAGTTCTTTGGCTTTTTTCGTTTACATTTACAGTTGCTCGCTCTCTCTCGCTTGATTCACGGCCGCCACGAGCCATTTTTGCGTGTTTTTGTTTGTGCGTTGAGTAGCTAAAAAAGTGGATACATTTTGCCGACGCAATTTAAATAAAAAATTAAAGTTTAAACGTGTAAAAACACCACTTCTTCAAGTGACAAATTAATAATTGAAAATTAAATGAAATATAAAGTTAATTGATACAAAATATATGAATCGTTTGAAAGCGAAAAAAGAAATGTGTTTTTAAATGGTTGCTAAAAATTAAAAGTGGTTTTATGTTTTGTTAAAGAAATTTAAAGAAAAAACCGCTCCATGACCATGTTACGTTCCAGTAGTCCGGCCATGTCTGAAATATCGGTGGGTTCGCCCAGTCCACCACCTACACATGCAACATTAGCGTGTACAAATGGTTTTAATGTTCTCAATATTAAAAGACTTCGACCCAGCGTGGATTTAATACCTGCACCATCCCTACAATTACCGCCATCCCTGGCGTTGTCACAGCGTAGAAAATCTAGTGCGGAACGCGTTAAAAGTTTTTCTATAGCTGATATTTTGGGCAAAAGAGAACAGGAAGAAAAAGCTCCTATGGAAACAAAAAGTAATTCAAGCAGAAGGTCTGCTACACCACCATTACCGCCGAAACCTATAGCATTTGCTAACATTCCTGTTGCACATAATATGCCCCCACATAATTTAGTAGAGCGTTTACAGCCAGTTGCCCTAAATGCTCAAGCACCTTTATTGATGTTAGATTTACCCGGTCTCCATAAAGTATTACCCACAACCTGGGACACTACCAGCACATCCAATGCTACTCCACCCTCCTTGCCCATACACCATTTCTTTCCGCCCGCTCTACTGCACTATGAACAACGCTTGGCCTGGGACTATCAGCGCCAACTGCAAGAACATTTCCAAGCACAAGCCCAAATATTAAGGCAAATGAGCTTGGATCCTAATATTATACCCTCGGAGGATGGTTCAGAACGTTCACGTTCTAGTTCTGCGGGTAGTCAGTGCTATTCACCCGATGTTAATGTAGCCGGTGATGATGATGATGAGGAGAATGAGGGTGACCAAGAATCGTTGAGAAACAGAAATGAGAATCGTTTAACAACTCACAAAGATAGGAGTGATAGTGGCGTAAAAAGTTCAGATGATAAGGCAACAAAAAAGAGTGCCAGTGATACACCTTTGGATGCACTATTTCAGCTATCTACCAAAAATTTCGATGAAGATCAAGGTAAGTGGGACGTTTTGGTTTTGTGTGGTTAATTAAAAATCTTAATGTTCGTTGATAAGGCATATTTGAAGAGGTTAGGGAAAATTATTTCATCAACAAAATTACATTTTTTATAAGCAGTTTTTTTATAAAAAAAAGTTAAACAATTAAAAAGAAACTTTTTCATTAAGAAGCAATTTCAGAAATAATATTTTATAAGCATGTTAAATGAATAATTTTATAGAACATTTTTTTTTGGTGAAAACTTATGGTAAATTGTATTTTTTTTTTTTTTTTCAAATAAATTATTGCTCTCATTATGTAATGAAAGTCATTAAAAATTCGACTCAGCCTAACAAACCATTCCTGTTTTATCTTCTTTAATTTTTACTGTAAAAGCTTGTTGATAAAGTAAACTTTTGTTTTAATATTATTTTTAGTGAATTATTATGATTAAATAAGTAAAGATTTTTTTAAGTCTTTTTACAAAAATATAACTTCTATAGCCTCAAGCAATTATCCACAATTAATTGGTTAGTGTTGTTGTTTTTGTTTTGTGTTATACTAGAGTTTCATTAATAAATTAAATTCAACAATATAAACAATATATTGTTTTATGTTTCATACTGTGTTAATTAAATAATATTATTTTTACTTGACAGAGATGGGAAGTTGTGAATTTTGAAAATAGTTATTTTGTGTAATTGATGTATTTTGCTAAGCTTTTTCTTAAAAAAAAATCGTTTTTGCTGAACGTAGGTGTCATCTTTTATAATTTCTTTTATCTCCGGCATTTAAATTCGGGTCGTAAATAAGGATTTGTTCCACTATAAGAGTTAGTTCATGTTTTTTTTTGTCATTTAATTTTTTTTTTATTGGTATGTCGAACTTCGGCCGATTAAGGGTTGAGAACTACTCCCCGAGAGCAGCTGGGTCACCAGCCTCAGGCCGAAAATGGGTTGTTTACATAAACCATTGTTTTACTCTAAATACACCTTAAATACACCGTTAAGTATTTAATCATTTTATTACCAGAAAATTTAAGCTCGCAAAAAATTATTACTTTTTTGCCAAGGAAGTATTACGATAGCTTTGTTAAAGTATTAGTTTTTTTTTACATTTTATTTTGCTAATGAACTTAGTAGTCACCTTTTTAAATTGTTCTTGAGATCAGGGGCGCTCATCAATCTAGTACTTTCTTACATGGTTATGATTTCTCATACAAAACAAAATCCACTGTGTCGCTTAATTTTGTTAAAATCTACTCAAAATTTAGTACTTCTCAGCAAACATTGTCATTACAAAATAAATATGTATGGCTAAAGCAATTATTTTAACACGACGACGTCATTGGAGGCCAGTAATTAACACAAACTTGCTTATAATAGCCTTAAGAACACATTGATTGTATGAACTTACAGAAATCGTTCAGTCTTTGGAGGGCTAATATTCGATTTTGTTTATTCTGCGATACGTTCTATTACAATGGAAAGTGCAGTAACAATTTATAAGACTTAATTAATCTCAGAAATTGCTATACCGGATAACAAGTCGTTACCCTTTTTATGAAATTTTTTATGACTTCTTCAGAGAGATGTTGCTGTATCCGGAATTGTTTTTGGTTTAATTGCATAAACGCGAGATTTCACAAAACCCTAAAGAAAATAATCGCTCCGCTTTAAATCGCATTATCTTGGTGCCCATGGCAGTTGACATCAGAATTTCTTGAACTAATTTGTACTGGAAATCGTTCGTACAATAAATGGGTTGTATCATGCGCAGTGCGGCAGAAGGAGTTGTCTTTCTGAAAACACACGTTCCTCTGACCCACCCCGTTTAGTTGAGGCACAAGAACTCCGTTATCATATTCCTGTATCGAATGCCGTTCTGAGTGACTGCAATCTTGGCCTTATCTTAAAAAAAGTAAGGCTCTATCGCTCTGCCTGACTAAAATCCACCCAAGAGTGTTGCTCGTTGTGGGCGCATTTGCTTATTATAAATTTTATAAAGACTTTCTGAGCTCCAAATTCGACAATTTTGTGTATTTACGATGCCATTCAAATGAAAATGCGTTTCATCAAAGACGATAACTTTTCCGACAAATTGGCATTGACTTCACTTAAACTCATTACCAATCGAATAAATTGCCATCGCTTTCCATGGTCTGTTGCTTTGAGCTCTTGATTAAGCTGAATTTTGTACGCTAAAAGGAGGTCTTTTGTCAGAATTTGCTGAGTAGTGCTTTATAGCATTTGAATTTGTTGAAAACGATGCCGAAATGTTTTCGGATTTAAGGCGGCACTCGTTAACAACAGCAATGTTTTCAATAGAACCGACTGGTACGTTGACGCACAGTAGTCTGACTGTCACCAACTGATCCAGCTTCTTACACCTTATTTGACCACTCTTCGAATGTTTGATTGAAATTGGGTGCACCTTTTCGACTGTAAATTGTTCAAAATTTGCGAGCGGTCTCAGCATATTTTTTCAAATTTTTGTAATAACTTTTCTCAATTAAAACGCGATCTTCTTTAATAGAGTCCTGTAATTATTTAATTAAAAAAAAACAATATATAAAAGCTATCAAATTTCAGAGTTAAATTTAAAAATCGCATTTTTATTGAGTCGCTTTTTGCTTTAAATATGTTAAACAAAGTGAGTATCATAAAAAGTAATTTGAATGACTCTCAATTTTTACAGTAACAATATTTTATAGTGGGTAGATATAAATAATTGAGAAGTACTTAAGTACTTACATATATATCACATACTACATCTAAGTAGTCATTACTAAAGCATTTCTTTATAAGACAGACGTACATATATGTAGATGTATAGATGTAATAGACTTTGAAAAATATGTTATTCAGTAATAGCTGGTCATTACTTAGATATTTCTGGGTAAGTAATGCAACTGTCGTGTACCAAGAAAAATTTGTTAGCAATAAGGAGAGAATTTTATTATTTAAATTCTTTTTGTGTATGAAATTTGACATTCAGAATATACAACCGTAACACTTAAAACACTTGAGTGAAAAGGAAATCAAGAAAAATGTAAACAAAATAGTGTAAACAGTTCAAAATCTGCTAGATTTGGCTTAGGTGCAAATCCAGCAAAATACTACTCATCTCGAGACAAAAACTTTGATACATAATCTCAATAATACAATTAAATTGTAAAACTATTACCGGGAGTATTGCATTAACCATTACCAAAGACTTACCATGAAGTAAAGTTTAGTGCACAAGAAGATCGCGTAAAACTGCCTTTGTTTAGAACTATAAAGGTTTTATTTTTAATATAAAAATGTGAATACTGTCCATCCCTGAATCATGCTGCGACACAACTTCTATTCTGTGTTAAAATAGCGTATGAATGGGGGATCAAACTTTAAAGCTTTTACGCTTAGTGCACAGTAGTTAAGACCTTTTATTTATTCATTTATACAATAAGTATAAAATATTGTACGTTTTGTTTGATAATAATTTAAATTCTTATACACACTTTATTTTACTTTACTGTTGGTCTGTTCACTGATCGGCAAATTTTCTTTGATCAATTCTTAATTAACCACGAAACAAGTTGCAAATTAAACTTATTACAGTCATTGGTTTACATTATACTCCGAGTTTTTATACTTAATGTCGATGAATGGATGGTTAAATGTTGTTGTTGTTATTAGTACAATTGTTTGTTGTTCGTTTTATTGGCAATAGTATCATTGTTGCTTAGTTTGTTTAGCTGTAATATTTATTGGCCATGTTATAGAAAAAATTAAAATACCACACATTAACCATAATGGTTTTAATCATGCTGCATGTTAAAGTTTAAAGACAGGCAACAAATCTACAAACTATTTAACGTTGAAAGAAGCAATCAAGCAATCTTCCCAACTCATTATAAAAGTTTTTCTCATACTTATGTTTCAGACGAAAGTCAATGGAAAGTGGTTACGAAAATTCTATTAAGGAACGTAATAAAAAGGAAATCACTAATAAGCATGAAACATGATTTCATTTAAATAAGTTTTATTTCATTGAAAATAGTAATTTTTAAAAGATTATTGAACTTGAAAAACTGGACAGTCTCAATAAACTACAGACCAAATGTTATAAAACTGCGTACTGAGATTTAAGCATTTAACACCTTTGTCCTGTTTTAACGAAAAATTAAAAACTGTTTAAGTATATAAAATGTAAAATATTTATTTAATATCACCATGACACCTCTTACACGTACAAATTAAAGTTTGCAATTTCTTGACCTTAATGGTGGGTGATGAAGCGAGAATATGGGGGGAGTACGGAGAGTGTTGTACTCGCAAATTCATTTTGTTCTTTCCATTCGCACATCTATATTCAGACAAACACACATGATAATATAAGCTCGTTATGTAAAATTTGTCAAAATTAAATTTTAGGGTCTGAGTTCCTAAGAAAGTTTTAAGGCGAATTCCAGAAATTTTGTTAAACTAAAATTTGAATGTGTAACAACAGTGTATTTAATATTAAATACTAAAAAAACAATAATAGTGATCTTTCAAGCAAAATTGAAAATATTTTTCGAAAATTGTTTTCCTACAATATCCTTAAAAATTGCGATTAAAATATTTTAGAAAAATTGATTTATACATATGAAAGGATTAAATTTTTTGAATCTAAATAAAATATAATTTTCATCATTCTACTGATAATTACCTTTCATACGCTTGTATACAACAAAATGTTATATATTCGTACAGGGTGGGCCAAAGGTCACAAACAGATTTATTTTTTTAGTTTATTTCCCAGCAAAATAACACATTACAAAATAATGAGTTGAAGGTACTAGAAAACAGTCTTCACTGCTTACAATTTGGCATCTTAAACCATTATTTTAACACGGCGATGTCAATGGAGGGAAGTACTTACCACCCTTGCTTACAAATAGGATCTCCTATAAGTACTTTTTACAATCGCTTAAAAAAAAAGGGACTTAAACGAGTACTTACTTTCAAAGCAATAAATAAGTACTTGATTTTTATAATCTAAATCACCCATTTTTATTATCGACTTAGAGAAGTCGTTCGGTTCTTTTAAGAACTAAAATTCAATTTGATTATTCTGCGATACGTTAACTTGAAGTTTAACAAGTAACAGTGCTATATTCGGCCGTGCCGAATCTTAAATACCCTTCACAAAGTGTAGTCATGCAATAAGAATTGTTTGTATCACCAAAATTACAAAAAAATATAATTAAAATAAAAAAAATAATAAAAAAAAATTACAAAAAAAAATCAAAAAAAAAATTTTAAAATATTTTTGAAAAATTTTTTTAAAAAATTAAAAAAAAATATAAAAAAAAAATAATAAAATATAAATAATATATTAAATAAAATAAAATTTTTTTGGCTCAGCTGGAATTCGATGCCACGTTTACTCTAACCAGTATATATGTATGTTGTTGTTGTAATTGTGAAAGAAACGAGGTGGTCGTGGTTTTTTGCTCATATCTCAGAAAGTTATGGGGCGATTGTGCTGAATTTCAATAGCGATTCATTCCTGGATATTTCCAAGAGATTGATACCATACACAGATCTGAGGAACATATAGTTGCTTCTAAAAGTTGATTTCAACCAACACACGGACAGACGGTCAGGGCTTAATCGACTCCTCTATTCATAAGCTTTCAGAAAATATATACTTTATGGGGTCGGAAATGAAAATTGTAGAAATTACAAACGGAATGACAAAGCTATATATACCCTGGTTCAACACAGGTGAAGGTTATAAAAACCAGTGAAAATTTATAAGTCATCACTTTTTGATTAAATGCTATGCCACTGTTGTCAAAAAAATTATTACTTATGCCCTAAGCGTGTTAAACTTAATGAGAATTATAAAAAGTTTTGTATTTGAATAGCTTAAACCAAATTACGCAATAATAAATTGTATTGTGTGTGCATCTAAGCAAATGTCTGAAAATAAGTACTTACGTATCACATTATAAATCAAGTCATTACTAAATTACTTCTTAGTAAGACAGACGGTATGTAATAGTCATTGAAATGTAGTTAGTTTTTACTGTGTAATTACACGAAATAAAAAATTTAAAAATAATGACACTTAGATGGCACTTTTAGCATCAAAATTATGGCCATGTTACAGAACATTTCTTAAAATTTTTAAAAATTTGTGCTTGTTGCGCTTGAATTTCCACAATAATGTTGTCCTTAAGTTCAAGGATTGCTTAGGGCTGGTTAACAAATACTCGGTAATTTAAAAAACGCCCAAAAATTATCGGATTTCGACAAAATTAAAATATATTTGTTCTCCAAAAACTTGACTTAAAAGTGCCATTGCATTTCGGCCATTGAGGTCAGTGGCACCATACTGCTGAAACCATATCTCAGGTCTATTTTCCAGGACAAAACGTAATAAATGTTCCATCTTTAATCGATGAGACTCTCCAAAGTGGCAACACTTCTTTCATTTTCAAAGAAGAAGGGAAAAATAGTATTTTTAAATGTAATTCCCCACCATACTGTACACCTAATGGGGATTCAATTGGCGTTCATGAATGGGTTAATAGAATCTCAGAAGCTGCAGTTCTGATTATTAACAAAGTCATTTAAATGAAATTAAACTGCATTACTTATAATCAAATTTTCAATAAATTTGATTTCATTTTTGGCCAACTGTGGAAATTAAACTGCAAAATTTAGACGTTGCCGAAGATTTGCGGGTTATAATAAAGGGTGGTTAAATTTTAAGGGCCGATGTTGAATGTGAACCACACCAAAACGTCAAGTTTATTCTGCATTTCATTTGATATTTCTCAATTTTAGACTAATTCAATTTGAACCATGGAAAGATACACCCTTAAAATTTAACCACCCTTTACTCTTTACTTTCACCAATTGCACCTTATATGCAAGTATCAGTAAATGTGTTTTTAAAATGTGCCATAGTGGCTCAGCAAAACTCCTAATGGTAGATGTTTCTAGTATTTCATTAACACCTTGCTCTACAGGTTCAATATTTTCCGCAGTGTGAATTAAAAATAGTCTACCACTGACGTTAAAATGAATAAAAACTGATTTGAATAATAAACTTCTCTTATTCTGATTTTTTCTTCACTTGTGAATATTTTAATTATTTATTCTCCTGATGTTATTTTGAAATTATTAAAAAAAAAATAAATTTAAAAACAATAAATAAACCAAAAAATTATTAGATTTTTTAACCCCAATAAAAATAATAAAAAAAGAGTCATACGTAGCAAGTCAACTTTGCTTTTGCCTGTTCGAATATTTTTTTGTTTAATAAAAAATATTTTAGTTTGTGCTTTGTACTGAAATACAATTAAAGGAATTTAAAAATTTAAGTGCCTGTAAAGCTAAAACGATTTTTTTTTTTTTTTTTATTTCTTGAGTATTTTTTGGTTTTAGTTACCACGTATCTGTGGAATTATCTTAAAGAAAACTAGAATCTTCAACGTATTTCTAATCATTTCTTTATGGACTTTAGAAAAAAATTAATATTGCGGTCAAAACAAAATATAAACTACAAATGACCATAATCAGGTAAATAAAATCCAGTAGCACTTTCAGCATTACATCACATCTAACAACAAACATTGTTATTAAGTATTGATTACCGATTACTCACCGGCTACTGAACTGATTAAGCAGTATTAACATGCACATAGACGGGCAAACATACAAACAGCTGGACGGACATACATACAAAATAACAAACTGCAATGAAATTATGATGGATGGAAAGACGGTAGCAAATAGCCCATTACACACGCACACAAACACACATTCACCTATTATGATTGTTATGATGATGTACAACTACTTATAGACGTTGTGGCAACCTTGAAGGATTTCAGTTTCTTTCTTTTTTTTTTTGCATTTTATTACTTTAATACCGAATTACACGTACGTGCTTTCTACGAATTCAATTTATTCTTTAGCGTCATCGTCATCATCGACAGACACACTGCAAAAACGCTTTGAAGCTTTAGATGGTACAAACGAAAGAAGGAAATCTTTTCAAATCTTCCGTCAGCCACAACAAGTTAAATGGAAGCATCGCCGTAGATGTGAAAATTATATACACTCGCAGAGGAAATCAGAAACCAGTAGCCATCAAAAATAACTAAGTAGGTAAATCATAAGTTAAACAACAAAAGAAACCCAGAAAGAGTGTGTGATTTTGGCCAACAAACAATGAGTTCAAAAAGGTCTAAAACAAATGTAAAAAGCTTAACAAGATATTGTGCTTATTATACTTCAGAGCGACACTGTTGAAGAAGACTAGTTAGTGACCGAAACAATAAGAAGTCAAAGAAGAAGTAGCAAATTTAAACTCAAGTAGTGAATGATAGACTTAATCATCACGCAGTCACAGTCACACACAGTTTGCAATCACAGTTTCAATCGTCGTCATCATCAACGACATCATTATTAGCCAACATAATCGTCATATGCTGCAAGTACGAAAGCAGTTGTTGCTTCAGTTAAAGCTCTCGCACGTATTTTGTTTATTTTATTTTTTTTTTGTTTTGTTTTTGTAAAACTGTTATCCTCATTTAAATATTCAGTAATCAGTTTAAAAACGAGGGCTGTATTGGCGAACTTAAACAGAGAATTTATTGAAATTTTGTCACAACAGAAAATCAATCTTAAATATAAATTGAGAACTTATTTTAAGTTAAACGGAGGCCCTTGAAATTTGTCAGTTGTTTAATGGTCTACGCATCTGAAGGTTGGCAGTTCAATACCCATTAGAAACTAAATAAAATTAATAACAATAAAAATTAAAAAGAAAAACTTTTAAATAAATGTCTGTGAACAATTTCTCTAACCTTTACATTTCTTTGGAAAAAGAAATTGCCTCAAATCTTGTGACAGATTTGTCCCCTATAACAACGAATATGTTTCTCTGTCATAATAAAAATATATTATCATTATTATATTGTAAAAGGCATGGTGGCACTTGAGTAAATTTGTATTTTTTGTTATCTGCAGAATGTAAAGGGGAACGTAATAAATAACAAGCTGGGAGTTTTATGGGGCTTAATATAAACAGTCCGGATTTAAATTATGAGAAGTAGAGAGAGAGAGAGAGATAAGTGATTTTGTTCGCACAGCTTTTAGTTCAAATGATTTAATTTTAGTTCTTTTTGAAACAATGTGAAATTAAGTCACTACTAATTTTAAGTTTTTCTATGCAAACGCAAAATAACAAAATCAAAAATATATTAAAAACAGGAGGAGCTTATTTCAGAATAAGGCCTTGATTATCCAGAAAACATTTTTAAAGTGTGAAAATCGAAATAATACACTGTGTTATTTGGTTCATATGACAGATCAATTTATTTACGGCAGTATGTATAAGTTACCGCAGTTCCTACAAGCAGCATAGGAACATTACAAATTTACTGCATTCTAATTTGTTCGATGCAACTATTTTTATCTCGTTCCAGCTCTTATTTTGGTTGGCCGCTTTCATTTTAGTTTGGCGGCGCCAAGTGTGCTATGGACTTCCTTTTCTACAGCTGCCTTGCGGATTCCATTCGATAGCTTGTGTTGCGACATCGTCAATGGGTTTTCGTAGGGTATGCCCTAGGCAGCACCATTTTCTTTTCCGGATTCCGACATATACGGTGACTTCAGAGCTTCGAATTCATAGTATTCCTTTGGATATCCTAACTGCCCAGAATAATTTAAAAATTCTGCTTTGACAGCGATTTATGAAAACCTGTAGGGAATTAACATCTTTCTGAGCTGCATTCCATGATTCACATCCATAGAGAAGAGATACATAAGATAAATATGTATGTTTAGCTTGGTTCCTTTCGAAATATATTTCTGGCAGTAGTGTTTTAAAACAATTTCAGGCACAAGATTAAATCTTCACTCCTCCATATGACACACTTTTTTTCTCATTAATCCATATTTATACATCTGTGGCAAAAAGTCTCTTTTTATAATTTAGTCTGCGCTGTATAAATTAAAATTTCCTTTAAAATTGTCCGAAATAGATAAAAATTCCTGGATTTCTTAATATAAGCTTATGTCGACTTAGGTAGGTAGGTTTTTGTCAAAACGGAGTCATACAGACTCTACTTGACTGTTGGCGTGCAGCAAACTACTAGGTAGCTAGGTAAGGCTGGTGCAAAGTTACCTCACACCCTCACCCGGACCCCATTGCGGTCCATTGTGACGCCTTAATATAGAAATAAAGAGAAGAATAGAATAAGAATAGAAAAGAAAGAGAAGCAGACCAGTCCAGAGTCTCTGGCGGGAATCGGACCCGCAACCCCAAAACTAGCAGACCAGCACACTACTGACTAGTCCACCGGGGCACCCTTATGTCGACTTAACCTCTTATTTCTTTTTGTCACAAATATGCACTTTATAAAATTGTGAAGTTTTTCTAAAAATAAGTCTTATTTCAGGTGATTTTCTGTCAATTTTCTATTTCATCCTCGTGCTCTTGGTTATGATTAAGTTGAACAAAAAACTAAACCGTTCATCTGCTACATTCATTCCCATTCATTCAACCAATTTCTGGGGTGATCATGTCACAATTTTCTTTGTGCCACACTAGTTACAAGTACGACGAGTATTTGTACGAGTGCATACGTATGCAAAACTAACTTCTTATTGAGAAATTTTTTTAACACAGACTTTAGACAGCCAGTCAGTGGTCAGTCAATCAGTTCGTTCAATTTCTGTTTAATATTTTATTTAGTTTTGTTTCTTCTGTTTTTGTTTTGTCTTTGTACCATAAACAGATTGCCATGATTATTGTAGATGACTTTCGTATCATCTTAATGTGTGCAATACAATAATACGTCTATCTGTCCATTTATCCATCAGTAAGTTGAACTGACCTTACTACCACTTCTTTTACGTTTTAAACAGAAACTCATAATTATGCGAGTACAAGTATGTGGTAAAATTTTTTTGTTATAAAATTACCTGCCATATGACAACAAAGATTGATCAATTTGTTTCATATTTTATTTAAGTTTTTTTCCATAACAATGACGACCGTCATCAGCATAATTATTTGACATAAAAAAAAGAAAAGAAAGTTACTTTGTCTTTATTGGAGAATAAGAGAAAATGGAACACATGACTTGATAATTATAAAACTGGCCTAGACAGAATGGCTACAGAAGTTAACTTGTGTGTACGAAAGTCTCTAATAAAACTTTTAATGCATGAATTTGGCACGTAAAAAAGATGTGACAGAAATAGTTTTTAAGTGTAAAAGGGTGTTGCAAAACTTAGGCAAGTGAATAAAGAGTAAAAGAAGAACAGTGACAAGTTGGAGAGATATAAAGCTCTGTGGTGTGATTCGCTAATTTTTGTGGAAATTGATTGTTGTTTTCACTAACGATTATTCAGTTCACTGAATGCTTTTTACGATACTCGACAACTGTTACAATCGAGTGGCGTCTTTATCAAAAAAAGTGCCCAAGAAAATTTAACACTAACATCACACCCACAGGTATTGGCGCTCTAATCGACACTTAGACAAATGATTTTTAAGCCGGGTTCGATAAAAAATTAAAAAAAAAATTATTGTCGTTTAGATAACGATAACAACTCTTGTTAAAATTCAGTAACATGAATATCGATAAAATTGTTTACTTTTTTAGCGTTAAAAGAAGTTAGTGACTCGCACTACCGATCTTAGAAGTACTGCAATTAAGCGCTGTTGATTACAGTTGACTGCTGCAAGGTCATTTATTTATATCAAAACGGTATAAATAAAAGGTTCGTTCGAGTACTTTTACTGCCCTTTGTAGTAAATGAGTAATTATTTAGTAAATTGAAAATTTTACTCTCAAAAAGAGAATTTGTCCAAAAAAGTACTCGAACAGACATTTGTAAAAATTCGTAAGATTGAAGCAACAGCTGATGGCAAATAAATAAAATTTAATGGGAACTATGTACATACATACATTTGTGCAAATATATATTTAAGTATGTATACCTGCGCCAGATTCAGGCAGTTCCATTCTTTCGTCTGTAGACATTGTTAACTAACTTTATTTCACAAACAATTTAAATTTAATAATATTTTGCACTTTTGTTAGGATTTTCCTTTTTTTCACAAATTGTATACTTTTTGTTTGCTTGCTTTTGTTTGCTTACCTTTTGAATCATATGTTTTTTGGTTTTGCTAAATCTTACTGCAAGAAATTTCTGTTGTAAAAATTTGCAAATACTCAGTCAAGAACTGTCACTTTTCGCTCTCTATTTGTGCTCTCATTTACTACAAATTTGTGTAAACGAACGCAATTTCGTAAAATGCAGTAAAAATTTGTACAAATTCGTACAAATTTGTGAGTTCTCGAACGAACCTAAAGTTGCATTTTTGGGGTTATCAATACCACATAAACTAGGACTTCAGAGTTTAATCAAGATATATAACATCTCTCCAGACAAAATGGCAACCGCAAATGAAACTTTTGGAGCAATAAATCATACAATTATATAAAAATGGAGTCATTTGACTAATATATATATATATGCAAATGGATGAAGAGAGTGACTGCGTTAAAAATAAAAAAACAGATCTTAGCTGTAAAACTCTGATACCGGGAAAAATATCCAGAATAAAATGACCCACTACGCAGGTTATGAATCTAAAGGGGATAGACTTTATATCAAGCACTCAGTATTTTTAAGCAGGACAGTTATGGAGTTTACAAATTGGTAGTAAATTGACTTAGGCTGATATCTAGGATATTGGACAAATTCTAATCAATATCCGTTTTTAACTATGAGAGAACACTAAATTATTACCTTAAGAATGGAAAACCGCGTATCATCTTGGTGTTAGGAATACAGGGGATGTCCGAAAATAATTCAGATAACATTTTGTTTATCAAATTATAGGGAACTAGTTGAATCAATTCGGTTAGAATCCACCAAAAATTAAGTCTCAAAAGTTAGAAAAAATTTATATTAAAATTATATGCTCTAAGGAATCAATAAACTGTGAATGGAGTTACAAAACTTCTATAGTGAAATTTAAATAACGATACACAGAAAAAAATAAATATGAATTTCAATTACAAAATTAATAATATTAATTAAAATATTATTTGATTTTGCTCCAATCATCAAAATGATACTATTAATAAAATGAAAATAAATATTTATAATTGAAAATATGTTGTGATAAATATCAATTAAAAGAGTATTAAAAAATTAATTAATATATAATTTAATATTTAAAAATAATTTTAATTAATTTAATCACTCCTGTAATTGGAATTTGGGATTAATTTGAATAATGTATTAACTGTATCAATAATATAAATTATTGAACCTGTTTAGAAAAAGAATCCGGAAAAAATAGACATATTTTTTTTAGATACATATTTATTTTTAACTTACATCAATATATAGGTACATACATTTTGAATTACACTGCATATATTAAAAGTATACGAAAAATACAAAGCATAATACAATATAACACATTTAGGAACTGGTGGCATAACCAAACATCATATTATCAAAAATAAAGGAGGTGCATCCTAGACCTAAGCGCAAAAAAATTTTACCCATTAAAAATTTTATCAAACGAAGGGAAGAAACTCAAAGAATTACTTACATTTAAGGTTAGAATCCAACAGAATTTACCGGGCTGCAAGAAATATTGACTTTAGTCCCATCTGCAATAAAGTTCTGTTCCGTTTTCTTTGAATATGTACTTAGTAGAATTTTAATCTGCTAAACCACCATTTATTTTAATATTACCCACCTTATTAACCAAAATTATATTAAGACTTTCCTTCAAATTATATCAGGACTTTGATTCAAAAAGAATTCTTGACAAAAAAAAATAAATTTTTCCTATTTTATTTTTCAATATACTTTTTTCAACTGACAGAAATCTCTAAGTTTTTTAAAAAAATTTTATATCAATAAAAAAAATTGTTTAAAGTAATTCAAAATATAATCGAAATTTAAGAATAAATCAATTAGTCAATTAATTAAAAAAATTTAAGCAGTAATTTTTTCTGTGTATATCAAGCAAATGTGTGGAATTATACTGGTTTAACCAGAACACTTAAGCTTGTAGGTAGACCTGTGCAAAATAGGTTATGCCGGGAAATAACGACTGTAAAAGATGTGGAAAAGACATCGAAACGAACAATGCCTAATATGACTAACCTTTAAAATATTGACTGGGTAGCAATTACTAACATGAAATAAATTTAAAGTTATTATAATTCGTAACACTACTTCTTGATTTGTGATGCAATAACAGTCGAGAGCACAGCTGTGAACAAAAATTTTTTCGTAATCTTAAGTGTGGGGAATTCTCGTCGAAAACCTTTAAACGGTTCTCACAAAACAAATTCAATTGAGCACAAAAAATTGTTCGTTAATTAAATAAGTAAGTTAATAGTTTGTCTAAACGTGGTGGATGACCTCCATCCAACGAAGTAAGACATACTTATCCCTACATTTACACATTAGAGTACTTTCATGAAATTTCTTTACACGTATTATAAATAAAAATTTAAACGAAGTAGACCACTTTCATGAAAACTTATTGTTCTTTTACACTGGAAAGTTGCAATAAATAACATTGATGATGATGAACATTGATGAGCTACATTTACCTCCATTTTCTTTCTTAAAAAAATCATTGAAATCTGAATGGAAAGTAAAATAAATGTAAGTGTGTTAGTGAAGAAGTGTGAGTGTATTGCGAATTTTATTTGTAAATGCTGGGTAAGTAAGAAACGCAAAACAGCTGTAATTACCAGCTTAAGTATATGAGCACACAGTATATAAATAAGTATGTGTCAGTGACCACTTGCTTTCATGATGTTTATTTTTTAAATGAAATTTTGTTTCTGCAATTTCGATAAAAATGTACCTGATTTTTTGCTCATATCTCAGCCGCTTATAAGTCGAAATTTATAATTTTAAATACCGAAATTCTTCAAATCATTTTTGTTAAATTGATACCACAAAAGAGTCCATGGAGTATGTGGGGACTTGAAAAAGTTGATTTCAACGCTCTTTTAGGCTGACTGATGGGCAAACAGACAGGCGGACATAGCTAAACCTGTTTTCTATCTATTCATAATATATACACTTTATGATGTCGCAAATGAAAATTGTAAAAATTACAAACGGAATGACAATCTTATATCTTTACCCTGTTGTGTTTAGGGTATAAAAGTGCAAAGTCAGCATGTTTCAAATACTGGTTCCCGATATGCTTAATATTTCCGTATAAATATGATTTCAATTAATTTATGATTTTTTAATTTTTGGACTCCAAAATAAATTTTTAAAAACTTCAAATTTGCATATAAAGTTAATGGTAGCAACTTTAAAACGAGGCGCAACTATTTGCCAACAGCGCTGCAGTGTGATGTGAACAGATTTTTAATAGACAATAAAATTTAGAACTGCCCCATAATTAAGGCATATTTTTGTCAGCAATTTTATGAGGTCCAACCAACGCGTTTATTGTCATTTATTGTTAGTTGTTTTATTAAAAGGCAGATACTGCCGAGGGAGAATTGATAATGGACTAGAAAATTAATATTTTGAACATGACTTTTCGGCGAAAACTTATGCCCTTACAAACCTGCCAATATTCAGCAGTTCTGATAAGTCAACAGGACCAAATTATGTCTTAACAAGTAGCTCATATGCAAGAAACTTTAGAGAATCGATTTTGGAAGGCCACTACATACACGCACTGTTTATATTTCGAAGATTGAATTGATTGTGTTAAATTAAGTTGGGTGCTAACACAGGGGTTAAACGATCAAATTTTGTGTATCAAGTATCAATACACTCACACTTTTTTACTAATACACTCATTCTTTTAGAACTCGATGCGAACTTGCTTTTGAAATTCCCTTTCCATCGAATGTTTTAATTTACACTCAAGAAAACAGCTGAGTGCAATTATTGTGACGAATTTTTGGTTTTTTTGGCAAATATTCTGCCGCAATTTAAATTAAATATAATTAATAATAGACAAAGACAGTTTGAATAATACAATTGATTAAAAATTGCGTGCGGCCTCCGTCACAGCAATCAATTTAAATTAATTTTGACAAATTGTATGTGTGAAAAACTTGACAGAAAAACTTGAACGTGTGGCTGCAAGGTAAAGGGAGGGAGTATTTATATATTTTTTGAATAATAAAAAATTAAAAAATGTCTTAATAAGTTAACTTTTAAATCTCTAGGTGAGGTATTTAAAAAAGAAAATATTTTATAAATCTACTTATAAATATGCCCTCCTAGGTGCTACTCTATAGCTTTAAATTATGCTTGTATGTACACACACATACATATGTATGTGTGTGTGTTACATTGTTTATTAAATTATTAATAATTTTTTTTGCACAGTTGTGTAAAATTTGCTGAACGTCTGTTCGTATCGCTCTCAACAGTCATAAATTTTAAATTCACAACTCAAGACAATATTTTTCAATTTTATTAATTTCAATTATTTTTTACAATAAATTTATTATAAACCAAAGCAAAAAAAAAACAAAATGCATAAACGAATTTGCCAAACGCCTAATAAAAATTAATATTTATATGTGTACGAGTATTAATTAAGTTTTTATTTATGCAATAAAATTTCTGTTTTTTTTTTCTAATTTTTTGTCGATTTTTTCAGTTTGTTTAATAATTTGTTAAGCTGTTTTTTTTTTTGATTAAATAATAAAAATATGAAAATAATAAATTTATGTTGTTTGTTGGTTGCTAATTGCAAATAAAGTTAAGCTTTATGATGTTTTATATTTTTATGAAAATTATAAATATTGGAAACTTATTTGTATTTAAAATGTTTCTGTGGTTTTGATGCCAAATAACGGGTGTTGCACAATGAGCGATAATGTAGTGCAGGAAAGTGTTGGCGGCTACTAATGAAATAATTTGAAAGCTGACCACTTAGAGCAAGTAAAAATAAAGCTATGCGCTTCCTCAAAGCATTATGTTTCTCTATCTAACTGTAAGTATATTACCGTAGCCTATCAAAGGATATAAGGAAAACCATCTGTCATGTAGATCCTCGCTATGTGGTATGAGGGTCTTGCAGAGCATTACGTATTTGTCCTGTAGGTGGCGCTTCTTAAATTTCCATATCGTTTGGGGCTTGGAATCTGTCTGAAGAACGGTTTAAGGCTCTTAAATAAAAACTCGAACACTGCTATGAAAATTTGTTGGTCTCGAATTGGAATTCGAACCAGAGCCTTTCGCTTTAAAGTTTGGCTGTCTAACCACTACACCAAGGCATCCATGGACGATATTTTGGGAATAATGAAAATTTGGCGTCCACAGACGAAATATTTTCGTACAAAATCTGGTCGAAATATTGTTTGAATGTTAAGAGAGTTATTTAAAAATTTAAGGGGGACTTAATCAATTGTGCATGAATCTTTCAACGACACTTGCATATTTCCTGATCGTATAATTTCTCATTTTGGCCTCGTATATCAGGTGTTAACACTATTAACCTAAAATGGCAGCCATTTTTTTAAATTAAATTTTCATATCTTCGGCTTAATATGCAAACCTGCTAAGTTCACTTTTTAAGTAAATTGATATTTTGATGCCGTGTGGTAGAGAAAGATACGCCACGTTGATCAGCATGTATTTTTTCTTCAATTTAAGTCTTGAAGTATGTAAAAAAGTTTAATAAGAAGAACTGCTAAATTCTCTCACTGAAAAATGTTTGTTAAAAAAAACTGCTAAATCCAGTACATTATTAATTCACCGTTTATAACTAACTCAACTCTTTAATTCAATTAATACGATTTTTATTTTTGTAGATTGTAGTCATACATGAAGAACGCCATAAAACAAACCTATTATATTTTTTGTTTTCCTCTCAATCTACCAATATGAAATATGAGTAGTTTTTTGTCTCTCCTGTAAAATTTGCTGAAAGGGAGTTAGCAGGTTTGCATATTAAGCCGACGATATGCAAAATGTGCCCAGAAAATAACCGACCGGTGTATTCACAAGGTGTGCTATTGTGTTTCATTGTCAAAGATCAAAGAAATAATATAATTTGCGGGTTGCATTATTTATTGTAAATTTTCCTAAACATTTTCAAATTTTAAAAAATTATGACAACACCATATGATAGCACACACTTTGGGAATCTACTAAATGATCTCCAGTAAATACTTGCATATTTGTTGTAACAAATAAAATAAAATTACTTAAAAATTTTAAGCAACTAATGTACGTGCATGTGCATGCGCATAACACTCTGTGTAAATATTTATGTACTTTAAGCAGCGTGAGTAAAAAAGCTCATTGGTTGGTTGGTTCGATGCCTGCTTGGCTGCTTAACTGACGTACGGACTGATTTTCCATTTTACTGACAGTAATTGACTTTAAGTGTTATTTAAAGTAGATAATTTTAAGGTTGTTATTGTGGCTGTTTTTCTTTTTTATTTTCTGGAAAAAAAACAAAATGGGAACATAAAAAAATTATAAATTTTTACAATTATTTCCACAAAACCTTGCGGTTTTGTTTAAATACTATGGGTCAAATTTTAGTTTAAAAATTATATTTATAGTTAAGTTATTGTTGTTGTTGCTGTTGTTGTTGGTTTTTTCGTATTTTATCGGCAAAGATAATAACACAGTTAAAGAAACTGCAAATGAGCTCAAAAAGCGTTGCTCAAATAGACATTTACACGCAAAAAAATTAAGTCTGTGTATAAGTGTGTTAACGTAATTAAATTGTAAGGTTTTGTTGTATGCGGCAAAAAATGTGGAAATTAGAAAAGCGCAATGGCTGAACTAATTGGAACTGATGCTTATCATTAAGGTTATAATAATGCAGAGGATGTTGATGTTGCACTGATAAAATACAAAATATTAGAAAAGATTTTTGATTAACAAATTTCGTCTATTTTAAATTGACACACGAAATGTCTTTAACGATGGTATTTACTTACTGGAACAGTATTAACCAACATGTTTCAAAATTGGTGGGTTGTATCAAACAGATTTACGATATTGTCGATGTATAAAACAGACATTTTACTGTTTATTTGTTTGTTTCTAAGAAAACTAATTTGTTCTTAAATTTTAATAAATAGAGAATTCATTGAAATGCTTAATGAATACGAAATTGAGCATAAAAATATCAAAATTTATTGTATTACGAA
Source organism: Phyto melanocephala (assembly GCA_941918925.1). NCBI lineage: Eukaryota > Metazoa > Arthropoda > Insecta > Diptera > Rhinophoridae > Phyto > Phyto melanocephala. The sequence continues at coordinate 176,301,423 of OW799233.1, read as the reverse complement.
TGTAAATTGATAAGAGAAGGAAAAAAAAACAAATTTTTAAATAAGTGCTATGATTCCCTAATTCGTATTTCATTGAATTGTTACATAAATACAATTTCAAATTAAGTACACGAGTGTACCGATACAGAGTGCTGATGATGAAATCGTAGCTGGTTTCGAAAATGCTTTCCACTCGGCTAATGTCGGAAGACTTTTTCAAGATTCTAAAATGATTATAATTTAGTTTTATTTTAATTAGAAAATGTTTTAGGAAACTAAAATAATAGAATTAATAAAATTAAAAAAATAATAATAATAAAACAGATTTACAGTAGAATTTATTTTATTAAAATTATTATTTATTAAATTTATTTTAATAAAAAAATAATAAAAATGTTTCCAATTTGGAAAATATCGAACATTTTTACATGATGCTGTTTTCTTTAAAAAAGGTTTTCTCTTTTAGCACTTACTCTCTAAAATGGATTGAGTATAAAGTGATCACTATTTTTCGTAGTAAAATTTGGTACCAAAAAGGTCTATAAAAAATCGAAATCTGTAGCTCAAGACACATGGTAGCGCATTTAGTGTCGAAAATACTATAATCTTGGAAGTTGCACTTAAAATATTTTTGATATGAATAATTATAGACATCTTACAGAGATCTCGCGAACACTTCTTTTAATTTGGTACTAAATTAACGTCCAACAAAATACTATTCTGCGCAAAAAGTCGTTGGTATAGAAAGAGGACTGTAAAACGGCAAACAATTTTCCCAAAAAAGTAAATCGCATAAGAAAAAAAAAATAATTGATCAAGTTTTTGCAAAATTAAAAATTTAATAAAAAACTGTCATTTACATAGTTTTAGTAGTGTTCGAATTATATTTATACTTAAGTACCTTTTAAACCATTTTCCATCAAAATAAAAATTATGAAAAAAAAGATATTCGATGCTGGCTTGTTATCCTCTCAGTAAGTTTATGTCGGGCAAAACAAATTTCCTAATTTTTGATCTAATATAGCGTTTTAGACGTTTTTTAATAAATACAAAACAATTGATTAAAATCCATATCAAAACTGCCACCTGGTAAACCTTGTGCAGATGGATGTCGTTAAAACAGTAATTTATCAAAAAATGTTTCAAGTTTTCAAACATGCGTTTTCGTATAAAATTTAGGCCTCTTTTACAATCGTACTGGGTGCCGCGGTGGACTAGTCAGTAGTGTGGTGGTCTGCTAATTTGGGGGTTACGGTTTCGATTCTCGCCAGAGACTCTGGACTGGTCTGCTTCTCTTTCTCTTCTATTCTAACTATTTCTATTATTATTTTATTTTTCTCTTTATTTCTATATTGAGGCGTCACAATGGACCGTAATAGTCTCCGGGTGAGGGTGTGAGGGTAACTTTGCACCAGCCTTACCTGCCTACCTACCTACAAACGTTCTGCAGTTCTCGAATAAACTCTTTCGAAATCCAAGGTTTAGCCATAAAACTTTAGGGAATCGACACTACACACATGCGTAACGTTTGTACTAACAATTCGATAAATAATTCGTTTCGATAAATTTTGTTAGTCGTCAATGCTGTTTAATTAAGTTATATGCCATACTGTAATTTGTCATCAATGACTGAATAATTAAACAGCAACACATATTTCACAAACATATTTTAATACATATTGACTCGTAACTTCTCAAAACCCTGTTGTATTCAAGATTGAGATGTGCACTTTGATTACAAATTTTATAGAGCGACGAACATCTATCATTTAATTCAGAGAACAATTATACGTCAATCCTTCAAATAGTCAAGTAAACAAATTAAATTTTAAGAGCTCTACGCGGAGGTAAGAGCTTTATATATGCAGATCACTACTATTTCGGGTCTCTTTTAGACCCCCAGTGATTTCCACACTACTGAGCGGCATTAATTTCAGCACTAAGTGCCCTGTCACCATCGGCGTTTACTTTAGACGAGAAAACAATTTCATACTGCCGACAGATGATTATCTCACAGTCTTCCATAACCGCCAGCATCTCCTTCAAACTGAGCTCCTACACCTTACAATTAATGTGTGCCTGATCTTCAATCATCTGTTAACCAATCCTAGACATTCTCATACTACATGCGATGCTATCTCAGTATCTTTCAGGCACATTGTACAAGCATCATTATCCTCCATTTGCATCTTTATCCGATAATATTTAAAGTTACCATGCCTTGTAACCAACGCGATTATCTACCTCATTATGCTTCGTTTAAATCCGAGTATCTACGAGACTATTTGAGCACCATACGAGCCTGTCTATAGAAGTTAGCTTTTTGACCACATCAACCTATTACCCAGGATAATTCAGGGTTCTGGTCCATAGAATGTTGCTTTCCATACTCGTTCTTCTTCGGCCGCTTCCCATCTATGCCTATGTGTCCCTAAACTTATCTTAAACTTAGGCATATCAATTGAGCTTCAAAATACACTCAAATGCGGTTGACATCTGCCGCACGTGTTTTATAAACGACTGGCTAACAATCGCAACGGGAATTGTATTCTTTTGTTCTCGACACTACAGCAGATTCTCTAACGCGTGCAGGAAACCAAAGCCAATATCTCTGCCTGATAGACGGACACTTACTCCCCTAGACTCAAGAAAAAGAATAAGTCCAACTTAAGTAAGTATACATTGGCACCTGGCGTCTCGTAAAAATACTTATGTCACTATCCATGCATTCACTCTACATTGATAAATCTGCTATGAGGGTGCGATGTATACTTTCGACCACTGACACTCGACCAATACGCTTAATTATGCGCTTACGGTTGCATATAACTGAGAAGAGATGCCTTTAAAAGATTTTTGTATTAGTTGAGGCAAAATAACTGAAAAGCTTACCCTTATTCCTTGCAGGTTGTATTGCGGCAGCTTCGGAATCTCTAAAAACAAGCATAAAAGCGGCACTGAAAGAAGCCTTCGATATCATAGCTTAATGAAAGCAGTGAAAAAGTGCTAATTTCAGTCAAAGCTAGAGAAGGCAATGGAGATTTACATTCTCTTGCTTGCAAACCTGCTTACAAGTAATCATAAATTTGTAGCGAAAAATACCAGCCCACCTACGGTGATGCATTTGTTTTGATGCAACAGTATTCGAAATCATCGTAAAAGAAATATTTTATGCCTGTTTTTACACACATGACATCTGCACACATTTTTTGTTATTTTCTGTTTTGTATCACTTTAAACTTTTACTGTGTGTTTTTTTTAGCATTCTTTAACGTAATTAAAATGTAATTAGGGATGCATCCGTATTTTTTTTAACTTGCTTTTTTTATGTATGTAGATGCGTGTATACAATTGTATCTGATTATTTATCTTATTTTCTCCTCCTTAATTTAGAGCTGTATGTGTATGTGTGTATGTTTATGCGTGTACTCGAATTTTGTTTATTCACAATTGTTGCCATTTTTAGTGTCTCTTTTTTTTAATACTAGAAAACCCCGGCGCGCGTTGCTACAAGCAAGTACCTCAAAATTATAATTTTTTTATGGGCGTGGCCCCGCCTACTTTTTTAATCACGGAATTATATAGTCATGAGAGTTCCTTGTGTTATAAATTATAACTTTTTTCTATGGGCATGGCCTTCCCACTTTTCTAATTACGAAACTATAAAGTCATGACAGCTCAATATGTGTGCAAAGTTTCAGAAAAATCGGTCCATGGCAAGTACGTCAAAATTATAAATTTTTTATGGGCGTGGCCCCGCCTACTTTTTTAATCACGGAATTATATAGTCATGAGAGTTCAATATGTGTGCAAAGTTTCAGAAAAATCAGTCAAGTGGAAGTACCTGGAAATTATAACTTTTTTTATGGGCATGGCCCCGCCCACTTTTTACCACCCATAAACACTCCCTGGAATGTGTACAACAACTTGCCAAAATTTGAGTCCGAGCGGTTTTACAGTTTCGGAGTATATAGCTAACACACACACACACACAGAGTTTCACTTTTATGTATATAGATTACTAGCCAAACCCGGCGCGCGTTGCTACGCCCCTTAATGAATCAAAATGCATTCTGAATTTTAATTGAATATCAAGTGCAAAAACTTAAAAATTATAATTTTTTATGGGCGTGGTACTGCCCAATTTTCTAATCACGAAATTCTAAAGTCATAACAGCTCAATATGTGTGCAAAGTTTCGGAAAAATCGGTCCAGCGCAAGTACCTCAAAATGATACCATTTTTTTTAAGGGCGTGGCACTGCCCACTTTTCTAATCACAAAATTGTAAAGTCATGATAGCTCAGTATGTGTGCAAAGTTTCAGAAAAATCAGTCCAGTGCAAGAACCTCAAAATTATAACTTTTTTTATGGGCGTGGCCCTGCCCACTTTTTTAATCATGAAATTATAAAGTCATGACAGCTCACTATGTGTGCAAAGTTTCAGAAAAATCGGTACAGTGCAAGTACCTCAAAATTAAAATTTTTTAGGGGCGTGGCCCCGCCTACTTTTTTAATCAAGGAATTATATAGTCATGAGAGTTCAATATGTGTGCAAAGTTTCAGAAAAATCAGTCAAGTGGAAGTACCTCAAAACTATAACTTTTTTTTATGGGCATGGCCCCGCTAACTTTTTACCACCCATAAACACTCCCTGGAATGTGTACAACAACTTGCCAAAATTTGAGCCCGATCGGTTTTACAGTTTCGGAGTCTATAGCTAACACACACACACTCACACAGAGTTTCACTTTTATATATATAGATTTTTCACATTGTTATTCACCTGTTATTCGTTTATTTGAAATTATTGTCAGTGTATGACAACGATTTTAATATTTAATTAAAATTTAAAAGCTTGTTTGTGTGTTTGAAAAACATGAAAAATGTGTTACCATTTTAATGCGGTTGGTTGGTTGGTTGGCTGGCTGGCTGGCAGCAGAACTTACTAGTTTGAAATGGTAAAATTATTACGACGATGATGATGATTTTTAATTATAGCAAAGAGACAGCACATGGAAATTTATTGCTAATTGGCATAGAACCGTTAGGGTCGTAAAGCTATTTAAAGAAATCTATGTTAAGTTAAATAGAGGCGAACAAAAAAAAAAGATCTCTGTTAAAAAAATATTAAATTTATTTTTTTTATTTTAAATACAATTTGACATTAAATTTATTAGAATAATTTGCTTAATTTTTATACCAACTTGTAGTCACGTCATGCCATATTTCATTTATCATGTCACTTAGATTTATTTATTCTTTTTTTGTATCTGTTGAACAATTTTGATTTTGAACATTATAATAAATACTAACGTTTAATTATATACTAGAGTTTAAGTATAACAGGCTGGTTTTATTTGGTATTATTTGGTCTCTGTGTATTATTAAAATATTGTTAGCAAATAAATATGGTGTGTGTATGTATGTATGCATGTAAGTGTGTGTGTGTGTTAGATAAAAAGGCATCAATTTTTACTAACAATATTTGTTAATAATGACCAAAGTAAATATGGCGTGACTAATTAAAACTAAAAGTACTTGTACATTATCAGCAGCTGAATTGACAATCGTTATTAAATGACTCGTATTGTAGTCTGTTGTTTTTTTATAATTGCTAACAAGAAAGTTCAATTTAATAATCAGAATTACAAATATAACAATTTTTCATTTTCGAAATTTTTTCAAGTTTAAAACTTGCACAGTGGGCAATTTTCGTATAAAATACATAATAGAACTGCAATAAATTTAACAGAAGCGATGCCATACGGCCACAAAGATAAACTTAAATTAGACGTTACATGGGTTGCTATGTCGTTATGGCATGTCACTAGGGTTTGGGAACCACTTATTATTCCCGGAAAAATTTTGCTCTTATTCCCGGGAAAACGGGAAATAAAAAATATGTAGTATATTAGGAAATATATTTAATTTTATCTTTAATTTCTTATCTGTTTTGGTAAATTTAGAGAATATTTGAATAAAAAGTAAGGTTTTTAATTTGTTAGCGTTTTTTAACTAATTTTAACTAATTTTTCAATATTTTATTTGGTTGTTGGGAGCATATCCCGAATAATTTAGTAAATTATTTATAAATAAAAATTTTATTTTTCGGTTGCCATTTATGCACATTTAGTGTTAACCAACGGTTAGCCAATTGTGTAATGGATAAGAAAAATAAAATACTTTAATAAGGAAAAAATGTTGGTTGGGTTTTTGAGGAAGTTTTATATAGTTTTTCGTTTTATTTTTGAATTCTTATTTTGTTAATAAGAATTTAAAAAAAAAACTTATAACTTTTTAAAACTTTTTCAAGAATTTGGGTAAAAGGTCTACTGATGATCTGGTAAAAGCACCAGTGAAATGCATATAGACCAGCTTAAGCCCAACAACCAAATAAAATATTGAAAAATTAGTTGGGAGCATATCCCGAATAATTTAGTAAAATACTTTTTTATAAAATTCACTTTGTTTACAAGCAAAATGTCTGAAGTCTGGGACTATTTTCAAAGAGTAGACAACGCAGCACAATGTAATATTTTCCCGAAAAGGTTAATGTCCAAGGGCGGTAGTACTAGTGGTCTCATACGGCACCTTCTTTTGGTTCATAAAATAAAATTTGAAAACGATTCTTCAACACCTGCACCAAGTGAAAAAATAATTCCACCATTAAAAGTTTTTTAGACACTCAAACATTACCAGAAATTGTTTCAAAATTGGCAGCAGTCGATGGAATATCTATTCGAACAATTACACAAAGTCCTTTTATTCGTAAAAATTTTTTCAGTAAAAATATGACATTACCAAAATTAAACTGATGTTAAAAACATTGTAATAAAATATTACAACGCCGTTAAAAATACGATGGTGAAAACAATATCGAGTTAAATTTGTGACAATTTGTGGTTTGCTCTTGTATTAGACGAGTGGAGTAGTGTTGCCCAGAAAAAGTATCTGTTTACATGGCAATAATTATTTTTATAATTTGGGTTAAGTTTATATTTCCGGAAGATGTAATGCTGACACAATAAGGACTCTAATGGAAAATAAACTACTACTAAAACAATGAATTATTAACCAAATCGTGATGTTAAAGTTAACAAACATTATTTATTTTAAAAGAAATATTATTTTCGGGAATCCCGGGAATTCCCGGGAAGACGATTTTTTAATTCCCGTTTCCCGGGAAAGTAAAAAGACCGGGAAATCCCAAACCCTACATGTCACCCATAATCAAAAACATTGTTGTCCATAAGTTTTGTTCTAACAGCTGTTTTGTATGGTTATGGTTATGTCACGTTTAATTTAACTATAAAACGCACTCGAAAATATTAATTCCAAAATAAAAAAATAATAGATAAAATAACAAAAATTTTTTGAATTTCTGTGGAAAGAACCCAAAATAATGTTTTATTCCTGTCAAATTAATTAAAAATAAAAAATTATAATAATTTCTTCCAAAATAAAAATAAAAATTTTATATAAAAATATTATTTTTTGTTATAAAATTCATAATTATTACAGTCCCTGTATGAAATTTTTTAAAAATAATTGCTTTTCACAAAAAAAATCTCAAAAATATTTTAAAATCTGATAAAAAAAATTTTAAGTAAAAACGTGTTAAAATCGATAAAAATAAAAATAAAATGTCGCTCGTTAATAATCACATCTCTTAATAATGGTTGCAACGATTCCTCTAATATTTGTTTAATGTTTTCCATAACCCAACTTAGTTTTCACACAAAGAAAAATACACCACGCCCACTTTTGCTTCTACTTTTTTAATTCATCTTAAATGAAAGAATGACCGGACTGATTTGTCCGAATTTTTTTAATATTTCTAAAGGATGGTCTAACCATAATGCAGGATGTTGATTTTGAGTCACACCGTAACGTCAAGAATTTTCCTAACCTAATTTGACATTTCTTTGTTTCAATATTTGACAAATTAGACCATGGGGAAGTACACGATGGAGCCTTAAAATTGTTGAAGCCTTTCACTGAAATGGGCGTTAAAAACAAAATGCATTTCGTACACTTCTTCAGGCACACTTTCACTTTAGTGGATTCATTAACAAGCAGAATTGACGAATGATTTTTGAAAAGCTGATACATTCACAAGGAATAACATTTTGGTGCGGTTTATGGCTGCGTTATCGGGCCGTACTTCTTCGAAAATGCGGTCGGCCAAGCAGTTACCGTGAAAGGTGTTGGCTATTGCAAGATGATAATAGACTTCTTGTGACTAGAAATTAAAGATATTGACCTGGACGACATGTGGTTCCAACAGGATTGTACCACAGCGAAACAATTACTCAATTAAATTTAATGTCCATGTTATCTCATGGTTCGACACCGTTGGACCTCTATCTTTAGGATTATTAAAAAAAAAAAGTATACGACAATAAGCCAAGAACAATTCAAGAGTTAAAGAAAAATATAATTCGGTAGATTAACGACACTGAACCTTAATTATATCTCAGTTTCATTGCAAATATGGACTTTCGAAGAGAAGCACGCCACCGAAGCCGTGGCGTGCATTTGGCCGATATTTTATTCTTTTACACATAATTGTCATAGATCTTTCTATCGTAACAAAAAATGCTAAGATAATTCTCTGAAATTTTTTTGGGTACAATTAACATCATGCGTTTTGGTGGCAACACCCTGTATAATCTACTTCTATATAAATGAAAATAATTTGATGTCCGCTGCTAAGTGCATCACCAAAGAACGGCTACATGTATTTTAATAATTTTTTCTTAAATTTATGTAAGAAAAATATGGTTCCTAAAGAAATTTTTCTTATAACACAAAGTGGGCGTGGCACCTCCCATACAAAATTAACAGGTTTTGCTGCATATCTAAAGTTTTGATATAATTAAAGTCTTCCAAATTAGTGTTGGCTATTATAGTAATAATTATAAGCATAAGTGAGCTTAAAAAAAGAGCTGCAAAACAATAGTAGGCGTGGCACCTACAATATATTTCAAATACATTTAATTAGATATCTAAAAAACTATTACATATATAATCTCAACATTGTGTGTGCTTTTCTTGTAACTCGTTTAGCTTATTCCACATAATAAACGATACGAGCGGAGCAGGGGAATAAAAACCTCCCATACAAAAAACTGATTGTATGACATATTTCAGAGACTATAAATGATAATGTTTTTAATCCGGTTATTAGACATTTTAATAAAAATTTTACAATATATTTAAATGATTTGATAAGAAAAATTGAGAGGGCGTGGCACTTTCCTTACAAGGAATATATTTTTAATGGCATATCTGCAAAGCTGTAATTGTTATAGTCTTCAAATTCTGTATAATGGGCTGCAATATCAGTTTTCTCCTTCGGGCACAAAATCGAGAGGATCAGAAGAGAGGACATGATAGCCCTTATATCAGAACATGTATTTGATGTCATTTTGAAAAAACTTTAATCCCTATTTGGTTTGAATTTAGTACGAGCTATTAAAAAAAATATAAAAAATTAAAATAAAAAAATAAAAAATATTCAATAAATAAATATCAAAATCTAGCACCAAATAAATTCAATGCGAAAACTTTCTTGGGGCCAGCAAAGCAGCCTGGATTCTGGTAGGATTAACTACTTTTTGTAAATAGAATTTTTTTTAATTCTTCAAAACTAAAAAATTTTAATTAAGAAAATATTAAAATGCTAAAATTTTTAAACAATTTCAGTTTAAACTAAGCCTTATAACATAACGAGCACATCTACATACATACAAACATACTAGTTTAAACACTTATATGTCGATAGTTACTGACTATTTAAAATAAAAACTGACTTTAGCCACTCTTCGTTTGCTCACATTTTAAAAACGCATTTGCAGCATAAAACACCAGCAACCTGGAGGCGTTGGTCAATTAACCAGAGGAAAAAAATCTATATGAAAACACAAACAGAAATAATTGGCAATTGAGACGTGAGTGTGTGCAAAAATAAAAATAGCCTTTAAGTATAAGGGAACGTTTGTATTTATTTTAAAACCCGCACACTTAGTCGCTGCTTTAAGGCCACTGCCTGGTCATTGTAAAAATTTAAAAGACCAAAAGCCAAAATAAAGAAACAACAACAACAACATGCGGTAATGACTTTATTATAATGATGAGCAACTTGGGAGGCCTTTGGCAAAAATGTGCACCAACACAAACACACACACACACAGATAAATTTAATGCACATACTGGCCAAAACATTATTTAAGACCCAAAAGTAACACTAAATAAGAAATAATAAAATTAAAAACATTTGGAATTTTTTGCATTTACGAGTCACATCAATCACACGCAATAGGAAACGCACTTGAATGTTTAAAACCGCAAAAACAAATACATATAAGCGAGGTTATGAAGTACCATTTAATGTAAAGACTAAATGAAACTACAGACACATTTTCAAAGAAATTAAAATTTAAAATAAAATTCAAGCAAAAGTCTGATAAATTTAAATTTAATATTGATTAAGGCGAGATATTCCAAACACACTTTTAAAGATAAAGAAATAAATGTGGGTTAAAGGTTAACTGACTTGTTCGTAAAAATCATTAAACGATTACAAAGGGTTTTGAAAACTGATTTTCTATGAACATTTGGTTTACAAACTTCTTATAAAGGTGTGTTAAATGTAATGTATTAGATCTTTTATAACTATCAGAGCATTAAAGGAGTGATTCTATTTTAAATGAAATTTTGAAGCATTAGGGCAATGAAGAGATTTTTAAAATCATTTTGTCAAAATTATAAATTGAGTTAACTGTTCTCGATATATCATCTATATTATTGTTTTATTTTAATGAATTCATTTCAGAGTTTATAACATTTGATTCTTTTATATTTTTAATTAAATTCTTATTTTAGGCCACATAAATGCACTAAAATTTTGTTAATTCATGGTATTTTAAGAATTTTGTTAAATTTTTATTTTAATATTTCATTGCACAGTTATAAAAAATAAAGAAATATAATGCCTCAGCGCCATAAAGTCATTCATTTACATCTCTGATATAAATATGATATATAACTTTTTTGTTCTACATTTCTTTCATCATAAGATATTTTGTTGCTAAATTTTGCATAAAAATTAATTGCAATTTAATCGCATTTTTGTAAAACTCTACAGAACGGTAAGAATTTTCTCTGCCCAACTATTAAAACAAATAAAAAATTTATTTTTTACATATTTCAAGAGGAATTTTGTAAAACTCACCATTTTATATTATACATAAATATGTGTTTATCTACAGTTTTTTTGATAAAAAAAAAAACAATTTTAAAACAATGTTTTTAAAGACAACAAAGTGAAATTTCGCATAAAGCATTAGATTAAAAAGTATTTTGAGAAACCTTAGCAAAGCCAAATGCACCAATTGGGAACAAATTGTTTGTCCGAAAAACTTATTTTAGTGAGAATTTTCTGCAGCCCGATACATTGAATTGGAAAATAAGAGCAACCATACATTTGCAGATAAGACATTTTATTTTTACAAATAAACGAATTTTATAATTTCTCTCATTGGCGTAGAGCTAAAATTTTTTTATGGGCCAGAGCTTAAAATTTTTTTCTTTCTTGTTAAAATAAGTAGTTAATTTTTTCCAATAACTGGAAGAGGGAAACTATACCCCCAGAATGGTAACCTTATGCCCATAATTTTAAATGATATGACAACACATTTAAAATTTTATCTAGACAAACAAAGAAAAATAAATATCAGGGACTGCAATATTATAACTATTCAAAGAACTTTAAAAAAAAATTTTTGAGAAACATTATTATTTGACTTTCCATACCTGCATTACCGTTGTACCTTTAGTTTCAGTTTGTCAAAGACATGCAAAAAAAATATGAATAAAAGCCGTATTAATATTGTTGGCAACGATGCTTAACAAACAAGAGATCAAACAACATTTATTAAAGTGATGTTGTTCTCATAAAAAAATCTTTCGCATAGAAACACAGAAAGACATAGAAATTATAATCACAGGCAACAAAACTCTGTCATATTTTGTCGGAAATCAACATTTGAAAGTCGGCTACAAAAGTACAATTACATCTATGTATGTACATTCGATTACAACAAAGTTTTTTAAGATTTTCTGGTAGTATAAAGGTTTTAACGTGTTTACAACGTTTTAAAAATTTAACAAGAAAACGATACCCTAGATGCAGGGTGGGCCAAAAGTCACCACAGGGTTTGAACATTACTTCTTTTATATTTTTTTACTTTATATTTCAGGTTATAAAATACACAAAATGGATTTATTTTACACTAAGTATAGAAAATAATGTTACTAAAACGACTCCGCTATTCAGATTCGCAATGACGGACTCATTTTAAAGCATTTTTCAAAACGACTTTTAAAATTTGTGGCTGTAGCGGTCGAATTTCTGCGTCTACGTTGGCCTTGAGTTCGGGGATTGTTTCGAGCTGCTTCACATATGTAAATTAGGTCCTTTATATAACCCCAAGAAAATAGTCGGATGCTGAAAAATCTGGCGATGCGCTGGCCAATGAATTTCTGAATTTATCGAAATTGTTTGCCCTCCAAAAATTTGACAAAAAAGTACAATTGTGTCTCGGACATTAACTTTATCCTACTGAAACCATATCTCAGGTCCGTTTTCAAGAGCAGGAAGTAAAAAATGTTTAATCATAAGCCGATTACGGTTATAGCACTTTCGTCTCAACTTTACAAGAAGTAAGTCCAAATGGTATTTTCAAATGTAATGCCACACCATACTGTTTATCTAGTCGGATGCAATTGGCATTGATTAATCGCTATTGGTCATTCAAATAAAAATGCAGCTCAGTTTAGGATAAATTTCTTACGGAGTCATGATGGTGGTGACGATAAACTAAGCAACGAATCAGTGCTTCAGAGAGCGAAATTTTAATGTTAAAATGTTGACGATACATTTTGTTTGCTTTTTCTGGTTCTTTGTTCATTTATGAACATCTTCATTATTTATTCTTCAAGTCTTATTTATATAATCTGAAAAATATAAAAAATTATACTAGAAAGCTATTAAATATTTAAGCCTTAAGGTGACTTTGGACCACTCTGTACTTTAAACGAAAATTAGAAAACAAATTTTTTTTAAATTCAATACAATACATTTACATTTTTTACATTATAATTGAAAAAGTTGTTTTCTTGTAAAACTTTTTAGAAGAGAATTAAAAATATAATTCCAGGACTGTCATCTGCATCCAACTTCGTGTGATTAAACTTCAGAGTTGGGTGAAATTCATTAATCTAGTTACGTTAGGTTGAAAAGGAGCAGCACTAAAAGCCCAAACGAAAGACAGGTATACACTTATGCCCAGTTGGCATGTTGTGCGCTCCATATGGAAAACGGAATTCCCAAACAAAAACCATTATCATAATCTCCTATAAATATCGGACTAGCTTAAGAACCCAGTACCCTCAATGTAATTTCTTATTAATCTTCAGTTCGTGTTCCCGAGGTATTCCAAGTTCGGCATAGTATTCACTGTAAAATTATTATTATAGTATTTTGGTCACTTTACCAACATCAGTGTTTTGACATTTTCTGACATAATCCTTCATAGCTAAACCTTTAGGTTCTTTGAATCGTTTAAAGGGTTACGCATTTTCCAAAGTTATAGTACTCAAAAGAGTTCTCATTTTGGATAATTTTTCGGCTTTCTCGTTTCCGATCAGCCCGTGATGGCCTGGTATCCTTATAATCTCCAGATGTTCGCAATTCGCATGTGAGTTTATCTCGTAAATTAATCTTGTTTGTTAATTAGTACATTTAATAATTTTTCCAAATTTTTAATACAACCACCTAACGTTTAACTAATTTAGGAAAATAGTAATAATATCCTTTGATTGCTTGCCAAGACAATAAACCCATAGACTCGCTCTTATGTATGAATCGAATTGTTTTCAAGTTGCGACTTAATGAGTCGAAATAAACTTAAGGTTGCCTACAACAATGTTGATAGATATGTTTACGGACGTTCAAGGTATAGCAGAATATCTCAGTTTTCATATCAAAGTTATAATGTTTCGTTCGGGTATCTGTTAAAATGCCATACACTGTTGATTTAACATGAAATTATTTACACTCATCAACCAAGTTACAATTCTCAAGATCAAATAGAGACTATAAAATAAACTCCATTCGATTCCATAAACAGATATATCGGAGGCATTTCTAAAAAGTACCATTTGTCTCTGGAACGAACTCTCATCTTTATTCCAATAGAAAGCAATACAAAACAAAACATCTCAAGTAATAACTTTTTGAGACGACTGTATGTGTTGTCTTCTTAACACACTATAATTATTATAATCGATTAATGTATTTAAAAAAAATGTTGTTGCCTTAGATGTAGACCTAATGATGATATGGATGATTATTCACAGTAACGCTTTTCTTTCTAAGTGACGACAAAAACAAGTTGGCTGATTTTTATTTCTTTTAGTAGAGTTAAATCACAATTGGCACAACAGGCGATTGCTAAAAAGGCATACTAAATTGAACATGGGATTTCAAAGAAACATTTAATAATTAACACCAAAAAAGTGGTCACAAAAGTAAAATAATTTATTAATAAATGGATCTTTGAATTGAACCACCAATCCACAGGCTAGAGCATTACTATCTAAGTAGTTTAACTTAACTTTTAATTGAAAACTATTTAGTTTTATTGAATATGTTAATGTTCACATTTTTTTAAAAATTGTGTCCACGAACTTAAAAAATTAGATCAAATTTTATCTTAAAAAAAAATAAAAAATTCTTAAAATGAAAAAAAGACATATTTTGACGTCTTTATTATAAATCCTGTTCGTTTTCAGCTTTACTGTTAAGAATTATGAAATTTATGTGCATTTCTTGTTCCTACTGTCTTACATTTGTAATTTGTGCGCGGATATAATCATTATGATTTGATGTAAGATAAAATTATAGAACACACCTTGTAGTGTAAGAAACATTCGTCTTAGTGCAGGTGAAAGTAATTTTCTTCTAGATTTAATAGTGCGTTCATTAATTATATTCAATGTTTTAACATCATTAATTTTATAATTAAATAATTGTGTGAACGAAAAGTTCTACATTTAATGTCGTCTTAATATAATTTAATTAAAAATACTAACACAGAAAATGTCTTTCAAAATTTTACAAAAAAAAAAAGAAAATAAAACTTAAATGTTTTACATTTCCTTTTACAAAAACTTAATCAAATACTTTTAGTTCTTTAATATGTTTTTTAAACCATAAACACCCAACGATGTGGTGTTAAAATTGTAATTTTAGGAAAAATTAACACCTTCTAATTTTATGATACACTCACACACAAATAATTTCAACACCAACAACTCATTAAGAGAAATCTTAATTTAATTACAAAATCCTCATTAACAACATGAGTTTACATTTTAAAATCAAAATTATACACAAACGAACAAATGTAAAAAAACCGAAATGAAGACCAAATATTAATTAATCTTGTCAACAGTCAACAACAATAAACACAAAAATATAAAACAAAATAGTAAATAAACAAACAAATGGTTACCCATCATGTACTACCAGATGTTCAAATCATTGACTGACTAAAATTACCCCAACCCCCGCCTTTTAAGTATTGTTACTAGGCAAAATGTATCGAGATCTTAGAATGAATTTAAACTTTGCACCATATAAAACTCTTTATATCCTCAAATATGTTCACACTTTAATTCAAGAAATTAAAGAACATGCAAATAGATAAATACAAAACACAGAAACTTCCTCAACACTTAAATAAAGCACTAGCAACTAAAATACAAATATGTACAATAGAATTTGAAGTTAGTAGTTCAAGGTGTGAAAATATTTGTGGACAGAGTTGCCCGACCATCAACATTAAAATGTGTGAGAAATGTATTAGCGATGTATATTTCTATAACAATGTTCTTTAGAATTGCTTGTGTGTTTGTGTTTGTGACTGATTACTGTAACAATGTTTATGGGATCCTCATCTATAAGAATGTATGTTTATGTTTATGTCAATCGTCCGTCATCTTATATACTAAATAATAGGCAATTCGATTTCATGTGACACAGTTTACACTAATATTCTACAAAAATTTAAATATTAATTCTACAATAATAATAAATGAATTAAAAACAACAAGAGCAATTTATTCAGCTATACCGAACAGTGAAACAAGTAGACGTCTATGCCGCCGTTTTTTTGTTGGCTTAAAACGGCTTAAGAAAGCCGCCGTTTTAATCAGCTTCAGTCGACTTAAGAACAATTTTATTTGTAATAGAGATGAAAAATTTAGTTTTATACTACCGTTATAATTTTTATTAGAAAAATTTTCATAACGTCACTTTGATTTTTTATAGCTGCCGCCGTTGAAAATTTTGCCACGGCTTGTTTCACTGGTACCTTCTGTACCATAGAATTTATTGGTTTGCCTATAACTCCAATCATTAAAGGATAACCTTCTAATCTAAAATATGTATTCATTTCATTGTTCAAGTTCGATTTGCCATAAAATTATTTTCTTCTATTTAATCTTTAAATGGAACCTACAGATTTTTACAATAGTAATGATAATACTGACTCTTTTTACCACAATATTGTACTTTAACGAAAACTGAAGACTATGACTTAGTAGCTAGCGGTAGTTAAGAATTAATAATAATTTTGTGCAGGTATAACACTTGAATCTAAACAATAGTCTTATGCGGGAGGAGTGCCATAAAGTGGTCATGTCATGTTTTTTGGTCTTAAGGTACGATCACACGATTGCCGTAATGCACCAATTTTCACAATTTTGTTGTATTCCAATCGTGCACAGAAAAAAATAAATATGAATTTCAATTACGAAATTAATACTATTAATTAAAAAAATGTTTAATTTTGCTTCAATCATCAAAATGATACTATTAATTAAATAAAAATTAATAGTTGTAATTGAAAAAATATTGCAAAAAATATCAATTAAAACAGTATTAAAAAATTAATTAAAATTTTCCTAATTTTTAAAAATGATTTTAATTAAATTAATCATGCCTATAATTGAAATTTGCGATTTATATAAATAAAGAATTTATTGTATCAGTAATTTATATTATTAAAACTGTTTTAAATACAATTACCCAAAAAGGAAACATTAATTTTTTGAATATTTTTTCTTAACATAAATTTTAATTACATTTCATTACTTATATACTAATAATTTAATATGAGATGTAGGGTTCCAAAAGTACACATACTATGCCATGTCAAACGCCGGATTTCTGAAAATAATTGGTAGCATCAATAACCTAGACATAATGGAATATAAACCGGTAAAAAAGCTTGTTCAGAGTGTAGACTACTACTGACTTACCTATCAAAATGAGAATCTTGAGCAATATACCAGAATACAAGAAATATTGGCTTTGGACGCATCTATGTATAATGAAACTAAAACAATTTATTATATTTAAAACAAGATATACAACAAATATTAAATTTATTCTTCAAAAGCAAATTTTAAAAAAATGTCATTTAAAATAAAATTTTTTAATTTTGCAACTGACAGAAATCTCAATGTTCTTTGAAAATATTTTATATCAATTAAAAAAATTAATTAAATTTAATAAAATTTTAATTGGAATTTAAAAACAATTCAAAAAGTCAATTAATTAAAAAAATTTAAGGAATATTTTTTTCTGTGTGTGATTTCACAATAAATTGGTACATGTGACAATCGCGACTAATGTTATGCTTATTTTATCCAATCAAATGCAACTCTGGTGGGGCAACCGTGTGACCACTTTAAAAACAACAGCGCGGCAATAAAAATGTCAAAAGTGTGCTAATATTTATTGTGTTCTTTACCGGCAATCAAAGTTTATTATACGCGCAAATTCCAAATAAACACACAATATACAAAGAAGATGCACTCTTCTTTCTTTTTAAAAAACAAGCCATTTTTATGCACAAAAACAAACAAAACAGACACAACAAAATAAGCTAGCGTTGCTACAAGCAAGAACAATCGTGTGACGGGAATGCGGCGATTTTTGACACTATAGCATTTTACGCCATCTTGCAACAATAAAATTTAAATAAAGTGTGGCAACCGTGTGATTACAAAGTATTTGATTGGAATGATCTCATTATTGTGCGCCAATTCAGCACAATAAAAATTGTGCCAGATTGATGAATTTGCGGCAATCATGTGATCCAACCTTTAGTCAGAAAATAAAACAGTCCAAATTTTAGCTTCGTATATGTTTTGATAAACTTTTTATAGTACATTGTGCTATATCTCACGATGGCGAGTCTAGATATTGCCATACATAAAAGTCCCTTATTCTACCCAAATTTTTATTTTATAGAGATTATATGAAAAAAAAAAAAAATTATAAAAAAAAAAAACGTAATATAGAAGGGTGTGTCATCTTTATTTTCTAACATAATAATAAAATTAACCAAAAAGCTATTTTGCGGAATTTCAACACCATAAATTTAATTATGTTGGTTTAATAAGCTTCTAAATTCTTCTTATTGATTGTAGACTATGTCAGAAGTGGGCATTAAAGTAGGCATGTGAAATTAATTTCTGCTAATGAATTCAACTTAAGTCTTGCTATATAGAGTCCTTTATTCAATAAAATCTTTGTCGCTATAGAAATTATACCAATTTAATATAAATCGTTATATGAGAGGTAGGCGTTTAAGTGGACGTGTCACCTTTATTTCCTTATATTACAATAACATTGACCAAAAAGCCATACTTAAGAAATTTTTTACATCTTATTCTCTTGCTTTTATAAGATTTTCAATTTCATTAATAGTATTTTGCATGAGAAGTAGGCGTTAAAGTAGGCGTATCAGAATAATTTTATCTATTGAACTCAAATTAGATATTGCATTATAGAGTCTTTTATTCTATCAAAATCTTTACCGGTAAAGAAACTATATGATTTTAAGAGTGGGCGTTAAAGTGGGCGTGTCATCTTTATTTCCAACTGTTATAATGACATTGACCATAAAGCATTATTCGTAAATTTCTAGTCTGGTTCTTTTAAATTTTATAAATCAAGATTATATCATATGGACATTTCCATGATTATGTCAACCACGTCTGTAAAAATAAAAACTCTTGTATGTTTTTCCATATAAGTTCATTGATAAAAAAAAACATTCAAATTTTCCTATGCGCTGGTCTTAAGAGCTTAGATATTAGATAATTTTAAGAGCAATAATAAGAGTTTAATCTGATTATCTCTTTGACTTATTTTAAAGAATTGCAATCAACTTTTTTTTAGCGACTAAATTGTAAAAATAAATTGTAATTGTAAATATGCTTTAAACTTAAGGTAACAACAACAATTAACAAGATCCATCTACATAAGGAGTCCAATTAGCGGTATTGTATTGTATTTTTTTTTTTTTTTTATTTCCCTTGGATGTTATTTTAATGTCACGTACGTAGTGCAAAAAACTTATTTGTCTCCGTCATTCGTATTTGAACAGTCGCAAGAGTCCCCAAAATAAAAGCACCTAATTTAACTTTTGAACTTTTTTCCTTAACATAACATAAATTGTATTACCTAAGAATACTATTAGAGAAAAATCTGTCACGTACGATATGTTACGAAGGATATTAAATTGAATTTATTATAAAATTATTTAAAGATTGTTTTCAATTAAGTATGAAGGATTTTAAATGAAAAATATTTGGTTTAGTGTAAGGAATTAAAAAGAAAAAATACCTCCCAAGATTCGCAGATTTTTTCATATTTCCATATATAACTCAAAATAACTTCTGTTTTATGTCACGTACGACATATACTTATTATTCTGGATAGTTTAGACAACAATGATTCGAATATAATTAATTCTTTTTAAATAAAGTACCCTTTCAAAGGAACATAAAGATCTAATTTTGTGTTAGTTACTCTTACTTTTGCAAAAATTACTCCACTTCTTAGGAGTACAAATGTCACGTACGATGTCAAGGAAATGTCCATATGTGAGAGGTGGTCGTTAAAGAAGGCGTGTGAAAGTGATTTCTGATAATGATCTGTACTTTGATATAAAAACGCAGAAACCAATATTCTTTCAAATTCCATGTCCATAAAATAATTATATGAATTTAAGAGAAAGTGTTATATGGAAGGTGGGCGTGTCACTTTTATTTTCCGTTATTTCAATAATGTTGATGGAGAAGCAACGTTTATGACGCTTAAAAGTTAAATAGACTAAAAAAAACACTGTGCGCCGTACATTTTCGTACATTCTGATATAAAATTCATTTAAGCAAACGTATGAGGAAACATACTCTTTTTGTTTAGTAAATAGTTTTGAAAAATTTTATTACTCTACGTCATTGTGTTTAAACGCAATAGCAGTTTATTTCATGTCCGAAACACATATTTTTATGACCTACTCTTGCATTACAAGCTCCTATATTATCGATTTTGCCCATTTTCAATACCAACTACTTATGATGTACTAAAATTATTTTAAAAAAATGTCGTCCCTTTGCTTTTTCTATTCGAATTGTTTCGTACTTTCAACAGACGGACGGACATAGCTAGATCGTCCTGAAATGAAACCAGGACTCAGAAAATATACATTTTTTGGGGACTAAAATGAATATTTCGTCGTGTTAAAATGACACAGTGAATATATTTCCACACCATTTTTTGGTGGTGGATATAAAAATTTGATACTAAACCTATTTCTACACAGTGTTGTATATAAGGGCTTTCCCCTTTGTGCTCTTGGTCATACAACAGCGACATCTATTTAATATTAATCCTTCTATTTTAGCCTTTTAATAAAAAACAAAATTTAAGTCTTTCCGCATTCAATTCCAAGCCATTTAAACCAATCCATCCCCCCTGCACAAACATTCCCATAATTTTAAAGAACTTTGTGCAGATTTTATTGTTGGTGTTTGTATTGTTATTGTTGTTGTGACACCAACCGCACAAATTATTGTACAAATGGCACTACACCAAAGTGGTTGATGATGGTGGCATATAAAACAAGTATTAAAGAGGGGGCGTTTTATATATACGCAAGGAAAACACAATTAAATAAATAAAACACAATTTTCCAACTTAAATGAAAGGAAACATGTCATGCCACAACACCAGCAAAAACAAATAAAGAAAAACATGTTAAATGTTTAAATCTGTTTTCCAAATCAGTGATTTTTCAAAATTATTTTTGCTGGTGGTCGCTTTTGCAGCAAATTCAAAGTACTTTTAGCTAAAATGTTTTAACGCAGCGGAGTTACAAACGTTAAAGGAAAGAGAGAAAAAAACTAAATGGATTCGTTACACTCTTGTTTGGAGACTTGTTATTATAAGCAAAACTATTAAGACTGCTGTTGGGAAATAAAAACAAAAACAGTATTTACGGCAATGAAATGGCAGAAGAATAAAAATAGAAGAATTAATAATGAAGCAGCATCAGTATTTAAATTGGATTTCAGTATAAGAAACAAGAAACTTGTATAAATTAATGAGTTTTAATTTTATTTGTTTCTCATAATGATTAAATGTGTTTTTGTTGTCGTTGCTTTTATTCTATTCAATCTTTTTTTGTTTTAATTTTGCTAAACAACTTCTGGAATTACCTTTATCTTTACTCAGCAATACGCCTGTATCTCGGTTTAGTCATTATTTAAGCCTAATAGCTTGTCTAAACAATTAATTAATTGCTATTAACTCTTGATGAAAAAAATGATAATAAATGTAAATATTTAGGTACTCACTTCTTTTCATCGTTAAAGGCAGGGTGTCCCATTAGTAATAATTATAAGAAATTTTAAAAATATGAGATACACTTTTTACGTAAAGAATATATGTCAAAAATCTTAATTAATTTTTTTTTTTTTTTTTGTAAAAATTTAAATTAAAATAAAACAAGTAAAAGTACCTTATTCGGCCGTGTTGAGCTTGATAATACCCTTTACCATCATGTACTTAGGTAAACTGACAACATGATAGCGTAGTGTAAATTTTATATTTAATGTTATACGCCATTTTGCTTTATTATTTTCGACGACTTTTTTGATTTTAAATTTTGACATATCTGTCTGAATTCCCATATAGAAAAGGCTAAAGAAAAAAATACCGGCCATTTTGTTTCGTAGGCCATATTGGGTTTTACACTTTTTCATAGTTTATTGTATTCTACTAATCAATCCCTTTTATTTAATACCATTATTGTGGGGATTAAAGGGTTACTATATAAGGCCAATATATTCGCCATTTCATTTAGGACGCCTTACTTCCTCAACCTCGTATCTTAAAAAATACGGTTTTGACTTTTTCATATCAAACGATTGTTTTATGTTTTAACTAAAAAAGATTAGTATATTATTACTACTAATATAGATAAATACAATCAATTCCTTAATAATTGCATTTAAACTTTTAACCAAACACCGAGGTTGAGGAAGTAAGGCATCGATATTTCACTTTTTCATTGTTTATTATTCTGGTTAAGTTCTTTGATTTGAAATTAAAAATTGAGAGGGGTTAAATGGGTAACATTTTTAATTATTAGATTTGACCCCCATAAATTAATTGTATGCCAATTTGTATTCCACTAGTCAAATATTTCATTTGACGTCCATATTAACTTTCATGCTTGACTAGATTATTTTCTTTAGGTATATTTTAAGGAAAACATTTAGGCAGTTGCCTTTTATTGCTTATATCTCAGCTGCTTTCCAACTGGTTTCGTAGTTTTTCTCAGGAATAATTTTCAGTATAACGGATTGAAATTTGGTGTCACTAGCATATCGAAAAATTATTTAGCAGCTTAAACAAATTGACATATTTAAATAAATAATTTTTTTTCAAATAATTTTTGCCTATAACCTGTCCGATTAAAGATTTATTTATCCCAAATTATTTATGAGCAGCCCTAGAGACATATAATATCTATAAATAGTAAGTTAGGTTAGGTTGAGAAGGAGGGGTACTAAAAGCCCAAACCCACGACAGGTATACACTTATGCCCAATTGGCATGTTTTGCGCTCCATATAAATAGAATAGTAAGAAAAAAGAGAATGGAAGAAAAACAGAGTAGAATTCGAACCCGCAACCCCCAAACTAGCAGACCAGCACAATACTGACTTGTCCACAGGGGCAACCTGTAAAAAATAAAAATATGAGAAAAACAGAGTAGATTCATTCCTGAAAACTTAAAAAAAAAATTTAATGCTACATACAGATCTTTACAATATGTGAGCTTATCTAAAAGCTGATTTAAACCAATACATGAACAGAAGGACAGACGACTCCCCTGTTCATAAACTTTATGAGCTCGGAAATGAATGCTGTAGAAATTATTAACAGAATGTCAAAGATAAATATTCTTCGCATCACAGGTGACCGGTATAACAATTAAAGTTTTTATTTTTGATAAATTTATTTTATCAGCAGGATTAATAGATAATTACATATGTATGTGTATGTATGCAAACATTATATGAATTAAACAAGTAGTGGTGTTATAAAACATTTCTACAAATTATTAAAAAAAAAAACTGACAAAATTTTATTATTCCCAGTTGTTTAAAGTTTTGTTCAACATTTATTGTTCATTAATAAATTATCACATTAATGTTGTGGCATTAATTAAAACCAAAAACGTGTATAAAATGTTGCAAATTAGCGAAGTTTGTGTATGTGTGTCCATTTGGCCATAACTGGCGTTATAAGGCTGCATTATTCCACAGCTGCATACAATATGTTATGAGTCTACTGTTGTAGCAAAGTCAGTAAAAAACTACACTGATCAAATTATTATTCAACAAGAGGTTGTAGAATTTAAGTTTTTTATACGTTTAGACAATTCTTAAGTCAAGCATATTAAACCGAGATTTTGTTTAAGATTTTTAAGTTTTGTTTTAATGTATTGTATTTCACATAATTATTTTTTTTAATCCCAAAAACATAATCGTTAAACTCAATTGCAATTACTAACAAGTTTTTCTTTCAGTGTTTCGCTTTACAAGGCAGTTTCATAACTCACTGCATGCTAATAACCAGCCATAAAACATTGTATCAATTCCCAAGTGTTAAAATCTATGAGTATCAATAAGGATACCAGTATTAATTCATAGATTTTTTAATCAGTCGTAATTGCAACTGCTGCTACGTTTACGTTCCAAATCGGTTTGTTTTTCTTTTTTTTCAAAAATAATTCATTTAATGACTAAAATTTTATAGGGTCATAACAAGTTTTAATGACTTTCTTTGGCTTATCGTAGTTGTGTAATGACTGCATAATTACTCAGTGCAAAATAAAAAACTGCATTTATGTTTAAATGATATTTAGTGTTTTATAGTTATGACACAATTAATGGGACCAAAGAGCTAATGAATGGATATTAACCGTCATGTGGCAGCAAGAGATATAGAAACAATTTTCATAATTGACCAGTTATGGACGGAAATTTTTGTCTACTGGGTTTATAAGGTAGTGCTAGTCATTAGTCCCTCCGATAATTGCCTCTTAAATTATAGGCATTCGTTTCTAAATAAGTTCAATTTAACAAAAATTTGTAACAGATTTCTCACAGAACACTGTCCTCTAGATGATCAAATTTCGATTCTTCTTCTGGCCATATGTAAAAAGCATAAGTTTTTACCTGCTCGTAAATCTTTGTATTTACGTCACCTTAATTAACTTCAATCAACACTATTGGAATAACTAATCAGCAGTTTTACACTGCAATGAAAACAATTGTTCAATTCACAACCCCATTGTAAGGCTCTCAATACAAGTTTTTTAGAGAGGTGGAGAATTAAATGTTTTTATTACAATTTGTTATTTATTTTTTTTTCTATTGTAAATTAGAAAAAATATTTTTTTTTAGAACAAAATGTTTTGCTAATATTTCTTTACTTAACTCTATTACTAACTTTATAGTTATAATCAGGGTACACTTATACAAGGTGGCGGTGCCAGCCCAGCTGACAATTTTTTTGTGTTCTGGAGTATGTCAAACTACATATTAAAAAAATGATTTCAACTCCGGAAATTGTCAAACATCATACATAAAAAAAAGAGAGCCGCAAATCGCTCTCTTTTACGCTATCACCTTATGTAATTACACCATGGTTAAAATATAAAAATTTGAATAACCAAAAAAATTCTCTTTTGTAACCCAAAACCAATTTTTTTTTACTTGACTTTTAATATCATTACAACAGAAATTGTATTTACAAGTGAATAAACCAATAAAGTTTTTTAATAGGCGATACAAGATACAAAGAGGGGCTTTTAAAGAAATTAAAGAAATTAAGTGTTGAAATTTGACAGTAGAATGGCGCGACAGTGTCAAAGGGTATATATAGTTTTGTCATGGATGCCCCGGCGGACAAGTCAGTAGTGTGCTGGTCTGCTAGTTTGATGGTTGCGGGTTCGATTCCGGCCAGAGACTCTGGACTGGCCTGCTTCTCTTTCTCTTCTATTCTAACTATTTCTATTCTTATTCTATACTTCTTTTTATTTCTATATTAAGGCGTCACAATGGACCGTAATGGGGTCCGGGTGCGAGGGTAACTTTACACCAGCCTTACCTACCTACCTAGGCTTGTCATTCCGTGTGAAATTTCTACAATATTCATTTCCGACCCCATAAAGTATATCTTTTCTGAGAGCTTATGAATAGGAACGTCGATTACGCATAATCAGTCTTTCCATCTGTCTGTCCGTGTGTATGTTGAAATCAACTTTTAGAAGCCCCGCGACATCGCCAAGACCCGTGTAATGTATCAAAATATCAAAAATATTCGAGAGCAGATTGGTATTAGGAATCAGCATAATCGCCCCATAACTATCTGATATATGAGCAAATAAATACGACTGAATCTGTTTTTTCGCTTATTTTTACCACAAAAATTTAAATTTTCCCACCCTAGGATAATTTATAGACACTGTTGTTACTATTTATAAATTTGGTATGCCTTTGGCGATAACCATGAAAGTTATAGGCAAAAATTATTTGAAAAAAAATATATTTTTTTTTAAATACATTAATATTTTTTAAGCTCCCAAATAATTTTTGACCACGTTAAGACATCAAATTATAATCCGTATTCTCAGATATATTTATAAGAAAAACTAGCAAATCGGTTTGAAACCAACTGAGATATAAGCACCACAACACAACTGCTTCGGTGTGTTTCCTGAAACTTACAAACGGAAAACGATATTTTTCAGTTTCCTTTTAACCAAGACAGCCAATATGGGGATCAAAAGAAAGGGCTTCAGTATTTACATATAGTTAGGTATGTAAAGGGTATATAAGATTCGGTACGTCCGAATATAACACTCTTGCTTATTTTTTTTTTTAGAAGTTCTTTTCAAATCTAAAGCTTTTTATTTTTTATTTTGCGTTTTGTTTAAAATGGTATAGGCACTTAATTTAATATTTTATATGTTGTGTTGTAGGATATTACATATCCTGGCATGACCGACTACAACTTTCTGTCTTACTTACTATCTCCTATTAACTCTAACACTTATTATAACCACTATCGGCTTGCTAACTTTTTTGCTTTATGAAAACATAAAAACTCATCTAACATCAGTCTTTACCAATAACAAATTTCTACTAGGTATTTGTATGTCATAAAATTTCGTGAAAGTGAAAGCTAAATTGTACTAAATTCAAGCCAATCATGTTTGATAACAATTAAAATTTAAGGCGGTTCAAATTCAAATACTAAACTGAGGCCTATTTCGAGTACATAATTTAAACTTAAGCTTTAAAAAAAATATTCAAACGATTTTAATGTCATTATAACAAACCCACTAACGTTAATGACTTTTAGTTTTATAAGGATTTCGCATTACCGCAATTCACAGAAGCCAGAGTAAAGAAAATGTGTGAAAGCTGTTTACACTTGGGTACGAATAAGTTATTACCACAATAGAATTGACAGAGATTCAAATTATTTTTAAAAGAAAAAAACAGCTAATTGAGGTATTTAAAATATTTACAGATCGCCCTAAAGTCGGGAAAAAATTTCAAACTAATTTAGATGTAAAATGACTTTCTCTAAAAAAAAAAAGTTAAAAAAAACTGTGCATTAAAAACCAGACATCATTAAGGCCTTAAATGCCCATATTATGATTATCAAGATAATCACACAAACAAATGCCATCTTTAATTATTTTTATCTTTATAAATACTACTTTAATTACAAGAAGAAAAAACAAACAATTGAATTCTGATTTAGGAAATCGTTAAAAGTACTCGAACGCAGGGCGTTTGTATTTAGTTGTCGTAATGGATTAGTAATTAACCCAACTTCAACGATTTATTTAACGAGAACTAGAAATAAAAAAGTCATAAACTCGATAACAGATTATTTAATAGTTTTAAATGTTTTTTTTTTTTTTGTGGTTGATGGTTGGCCACAAATAAATAAAACAATTGAAAGTATTGTACAATAAATAGTAATAAATGAACTTGTATATGGAGTTGCCAGATTGTAAAAAAATTTGGAATTTACGGTTAACCATTTTAAAATCTTCACTTCCGGAATTTAAGTAATTTTACAAGGAGTCACCTTTTTAAAGATTTTTTTATTTAGTCTACAACCCTTAAAACCAACTATTCGAAACAATTGAACAGCGTATGTAACGCTTTAATACTAGACTGTTTTTGTCATAAATGTAATAAAATTCTGCTTATGTATCCTAAAATTACCTCCTTAAATAAATGAGTGATCGTGGGCTTGATGGTTTAACTATTTTTCCTTCTATAATGCCACTAAAATAAATCATATAATGTTTTGTCATACGAGACATTTCCTATCACTGAAGTGAGTAATTGAATAACTTTACAGCCTCTAAGACGGACGACGTAACATGTCCTGTTAAAAACTAAGTCTCAGCAAGAAAGCACATTTTCATTTTAAAATAAAAGCACGTGGTTCTTGAAGATAGATCAGGTTTTTTTGTTGGACTATAAGGAAGACATATTTCGATTAAGTATGGGATACAATATTCATCAAATGGCTGTCACCACTCTGATGACAGACCATTACTTTTTTCATGATATTTTCCAGGAATTTTTCAAAGAAATGCGACTGTATCTCGGATTTGAGGTTAGGAATGGTTTCTGGGTTATTTGCATAAACCCGAAATATCACAAAACTTCAAAGAAAAAAATCGCACGGCGTTAAATCACATGATTTTGCTAGCCAATAGACATCACAATTTGTTATAAAAAAAATTTTTTTAAGGTCGTAACAGTAATAAATGGATTATATTTTTGCGCGGTGTGAGAGTTGCTGGAACCACATGTCATCCAGATCGATGGAGTTCAGGTAAAGCCAAAATAGCTCGTTATCGTATTCCTGGAAGAATTTCCGTTTATACTCACTGCAATCTCAGCCTTATCTTAAAAAACATAGGCCGAAATACGCCGCCTGATCATATTTCTAATGGATTGCATAAAAACTTCGGAGCCCCAAATTCAACAATTGCGCTTTTTCGAAAAATTGTTACTGACTTTACTTTGGCGGTGATTTCCATGGTCTGTAATCTTAATAAAGTAAGCTGAGTTTCCTAAAAAATTTTTATTATTAAAATTCGAGGTGTAGTGCTTCGTGAAAATTTAAGTTTTTCAGTACGATTTAATGTTTTCGGATTTTCGAAAACTCTATCGTTTACAACAGCAATGTTTTCAAGAGACTGACCAATACGTTGACTTAGTCTTACTGTCGATAACCGACACAGTTTCTTTAAACTTATTGTTCACTTTTGGTATGGTCAACAAACTAGGTGTACTTACTCGACTGAACATTTTTTGTTAGTTAGCGGTCGCAGCTTAAGTTTTCAAAATTTTGTAATAAGTTTTTACAATTATAACACATTGTTCTTTCGTAAAAGGCTTAATTTTTAATAAACGAAATAACAGCTGCCAAATTTTAGAGTTGATAATTGAAAAAATTACAATAAATTCATAAAGTGAATTCTCACTGAGACGCCATTTATAACATCCCCATCATCGAAGTTGGTGGAAAGGAATTTTTTTTTATCATGTCGCAATATCCAGTTCCAATGACTTTCATAGCTCGAAGTTTACCAGACAGTGAGTATTCTCTAAACCCTAAATGCTGCATTTTGGCAATAACTAAACCGAAAATAAAAATATAAGATAAAGATAAACAAAGATGCTTTATGTTAAGGGTTTTACCAATAAAATTTATAAATTTTATTTCTATCAATATTATTTCTTTCCTCAACTACCGAATTCAACAATCTGGCCACCTTAATAATTTGCAGAGAGAGAATGCATTCATACGATAAATTTATACAAAACAACCAGTCAAGTGGCGTGTTATATTTTGACTAATGTGCCTGAGGCTCTGCAGCTTGTTTAGACTTTTACGTCTCCTCTAATTACTACAATTATTTAAATATATAAATATTAAATACATGAACATATATTCATTCATTCAAACATTATTTATATAACTTCAAGTATTTAAGACCACAAGTAGCAAACAATCTCACCAATCAACCAACCAAACGACCGACCAACCTATCGAACGACTACTTGTTGTCTATTTCACAAACAACATCCCTGATTTGTGTTGGATTGAATGGAAAAAAAATTAAAAAGTCAAGTACATATTTAAACAATTAACATGCATATGTACGAGTACTTGGCCCGAAACCTACGAAACAACCAACTAACCGAGCACAAGTACTTTTTTTTTCAAAATAATAGTAAAAGACGCCAATTTCAAGTGGTTTGTTGTCGTTTGTGGAGATTTGGAAGGAGATTAAAGAAACTTTTATGCGATAAAATTAATTTTATGAAGCAAACTATTTAATAGAAAATTATTTAACTAGAAAAGGAGATAAACTAATTGCAGAATATGGCTCCGAAGTGTTTAAGGAGACAAAATATTTTTGTTGAGTCCCAAAGTACTTGTAAGAAAAGGATTGTTTTTGGGAAATAAATAAAACACTTCATATGCATTAATTTTAACAAATTAGGCAAAACAAACATTTATATCATAATGAAAAGAAAATTAGAATAAAAGCTACTCATGACACAAGATAATGCTTAGGTCACCATTAAAAATATTGTTTATCCTGAGTACAAACTATCCAATGTCCTTTATTGTTCCTTGTTTATTTAAACAAAATTCTAAGCAGTACAATCAGATCTTATATCGTTTAAAGAGAAGGAAATAACATCTGAAGTTTGTAGATCTTTTACTTTTCAATTAATAAATGCTAATGTTTATGAAATATTGAAACATTTATGCTAAGTTGAGGCCCATCTTTTCATTAATCTCTATTTACTCAACTCTATCTTAAATTAAGTAACTTTAAAATTAACCTAAAATATAATCGAATACTTAAGGAACGACAAAGTCATATCAACATCGCAATGATCTCATCATTGTTTCGGTACTTATCTCCGTTTAACCCTAACCAAGGCTTATGTTTAGCATTTTGTGTGGAATAAAATATTTGTTTGATACAAAACACTCTCGTAATGAATGTACTATTAGTACTATGTTTGTATTGATGTACAGCAATGTATGCTTGTTGTTGGTAATTTGTATTAAAAGATTGTGTAAAATAATTCAATTTCATTTCATATGCTTTTGAAGTGTTGAATTGGATTCATACAGGGATGGGATATCAAAATCAAATAAAAATTTTTTTGCTTAAAGTAGAATAAAATAATATTTTCTTTTTTTACCTCAAATATTTTGTTGATTTTGCTTAAATTGACTAAACATTTTTACTAAAAATTTTTTAAAAACTTTTCTTAATTCTGCAGAAGTAAGATTATATCAACTTTCCAATTCCTGATTATTTATATGATTTACAAGGGTTAGGGCAGTTACGGAGACATTAAATGGATAAAGGAGTTTGATGACGAAGCTCCGATTCGTATTTTGACGGATAGCTAATCAGTTATCAATACCATATGTGAAGAAAATAATGAATCTAGAAATGTCCTGCAATGCAAGAGTGAGATAAACCCGCAGAAAATTGTGAAAGTCCCAAAACAAAACGGATGCCAGGCGATCACGGCATAATTGGAAACGAAGAAGCTGACAAATTGTACAAAATGAGATCATTGTAGAATACCATCACTTTGGAAAATGTAAAATCCATTCAGAGATTCAAAAATTAACTTAAAGTTTGGGCGATGGAAGAACAATTTAGGAAGTAACAAAATAGTGCTATCACTAAAGTTACGAACACATTATGGGCTGATTACAAAACTTGATACAGCGAGGAAGGTTCTTAGGCCCACACTTAGAGAATAAACTAGTGTAGTAACAGGTCACACGGACACATGTGTCTCATTTGCATTTTTGGACTAAAATACATTTCGTCTAATATCAAAATCTTATCGCATGCAGCCACTAGACTATTTGAAAAAATTTAACCAAATCGCTGAACATTTTAGTGACGTCAGATCCACATTTCGTTTACTATAAGCTTTACACTAGAGAACATCATCATACACATACATCAAAACAGGAGCCAAATTGCGGTATTTGATTGCCTAAGAAATTATAAAATTCTTATTAGAATCTCTATATTAATAACACGACATATTTTCTCCTCAAGTGGTCCTGATTCGTCAACTAATTATTTTAAATTTACTTATTTTAAGCTTCAGCTGTCAAAATCCATAGATAAAAACAATTCTCTTTCTCTTCTCGTTTATTTCAAATGTCAAATTTCAAATAAACAAAAATATAAAAAAGCCTTATTACGTAACTCGATTAAGTCAAATCTCTTTATCACTTAAACTCTCAAAATATATCTTAAAAATTTTGTCTTGTATGTATTCTCTAAATATATTTTATAGAGATTTAGCTTTAGCGAGCTACAGAATAAGGCTACTGATGAATATAAATGCCTTGATTTAAAACATAAAAAACTCGCACTTGCGATTCAGATTTCGCCAGATAGAGAATACCGTAATATGGCTCCATGTCTTAGTAGATTCATCCAAATTATAATTTTAGTTATTGAACAATATGGAAAACATTTTGATGTGGTCCCTAACTATGGCTAATAATTCCTCAAACTAAACATTTCTGCTATTTTCATACACTCCGTTAAAAATATTAATGATTTTATTCCTGCGAAGGCCCTTAATGTTTTCAACACTTCTTTTATGTTGGCATAAATACAATTTATCTTTTTATCTTAATACTCATCTTAACAACAGTAAAGTTTCTCATTTTAAGTCGTTGAACAAAAGCATGTATTTAGAGTATTCACCAATTCGCGCTATTAAATTATACTTTAAATATAAAACGTGTGTGTATTCTTTTTTTTATGATCTTTGACATTTTCGTTAACAATGGTTAACTAAAGAGTTGCGTTAAAAGACATTATAACTTGGCTGCAATTGTTTCATCTTGCATTGAGAGTAAAAGAGCCACATAAACAATCCAATTCGTTACGGTTTAATGTCCTATTTAGATCACAAAAAAAAAGAAACAAAAATACAAAAACAAAGTGTGGTAATAGGAAAACAAAAACCCACACACTAGTTTCGTAAACTAAATAGGAGATGAGAAAGACAACAAGCCAAAAAGTAGATTAAATTCATACATCAAAACATATTCTGTGAATTCACAAAGTGTCATATTGTCATAAAGGCATAAGTTTTAAAAATTTTACAAAGGCTTAAAACAATAAGTAATTATATAAGGTGATGGCAATTTGGAGAGAATTTCTCAATACAATTTTTTTATATAAAGTTTGACAGTTGCAAATAAGAGAGAGAGAATGTAATTTTGACATATGGAAAATATCAGCTGATGAACAGCCAATGAATTGAGGCTACCTAGTTTAACGTATCTTGGTTTTAAAACTTTCATTAGTTTTTTAAATTTTTGAAAAATTATGACAATATGATACTTAAGACACTTTGTGATTACACCATTAGTTAATGTAATTTTGAGATACAAGCCAGGTTAAGGTTGGCACAAATTATAATATTAAATGATCTTTTGTCACTTGCATGACTATTTTAGTAGACTTTTCCAAAGATAAGACTTAACGGAAAACAAAGTTCGGAAAAGTATGCGCAAAAAAACGTTCAAATATAAAATTTTTCTAGTTCCATGGTCTTTCGTCCATTATTATTATTAGTTAGTTTTTATTAAAACATATGTGTTTGCATTTAAATATCTTTATCTTTTTAATAGGAACATAAACATATTAATATTATGTCCACCCAAGTATTTTTGCAAATAAAGCAAAAGGAAGAAAGACTATCAAGACCAAAATAAAAATAAAAAATAAACAACGACAAGATCATAAAAGACCAAGATATTTTACACAATCTACACAATCGTTATAGAAACAAGTAAGAGCACTATATTCGGCTGTGCCGAATCTTTTATACCCACCACCAATTTTGTGTACATTTAAAGCACAATATTTATTATTTTGTTACTCATTATGGAATAATCTTTTTATAATAAAATATGTATCACTTTCTTTGTAGAGGGTGGTTAAATTTTAAGGGCCCATGTTGAAGGTGAACTACAGCCAGTCTTTAAATTAGTTTTCTGCATTTCATTTGACATTTCTCAATCTCAAACTTACTCAATTTGATCCGTGGAAAGATACGCAAATGAGCAACGCTTTAAAGTTATTTAGGTTTTTTATGAAAATGGGCGTTCAGTTCAAAATGCATTTTGTGCACTTCGTAATTCTTTTGATCAACATAATCATTCAAATTCATCCACAATCGGGAAAATTGTAAAAAATATTTAAATTTCTGCAAAACAGGTCTGTATAAAATGTTAGAAAATCTGTGAATGCCTTCTTAGTTCGTTGAATGGGAACCATTGCTGTTTTTTGCGATAGTGTGGCAAAAGAGCAGTCAACCTCGACTCATCATCGTGCCCAACAATTGAGCATCAACATTGTCATTAAAAATTTGGACCATCAGATAGAGGAGTGGCGCCAAGGATGGGGGCGGGGGCATTTGGCCGATATTTTGTTAAATACATAATTTAACCGTACAAATATTATCATTACAAAAAGAAATAATAATAATTTCCTAAATAATTTGTTTTTTATTTAAATTCAACATCGGCCCTTAAAATTTAACCACCCTTAATAACTTCGATATGCTACTAAAATGCATTTGTAAATGTAGTCTTTCAATGAAAGTGGGCGTTAAAGTAGGCGTGTCAATAAAGTTTCTGCTAATAAATACAACTTAGATATTTCACAATAGTCCTTTATTTTCCCAAAAACTTTGTCAATAGAGAAATTACATGAATTTAAGATAAACAGTTATATGGGAGGTAGGCGTTAAAGTGAGCGTGTCACTTAAACTTTTTGGCGCAACAATTACATTGATTAGAAGGATATACGTAGCAAATTTGATCATCATACCTCTAATTTTGGCGGTTTTATGAGCTTTTAAATTCCATTAACAGTAGATAACGTGAAAAGTGGGCGTTATAGTAGGCGTGTCAAAGTTTTTTTTGCGCATGAGTACATTTTAGATGTTTCAATATAGCCTTTTATTATTCGAAAATCTTTATTAATAGAGAAATTATATGAATTTTAGGTAAAGCGTTATATGGGAGGTGGGCGTAAAAGTGGGCGTGGCACCTTAATTTTTTTGTACATTAATGACACTGCCTAGGGGGATATACGTAGAAAATTTGATCATCATACATCAAATTTTGGCGGTTTTATGAGCTTTTAAATTTCATTAACAGTAGAAAACGTGAAAAGTGGGCGTTATAGTAGGCGTGTCAAAGTTATTTTTGCGAATGAGTACATTTTAGATGTTTCAATATAGCCCTTTATTATTCCAAAATCTTTATTAATAGAGAAATTATATGAATTTTAGGTAAAACGTTATATGGGAGGTGGGCGTAAAAGTGGGCGTGGCACATTGATTTTCCGTGTCAAAAAAGCGTCTCACCAAAAAGCAAAGTGTGCAAAATTTCAGAGTCGGACATCCAATTTTGTTGCTTTTATGACGTTTTTGTTTTTAAATATACCGAAAAATACACTGTGCGGTATAAATTTTCGTACATTTTGATCGATAACTCCTTTCCTAATGATTAGATTTAGGTAATTTTTGGTAAGAAATATTGTTTTGACTCGAGAAATATATATTCGAAGTTTCATGACTGTACGTTAATCCGTTTGGACACAATACCATTTTATTCGATGTTCGTAGGACACGGTTTTTTCGACCTACTCCTGCATTCCGAGCTATAACTCACTTCCTAATATTCCGATATAGCCCATTTTCAATACCAAACAAACCTTGTCTATAGGAAAGATTCTGGCAAAATTTGAGCCTCCTAGCTTTTTCGGTGCGACCTCTATCGTGCTTTCAACAGACGGACAGACGGACAGACGGACAGACGGACAGACGGACAGACGGACAGACGGACGGACATAGCTAGATCGTCATCAAATCAAACCCTGATTCAGAATATATATACTTTATGGGGTCTAAAATGGATATTTCGATGTGTTACAAACGGAATGACAAAATGAATATACCCCCACCATTTTTTTGGTGGCGGGTATAAAAACACGAGCATGCGCAATTTAACTGAATTTACGGCCAGCAGCTTAACAAGTTGTCGTAGAAGCGTGAGCCTTACAAGCCATAAGTCAAGCATTTTAATTTGTAATCATATGCCGCCTTGTTATAAAAACGTAAGTTTTATAGTTTTTCATCGGGGATAAAACGAATCCCCGGTAGTTCCAACGCAACGGGATAACATAATAAGCTTGTAAAAGTGCACACTCACACACACACGCACACACACACGTAACTAAGAGGCAAATGCTGTGAATTTACATGCATTTAAATGTTTGCATTTTTAGATTCCAGGTGGGTAGCTTGAAAAGTTTTTCTTTTTTATGTTCGTAGCTTTCTTATTCGAAGTGTTAAAACGCCAAAACTTCCAAGTGTTTCTTGGTTTCGGGAGCGTTTATAAGGCTTTCAAAACTAAAATTTTAGTCAATTTTCATGAATACGTAATTTTAAGATCAGGTTGCTTGAATTTTATAGGACAATTAATTTGTTTGTGTTTTACGTTAATCGCTTCGATTATACCATAATTAATGCCATTATTAATAATTTATTAAAATTTACCGGACTTATCCAGGAATGTATTGATAACCTTAGAGAAATAATTTGATAGATGACAGTTTAGGGCTAGAAAAGACGCTACATAACGTTTTTATTCATAAACAATATTAAAACAAGTAAGAGCGCTATATTCGCCGCGCCGAATCTTATATACCCTTCACAACGTGTAGTCGTGAAATAACAGTAATTTGTGTCACCATTCATCCCATATGAAATACGTACATACATATATAAAAACATCCCATTGTAAAATTATAAATTCACGTATGTATGTTAAAAAAACGAAAAAAAAAAATTTAAAAAAATTTAAAAAAAAAATTTAAAAAAAAAAATTTTAAAAAAATTAAAAAAAAAAAAAATATTATATATAATTATAATTATTATATATAAAACAAAAAAAATAAAAAAAAAAATTAAAAAAAATAATAATAAAAATATAAATAATATATTAAATAAAAAATAAATAAAAAATAAAAAAGAAATTAAAAAAAAAATTTTTAAAAAAACTAAAAAAAATTTTTTTTTGGCTCAGCTGGGATTCGATGCCACGTTTTCTCTAACCAGTATACACGTTTGTATGTATGTAAGTTGTTGTTATACCCTTCACCTGTGGTGCACAAGGGTATATATAGCTTTGTCATTCCGTTTGTAATTTCTACAATTTTCATTTCCGACCCCATAAAGTATATATTTTCTGAAAGCTTATGAATAGAGGAGTCGATTAAGCCCTGACCGTCTGTCCGTCTATCCGTCTGCCCGTCTGTCCGTGTGTTGGTTGAAATCAACTTTTAGAAGCAACTATATGTTCCTCAGATCTGTATATGGTATCAATATCCAGGAATGAATCGCTATTGAAATTCAGCACAATCGCCCCATAACTTTCTGAGATATGAGCAAAAAACCACGACCACCTCGTTTTTTTTCACAATTACAACAACAACATACATACATACATACATACATACATACATGTAAAAAACATACCAAACAAAAAAAATTACAAAAAAAAAAATATTAAAAATAAGAAAAAAATAATAAAAAAAAACTAAAAAAAAAAAAATTTAAAAAAATTTTTTAAAAATTTTTCTAAAAAAATTTTTTTAAAAAATTTAAAAAAAATATAAAAAAAATAACAAAATATAAATAATATATTAAATAAAATAAAATAAAATTTTTTTGGCTCAGCTGGGATTCGATGCCACATTTACTCTAACGTGTACGTATGCACGTACATTACGTACGCACGTTGTGAAGGGTATATAAGATTCGGCACGGCCGAATATAGCACTGTTATTTGTTGTAATGTTGTTTTTGTGAAAAAAATCGAGGTGGTCGTGGGTTTTTGCTCATATCTCAGTTGTTTATGTACCGATGTTTCTGATTTTCAATAGCGATCTACTGAATATTTCTGATATTTTAATACCTCACTCGAGTCCAAGCGATGTCGGGGGGCTTCAAAAAGTTGATTTCAACATACACACGGACAGACGGTCAGACTGACAGACTGACAGGGCTTAATCGACTCCCCTATTCATAAGCTTTCAGAAAATATATACTTTATGGGGTCGGAAATCAAAATTGTAGAAATTTCACACGGAATGACAAACCTATTTATACCCTTTTTCACTGTGTGAAAAATATATGTGGTATAAAAATAATGAAAGTTCGTCAGCTACAGCTCGAAAACTTTTTTCATAGTACATATTCACTTTGCTCAATCATACCCAACGTAAGCGTCAAAAACGTTTGCGTAGTATAGACATTGCTGTTGATGGTACTGTTTCATCAACTGTTTTTGTTAATTGAGTAACTGGGAACAACGCAATTTTCCGTTCGCTTAAAGTTACAATTTTAAAGTTATTAAATATATTCTTATTTTTTTTTAATTAAAAACATACAATAAAAATAAGAATAAAGCAAAGAAAAAGAAAAGGGACATTTGATTACTATCATAAGAAAAGAAATAGTTAGAGCTGCATCCTAAAGTGTTGCGAAAAATCAAAAACTATTTTTATTGAGAAGTTTCATTGCAATAGTTAAGAGGATTGCTTACATGGGCGATGTGACATGATGTATCTTTAGGTCAGATTTGGGGGAGAATTCTGGACGCCATGAATTAAAAGGTTAGGAAGACTACCGATGGAGCGCATAAGTTGAGGAAAGTTGTCGAAAGTCTATATCAATCGCTCATAACGAATGAACCCATACAAAATAAGTTATTCCTCACATCATTATCTTTACTGATGGGTCCTTTATAGTTGAGAGGGAAGATATTGGTGTATATTCACTTGAATTAAACCTATCCTGAGCCTCGATTTTTGGGAAGTACGTATCTTTCTATTAGGTAGAAATGATTGCTTTGCTGCACGCGTTGTATTGCCTGTTAGAATGTGCAATGGAAGAAAATCCTTAATGCACTTGTCTAGAGCAAACGCCGGTTGTGGCGCGAGACTCGTTGAAGGAATGGATACCGATCAGTATCTTGAAATAACTGAGGAGCAAAAGGGATCGAAAAGGGGCCCAAGATAGTAGTGGTCTGCTCAACAAAGTTTAGAGACACTTGATCAAATGTTGATGCTTAAACTACTGGTCTTCTAAACTCAGCATAGAGTCTCACCGTTTAGTGGGACGATTAGTCAAGCAGCTTCATGACTATAGCTCGTAAAACAATACAATTATTTTAACAAACATTGCACTCTCGTATTATTCCCCGTCTCGGAGAATTAAATTGGCACTCTAGGTCACGTGATTTCACATCGTTGTATTTCTTTTAACTGGGATTTTCAAAGTAAAGGATCTTTTCCAACAAGCCCACAACTATCTTAGAGTCTATGGAGAAAATTTAGACAAAATTATGCAAAATGCTCTTTATAAATATCGAGAAATAATAACGTATGTGACTGCAAAATCTTGATCGCTATTTTGTTTAGTGTACTTACCGCATTAACTACTTGCAAATACTACAATAGTTTTCATACGAAAGCTTAACAAAGCAAATCTTCTGTACGGTTTATTACTAAGCAGTAGAAAAAATCTGAAAAGTTTATTTCACTAGCATTTCTTTTATATATCCCTTACCAACTCAAGTATTTTTCAGCAGTTTATAAGGGGAAGGTAAGGTAGGAATGAAATTACAGACCTACTAAATGGATTCCTTCTACAAGTATTTTTGGAAGCATTTAAGCACTAAGTAAGAGATTCAAAAATCAATTTTTGGTAATGAAGTTTCTTGGTGCGTAGCTAGCCATTAACTGCCTGTATAACGATGTCGAAAGAAAACCCAAGCGAAATTTCATTCGTACAAATACGTTGAAAACAAAAACAAATTTTTAGTTTTTGTTGTTGTTTTCAATATATTTGTACGAATGAAATTTCGCTTGGGTTTTCTTTCGACATCGTTGAACAGGCAGTAAATCTCCTTTTAGTCCTGCTTTCCACATGATCTGCGTGACAATTTGTCTTTATTAACAGTTTTTTATTTATCGTTTAGAATAATAACATACAGAGCAAATGAATTATTAAGCCTTTATATAAGAGTCTTTGTTGTATTTTGTGGTACCGTGTTATATTTACGACAATGCAAAATGAATGCGACCTTCTTTTGATACCTTATCATATCAAAAACGACAGAAACTTGATAACTCAAGATGCATAATTCTTCAAGTTAATTTTAAATACTGCCACACCGTAATCCATTCAAACACAAATATTGCGTTTGGTCAGCCTTCTTGATTGCGATTATCAAAATCATTGACGATTTGTTGTTTAATGATCTTTATCACTGCATATTATCGAACATAATTTGAGTGTGTCAGGTGCTGGCTGTGCTTTTCATATCTTAAACATGTTGTGTTTTGTTTACATGCAAACCCCCTCCATAACAACTGGCAACTTAACTTGTTTAAAGTGGTAATATTTTGTTGTCGCTATCGCATTAACAACAGCAGGATATTCAAATCATTCGCAACAATCTTCAACACATATGTAAGTATTCAAGCAAATCTTGTGTAAAAAATCATGTTGTCATAATCATGATCATAATCTTGTGGTTAAGATATGATCATCATTATTGCTGGCGTATCTACTTAAACATTGAAAAACTGGGAATATTTGGCGGCATAAATCCATAAAAAAAAGAACAATTTAGACGATTATACGTTAATATTTGTTCAAACAATTTATGTTTATCGATATTGAAAGCCAGATAAGCTCAAGTCAAAGTAAAATTGAAATTCACATGCTTTTGCCAGAGATGGTTTGTTGTCAAGGGATGTGCAAAAAAAAATAAAAGCAAATGGCATGGGAAAAGGGAAGGATGGATAATGTAGGATAATAAAAATCCATGTAATTGTCATTGATAAACGACTAATGACGATAATTGTTTCAAGCTGTGCTGCTGAATTAAAATTTTCAAATCACCTCTTACTATTTGTACATTATATCATTTTTTTTATTTTTAATATAATTAAAAACCGAGTAACAGCACTAGATTCGGCTGTGCCAAATCTTATATACCCTTCTTCGAAAGTGCAAATATTGCAACTATAAGCATATAAAAGTTGTTAGTGAAACAGGGGCCGAATTACAGCATTCGATCTTGATCGAAATTGTAAAATTCTTATTAGATTCTCTATACCTAAAGCACAGCGAACTCGATCGTTCGAGTAAAATTTCGATCGTGATCGAATGCCGTAATTCGGCCCCTGATTTTCTGAAATCTTTCTCTTATTCATTCTTGCTCAATCTATATTTTTAATCATTAATGGCACGTCATCATGTACATACAATTTTATTGTATGCGATCATGTTCGCAAACGCAAAACTTCGCAATTTCAACAAAACGACTGACGAAATCTGCATTACATACATTCGTACACAAGAATATGTATCAAAACTATTACAACTACAAGAAAAACTTTGGTGGCTGTATAACAGCCACAGCTTAATTGCGTTGTCTTCGAAAAGGTCATATGGTATCAAAATGCTCATCATACCACACTTCACATTTTCGTTAATGCTGAACCTGCTCAGTCATCTACTGCTAATAATGCTGTGCCATTAGTTGCTCGTTCATTTAAAAGAGCCATAACACCAACTCCTGTGGTTCTCATCAAAGATAGTTTGGGTTTTTTCAACCGGTAAGAGTACTTCTTGATTCTTGTTCAGAAATTAATTTAATTACAGATGGAATTGGCAAAAAACTTACACTTCGTTTACGACATAATCAACGAGAAAAATTTATATTTGTAACAATACATTTGCCAGTAATGGGCCGATTTAACCAATATTTCCCATTAAATGATATTTTGTTTATATTTTATAGTGACATAAAATAAACGGGTCAAGAAGTTATCTGGGAGCTGCAAAATCTGACTTTATTTAGCAAGATTCTGGAAAGCATATCTGATAAATTTGTTGATTTCGGACAGACGGACTAAGC
Source organism: Phyto melanocephala (assembly GCA_941918925.1). Lineage (NCBI taxonomy): Eukaryota > Metazoa > Arthropoda > Insecta > Diptera > Rhinophoridae > Phyto > Phyto melanocephala. The sequence goes on along the minus strand of OW799233.1, from coordinate 176,259,816 downwards.
AAAACCAATTCCTCTTTCTATTACTATTAATAATATTAAAACTTTATAGGGTCTAAAAGAAGTAGATAGAAATAGAAATTCCAAACGAAGTGACAAACTTTATCATTTACAATCTTTTGTGAAGGGTATTAAAACAGAAAAACCACCAGAACTACCAACTTAAAAATCAGTTTCGAAGTCGCCATCAACAGTCTCTACATAAAGACTAACAATTTATGCTAAATCACCACTGGGTCATTGGACATTGTATGAAGCTAGTGGACACTCTTTATTTATAGTCCTCTACCGCTCAACTCTCATCCACAGTCACTATTCACATGTATTTTCTTCTGGTTATTTGTATTCACGTTATGTTAATGTGGTCGTAAGTATTCCATACTCCATATTTATGGCATGTGATCCTTCAAATTATTTGTTTTCGTTGTGCTTAATGCCATAATTTATGAGACTCACACTCTAATTTCATCTAAAACTGTGCATTTGCATGTAACACGATATTTTACAATTGACTTGAATCTAGTTGAGTTTGATTTGAATAACAAAAACAACAAAAACAATCAAAAGGGGGTTAAGCTTCTTGTGTGTATTTATATAAAACTCGTTAATATTTCATAATGATTATAGTCTAGTAAATATTTATTTTTTTTTTTTTTAAAGGTGCTTTAATTGAAATTTTTACTTAAAAAAAGAGAACCTGATTTTGATGCCGTGTAGAGTACTTGTACATGAAAATTTAATCAACATCTTAAATAAATTACTCAATTGGGGTATTCACAAAGTATAGTATCATGTCGTATAGACAATTTCTAAAATTTTAAAATAATTTAAAATATTGTTGTTGTTAATTCTGATGTTGCTCAGCCTTAAAAAATATCTTTAAAATATGACGATATGATAAAGCGATATGATACTTTGTGAATGTATCAAGTATGTACGTATATTTACATAACCGTTAACAATATTGCCGTACCCGTTACAACAGTATTGCTGAGCTATCAGTACTAAACATCAAATACAATAATACCATTTCTCTTTCACTCTGTTTTTTTAATGTTTTCTGAAAACACAATTAGGTGATTCACAAGGTGTCTTATCATGTCCTATTGTCATATTGTCCTAAAATTTTACAATGGTTTAAAAATTTTGTTGTTGCTTTTCAAACAAAAAGTGTCTTATAATAATAGAACTTTGTACGCTATGTTTATTGTGCGGTCGTATTTAATAAGCAGAGACCTGTGCTAAACGGCTAAGCCGGCTAAGCCAAGCCGCAACAGTTTTTGTAAGCTGTCACCATTCATTGTATAATTTTATCGGGCCGACATCCAAATTTGAGCGCAGTTGCTAATTTTTGATAACAAATCACTGGTGGCGTCAAATAAGATCGGCTAAGGACTCTGATGTTTTTGTTTATCAAACTAAATTTAATTTATTTGTAATTTATTTACTTGAGTTTGCCATTACAACATCTAAAATGTACTTTTCGCACAAACTGGCTATTATTTTGTTTTTTATACCCGCCACCAAAAAAATGGTGGGGGTATATTCATTTTGTCATTCCGTCTGTAACACATCGAAATATCCATTTTAGACCCCATAAAGTATATATATTCTGAATCAGGGTTTGATTTGATGACGATCTAGCTATGTCCGTCCGTCTGTTGAAAGCACGATAGAGGTCGCACCGAAAAAGCTACGGGGCTCAAATTTTGCCAGAATCTTTCTTGTAGTTTGTTTGGTATTGAAAATGGGCTAAATCGGAACATTAGGAAGAGAGTTATAGCTCGAAAAGCAAGAGTAGGTCAAAAAAACCGTGTCCTTCGAACATCGAATAAAATCGAATTGTGTCCAAATGCATTAACGTAGACTCATGAAACTCCGAATATATATTTCCTGAGTAAAAACAATATTTTTCCCCGAAAATAATCTAAATCTATGCATTATGAGAGGAGTTATCGATCAAAATGTACGAAAATTTATACCGCACAGTGTATTTTTCGGTATATTTAAAAACAAAAACGTCATAAAAGCAACAAAATTGGATGTACGACTCTGAAATTTTGCACACTTTGCTTTTTGGTGAGACGCTTTTTCGTAACGGAAAATCAATGTGCCACGCCCACTTTTACGCCCACCTCCCATATAACGTTTTACCTAAAATTCATATAATTTCTCTATTAATAAAGATTTTGGAATAATAAAGGACTATATTGAAACACCTAAGTTGTATTTATTAGCAGAAATTTTATTAACACGCCTACTTTAACGCCCACTTTCATTGAAAGACTACATTTACAAAAGCATTTTAGTAGCATATCGAAGTTATAAAGGGTGGTTAAATTTTAAGGACCGATGTTGAATTTAAATAAAACACAAATTATTTAGGATATTATTATTATTATTTCTTTTTGTAATTATAATATTTGTATGGTTCAATTATGTGTTTAGCAAAATATCGGCCAAATGCCCCCCATCCTTGGTGCCACTCCTCTATCTGATGGTTTAAATTTTCAATGACAATGTTGATGCCCAATTCTTGGGCATGATGATGAGTCGAGGTTGACTGCTCTTTTGCCACACTATCGCAAAAACCAGCAATGGTTGCCATTCAACGAACTAAGAAGGCATTCACAGATTTTCTAATTCTCCCGATTGTGGACGAATTTGAACGATTATGTTGACAAAAAGAATCACGAAGTGCACAAAATGAATTTTGATTTGAACGCCCATTTTTATAAAAACCCTGAATAACTTTAAAGCGTTGCTCATTTGCGTATCTTTCCACGGATCAAATTGAGTAAGTTTGAGATTGAGAAATATCAAGTGAAATGCAGAAAACAAATTTAAAGACTAGGTGTAGTTCACCTTCAACATGGGCCCTTAAAATTTAACCACAAAGAAAGTGATACATATTTTATTATAAAGAGATTATTTCATAATGATTAACAAAATAATAAATATTGTGCTTTATATGTACACAAAATTGGTGGTGGGTATAAAAGATTCGGCACAGACGAATATAGTGCTCTTACTTGTTTTACTTTTTTTTGGCATTATGAAAGAAAATATTTATTTTTATAATTGTTTTACATCAGCTGATTTAAATTCAAAATAGCACACTTAATTATGAGGGGTTGTTCACAATAGTCTTAATTTTTCATGCTATTATTATAGGACATATGACTTTATGACACTACTGTGAATCCCCCAATTGATATTGTAAAAATAGTTATACAACAAGTCATAAATGTGTCATGTGTAACGGATAATTGGCTGGTACTTTGTATTTATTTCTTAAATGTCGTTAGCTAAAACGCAAACGGCCCTATCTAACCTTTTGAAAATTTTACAGGAGCAGCAAAAAACTGTTTTAAACTAATGGTATAGTTTCGATCAGTATGATTTTCACCAGTATTATAAAAAAAGGTGTGAATTGAATTGAATTCTTGCAAAATAAAATAATATTTTAAAATATTTAAAAAGCCTTGTAAGTTAGATCCCTTGGTACTCTAATTTTATGAAACCAAAGGCTCTATCTACACTTTAATACAAAGTAGATTAATTGTATTTTTTTATTAATAAGGAAAACGCTGTTTGAAGCTTTTAGTCTTTCTTCTTCTTTTTTTTCAACTCAGATAAAATCGCTCTTAAGATAAAATTAATATATTTTATTTTAAAAATTGCATTAAGCTGTTACAACGGTCAAATCTATAAATTTTTTTGAAACTTGCAATGTTGTCTATATAAACAACCAGTTAAGTCTTTTTGCGTTTATGAAATAAATGCTTTAGTAGATAGCACCGTTTGTTTTTCGTTAATAAAATCGGTAATTTTGATCAGATAATTCCAAGTTTCTTTTGTGAATGTGTATTTCGATGCTATGCATCAGAATCAATAAAAAAAAACCGATTTTGAATTTTTTGTTAGTTATAGCCGTTTGCTTTTAAGCTAACGATGTATATTCTAGTCATTGACGAAGCAACATCTTCATTTGAAAACCATTTCCAATAATAGAAATAATAAAAATGCTCTGATGAATGGGATATATTTGTCTATCCCAGACACGCCTATCTCGCCTTTAAAGACAGAGAAGTCTGTTTGCTATTTCTGCCTGTCCGCCCGTATAAAGTATGAACTTTCTAAAGTCCTCACATATTCTACGGATTTTTGTAAATCTGTAAAATCGATACATTACATGACAAAATACCACGTAAGACCCTGTTTTTTTTTACAACAAAAAAAGTAAACTTTTGCATCCCAAATAACTCACTGATCTATTTGTAACACATCTATATATATAAAAGTGAAACTCTGTGTGTGTGTGTGTTAGCTATAGACTCCGAAACTGTAAAACCGATCGGACTCAAACTTTGGCAAGTTGTTGTACACATACCAGGGAGTGTTTATGGGTGGAAAAAAGTGGGCGGGGTCACGCCCATACAAAATTAGTTATCATTTTTAGCTACTTGGACTTGACCGATTTTTCTGAAACCTTGCACACATATTGAGCTCTTGTGATTATATAATTTTGTGATTAGAAAAGTGGGCGGGGCCACGCCCATAAAAAGGTTATAATTTTGACGTACTTGCACTGGACCGATTTTTCTGAAACTTTGCACACATATTGAGCCGTCATGACTTTACACTTTCGTGATACGAAAAGTGGGCAGTGCCACGCCCATAAAAAAAGTTATAATTTTCAGCTACTTGAACTTCACCGATTTTTCTGAAACTTTGCGCACATATCGAACTGTCATGACTTTAAAATTTCGTGATTAGAAAAGTGGGCAGTGCCACGCCCATAAGAAATATGTTATCATTTTTAACTACTTGCACTAGATCGATTTTTCTGAAACTGTGCACACATTTTGAGTTGTCATGAGTATACATTTTCTTGATTAGAAAAGTGGGCAGTGCCTCGCCCATTAAGAAAAATTATAATTTTTAGCTTTTTGCACTTGATATTCAATTAAAATTCAGAATGCATTTTTATTCATTAAGGGGCGTAGCAACGCGCGCCAGGCTTTTCTAGTATTCAATAAAACGGATGAATTTGTTTCATACGAGAATTCTGCGACTGCATTCTAATGGATGATGAAACATAATACGTTTTTGGTTCACGTATATTGTAAATCTAAATCGTAACTAATGTTTTCAAAGTAGAAATTCATAAATATCCGTTAGAAAATTATTAATAAATTTCCTTACAAATATCCTCTCACCAAAGATTAGACAATTTTTTCTTTAATTAAACCTAAAGCTCTTTTCTGCTTATGTAGTCATTAATGATAAACCTTTTTTTTTTTTCTCACATTTACAAATAACTGCTCCTAAGATTAAACTCAATCATTATTTACTCACACTCGTGTTTGCACGGCTGCAAAGCAAAGATCATTGCAAATTAGTTTACAAGACATGTAACCAGAAAACAGTTTAATTCCACCAACAATAATCAAGATACACGTTTAGTGATCATAAATAAACAAAATTATGAGTAAGGCGGTAGCTTTCTATAAAATTTTTCTTCCAAAAAAAAAAACTAAATACCGACCGATTTATAATGTATAACAAGCTTAAAACACAGCTGGCTCTCACTCTAACCACTTACACAAACAAACAAACACACTCACACTAATTTCTTGCTGATTTTTCTGCGTGTGGAATAATAAAATCCATGCCAACACAATTTAATTTAAAATTTATGATCAAATTGAAAATGCGACGACAAGTATGTTTTTCAACCATTTTCCATAATTCCGCTGTTGTTTGTTGTTGATCTTGTTAATGTTGCGGCAGCATGTGAGGCGGCGGATGTGAATTTAATCATGTGTACGTGCATTCGAATAAATGTATGTTTGTATGAATGACGTTTCGCATACAATTTTAATTAAATACTTAAGAATCGTATTCAGTCCCAGTTATTGTATTAAATAACATAAATTCACTAGTTTATGTGTGTAAAACTCGGCTTAAAATGCAAACAAAAATTAAATAAAACTGGTTTCTCATACGGAGAATTTATTTTGTTTTGTTTTTGTCATTTGTATGAATTCTTATTTTAGCCATACTTGTGGCCAAGTGGCGGCATCGTTACGCATGCGCTAAGCTGCATTGAGTTGCCGAATTTTACGGCACAGTTTGCTAATTTTATAAAATTCATGTAAACTTAGCTATTGAGATCCGATAATAGTTGTAAATAATAATTTATAAATTGCAAAATGTCATTGACGGTTTTTAATTGGAAAGTCAAAGCAAAAGGATGCGGTTTTTAATTAAATTACACTAAAATATATTGATTATAAAAACTACGATCATTTAATGGGATATTTGCTCAAAACAAAATACTCTACTTATTTTTATGGCTTTGCCTGCTAACAATTTTCGCACAATATTAGCAGTACTCGTAGAACATCTGTATTGTGTCTCTTTGAGCGTTCATATAAATTATATTCGATACCTCATATCGGCGAACAATAAATCCAAAGAAAATTTTTGCACTTGCCTTTAATTTTCACATTTAACATCTGTAACGTTCTACACGCAAATAAAAAGCATGGTTGTTGCAACCATAATCGAAGAGCAACATGCTAGGATTGAATTGTATGATTGTGGTTAAAACATATAATGGTTGCCAATTATCATTATTATATTCAATTAAAGTATCATTCAATAATCATATACATATGACTACAATTGAAATCGACAATCTTTGCGTTTTTACGGAAAATTATTGTCTTAATTACCATATTAATTGCAAATTTTATACCAAATAATTTTATTTTTAATTTCTTGTTTGTTTTAGATTTCTCTAATTTTTGCAAAATTTTTACATATTTTTTTGACATCTCAAACTTTTAAAATAATAAAAATTTATTCAGCAAGAAGATCACCGCCCTATGCTCCTTATAGGAATGACCGGAACATATATATATATATATATATATATATATATATTCAGCAAGAAGAACAGTTGAAATCAAATTATTGTTAAAAAAATCATAGCTTGATTAATTTGTAATCATACTGTTGTCTCACCTATTATTTATTGATTATTTGTTATTTTTAATGATTTTGAATATAATGTCGTTTTTGTCATATTAACTTTTTTAAATCATACTATTTTCAAACGACAACTATATTGAAAATTAAAGAAAAACTAATCACTAAATAATATTTTTTAAACAAATGCTTGGTTATCGTGACAAAATATATGATGAAAAAAAAATAATAACAATAACTATTATTTGTTTTCGACAACCAAATATTGTTACAGCAAATATAATATGACTGTCGTGATCATGTCGTTACCATGGTTTTCCTTTGTGTGTATGCTACAATATGTATTCTTAGAAGTTTTGCGAATTTATCAGTCATTTCACTACCCCAAAACTGTTAATGCTACTTACTTTATGTAAGAGTTACAGATTTATGTTAACAACAATATGATTGAGAGCCTTCAGTTGTACAAGAACGTTTAATGTGCTGAGAATTAATTCCCGAATTCCTTTTGCCAATTGCTTAAATACGGCGCGAAAATTAAATTATCAGCTTATCGAAAATAGCTGATTACAGCACCATATCGCTCTACTTTTAAGTTTTTGAACCATCACCATACGATCATTTGCGAATTACGGAGTTTCAAACTTTGGCTTTATTAATGATATTTCTGAAAAAGTACTAGTAGTTGAAGGAAATTCCAAGAATGTATTGGGTAGTTTAAAATAATTTTATAACATTTAAGGAACCACATAGGTAATAGCCAACGACAAGAACTTAAAGTAAAGCACCACATTTAATCATTAATAACAAAAACCATAGGAACCACGATTAAAAATTGCAATTTGTTTTCACAACCGTCTCAAAAAGTTGTTTAAGAGCTTGATCAATTTGATATGTTAAAAAGAATGAAGGTTGTTTTTTATGACGTGTAGAATATTGAATTGGAATAAAATAAAGATGAATTTTTTAAATTGATATAAAATTTACTATATTTGAAAGATAATCTTTTAGCATTATAATTAAAATATCATTTCTGACATATGACTGCCACAGCTGGCTCGGACGTAATCTGGAAGTCTAATCTTTGGTGACTTCTTCCAACATTTGTGTCTGTAATTGTGTCGGCAATAACTCAGCGAATCTTGTCCTCCAAGTGATCAATCGACGGAGACTAGCGACATATCCCCACAGAAAATAGTCTAGCTTCGTTAAATCCCACCATTTTCGAGGCCAATTCACGGGTCCGAAACGTGAACTATGCAGTTTCCTTCAATACATCAACTATAACACAAGATGTGAGATATATTGCGCCTTCTTGTTGAAACCACAGCCCCTGCACATCATGGCTGTTCAATTGATGAACGAAAGAAAGTAATCATGGTTCTATAACGGTCACCATTGAATGTAACGTTTTGACCAGCATCGCTTTTAAAGAAGTTTGGATCAATGATTTCACCAGCCCATAAAGCACATCAAACAGTCAGTTTTTCTGGATGCAACGGTGTCTCAACATACACTTGAAGATTATCATTGCTCCAAAAATGGAAGGTTTTTTTTATAGACGAATCCCTTCAAACAAAAAGAATGGATGTTAATGTTGACCGTAAAATAAAGGTAGTGCGCTAAACTTATCTCGATTGAACCCATGGCTTTCAAAATAAATTTGCACAATTTGGAAGCGTTGTAACGGCGTCAGTCTATTTATGTTAAAATGCCAAACTAACCTAGACATAAATCACTTGACGTCTAACAAAATGGCCGCCAGTTAAAAAAGTGCTGTCAACTTAAAGTTTTATACTTCTATAAAAAAACACCCTTTATATATTTTTTTCAAATAATTTTTGTCTATATCTTGCGATTATTGACTGATTGGTTCAAAATTTGTCATGATCATCCCTAGGGGTACTTTTTATATATAAATAGTAGAACACGTGACGATACATTATTTTAGAACTTAAAAACTTAAATTTCTTGATAAAAAAATATGAACAAAAACTAAGGCAAATATCTCAGAAACTGGATTTCAATAGGAATTTATTTCCGAATATTTCAAAAAGATTGATAACACATACAGGTCTGTGCAAAATAAAGGCGCTTATAAAAATTCATTACAACCAACAAACGGACAGCCTCACTAACCGACATTGCTCAGACGCATTAGCATTTTTCTGCAGGTGGCAAAAGCTTAAAAAAATTTACCGGAAGGGGGCAAAATCTTAAAGTCAGTTAAAATTGCATGTTTTGGGGACAGCATTGCACACCCCAGAATGGTTTAGTTACGCCCATGCACCGACGTCTCCGTTATTTATAAATTTTCAGAAAATATGTACTTTATAGGATCGGAAATTAATACTTTAAAAATTACAAACGGTATAACAAAGCATTGGCACCACTGGTAAAGGGTATAATAATTATGTGGATGATTAATATTTAAAAGGAATTTATTTCACTCAATTTTAATCTTAATATAATAAAATACCATAAGTCTTATTAACTATAACAATTGTAGATAGTTAGAAAGTATAAAGAAAAGAAAAAGAAAGAAAAGAGAGGAGAGGAGATCTTTATTACAAAATATTTATGCAGGTGCCAAATGCTGGAAAAAAGAGAACTTATAAATTGAAGTACATTAATGGATCAGATAAACCAGCTAGAAAAGAACCAAGGGAAAACATGAATGAATGAATAAATGAATGAATGAATAAATGTTGTATAGCAATAGTTTCTAAAGATTTTAAACACTATTACTTCTACAATTTTGTATTAAATTCCTAGAAAGCCATCTCCTAATGAAGGTTGCTTATTAATGTGGTTGTATGACATTAAGACAGTGATTTACAAACTTTTTTTAACAAACATTTTTGGTTTTTCTGTTTCTCTGATTTTCAAAAAGTTTAAACAGAGTGTAAAATAAATTACATGCAATTAAATTCCTTACAGGTGTCTTCATTACAAAATCCTTAGCAGTGCCAATCATCCATTCTAAAACAAATTTTTTTTCAGACTATTTTTCATACAGTGCTTAGGATAAGTTAACCTTCAAATTAATGGTTATTATTGCTCCCTAAAATCACAATAAACACGACATCCCTTCCACAACGACACAGGATTAAACATTACTCGTAATATTTATCAATATTTTTCAAAAAATATTAAAATCTTTTACTCTTCACTTTTTCTACCAAATAACCGGCTAAATTATTTCTATTTCAAATGTAGCAAAACTTAAGACCCTCTGCCAGAATAGCCCATGTTACCTGCTCAAAATAAATTGTAACCATCTAAATTTAAACACACACATACACACACGCACTCACTATACCACACTACTGATTATAAAAGCGATTAGATCGGATCGTTTGTCGTATTTGCCACCGCATTGACTTACCTTCTTTTACACCTCAAAAGAAACAAGATCAAAAACTAATATGCCGACCTAATAATAAAAATAAAATTGATCTCTCGGTGAGTGAATGTGTGTGTGTGTTTTAAATACAGAAGATGAAAAAAGCAACAACAACACTAACTTCAACAAATAAATAAGAGAGTATAATGTAGAGTAGAGACTTGAAATCTCTTTGCAGATATGGAAAGTTATAACTTTAAAGCGAATTTTAATTTTGAACACACAGGCGTACTCATGGTACAATTATCAGGTAGCGTCACTAAAACAGTTAATTTTTTTTTTCTCTACCTTAAGGTTTAACTAAAATGTCAAATTTTGTTTATATATGTGTATATATTGTGTACGTATATATTCTACCACCAAAAAAACACGCACACACATTTGCTTTTTGACATTTAAGTCGTCGTTTTCCAACAACAAAATACATATAGAATTTTGTTGTTGCAGAACTGAGGCTACCTGATGATTGTACCATGGGTGTACTTAAACACCATTTAGACAGGGAAAGTTTATTTTGCAAAACCTTGAGTTTGGCGTATAAAGGAGAGTAAGTTGAAAATACTAGATGGCGGTAGTACAGTCTTTCTTTTGTTTTTCCTTATTTCTACATCTCCATTGACACAAAAGCACGTAACAATCTGGGCAACTAATTAGAAATTGCTGAAACAAAGGTTCTCTTTGTGAACATAAAACTTGTAAAAATATAATTTTACTGTTTAAAAGGCATTTTACAATAGCCCGATTCACAATCTCGTGCAAATGGCATTTGCTTAATGGTAGATTGTATTATTAATTTACACTAACAAAGTACATATACACAAATACAATATATTTGCAATTGTGTAAATTTGCAATGACAAACACACAAGATTGTGAATTGGGCTAATATGTTTGATTTTGTGAATTTTAATTTGGATGCAGTCAAGTTTAAAAACATTATTTCTGTCGGTCATTACAATTGTTAAAAACAGGATGTTTCGTTAGTTGATTTTCTTGGACATTGATAAGATGAATCTTTTATTTATATCAGCCATCAGATTTACGTCAACAAAACGTCATACGCGTGAAGCCTTGCTTAACTTGTTTAGTTTGAAAATAATGCACGCTGAAGCACACAAAAGCTTGTGCTAAATATGTTCCATCGGTTTCATCATGCGAGAAATGGTTTGTGCGGTTCAAGGGAGATAAAGAACGCCCGGAGAGATTACACTGTAATTCGATTCGAAAGAAAACATTTTCAAATTACAATGTACTCAGCATATAAATTCGAAAAATTTTAGTTTCGAATCGAATTAAGGAGTACTTAACCCTCCAGGCCAGCAAATAGAAATTTGAAAACCAATACTTTAAAAAATCTTATATGAGACCCGTCCAATTAGTTGAATATACACCAAAGCCAAACATCCATGGCGTTCGGATATTGCTCTTTATTTGGTGGTATTAAAAAGGTTTTATCAAATATGAACTGCTTAAATCTCTACAGACCATTAAAGGTTAGGTCAGGTTGAAAAGGAGTTGCACCACGACACAAGCCCACTCAAACCCACGACACTTATATACTTATGACCAATTGGCATGTTGTGCACTCCACACATTATAAGTAACCTCATTAACCTGTACTAAATGTAAATGATTCGCATGAATTGATCATTTGTCAAAAAATTCCTAGTATGTGTGATTAGAGATGAAACCATTACTATTCCAACATAAAAATGCTTTAGAAACAAATGTTTGGGAAATTTTAACTCACCTATCTTATAGTCCGAACATTGCTCCATTCGATTAGCAATTGTTTCCGATCGATGAAAAACGCTCTCTGTGGGATATGCTTCAATTTAGAACAGGGTATCCGAAATCAGCTTGACCCATTCTTGAAGACATCAAACCCATGGATGACATGGAATACAGATGTTGCCAGAAATATGGAAAAATGTAAAAACTAACAATGGCCAAATCCTGAATTTTTAACTTATAAAACCAAAAACCATACAAAACTGTTTCCTTTATTCAGAAAACTTAAAAAAGAATAACATTAACAGTCCATTTTCAATAAGTCAAATTTTCCATCTCTGCATTATTTATTCTAATTTAAAATAAAATGATTTAATACCAACGTCAACACCATCAAAAGCAGTGCTGTACAAGTAATTTAAAATCTTTGCTGTATAAAAACTTATAAAAATCTCATATAAAATAAAAACGGAATCAAAGTTGCTTAAGAAAAAAATCCAAAAAAATATGCTCGTACTTATCTGTCTATAAGAAGCCAGTTAGTCATACATCTATTAGTTTGATACATGTTTGATACTCGTTAATAATATTTATATGCCAGAGTGAATCATTTGAAAGCATTTAATTAGATTTGATTTTATTTCTAAATGCGCTCGCTACTCTATACGCTCTGCTATGCTATGCGATGTGAACATGGGTGAGCTTCTTAAAACGTAACAACAATAACACGCTAAAGATCAAAGGCAACAAATGAGAGTATTATATTCGGTCGTGCCGAATTATAAATACCCACTATTTGCGGCATATTTTTGTTTAAAGTCAGTATTTTTTTAACAATTTTTTTTTTTTATTGAACAGTTTTTGTAAATAAAAAACGGCAAAAGGACATGATATTCTGATCCGAATATGATGCGCTATTTTCACGGCAAATTTGAGTCTCCTACGAAGTAGGACACCGCATATAAAAATCATGTCTTCCAGAAGCAATCTTGGTACCAGATTAGCACTAAGTAAGTGGAGGGAGTTCTTCTGAGTACTATGATTTTGGATAATGCTAAACACTTTAAACGATTCAAGGACGATTTTAAGTGTTGGGCGATGGAGGAACATTTTAGAAAATGGCAAGGCATTGATGTGAGTAAGGTGACAAACAAACTATGGGATGACCCAAACCTTGGAAAATCAAAGGAGATTCTGAGACTGAGTAGACCAACACTTAGGAGACTAACTAGGGTAATTACAGGTCATACGGAGTTCAGAACCGATCTAGCTTGCATGAGATTGCCTGAGGAAATGACAAAGCATGCAAGGAAAAGGATGAGACTTTGGTACACTACATCTGTCATTGTCCTGCTTTTGGGCATATTAGACGCGAAAATTTTACAGTGGATACTATGGCGGACTTTTATGATTATGGTTTTTGTCTGGAAATTCCGTTTTCCATATGGAGCGCACAATATGCCAACTGGGCATAAGTGGATACCTGTCATAGGTTTGGGCTTTAAGTGCCACTCCTTTTCAACTTACCTAACTAACCTAAGCCTTTAAATTTAGAGTGGAACAACTTTTTTTAAAAAACTCATTCTTTCATTCATGCGTTACAAACGAAATAACTGAAATAATATACCCCTACTTTTGTTAATGATTAAAATGAAAGAATTAGTGAACTACTTAAAGAGGTTTAGGAGGACAGACAAATGGACAGACAAACAAAGTCAGTAATTCAACTTATTTTTTTGATGATGCTTTAACTATTAGTTGAACATAATTATGCCTTTAAATCTAACAATTAAGGGGTGGCGATCAAATGTGAAAATTAAATTAAATCAAATCACATAGAATGGGTTTTACACGGTTAAAAGAACTTTTAAATATTTTTTTTTTATTCAACTTAAACAACATGTTGTTTTAATTGGTTTTTGATCTTTACATCCTAGTAAAATGTTTGGTTTTGTAGTTGTTCATTCCAATACCTTTTTCATTACTGAGTAACAAATGGTTATTATTTCCGGTGTAAAAATAAATTTCTCTTTTATTTTCTTTATCAGTTTTTGTTTTCTTTTTGTTAATTAATAAAATAATATCCATGTGATTATTATAATTAATAAGTTGTTTTGGTAGAGGTTTGTTAAACAAATAATTTACTTGCATAATAAGCGCAATATTTTAGAAATTTTATTTTTTTATATTGATTGAAATTAAAACATATTTTTAATTAATATTCACATTTACTTATTTTGACATCATCTTATCGAATTGTATTTAATTAAAAAAAAATTGTTTTGAATTTTTTTTTTGTTAAATTCATAATTGAAATGTTAAAAATTTAATTAGAATTAACGGTGAAGATTTTTAATAAGAAGTATGCAATATTTAAAAAAATAAATTATTTTAATGTGAATGACATTTGGCTGCTCTAAAGTGTCGAATTTATGGCATGTTTTCATTTTGATAAATAAAAATATTAAAATTCATAATCAATCCATTAACAGTAAAAACACCTTAACCCACTGGAGACATGAAAGAACAACATATGTATAACAAGAATCACAACTTTAATAAAAATCATTAAAAAATATTTTAGCCCAATATAAAATTGTGAAAATAATTTCCAATAATTGCCAGAGAAACCCACCAGTTCGGAGTTTAAATAAATTTTTCGGAATTAACACAGACCGCGTTTTTGGTATAAGCGACAACACTGCAATGACAATTTCGTACAATTTTATTTCGCTCAAAATACAGAACAACCACGTTAATCTTCTAAAATGTTTTTAACTACTTTTTCCATATTTTTTACATCAGGATTTTCATGTTCAAAAACGCACGCATACGTTACCTACGGTCTACACCAGCCATCGATTTGTTTGAACAACGAACAATTTTTTGTGCGCACATGAATTTGCCTGGTGTGGACCGCTGTTGTCGATGTTTTGTTCTTGTTCAAACAGCGTTGTCAGAACATTCGTTTGAACAACGATGTCTGATATTAAAATGCATTTTGAATATGAAAGAAAGAGACGACACATAAAAATACCAACAAAATACTCTTTATACGTTTTCTCCATATCAAAGAACATGAACAATTTTTTGACAGTTGCTCTGCCGACGTTTTGTTCTAGTCTAAACAAATCGATGGCTCGTCAAGACGTAGAGTTATGTCTGCACAACTTCTATACACATTATAAGAACAGTTTTGTAGTGCAATGTGTGTGTATTGTTGTGATAAAATTTTTTGTGAAGTTGGCTTAGATTTTTCTACCTTTCACCAGTAGTGCCAATATTCCAATCAATATGGCTATCAAAATGAAAATAGTTAAAATCCAAGATAAGGTTCAAAATAAAATGGTAAATTTATGGGCAAAATATAATAATTACGACTCTGCCACCTTCAACCCCCTTAATATTGGTATGAAAGAAAAATGTTTGACCAGTAGAATACAGTAAATTATAAAAAAGTAAAAATTTAGAATGGCGGCCTAAATAAAATGGCGGATAACCGTCTGACAATCTAAAATCAACCCGAAGCATGAAGAAACGAGCATACTGTCCAAACATCAACATGGGATGTACTTACCAGATCATGAAGAAAACTTTTTCCCAGATGCAGCTGTCACCAGAGCAGGCCAACTGCAGAGAAGATGTTGCACAGTGTCAACCTCCTCCTCATCAGGACAATTTCTGTAAAATTCATTGCTAGGAAGATTTGATCTCCTGGCGTGACACAAGATACAGTTAGAGCACCAACAACATCCCGTAATCGAGCGCAAAAAGTCACATAAATGCGCTCAATAGATGGTTGTACATTGATGGCCACATCTGGCTTTCTTTTTCGCAGGTATTAGCCTTCGTATAGAAGTGGTGAACCAGTGAATATTTATGTCAATCTTCCCCAAATGAAGCAGAGTTTCATTCCTCGCCAGTTCATCCGCAACGCGGATCCCTGATACTCGCAGTAGCTGAGCTTAACAGTGAAATTTAAAATTTATGTTGAATAAACACCCGCTAGCAGAGGTTTGACTATCAATAAAGATGCAAATACAGTTGTAATCCAAGTATACCTGGTAGTATCTCTGCCTGTACCCCGATGGACTAGTCAGCAGTGTGCTGTTCTGCTAGTTTGGGGGTTGCGGGTTCGATTCCCGCCGGAGACTCTGGACTTGTCTGCTTCCTGTCTGTTCTATTCTTACTTTTCTATTCAGGTATCACAAAGGGATCAATATAATGGACCCAAGTAAGCTGCACAACAGCTGCCTGTTCTACCTAACCTAACCATCTCTGACTGTCTACTGCCTTTTTAATCGCTGTGCACGTGTAGAGTGCTATAGTAATCCAGTAGCTTTAAGAACACACTTTTATTGAAAAGAAGATAAGGAAGCCACCACCAACTTTCCTTCCTGATTTCGATCCATCAATATAAGCCTTCATTAAGTGGTGTCGATCCGGCGATTGATGCAAAGAATCTCCTGTCAACGAAGGGTGTCATAGTCTATATAACCCCGAATCTCAGAAACATTTTTAATTATAGCCCGTGTCCATAACAGTACGATTTTCATGCATTAAAAGCACCTTGTCTAATCGCTGTATTTAGGGCCGCCTGCTTAGCCAATAGGTGAACAAAAAACCCGAAAGCAACATGTTATTTTTAACAGACAAATATGTGAGTTCAGTTAGTTATAAAAATGAAACTGTTTCATGGTCTTTTAAAACCGATCTCCGAAAGTGTTATTTATGTCCTAAATAGTTGTTAATTTAATTTAAAATTGAGATCACGGCTACTAGAACTTAATCTCTTTCTCCTCTTATAAAGTCTTATCTTCAAATAGAAAACTTGTATCTTCTACCTTCCCCATAGAAAATTTATGAACTTTTCTCCTAAATAATATCAAACAATTAAATTCTTAAACAAGATTTTTTTTAAATATTTAACCTTAAAACGCTAACACATCACACAAAATGCGGAAAATTAAATAAAGTCGGTCGTACTACCAAAGGCCACACCAAGAATCCTTTTAAAACAGTAATAAATGAAGTCTTTTGTGGTGGCTGCCGTTGTGGCGGCATATTTTTGTTGTCGCTGTTGTTGTTGTTGTTAGGATGCATAGGAACTTTTGTCCAACATTGCAATAACAATGCAAAAATTGCAACGCTTTGTAATTTTTATGACGTTTGTATCTAAGTACAAAAGACTAAAATATTCGACTCGATATTGTTGTTAAGCATGCTTAACGCGCTTTAACTAACTACTATTCATACACTCATTCATTCATTCATTTATTCATACTCAGACCAGCAATATGAGACAGCAGTGCAAGTGACAGGTCGGGAAAGGAATGAAATATTCAAAAATTACCTGACACTTTTAAATTTAAGAAGTTTTACATAAAAAATAAATAAGAGGACCTTAAGGAAAGTCTCTTGATAGTTTTAAGTAAGTTGTTAATATTTGTTATTCAAAAAGTTTTGCGACAAATTTCGAGACTTAAAATTTCTTTGCATCGTATAAAGCATCTACGAAGTTTAAAAATTATTAAAAAGAATGAAACTGCAAAGTTGAGAGACTGAGGAAACTGATTCTTAACAACTGTTTCACATTAATGAGTTGTTTCTTTTAAATAAAACAAAAATCTTTGGTTAGACCATCTCCCCAGCCATAAGTACAAATTAATACTCGCACTATTCCAACTTGGCGTCGTCGTCTTGTGCTCTTGCAAGTGTTTAAAATTAAAGGATGTTTAAGTACATTTGTTGCATGTTCCTGCCGATTCAGCTTGTTTGCCTTACTGTGGTATTATTTTGGACAGAATTGCTTAAATGATGTGAGTTTGTTGTGTGGCAACATGTATAAGACCGCCACAAAAAAAAAGAACACAAAAACGAAACGAAACAACAAAAAACTTTAACTAAACGTAGCTTATACACATTTAAAGCTTCGATTGTGAGCGCCATCTCGTTTAATCTACCTTCTAAGAGGCGTGGCTATAGTATTTTATATGCGATGATCAAAGACTGCCGACACTTTGTTCTTCAGCCGCATTTACGGCTGCAATGCTTTAATGTTGCTTCATATTTTTGTTTTTCTTCCTCTTCTTTTAAAGTTCCCTCTACCAATGTTTAACAAAATGATGATTACAACAAGGATGAAGTTCACATACGATGATGATGATGAGGATGCTGCCTAAATGCTATTGTTGGTGATCATTATCATCATGTTATGGTTGACTACAATAAGTATTCCCCTTTGCCACTAAGTGAGGTGTTTCTTTAAAGTGTGAATGAGTTTGAAACTTAAAAAGCCTTAAATAACCAAATGTCTTTAAAGAAATTCATAGCAGAAATCTTAACTCATACGTATTCATTAAATTCGCATAAAATTTTATTGCAAAATATAAAAAAAATAAATATCAAACATGTTGTAGTTCAAGCAGAGGCTTATAAGGCTTTTGTTAAGAATCTGTGTGGCATGATACCATGGGCACGAGATCTAGAGTAGTTTGTATAAAATTTATTCTAAATTTCTAACACAAGTTTAGTATTTTCTCACTAAGCAGTAGCTCTAATCACATTAACAAATTAAATATTCGACAACAATTCATAAGCAATTAATTAAGTTGGATGGTTTTCTTGCTTAATAAAATCATCATTAAACAGATATAAAAAACTCTAATTTAGTATCAATGAAATATATCTGATTTAGTCCTCCTCTTAATTAATAAAACGCAAGCCAATCGAATTTGCCTAAACAAGTTTTTAATTTAAGAATTTTGAATATTATTTTCTGAATTAGTCAGCTGGCCTTGTTTCATTGTTTCTTGGTTTGTAACTATCTTTTTGTGATTGAATGCATTTGAGCTTCCACTCCCTTCATTTCCTTCACTGATATATCCAATATTTTACACTTAAACTCTTTTATCCTGAAGTCTATACAACTAAGTAAGGACAGGTGCCCCGATGTACTAGACAATAGTGTGCTATTCTGGGGTTGAGGGTTCAATTCACACCACAGACTTTTGGTCTGTTATACTACAAAGCTATGGTCTTCATTACTCAGCACGGTAAATTAAATTTGATTATAGTTTGTAATTGTATTGTAATTAAATTAAATAACACTAAAGCGCTATAATTAAGGACACCTGCAAAACTTCCTTTTAAAATAGTTTCGGCGAAAATAAAATCGCAGTGTCGAAACTTTATGTCTTCAATGAAAACTTCCTTAGATTTTAATTCAGTATCCTCAAGGAACGGTTTTTTTGCTAATCGGGAATAATTTTTCATACTTTTTAGTCTTAATTATTTAAACCCGTCCGAAAATAATTTAAAGTCGTCTTAATCGCATGCAATATTGCCCAAAATTAACTTATTTTTATTGGTTCCCTCATTAATATTGCAATGGAATTTGCTCTGAATAAAACAAAAAAAAACTTGATTTTAAAAACGCAACTTTTGTTCGGAACTAAGAGTTTACTCACTCATTTAAAATTTTACTGAGAACTATAAACTTGCAACTATGCAACAGCTGATTAAAGATTTCTGGGTTGTTTAGAGGTTGAATATGCTTAGGCTAAAGAAACGCTTGAATATTATTTAAATTTACTTCGAAAATTGTAGTTCGAGAATGTAGATGGGAAGCGATATTTCAAAATTGTTTGACTTATTCGGAGTGAAAAACTTCAAAAGCAGTTAGTCGTCTACAAAAATTGCTGTATAGCGCACCTTACATCCAGACCTAAATAAAAGCGCAAAAATTTTGCATTTAGTTTGTTGTAACAAATACAAACGATCTTGATTAGGTGTGGCTAGTTGGGCACATTATCAATGGCATTACCATCCATGGCTCATGATATTGATTATCAATTATTTGTGTCCCCCTATTGGATAGAATATAAACTAAAAATATATTGTTTCAACAAAACAGGAGCGGCAAGCATTTTTTGGCTGTCAAAACTTCACATGTTCATACAATTCCCAATAAACAAACCGAAATACCGTGGCGGCAACGCTTTGCAATTTAAAATCTAATTTTGACAAGGTGTTTGGTATGGAAGTAGGCTGCAGTACAACTGTTGTTGTTTTTTTACTTTTGTAATTGTTGAAAAGTAATGTAATTTTAGCTATTTTCAGGCTAATCTAGCGATTTGATTTCTATTCAGTGAGTTTTATTGAAAAATATAAGTGAACATTGCTGTTAAGTAATTACACAACATTGACGCTCTTGTTTAGGTTTATCACCTCAGCGTTACCGCTCAGTGGAATATTAAGTAACGCCTGCTGACACAAACAAACGATTTACTAAAGAAAATATTTTAAAAACGCATTTTTTCTCGAAGTGATCTATGGAAATGATCTCTTAGAATATTATCTCCAATATTACATGAAGTCATTGGTTCATGCCAGGGTGGATTACATTAAATAGTGTGATGACCTAAAGATCATCACACTTTAATCTATGACTGATATCTTTTGATGCCTGATACATAGCAAAATGGTTCTCGCAATCTTAAACCAACCCGACACACGAAGAAGCAAACGAATCATCCTAACATCGACATGAGATATACACGCAAGACCGTAAAGAAACTTTCCCCCAGATGCCAGTCCCACCAGAGGGTAACGAAGCTATTGCTTGTTTCTCGTGGTGACAATTAAATAGTCAAAGTAGATTTAAATTCGTAACGTGTACTCTTAACACATAGTGTCTAGTTAGAGCACCAACAAACCCCTGACTTGGGTGCCAGAGCATCGCATAGGTGTCCTCGTTCGACGGTCGTCCATTGACATCCACTTTTCTCTTGCTATTTTACAAGCAGCCGTCTCCACAAACCATTTAATCTGTGCGGATCTATATAATTGACCAGGGTCTTACAGAATATGAGTGATAA
The DNA here is from genome assembly GCA_941918925.1 of Phyto melanocephala. NCBI lineage: Eukaryota > Metazoa > Arthropoda > Insecta > Diptera > Rhinophoridae > Phyto > Phyto melanocephala. The sequence continues at coordinate 176,238,804 of OW799233.1, read as the reverse complement.
AGCAGTGAATATGTCAATCTCCCCCTAGTGGAGAAGAGTTTTATTATTCGCTAATCTTTCCATAATGCGGTTTCCGGAAAATCAGAAATGGCCAGCTACTTTTCTGAGTTCAATAGTACAATGTCTCGCCATCTTATTAAAAGTTGTCCGGCATTTCATAATAATGGTTTATGCTAACAAAGCAGCGAGTTTAAATGAATTAGGACTCTTGCCGAGATATGGCCTCAAATACTGTCAAATATAGTTATTTTTTTCTTAATTTTTTTTTTTTAATTTAATAAAGTCAAAACTAGTTCCTCAATCGTACATAACGTTCATATCGGAAATATATTAATTTTAAATGAAGAAACTTACATTTTCATTTGTATAACCTATTTGCTTAATAAAGAAAATTAAGTTTAAAACAAGTAAAAGCGCTATATTCGGCCGTGCCGAAACTTATATACCCTTCACAACGTGTAGTCATGCAATAACAGTAGTTTGTATCACCATTCATCCCATATGAAATACGTACAACAATATAAAAAACATACATATATAAAAACAACCCATTTTAAAATTATAACTTTACGTATGTATGTTAAAAGAAAAAAAAAATTTTTTAAAAAAAAATTTTTAAAAAAAAAATTTTTTAAAAAAAAATTTAAAAAAAAAAAATTAAAAAAAAAAAATTAAAAAAAAAAATTTTTTTTAAAAATAATAATAATAATAAATATAAAACAAAAAAAAATTTAAAAAAAAATGTTTTAAAAAAATTAAAAAAAAAATAATAAAAATATAAATAATATATTAAATAAAAAATAAAAAAAAATAAAAAAAAAATTAAAAAAAAAAAAATAAAAATAATAAAAAAATTTTTTTTTTTGGCTCAGCTGGGATTCGATGACACGTTTTCTCTAACCAGTATACACGTTTGTATGTATGTATGTTGTTGTTGTAATGTTGTTTTTGTGAAAAAAAAATCGAGGTGGTCGTGGGTTTTTGCTCATATCTCAGTTGTTTATGTACCGATGTGTCTGGATTTCAATACCGATCTACTCCCGAATATTTCTGATATTTTAATACCTCACCCGGGTCCAAGCGATGTCGGGGGGGCTTCAAAAAGTTGATTTCAACATACACACGGACAGACGGTCAGACGGACAGACTGACAGAGCTTAATCGACTCCCCTATTCATAAGCTTTCAGAAAATATATACTTTATGGGGTCGGAAATGAAAATTGTAGAAATTTCACACGGAATGACAAACCTATATATACCCTTTTTCACTGTGTGAAGGGTATAAACAGGAACCCAAATCAATCTATTTGTTTCTATTGACTCACTACATCAATCAATATTTTGTAAACAGCATAGAAATAGTGTAAAATAAGACAAGATTTATTTTTTTAGGACCTTAAATGGAACTTTTATTGCGATTTTTTTTATGAACTTTTGACCGCTATAACAACTCAATTTATATTATTAAAGTGAACCCTGTGTGTGCTCGCCAAAAAATTATCACAACTCATACATTACCTTTTGAAAGAGCTCGCCTAATACTCGCTCATTGAACTAAAGCAAAATAAAATAACATGAGTCAGCTCTAGCCGACCTGTATTTTTTGGGAAAAATCTATTCATTTAGTTTCCAAACACAAATAGACAGAAAATCTTAGCAATCATAAACTCCTTCCTGTAACACACGACTACAATCAAGACCCATAGTGCATTATTTGGCTTGTTGTTAGTGCAAAGAAACACACATCCATCTCCAAACTGAATGTTGTAAACTACAAAGCCAGTGTATTTATTGTCTCTCGTTCATTCAACATTGATCATGTCGTGACTTTGGAAACATTTCTCTCAACTCTACAATCGTCAGTAACCTCATTATCATGACGAACAACATTATTATTGGCATCATTATCGACATTTACGTTGCAGTTGCCTTGAAGGTTGTTAGTGTTGTCCTCGTCAATGTCATCATTTGTATTGTGATGTTGCTGTGTGGCGCACACAACAGCAACTCCAAAGTGGACTGACTCAACTTGAGGCAATTGATTTAAAAAACATCATAAAATTAACTTAATTACCTTTTGGTTGTTATTGCTAAAGAACAAACAAAACAGAAGAATAAAATTAAATAATTCATATTCATTTGATCTTATTAAACAATTTAATTGGCGGACCAACAAGAATTGCTGCTTTTAGAAATACAAATTGAACATTCTCTCTGGGATCTCTTTGATGTTAAGCTGGGTTTTAATTTTTTTTTTTATTATTCTTGTTCATACATACCGTTGGACAACTCATTATGAGACCCTTAAGCTTTTCATTTTTATAACATTTGATTAAAAATTTTACTTGATTATACACTAAAACGAATGTATTTGTATCGTACGTATGGCATTATATACTTGATTGTAACGCTTAAAGCTGTCTTACGTTTAGCTCTTAAGCATTTGTTCATTCATTCATGTGTTTAAAAATTTTTTTTTTTAATTTGGCCTGGGGTCAAAACTTTTCATATTTTAAGTGACAACACTTGTTATTATTTTTTTTTTTTTACTAAATTTCAATTCTGTGTGCATACGTTAAATTAAGTTTCCCGCTTCGCCAAGTGTCTTTTGTTTCAGGCGGCACCCTGAGTATGTGTGTTTTTTAAAAAGATGAGTTTTATTGCCATTGATAACATTTATCGTTATTATTGCTGTATTTTGAGCAATAATTTCGACATCATACACACACACACACACCATGCCTCTAACCACACTAACAGTATGACACAGTCGCCGAGTTGTTGCACACATTAAATTTTGAATAATAAACTGGGCATTCAGTTCTGTGTCTGCGCCAGTGCGCCAGTGCGCCAGTGTTTTGAGCAACATCAAATTTACATGGTTTTACAAGTTTATGTCTTGTTATCTGTCACTTTTGAGTATCAATTAAATATTTATTAGCACAATCCTTTAGCCGTTGGTAATATGATGCCTCAAATTGCACTGCAAGAAATTAACGAGTTGATTTGAGAAGGAGATTGTGTTTTGCGAAACTAGCACCAGGACTTCCAATGTAAATACGTGACAAAAAATTCTAACATCTATTTCAAAATATCGCTTATTTTTCACCTTAAAATATAACACAATTTGTAAAATATTTCTGAATAAATACAATTTAGTCCAACCATATGGTTGAACAATTATCCTTTTCTGAAGTTTTTAAAAAAAGTCTCCAAAATTTATAAATACAATACAGCTGTAGATGTACAAACACAATTCCGATGTAAAGCAATTTTCTATACCAATTGGAATCTGTAATTCATGGCAGAATTAAGTCGCAAAATAGAATCTCTATGTTTCCTCTTGAACAATAAAACAATTGTATTCTTAATGTTCTTATGAGGGATAATTAAACTGTAATTAAATAAATAAATAAATAAAATAAATAAATAATTTACTTGCAGAGCATATTTCCTTGTGTTTTTATTTTAACAGTCTTACCATATTTTCATTAAAATTTAATATGTAAAATTGCAAAACGAAACAACAACGAATAATAAAACAATAAAATGAGAGTATTTTGCATTACTGTCGTCGATTTAGTTATGAACCTTATTTTTGCCTTACCCAAGGTTTGCCTAAAAAGGTGGCCTTAACTGATTACTTGGATGCAAGCAGGATTTATAAGATTGTCAATTTCGATATTTAAAAAAGGATTCTCATCTTGGCACTTTATAGTTAAATTTATTCCAGAGCCTTAGTAATGAGCGTGTTGATATTTTGCTCGTTTTACTGTAATAAGGATCTCTCTGGAAAAAGGCAGGCTTATCGTTTAGTAAACTTAAAAGCTCAGGGCATCTTCATAGGCACTGAACTATTTTTGTATCTTCCCAATGAAAAGAGTATCTTCCCGAGATGTGTCAAATTGTACTTTTCCTTTTAGCAAACCGGTTTCTAACAAAATCAAAACGTTACCTTAAATGCAGTTAAAACATAACTGCTGATCACGTTATCTGAAGTTAGCTCTCATTGTATTCACAAAGGGCAAAGGGGCACTATTAGCTTCAACAGATTTTGCAATCTGTATATTATAAATAAACATTAACAGCTTCATTTATCTAAAGGGATAATACAACCGGCAGATATAATATTAGTACTAGGAGTTATTACTCGATATATAAAATTAAATAAAACATCAACTGCAATATTATATCTTAGTAAGAATGCACGTTGGATCTCAGATTCGAGCTCAGCTATTGTTTCTGGTTTATTGGCATAAACCTGAGATTTCATGAAACCACAAAGAAATAAATCGCACGACGTTAAGTCGCATAATCTTGATGGCTAGTTAATATCAGAATTTCTTTAAATAATTTGTTCTGTAAATCATTGCTGCATTAAATAGCCTGTTTCACGCGCGGTGCGGCGACTGACACTGTCTTTTTTTTAAACCTTTAGTTGTCAAAATAAATTCCATCCAATTAAGTCCACAATAACGCCGTTATTATGTTCTTGTAACGAATGGCGCTCAAAATCTCTGCAATTCCGCCCTCATCTTCAACAAAAGTAAGGCCTAATCAGGCCGCCTAACCAAAATCCAAACCAAGCAGCTCGCTGTAAGTGCATTTCGTCGCTGTTCTCACGAATTCAGTTGTGTTTTTTTTTACTAATTTTCCAGAAGAGCAGAAAAAGCATTTAATTTTGTTACTTCATGGTATTAAACTTATGGATTGTTTATTTCTGAACCAATCAAGATATCCTTAAACGGTTTGGTGAATAGATGTATGACCAATAAAGGTTCAAAATAGTGCAATAAAAAAAATTTCAAAAATTGTCACATAACCGATAACGTCAGAGCAGCGACGATTTGTTTCTCATAAATTGCATGAGGATTTTCTGAGCTCCGAATTCGACAACTTTGTGTATTCATGAAGCCAGTCAGATGGAAATGTGACCATCATAGAAAATTTTTTTCTAAAAATTGTCACTGACTTTGTTCTATTACCAATTAAAGAATTGCTGGCGCTTTACGTGGCCTGTTGGTTGGAGATTCTGAGTAAACTGAATGGATGGTCGGCGCTCCACTTTTAATAATTGAAATAAGCTGATGTGACAGCTGCCAAATTTTAGAGTTGCACAAAAAAACGAATTACATTAAATTTAAAGTGTATTCTTGCTGAGACACAATTAACAAACAAATGAACATAAAACATAATTTTAAAATGCGAATAAAGTTTTAACAAGATCTTCGAGAGGTCAAAAAAATATCATTGAAATCTCCATACTAAAAGCACATAAACTCACCCGCACAAATAAAATTTCGTAGGCTGTAATTGCTATAAGTTAGCCCTCTATAGTGTGTGTGTCTTCAATTACTCGCTATATTCCAAGATATCTCTCTGACGATGATATAAAAAAATGTTCATTCAACTATGTTTCAATTACGTCCTTACCATTCTTAGTCCTTCAAAAATTTCAACACTTTCTTCTAATCTTTTGGCTTTTTTCTCTCTGTATTAACTTTATTGCACCACTCACTCCACCGGCTTATCAGGTGTTGGTGATCAGTTGTAAAACATGATCGGTAATAACCGTCTTTTTGTTGATGATGTCTTTTCACCCCACAACCGAGAGACGAACAACGAATACAAGCGCGTACAGAAGAAGTGTCAAGAAAACATAACAGTTAATAGCTGACACAAAAGACTGTAAATTATTTGAATAATGTGCCACCAACAAAACCTGACAAGACAATGGAACGAACAAACGCATTGCTTGAACCCAGAAAAGCAAAAGAAATGATAAATTAAATGTGAATAAAACTCAGGAATTCAAATGGCAAGATGGATGGATGGCTGGATGGACGGATGGAGGCACAATAAAACCACAAACACAACAAAACACAATACGGCAAACACAAAACACTTAAATAAAGGATGTGTGCTAGCGAGGTGTACTGAATTTGTGCAGCACCTTTGTTTTTGGGTTTCTCTGAGCGGTTTCTCACTGATGTTTTTTGTTGTTGTTGTTGTTGTCTTGTTTCTCCGCCTAAATGTGTTACATTTTGAGTTGATGATGATCGTCGTTCTTGTTTTCAAATTAATGATCATAATAAATGTTTTCTTTAACTTCTAAATACAACTTTGGCAAAACAATGGGCCAATTCAAAGTAGACTCTCATATTGTACTATGTCATATAATTCATATTAATATGACTAGTGACTTTGAACACCTTTTGTTAACAAATTATGTATTTAATACAAGAAAGAAGACAAAGAGATGACGCTGTTAAAAATTGTATGTATACAGGAAAGAAGAAAATGGAAAATACTCTCTCTGAGAGGTGAGAAGCGAAGAAATTCTCTCTGAGAGACAGTATGGTTAAAAGTATAACATAAACAATTTCTTATACATAGGAAACAAATGTGTAAAGTCATATTATTTTTTTTGTATGGAAATTACTAACAAAATTTTTATGCATGCATAAAATAATATGAAATAGTACAAATATGACTGATATCTAACCACTTTGAATTGGCCCAATGTCTTTTTAAAACTCTTAAAAAACTGTATTAAACGCGCATATAGTCATCAAATGCACGCATGCCTGTCATTTTTTTTTTCTTGTTCATAAATATGTGAATAATTTATTAGTTTCAAACGCTTTTTGGCTTTATTTGCGCCCTCTCAAGACATTTATGAGACTTTTAAATACTAAAGAATTTTTGGCCTTTTTTATGCCATTTTTTTCCTGCAAACAGAAGTCATTCTTGGTGGTTGGTGGTCTCTAGCCCGTAAAAATAAAGGAATTATAATGCTTAAGAGTATGCCGTTGAAGACAGTCTTCATTTTAATTTCGTTGTCGGTCAAATGCTTTAATTTATAACCTTCTAATTAAAAAGTTTTAGCGACAAAACTACAAAAACAACAATACATACAACAAAAAGCGACACCAGGATTAACAGCCACAAACAATGCAAGCCAAAATATTGGGGAATCTTTTCAAGACTTAAAGGCAAAAAACTCTTTTTTTTAGACTAAAAAAAAGGTGAAGTTTTTAGTTTCTGCCTCATTTGTTTATTGATATGTGGCAGCGATCGGCGTTTTTGACAAGCACAACTGACTTAAATAAGCGGAAAACTGAGAGGAAGGTATCCCATATGGCAGATCATTATACCGTAACTTTATAATGTTTGATTGCTCACATTTCTGTTAACTTTAATTCATTCACACTATTAAAAAAATTGCAACACAATCCGTTGACGCTGCCACACAATAACAAAAAAAAAAACACAAAAACATATTTTTTAATAATACTTATAAACATTTGCGCAAAATTCATTAAATCGCAGAGGCCTGTCAAAAAATTTTCACACCTACAGCGTTACCCAAAAGTCATCACCCTATCAGAATATTGTATAGATTTAGCTAATGGCAGTAAATTTCAGTTCTGAGGGCAAATTATGGTATTCGAAAGTGATCGAAGTTTTAGAAATCTCATTAGAATCTCTATACCATAAGCGAACGTTCAGGTACAATTTCAATCATTATAGAATGCCGTTATTTACACTCTGCTTTAACATTTGCGAAGTAAACAAATATAAAATACGCGTCAATTAAACATTAATTTCTATTCCCCTTAAGAACGCGGAATATTTGCTTCAAATTTATTTATTTATTTTTTTTTTTAACAAACACTATGACGTTTAGCTGTTCGGCTAGAAGATTGTGAGGCAAAACGAGATACTGTCATATTTAAACATCCCCAGCACAGCAGTTCTGGTGATAATATCCTGGCTATGGCTAAATATGCTACAGAAAACAACGGAGTAACGACCGGACGATGTGGCACACAATTGGCCATCAATAGGCGGTCTTCACATAGAATTTTATGAAACACTTTAAAATTTTCCTTCAAAAAAGTTTAGACGCTTCACTATAGCCATCATAAATGTCGACCACAAGGATGACATCTTTTCATTATGAGTGGCGAGACCCATTTTCATCTCTGTGAATATGTGAATTAGCATATTATCGCTTCTGTGGCAACAAAAATCCACGTATAACATACAAAGACCCATTAAATCCATTCTCAGTTACTGTATGTTGTGGTATTTGCGCTATAAATCCATGTTTAACGACTTTCTGTTACCTCAACTGGGCGACTTGCGACTGGAGAACACGTGATTCTTATAGGATGGAGAAACGCTGCATACTGCACTAGCTTATTCTGAAGGCTGCATTTCAGAGTCGCCTAATCCCTCTTTTTAGTTATTTTCACTGGCCAACAATATCTGTTCTTCACTCCTTTTTGTAGAGTTTCTTGAAGTCACGAGTCTATGACAACAAGCCTCAGACTTTTGAAGTCCTCAAAAAGAATATCCGTCAGTAATGCGGGAACCTAACAATTGAGGTTCTGCTAAAAGTAATGAAAATTACATAAATTGGGCTTGTAATTTCATCAATTCTGTGGGCGGCTATTTAGACGATATCTTTTTTTTTTACTTAATAAAAATAATTTTTAAAATCAATAAGCACAATCCAAGGTCAAGTCTAAAGTTTTTCATTTATTAAAGCAGTTACAGTCAAACAATATCGGGTGAGAAGTTGTATTTACTTTCACTATCATACGAATTTTTTTACAGATCGAACGACCAAATTCAATAGTAATTTATGGTCTTGTTAATAGAGGATATCTTCTCTGTGGGATATTTATTAACAATTCTATAAAAGCTGTAGCAAACACGATCTCCGGGGTTTCTTTGGAAAATTTAAACATTTATTGCAAAAGACTTTTTGTTTGCTAAAAACAACTGAAATGCAAAAATTTTGGTTTTTGGCATGGCTTATCCGAAATAAGTATTTACTGTCATGTGCAATAGAGGATGTGACTACTATCATCGTTAATGTATGGTTACAGATTTACATTTTAATTTACACGGTCGAAATTTTGTATAATGTGCGGTATACTTTAGGGACTGAATATATTTCCCACATATTACTTAGCCCTCCTTTTGACTAATGAGTCTGGTCAGACCTTTTTTAATATGAAACGTTACTTAAACATATTTAACACCCCTAGTTAGAAATTTGTGGTACCCTCGTACCTAAAGAATAGGAGAGGATATAAGAGGCACATATTTTTCTGCACACATTAATTTACAACACATGGATCTGACTATACTATTTTTTTATATTTTTTGTTCAAATATTTTTTATTGAGTAACGATGCTCGATGAGAGTTTTTTTTGTAAATTGTCCAATATTGAAATCAGTATGGTACGTAATCGTTTTTCAGAAGACCAATAAATGCAAGTTTTTGTTAAATATATATTTTTTTTCATTAATTTAATTAGATAAATCATCCAAGTTTTATTTTGACTAATTTAGATTACACCAGTAGTGACCAGTACTAGCGGGTCTAATACCCTAGGAAAGAAATATTTTTTTTATTTAATTATATTTAAAACTAAGTGAATCTGCCTAGACTAATGTGTTGCAAACGCAAAAATTAAAACCTGAGTAAGACGAGGGGTTAACAAAATATCTTTCTTAATTTCAATATAACGACCTCTAAATGTACCAGAATGTACTGCCGTGAACGTTCAGGAACTTTGTAAAATGTTACAAAATGAAAACTAATTAATTGCCACTGCCACTATAAATAGTCAACTAGCACATCCAGTTGTATTCGTATAACAGTAGAGTTTGTGGGGCGAATTTTAAATTGAGTATAACAATAAGTGAAACAATAAATAAAGTATTGCACAAGTACTATTCGTGTGTTATTAAATAAATAAAGTCCCTACTATTTTAAAACATAATTTTCAAGTGTTATTATTTGCAATTAAAATAAATCCCGGTTTATTCAAAGGAAATAAACCAACATGTATAAAAGGTATGAACGTATCAGCAAATTATCAAGAATATGTAATGAAAGTTCTTTGCATAATAAACAAGTAATGAGCTCAATCAAGCATCTATTCGTTAAAATTTATTATATTATTTGTATAGTCTTCATTCAAAGTCCTTACAAAAAAATGTAATTCCTTGATCAGAATTAAACTTTAAACAACATTTCTATCAGAAAGTTATACTTCCTTTTTTGCCTTACTCAGATACAAAAAATATATATTTATGCTCGTACCTTCGAAAGTGTCTATTTAAGGCTGAATCATTTTCAAACTCTGTGGCTGATGTGTCTAAGGATTGTATTTTTTTTTTTTTATATAAAGTTAATTTGGAATAAATTACTTTGTCCATTTTTTAAAAAGAACTACCGCTGAAATGAAAACAAAAAGTCCAAAAGGGCAAGAACAAAATATATTAAATCTCACTCTATGAAAGAACACTTTGATCTGCTGCATTCAAAACTGAAACTTTGTTGTAGTTTTTTATTACACATTTTTATTATGATCAAAATAAAATACCCAAAAAAAAAACAAAAAATTATTAAAATCCCAGTTTAACTCAACTAAGTTAAGGGGTATTTATATAAAAAAAAATATTATGGTCAAGTTAAAATTTAACTGAAACAGTTTGAAACCCGCATTTATGACTTTGAATTTAAAGTTTATGTGTGTGTGTGTGTGTGGAGTGTTACTGTTTCGCTGTTAAAGATGATCATTCAACAATATTCGCTGCCAACAGCAACAGGATTAAAATTAGTTTTTGATTATGCTTTCGAGCTTCTGGAAAACGCAATTTGTGTATGAAACATCAACTAAGTTGACGTGTGTATTTTTATTTTTTATTATTATTGCAACTAATGTTATTGTTGTTGCTATTGTTGCTGTGAATGCGGTCTAAGGTATTAACGATTAAATGCCGCTTTTTATTGAAGTCTTCTTCTTTTCGGGGGTCTGTTTAATACTCAAGTTTCATAAATGTTTAACAAAATCAAAAACAAAAAAAACAAGGAAATATTTCAGCTTGAATAGGTGTGTGAGAATTTTAGTCGAGTGTTTGCAAATGAGTGTGATTTTTTTTTTGTTTTTTGTACAGGTACTAAAAGAAGACCACGCGGTATCCTGTGTTTGCCGGCAAGTAATTAACCTTTTAACAAATTTTTATTATTCGCTTGACTTTAGCTCGGGGCCCCTGTTTAGTTGGTCACCCATATGATTTCCATATAAAAATGGCATTTTAAAAACGTTGTTAATGAAGGCCGTTTAACAAAAATAATTTGTTAATTTATATCTTGTGGTTGCAGACTAATTGACCAAGAAGAGAAATTCAAATGAAATTCAAGGTGACAAAGTTTTTTAAAAACAAAAGAGAAATTAAAATTGCGAATAATCGCTCTAGCGCGGATCTAAAAATAAAAGAATTGTTTGTTTTATGACTGGCAAAAAGGAAAAAAATCAGTGTGGGGGGTATTTAGTTTTGGGTTGTTTAAATATCAATTTAACCCTCCAACTGGATCCGCATTTTCTAAAATATTTAAGTGGATCTTTAAGTGAATTTATCTTATTGCTTTATAAGTTTTCTGACAAAAAAATCGTGCGTCAGAATGAAATAAATATTGATTGTATGTAAATTCGTCTCTTTTGCTTTAATATAACTTCTCGGATTTTTATACACAGCGTATTAGCTTTAACAGTTTTAATTTTTTATATACCTGATACGAGGGCTACCTATTTTATTTTGGGATTAGACACTAAAAATCATCAAAAAAGTCTTTATTGCTTTCAAAATATTTTCCATGAAGATCAATACATTTGAGCATACACTTGAACCAATTTGCAAAGCAATTTTTCAATTCCTTTTGAGGTACCTCCAAATCATGAATTTTGAACGCATTTTGAGTGAATTTTGTAGGATTTTGCTCGTCTTGGTAGATCCATACACTCAATCGCTGTTTACTTTCAGGCTGTTTCGATTTCATACACAGTTTTGAAGCACCGCGAATGTATTTTTTTAGCATTTCTTGCGACCAATTGACATGAACCTTTTTTTTTAAGCGATTGTCAAATTATGTAGAATCCAACGCGAACAAATGTTTTCAACAGTCAAATGTTCATGCAATATTGAATGTATGCTGGCCTCACTTATATATAAGGTCGGCTCAATCTCACGATAAGTTACATAACGATTTTGCAGTATCGTTTCACGCACAGCAACAATGTTTATCGAAGGAACCACCGATTTTGGATGACTTTCACAAAACTCGTCGTTGCATGAACTACGTCTACGATTGAATTCAGTGATAAACACTGGTACTTAAAGGTGTTCCATCTCTAAAATCGAATTGAGTTTTCGATTGAATCCACGTCAAAATTTGTAAAAAAAAATAATCGCAGGAATATGTTTACAATTTAATTCCATTTTTTGGCCGAAATAAATTTTTCAAGTTACTGTGAACAGCACAAATAACCTTCATACATTAGAACGTTAAACTTTACTATCGGAATGTCAAATGCCAGATTATAGCGCTGTAGTTGCCTTATCCCGAAATATGAAAGGCACCCCTCGTATCGAGAATTAAGTCAAAGTCTTATCGTTTTGAAGTTGTTTCTTTTATTTCGAACATTCTGGAAATAAACGGTCTTAAAAAACACAAATTATTGGTAGTGCCAGCTGTGACTACTGTTTACGGATCAATTACACGTTATAATAATGTCACAATTAATATAAAGCGTGATTTTTTAAGCTTAGTTTTTTTAAAAATCTTACTAAACACTCAAATAAGCATCATATATTCAAAATTTTTATTGGAATCGATAAATTGGTCTTTGCTATTCGCTTTTTAAAAATTACTTCAAGTAAATGTGGCCCGCGGCTCCGGTTTAAATGTCCATTCGTAAGGTCCAATTTTGCACCACTTTTTCGAGCATTTCGGCCTGTATTCCATAAATAACATGTGTTATGTTATACTCTAAGGCTTCAATCGTTTTTGGCTTATTCACATAGACCAACGACTTCACATAAGCCCACAAGAAATAGTCAAGAGTCGTCAAATCACATGATCTTAGCGTCCAACTCACAGGGCCATTTCGAGAGATAAACTTCTCACCAAATTCATCATACAATATGCTTATTGTTTCACCAGCTGTGTGGCATGTGGCACCGTCTTGTTGAAACCACATATCAACCAAGTCCAACTCAGCCAATTGGGGTAAAAAAAAGTCGCGTATCATGGCTCGATATCGTTTGCCGTTGACGGTAACGTTTCTTCCACGGTCGTCTTTGAATAAAAATGGACCGATGATGCCACCAGCCCATAAACCACACCAAACTATCGTTTTTTCAGGATGCATCGGCAACTCTTGTACGGCATGTGGCTGTTCTTCACCCCAGATGTGACAGTTTTGCTTGTTCACGTATCCATTTAGCCAACAAACGATGGACATTTCTCACAGAGCACGAATTTTGATAATAAATTTCAACGATTTGCAGTCGTTGCTCGTTTGTGAGTTTCTCAATAATGAAATGGCAGAGTATACTGAACATTTGTCACTTTTACAGATGTAGCTTGGACACAATTACCCCAACCAGTGCTGCCAGCCCGAAAAATTTATTGCATAAAAATCACCCTTTATATGAAATTTTCCACCAAACAGTCGGTAACAATCTAAACATCATTTCAATACAACAACAAGCATTATCATCCCACAACTTGGCTCCAAGCCACAGTAATCATGAACTCCTTCAATATGCAAAATTTATATAAGTCTTTATCTTCATGGTACCGGATTAGATAGGTTTTCGGTCAGACTTCGACGGTACTTATCTTCTTATTTAGATTCCTGTCAAATCGTAGCTTTCTACAAGCCCGAGATGAAGTTTAAGTCTTAAAGCTATGCGTCAGGGTAAGTGTAATCAGAACCAACGTTGTTTCCGCAATGGGCTGAAATTTTAAAGATCAATATCGACTCTTATGTTGAGTCGAAATTAGTTGCCTAAAAGAAAGAGATCGAAGCTATAATCGTTGTCAAGGTCGATCATAAATCAATATCCATTGTGGTAATGAGATAATGGAACCTGCGTATTTGGTGGGAGGCAGGTTTAAAAATCTCAACAAGTTAAGGAAATTTCAAAAATAACTTGATTTAAAATCACCTCGGCATACAAAATATTCACAATTTGCTTGATGAGTAGTAATACGGCCAAACAATATAAAACTCTAAACAATCACTCTACTAGACTCTATACTCAGCACAACCAGTTTGAATACTTAATAGCAATACTACAGTTGTAGCAGTTTTATTAAAGCCCCCCTCATAAAAACATCAAATGGAATTATTAAAAACATTCCTAAACAAACTTCATAAAATATCAGAAATTTCTAATGAAAACGAGCGCAAACAAAAAATTCTTCTTTTTTTCACCCGACCAACAAGATAATAAAACTTCAATTAGAATGAATATAAATTTCCCAAAGATTCCAAAAAGCACTCTCTATAAATCACCTACTTTTTAAGCGATTATCTCGTTTGAAATAAAAGCCGACAAAAGAAAAGATAAAAATCAAATGATTTTTATCTCAAACATCTGAAAACAAAAAACTCAACAACATTCTAAAGAGTGTTTTTAACAACAACAAAAAGACAAAAAAAATCAAAAACGTATTGATTGGTAACAAATTTGATTTTAATTCTTTATCAATTTATCAAAACAGCAGCAGCAGCAACAGCAACGTTGAAAAGAAAAAGGTTTGATTTCAATACCGATCTTGTTGATTTTCGTATTTAAAAACACAAAAACCAAAGAAAAAAAACACAAAAAAACTTTTATTTTAAACGACAACATGACAACGATCTTGTTTCTAGTTGATTTGTGTTTTGACGCTTCTTTCTTAAACGAGACTCTTCTTAATTTATAAATGAAAACGTTTTAAGAGAAACAAAAACTGATCATTTATTGCTGCTGTTGTTGTTCATTTCATCTTAAAAGATTATTTGTTGTTATAAACCAGCAACTTTGAAGTATCAGCCATTATTTAATTTTTTTGTTATTTTTTGTTTGAATGTTTGATTGTCTTTAATTGAATCGTTTTTTAAATGGCCACATCAAGCAATCCATTGTCTTCCATAATAAATTTTCTTCTATTTTACCATTGAGATTTTAAGTAATCGGCGATCACTCAATTAAATTATTCATATTCTGCTTATTGTTACTTACATAGCAGTGTACCTACTACTTATTTACAGAACGGAACCATGGGAGTCATTCAGACTACCAGGCTCGTTATAAACATAAAAATTTTCAATTGTCATTTTACAATGTTCACAAAACACACAAGCTAAAATTCAAATCTTAAAGATCTTACTTTTTTGATTAAGGAAGCTGAAAATTTGTTATCTTGACTTAAGTTGGTTTATCAATAGTCCACAGAATTATATTTTTTGAAAAAATAAAACAATAAAAAAGATAGTAAAAGACCGATTGAGACCAGATTATCTGTACATCTTGTACATACAATTCAAGGTTAGGTCTTAATTTATGATAAACAAATGCAAAGCGAGAGTAAAAATTTGGTCACACTTTACCGTTCTGCTCAAAATTTTTTTTTTGGTTTCCATCCATAGTTAGATAAGAAAAAAACTGTGAACATAAACGCAAGTTCAAAAGAAAATTTAAAAAAAATTTACCTGATGTGTGTTACCAAACACTGGTAATGCCCATATGTCTCACAAATTTAACAGTCAGATGAAAAAAACATGCCGTGTATTAGCTCATCAAGGAAACAACAATATTTTAGTAAATATTAAAGAGCTGAGCAAAATATTCTAAATGTTTTGTATTATATTTCATGCAACTTCCGATCACTATATTTTAGTGTGAATATAAAGAACAAAACAAACATAACAAAACATTTCTCTTACTAAAAAAAAAACGCATTTCTTATAACCGATTTTTTCAGTCCATCTCATTACAGATCATTTAAAGCTAAAGTCTTTATGTAAGCCTTTCTTTGGTATAGGTGAACTATCAAAATATTTAAACATGTCTTGAAAGTTCTATTTCAATTTTAATGTTCTACTTCATCTGTGTTCTGATTCAACTTTGTTTATATTGTTTTATTTCAGTTTTGTTCTATTTTAAATGATTTGATCGTAAAGCAAAACACATATTTTTGAAAGTATTTATTTTGTAATAAATAACTTTTTTAAAGTTAATAAATATATCGATTTTTCTAAGTTTATACTAATTTCGTTTACATTTTATTGGGAAACTCCAGTTTAAAATTCATGTTTAATGCTAGCGAGTATTGTGTTAAGAAAACACTATATGAATCATAAACATTAATTGCACAACCCTCGCATCAAATTTATAGAATTAGGCATCAATTAAAATCTAAGCTTTACGATCAATTAAAGTCGTCAATTAATTGGCTTTTGATAGACTTACACTGTTCTAAATTGAACATAATTCGAAGTTGAAGATCGGTGATTTGCAAAATTACAATCAAACTTCTTGAGGAAAAACGATGGAAAGGCCTGTATTTAGATACTATTTTAACTAATACGTATTAGTATAGTATACTTTATCAAGATTTTTATTGAAATTCTGCTGTTGCAACAGAACTCATGTGTGAAACAACTTTACAATGTTGTTGTAGTTGTCTTTAATGCAAATATAAAACATTCTTAACAAACACACCAAAAAAAAAAGACTTCTTTGATGGTCATGTGTCACAGCCAAATGTCATAATTAAAATGACATCTGTTTAGTTAATTTTTCACACTTTGAAACAATTCAAATTAACACGCACTTTTTAAACACACATGCAAATTACAAACAAAAAAAAACTATTATACCACTGATAGAATTTGTTCTACTAAAACTTCTCTTTCAGACTACCAGATCAGTAACAAAAACGCAAATGTCATCATCAGCATAACTAATCGTGATTATGTAAAAAATACACACACCCGCTTCTTTCTATTTAATGCTTATTGGCAGTGATGCCAACTTAGTCCATTTTTGGTTACTTAAAGTGTAAAAAATATGTTTTATGTTGGAATCTAAAAAATGCATAAACTTAGCACTATATGCAATCGTATTTAAGTGGTTTTTGCCCTTTTTTGTTTTGTTTAAGATGGGCATGGATATGAGTGAAAATTATGAGCCTTTAAAAACAACTTAAATGAGAATATGTTTTTTATACCCTTCACACAGTGAAAAAGGGTATATATAGGTTTGTCATTCCGTGTGAAATTTCTACAATTTTCATTTCCGGCCCCATAAAGTATATATTTTCTGAAAGCTTATGAATATGGAAGTCGATTAAGCTCTGTCAGTCTGTCCGTCTGACCGTGTGTATGTTGAAATCAACTTTTTGAAGCCCCCCGACATAGGTTGGACCCGAGTAAGGTATTAAAATATCAGAAATATTCGGGAGTAGATCGGTATTGAAAATCAGAAACATCGGTACAACAACTGAGATATGAGCAAAAACCCACGACCACCTCGATTTTTTTTTTCACAAAAACAACATTACAACAACAACATACATACATACAAACGTGTATACTGGTTAGAGAAAACGTGGCATCGAATCCCAGCTGAGCCAAAAAAATTTTCTTTTTAATTTTTTTAAAATTTTTTTTTTAATTTTTTTTTTTTTATTTTTTATTTAATATATTATTTATATTTTAATTATTATTTTTTATAATTTTTTTTTAATTTTTTTTATTTTTTTTTTTTTGTTTTATATATATTATATAAATAATTATTTTTTTTTAATTTTTTTTTTTAAATTTTTTTTTTAATTTTTTAAAAAATTTTTTTTTTTTTTGCTTTTTTAACATACATACGTGAATTTATAATTTTACAATGGGACGTTTTTATATGTATGTACGTATATCATATGGGATGAATGGTGACACAAACCACTGTTATTGCATGACTACACGTTGTGAAGGGTATATAAGATTCGGCACGGCCGAATAGAGCGCTCTTACTTGTTTTTTATTTATTTATATTATAATTCATTTATTCATAATTCAATAGTAACAATTTTATGTTGCCTCAGCGTCATGTGACATTATGTTTAGTGAAGATAAATAGTTCGTTCACATAGCATGTCTGGCGTAAATATAAGATTGTTGTCAGAATAACCGAAGATATAATACTACGCTACAAAGCATAGCCTGCGTTTTTGTAGTGTGTTTTTTCAAAACTTGTCAGAAATATAAATAAACATGATTCGAGAATGTGCTACAAATCTGGTTGAGTACTGGTTTGTCGGGTATTGTAGCTTTACGAGCACTCTGATATCTGCCTCAAGTAAATTTATAATAAGCACGACACTTTTACTTAAAATTAACTATTTAATAAATGGCTGGCATAGATTTTCATGTTTTAAAAATTTTACGGAAGCATACGGAAGACGGTTGATTAAAATTTTAAGAAATGATTTTATTTTGTTTCATTTTGTATTGCTTTAACCTTTTGTTTAAATATTAACCCTAATCATATTTATTCATCAAGTAGCCTTGATTCGTCAGCTGATTATTATTTTTTTTTTTAAATTATTTTAAATTTCAGCTGTCAAAGTCTATAGATAAAAAACAATTTTCTCTCTTCTCTCATTTATTTTAAATGCCAAACTAAATATATAAAAAATATAAACAAAAAAGTTTTCTCCGAACTGCAATTACCTGATGAATAAATATGTCTTAATATGAACCGAGGAATAAACAGTAGTTGACTAAAGTATTATACGAAAACATTTTACTGAATTGAATGTGTGTTCATATGTGTATATTGAAAGAGCTTTATGATTTAAAAAAATCATTGTTAGAAGTCAATTTAATTAACAAGTATTTTTGTTCGCATGGACAATGTTAGTGGTTTTACGAGTGAAATTTATATTTAAGGAGACTCTGACCTAATCAGTAAAAAGCATTGATAAACAACTTGATAGTTTTCCGAATTAAGAATTAATAAGGCAAGCAGCGAATATAAAATTCCAGCCGTAATTCTCCACTCCACATCAGTCTAGGAGGAAGAGAGGCAGTTTAGAAAAAAAAGCCTTCATTGTAACGTTTACGAAAAGTGGCAATTTTAAAAATTGCAACAACTGAATTATTATGCTTAACACTGTCTGCATAGTGCACAAAAGAATCGTAAAAATAATAGAGAACAATCTGCGAACAGGCAGGTTTTAGATAAAATATAAGCTACTTAGATAACACAAATATTTACTCTACGCATTAAAATGAACCAATCCATAGAATGACGTACTCTCCTGTATAAAAAAAAACACCTTCAAAACCATCAGGAGAGCTGCCATATGGAAAGAAATGCGTAGAAAAGGAATACCCCAGAAAATAACTAACTAGAATCATTAGAGCAGAACTCTAAGTTTTCTGGTAAAATTTATCAATCATATCATAAGTACGCTGGATTTTAACAGGATGCCCCTTTAACTCCTCAACTATTCACAACCGTGCTGGACGACATAATGATCAAAAACGAAGAGAAGAAACTACTTGGAGACTCTCACACTAACCCGATGATTTTGATTATGCATATGATACTTGTCTACTCTTATACAAACAAGAAAAATAAAAAAATCTGGAAAGATTCGACCGTAATTCTGAATTAAT
Source organism: Phyto melanocephala (assembly GCA_941918925.1). NCBI lineage: Eukaryota > Metazoa > Arthropoda > Insecta > Diptera > Rhinophoridae > Phyto > Phyto melanocephala. Next base: position 176,219,264 of record OW799233.1, on the reverse strand, counting down.
ATCAGGAAACCAAAGCTATTGGAATAAACAATATTAGCAACGAAAATAAGATGCTATAAGGTCAGCCAATTGAATACGTAGATAATTTCTGCTCTATAGACCGAGAACGGCATTCGTACGACTGCAATCAGTATGCAGAAGCTGGCAAATATTTAGGTGAATCAATGTATCTGCAAAATCTTCTCAGTTATACGAAAGTAAAACCTGCCACAAAAACACAAAAATTATACATAAATAATCATCAAAAAATACATCAAATTAATTTAAAGGATATTCTAGCTCAACACCATCAATAACAGGAATCTGTGCAATTTAGCTAATGAGGAACTCACACTAAATTCAATTAAGCGCAAGAAAGGAAGGTAGATCAGTCACGGCATCAGGAGGATGCCTGACAGTATTATAAGGATGGAGCTGGGCTTAAGAAGCCGAGGTCGAAGCAAGAGCACTTAAAAGCACAATATACTCCAAGAACTAAAACAATACAACAGCAGCAAACCGAGTGAAATGGAAATGAAGTAATTAAGTTTCTTATGATTAAATTAAACGATAATCATACAAAACAGCTGTTTGAACCAAACGTATTTGATTATAGAAACCATAGAACCAATTGAATTTTGATTTTTTATGACTGTGGCATTATGGTTATGGCTCGTTTTATTTAACCATAAGTTCAGTTTAGAAACATAGTCATTTTGATTTAGTCTTATTAAGGTCTTTTGCTTAACACTCTTTGGCGTTTTTCGTCCCAAAAGTTAGCATCACTGCTCATCACTCTACTCAACACTGTGTCAGTATGTTCATACATACATACATATGTGGGACATCGTGTCATAATTTTTAATAAATAACTAAGTAAGTTGACTTGGGTGGCAGTTAGTGGATTTGAATATAATTTATTATTAATGAAAATCTTGTTTAGTTAAAGACTCGCTTTTGTGTAAAAAAACTGTTTATGATTAATATTTATATTAATCATTTATAGTTTTGTGTGTACATACACACATACATACTTAATTATATATTTTATTTATTATATGAGTTTATTGTATAATAATGTACTGGTATTTAATGCATGCAATGTCCTTTATCCTTAACTACTTAAGTACTTAATGTGTCCATTTGACTTTTTTACACTTAATGAATGTGTCTGTTTTTTTGCTGTTTTGGGTGTGTAACTTTATGAACTTTTTGACACGTATGTTTGTACGAGCTTAATCTTGATTTTTGTGTTTATCGTAAAACCTGTAAGGGTAATTAAGATATACGAATAATAACTCCTAAATATACTCGCATACCTTTAAGAAAGTATAAAGACTTGAGTTTGAAAAAAATATTCAAATTGGGTCACTATGGAGATTTATAATTATCAATAAGTATTTTTTGCCTACTAAAATAAAACTATTACTTGTAAAGAAATAATAACTCAAGAAAAACATCTTAATATTACAATTGAAATTACAATTGAAATTACAATTGAAACATGGTGAAAGTCTTAGAAGAGTTGCAAACTTTAATCCTACATATATTTTGAAATATTCTTTAATCAGCGAAAGAATTGTTTAAGAATTGAAAACGGCTCACAATTTTATTAGTAAATCTCAGTCATTTTCGTGTAGCTTTTACTGATTCACAATGCAAATTATTCTAGAATAAATCCAATACATCGTCATTACAGTTTTAATTAGTTTTACATCTAGATGCTTCGAAAAGTTGATTTTAACATGCAGACGAACACATCTATTTTCCCCGGGCCATGTTACAGTTGTAAAATCGTTACCATGATATTATCTCTTATCGGGAAAAAGCAGTGTAAGGAGCCAATAATTGGGAAAGCTCTGCTCAAAACTGACCAAAGTCCTTGTCTGGTAATACGGAGACCAATAGCCACTAGAACTTCTCATAAACTAAATATTGGTGAATTCTATTTAAATTCTGTTCAATTCTTTTCAAAGTGGCTGTGGTTGCTGCTTAAAGCGGAAGACAGAGACCGCTGGTTAAGTAACTGGTGTTCGTCTTGAAACGGACTTCGAAAAACTTTTCAAGTCCTTAAGTGCAGTAGCCTTTCAAAATTAATGCTTGGTTGGTTATTTGAACATTATAGAGTAAGGCTGGGAGTGTAATTGTATTTCCCATTAACACTAGTTCGGGTTCTGTGACTAATTAAGCTGTACCTTCTGAAAAGGTAATTCTAGTTCTCAAGCAAGACGCTTGTACATGAACCGTAAGATTCTTATACTAAAAATTGTCTCCTAAATGTTGTCTTATTCTTTCACTTGAACCACATGCATGGCAGTAATAAAACCACTGCAAATATGGCTGACGTCAATTAAGTCATATGATTAAAATGATTAAGATGATTAAAAATTTGGAATATAGTTTACGGGGACGCAAAAGCATACTATTAACGGATTGACTATTTTATACCCTTAACCTTGATGAATTTTTGCCAAAATATTAGCAATTTTTTTTAACTCTTGCTCTTGGTCTTCAAAAAAATTTATTAAATAAACCTTTGATCGCATATGCAAAGGGTCTTAAAGTTGTTTATCGTTACTAATATCAATACACTTGTTTCTATCATATATTGTTTTCCTATCCCCTGGATCTGAACTTGCTTATACCAAACCTCAGCTTTAATTTTGACAAGACCTAGAACATTCATAATTATGTTTAAAGTCCATTATATGTCAGTCGATATTAATTTTGACAGGGTGTTTAAAAATCGTATTCCCTCCAGGAGTGAGTGGAAAAGGGGTAACATTATAGGCTGAAATTACAGCTATCTGAAAGGCGTGTTGGTATTTTTGTCGACAGTCAGGCGCCACTCAGGTCATACACCACCACATTTATATTAGTCATTCAATGCAGGAAAGAGTTCTCAAGGCTTAGTCAGTTGACTGACTTTACTCCAGTTAAGATCCTTCCTATGGAAACGTGGTATCGAATAAGCCAGATGGGAGGGAATCAGCTTCAAGATCTCCAGACTTTTTTTTGAAAAAGTCAAGAACAGATAACGTGAACTGATTACATATAGAGTGGTCATGCACACGTGGCCTTTTTTCAATATCAGGCGCACATTGTAACTTACGAATCGAGGTCGGAAGAACATTTGGAGACAGCTGGTGGTATTGACGAGTCACTGGATGTTAGGGAAATATGTAAACGAACTCGGACTTCTCTCAAATGGCCATTGTCGCAGCTGTATAGCTCTTGAAAAGAAATTGCTTTTCTACCTTCTCGACGAATGTCCAGCCCTGGCTGCCAGGAGACACAAGATCCTGGAAAAACAAATGCTGGCTAACATCTCTGAGATATCTGAGGTGAGACTGAGCGATCTGCAGAAATACCTCGAATGTAGTGTCCCCAGCTTCTAAGGAAAATACTTCAGAGAGGATATTTCTGTCACTATATGCTTTGCGCCCTGCGTGTATGCAACGCCTTCCGAAAGGTTTCTGATGACGCAGCGTTTATTATCGCGGGAATGATTCCTATAGACATCCTAGCAGATGAAACAAAACATCTCTGTAAACGTAAAAGAAAAGGAAAACAGAATACAAAACCAATACTTAAACTAGAGAGAGATGCATCAGTGGGATTATGGCAGCTTATGTAAAGGAACCCTTAAAATAAGGTGAATATACAAACTCATACCAAATAGAGAGGTATGGATTAATGGAAAACACAGAGAGATAAATTACTACCTAACATATTTCGCGTCTGGGCATGGTGGTTTTAGAAGTTATTTGTATAGGTTTGGACTTGACCAATTAAAAATGTGTCTCCGGTGTCCAAACGTAATAGAAAGCCCTGATCATGTAGTGTTTCACTGTCCATGATTTAATGAGCCACGTCAGAGAACAAATTAATCTATTGGACATCAATTTAACGTAAAGAATATGATCGACACTCCACTGAAAAAAACAGGGCATTGTTAGGTTTGTATGCAGCATGATTTAAGAGACATCAAAATCTGGCGAGTGACGTGGTCTTTTCATAACGGTGACATACAGTCTACACTATGTACCTTTTTAATCGATTATAATTTATTGTTGATTTATTACTTTATTATACATTATTTCGAAGCCAAAATCAAAACAAAAACATCTTAATTAATAGAAGAATTCACATGCTAGACATAAATAAAATACGATACAAAAATCATCCATTGTTTGAGTGAATCTGACATTTTTTTATTTTACAACGAATAAAAAAAAGCAATTCTAATTAAATGAGTATTTGTTAACAAAATCATTTAAAATAGTAGATGCGCCGCCTTCACAGCATGTTACAATAGATTTTATTGAAAAGGTGTGAGTTTTTTTATTAATTTCAATACTTTTGTCATGAAACTACTGCGATCCGAACCCACGCTTTTCACAGGTTCTCTTAATGCCTCACAAAATGCTTAAAATGATTTTATAATTCAAAGTTTCAAGTTGAAGTTTTTCCAATTATGTTTAGATCATGATCATAAATAATTTGTTTGATTTGTTAATACAAATATTCGTAATAACTCGATCACTGGTATTTATGTTAAACTTATGATTATCTTCATGTTCACAGTTACATTTTTTGTTTGATTTATTATTTCAATTTGTATGTCAGGTTGCTTTTCTTAACACTTAACTTTTCTTCGTAGTAACACACAGTATTTATGATATGATTTTAAGCTGCTTAGGAATAGATTTTAATTGTTATAGTTTTTTTTGTTTGGAGAAAGTTGTTTAAACGAGAAGATTTTTATAGATGTGTGATCTTTTGCTTTGATTATTCTATTATGTATTTGAAGTTTATGATCAAAATCAAAATGACGAGTTTGAATGGTAATCGTAACAATTTAGAAGTTTTTCTTGTACAGCTCTTGTCTTATTTTTTACATTATTTAGAATTTCAATTTAATTTATACCGACTGACCGACACAACTTAACAAACAGATTCACTACAAAAAAAGAATTGTTTGCGGTAATTTATCTTCAACAAATACAAGGTGGGCCAAAAGTTTATCATGAGACTTTAATATTCTATAACTCCTTCGTTGATATTTTTTCTAATTTTTTATTACAGATTTAAATAATGAAAAGACTAACAACTGAACAAAAATTTAAATTAGTTAAATTCTATTACTTAAATTAGCGATCAAATTTTTTAACTTAAAGATAATATAGTTGACATTTTAACGTCAGAATATCGCCCTCTGCAGCACGTTCGTTCATTGTCGTCTCCTCTTCGGCAGCATAAGAGATTTGCCTCCAACCGGTAGTTTAATACGCACTGCCGAAAATATTTAACGTTTAGATCATAGTATTAACGAAACACTATAAACATCTACTAGAAGGCGTTCTGCTCAGCAGGGAGTAGCTCGTACGTAACTACGGCACATTTTAAAAAGTATTTTTTGTTACTTCCATATAAGGTGCAATTGGCATCGTCAAAATTTTGCAGCTTAACGACATCAACTTTATTGGAAATCTGAATTTGAATGGCTTTGTTAATAAGCGGAACTGTAGGTTCTGTGGTTCTAATAATCCAAGACCCATTTATCAACACCAATTGCATTATGTGTACAGTATGGTGTGGCATTACATCTGAAAATATTATTGGGCCTTACTTCTTTGAAACTATCAACGAAAGTGGTGTAACCCCAATTAAAGAGCGGTATCTGTTAGAAATTTTTTTACGTCCTGCTCTTGAAAACAGACCTGAAATGTGGTTTTCGAAGTATGAAAACATTACCCACACGGCCTAAGACACAATGGTACTTTTAAGTCAAACTTTTGGAGAGCGAATAATTTTCAAAAATTTTGAAAATTCGTCAGGACAATCGCCTGATTGAAATATTGAAAGATATTATAGAAAATGCTCTAAAGCGAGCCTATCATTCCCAAGCTTAAAACAGTAGTCATTTAAGTGGCATTTTTTTCATACTTGGTCATTTAAGTGGCATTTTTTTCATACTTGGTCTGAAAAAGGTTTGACTTAGTATATTCTATAATTCGAAAAAAAAAACTAAAAAATATATGAACGAAAAATTGATTAAATGTTTAAAACCCATGCTGACTTTCGGCCCACCCTCTACTTAGAACAGAAACTACAAATTTATATCAATTACTAAATTACTTATAAAGGGCTCACTACTAAAATGATCTACAGATTGAAAGAAGTGGAAGTCCACTACGAATGTTTAAAGGTCCACATCGGGTTCTCACAAGAGCACAGTCTGAATTTTAGGGATGGTCTTGGTGAGGCTGATTTATAAAAGATCGCCAGATTATGGCTTATTGTAAACTTACAATTCTTTAGTAAATCCTATAAAAAGAAGCATACCTGGGTCATATATACAAGATGACTCAAAGTTGTCTGCCCATGTTCTATGACCTAAATTTTTTTAAAAAATAAAAAACTTTGGTTTTGCTTTTTGATTGTATAAATTTGAGGTCTTGGTTGGTAGTTCACTGCACGCAAACAGTCAAGTGGACTATGTATGGCACTGTTTTGACAAAATTTGAGGTCTTAATATTTAATGTCTTATTGGCGTGTGTTTCTGTTGACTTCACAAATTTCAAAGCTGAATTGGCTTTTACCATCATTTGTAAAAAGTATGGCATCTTGTAGTAGGGTAATGACTTTTTCACTACCTTGTATTTGAATATCGGTCAAATGATGTAGCTTCGGCAAAAATAAACATACCCACAAAATATTCATACAGTATATTTCTAAAGCTATTCGCTTTGAAATTATTAAAGCCGTTTTCGCCTTTGATATTATGAATGTCTTCCTAAAATAAAATATTCACCGAACTTTAACATTTTTTTTGGATTTATTTCCAACCAATTCAAGCAATTTTGCTTGCTAACTAACATACTCATTCCTTCCAGAATGCTTCTAGAAGCTACGACTAAAATTGGGGACCCTTTTAAACTTACACCCAGAAATGGAGATTTGGCTACTCCGGGTGATTTGACAACACTGTCTAAACAACATGTCCGCTACAGACTATAAACATCGAACCGCCCTTATTGGAGACCCTTTTGTTTCTCTGTTTAAACTTGCTAAGACAGGTCCTTCACATGCAAATTAAAGTTTGTAAACTTGCATCAAAATTTAAATTAAAAATCAGAGATTCAAAAATGGTCAAGTGATTTTTTTTTTCTGTCAACGTCTGTTTTATCTGCAAAATTTATCGCATTTTAAAAAAGTTTAACAATGTTTTATTTATACTTTTAATAATAAATGAATGTAGGTATATAATTTATAATTGTATTGCATGTGCCTTCATAATACTTATCCTCATTATACCCAGGTACATAATTTAAAATTAATCGAAATCAAATTTTATTCACACGCACATGCTCTATATTTAATTAAATCGAAAACATAGAAGAAAAAAAACTTAAATTTAATTGACTTAAATTCCCTATAAAAAATGTATAACTTTTTGATGAATAAAAAAAAAACACACACACAAACAAATGCCGCAAACAAGTAGAAAAAAAACAATATCAAGCAAGAAGATATTGTTAGATTAAATTAGATGAGTTTGAGTTAAATGAGCGTTTAACTATAAATAAAAAAATAAAAACATCGAACGAAAAACCAACAAAACAAGCGATTTTATGAGTTTTTCATTGTAAAACCGATCCAAAAATATAAACGAAACGATTGTGATGTTTGCCGATTCAAATGAATTTTTCTGCTTAAATACAATTTTTAATACATCGGCATATAAAGTTTTTTTTTTTAATTTAAAAAAATGTATTTGTTTTTAGCATGTTTAAAGGTGATTTTTATTGTTTCATTAAACTTGTAATTAAATATACATAAAATAAAAAATATATCAACAACATTATTAATAACAATACATAAGAACAGATTAAAAAACAAAAGAAAAAACGGAAATAGTTTAGTAAAATCATTAAACATTTTTTCAATAACAAAAACAAAACACAAAACAAATTGCCAGTATAAGTGTTGAAAATTTTGATTAATTAGAAAGGAAATAAACTTTTCTGATGGCAAAATATTTAAATTAAGTTGCTCTCCAGAAGATGGGTATAATGAACCGAAAACTCCTTCCCCTAAAATTGCATCTTGTGAAGTGTTGCCATATAACTTTTTAAATCAACTTAAAAACTCCTTTTGATTTTTAAAAATTAAAAAAATATTAATCACAATTTTTTGTGTAAAATATAAAACATTCCACAATTATTGTCAAAAACAAATTTATTTTATAAAACGTTTTTAATGTTGACCTTGATTTTTCACGAATAATCAAACTGACATCACATAACCCTTTGAAAGTTTATTGAGAATAAGAATATATTATTGTAAGATAGCGACGATATGCTATTAGGGAAAATTTCTATAAATAAAATGCAAAAGTCAAATTATAAAATCTAGACTAAAAGTAAGAATCCGGTCAACTTTGGCACTCTATATCTTACCTGGTATATACAGAGTAGTCAAAGTTTTGGTTTTCTTGAACTTTGGATTCTCTCTAACGTTTATTATAGAAGTTTATTTGTAATTGAAGCACTGGTTAAGAAGATGAAACAATTAAAAAAAAAATTTTTTTGGTCGGTCTCACTGTCCAATAGGTAACATGTACGAGTAACCATAACATATAAGGGGTGGTGTTTTTGCTATTTAGTTTTTCAGTGAAAAAAGTTTCTTGTCATGACAAAAATGCTCAATAAGGTTTGCCTTGTCATAATAAATAAGCTGACAAACGAACAACGCTAGTAAATTATTGTATTTTATTATCAAAATTTGTGCTACGTGAGCAAAATTTTCTTCTTGAAACTCATTTTTAACTCAGTGGCTACATTAACAAACAAAATTGCCGAATTTGTTTTGAACGGCAACCAGAAGCAGTTCAAGAGTTTTCAATGCACCTTAATTGATAAAAATTGCAACTTTGCAGTAAATAATGGTGCGATGTTTACTGACTTTTTATACTTAAAATAGAAGTTTTTTATATGAGGTTTAAGTAAGAAGCTACCACAAGCCATACGCTGCGCTATACCATAAATTTATCTCAAGTTTTGGAGCAGTAATTTGGCCGCCAACATCATATGATAGAACCCAACTAAACTATTTTTAGTGGGGATACGAGAAGTCTCCCGTAGACAGGGACAAGCCAGCCACAATTCCAGCACTGAAAAACAACGTTACAGCTTCATTGGGGAGGTATAGGCCGCAATGTTTCAAATTGGAACGGATGAACCATCTACGGTGTAGCCGCGATCAACGTTTACATAAAATAGTCTTTAAAAGTAAATGGCAGACATTCATTTATGACTCTAAATTAATACCTATTTTATATTTTTTGCAATTTTCAAAATGTTTAAAATAGCCTATTACAATTACTACATACAATTATTTTTTTTTAATTTTTGTAAGACCCTCGCATATAATATTTTCCATCTAGTTGAATTTCATTATCAAATCATGTAAAGCAACTGCCTGAGTACGAGTGTTATTATAGTGAATTTAAATGATTTAAATGTGCGTGTTTGGGTTAAATTAATTTAAATTAATTGATTAGTTTTGTGTTGTGTTCAAATGAACAAACATACAATTTTTTGTTTGTAGTTTTTTCTATCTACTTATGCTAGTGTTAACCAAAATATGTACCTAAATACCTACATAAAAAAAGGGTTTAAATTTTCTCCTATTAAATTACATACATATTTACAAGCAAAAATTATAAACTTTCAATTACATATAACTAAATTTTAACAACGTTTAATTATTTTAGTTTTTATTCGACCCAAATTTAAGGCAAATTTTAGTAATTTCTTAAAATGGTTCCTCTTTCACACTGTTAAATTCAGCTACAAATGAATGTGTCGTTTTATACTACCTATGTTTGTAACAGGAAAAAAGTAACCGCATAGGTACCTACACACACATAAAAGTATGTCAATAAAAACCCTTAAATTGCTTTTTTAACTTATAAATACAAAAACAACGTTTTAATAAATTAACCCTGATGTATTTAGGTATGCAGTTAAAACTTGCTTTTTAAATTATTGCCTACCTAAACCCAACAAGAAAAAGGTATTTTCAGTCATTTTGCCATAGTGTCATCATTAATGAATAAAAAAATAATATAAGAATTCATCAAAATCAACAAGAAACCGCGTTAAGAGAAATTATCAAAAAAAACTTAACCTAATAAATATACAGAATAATTTGTAGTTGTTTTTGTTGATGCCTTTTTTTCTTTTTTGTTTTTTGTAAGAAGGAGGACATTTACCATTACAGTTAGTTGTTGTATTATACACATTGGATACTACAGATATTCAGACATTAATAAAAATAAAATAAAAAAAACAAGCACGCAGCTGTTTGTGTAAATAAAGAAATAAGACAACAAATATTTACTCAAACACAAACACACATAACACATTAAGAAAAAAACAAAAATTACGCACGCCATTATTGTCCAAAGGCATCGAACCAAGTGATATTATCAATAAAATATCATAAATGCATGTACATACATACATACATACTTATGTATGTATGGCTGATTATATTTGTGTGATTATGTTTTGTTTAGCATTAAACCAACAACAAATAATAAAATAAAACACCCAAAAACATGATAAACAACCTCAATGTTTACATACGAGTGCAAACAAACCCATCGGCACATAAACGTAGAATGTATGTAAGTATGTGTGTATTAAATAAAAACATAACAATTAGTTAATGAGAGGAAAGGAAGAGAAAAATTAAAAAAAGGGATTTTGGAACATATGTATGTATGTAGTAGCAAACATACACATTTACATATTAAGTTGCATATTCTAAGACATGTTTTTCTTCTTTAAATTTCATATCCTACCAGCATTGTAACTTGCTGTGTTTAGTACTGTTTTTCTTGTGTAAAAGTTTTTTAACTTATAGAAAGTGTTTGGCAGTCTCGATTTATGAAAATTGTTCAATAAATTTAGGACTATGGAAAAAAATTTTTTTACAAATTTTGGCTTTTGTTAATAAAATTTTCATTAATGAAAATGTTAAATAAAATCTGTTTTTATAAAAAAAAGTGTATAATACCTAACTACAACAAATTTTTACTGCCGTAGTTTAGGTTTATTTAAGGCTTAATTGACAAATTTATGTACAACATCTGTCAATCTAAAATATTTTTTATGAATACAGTAGTTAATCTCTAAAAATCGAAAACGAAATGTCTAGAGTAAACACGCATTATGATGGATTAAAAAATTTTTCCAATTCGGTAGATTCTATTTAAAGCAAAATCTTCAATGGATTCTCATAATACATACTTTTTATTTTAAAATTGAAAATTTTATCTAAAAACTTATTTAATTTAATTAATATTTTTTTTATCTCTTTCCAGATCCCTCTACCTTAAACATCTTTGCTACGCGACCTAACCCCAAAAAGAAACGCAAAAGTCGCACGGCTTTTACCAATCATCAAATATTTGAACTGGAAAAGCGATTTCTATATCAAAAGTATTTGTCACCGGCAGATAGAGATGAAATAGCCGCCGGTCTGGGCCTCTCAAATGCACAGGTAAGTTGGAAATCGAATTCATTAATAAGCTTCTGTTCTAGCCTTAACACCAATACCATAAATACTAATTTATATTGTTTGAATTTTCTATGCACTGTATGACTGTCTGACATAAAACTATTTGTCCAGGTGATAACATGGTTCCAGAATAGACGTGCCAAACTAAAGCGGGACATGGAGGAACTCAAAAAGGATGTTGAAAGTGTGAAACAATTGTCAGCACATAAAAGTTTTTTAGAAAATGTTAATGATTTAAGTATTTTAAAGACACGACCAGTCAGCCGACACCAGCAGCAGCCGCCAGCAATCCCACAGCAGCATCACCATGCGGAAGTCCATACAGCAGCGCATACACATGGCAACCATATTACGGGAATCTACAACACCACAACAATATGTTCAGGAAGACTGCCAGCAACAACAGGGAACAACATTTCAACAGTACAGCTGTCACAACATCAGCAGCACCTCAGCGTTACACCAGCAACGACAACAACCACAACAAACACGTGCAATGAAAGAAGAGACGAACGCAGTAATTCAAGCGGAAGTTACGAAGACTTTCTACAAACTCAACAACAACAGCAACAACAAAATCTCCAACAACAACCACAACAGTCACGTAATTTACAAATCAACCACAGTCGAGGATAAAAAGGATATAAAATTGTTAAAAATGTTTACACTGATTCATTACACTCAAGAAAAGCAAAGGAATTTCAATTTGTAATGTGAAACCTTCTTTTTATACGAGTTGATTTGAAATTTGTTAAAAACAGAAATATTTCCTTTTCAATTGTAAAATGTATGTTGTTATTTAAGATAATTTATTTTAATTATTTGCAATATTTGCCAAATCGTTTTAAATGAACTGTAATGAAAATGTAAATGTATTTATTTGTATAGACGTTTTTCCTTCTTCTTATGTTTACTTACATGCATACATGTGTGTGTGTGTGTGTATATGCGTATTGTGTTCCTAATGATGATGTCTGTAATATAATATTTCCTTATTAAAATAATATGAAATTGAAAAAATCTTTATAAGTTCACATGTGATGTAATGTTTTATTTTTAATTTTTGTCTAGTTCTGTTAATTTTTATTTTTTTTATACCTTAAGCTGATTCTCTGAAAGAAGATATTGCTTTCATACAAGTTATAATTATTTATAATCCATGTGTAAATCATAATCCTTAAGCAAGTAATAAGTATTAAATTATTTAATTTCACAATTCATTTAATAAATAGTCAAATAATAAGAATTTCATAAATAAAATATTTAAGATTCAGATGTTTTTATTAACTGATGCAAACTTTCCAGTTTGAGGAAGACACACAACCATTAATTTGGCGGTAGTACATGTACACTAGAGTGGTTTTAGTGAATAGGGTTGGATTTTTCTTCTTGAAATTTTTATGTGCTCACATCTTGAATTATGTCATTTAATGTAAAAATACTACTGTAAAAGTTTTAGCACAATCGGACTTTGCTTTCCCGTGCCGAAAGGGCCCTAAACTTTTAAAAATTTACCGTTTTTCAATATATATCGCCATTTTTTTGCTATAGGTGATGACTAACTAAATTTATTACAATAAATTTTATATCAAATGAAAGGTTACTTTATTGACTTCACATTTAGTTTTAACACATTTTCTTTAAAAATATGCGGTTTAGTCGATATATACGATTTAACGGGTCAAGACAGTTTATATTGCATACATACATACATACATGCATTAAAAAAGTGAAAATAAAAAAAATAAATGTTAAAACCTTTTATTTCACAGAGCAACAATTGACACCCTGATTTAATAAATTATTACAAAGACAATGTTTACATTGATAGCATCATAATTTTTAATGCAAAGAGTGTCCATAGACTTATAGGTCGACTATCGATAGCAATAAAACTTCAATTTCGTTTCTAAATGTAAAATAAGATGTTCCAGAGGGCAACTGATAACTAAAAGCTATTAAATAGTGAGTCTATTGACAACTGTAAAGTTGAAGAACTTATAAAAATTGTTCAACTTTATAATAGGCCTTATGCTCCTAATGGGTGCGGGGGAACTTGTAAGAGAGTTTATAATTTTATGAAATAAATAAATCAAGCTGAAAGTTGTCCGGACAAAATCATTTCTCTTTCACAAAAAAAGAGAAATTAAACTAAATAAAAAAAAAATATACGGATAAAATTTTTTTCGGAACAGATGGTTGAATTCACCTTTAAAACCTGACACATCTTTTAACATTGATGATACGCATAATATAACGCTGCATAGAGGAAAATTATATTTGTACTGCTTTCAACTCTAAGGCTAGTTTACATCGGGGGCTCAATTCTTGTTCTGTGAAACGTGGAAATGAAAAGTTTTTACATGTTACTTCCTGAGAAAGTAATTAAAATAATTGCGCTAGAAATATATTGTTTACTTTTTTATTAAATTTGACATTTGCTTTCAAAATCAAACACAGTGCGGCCTCGATTATCCGTGATTCGATTAACCGGCAGCATCACTTATCAGGCAAAGAGAAAGAAATTTTATTCTTTTTACTTCGGTCTGTTTTGTTTTTTCTATCGATTAACCTTGATTGTCTCTATTATCCGGTATTACAAACATAATTTTTTTTAAATTACTTTTGAATACCATATAAATGAAATCAAAAAGGAGAATTCTCTTGTTTGCATACGATGAGCCAGAAACATGTACATATGCTATATTTAATTTAGTTCAATTTAACAATTTTAGAACTGCGGATTGTTTAAGTTTATTTTTACCATGGCATCCCTTAAGACTCTAGTTATTAAAGACAAAGTTAGGATATTAAACATTGAAAAAATAATTTGTGTTAAAATTCTTTCATTAAACAACTTTAAGAAATTACCTTACATGAAAGTAAGGTAAATTGCTGGTAAAATGTTTCATCTTTCATATTTAAACAAGTTTATTAAATCCTCGAATAATTATTTTACTATTTATATACAAGAACATTCATCAGTTCATTTATAAAAAATACCTTTAAAAAATAGACAAATTTGTTACTCAATTAACCGAGAAAATTGATTATCCAGAATGCTTTCGGTCCCAACCATTACGGATAATCGAGGTCTCACTGTAACATAGTTACAAAAATTTCATCCCTACAGTCAAGGCATATCCATAAGGTATATGCAACGGCGAATTGATACAACAAAGCAACTTTTCATGAGATGTTTTATGTCAAGGCCAATGGGATGGAAAAGTTGTTTTTACATATTAAATATAATAAAATTTGATTAAAAAAAGGATATAATTGTTTGAAACACATTATTAATGACGCAAAAGCAACTAATATACATAAATTAAGCACGTTTATTATCAAAAAAGTACAATCAAGTTAATTGTTTAATACAGAATTTAGACGCACATTTCCTTTCCCTGCATTAATAAGGCAAATTCAACCAATTTTGATATAAAGTCTCCCCATCAGCTGGGCTGATAATTTCATCTGTATTAATTCGCCTTGCCTACAGTTGTAATAGAACAATGTTAATTAAATAAACGAGAATCGACAAATAGGTATTTGTAAAACAATCAAGTGCAAAACGAAAATGAAAACGAAAATTATTTTATATTTTTGATTTCACATTGCCACAAAACAAGAATCCCAATTCTACTGCAACACAAATAAATATGGGTATAAAAATATTTGATAGTTGTCAAGAAGCTGAAGAACATTTATGCTAATAATAGTAATAAAAAATCAGAAATCAAAACTATAAAATTATTTTCTTAGCAAACTTTTTGTGGTAAAGTTGTACAAAAAATATATATAATTAATTGTGTTGTAAAAGAGAGATTTAAAAGAAGCAGGAAAAAAACAATATTTTGTTGTCTGAACGTATGACACTTGTCTGCAGGTGCTGAGAAGTTTACACACAAATTCTCACTCACATTTTGTGTTTGTCGACATCTCTCGGTATACGGAAAAAAGTCCCACTGTTTTCTTCTTATTTTTTTTATTTTAAAACTTTGCTATTTTATAATAAGAATGCAAATTTCATTCGAATTTAGCTAAGCAGGAAGTTGATTTTTTAAAGTGAATTAAATTTTTTTTAAACTTTTTATGAAATAACAGTGTAAAAACTCCAATTTGTAACCTTTTCATATATGTATGTATGTTAATACTAATTTCGTTTGATTTTTAATTTTGGATAAACGACTCTGGGTTTAAGCACACTTTTTTACTTTTTAAATAACGTTGTTGAAAATAGTTAAGCCGTTTTTTTTAATATTATGTAAACAAACTTTGACAGTTAGAAGTAAGAAAGAAGAAAATAAAATTTGCAAAAAATAGTCCCCTGAATCTTTTACTTCACCTGATGAAAATTCGTCGTGTTAAAGCACAAAAGCCAATATGTTCTCATACACTATTTCCAGCTAAAATATTTAATGCTTCTTATTTACATTTTAAAATAACAGATATACAATTTGTGAACATAAATTCCTTCAAATTATATGTGTACATATGGCAATACTGTGTCTATTACATTTCCGAAAATGTGGTGCCATCTTGTGTTCACATGATACAACTAAATGGGGTGGCTGTCTTAACTAACTCGACAAATTCGAAATTGCCATCGCTAATAAATGTTAAAAGAAACTCAAACAAAAAATTACGAAACGGCATCATATACGGCAAATACTGTGTGTGGATGTTGTCACCACTACTATGCATGATATTCAAGTCATCGATAAGTTTTTGGAAAAACTCTACACTTGAAGAAACAAACGAAGCAAAACAGAGGCTAGAAAAATAAACGAAGGCCGGCTTGATATAGAAACTAGTAAAATTTAAATTGTTATTGTTTAACTTTATATAATATTAAATTATTCAGACTTAAGTTTATATATAAAAATTTTTTTTAAAGAAATTTTAATTGTGATCTTCTATATATATAAAAGTGAAACTATGTGTGTGTGTGTGTGTGTGTGTGTGTGTGTGTGTGTGTGTGTGTTAGCTATAGACTCTGAAACTGCAAAACCGATCGGGCTCAAACTTTGGTAAGTTGTTGTACACATACCGGGGAGTGTTTATGGATGAAAAATATTGGGCGGGGCCACGCCCATAAAAAATTAGTTATCAGTTTTAGCTACTTGCACTTGACCGATTTTTCTGAAACTTTGCACACATATCGAGCTGTCATGACTAAATAATTTCGTGATAAGAAAAGTGGGCGGGGCCACGCCCCTAAAAAAGTTTTAATTTTGAGGTACTTGCACTGGACCGATTTTTCTGAAACTTTGCACACATATTGAGCTGTTATGACTTTACAATTTCGTGATTAGAAAAGTGGGCAATGCCACGCCCATAAAAAAAATTATAATATTTAGGCTTTTGCACTTGATATTCAATTAAAGTTCAGAATGCATTTCGATTCATTAAGGGGCGTAGCAACGCGCGCCGGGTTTGGCTAGTAATAGATAAAAAGTATATTTTGCTAAAAAGTTATGGAATATAACATCAGCAAATGTCAAATGTCCTCCTTCAATGCAAAAGTGATTGTTGCCTGTTTGTTACGTTGATGGGTAACTGAAAAATTAATATCGATTTATATCGTTTTGATATAGTGTGAAGGCTCTCGCAGTTGAACAGCTACCGTGTCCGCTAACTGGAGATGTCCACCTGGGGAATGGTATGTATAAATGATATAAAAACAAACAAATATTTCAAATTAAAATTACTTTATTATACCCTTCACCTGTGGTGCACAAGGGTTTATATGTGTAGGTTTGTCATTCCGTGTGAAATTTCTACAATTTTCATTTCCGACCCCATAAAGTATATATTTTTTGAAAGCTTATGAATAGAGGAGTCGTTTAAGCCCTGACCGTCTGTCCATCTGCCCGTCTGTCCGTGTGTTGGTTGAAATCAACTTTTAGAAACAACCATATGTTCCTCAGATCTGTGTATGGTATCAATCTCTTGGAAATATCTGAGAATGAATCGCTATTAATCGCCCCATAACTTTCTGAGATATGAGCAAATAACCACCAACCAAAATTAAAATTTTTCAACCATAGAATAATTTATAGGTACCTTTGCTACTATTTGCCTCTAGAGATTATAGGATTTCCTACGATATTAAATAAAACAGCAAGTTTGCTTTTTCTAACTAATAAAATTAATTTACTTTATTGTCTAATTATTAAAAGCTTTTCTATTCACGTCGTTAGTCGTTCGCTATCTTTTTACGAGAGACTTTTTATTCTTCAGTCTTGTCAATTCATGTTTAGTTCGAACTTTATTTTCGGTGATAGCACTGTTAGCGATTTATTTATATGTAGAATTGATACGCTACAAGATTTTCGTAAAAACTCTTGGATAAAGCGTGCTCTAATCGGTAAAGTTATAACAAAAATTTTTTTTAAAAATATGTATTTCAAAAATTTACAAACGAAAATCAAATTTTTTCAGCTTCTGGACAATATTGCTATCATCTGATAGGACTTGACTAGCGCAATATAAGGCATAATAAAAAAATTATAATTCATGATGGTATTTTAAAATGTAACTTCTTGAAACCCCTCAATATTGGTATCAAATGAAAGGGCTTAACCAGTAGAATACAGTAAATTATTAAAAAATGTTAAATCCAAGTTGGCGTCTAAAAGAAAATGGCGGGTGAAATTTTTTTAACCCCATCAATATGGGTAACAAATTAAAGGGCTTGACTAGTATAATACAGTAAACTACGTACAAATTCAAAATCGAGGATGGCGTCGGAAATAATAAAGAAAAATTGAGTATAAAATGAAATATAGGTTAAGCTACGATGTGGGATAATACCGATGTATATGATGGTGAAGGGTATTATCAGATTCGGTACGGCCGATTATAGCACTCTAACTTGTTTTGTGCCCGATAGAATTATTAGAATCTCTATACCTAAAGCACAGCGAACTCGATCGTTCGAGTAAAATTTCGATCGTGATCGAATGCTGTAATTTGGCCCCAGTTTTATTGGACCAGAATATGATCATCTGGCAAAAGGCTTCTATTGTTGACTACTGCCGAATCAACTGCTTCTAAAAGAATCGGTTAAGCATTTCTCTCTAGGTATTGTTTAAGACATAAAAAATTTTGCTGTCCAGACCAAATTGAAATTTTTTTCAAGTTTTCTTCTCCTTATGCTTTTTATATCGTTTTTTTTTTTTGCCAGCTGATCTTTACGTTGTTCTGTTAGTTTTGTCTATTAAGTAAATGAGACAACAATTCGCAGATTAAAATTTATTATTTAAAGACTTGTAAATGTCCGCAAATTTTCTAAATCTTGCAAAATGTAAATAGTTACTAAAATTGCTTCTTAAATGGCACCAATATAAAGACAAGCTGCCTTATTAAAAAAATATATATATTTGAGGTTTATAAAAGGCTTTTTTGGCAAATTTCTATTAAACATCTGTCGATAAGCCTTTAATAAACCTAAAATATTTTTTACGAATACGGCCGAAGATCTTTAATAACTAATAGCTTTTTTAAATTTATTAATCTCGTGCTATGGATGAAAAAAAAAACTGAAATTTTTACACAAATAAATTGTTTCAATTAAAAAAATTTTAATCATTTTGAAATAATATTTATGATTTGTCTGTATGTATCTCTAATCTATCATTTTGGTCATTTAAAAGCAACAAACAACATTTTGATTATTTTCAAAAGATCATACAAACAATAATTTTTGAAAATAAAATTTCAAATTATAATGCACTCGCATGTGTTTATAATTTGAAACCATTTAAATGCCTGATTAATAGTAAAATTTCTTCACAAATTAAATTATAAACAAGTAAGAGAGAGCGCTATATTCAGCAACTATAAGCTTTACATAAAGGGTGTATTTGTTAAAGGTTTAGAATTTTTGAAATAGAATTTCAAAAATAAATTTTAAAATTAAATTTAGTAAAAGATAATCTTCTGGCATTTATATTTAAAAATTACTTCTGGCATATGACAGCCACGTCTAGCTCGGACGTTGTTTAATCTGGATTTTTTCTATTACTTTTTCCAACCTTTGTGGCAGTTTTTCGGCAATGTCGCGGGCAATGTTGTCCTCTAAGTGGTCAATCGTTTCGGGTTTATCCGCGTAGACTAGCGCCTTCACATATCCCCACCAAAAATTGTCTAGAGGCATTAAATCGCATGATCTTGGAGGCCAATTCATGTATCCGAAACGTGTAACAATGTGGTTACCAAACGTTTTCTTCAATTATTCAATTGTGACACAAGCTGTGTTACTTGTTGCGCCATCTTGTTGAAACCACAACTGCTACACATCATGGTTGTTCAATTGATGAACAAAAAAGTCAGTAATCATGACTCTATAGCGGTCACCATTGACTTTAACATTCTGACCAGCATCGTTTTTAAAAATGTATGGATGATTTCACAAGCCCACAAGGCAGAACAGTCAGTTTTTCTGGATGTAACGGTATCTAAACATACATTTGAGAATTTTCATCACTCCAAATACGGCACTTTTGTCTGTTAACGTATCCTTTCAAACACAAATAAACTTCATCGCTTAACTAAAATTGCTTATAAAAATGAAGATGATTTACAATCTTGTTTTGGGCCCATTCGCCGACAGTGAAATTTTCTTCGAAAAAGTGAAAAATTTAGCAATATTTTACCGTTAGAATTTTTTAAAACATTTTAAATGACGTCACTATGAAATTTTGAGCCGCCGATTTTAATTTGTTATAGCAGTAGCCGCTTAAAAACTGCTCAGCCGCCGCCGCCGAAAATTTTGCCTCGGCTTGTTTCACTGTTCGCCGAATTTTACATACATACACACACATATGCACATATATAAAGGTATATCAAATCAGAATTCTTTTGTTGTTGTTTTAAATAAAATTTTGTTGCAATTTTAAAAAAACAAAGGCGTAGGTGGTTTTTTGAACATATCTCAGCAGCTAATATATAAATAAATGCTGATTTTTATTACCAATATTAAAGAAAGCATTTATAACAAATTCATTGTATAAACGAGTCCCTGAAATATATGAGAGCTTAAAAAACTTGATTTCAACGCTCGCGTGGACAGACCGATGGATATAGCTAAAACAGCTTCTCTATCTATAAGGATTCAGAATATATATGTATATATACGTTATGGGATCGTAAATTAAAGCTGTAGAAGTTACAAACGAAATGACAAACTTGTATATACCCTTTTACATCCTCGTGTAAAGGGCGTAAAAAAAACCAAAATTAAAAGAAAATAAAATAATCACAATATTAATTGGATTAAAAAAAGCTTTCGACATGTTTTCAAATTAACAAAGGCTTATTTGGAAGATATTGTATGGAAATTTGTCAAATAAACCTCCAATAAACCGAAAATTTTTTTTATGAATACGGCCCTAAATCAATAAACTGAAGCAATCAATAAGTTTTAATTATTTTTTCAAAAACACAAAAGAACAAAATCATTTTGGTTTGTTTAAACCAATAACAATTGTAGTTAAAAGTTAATGTCTCTATTAGAAACAAATAAAATATTATAGAATTTTACTAAACATAAACCAAAAGAACTATGTTATTATGGCTTTTTATCACTGAAAAGTTTATCACATTTTATAAATTAATTTTTAAGTTTTTTTTTTGTTCTCAGCAATTGTCATTAAGATCATTGAAGTGTTTAAAAGGTCTTTAACCTCTGCTTATCTTTGACTTCTCCTTCTAGATCAAGGGATCAAAATTCTTTGTGTTACCCTGTGCACATTTAATTCTAGATTTAAGTGTTTTTACGCGATTAAATGGCTTCTTGAGTTTTGTATGCATCCCAAGGCCACTTGACTTGAAAATCATTGACAAGATTTTAACATACAATAATGACACAATTAAGTACTAATTACAAGTATGATTTTGTTAATAGAAAAATTATTGTACAATGAAATTATTATTGAAAATCTTTTAGTGTTTAAAAAAGGGAAAAAACTTTTGTAGCATTTATGAAAAGCGAATTTTCATGAGAATTATTTCTCACAAGGCATTATCACGTACTAAAACGAGGGCAGAGTTTTAAGTGTGGTTAATGTCAAGCATACAACAACCTATAGGATGGTTGAAATTCCAGTTATGAAAATATAAGCGTCAAGCACAATCTTTTTGTCAAAAATTTGCATGCCCTTACAAAATGAATAAAGCATGCCTTAATAGCGTGACGTCAACGATTTAACATTGGAAAACCCAATTTTGAAAGAGCTTTAAGTAGTCAAGTTTGCTGCACAACATCTGTTATTATACCCTTCACCTGTGGTGCACAAGGGTATATATGTATGGGTTTGTCATTCCGTTTGTAATTTCTACA
Source organism: Phyto melanocephala (assembly GCA_941918925.1). Classification (NCBI taxonomy): domain Eukaryota; kingdom Metazoa; phylum Arthropoda; class Insecta; order Diptera; family Rhinophoridae; genus Phyto; species Phyto melanocephala. Next base: position 176,197,345 of record OW799233.1, on the reverse strand, counting down.
ATTTTTATTTCCAACCCCATAAAGTATATATTTTCTGAAAGCTTATGAATAGAGGAGTCGATGAAGACCTGACTGTCTGCCCGTCTGTCCGTGTGTTGGTTGAAATCATCTTTTAGAAGCAACTTTATGTTCCTCAGATCTGTGTATGGTATCAATCTTTTGAAAATATCCGGGAATTTATCGCTATTGAAATTCAGCACAATCGTCCTATAACTTTCTGAGATATGAGTAAATAAACACGACTGCCTCTGTTTTTTATCATATTTTTACCACCAAAATTAAAATTTTTCAGCCATAGAAAATTTCATAGGTTCCTTTGCTACTATTTGTAGATATAATATGCCTCTAGAATCGGTAAAGTTATAGGCAAGCATTTTTTTTAAATATATATATGGCAAACATTTACAAACGCAAATCAAAATTTTTCAGCTTCTAGACAACCGAGAGTGTCAATATTGATATCATCATAAAGGACTTGACTAGCGCAATAGAAGCACTATAAAGAAATTAATATTCATGTTGGCCGCCACTACAAAATAGCGGACAATAAACTTATATATGGGTCAAATCTGGTATTTTAAAATGATCAGAAGAATACAGTAAATTATTCTAAAATGTAAAATCCAAGATGGCGTCTAAAACAAAGTGGCGGGTAAAATTTTTTTAACCCCATCAATATGGGTATCAAAATAAAGGGCTTGACTAGTATAATACGGTTAACTACGTAAAAATTCAAAATCAAGGATGGCGTCGAAAATAATAAGGAAAAATGGCTTAAAACATGAAATATAGGTTAAGCTACGATGTAGAATTATACATATGTATGTACGTGATGGTGAAGGGTACTATGAAATTCGGCACAGCACTCTTAAATTAGAAATTTTCAAAGTTTACACGCAGTAAAATACCATTTCATAGCTCTGGTAAGGATACTGCTAAACAGCTCAGTTAACATATCTTAGAGAAACAACGCTGACTTCAAAGTATTTACCAGATGTACACACACATATACTGCATGAAATTTGGTTACGATTCCTGAGATTCTATAGGGAAAAATTGCATAGCATTGCTGAAAGAGAGACAACTTAAACATATCTTTAAACTAGCCATATTTGTAGATTAATGTTCCCCTCGTTATAACTTTAACCAGTTACAGTCGTAATAAGCTACTAAAATCTTTGACACACTTTTTAGTCGTAGTATAATAACACCAAACATAAACCTTTTTCGCAAAAAAAAATTAAAATAAAAGACTTACAGGTTATGATTGAAATCCTTTACTCATACTTGGTAAATTATTAACACACGAGTGCCCTTGAAGAGGTGATCATTAGGAATTTGACAATGATAATTACAAAACAAACTTTTCGCCCTGTTTTCTGTAAATCCGTTACACTATACAACATTAATATTGATGTATGTGTGTGTGTTTGCATGTATGTGTTGTATTGTATCGTATACATGATTTGTACATAAAAATGACAAGATTTTTATTACACATTTTGTATACATTGTCAGCACACCACAAGAACAATAAAATAACCATTTACATAATAAACCATCATCCATCTAACAATTTAATTCACTCGTTTATACATTAATTCATTCATTTAGTCATATTCATTCTTTCATTCACATGTGTTGTTTTTATTTTAATAATTCTTATTCTAGATTTTTTTTTTTGCTTTTTTATTTTAAGTATAAACATTTACAGCAAAATTCACATGTTAGACTGTATGGTGGAAAAGAAGATGTGTTTTTATGTTTATTAAACTTAATGTTATTTGGGGGCAATCTGCGTGTTTTACTCCGGCACGGGCCACCCACATTGTGCATAAAATACCAGGTCTGACTGTAAATAATGGCAAACCACACACACCTGATCAGCTGTATGAGATGAGTACTAAAATCTTTATCCAGCTCATTATAAATATTGTATATTATAATGAATTAAGATTTAAACAAATAGGTATGTATGAAATAGTAATGAAAACAGAATATACGAAAATATGGAACATAAAATATTGAAAGAAAAAAGACGACGCAACATAATTAATTTCCATGGAACCGAAATGTATCATTGAAATGTGTATGTTTATGATGGAATTTCTGAATGAGACGGGTTGTATGTTTGTTTATTTAATTCTATTCATTATCTTATGTTTCTCTACACATGTTTGGTTTTTTACTCATGGCAAAGTTTAAGAATGTGCAACCAATGTAAACATTGAGTGGATTTAAGAAGAAGAGGGTTACTTCTGTGAGAAATTGAGTTCGGTTGAGTTTGTGAGTTGTAGATTGAGTGAATTTGTTTATTTAAGTAAAAGTAATTCAGCTAATTTTTTAATTAATTATTTTGATTCTCGGAACTATTCTTTTAAAAAATCTATTCAAGATATATAGAAAAACACTTTCATACAAACTTTGTTTTTCAAAGCAATACTTGACCCAATATCGATCAGAATTAAGTACTTGATTGAGTTATTGTAACGTAACCTGGGGTCTCCAGGTAGCAATATTTATAACAGCAATTGTCAATTTTGATTGCGTCCATAGAAACTGTGATGTGTTTTAAAAACAAGTAAGAGCACTATTATCGGCTGTGCCGAATTTTTGATACCCACCTCCAATTTTGTGTACTTTCATAGCAAAAAATTTATTATTTTGTTATAAACAGTAATCGCTTTGGAATAATCTCTTTATACTAAAGTATGTATCACTTTCTTTGTATAACTTTGATATGCTATTAATTTTTTTTTTAATTTAGTCTTACAAAGGAACCTTAATAGTTTTTACAATAACAGTGCTACTACTCACTCTTTTCTATAACATTGTTGTATTTTACGGAATCTGAAGAGTATAATTTGGTAGCCAGCGGTAGTTAAAAAATAATAATATTTGATTTTTGTCTCCTACTTTTTTAATACTGTTAATATTGTTTGAATTAAACTTAGATAATCTATTATAGATTTGTTTAATTTTTGTCCATATAGAAATAATATGAATGTAGAATAAAACTTTATATGGGAGGTGGGCGTTAAAGTGCGCTTCTCACTATCATTTTCTGACATTAAAATAAATTTTACCAAAAGGCTATATATTTATCGCTTTCATGAGCTTAATTTCATTGATGGCAGAGTATGTCGGAATAGTTTCTGATAATACATTCAACTTAGATTTTTCAATATAGAGTTCTTTAATCTTAGAAAATCTTTGACCATAGAGAAATTATATGAATTAAATAAAAAGCGTTTTATGGGAAGTGGGCGTGTCACAATCATTTCCTGAAATTATAAATATATTGACCAAAAATGTCTACATGCAAAATTTCATTGACACACATCTAATTTTGTTGCTTTTATGAGCTTCTAAATTTCTTTAATAGTAAATTATATAACAAGTTGGCGTGTCAAAGTAATTTTTCCTAATAAATCTTTCGAAAATATTTTAATAAAAAGTCCTTTATTCTTTCACAATCTTTGTCCATAGAGAAATTATATGAATAATAAAACAATACGTTTTATAAGAGGTGGGAGTTATAGTCGGCGTGTCATCATAATATTTTGGAATTATACTTATGTATATTGAGAAGAAATGTATATATACACATTATTATCATCATACATCTAATTCTGTCTCTTTTACGAGCTGTTAAAATTAATTAATTATGCGAGAAGAGGGCTGTTAAAGTAGTTTCTGCTTATAAATGCAACTTATATATTTAAAAATTGAGTTCTTTCTTCTTACAATTAGAAATTATATAAATTTAAGATAAAGCGTTAATTGGGAAGTAGGCGTGTCACCTGACGGACAACAATAAGTTGGCAACACTGTTTTTTTGTGATAGGTGATTCAACAGTGGTTAATTGGTTTGCCAATTTATCAAGAAGAGACTCAACCCTGAGCAATATATTAAAAATGTTCAAACTTATGTCAAAAATCATGATTCGATTTCAAATTCAATGTGCAATCTTAAATAAAAATGGTTAGACTATTAAAGTCGAGGGTGAGCGGTATAAGTACATGCTTACTAACTTTATCATGCCGCAATTGGAAGGTATTAGTGTTGCAGATATGTATATGATATTAGATAATTAAGTAAACCTTTTTTTTAAATTGCCTGGACCTAAGGGGCCCAATTTCGTATGTTACAATAGAACAAACATTTGGAAATCGCTACTGATGCATATTTAACATTTTAGCCAGAAGTGTAAACATCACTGTGTTAAAGGTCAACAAACAACAGTTGTTTCTCAGGACAGCGACTACACTCAGGGAAAAAATAGCAAACTGTTTTCTAGAAAAGAACACAATACATGCATCGGCGACTTTGACTGAATTCGCTGTCGCTTATCAAATTCAAACTTCATATAAAAATATTTTAAGGCGAAAAAATTTTTTTTATATATAGAGTTTGGCATTTATAATAGAATGTAGAAACAATCAGTTACTGGTACCTTGTTAAGATTTTTTTTTTAATGGTGACAGATTTTTTTCGAAAAAAGAAAATACTTCTACGCAAAAGTGTTTTTATATCCGGCGACAAAAATTCGTAACGAAAAATTCAACATTCGTGAAAATTATTTTTATACCATTTAACCAAGGTGGATTGAAAAGGTGACAGTAGAAAATCAGCTGATTCATTTTTTTTTTATTTTGCAGAGTGCTTTAAATGCCAAATCAATTCGCCAGGGAACTACAGAATCTTAATCTTTAAATAGGTGTACCATTGAAGTCTGTGTTTCTACTACATTTGGCCGTAATTAGCAGCTTATTTTGATATATTAGAGAAGAACAACAAGAGGCTATAGAAAATCAGCAATATATACCCATTATTTTCTCTGCTTAATTCAGGCGATTCATTTTTTATTCTCTCAAAAAAATAAAAATAAAAAAACCACATTTATTGACAAAAAATATATTTCAGTTTTTATTTATATTTAAATACATTTATGAATACTAAAATTAGCGAAGAAGATGCATATGTGGAGCATTTATATAAGATTTGTCAAAATGTGGTTAGAAAACGGGTGATATCAGAATCGTTTTCAGATTCTAATGAACTCAAGGTACGGGGGAAACTGTCGGAAAGTGTATTGGATATTCGTTTTGCCAGCTTAAAACAAAACATCAGCGAGATTAAATTCTGTTTGAGTTTGATATCTTTCTGAGTGTCTTCTTCTTTACTTGCCTCGAGCATTTATGTATTTACGTTTGATTGGTTTAATTGACTTTATGTTAATTAGTGGCTTGATTTAAAACAAATTTATTAGTTAATAGTATGTATGTATATATGATATATGATTGCTTTTCATAAGAACCTTTTTGGGCTTATTTTTTATAGTCTTATTCTTCCTGTTCTTATTCAAAATTTTACATTCAATAATATTTTCTAGTACGAGTTTTGTTCGACTTTAAAGAGGAATTCCCACGGAGAGCTTTTTTAAGATTTTAGGGGATTTTCTAGTACGTCTTTTAAACACTTCAATCTTCAGTTGTTTTATTATCCAGTAATTTACCTTCAATATCATCATCTAATCTATGTTATTTTTAGTGTATTTGAGAAATATTATTACTTTTAAGTTTTGATTTGTTTTTGAAAAACTATTTTAATTATTTTTGACTATTCTGAATTTCAGCAGTGAATTAATTTTCAGACTAACTTGCAGTTATTAGCTTAAATTTCGTCCAAGAATAAATAAGGCGATTTGTCAGTAATTGTCAAAAATTGACAAACACGAGTTTCAACTCGCTTTAATATTGACATTTTACGTACTCAATAACACTAACAAAATGCGTATTGTGTTTTCTATTGTATTTGTTGTAGTTATGCAGTCAACTGATTGAATTGCCTTGCATTCAACTATTAGGACTTTTCGTTTAAAAACCTGCCACTTTTAAAAAATTTTTAATATTAGGATAGAAGCAAGGTGAAATTATCAGCCTAGCAGATGGGGAAACTTTTTGTCAAAATTGGTTGAATTTGCTTTGATTTTATTTATTAATGCAGGGAAGGAAATTGTGATTTTGGATTCGGTATTAAACAATTAACTTACGTGTACTTTTTTGATAGTAAATGTGCATTTATTGTTTTTGCGTCATTAATAATGTGTTTCAAAAATTTATATCCTTTTTTAATCAAATTTTATTATATTTATTTAATATGTCAAAACCACTTTTCCATTCCTGATATATGAATTGGCCTTAATATAAAACATCTATTCAAAAGTTGCTTTGTTGTATAAATTCGCCTTTGCATATAAGTACCTTTTCGATATGCCTTGGATAGAAGTTTCACTCTATAATCCAAATATTGCTTTTTTAATATTAAATTTATGCCTGCTTGAACTCAAATCGTTTTCATAACAAAATTTTGAAATCTTTTTATTTAGTTCTTATAAAAAAACTTTTTGACAGTAGTAGTAAGTTACCAGCACTTTGAAAGCACTTGACCGGAACTGTCAAAATGCGCAATAAAACATAAACAATAAAAAAATTAAACAAACGACCACACATTAAAATCTGAAAATATTTCCCACAATTCCCGAAATCATTAGCATTCAAATAGGCTGGACAAACAACAACAAGTGTAGGAAAAATAATTGTAGTCAATTTAGTCCTTTGACAAGACAATTTTACACATGCAATCAATCGCTCACTATGTGGTGACGACATTGTCAAGTGTTTAGGGGTGTCTGCTAGAAAACCTCTCTAAACGTTAAAGGAGGAGTTTATTCAAGTGTTTCTTATTGGTGACAAATTTAACACAGTATTTGGTGTACCGTTGTCAGTTTGTTAAGTAAATGTCATTGAAATATTTGTTTATTAAATAAATAAACAAATTATAACAGTAGTTTTGGGGCACACGCAAATTACGTGTCATTTTTTCCAACATCTAAACATTCAAACAAAAACCTCATCAAAAACATATCAAGTGGTCAAAGGCGTCACCAACAAGTAGCCAAGAAAGGTTTAAATTTACACAAACACATACATAAATATGGCCGGATCAGTGGCTAAACGGTGGACCTCCCAAATGTAAACAAATCTTTAAAATAGTAGCAATTTTCGGTTTAGAATTACAAACATTTAAGCTATCGCTTAGAGGTGTTGTTTATATGTATTTCTAAATAGTGTATTTCATTTCGTTATCCGAAATACTTATGTACTGTCTAGCCAAAACGACATCAATAAATTGAAAAATGTATTTTTGTCAATTATTTATTGCAGTTACTTCTTGAGAGCGATTATTTATTTGTTTAAAGTGTCAATGAGTTGGGCGCGCATAAACAAATGTTTCGAAATGTTATTTTTGTACTCCAGTATTTGTGTACCAACAACTAAACAACTGAGTAAACATTGCAAGTTTCTTTTAAAATTTAAAATTAATTTTCTATCTGCTAATATTTCGCCAGACTAGATGCAGCAACTAATAGATTGCAGTTGCTTAAAAGACTTAATTCATTTAACGTGTGTTGGTTTTAAGAAACTATTAATCAACTTTTTATAATTTGCTTGAAGTGTGTTCACACAAGGCAAAGATTTGATGAAATAGGCGTAATTACTTAAGTGTGTTAAGTTTTTAGAAAATACATTAATGTTTATTTAATTAAAAATTGTCTTTGTTTAAACCAAATTTGAATATCATTTATGTTTTGCCCATATTTGTTGTAAAAGAATCCAAAAGAAACCAAAAATAATAGTTTCGCTTATTTGTACAATATAATCAAATGTTTTATTCAAAATCTATATATATAAAAGTGAAACTCTGTGTGTGTGTGTGTGTGTGTTAGCTATAGACTCTGAAATTGTAAAACCGATCGGGCTCAAACTTTGGTAAGTTGTTGTACACATACCAGGGAGTGTTTATGGGTGAAAAAAAGTGGGCGGGGCCACGCCCATAAAAAATTAGTTATCAGTTTTAGCTACTTGCACTTGACCGATTTTTCTGAAACTTTGCACACATATCGAGCTGTCATTACTAAATAATTTCGTGATAAGAAAAGTGGGCGGGGCCACGCCCCTAAAAAAGTTTTAATTTTGGGGTACTTGCACTGGACCGATTTTTCTGAAACTTTGCACACATATTAAGCTGTCGTGACTATACAGTTTCGTATTTAGAAAAGTGGGCAGTGCCACGCCCATAAAAAGGTATTATTTTGAGTTACTTGCACTGGACCGATTTTTCTGACACTTTGCACACATATTGAGCTGTCATGACTATATAATTTCGTGATTAGAAAAGTGGGCAGGGCTTGGCCCATTAAAAAAGTTTTAATTTTAAGGTACTTTCACTGGACCGACTTTTCTGAAACTTGGCACACTTATTGAGCTGTCATGACTATACAGTTTCGTAATTAGAAAAGTGGGCAGTGCCACCCTCATAAAGAAAAAGTTATAGTTTTTAGCCTTGCACTTGATATTCGATTAAAATTTAGAATGCGATTAAAATTCATGAAGGGGCGTAGCAACGCGCGCCGGGCTTTTCTAGTATATATATATATATATATAAAAGCGAAACTCTGTGTATGTGTGTGTGTGTGTTAGCTATAGACTCTGAAACCGTAAAGCCGATCGGACTCAAACTATGGCAGGTTGTTGTACACATTCCAGAGAGTGTTTATGGGCAGTAACAAATGGGCGGGGTTACGCTTATATAATAAAAGTTATCATTGTTAGCTACTTGCACTAGATCGATTTTTCTGAAACTTTGCACACATATTGAGCTGTCATGATTATATAATTTCGTGATTAGAGAAAAGGGGAGTGCCACGCCCATAAAAAAATTTATAATTTTGGGGTACTTGCACTGGACCGATTTTCTGAAACTTTGCACATATATTGAGCTGTCATGACTTTACGATTTCGTGATAAGAGAAGTGAGCCGTGCCACGTTATAATGTTTAACTTCTTGCACTTGATATTCAATTAAAATTCAGAATGCATTTTCATTCATTAAGGGGCATAGCAACGCCCGCCGGCCTTGGCTAGTAATAAAATAAAGCAAAGAAATATTCAATATTACCTGTAACAGGGTCGTCTATAAAACACTCTAAAGAATTGGGGAATTGACAATAAAATATAATGGCCACAATTAACCACTAAAATTTTACTTTTTATTTTCGCCTACAATAATCTCATTACGCGGGGTATTGTTCTTCCAATATAATTATGTTTCTATGAAGTGTGTGGCGAGAAGCGATGACTTATCAAAATCATGATCTTCAATTAAGGGCCACAAATAATTCGTAATGATAGTAAACAGTGGTTTTGTCTGAATATAATGGCATCATTTTAATCTTGTCGATTTGTTTTAAACCTCCAAAATATGAAGACTTTGCTAACTAAGTTATCATTCAACGAAAGAAATTCTCATAAAACTTTAAATAATCTGAAGACGCTGTCTCGAGCCGAGTCTTACACTTATTAAGACCCTTTATAAAATACAAGGTGGAATTACGATGGGGTTTACAAATTTATCACCTTTTTGGTTAATATATTTTTTTTTTATTTTATTTAATTTCGTTTTTATATAAAATATACACAATGGAAATTTTCTTATAGTAAGTTTGAAAAATAATTTTACTTAACTGACCTCCGTTTTCAGCCTTGCAATGATAACCTGGTTTTAGAGCATTTTCCATAAAGTCTTTAAAAATTTGTAACTGCAGCGCTTGAAGTTTTACAACAATGTTGGCATTGAGTTTAAGGATAATCTCGGGCCTGTTTACATATACTCGCTCTTCATATAACCCAAAAAAAAAAAAAAAAAATTGGGTGCTAACGAATCTAGCGTACGCGCCGATCAATTAATTGTACAATTTCTGAAAATTATTCGCCCTTCAAAAAAAAATTTTTTTATGAGCCATTTTGTCTCGGACACTGTAAGCAGTGACTTCGTCCTACTGAAACCACATCTCAGTTTTGTTTTCAACGCAGGACGTAAAAAATGTTCTATCATAAATCAACATCGCTGTTTATTTTCTCCATCTTCAATTTCGAATAGGTAAGACCCAATAAAATTTTTAAATGTAATGCCACACCATACGATACATATAATGGGGTACAAATGACTTTAAAATTTTCATAACCCCCGAATGTTAATAAGCAGAACTGTGCTTATTAACATTAGCCATTTCAATGAAAATTAGCTTCAACACTAATAATCAGATTTTCAAAAAAGTTGATTTAATTTTTGTCTACCTGTTGATATTAAACTGCAAAATTGAGACTTTGCCGTTGATCTGTGGGTTTTAATTCTTGCACCAGTTTCACCTTATATGGAAATAACAAGAAACCTTTTTTTTTTTTTAAATACGCCTCAGTTACATATGTTCGAACCATCCCTAGCTAAAGGCTATAATACACGGCATGTTTTTTACATCTGACTTTAAAATTTGTGAGACATATGTAAATCCACATGTCTGTCAAAATTGTACTTTTACGCTGACTGCTTTGCAGCAGCAGAGATCTTTGCCAACGGCTGATGTCACATGTTTTGACAGAAGAAAATAGAGCGAGCTTTAATTAAAATTTTGTTAAATGTCTCAACACTTGTTTTTTTACAAAAGTAATGTTTCAAATGTAACACACGACATGTTTGTATTAGCAGTGGAGAATTTGACAAGTCAGATGTAAAAAACATGCCGTGTATTAGCTCCTTAAGCAGAACGTCTTTTGGTAGATGTTTCTAGTGTTTCGTTAACACTTTTCTCTACACGTTAAATACTTTCCGCAGTGCGAATTAAACGTGGACACCCGTTCGAAGCAAATCACTCACGGTGCCATTTTAGTAGTGACGATAAACTAAGCAACGAATCATTGTTTCAGAGGGCGAAATTCTGACGATAAAATATCGACAATATGATCTTTGCGATAAAATAATTGATCGCTGAGTCAAATAATAAAATTTAAATATTTTGGTTCTTTTTTCAGTTGGGAATTTATTAATTGTTTATTGTCTAAGTGTTATGTATTCTAAAAAATTTATTTAATTTTTTAACCCTGTGCTGAATTTTGGCTCACCCTGTACTTGACTAAAACTGCGAAAAACATACTTAGTTTGTTGATTTAGTTTTTCAAAAAATCACATCATGTAAATCAATACCCAAAACCGATCTATCTATCTACATCGGTGGCGATCAGGTCCATTTTTGAATTATCAGTGCCAATCAGCATCTATCAGTGATGCCAATTCACACACTTCTGTAGCATATCCAATGCTTTCAATGAACTCATAATAGAACAGGTTCAACTCGTATGTGAAAAGCATAAACATATTGTTGGAGACGTATTTAAAAATCTCATAACAGACACGGAACGAATACCTCTATTTAGGTCAAAGCAGCGTTAATTTATTTTTATCTTACACTACATGATCACGACGGTCATACTATAGTTTATATAACAATATTTAGTCATCGATATTATTTTATTGCATATTTTGTCACGATAATCAAGTCTCATTAATTATTTACTCTTATTGAAATTTCAATATGGTTGTCCTTTAAAAATAGTATGATTGACAAAATTTTTATGGCACAAATGGTATGACATCTTCGCAAACATAACATTTTATCCAAAGCATTTACAATTATAAATAACCATTAAGTAGTAGGTGAAATAACAATATGATTACAATGCAATCAAGTTATGTTTTTTTTAATAATAATTTGTTTTCAAATAGTATTTCTCCTGCTGAATAAATTTCATTATTTTAAAAGTTTGACTTATAATAAAAGTATAGAAAAATTTAAAAAAGAAATTAAAGAAATAATACAAATAATACAAATAAACTATAAAAATGTTAAATAATATTGGTAAAAAAATTTAAATTGTAAAGGGACTTACAATCCATAAAACTAATAGTAGAAACAAAAGAGCAAAGATTGTCCAATTCATTTGTAGTCATAATATGATTATTCCATGATGCTCGAATTAAATATAATAATGATAACTGACCACCATTATAAGTACGATTCAACCACAATCATATAATTCAATCATAGTATGTTGTTCTTCATCGATTATAATTACCACAACTATGTTTTTTCTTTGCGTGTGCGCTTGTACTGACACAACACTCATGTGTTCAAATATACCTTTAATCACATTGATAAAAATACACGTCACAAGTTTGGCTTTTCTAATAAATATTAAAAATTAATTTCAGCTATTGCAATTTCCTGCTGCTTTATACAAAACTATATTTAGTTTCTTAAAAAAAGAAGAAGAAAAAATATGTTAGACCACCCAAATATTTTAATTATTATCACTTTAACTAGTCAAAAGCTGAACAAAAAATATAAAATCATCTTAATATGTACTCGTACAGATACGATGTATATAAAAAAAGAGAAGAACACAAATTACACATTGTAATCGAATACTAAAAAAGCACCCACACGTCATATAAAAACTCAAACTAAATCATTTTAAAATCAGAGAAGCCAACCAGGCACATCATGTCAAAGTACAAGCCAGCAGCTAAAAGAATAGATCATTAAAAGGAATTTGCCGCTAGACTTCAGAAGTAATCAAAAACAAATAAAAGTCCTCTTATGAAACCAACAACAAACACAACTTCATTCATCTATTTATCGCTTAACTCACTCCCTAAAGAAGTGATTGTTAAACCATAAACGGAGGTGCAGCAGCAGCACGTTGAGCACAACAAATAAACAAACAAAAACCAATAAAATGCAAATCAAATAAACAAAGAAACACTGGAGAAAAAAAGGATCAACTAACAAAACATTATGCCTGCTCCAACCATAAGACACACACATGTGTTCAGATTTAATTTTATGACTCTATTATTTGAGACCAAAGTACATACTGAAATTGCCTCTAACTTATGAACCAACAAAAGTGTGATATTTAATGTACTCCTTCTCCGGTCTTGTTAATGGTGTCGATTGCCTTCTTGTTGTTTTTCTATTCTAAATTTAACCCTTTTCTTTTGTCAGACGTCTGATTGAAAATTTCTTTGTTTTTTGTTTATTTTTGTAAAAATCTTTTGTTATTTTTTCATAAAATCATTTTAGAATATTTTTAGTACTTTCAAGCAATAATATTGACAATTAGTTAGTTGTATTAGTACATGTTCGATGTTTGTTTAAACAATTTTAAATGTCAATTGTATTTAATGGCCGCCCTAAATTTGTCAAGTCTTAGGAAAAGAAATTGCTAAAGCGCCAAAATACATCTTTTCTTTAATCTGGAAAATAAAATATTAAAATTATTTAAACATTTTTAAAATCCAAAAGATGTTGCTGATTTAAAGAAAGCAGAAAACTTTATTTGTCTATATACTGTCTATATATAGGGTACTTTTTAAGCCAGCTAAAACTAACAAAAGTGTTAGTCATACTATGATCACCTTTTGGTACTTACGATCAATGTACTCTGACTACCGAATTATTCAAATTTTGTTTTTGTTTTATCGGGATTATTAAAAAATAAAATTGCAGCACAACAAACAATACAGACTCTACTACATGAAGCCCGAGCTCGCGTTACAGGCAATGGAGTTCGTTACTGCTCCATGATGAACAATTTTTATGTAAGAAATTTTATTGGATTACATTGATCTGAGCGACCCCCGGCTAATATTACCCTAGTTAGGCGACCACGACTTGGGGTTATTGCTAGTGCGGGGTATAGAGGTATTACCAGCACCTTTGGCTGCTTCATAGAAGAATCCTGGACCTTGATCTTAAAGAGGTTTGGGAGACTTAGATGCCGATGGATAGCATGAGTCGAGTGAATCAGGTCGAGGGGCTACATCGCACGGTAATAGTGGATGGATCCATGCACAACGATCGCGTGGATTCTGACATCAGAGTCTTTACTGATGAGGCACGGGAGAATTCTGGACGTTAAACTTAAAGAGGTTAGTGATACTCTGGTGTCGGTAGAATGCATGAGTCAAGAGGCTGAACCACATGCTTTCAGCGGATCGAGCCAATCGTGGATTCAGTATCTTTACTGATGGAGCTTATGGGAATTCTAAACCGCGTAATTAAAGAGCTTAAAGAGACTCAGATCGCGGTAGACTAAGCATTACTAGTAAGCTCACATAAAGTGTGAATGCTATATGGGACCTTGACCTAAAGATGATATTGACAAAGGATTGTCCGATTAAAATTGTCGAAAATTACCAATCAATCAGCAATCTGAAATCGTTTTCTAGACTATAGTGGCGCGGAGCTCAGAGAAGAAATTGATGCCCATTAGTAGCCATGAAATCGTTGGAAAGCAAAGGGGGTCGAAAAGTGACCGGAAAGAGTAGAGGTCTGCTTCGATATTCATCCAACACACTTGTAAACTGGACGAGATTTAGTTTTAACAGAATGGCGTTACATGTCAAACAGCGACAGCTACCATGGATTTATTGAAATTAAAATTTGGCGATAAGTTGATTTAGAAAATCAACTCAAAGGTCGCGCGATTTGATACCTCTCAATTACATCTTGAGGTGCCATATGCAATCATTAATTTATGCTGATAAACTAGCAATAATTTATCTCTTGGAGGCCAACATTGTTTATTTCATTTGTGGCTAAAAATTATCAAAAAATTAACCCAAAATTGAGCGTCTAAAATGCCTTTCGTCAAGAATAGTCACAGAGGCCATATGACTGAAGTATTTTTCAAATCTTTCAAACAAAAAAAAATTGTTTTAATTCAAATTTAATATTTTGTGTCTTTTTACAGCTTCAACCTCTAAAAAGAAACACCCTAAATGTATATTATTTCAAAACTTGATCACCTTTGTAATGGTCACTAGCCTGTAGTTGTAACCAAGGTCCCATTTTATGTTCGAATTTAAGTGATTTTAAAATATATAACTCGAAATTCATCGGTTTCCATAAAATCAGCTGTACATTAGGTATTAACCCTTTTTGGGTATTAAAGACCCATTAATTAGATATAGAGGAAAATATTTTTAAATCGACCAGATCCAAGAAAAAAATTTTCAATGGCTCTGTGTAAGCACATGGCATGGATTTTATTAGCCTTAAATCAAACGTACTACTGCAGCTTCAAAAACTCATTGAGAAAATTAATGTTTAATCCAATCCAGGACTCATTTTAGAGTCATTCCGATGATCTTTCTTCAACATATTATAAATAGTGAAAGTTTTGTGACCATAGTTCGAAAATTTTATACAAAATATGGTCAAAAAATCGATGACTATAAATATCGAAGTAATGTATGAGAGTGTTGACGAAAATTTATCAACATCAATTCAATATCGTAGACAATAATTTTAAAATTAATGACGATATCTGCAGGGTGTACTCAATAAAGACTGTGTCTCCATTCTGACATAGTCCAATTGGCACTAGAATTGAAGTTTAATAAACATGTACATCCCATCCCTGCATGTATATTTGAAATCTAGCCGAATTCAACGAATTTTGACATTATGCTTTCCAATCAGCCGATCAGCTGTTGTGAAGAGATTACCTTGTGAATATTTGAGTTTAGAATTGTTTACAATTAAATGTTGTTGGTATTTAAAATTTAATTGTTATTGATTCTTTAGGTATTTAATGTTATTTTATATGAGAGAATGTTATTAAAACGATTTTATCTTAAACAAAACATACACAAATTAAAAAAAACACATTTTTCATCAATTGTTAAATGTACGCAATAGCATTTAACAACATCCTTCCCAATGAATGTGTTTGTTTAGATTAAATTAAAAAAAACCACCCAAATTTAAGATCACAAGACAATCAATGACGACAATGGTTAGTGTTATGAAAACTTAACATAGGAATGCACAAGAAAATTTAATTATTTTTTATAAATAAAAACTGATGATTAATTTTTTGCAATTTGAAACTCACAAGAATCCTACTGCATACGGTGCCCCGTTGGACTAGTCAGTAGTGTGCTGGTCTGCTAGTTTGGGGGTTGCGAGTTTGAATCGCGCCAGAGAATCTGGATTTGTCTGCTTCTCTTTTCTATTCAGGTATGACAAAGGGATCAATATAATGGATCCAAGTGAGCTGCACAACAACTGCCTGTTCTACCTTCCTACCTACTGCATACAAACTTAGTATGAAATTTCCAAGATAACCCAGCGATGCTTATAATTTATTTTAGTAGTTGAAATTAGAAACCCATGTACTACTTTACGGCATGAGTTTGTAAACATTGGCACCTCGTAACTGTTTTAAAGGACATTTTAGGTCTAGACACTTAACGGTGGTCAGCACTTCAATGAACACAGAGGAGGCCACTTAAAACTTGCAGAAATATTATTGTTGTAACTGACATACATATATTACAAATGCATATGTACATACATGTCGATGCCAACAAGTGGTATGTTTTGAAATAAAATAAACTAATTGTCGCCTCCAATGACAATCACACACTTTAAACGAAAGACCACACGCACACACACACCGACCAGATCCTCTAGCATTTTACAATTTATGCAACATTTTTTCGAAAATCTAAATTAACCCTAGACTAAATGATGTAGAAATGATGCGGTTAGGCGGTATGTGGTATTTTCACAAATACTCATACTTTCAGTTTAAAATAACATCATTTACGCAATTAATGCTTGTACAACATACACATTAACTTTTAAGAAGATCGAATGTAAAAAACAAAACAAAAACGAAATTATTTATTTGTTTAAGAAAAGTTTTACTACTTCAACGCAACACAAATTTTTGGTGTGGTTAAACATAATGCATTGTTTCATATTAATTTACATATAAATTGTTTATTATTTATTGTGTGTGCTTTTTTCCAGCAGCTTGATTGGATAGCAGGAGAGTACTAAAAGTACCAGTTTGTTTTTTTTTTGTTAATGGATGGATAGACGTTCTACATACACAGTTCATTTGTGCCCGCCTTTTTAATTTTTTTTTTTATTATTAAAAATCATTATCATCTTTATTTAAAAGAGATAAACAAAAACTCATTCATTCTTATAATGTATACTATGAGGTACTATGAGGTGGTTAAATGTTTTACTTCACAATTATTTTATTTGATGGTTTGCAAAGGTGGTTCTGAGGGGTAATGCCTAAGAAGACGAAACAAAACAAAAATCGGCCACCCACCTTGCAATGTTTAGTTAAATGGTTTTATGTACTTCCATTGTAGAGCTTTAAAAAAAATAAAACATTGCAAACATCTTTGTTCATTAAAAATATAAAAAACAACAACAACACATACAAAATGAAATCCACAAAACAATAAATGAAACAACGAAAAAAAGAAAAATAATTAATTTTTAGTAATCATAAAAAGAGTAACAACAACAAGAACAATACAAATTAAATAACACAATTTTGAATGAAATGAAAACATAACTCTGACCGAGTGATTATTTTTCTTTTAATAAAACAACAAGAAATAACAGCGCAGTTTACGAAAACCATTTACCAACAAATTAAATCTATATCTATATATATATATATAAAAGTGAAACTGTGTGTGTGTGTGTATGTGTGTGTTAGCTATTGACTCCGAAACTGTAAAACCGATCGGGCTCAAACCTTGGTAAGTTGTTGTACACATACTAGGGAGTGTTTATGGGTGGAAAAAAGTGGGCGGGGCCACGCCCATAAAAAAGTTTTAATTTTGAGGTACTTGCACTGGACTGATTTTTCTGAAGCTGTGCACACATATTGGGCTGTCATGACTTTACAATTTCGTGATTAGAAAAGTGGGCAGGGCAACGCCCATTAAAAAAAGTTTTAATTTTTAGGTTTTTGCACTTGATGTTCAATTTAAATTCAGAATGCATTTTTATTCATTAAGGGGCGTAGCGACGCGCGCCGGGCTTTTCTAGTGCTAGATAAACTCTGGACACAAGACATGAACGCATGTATGTAAATGTGGTTGATTGTTTTTGTTTGTTGGTATACCCTACTTTTAAATTGAACATAAAAGTTTCTTACGACTACTACACGAAAACTCACTTTCCAGCTAAAAAGTCTACTTAAGTAAGCGGCCATTGTCACGATGACTTTTTTGCATGCAACTATGCCATGACACTCTGCTTACGTAGGGATAGAGAGGGACAAACAAACTTTAGAAACTTTTTCCTTTATTTCTCTTAACACTCTTTTGTGTTATTTTATTCTTTATCTTCTTTTTTTTCGAAGTGTCAACTGCAAAATGTCATGACATTGAAAGTCATTGTGAAAATGCGGCCTAAGCAAACAGAACTGAGTTATGATGAGCTATTGCAAGCAATATGATATTTCAAACCCATCTTAAAAAGCAGCCGTGAAATAGAATATACATAATTTATTTTGAAAGCCTTTATTATTATGCTTTTGATTGATACTACATCCACTCTGTAGCCCTAAAGTATCACAGCAGATCGTTCAGTCTAATCTCGGATATCTCAGAGAGGCTAACCATAATATGTTTCCAAGGAGTCTTTATGTTTTGCCAGCTAAGGCAGGACATTTGAAGAGAAGGCGAAAAAACAATTTCTTCTTCTTTATCTTCCTATTCAGCCGAGACGGCTTGCATATTTTCCTAAGTTCCAGTGACCAGTCTTTCCGATCTCAGCTTGTAAATCGGGATTTATGCCTGATATCAAAAGAAGTCAACTCGGACCACTGTACATATATTCAATCCACGTTTTCTGTTGTCGTCTGTCTCAAACAAATTTGTGGCGATCTTGTCTTTGATAGTCCCCAATAGTAGTGCGACTGTATTTTATTGAAAATATCTAAAGTAGATCCCCTCCTGTCTGGCTTATCTGGCTGCCTGTTACTTGATTCTGACTAGAGGAACACCAACTTGCATTGGCCGACTAATTTAGACGTGGTGGTGTATCAACTGTGCGATATTTCCGCAGATATTCCTGTCGTTAAGTATCCTTCCCAGATATCGAATATTTCAGCATGCAGTACTCTACATTCATCCAGAAGGAGGAAAGAAGCTAAAAGCTTTGGTTGTCAGAAGACCCTGGATTCAATCTACAGCCCATTACAAAACCGTCAGTATAGATAATGGTGTCAAAGTTCAAGGTCACCCCTTATCCACTCACTCCTGAAGGAAATTACAACTTTAAATTACAAATTACACACTGAAAAATTGAATATAGGGGGTGATATAATCAGAAGGTTGATTCAGGACCGAAAGTGGCGTGGCCAGAATCTTCGCATGCCCATATGATCGCAAACATCCAGATGTATTGAGACATACTTCACATATAATATGGCAGATATGGTCATTTTATAAGAGTCAATGCAAATGAGGTGCATCAGCTGTTCATAAATGATTCATGATTCATTTAAAGGGTTCTTAAACAGGCACGCTACAAAAGTAGACCGATAGGGACAGCAAACGGCGCCATATTTTTTACCGATCTTTTGACATTCCTCTTAGTAAGGTTTGCCATTTCATGATGGAAAGATATACGAAATTCGGAGTCAGTGGCCTCAACGTTAAGAGCGCTACGTCCAATTTATGGTCATTTCTGGCTGAATGGCTTCGTCAGTAAGCATAATATGCGTTATTGGTCGGACAGCAATCCACACGTACTCCATAAGTCATCATTGCATCCCGAAAAAATTACAATTTTTTTGGTTTATGGGCCAGCGGCGTCATTGGGCCGTTCTTCTTCCGTGATGATCAAGACCGACACGTTACTTTGAATAGGAATCGCTACCGTTCAATGATAACAGAATATTTTTGGCCCCAATTGGATGATACGGACTTGGAGGACATGTGATTCCAACAGGACGGCGCCACAAGCCACACAGCGAATGTCACAATCAATTTATTTGAAACCAATTTTGGAGAACGTGTTATTTCACGAAATGGTCCAGTCGATTGGCCGCCTCGGTCGTGCGATTTGACGCTGTTGGACTATTTGCTGTGGGGCTACGTCAAGTCTATAGTCTATACCATCAAGCCAGCGACGATTGATGAACTTCGTACGAATATCGAACGTGAAATTGCAGCAGTATCGCTCGCTTTATGCTTGAAAGCCGTCGAAAATTGAGTTCATTGATATCCAAAACCGTTTTGGTTTTATTTAAAAAAACTTTTGTAGTGCTCTTATTGAAATGTCTCCCAGAATTTACTATCTATATATATAAAAGTGAAACTCTGTATGTGTGTGTGTGTGTGTTAGCTATAGACTCCGAAACTGTAAAACCGATCGGACTCAAACTTTGGCAAGTTGTTTTACACATACCAGGGAGTGTTTATGGGTGGAAAAAAGTGGGCGGGGCCACGCCCATAAAAATTAGTTATCAGTTTAAGCTACTTGCACTTGACCGATTTTTCTGAAACTTTGCACACATATCGAGCTGTCATGACGAAATAATTTTGTGATAAGAAAAGTGGGCGGGGCCACGCCCCTAAAAAAGTTTTAATTTTGAGGTACTTGCACTGAACCGATTTTTCTGAAACTGTTCACACATACTAAGCTGTCATAACCATATAATTTCGTGATTAGAAAAGTGGGCAGGGCCACGCCCATAAAAAAAAGGTTATAATTTTGAGGTACTTGCGCCAGACCGATTTTTCTGAAACTTTGCACACATATCGAGCTGTTATGACTAAATAATTTCGTGATTAGAGGAGTGGGCAGTGCCACGCCCATAAAAAATAGGTATCA
Source organism: Phyto melanocephala (assembly GCA_941918925.1). NCBI lineage: Eukaryota > Metazoa > Arthropoda > Insecta > Diptera > Rhinophoridae > Phyto > Phyto melanocephala. The sequence continues at coordinate 176,176,715 of OW799233.1, read as the reverse complement.
TTTTGAGGTACTTGCACTGGACCGATTATTCTGAAACTTTGCATACATATTGAGCTGTTATGACTTTACAATTTCGTGATTAGAAAAGTGGGCAGGGACACGCCCATAAAAACAATTATAATTTTGAGGTACTTCTACTGGTCCGATTCTTTTGAAACTTTGCACACATATTGAGCTGTTATGACTTTACAATTTCGTGATTAGGAAAGTGGGCAATGCCACGCCCATAAAAAAAACTAAAATTTTTAGGTTTTTGCACTTGATATTCAATTAAAATTCAGAATGCATTTCGATTCATTAAGGGGCGTAGCAACGCGCGCCGGGTTTGGCTAGTCTATATATATAAAAGTGAAACTCTGTGTGTGTGTGTGTGTGTTAGCTATAGACTCCGAAACTGTAAAACCGATCGGGCTCAAACTTTGGTAAGTTGTTGTACACATACCAGGGAGTGTTTATGGGTGAATAAAGTGGGCGGGGCCACGCCCATAAAAAATTAGTTATCAGTTTTAGCTACTTGCACTTGACCGATTTTTCTGAAACTTTGCACACATATCGAGCTGTCATGACTAAAAAATTTTGTGATAAGAAAAGTGGGCGGGGCCACGCCCCTAAAAAAGTTTAAATTTTGAGGTACTTGCACTGGACCGAACTTTCTGAAACTTTGCAAACATACTGAGCTGTCATGACTTTACACTTTCGTCATTAGAAAAGTGGGCAGTGCCACGCCCATTAAAAAAAAGGTATCATTTTGAGGTACTTGCACTGGACGGACTTTTCTGAAACTTTGCACACTTATTGAGCTGTCATTACTATACAGTTTCGTAATTAGAAAAGTGGGCAGTGCCACGCTCATAAAGAAAAAGTTATAGTTTTTAGCTTTGCACTTGATATTTGATTAAAATTTAGAATGTGATTAAAATTCATGAAGGGGCGTAGCAACGCGCGCCGGGATTTTCTAGTTTAATATAAATATAAAGTTTGCTTAATTTAGGATTCTTCAAATCCAGGATAAAATACAAATATTTTGCTCTATCCGATAGAGAAATTTCGCAGTTCCGTCGTAATCTAAAGTTCGGAATCTTGGTCTTTGTTCAGTCCTAATACCAGTATCAAAAAATGTGTTAGTGGGACATTCGCATTAACTGCTTCTTTGTCTTAACAATTTTGCGGGCATAATGTAGCTTCTCGTATACACTAGCTGAAGCTATTGAATAACACACAGTGAACATCACATATTTCTATGCGAATCTGTATGAAACTTTTACAATTACTTTTGCTTTATCTTATTTATAGTTGGAAATGTTACAAACTCTCTAACGTTACGCCTTATATCTATACTTCTAGCTGCAGCTAATAAGAATTTGTTTATTATTATAAAATGCTGTTTGATATTCAATTTTTATTGTTGTTGATTATTTAGGCATTTAAAGTTTTATTCAAATGATTTTGAATTATGTTATATGGAACAATTATCTTCGTTAACAATTAGGAAAAAAAAGGCCCAAATCATCAATCAATTTATCAATTGTTATAAAGGGCGTTCTAATATTCATAAGAATGACCTTTTTTTGACACAATTTTTATTTTATTGATTTATAAAGAATACATTGCATAAAATACTGGACAGACTTCCGACATAAGCACACTTTTCCTAATTTTTGTATGAAGTGCTTAATTTCCAACTTTAAGGCATCGCACATTGGTTACTTTGGAAGAAAAAATGGAAATAAATGTGGAGCTTCTAAACTCTGGGTATTTTAAATATTGTTTCAAATTGCCTGATAAATGGAAAATTAAATGGTTTAAGTGTTGAAAAATTTTTAATTTTTAATTATCATTATTATGTTTATTTAAAGTATCATTCAATAATCATATATATGATTAAAATTGAAATCGACTTTTTCTGCAACACACACAAATTGATTGTACTTACCATTTTCATTGCAATCTTTATTCGAAATATTTTTTACATTTTCTCGTTTATTTGTAAATTTTCCTTAATTTTTCAAAATTTTTGTTAATTTTTTTGACATCTCAAACTTTTACAATAATAAAAATTTATTCAGCACGAAGAAGAACAGTTGAAATCAAACTATTATTAAAAAATCATGGCTTGATTGCTTTGTAATCATACTGTTGTCTCACCTATTATTTAACGAGTTTTTGTAATTTTAAATGCTTTTTAATATAATGTTATTGTTGTCAAATTAATATTTTTAATTGATACTATTTTTAAATGGTAACCATTTTGATATTTTTACGAAAAGTAAATATTAAATGATACAATTCAAACAAATGCTTGATTATCGTGACAAAATATATAATGAAATGAAACAAAAATTACTATTACTTGTTTTCGACAACCAAATATTGTTATAGAAACTAAAATACGACCGTCGTGATCATATCGTAACCATGGTTTTTCTTTGCGTGTATTTACTTTTCAGATAAATTCTAAAGTCATTGTTAATGCAAATTAGTTCTTCAATTCACAACCTGTTGCAGAAGTCGTGGATTATAAGAAATTAACTTCACATATTGAAGAAAAACGGCGACATGTATGCAGCTATGATGTGTTTATGCCACATTCTATAAACATAAATAGTTGAAATTGTTGTAAGTGTTGTATAAAAAATTAATGGAGAAATTATCAAAAAATTACAACAACTACGACATACAGCTTCAACAATATGTTGTGAATTTGGCAAATAGTTGATTGTTATTAGTGCAATTTCTTTTATATTTCTCCTTTGTCGTGTCCTTTTATTCATTTTTTATTCAACCTTCTGCCACCATTTTATTTGTCATTTTTCTAACATAAAAAAGTATTCCACATGTAAACCCAGGGCACAAGGTATCAAATTTTATCAAGAGCCATACAGCAGTTTTTGACTTTCTTTAACTGACCGGCATCCTATTTTATATGGAAACCTTTGTGCTAAAAGTACTTTATAAATAAATTAGAAATTTTAAATGAAGTACACATTTGCCAAAGCAATTCTTGCGTGAATTTTGCAAAACCCAACATAATTTAGCAAAAAGATCCATCCCAATAAAGGCATGAATGAATCTGTATAGAATAGGAAGACACAGCACTGGGCACTTTAATTAAAAAAAAATTAGAAAATTAAAAGTACTTATTTTAAATAAAACAAACAAGACAGTTTTTTATTAACAAAAAAAACAGAAAATCTCACAATTTAGCATTAACTAATGTCAAACAGTTTTATAATTGTAAATAAGGGTAAATTGTTTTTATATTAAAAAAAATGAACTTTTTTGCAAAAAAATATACATTGTAGATGTTAGAGTTAAATTTAAAATAATCTTTAAAAAAAATTGTTTGCGAATATTGATATTGCACTGAACATCGACATTGTGAGACGAACCTCTGGATTCCCCACGTTTTAAAACTGAGAGCAACTTTAGTTATTTCACACGAAGAATTTGACATACATCAAGTAAGAGTGCTATATTCGGCCGTACCGAATCTGAAAATACCCTTCACGATCATATACATCGATATAATCCCACATCGTAGCTTAACCTATATTTCATGTTATACGCCATTTTTCCTTATTATTTTCGACGCCATCCTTGATTTTGAATTTTTACGTAGTTAACTGTATTTAACTAGTCAAGCCCTTTCATTTGATACCAATATTGAGGGAGTTCAAGAAATTACATTTTAAAATACTAGATTTGACCCATATATAAATTTATTGTCCGCCATTTTGTAGTGGCGGTCAAACCTTATCAGATGATACCAATATTGACTCTCTCGGTTGTCTACAAGCTGAAAAAATTTGATTTTCGTTTGTAAATTTTTGGAATATATATTTAAAAAAAATGTTTGCCTATAACTTTATCGATTAGAGCCCGCTTTATCCAAAATTTTTTACGAATATCTCTAGAGACATATTGCATCTACAAATAGTAGCAAAGGTACCTATAAAATATTCTATGGCTGAAAAATTTTAATTTTGTTGGCAAAATATGGGAAAAAACAGAGGCAGTCGTGTTTATTTGCTCATATCTCAGAAAATTATAAAGCGATTGTGCTGAATTTCAATAGCGATTCATTCCCGGATATTTCCAAGAGATTGATACCATACACAGGTCTGAGGAACATATAGTTGCTTCTAAAAGTTGACTTCAACCAACACACGGACAGACGTACAGACGGTTAGGTCTTAATCGACTCCTCTATTCATAAGCTTTCAGAAAATATATACTTTATAGGGTCGGAAATGAAAATTGTAGAAATTAAAAACGGAATGACAAAGCTATATATACCCTTGTCCACCACAGGTGAAGGGTATAAAAATAATTTTTCAATCGCGTAACCAAACAAATTGTTCAGCTCTTGATTTGAATTTCATACGAAATAACTATTGTTCATGTTATTTCATACAAAATAAAATGTTGCTTGAATGTTGACATAAACATTTCATACGATTTTTACGTTATAAACAGAGTACTGATTAGGAAACATTATTTCATAAGAATTTCTTAATATGAAGTTTTACAATAATTCGTACAAAATATTGAGAGTCGATAAAATCATCAAAAATGTATGATGTCACATTCACCATCCCTGCGTATTTATTATAGACGAAAAAAAGTCCATGTACCTAGATTATAATTTTTTTAACGTTAAATTTTAAACAATTAAATTTTTAGAATTATAGAATTTATAATTGAGCTACCTAGTTCATAATTTTCTTTTTTTTTCAACAGCATTAATTCAATTAAAGCACTATTTTCTATTAAAAACATAACGAATTAATCTCTTGGAAATGATTGATGATTTTCCTACTTTAGGGAAGTCTAACAAATTTTTGCATTTTTATAGGATTTTATTTATTACCTTCTTTCTGCTGCCATAAGTGCTATTGGAAACTCAACTACGAAACATGGATGAAGATTTTCATTTCACTTAGAAATTTTTCAAAATATAATCTAATATAATTACAAGTGTTTATTTTAATTTTATTCTAAAACATATATTTTAGCATATTTAAAAAGATACAGTTTTATGAGTTAATCTTTTAACAATTTGAAATAATGAATTAATTTTGTTTAAATTATATTTTAAACAAATTCATTAAAAAACACTTTCCTAAAATTAAGTGCACAACACCTGGAAGCCATTAGAAGGTTGTAAAATTTAAACTTAAATAAAAACAGAAAAGAAAATATTTGTATTTAAGTGTTTTATACGTCAGGGTCGAATTTTATGAGCATAAAATTTCCTAACAATTTAAAATAAAATAAATAATTTTTTTTAAATATTATTATTATGGGGTAATTTATTTTAGGAAGACAATACAGACACTACTTTTTCTACAAGTGTTTGGTTTTTAGAAATTTTCTCTTTCAGAAATTTCAGGGCAAACTACTGAATTGAAAAAAGGTGTTAACATACAGCTGTTGACAACTAATTATAAACTCTCTTTCAGGGTACACTTATAGCTGATTATTTTTTGTGTGCCAAAATATGTCAAACATATAAAAGAAAGAGAGATGAAAAATTCTGTCTGTCTGCGACACTGTTGGCAAAAGTGGCACAATCGTGCCATTTTTGCCACTATTGACTGTTTAATGGCACTATGGCAGGCTCAATAAAATTTTGGCACTTTTTCAAACAATTAAAAATATATAATTTTACTTAGTTTTTAAGATATATATTTTTTAATAATAAGAAATAAATGATTTTTCTCCCTGTTGTAAATACTAAAATGCGAAACTACAGACTGTACAGTATCAAAAATTTGGCCATTTTAGTACGTTTATATGTTGCAAAATGTGTTTATCGATTTTTGATCTTAGTTCAAGTACCTGATGGTTCCAATCAATTTGTAATGCCATTATGAACGTTTCACAGGATAATGAAATTCCTATAAAAAATTTAGGGCCGTATTCATAAAAAATATTTTAGGTTTATTAAAGGCTTATTTGAGAGATGTTGTAGAGAAATTTGTCAAATAAGTCTTCAATAAACCTAAAATATTTTTTATGAATACGGCCCTTAATCGGATAATTGTTCGGTTATGATGGGAAAGAATAATTGTTTGCAGGCTCTGCTTAAAGAAGTTTAATTTGAATTTAGTGTTTGGCTTCAGGTAAATACTAGTATCATCATTAATTTGATCTCAGGGTATCAATTCTCGTTCTATGAAACTATGAAATGAAAAGTTTTTGTGTGTAATATCATATGGTGCCACCATACCCTTTGCTATGCAAAAACTTTTTCATTTCACAGTTTCACAGAACGAGAATTGAGCCCCAGGATTTATTAAAATCCAACTCAAAATGTTGTTATGACACTGATGTCTTAAAAATAATTACCCAAACAAATGTTACAAATACAATTTTTGTAAACGAGGTTTTACTAGAATTTTATAACTACATATCGATGCCTTACTTCCTCAACCTCGTATCTTAAAAAATACGGTTTTGACTTTTTCATATCAAACGATTGTTTTATGCTTTAACTAAAAAAGATTAGTATATTATTACTACTAATATACATAAATACATACAATCAATTCCTTAATAATTGCATTTAAACTTTTTATACACCGAAGTATAAAAAGATTAACCGTTTTTTTTCTCCTGAAAAATTTTATTTTTTAAGATACGAGGTTGAGGAAGTAAGGCATCGATACATTTAATGTTATTTAACAACATATATTTAACATATCCCTATTTTGGAATAATTATTTAACATTACATATGTGTATATTTAATAAATAATAATCCTACTATAATAAATAATATAATAAATGTGAATGTTTGTGTGTTTGGATGTTTGTTACTCAATCACGCAAAAACGGCTGAACGGAACTAAATGAAATTCGGCACATAGATAAATAACAACCTAGATTAACACATAGGCTACTTTTTATCACGATAACCAGGAGAAGTCGTTAGCAAACTCATCATTACACAGCCTAAACGGGTTGTTTGTGTTGTAAATATTTTTGTTTTTGTTGTTAATACTAAGTCTACCTTTTATCCCGATAACTACGCAGACGAAGTCGCGTGCACAAGCTAGTATTTATATATAATTTATCTGTATAAATTTTTTAAATATTGAAGTTCGAAAATTTTTTTATATATAATAATAAAACTGAATAAATGGATTTCATTTTTTTAAATATGTAGACATGACATGTTTGTTATGGCACTTTTTAAGATGTTTTGGCACTTTTTAGCTAAAATTTTGGCACAAGACTGAAATTCTCATATACCATCACTGGTCTGCGATTATCTTATATTAACTCTAGATGAGAATTATGCAAACAAAATCAATTTTGTCTACAAAATAATTGTATTTTTGTATCGCTCTCATAACAAGTGTAATCACACAAGGTGATATTGCAGAGAAAGAGTATTTTTTGTCCCTCGTTTTATTATATGGAGTTTGATAATTTTTAAGACGGCTATTTTTTTTTATATATGGAGTTTGACACACTTTGGCTGAGCTGACACAGCTACCTGTATAAGTGTACCCTGATCGCTCTTAGTTTTCTTTTTGTGCAATTATAAAACCATTATTAGATTTAAAAAATTACTTACATCTTACATAGCACAGTTCGAAAAAAGCGCTACAAACAAAATGAAACGGGTAATTCATAACAAAAATATTTTTTGTTACGTGATAATTTCTATGACAAAATTAATAACGGCTTAAGACGACATAAGCTAAAATTAAGATAAAAGCATTATTGCAACACCGCAATTTATTTACTATTCTAAACAATTTTGCCGAAAGTTATATCGCTTTTAGAACAATAACTTGTTTAAACTTATCTATATATATAAAAGTGAAACTCTGTGTGTGTGTGTGTGTGTGTGTGTTAGCTATAGACTCCGAAACTGTAAAACCGATCGGACTCAAACTTTGGCAAGTTGTTGTACACATACCAGGGAGTGTTTATGGATGGAAAAAAGTGGGCGGGGCCACGCCCATAAAAATTAGTTATCAGTTTTAGCTACTTGCACTTGACCGATTTTTCTGAAATTTTGCACACATATCGAGCTGTCATGACTAAATAATTTTGTAATAAGAAAAGTGGGCGGGGCCACGCCCCTAAAAAAGTTTTAATTTTGAGGTACTTGCACTGGACCGATTTTTCTGAAACTTTGCACACATACTAAGCTGTCATAACCATATAATTTTATGTTTAGAAAAGTGGGCGGGGCCATGCCCATAAAAAATTAGTTATCAGTTTTAGCTACTTGCACTGGACCGATTTTCTGAAACTTTGCAAACATACTGAGCTGTCATGTCTTTACACTTTCGTCATTAGAAAAGTGGGCAGTGCCACGCCCATTAAAAAAAGGTATCATTTTGAGGTACTTGCACTGGCCCGATTTTTCTGAAACTTTGCACACATATTGAGCTGTCATGACTATACAGTTTCGTATTTAGAAAAGTGGGCAGTGCCACGCCCATAAAAAAAAGGTATCATTTTGAGGTACTTACACTGGACCGATTTTTCTGAAACTTTGCACACTTATTGAGCTGTCATGACTATACAGTTTCGTAATTAGAAAAGTGGGCAGTGCCACGCTCATAAAGAAAAAGTTATAGTTTTTAGCCTTGCACTTGATATTCGATTAAAATTTAGAATGCGATTAAAATTCATGAAGGGGCGTAGCAACGCGCGCCGGGATTGGCTAGTAATTTAAATAAACATACAAATTCCGATATGTTCACTATGAGTTAAAGAATTAATTAACAAAGTTAACTCTGTTTAATACGCAATATCTCGTTAAGTATTTTACACAGAAAGACTTCGATCAGTGCAAACAACGCTTGTTGAAGATCTCACTTTCTTGATAAAAAATTTACGTCCGTCTTAAATTAAGTCTTATTTCTCTGAAATTAAAAACAAACTTATATTTTTAAGACATTTGCTGAGATAAACACACTTTATATAATGTTTTATAATTCTCATTTTGTTTATCATACTTTATCTATAAGTAGTCATGTTAAGAACAATAAGCAGTTTCCGAGGTAACTTACTTTGCCCGTAATTTATCTCTTTTTTTGGTTTTAATAAAACGTATTGCTGAATAAATGTCAAAGGGTAAGTAGTAAAGATACTGTACTATGCAACGATCAAACCAAGTTACGAATTCTTGAAACAATTGCAATTGATTAATTCAATTTCGTTTATATATACTTGAATAAATCTTGTTCTCGGCTTACGTAAAGTACGGTTTCGGGCTTTAAACAAACTAATAATTCCTAAAATCAAACTTTTATCGGCTTAACCAGTGCTATTCAATATTTTTGGCTCGTGTACCACTAAATTCACGACAAACTTTTCGCGTACCACCAAAAAAAATATAATGTAAACAATTTTAAAATTTTTAATCTATTTTATTTATTAATAATTAAAAACAATAAAATTAAAAAAAAATAATAAAAATTACAAAAAACATAAGAACATGTACATTAAAGGTATACTTTTAGGATGATTTTTCTTTTTGTTTCCAATTGCAAAATAGAAATCGTTAAAATTTTAAAAGAATTCGCGTACCAACTGGAAATTTTTCGCGTACCACCAAGTGGTACGCGTACCATAGATTGAATAGCACTGGGCTTAACTATTCCTAAAATTAAGAAATTCGTATAAATGTGTCAAATTCGTTCTTAAATCAAGCATTTTGTCCTTTGTTTAAGAAAATCCGTACTTACCGTACTTCTGACACTGCTACGGCTTAATTTAAGTACGGATTACTTGATTTGTTTTAAATCTTGTCTACAAGAGACCAAAAAAACCATCAGGGCAAACAAAGCCAATGACACCTGAACAACATGTCCTGCTGCATGTAAGAAGCCTTTTCTAAATAGAAGTCAAAGAAAAGGTCGTGAAAAATTTGCAAGTCTCATTATGGCTTGACAGCAAATCAGTAGAAATAGATGTAACTTGACGCAATGAAGTAAAAATAAATCGCCTTGATCCTGGAGTTATGTTAGATTTTATTCCTCGCTATAGTTAACGCATGGTGAAGCACGATGAAGATTCGATTATGGTAAGGGGATGTTGCTCATGAAATGGTGTTGGGCCAATTCATAAAACTGTTATAATTTTAAATAAATGGAAATATGCAAACACATAACGCAATGTCATGCTGTGAGCTGAGGAGAATTTGCACACCAAAGTTAAGGGCAAAGCTCACAAAAATCTGTTTACAGACAATTCCATCAATATTTCTGTGGAAATAAGGGAAAACTGATTATGTCTATATTTATAGCTTTTCAGAAAAGCACTTTTAAATGTTTCAGTTGATTTTTAAAAATTGAATCCCCTTAAAATAAAAGCTTTTATATGAATTCTGCGTTATATAAATATGGACTAGTCAGTAGAGTGCTGATCTGCTAGTTTGGGGGTTGCGGGTTCGATTCCCGCCAGAGACTCTGGATTGGTATGCTTCTATTTCTCTTCTGTTCTCTTTCTATTCATATGGACCGCACAACATGCCAATTTGGCATAAGTGTATACATGTCGTGGGTTTTGGCTTTTAGTGCCCCACAACCTAACCTAACCGAAGGGTTTTCCATACCTACCCAAATTCCTCCAATTCAAATCTTCGTTAATTTTAAAACAACCGTTTTGAAAAAACCAAAAGCTCTTGAAGTTCTTAAAATGTAGTGCCAAATCGGGGACATTTTTGCTCGTTGTGCCAAAAAAAAGAATATAAAATAATGCTTCAATTTAAAGCTGGTTAAAATGTATTCACTTAAAGTAAAACACTTGATCAGTATTGTTTTAAAACTCAACACAAAACTTTGAGAGAAAGTGAACTCCTTCCTGCAATCATATATTTGAATTTTCAGGAAGACACATTTCCTTTCTGGTAGGACTTAACATCCGGCGTTGTTAAAAAGCTTAATCCAATTTGAAATTTTTCACTTTTAATATTGTAAAATCTAAAAATTCATTTCTTACAAAATATGTATGTAAATATGTATAAATGTATGTATATATGTATGTTTGAATGTTTTTTTGTATGTAGGTTTTTATGTATGTACATACATATGTATGTGTTGCAAACATAAGAACAACACACAAAAAAAACGAATTTCTTAAAAACAAATTCTCCATTAAAAATGTTGTTTGACATAAACGGCATATGAGCAATTTCCGCTGTCATTTACAGCAAAAACTAAATGTAAACATTGCAAAAATGCAGTACATATTGAGTGTAGATGTAGGTGCAGTAAAGCAGACCTATTAAACAGTCATCGAAATATTGAGAGTGCATTTAATGGTGCACAGGCACTCGAAAATTGCAATTGCTGCAACTGTCAGCTTTTTAAAAATCTGCAAAGTATAAACAAACTAAACGTAAAGCGAAGAAAACGAATTAAACGAAAGCACTAAATAAATTAAAATTTAATATTAAAATTTAAAACATCCAGTAGTGTTTTATAAAACAAAAATTTAACAAAAAAAATGTATTTAGATTTATTTTCCTATTAACAAAGTATTTTGTTTGTTTAACGCAAAAAAGAATAATGTTTTTCTCTAACGGTATTGTTGTTGTTGTCGCTGTTCTTGATAAATTATAAATGAATTGCCTTTTAAATACATAAATGCAGTAAAAATTCTTAACCAAAAAAAATCGAAGAACTCTTGTGCCAGTTTTACTCCGTCACTCATTCACTCACGGTGATGAGCATTTTAGAGCAAAAACACGATACAATGAATTTGAAATGAAATACAAAAAAAAAATAAAACTTAAAATCTGTTGACCATATGTTTTTGTGATGACTTTAAATTGCTCTTAAATTGTGTAAAAAGAATAACAATGAGAAAACCATAGAAATAACAACAACAACAATAACAACAACAATAAAAACGAAAGAAAGAAAAGTTTACTTAACAATTTTCAGTAAAATTGTCGATAAAGAGTTAAACTTCACTATAAAAACGCGTTTGGTTTTTTAATCTCCTTTTGCATTTATAAAGACGTTTAAAAGACTGGATTCTTTAAATGGCTTTCTTGTATTTCTGCACTATATGAGAGTGTTAGCTAATACCTTAGAATATCTTAATGAGTTAGCGCATATCCATTTAAAATTTAATCGAAACTGATTTGAAATTTAAAATAATATCATCTTAATAAAAACATTCGCTCATTTTATGACTGCTCAGCGTATAGACTTCATTTCAGCTACCATTTCATAACGTATACTGTATTTTAACTGCTCGAGAAAAATATTGAGGGGACAAATCCGTAACTACTATATGTATGACCATATGGATCCGCCATTTTATTTAGGGCCTTATCTTTTATTTTAACTGTTTCATAATTTACTATATTCTCTTGGTTAAGTCATTTCATTTGATACCATTCTTAAGGGGTTTAGAGGGCATCCATTTTAAGTTAATATAAATTATTATTATCATAATTATTGTACGCCATTTTGTAGTGGTGGCCAATCGTATTTCATATTTTTCTTAGTATTTTATATTTTACTAGTCAAGTCGTTTCATCTGATATCCATATCGACCCGCTCGGTGGTCCATAAGCTGAAAAAAATAATTTTCGTTTGTATATCTTAAGAAAATCGCTAAAGTAGTTGTATTTTGGTGCTTATATCTCAGTTAGTTTGTAAGTTTTTCTTAAGCATAATTTTCGAGAATTGAAATTCGGTGTTCAAAATATATTTAGGAGCTTGAGAATCTTAATACATTAATAAAATATATATAGTTTTCCACATTATTTTTGTTTATAACTTTACCGTTTTGTAACTGATACATCCGAAATTTTAACCAATAACCGTAAGGGAATATTATATAAAAAAAATGGGAAACAATTTGTCTATAAATAATCCTAGGGCTAAAAAAATTTTAAATTTTATAGCTAAAAACATATCTCAAAAAGTCATGTCGACGTTTTCTGGATTTCAATAGCAATTCATTCTCTGATATTTGCAAAAGATTGATACCACATACAGATCTAAGTAAGATGTGGGGGCTTTTAAAAGTTGATTTCAACCAGCAGACGGATTTTAGGGCATGGCTCAATCGACTCTTCTAGTCATAAGCTTTAAAAAAATATATCTTTATGGGATCGGAAATAAATATTGTTGAAACTACAAACGGCATGGCAAAGCTTTGTATACCCTCGGCACTACAGATGAAGGGTTTGCAAAAAAGCTAATTTAAGGGGTTTAAATTTAATAAGATAACAAATGATTATAAAATATTACAATCTATATATATAAAAGTGAGACTGTGCCTTTGTGTGTGTGTGTGTGTTAGCTATAGACTCCAAAACTGTAAAACCGATCGGACTCAAACTTTTGCAAGTTGTTGTACACATTCCAGGGAGTGTTTATGGGTGGCAAAAAGTGGGCGGGGCCACGCCCATAAAAATTAATTATCATTTTTAGCTACTTTCACTTGACCGATTTTTCTGAAACTTTGCACACATATTGAGCTGTCATGACTATATAACTTCGTCGTTTAAAAAGTGGGCAGTGCCACGCCCATAAAAAAAGCTATAATTTTCAGCTACTTGAACTTCATTAATTTTTCTGAAACTTTGCACACACATATTGAACTGTCATGACTACGCAATTTCTTGATTTAAAAAGTGGGTAGGGCCACGCCCATAAAAAAAGTTATAATTTTGAGGTGCTTGCTCTGGACCGATTTTTGTGAAACTTTGCACACATATTGAGTTCTCATGACTACACAATTTCTTGATTAGAAAAGTGGGCAGTGCCACGCCCATTAAAAAAGTTATAATTTTTAGCTTTTTGCACTTGATATTCAATTAAAATTCAGAATGCATTTTTATTCATTAAGGGGCGAAGAAACGCGCGCCGGGCTTTTCTAGTTTATTAAATAAAAAGAGAAAAATAATTCATTTCACCCTACAACCTAGGGGAGTTTCCATTATATGTTTCTTTTTTTAAATACTTAGATGAAAGCTTTAAAAGGGAGTTACTAAAGTTGTTTGGAACTTTATTTTTCTTTACTCTTTGTCAGTTGTTAAAATTATGACATTTCTCCCTACACAAAAAGTAAAAACATAAAAACATTTCAGAAAGAAATCTAACGACAATTGTAAACAAATTTGTTTCTCAAACTTTTAAGTGCAAAAAAAAAGATACAAATTAACCAGGGGACCGAAATCTATAGAATTTTTTGGAATTAAAGAGTTTTTCCTCAAAGAACCAGCCGTTTATTTCACATTGTTAAGGTTTTTAAAATAACGGTGTACAAATTATCGCGGTTTGATTGTCTTTCCATATTCCCATAAGATAATGTCAAGGTGGTTCACTGAAGTCAAAATATTAATAATAAAATACTCACTCGTTAACCTTACGTCTAGACGAGCCATCGATTTGTTTAGACTAGAACAAAACGTCGGCAGAGCAACTGTCAAAAAATTGTTCATGTTCTTTGATATGGAGAAAACGTATAAAGTGTATTTTGTTGCTATTTTTATGTGTCGTCTCTTTCTTTTATATTCAAAATGCCTTTTAATATCAGACATCGTTGTTCGAACAAATGTTCTGACAACGCCGTTTGCACAAGAACAAAACATCGACAACGCAACATTAACACGCAAACAAGACGTTATAGACTTTGCCTACATAAAACCTTGTCAATCAAGACTTCTAAGTTCTGAAACAAACACTAACTTAATATTTATACGCAAGAAAACCCTAATAATAATTATTATTGTTACAATAATTTGTAAACAATAATATGATTATCTCCGAACATTGGTTATTGATAACTTTAATCACCTGGACTTTAGTTGCTATATGGTTGAAACAGTGTTAACAATTTTCGAATGAAGAAATCACTTGGAGCATAATTAAAGATGCATATTAACTGAAATGACTCCTAAACTTTCAGCGTTTTAATGCATTCTACTATTTAAGAAAAGGAGGAGACAGCAAATAACAAGTAAGAATGAACTATTAACCAAGAATGATTAAATAAAGATTACGCCATCACGCAGCCATAAAAAAACATTTCTGCGCATGTAGGAATTCTGACGTCAATCAATCTGTGTTCTCATTGGCTAATAAAATTCAGCTCTATAACTAATTATGTTTGTGTAAAAACATAACAGTGGGAAAAATTGTTTTTTTTTCTAACTAAATGTTTTAAAAGCAAACAAATTCTTTATATATTTTCATGAAATGAATAGAATTCATTTCATTTTGTTATTTTATCAAATTTTCTTTTTCGCATATAAGTATTTTCAGCGTTTTCGACATTGGGTTTCCTAATTCTAAAATACATTCGACACCTAAAAAAAGTTTTTTTCACGTATTCACTGGCTTCAATTTCTTTGGCTTCCAACAAATGCTTTCGTAAATATTCGCTTGAAAGTAATAATCTGTTACCATTTAATTTTAAAAATATGGTGTAAGTTTGTAGGCGATCTTCTTCAAGATCAGTCGTTTTTGGAGTCTATTTCGCGACCAATTATTCTTCAAAACTATTTGGAATATCATTTTGCTTTTCAGTTTCACGTAGTCCTTCATATACATTTGCAACTTCAGTTTCATTAGCAGTTTTCGTTTCACTTTCAATAGCACTAGTGTCTAAAGACGGAACTACATGGGATTTTAAAATTTTTGCACGCCGTTTGCTAAATTCTATTCATAATGCCTTAGTAATGTACTGCAAGAATTAATTTTGTTTTAACTTACCCATTTTAAATTTCAAGTTTCTTTCACAATCTTCTTGCTTGAAATGTAAAGCACAAATTTTTTTCGTTATCCACATTTACAGGCTTCACTCGTTTGCAAAATACCATAACTTTTACCCATAACTTCCTTTGAGATTCATCTTTTGGAAAATTGTAAAAAGATACAGCTTTTTAAAAATACAAACGTTTTATTAAAAATGCGCAATTTATTAGGTTTTAATATAATTTCTCATTTGTTTTTTTGCTGTTACTTTGCTTGCATTTGCCCACTGCACATTTCATATTTGCTCTCTTTCATATCTTTTCACTTTATTTTGTTTTCTGTTTTTATTAGTTTTGCAGCTTTTAAATAACCAAATTTAAACACTTTTTATACAATTTTAATAATTTTAATATTATTTATATGTATTTATTATAAAATATGACACGAAATTCGTTGTTTATTAAGCACCGATGTAATACTTTTTTTTTAGAACTCTCTGAGTAAATTAATTACAGGGCTGCCAACTATCTCAAAATACATAAATTTTTTGTAAGAAATTATAAATTTCACATATGATACAGACTTGGTAACCTTTGCGAGGGGATTACTACGTCACCTAACGGTAAATCATGCAAGGCGTAATCTTTATTTACCCTACGTTGCCACAAGCAAGTATTTACTTGCAAGTAGTGTATACGTATTACTAACGAAAATCAGGAGAAATGTCAAAAAAAACACAAAAATTTTTTGAGTGGCTACACAGCACAGTGCAAGTTCATTTTTAAAATGTCGTTAACAAATAAACTTCAAACAAATTTAAAACAAATGGCGCTGCTTCAATTGGTAATTAAGTGTTGTCAATAGCCACTATTGAACGTTACCTTTAGACATATAACTTTTTTAATAATTTTTTTTATTAAAAATTGATATTTATATTAAAACTTACATTTTCAATGAATATTTATAATTTTTCCTAATATTCTTCATATACATATATACATATTTATTAAAAAAACTAGCTGAATTATTTATCACAACTGTATGATATATTAGTGGGTTAACAAAAAACTCAGTGTTAGACAACACTGTTTTTCGGCTTGTCACTTTACTTGCCGTAACTGTAAAAATTTTACTTGCTCAAAAATTTCTTGGCAAGCTGAGTCGCAGGTTGACAAAGTGTAGTTGTGTTAGTAAAAAAGTGTTAGTGTATTGGTTTTTTTTCACTTGCACTTGCATGTGGCAACGGTAGGTTAATCATTCTTGCTATTAACTATCGATAAGCCAAATATTTCAAACACACCAAAAACAAAGTTGTCAATCTGTATTTATAAACATGGAATATAAAAATGCCAATTTGAATTGTTAGGACAAACAATGTAACTCTACAAACTTTTGAATTTAATCCTCAAGACTGCAGAGGAACTGGCTGTTCTACAAGCTGTACCTGAAACAAAATGAAACTAATATCTGTTAATGAATCAAAATTCAAAATATTTTTGTTGAGGCTCTATGTGGGTTTAAGTAGAAATAATATTTTTTTTTCTTTTGTTTTCCAAAAATTTTTAAAATAACGATTACAAACTTTATCATTTAATAAGAATTCATTCCTTCCAAAAATGTGTTGCACACGAAATGTCCATATTAAATCCTTAAAACGAACAATCAGTTTTTATGACCCCAATTGAATTCAATATTATTTGTACAGAATGTCTGTACGAAAGAGTAGAAGTCATAAGATCAATAAAATTAAAATGGTACTGGGTGGTAGTAAAATTACTTGTATTTATTACAAACAAATGTATGTTTGTATGAATGCACATACATACATACATCCATATGTATGAATGTGTTTATTTAACAATTAAAAGAAATTGTTGTATTTCACCAAAAAAAAAGGGTGAAAAAATAAGAGCAAAAGTAAAGAAAAGCGCGTGTTGTCGATGTGACCCAATCGTAATGTAAACAAATTATAAAATTCATTATAATCCATTTAAACCAAATAGAAATTAAACAAAAAAAAATGGTTCATTTTAATTTTTTTGTTTATTATTGAAAAACTTTGAGACTAATTGCTTAGGTGCCATATACAAACATGCATACCAGAGATTGACATGGTTTATATGAGCAAACAATTAAATTTACACAAATACACTTCAATGTTGTTGTTTTTTAAATGATGAGATTTTTTCAAATTAATTTTAAAAGATTATACTAAGTATATGTTTTCTGAATTCATCTTTATAAAGAATTCTTAACAACCATCATTTTTTGTGTAAAAAATAACACGTACACGAAAATTGAAAGAGACAGCTAAAACTTTAACACACTGCTACGATGAGAGAGGGAGACAAGAGAAACAAAATACTATGCGCACAACTGGGACGACCGACGAATTTTTCGTCATCATTATTAGTTCTCAAAACTAAAACAAGTTGTTTATATGAGAATGCATACAATTAAGGCGTAGGTCGAAATTCGCTATACGCGACGAACTCTACAATAGATTTATTTTTATACCCGCCACCAAAAAAATGGTGGAAGTATATTTATTTTGTCATTTGTTATGTGTTACAACATCAAAAATTCTAGACCCCATAACGTATATATTTTCTGAGTTCCGGGGGCAAATTACGACATCCGAACGTGATCGAAATTTGAAAATTCTTATTAGATTCTCTATACCTAAAGCATAGCGATCGTGATCGAATGCCGTAATTTGGCCCCTGGTTTCTTTTTATGACGATCTAGCTGTGTCCGTCTGTAAAATACAATTGTGTGAATGTATATTTCCAGAGTAAAAAAATATTTTTCCCCGAAAATTGCCAAAATCCATGAATTAGGAAAGGAGTTATGTGAAAATGTACGAAAACTATACCGCACAGTGTATTTTTTAATATATTTAAAGTTTAAAACGTAATAAAACTAACAAATATGGATGTATGATTCTAAAATTTTGAACACATTGCTTTTTGGTTAAAGGATTTGCACTAACGGAAAATAAATGTGACACGCATACTTTTACGCCCACTTCCCATACAACGTTTTATCTCAAATTCATATAAATTCTCTATGAAAAAAGATTTTGGAAGGATTAAGGACTATTTATTATATGCCTCTAAGGGTATTCGTAATAAATTTTTGACAAATCGGTCACTAATCAGCAAAGTTATAGGCATAAATAATTTTAAAAAATAAATATAAATATGTTTAAGCATATCAAGTTACTAAATCACCTAATTAATTTTAAAACACGATAAAGTATTGGCGTAACTAGACTACTCTAGGGGATGAATTGAAACCACTAATAATCACCCCCCCCCCCCCTTTGGAATTTAAAAAATTTACTCATATACAGTGTTGGAAAAAATAATGGAAACGCATCAAATTTTTATTATTTCCTTAAGCATTTTTTTTATCTTTAAGTTGTCTATTAAACATATAAAAAAAATAAGTTAATTATGGTTTCTTCTTGAAAATATTGTATATTTTGAATATAAGCCTGGAAAAAATAATCAAATGCTAATACTGTTTTAATATTTGGTTGAGGCTCCTCTCATTTTGATAACTTCTTGACACCGCCTATTCATTGAACCAACAAGATTAGCACAAATATCAGGAGAAATTGAATACCAAGCTTTCTGAATTTTACTCCACATTTGTTGCTTATTTTTAGATTTAAACATTCCAATCTTATTCTTAAGGACTCCCCATAGATGTTCGATGGGATTTAAGTCAGGTGATTGTGATGGCCATTGCATTACAGGAACTTGATTTTCCTGAAACCAAGATTTTACACTTCTTGCAGAGTGTTTGGGATCAATGTCCTGCATAAACTTCCACTTCAATGGCATTTCCTTCTCAGCATATGGGAGCATTTTGCTCTGGAGTATATCTAGGTAATCTACCGCTGTCATTTTACCCTGTACCCAGAAAATTGGACCAACGCCAGACGCTGAAAAACATCCCCATATCATTAGGGACCCGCCGCCACGTTTGACTGTCCTTTTTGTGTATTTTGGGTCAAACTCTTTATTGGCAGGGCGACGTACAAAACATTTTCCGTCTGATCCAAACAAATTTATCTTTGTCATATCAGACCACAGCACGTTGTTCCAATTTTTGTGACTTTGGTGTTGTCTGGCAAATTGTAACCTTTTTTGTATATTTTTTTTACTTAAAAGAGGTACTAACCTTGGACTTCGATCCATAAGTCCAGCCTCTTGGACCCTTTTTACAGTACGGCTTGTTACTGGAGCATCTAGTAAATATATTTTTAAGCCCATTAGATGATTCAAAAGGGTTTTTTTGAAATGACGTACTAAAATTTTTTTATCAAAACGACAGACTCTGTCAGTCTGTCCGTCTGACCGTCTGTCCGTGTGTATGTTGAAATCAACTTTTTGAAGACCCCCGACATCGCTTGGACCCGGATGAGGTATTAAAATATCAGAAATATTCGGGAGTATAACGGTATTAAAACTCAGAAATATCGGTACATAAACAACTGAGATATGAGCAAAAACCCACGACCACCTCGATTTTTTTTTACAAAAACAACATTACAACAACAACATACATACATACAAACGTGTATACTGGATAGAGAAAACGAGGCATCGAGTCCCAGCTGAGCCAAAAAAAATTTTTTTTTAATTTTTTTTTTATTTATTTTTTATTTAATATATAATTTATATTTTTATTATTATTTTTTTTATTTTTTTTGTTTTATATTTATTATATATATTTTAATTATTTTTTAAAATTTTTTTTTTAATTTTTAAAAAAAATTTTTTTTTTTTTGGTTTTTTTTTAACATACATACGTGAATTTATAAATTTACAATGGGATGTTTTTATATGTATGTACGTATTTCAAATACGATGAATGGTGATACAAACTACTGTTATTGCATGACTACACGTTGTGAAGGGTATATAAGATGCGGCACGGCCGAATATAGCGCTCTTACTTGTTTTTTTATTTAAACACGATTTTAAAAAACCGGTTCTATTAATTTTTCCAACTAAATTGCGTATTTTCTCACTTTTTCCTTAAAACTAATAAATTAAACGAGAAGAAATCAATAAAGTAAACTAATAAAAGTAAAATAATAAAATCCCGTTACATTAGCAAGAATTTGACAGTGATTTCCAACAATAAAAGTTCATTACGAAAAAGTATACAATATTTTAATAATAATAACTAGTAATCGTTTCTATTATTTTTTTCCAACACTGTATATGTATGTAAAATTAACTCCGCTTTGCCACACAAAAAAAAATTAGCTAAACCAAAACGGGGAAGACGCCACAATATAGACCGTATTTTAAAAAACTATTGCTGAGAAAACTGATAAATTGGCTGGAAACAAACTGAGATATAAACAAAAAATACCACTACTACAGTGATTTTCCTAAAATTTATAAACGAAAATCGATTTTTTCTGCTTCTGGATAACAGAGAGGACTGGCATGGGTATCCAAAGAATGGGTCTGACTAGCAAAATATAACACACTATAAAAAAATTTAAAATTCATAATAGCTTACAACCCCCTCAAAATTGAAAACACAATACATGAAAATGAACTCTTTGACAGCACGCTGCTCATTTTGTTGAATTTACTAAATATTAAGAAGAATAAATAATTTATTTATATATTATTCGAACTTTTCTTTTATATTAAATTTTATTGTGAATCATTTTTATTTTGGCTTAAGTTCATTTATTCTGTTATTAAATTTTATTATTCAAATTATTATTCTTTTTAAAATTATTTCCGATATTAGCCGAGTGGAATGCATTTTCGAGACCAGCTACGATTTCATCATCAGCACTCTTTATCGTTATATTACTATGTAATTGAAAATTCCTATTTATGTTACAATTCAATGAAATTTGAATGATTGCAATTTAATTGCAATTTGATTCACATAAAAATTTAATTAACAAGAATTTTTAAACATAAAATTATTGGAGGAAAATCTATGAATATGCCTTTCTCTGGTACATATGTATTAATAAGTTTTTTCTTACTTACTTTTCAAATGAGCAACTAAGAACAATATTTTTTAATCTACTAACTAGTCATTTACTAATTGTTGTTATGTTTGTTTAAATGAAAAGATGAATGAATATTTAAATGAATTGATAGATCGATGTACTATGTATAGCATCGTTGTAGGTAAAGTAAATTATATTTAAAAAAGTCAATCTATATAAACAATTTCGAAAGTAGGTGTTTTTGTTTTTTTTCTTTTCGGGTTAATATATCCTATACTCAAGCTAAAGAAACAGAAATTGTCTTACGTTTGTGTTTATTGTTAAAACGATATACAATTTGTATGTATTTATGTATGAATGTATGTATGTATGTATGTATGTATGATTGCATGTATGTACAAAATAATTTCTCTTTTATTGGACAGCAAAATCATTAAACTTTTTTTTTTTTTTTGCGTCTTGCCCCACTCAGTTTGAGGATTTAACAGACAATAAATAATATTTATTATTGATGTGATTTTTTTTAAGAAAAGCACACACACATACACACACACTAATACGTAGAAGATATATTAGGAAAATTTGTTAATTTGAGTAAATCGATTAAATTTCGTTTATAAAAGTTTTTATTATTGTTTTAATAAAACGTTCTTGAAATGTGGGTGTTTTTTATTTGATTAGATATTAATTCTTAAGAAAATCTAAAGGAAATTCCATTTGCGCTATTTGTCTATTGGTTTTTAAGATTCCAATTAAGTAAACATAATTTAAAACATATTAAAAAAGAACTAAGCTGCGAACATCGTTAAATATTTGAGTTAGTAAGAATATAAAAACAAACAAAAAATAAATAAAAATACCAAACTAGTAGATATTAAACCGTATGTCCATCCCTGATCATTCGAGAAAAGTAGAAGTAATATATTGAATATATATTGAATTGAAACTCAAACTACAATTTTTTACTTAAGGCCTTTTTGCGTAACGTCAAATAGGTAACTGTAACGTTAAGACGGCATTGCTTTCTGAAACAATACAGACCATAAAATATATCAAACAGTGACTATTTTTTAATATAATGGATATTCAGTTTGTGCGTTATCTTCACTTAAAAAAAAGGACATATAAAGGGTGGTTAAATGTTAAGGGCCGATGTTGATTTTGAATAAAACACAAATTATTAATGGGCGACCTCGGCGGCACACCTCCATCCGATGGTCCAAATTTAAAATGACAATGTTGATGTTCAAATGTTGGGCACGATGATGAGTCAAAGTTGACTGACTGCTCTTTTGCCGAACTATCGCGAAAAACAGCAATGTTTCCCATTCAACGAACTAAGATGGCATTCACAGATGTTTTCACATTTCATACAGACCTGTTTTTCTGAAATTTAAATATTTTTCACAATTCTCCCGATTGTGGACGAATTTGAACGATTATGTTCACCAAAATAATCACGAAGTGCACGAAATGCATTTTAATTTGAACGCCCATTTTCATAATAAGCCTGAACAACTTTAACGCGTTGCTCGATTGTATATCTTTCTATCGTTCAAATTGAGTTAGTCTGAAATTGAAAAATGTCAAATGAAATGCAGAAAACAACACTTGACGTTTAGGTGTGGTTTACATTCAACATCGGCCCTTAAAATTTAACCACCCTTTATTTGTGAAGCACACTATAAATGGTTCAAGAGCAACAAATGTACATAAAATTGGAACATTTATTATCAAAAAAGTACTATTAAGTTAATTGCTTAATACCGAAACCAAAATTTAATTTTCCATCCCTGCATTAATAAATTAAATCAAGGTGAATTCAGCAAATTTTGACCTTATGCTTTCCCATCAGCTGGTCTGATTATTTCACCTGCATGAATTCCACTTGAGCGATGTAGTGTTTTTTGTTTGTAACCGTAACGCGTGAGGCTTTTCGTACCACTAATTCGTACAAAACTTATAATGCGTACCGATGCCCATTATAATTTTTTCTAAAATAACGCTCATTTATTTAACCTTTAAAATAAAATTAAAATCTCGATTTAATTGAGCCCAATTAATAACTTTGTGTTCACTTAAACTGAGAAAACTCTTTTTTTTTATTTCCATATTTATTATAGCATACGATAACAAGTGTGTAATCGAGTACCAGCTGTTTACATTTGACTCGTTAGCTCTACATCAATCGAAAACAATATTTTTTAATTGTAAGTATGTGAAAAGAAAACAGACAAAAATTTTACTATGTAAGTTTTTTAAGATAATTAAATTTATACAAAATCCGTCGAGCAGTTTACGGGTAAAAAAGGATAAAATCGGTAACTCAGTATCCCCGGGCCTAATAAACATATCACAAAAATTCAGAAAGGTGTCTGGTACTTTTTGAAAATTTTGAGTTTTAAGGGAATAAAATGGATAAAAACTGAAATTTTTTACTTTTTTGAACAGCATTCATCTTTGAAAGGGATAGCAATGGGAAAAAAGTAAAAACGTAATTTTACTCTCCTCAAAACAATCTATAATGAATTTTTGTACATTTTCGAAATTTTGGAATTTAGGGGAAAAAGGTCTAAAAACGGGTAAAATCGGTAATATTTTATATTCGGACCTAATGCATGTAGCACAAAAATTCAAAAAGATCCTAGAAGGCTAATGGAACTTTTTTAAACTTTGGTGTTCCAAGGTGATAAAATGGGTAAAAAAGTTATTTGGTAGTTTTTTTCAATTTCAGTTATCTGTAAAAAGGATGAGCGGAACAAAAATATCTAAACGAACAAAAAATATTGTTTATCCAAATGTTTTAGATTAAGTTTGAAAATAGCGAGCAATTAATAAAATATTTTTTTTATTTTTTTTTTATTTTGAATAAATGAATTTATTATTTCACTTTATACGTCGCGAAACACGTACCGGGCGGCTAAATTTTATTTTTTTTTTATATAAATGAACAAAAAATTTATCAAATTGTTAATTCTTAGTTTGACCTTTGGCCCACTCTGTTCTTGACCAAATTTACAATTTCATTGAATTATATATTTAAAAAAAAATATTTTTAAAGCGAATTAATTTCTGTTAGCAGTCTAATTGGTTATTTTTAAATTAAATTTTCCCTTGTAATTTTTTGAATTTATGTCATTTATGCTTATTTATTTAATTCATTAACTAAAGTGGTAATTTGTGCTAATTTTTGTTTTCTTCCTTTTTTCAAAAAATACATACAACAGTTACTCCTCTGAAGAGTTAGGGGAGAAGGGACTACAAAATATTCAAAGAAATTATTTTTAGTTGAATTATTTTATTGTAACCTTAAACATACGCTAGTATATTCTTCTATACATATTCAGACATACATATACAAATTGCAGTAATTCTGAGCAATTTTTTAACAATTCACATACTTTTTTTCTCTCTTGTACCTAATAAAAAAAAATCCACCTACTTTTTTTCTAAATATTCTTCTTAACTCAACATCTTTATGACGACTTTATTTCTATTCTATCTATAATAACTTAACAAGTGTAATCATTTCTCCACCTTTTTCCATGAACATTTATTTTATTATTATTTTTATTTTTTCACTGCTACGTTTAACAGCAATTTCCAATTTCCTTTCTGATGAAGCACATTGCAAGAGCAAATTATATGTCTTGTAAGTAAAGACGAAAAAAAATGGTAAAGAAAAGAAATTGGGAGGGGAAAACTGGTAAGAAAAATTGTGTTGATTGGCCTTCTTTTCATTGAAGAAGTTTCGTATTCGAAAAGAAAAAGTTTAACATTTTTTCTTATGCTAGATAAAAGGACACAAGGACACAATTTAGAAATTACTTATTATTACTGCTATATTGTGCTTACGAACGTTATAATTTGTTGCAAGTAAAATACAAAAAAGAAAGGGAATTTTTATCAAATGGCTTTTTGTCAAAAGTGAATGAATTCTTTAGTGAATGTTTAGAATTACTAATGAGTTCTTTTTTTTCGTTTCTATTAACACAAAAAAAAAATAGTGAAACAGTTAAAAGATTTCTCTTTATATTTTCTTTCAAGTTGATATATTCTTTAATTGTGTTTTTTTAATACAAAAACAATTAGGTATGAAAATAAAAGAAATTTTATCGACATTTTGGCTCCTTTTTAATCTTCACATACAAGAATCAAGTGTTAATGAAATTTACTTCCTATTTCGTTTTGTTGTTAAATACGAACATACATTTGTATGTACATACATAAAAACACTTTAGAAAAATCAACACTTTATTTATAATAAAAAACATTTCAAATTTAAACAAATTTATTTCAATTACTAATTTAGCTCTTAATGAGCTCCAGAGGAGAAGAAATAAAATTTTGTTCCCATAAAAATTCTTTTAAAATAGTACAAACTATTTATTACTCTATCTATCGTTGACTACAAAATATTCGTTTAAATATTTGTTTATATTTTCCAGTCCATAAACAAATATTTTCGATTTTATTTGATTGTAGTGCAGACAGCTCCATAGACATGACATCGCCCCTAGTAATAGCAGCAGCAACAGCAGATTTACTACAAATAATTGTATGTTCACATTGCAATGAGAGGATAAGGGTTGCCCATTATTTTAATAATTAAAAATAAAGTTAATTCGACATAAGTTGTTTGATATAAAAAATTAAAACAGTTTTTAAGAAGGATTTGTATTAAATATCTATAGAAGATCAGTTTTATAACCTACTAGAAAAGCCCGGCGCGCGTTGCTACGCCCCTTAATGAATAAATGCATTCTAAATTTATATTGAATATCAAGTGCAAAAAGCTAAAAATTAACACTTTTTGTAATGGGCATGGCACTGCCCATTTTTTTAATCAAGAAATTGTATAGTCATGACAACTCAATATGTCTGCAAAGTTTCAGAAAAATAGGTTCAGTGCAAGTACCGCCCACTTTTCCAATCACGATATTATATAGTCATGACAGCTTAATATGTGTGCAAAGTTTCAGAAATATCGGTCAAGTGCAAGTAGCTAAAACTGATCAATAATTTGTTATGGGCGTGGCCCCGCCCACTTTTTGCCACCTATAAACACTCCCTGGAATGTGTACAACAACTTGCCAAAGTTTGTGTCCGATCGGTTTTACAGTTTCGGAGTCTATAGCTAACACACACACACACACACAGAGTTTCACTTTTATATATATAGACTAGCCAAACCCGGCGCGCGTTGCTACGCCCCTTAATGAATCGAAATGCATTCTAATTTTTAATTGAATATCAAGTGCAAAAACCTAAAAATTATAATTTTTTTATGGGCGTGGCATTGCCCACTTTTCTAATCACGAAATTGTAAAGTCATAACAGCTCAATTTGTGTACAAAGTTTCAGAAATATCGGACCAGTGCAAGTTCCTAAAAATTATAATTGCTTTTATAGGCGTGGCGCTGCCCACTTTTCTGATCACGAAATTATTTAGTCATGACAGCTCAATATGTGTTCAAAGTTTCAGAAAAATCGGTCTGGTCCAAGTACCTCAAAATTATTACCTTTTTTTATGGGCGTGGCCCTGCCCACTTTTTTAATCACGAAATTGTAAAGTCATGACAGCTCAATATGTGTGCAATGTTTCATAAAAATCGGTCCAGTGCAAGTACCTCAAAACTATAACTTTTTTTTATGGGCGTGGCCCTACCCACTTTTCCAGTCACGATATTATATAGTCATGACAGCTCAATATGTGTGCAAAGTTTCAGGAAAATCGGTCAAGTGCAAGAAGCTAAAACTGATAACTAATTTTTTATGGGCGTGGCCCCGCCCACTTTTTGCCACCCATAAACACTCCCTGGAATGTGTACAACAACTTGCCAAAGTTTGTGTCCAATCGGTTTTACAGTTTTGGAGGCTATAGCTAAGACACACACACAGACAGAGTTTCACTTTTATATAGATTTAAGCCTTTAGTAATTTTTATATAAATATAAGAAAGTTTATCTTTATACTCGAATTAATATTAAACGCGGCTAATTGTTGTTTTTATAAAACCAGTTTACTAGTTGTAAAAACTGAAGATGGGTAGAAATGAAAAATGTAAGTAACTTTGTATCCAAAAAAGTTATACTGTTCATACTTTAAAGGTATCAACTTGACAATCTGGCAACTCTTAATTTGTTTCTCTTGTAGTTCGGTATTTGTTTAAGTAGCTTAAAATGATAAATAAATAACTAGTTATAAACATGTGAAACAACAACGAAGTAAACACAATATTACCATGCAGGGCATGCCGTTTTTCTCTCTCCTTTAACCCCACATAATTATCCACATCATATGTTTACATAAACACACGATTGTGCTATAATAGTGTTACATTCACATCCTAGTACAGTGATCTCTCGATTTAAGTCCTCCCGATTTGTTTCGTCAAATATTTTATTTCTTTTAAGTTTTATTTACATTTTTAAAGAATCAACGTCGCCTAGGAATTCAACATTTAAAGTTATTTTTGTTTGTTTTTATATGATTTGTGTGAAGCAGTTAAAACATAACATTTAGTTATATTGATTTGTTTATTTCGTTAATTATTTAGAGAATCTCACATTTTTTACCATATGTGGTGCTACTTTATATATTTCCACTTTAGAAATGAGTTTTAGAAAATAATCAAATATTCATTGATTTTATTATTATAAGTTTTTATTATTATTAGAAAAATAAATAGCTTGTGATTGTTGAAATAAACATATCAACATTGGTGACCCCGTACAATAATTATTGATATTAGCAATGTCAACTTCGGAAGATTTTCAATCAACAACGTCTTTAAATCTGTCTGAAATATCTCGGGTTTCAGTGCGTGTTCCTCCATTTTGGCGTCAAAATCCAAAATTGTGGTTTCGCCAATTAGAGTCTCAATTCGTTACTTCAAGTATAGCCTCAGATGCAACAAAATATCACACATTAGTTGGATCTATTGAAAGCAGCATTTTGAATCACGTAAGCCATATTGTTGAGGAACCGCCAGAAGAAAGCAAATATGAAACTCTAAAATCGGCCTTATTAAATGAGTTTATCGAATCCGAAGAGAAACAACTTCGCCAGCTTTTGGAAAACGTAAGTGTGGGTGATAAAAAACCTTCCGCCCTGCTAAGAGAAATGCGCTCTTTGGCATCTGGAAAAGTTTCTGAAGACTTACTGAAAACCTTATGGATTCAACGTCTTCCAAATACAACAAAAGCTATTTTATCGGTTAGCAGTGACACAATCGACAGACTATCTCTTATAGCTGATAAGATTCATGATCAGTCCGATGCCGCAAACATTGTTAGCGCTGTTTCCACAAATAGCGATGAACGAATTTCTTCTTTAGAAAATAAAATTTCTGAGATTATCTTTAAAATAGAAGCTTTGGCGATTGGTAATCCTCGTCGTCATAGAAGTTCATCAAGAAATTTCTCTCGCAATCGTGCTCGTTCATTATCTAAAGATGCAATATGTTGGTATCATCATAAATTTGGTTCTCGAGCAACCAAATGTCGATCGCCATGTTTTTATAATCTAGCGGAAAACAATTAGGCGCTTCCCCAATGGTGACGGGGGAAGGTGGCCAACAAGTAAGTCGCCTGTTCATTCAAGACGCCGAGTCGGAGTACAGGTACCTTATTGACACCGGTGCAGATTTATCTGTATATCCTGCAACAGACGAGGAAAAATCAAAAATGCCAACTACATTTGTTCTTTATGCTGCTAACAATACAAAAATTAGAACATACGGTAAAAGAGTTATCAACTGCAATATTGGTCTACGACGTAGATTCCTTTGGTCATTTATTGTGGCTGACGTAACACGCCCAATAATAGGATCAGACTTTCTTAAACATTATGGACTCTTAGTTGATATCAAAAACAATTGTTTAGTCGATTCTATAACGAATCTCAAAACGATTGGTACTTGTCCAACACCTCACGATTTCACTCTTAAAAGTATTTCGATAGAATCTAATATGTTTTTAAATTTTATTTAAGTGCAACTAAAGTAGTGAATTTCGTACTCAAATAGAGTTTAAAGATAAATGACATTTATTTACAAAGTCAAAATCTGGCCATTAGTTTGTCAAATAATTTCTGTAGCAAATTATCCCTAGAAACACAATTGGGACGAACGAGTAAACAAGGAATTCATGGGTAAAAATTCGCTGTGTATATTCATGAAAAGAAGTATAAGAACGATGAAAAAATAACATCTGTTCTAGTTGATAAAGTTGTTAAATGTCTGTGTAAAGAAAGAAAGAAAGAAAAAAAAATAATTGAAATATTTAATTTTTTGGTAAAAGCTTTTTTGATTATTCTAAAACGGTTGCGTAGAAGATGGTTTGTATTTCTAGTAAACATTATTTTAATACTTCACGCGGGTTCAGGCGATGACTGACTCCCATATTCATAAGCTTTCAGGAAATATATACTTTATGGGGTCGGAAATGAAAATTGTAGAAATTTCACATGGAATGACTAACCTATATATTCACTGTGTGAAGGGTATAAAAATAAAAATAAATCTATTACAAAGTTTGCCGCGTATGGCGGGTTTCTCCCGACGCCATGATTGTGTGCATTTTTATATAGACAAATGTATTTTCATTTATTTCGCAGCCAAAAATGCGTCGTTAATGGCAATTGTGTTCTTAGCATAGTTGTATTACAAGTTGCCTACTAAGTTGCCGTCGTTTTTATTATAAATAAATAGCTGACTACACAACGCAATTGCAGCTAACAGTATTTGTTGTCATGTAGTTGCGTAGCCACAGACGTCTTTGTGTTTAAACAACCTTTTATACTCCACAAAAGGCCCACAAAATATAAGCCTTTAAATTTCACTCCTCTTAAACAACAATATTTCGTTTGCACGTTTCTATTGTTTTCTTATACAAATTTGAATATATGATTCCTGCATTTATATTTCTTGAGTACCCGGTACGATTTCCTTTTCATATTAAATTAAGCCTGTTGCCTCTTTAAAGAGCCCCCCAAAAGAAAAACAATAACAACAAACAACAAAAAGAGTTTTAAAAAGTCAAACGTGCATGCATCACCGTCATCATCATATCAAATGATTGTTTATACGACCAAAGACAAATCATTGAATGAATGGGGTACTCGTCTACCAAATTTGTTGGAGTGCGTGTTACATATATGGAGTTTAATCGTGTAGAGAAGAGTTAAATACACTCGTTCATCTGCATGTGATTTTGGAGTCGTAAGTGTTTGTAATGTGTTGTTAAAGTGTTCAAAATGTGTTTTGTTTGTTAAAATGTGGGACAATTTTAAAATGCTGTTGTTCGTTAAAGCGCCTGCAGTTTTTTTATTATAAACATATTTAATACAAATATTGTTTAGGGTTTTAGAAAGGTCACTGTACATTAATATACATACTCATGTATATTACAAAAGAAAGGAAAATAAATCAGATAGAAATATGTATGTATGTATGTTATTTGTATTCATTTATAATGCACCGATGATTATTATATTTAATACTAGCTAATATCGGGTGTGTTTCGCCACCCCTTTTTTTAGTATTTAATTCATATAACAGGTGCCACGCCCACTATTGTTAATGCACCCATTTTTTCCATAAATGCTTATTTGAATATCAAAGTTGCTTTTGCAAAATTTTAGTACTCTAATCGATATGGTTTCCAGATATACGAATTTTAGTATTTAATTCATATGGTAGGTGCCACGCCAACTATTGATAATGCACCCATTTTTTCCATAAATGTTCATTTGGTTGTCAAAGTTGATTTTGCAAAATTTTAATACTCTAATCGATATCGTTTTCCAAATATACGAATTTTAGTATTTAATTCATGTGGCCACGCCTACTATTGCAAGTACGCCCATTTTTTATCCAAATGTTTGTGTGTATGTCAAAGTTTACCGTACTTAATTTGAAGACTCTAGCTGCATTAACTTTCGTGATATATAGTATTTAATACTTCTTCTTTAATAGGGCCTGGCACCCCGCCCACTTACAATTTCAAACCAAAGTATAGCCTATAGTTCCATCCAGACATACAGAAAGATTCTGTGAAAATTTCAAGGAAATCGGTCCAGCCGTTTAACCGTCTATAAAGCACAAGCAAACATACAAACATATAAACATACAAACACACATTGATTTTTATATATATAGATTAATATATTTTGTATTTATTATTTTAGTATGAATTAAATTCTTATAAAGTGTGCCTAAGTAAGAATGCAATTTTCTGGATTGTAAAGAAAACATGTTCAGTTTCAGTATGAAAAATAAAATATTCGTAATATCGACTCCATGCCTCATTGTGGGAACAGTTGTTTCTCATGGATTGCATGAGAATTTTTTGAGCCCCAAATACGACCAATTTGTGTATTCACGAAGCCAAGTAGATGAAAATGCACTTCATCGAAGAATATGACTTTTTTAAGAAAAAATTATATCGATTTTACATTCCATAATTGGCTGGCTTGAGCTACTGCGAAAGCTAAATTTTGTACGCATGAGTGGAGGTCTTTTGTCAAAATTCGCTGCGTAGTACTTCGTAAAATTTGAAATTGTTAAGAACGATGCCAAATTAATGTTTCCGGATTTTTGGCGATACTCTCATATACAACAGCAATTTTTTCAAGAGACCGACCAGTTTGTTGATACACAGAATTCTTACTGTTCATAACCTACGCTCTTTTTGACACATCAGACGCACTTTTTCGACTGAAAAATCTTTGAATTTTGCGAGCGTTATTAGCATAACTTTCATAATAAGTTTTCACAATTAAAACGCGTTGTTCTTTCGTAAAGCACTCCGTTTTTAGTAAGTAGAATAAACATGTGTTCCAGCTGTAAAATTTCAGAGTTGCCGCTTTTACCAAAAAATTACGATAATTTTAAAAAGTTCACTTTTACTGAGACACCCTTTACTTATGATTTAATGATTTATAAAAAAAAACCTTATTAGAATCAACACCATTTTGCCCCCTAGCTGCAATAATGACACAATTCAAAATTGAATTTTATAATTGGTTTTGAAAAATATTTAAAAGAGTAATGAAGATTATGAATGTTATAATTTTAAATAGAAAAATTTTTTCTTAATACAGTGGTACTTCCATAACTCGAACTTATCTAACTCGAACTAATTTGGTTGGCAGTAGCGCTAAAAGAACAAATCACATACAATTTTCCTTCCGTAACTCGAACTTCCATAAGTCGAAGTTCTCCATAACTCGAACAAAAAACATACACATGAACTCTATAACTCGAAGAATTTTGCTTGTTTAAATGGGTTTTTGTTGTAGTTATCGGTTATTTGTTTTACTCTCGTTTGCTTCTTGAGCTGGATTGTCTATTTTACGTGATATTTTTATTTTCTTTTCGGGGAATAACAAATTTGTTTCTTTTTGTTTGCGTAAGTATAGGTTCTATGCATAATTCGGGCTAGATGATAAATGTTAAAAGCAACTAAACGTGTGTTAAAATGCTTATCAATTGAAGAAAAATATAAACTTAAAAAAGACGTCGAAGATGGATGAAAGAAAAAGGAAGCGGCTGATGAGAATGGTATAACGGCAAGCACGGTCTCAACAATTTTCAAAAATAAGA
Organism: Phyto melanocephala; assembly: GCA_941918925.1. Classification (NCBI taxonomy): domain Eukaryota; kingdom Metazoa; phylum Arthropoda; class Insecta; order Diptera; family Rhinophoridae; genus Phyto; species Phyto melanocephala. The sequence continues at coordinate 176,143,415 of OW799233.1, read as the reverse complement.
AATCAATTTTTATTTAAAATAAAAATACATAATAAAAAACCTTTTATCCTATTTTAACAAAAAATTCTGTAACTCGAAGTCTCCGTAAGTCAAAGTTTTTTTTTTCGGATAATGGTGATTCGAGTTATGGAAGTTCGACTGTATTATTAAAATTAATATGTTATTAGTTACGAATGTTCGTAACAAACACTATTTCTTAAAGATTAAATCAATAAAATCAATTTTGAATTGTGTCATTCATGCAGTTAATGAGAAATATATTAGTTTTGTGTTATATTTAAAAAGTATTGAATTCATTTATCTTATTATTCATTTATCTTATTCAATACAATCATAAATATTTGCTTTTTAAATAATATTTTTACACTAGCATGTTTATACACCAGACCGCAACTACTTGACATTTTGACAATATCTAGTGCATACATGTGTACATGCATATAAAGGCGCTGTCACCAAACTCCCGCTGTGACATAAAGGACTTTAACGTAATCTTTGTGTAAATTAATTTTAAACGGCACTTGTAAGACAGAATGTGCCAGTGTGGAAAATACATTCATTCATTCATCCATTCATCGATCGTGTGTAAGACGTGTTTAAATATTTTTTTTTTTTTGCCAGACTAACAAGACAGTTGCATAGACTAATTTGTCATATTAGAGTGTCATTAGGCAGACATTAAGTATTAAAGCACTCAAATCAATGACACAGTATGTTAAAATGGCGAAATTGGGTGGTCCTTCTTACTTAACATTAAAAAGAATTTCATTGAAACAAAGTCTGGTTTTCGAAACTGTAAAAGTTATGTTAAAACATTTAAACTATTCTCTCTAATTGCCCACGTTGGCCATTTCAGTGTGTAATTTATTTTAATTAAAAATTTACTCGCCTGTTTTTTCTTTTTCTTTCGTTTCTATTTCAATTATATAAGAGATTTGCTTAATTTTCTACGAGTACATTGCTAATATCTATCATTTGCAGTTTAAAAGAAAATTTCAATAAATATTTTTCCTTAATTCTTTTTGCTTTAATTTTCAATTAATTGCAAGTACAAGTACTAAAAATTTTTTTTAAAACACTTGTATGATGTATGATGCTATTGGTTGTATAGTACATAGAATGAATGAAATTATTATTAGCGTACTTGTAGCTACTATTAGCCAAGTATTATGAAGCAATCGAAATAATATTTATGTATAATATGTGTTTTAATTGTAAAGAATATTTTATAATTGAAAACGAAAAAAAAATCTAAGACCAGACCTCATGCCAAAACAAGAAATACAGTGATAGCGCAGAAATTAGCAAAAGCGTTGCAAGTATATTTTTGCAAGCATATTTTTTCCGAGGACTTAAGTCATCGTATATCATCTATATACGTACATACATACATACATATATACGAGCATAAATACAAACAGCCCAAACGCAAGAAGCTTAAAACTTGGACAGTGGGTTTCTCTTCTGATGTAAAGCTTCACTTAGAAGGGAAGGAAAAAACATTTAAAAACATTTAAGGGGTAATAAGGGTAAAACAGGGTATAATAGGTAGCCTTATATCTGTTTAACTCTAAAAATCATACGGATTTACTTAAAAAGGTATTGTTATATACTCAAAATATAACCTGATAGGTGTCTGACAATTTTCAAACTGTAAAAAGGAAAAACGAGTAAAAACCATATTTTGGTACTTTTTGTACTAAACTTAGGAAATAATTATTTTTTATTGTGTTTTTATTTATAAATTTGTTTTTTCTTTTAACCATCAGTCTGATGGTAATGAAAGCTTTGTTGTTGTCACAACATGAATTGATTATTATCAATATGAATCATTATTTAGGTGAAATTTTAGAAAACCCAAAGGAGACAAAAAAGGTACACAAAAGGGGAAAATACGGGCAAACAAATATAGTTACTAATTACTACGGCAATTCAGATACAAATTTTAATAAGAGTTTTCACAGACATGAAAAAATATGTAATATTTACAGTAAAACACACTCATATCGGGGTAGAACGGGAAAAATTCGTAAAAAAAATTGGTTATTTTTAGAAGTTTTTTTTTTTTTGCAAAAAAAGAGTAGATTTATTAACTTAAAATTATCTTTATTTAAATATTTTATGGTTAAATAGATGTTTGAACATAAATTGTTTTCTTTATTTTTTTTCTTGAGATCACTTTAGCCTTTTATAAAAAAATCTTTATTAACACAAATAAATCGCTACCAAACAATGGATAGCTTCTTAAGGGTAAATATACAAATTATATAAACAAAAAAACAAATTTAAAAACAATAAAAGAATTGAAAAATTATTTTACCAAAAAAGGGGAAAAAATATGTTGTCAATATAAAGAAGTTTTTGGAAAATATTATAAAAAAAAATAAAAAATATTTTTCAAAAATTTTTTATATTGACAAAATACCTTTTCCCGTATTTTTAACAAAATAGTTTTTATATATTTTCTTTGTTTTTGAATTCGTGTTTTGTTTATATAATGACATCATTTGTTACTGTTAGGTGAGGATTTATAATTTTTATTTACAACGATGTGGATGAGGACACTGTTGGTCACCAAAAAGCGCTATAGATCAATGATCACGATTTGAATAATTAAGGGTCTCCCATAGCATCCACACTTAATGGGTGCTTGCCCGTGATCGTCAATATTCCTCTTGCTTGTGATCCTCAATATTCCGTTTGCCAATGCTGGATATTCGCATACTACATGATGTGTTTTCTTAGCACCCTCCAGCAACATTCTTTAAAAATTAGCATCTTGGATCTGCATCCACCTCAGATGATATTTAAAGTTTCCATGTCCACTAATCAGCGCAGTAATCTACCTCATCGAATTCCGATTAAGACAAAGTACCTTAACTCCAATCCTGCCAAGAGATTCCTTGAACACCATACGAGCCTATTTAAAAGTTGTTCTCCATCCACCTCCGCAAGTTTATAGAACTAAGCCATCACCGAGAGCAATTATGGGTTTTAATTGATAGAATGTAGTTGTTAATACTCTCTTTACGAGTTCGTCATTCATTCCCAGCCATGCACACGTGTCCCTTAACCCACATAAGAGTCACCTCATTTGTAGAAGCACACTTTTTGAGCTTAAAGATACACTCAAAAGAAATTTATATCCATCCGGCGCATGCGTTATCAATTGCAATGAAAATTTGCTTCTCCAAACAGGTAGTCAAACACGTGCAGCAAATCAAGTATTTCTAAATGATAGACAGGCAGGTACTTCCCCCAACTCAAAATGCATTATAGACTTAACGCAAGTAAGTATATACCAGCATCTGCCCTCCCGACCATAAAGTACCCATCAGTAAAGATACTGTGACGTTTTCTATACACTCCGCTATGGGAGTACGATGTAGCCTTTTGACAACTTTCACTCGACTCATGAGCTCAATGCGGCTTCTAAGTCTTCCTTACCTTTTTATTCATGAGGTCTATTATTTTCCTTTACCTATTTTGTACCATCGCTTTGCATCCAAAAATCCGAATTGTAAAGAATTCGGTTACCAAAAAGAATCTGTTTGTGGAATATTATTGTATTTTTAACTTAACCAAACAAAATCAATTTCAACCTACAAACTATACGCCTCTGTAGACATTTTAAGTTAAATTATATAAACTGGAACAAAACACTTTAAACAATGGGCCAATCTACAGAACTTAAACAAGTGAACAATGTGCAAAATTACAAAACTTTTACAATAGTTCAACACACAAAACACCCCACAATAGCAACAAAAACAAACGAATGATTGTTTTAAATTAAAACATCTAATAAATTCAAAGATTTCCAAAAAAGATTTTATGGACAACAAAAACAATGTTAGATAAGGAAATGCATGAGGTACTCGTCTGAAAATGGAATCTGAAAAATACACTTTCAAAGACATGCAAATTACAGATGTCTTGAAGTGATTACAAGAAACTAAACTATTTACATGCACACATACTACAAATTGAATTACACAAGTCTATATTTATGTATGTATCGATGTATGTATGTATGTATGTTTGTATTTATATAGACTCCAAGCAGCATCAAGCACAATAATGGTTAATTATTTTAAGAAAGAAACTTAAGTAGCTTTTTAGTTGTTTTAAAGTGTTTCTTTTTCCAATTTTAATGTAATAATGATGATAAAGAGTTTTTTTTTGCTTATTGTGGACTGGATTTTGTTGGTTGGGTCAAGGCTACATCTATAATCATACTTGTAAAGACTTTTAAAGATTTTCATTTGCAATATCGAATATTAAAAGTTGAAAAAGGGAAATCAGAAACAAATTAAAAGAAGCACTTCAATTATGCTTAAGTGAAGGACTTAAGTGGATTTTCTGTTTTCATAAGTGCTATTGCAAAAATCTTTAAAAAGTTTTAATATTTTTCCCCTTAATTTCAAACAAATAAAAATTATTTCATTTCGTAATCATTTGTTGTTCATACATATTAAGGCAAGACTTGCATATACAAGAACTTTAAACAGAATTAGATTTACATATAAAGTCAAGTCAGGGGTGTCAAACCAGGAATCATATATTTTCAATGGATGTCCCGACGGATTAGTCTGCAGTGTGCTTATCCGCCAGTCTAAGGTTTGAGGATTTGATTCCAGGCAAAGACTCTGGTATGTTTTCTCGACAACGGGCATATGTTCTTCCTGGCTTAGCTCGGTTTCAACTAACCGAGAATATAAATTGTAATTGTATCGTAATTAAAATAAATTAATATATTTTAATTACTTTTAAAATACATTTCTGTTATTAAATAGCTTACACGATAGGCATATGTATAGGATAGAACATCGGTCAAATGGCTTTAGCTTTAAATAGCCCTCTAAAGGCCATGTCAGATTAAACTTTTGCTTCGCGTTGCGTTAGAAAATCGCTTTGACATTTAAGATGAAATAGCCATACTTATTTATATGAAACATGTCACATTAAAAACTTTCAACGCAGCACGAAACTTAAGGTTAGGCATCTCTCATCTTTTTGCGCGCTTTGACAACCAGATAGCAATTTTTCTTATATTTGTTTCTTTTTAAATTCGAACGCAAATTAATTAGTTTGAAAAACTATTATAAAATAAAATTTTAAGCATTTATTTAAAAATAAACTATTTAATCTATCTATCTATCTATCTATCTATCTATCTATCTATCTATCTTCTATCTATATATATAAAAGTGAAACTCTGTGTGTGTGTGTGTGTGTGTGTTAGCTATAGACTCCGAAACTGTAAAACCGATCGGACTCAAACTTTGGCAAGTTGTTGTACTCATACCAGGGAGTGTTTATGGGTGGAAAAAAGTGGGCGGGGCCACGCCCATAAAAATTAGTTATCAGTTTAAGCTACTTGCACTTGACCGATTTTTCTGAAACTTTGCACACATATCGAGCTGTCTTGACTAAATAATTTTGTGATAAGAAAAGTGGGCGGGGCCACGCCCCTAAAAACGTCTTAATTTTGAGGTACTTGCACTGGACCGATTTTTCTGAAACTTTGCACACATACTAAGCTGTAATAACCATATAATTTCGTGATTAGAAAAGTGGGCAGGGCCACGCCCATAAAAAAAGGTTATAATTTTGAGGTACTTGCACCAGACCGATTTTTCTGAAACTTTGCACACATATCGAGCTGTCATGACTAAATAATTTCGTAATTAGAAAAGTGGGCAGTGCCACGCCCATAAAAAATAGGTATCATTTTGAGGTACTTGCACTGGACCGATTATTCTGAAACTTTGCACACAATTGAGCTGTTATGACTTTACAATTTCGTAATTAGAAAAGTGGGCGATACCACGCCCATAAAAAAAATTATAATTTTTAGGTTTTTGCACTTAATATTCAATTAAAATTCAGAATGCATTTCGATTCATTAAGGGGCGTAGCAACGCGCGCCGGGTTTGGCTAGTATATATATAAAAGTGAAACTCTGTGTGTGTGTGTGTGTTTGTGTGTGTTTGTGTGTGTGTGCTAGCCATAGACTCCAAAACTGTAAAACCGATCGGACTCAAACTTTGGCAAGTTGTTGTACACATTCCTGGTAGTGTTTATGGGTGGTAAAAAATGGGCGGGTCACGCCCATAAAAAATTATTTATAATTTTTAGCTACTTGCACTTGACCTATTTTTCTGAAACTTTGCACACATATAGAGCTGTCATGACTTTACAATTTTGTGGTTTGAAAAGTGGTCAGGGCCACGCCCATAAAAAAAGTTATAATTTTGTGGTACTGGCACTAGACCGATTTTTCTGAAACTTTGCACACATATTGAGCTGTCATGACTTTACAATTTTGTGATTAGAAAAGTGGGCAGTGCCACGCCCATAAAAAAAAGTTATAATTTTCAGCTACTTGAACTTCACCGATTTTTCTGAAACTTTGCACACACATATTGAGCTCTCATGATTATACAATTTCGTGGTTCTAAAAGTGGTCAGGGCCACGCCCATAAAAATGTTATAATTTTGAGGTACTTGCACTAGACCGATTTTTCTGAAACTTTGCACACATATTGAGCTGTCATGACTTTACAATTTTGTGATTAGAAAAGTGGGCAGTGTCACGCCCATAAAAAAAAGTTATAATTTTCAGCTACTTGAACTTCACCGATTTTTCTGAAACTTTGCACACACATATTGAGCCCTCATGGTTATACAATTTCGTGATTAGAAAAGTTGGCAGTGCCACGCCTATAAGAAATAAGTTATCATTTTTAGCTACTTTCACTAGATTGACTTTTCTGAAACTTTGCACACATTTTGGCTGTCATAACTATACAATTTCTTGATTAGAAAAGTGGGCAGGGCCACACCCATAAAAAAGTTATCATTTTCAGCCACTTGAACTTCACCGATTTTTCTGAAACTTTGCACACGTATTGAGCTGTCATGACTACACAGTTTCATTATTAGAAAAGTGGGCAGTGTCACGCCCATTAAAAAAAGTTATAATTTTTAGCTTTATGCACTTGATATTCAATTGAAATTCAGAATGCATTTTCATTCAGTAAGGGGCGTAGCAACGCGCGCCGGGCTTTTCTAGTAATGAAATAAAAGCGAACAAATAAGAAAAGTATTTGCCAACTTTATAGGTAAACAAACAATGTGTAAGTGTTGTCAAAGTTTGAAGTTTTATCTGACATGGGCTTAAAACTAAATCCAATGATATAAAACAACATCGTCCAGCGAGCCATTTTTCACGATTAAGAAATGTTTGGTGCAGTATTTGAATAATTTCGCGTACTGTATGTCATATAGTGTCATTCTGCTTTTAATAATTATTATCCACATTTAGGCAAAAGAAACTCTGTTATCATGTCGCTGTATCAAACACCAGTGACTCACCACTTGACCAAACTCATTTGCTAAGAATTAGAACCTGAGGCACCTAGACTAAAATCTGCTTCAAACAGAGGTATGATTTGGATGTAGTATTTTTTTTATAATTTCAATTAGTTCTGACAATTATCAAATTCTTCTTAATTACACTTTACTGTGCATGCTCATTAGACTTCAGTTATTTTGCCACAAAGATCTTTAATGAGAGATTTTTTTTTCATTTTTAGTTCTTGTTGAAAACGCTGAATTGATGCCTCTGGACTTTCACTAATACTATTCCAAAACGCTTCCAAATTGCTCCTTATTAACAATTAAACTGCTTGTTTTAGCATGAACTGTGATTTTAGTATCAACAATTAATCTAGTCTTCCAGAATTTATTAATCGCTCTCCTTACGGTCCTTGAAGTTAAGGCAATATTTCGACCATGTTTGGAAGAAATTTTCCAAGAAAGACCTAATTTTTTTAAGCGAGTCTATCATTACCCCTTTAAATCTTAATAAAACAAAGTGAGTAAAACTTTTTATTCACCTGAAAGGCCTATCGATGCCATTACTTATAGAATATCATACATTTATTGACTCTGATGTATAAATCAAGCCTTATTTGACCGATGGCATAGATTAAGTTGATTTTGAAAGACTTTGTAGTTTGTAGCTTTTTCACTTGGACCTGTGACTTAAGAAGAACCCACAAGAAACAGTTTATCTGCATTAAGTGACAAAATCTCGGTGGTCATAAGATAACCATACCCTAAGATCCCTCATGCAAAATGTTTCACATAGTACATAGCACCGTTTTATTGTAGCCACATATCTTCGGTGTCCACATCATACAATTCAGACCAAAACAAGTTAATAATTATTTATATATCGCTCGCTGTTCATGGTAATTCCCTCTCCAATGTCCTTCTCGATGAGATATGGAGCGAAGACGCTTCCGGCCCCAGATTCATACCATTCGGTATGTATTTGAAGTTAATTGAAGTCAAAAATTACAAAATTATCTTCGTTGACGCACCCATTTATCCATAAATGGTCCTCATCGTTGGAGATGTTTTTTGATAAAAATTTTGCGCAGAACGATGCCCGAACAGAACACCCATTTTGATAAAACAATTTTATTACAAGCACGTGTTCTTAAATGCTGCATCCGTCAATGAACAATCTAAATAATTAACAGTCGATAGGACAAATGTATTTTTAACAATATGACCACTACAAATTGTCAAATTTAAAAGTCCTTTTTAAAAGAGCCTTTATTATTTTTGTACAATGAAAACTCGTTGTTCTCTCGTGCAATTAAAACATTTTACCAGCCCTTAATTATCGGCAGCCATTTTGTTACTGCACAAGCCCCTAAACTCAAACCCAATTGTTCTGTATGCCGTTCATTTTGAAACACCCGTTGCAATTATTCCACTAAATTTCGATTGAGTTTATATAGTTTCTCTTTTATTGATTATTTGAAAATATTGCCAATAACATTAAATTTATTTTTATTTTGCAAAATTTTTCTACTCTAATCATCAATAAATAACCAAATCATCATGATCATCAATGTCTATACAAAACAGACAAACAAAATTTTAAGCAAATAAATCAAAAATGTTTGCTTGATTAAAATTTTATCGTAAATCATTTATAAAATTCACAAATTGTCAATAAATACTTTACAAAAGTTTAATCTAAAAAACCTACGAGTTATTTGCAACAGCAGACAAGAAAAAATGGTGATCGTTAATATGCCGCCATTAAAAGCTGAAATAAAAGTTTAATGGTCCCCATTAAAATGTGTGTAAATAAAAAGATTTGGTAGAGGAACATATTTTCATGTTAAAGCAGAAAAAGTAAAGGAATAAAATATTTGCCAAAACGAAATGTTTTACAAATAGAAACTTAATTATACAATTTTATTGAAACAAAGAATTTAAAGAAACCCATATAAAAGTTTCTTCCCAATAAAATTTGATATTGGATATAATTTACAACAATTAAATTTTACTCTGAGCTATGCGTAGTGTGCCAGCCTACCAATTTGGATTTTGCGGTTTTGACTACCGCCATAGACTCTGTTCGATTAATTAAATTAGAAGTCAACTTATAATTGCAGTAAAAATAAATATAATTTGTTTTAAATTCATTTTGAATTATTAATATTATTAATATAAATGTAACAATTAAGAATGCCTCCCTATTGAAAATTCATTTTATAAAACTCTCTACTTAAAGCACAGCGAATTCAATAAAATCGAATAAAAAATTATCCGCCATTTTGTTTGGGGAACCATCTTTGATTTGAACTTTTCCATAGTTTTCGGTATTCTACTAGTCAAGCCATTTAATTTGATATCAATATTGTGGGGGGGAAAGTGGTCAAAGTCGTATTTATTACATTTGACCCATACACCTGCCATTTTATTTCAGACGTCATCTTGGATTTTAAATTTTTTATAGTTTACTGCATTCTACTCAAGCTCAAGCCTATTTATTTGATTCCAATATTGAGGGGGTTGAATCGGTTACATTTTTAATTACTTTTAAATTATTACTATTCAATTACTTTAACTACCATCTTGGCTATGGCGGTCATCTTGAATTTTAAATATTTTACAGTGCATTATATCTTACTGGCTAGTCAAGCCCTTTTTCTAATAACCATATCGCTTTTCTGTGTTGTCCAGAAGCTAAAAAAATGCATTTTGGTTTGTAAATTTTATGACAAACATCAAAGTAGTTGTATTTTTGTGCTTATATCTCAATTAGTTTCCAAACGAATTGTCCGTTATTCTCGGAAATAATTTTCGAGACTACATCTTGTGTTTTGATGTCTTTTGTGTGTTCAAAAATTAGTTGGGAGCTTTAGGAACTTGATAAATAAAAAAATATATATTTCGCTTATAACTTTGCCCATTAGTGACTGATTTGTTCAAAATTTTTTACGAATATCTCTAGAGGCATATCATATCAACAAATAGTAGCAAACAGGTCTATAATTAAATAATTTTAAGGGTGAAAACTTTAATTTTTATTGTAAAAAATATGGGGATAAAGAGAGGCAGTCGTGTTAATTTGCTCAGACATTTAAGGGTGTTTGCGCTGGATTTCATTAGCGATTCTTTCACATATATTTCCAAAAATTGATACCTTATATTGATCTGTGCAACATGTTGGTGCTTCTTAAAGTGAATTCAAACCAACACACGGACATAATTCAGTCCTCTTCCACATTTTTTAAGCTTTCAGAAAATATATGTATATGTTATGAGCTCGGAAATGAATATTGTAAAAATTACAAACCCTTGGCACCACAGGTAAAAGGTATAAAAAGTTATACTAGCAATCAGAGGGTTCTTATTTCCTCCAGGAGAGAGTGGAATGGGGGTTACCTTTTGGGGAGCTTTGACACTAGGATCTATACTGACGGTTCTAGGATGGAATGTGGTGTTGGATCCGGTGTTTTCTCTAATGGACCGGAGATTGAGCTCTCTTTCCGCCTTTCGGATGACTGCCGCGTATTTCAGGCGGAAATACTCGCTATCAGGGAGGCATGTAATCGGTTTTCCACCTTCTCTGCGAATGTCCTGCACTGGCGGCTAAAAGACACAGATTTCTGGGCAAACATGTACTGGATGGCCTCACTGTGATATCTGAAGTTAGACTGAATTATCTACTGAGATACCTCACGGCCACGGGGTGGATCTAGTATCTTACCTACTCTTGGATTTATTCTGAGATACATTGGAGCTGACGAGTGATGTGGTCCTATCAAAACGGAGTCATACAGACTCTACTTAACTGTTTGCGTGCAGCGAACTACGGTAACCAACCAACCAACCAACCAAGTCTAAACTTAACGACACTCGGCAACACTCTTAATTCATCTACTAAATTCTTTAGTCAATCTTGTTGCTATTTTTGTTATTGTTATGATTACTTATGCATCTCTAAATCTTTGTTAAATTTGATTTTTTGATTTGATGTGATTTTCAATTTAGTCGTGTTTCCTTCAAATGTTGCGCCATGTTTTTCTCCTGTATATTTTCATTTTAATATTTATTTTTGTTGTTGTTTGGATTTTGTATCTTGTTTGTTGCTCTTTTGCGTTTTTTTTTTTCAGTCATTGATACATATGTATGTACATCCACGTAATGAATTCTCATGGCATCAGGTATGGGAATATCGAATCTAAAACTCATCATATTAATTGTAAGTAAGGGGTGTCTCAGTAAGAATGCACTTCTTCGGTTTCAAATAAAGACAAGTATTTTTTTAATATGCGAGACCTTTTTATTGGATTGTATAGAAGACATGTTTTCGATTTATTATAGAATAAAATATATGTCAAATTGCGCTCTGATTACATGTTATTGCTCTTTTAAATGAAATTTTCCATGACTTTTTTTGTATAGATGTGGCTGTATCTCACCGATAACTCGTTGGATTTAGGATTTAAGCTAAGAAATTGTTTGTGGTTTATTTGCATAAGCACGAGAGTTTTTACAAACCCCAAAGAAGAAAATTGCATGGCGTTAAATCGCATGATCTTTATTGCCAGTTGACATCAGAATTTTTTTTTAAATTTGTTCTGGAATCTACTAACCAAACCATAACATATTGTTGTTAATTATTAGTGGTGAGTTGTATGATAACTTATAAATAATTATGCAAATAATATCTTGAAATAATTATGTGCTGTTTTTAATCTCTAATTGTTCACTTTCAATAGAAATTTTGTGTGCATTTTTTTTACAAAAACAAAACATATGTGACCCTAGAAAAGGGACCTATTATGTGAAAATTAAGTTTTGAGAAAAACATTTAAAGTTTCATAACGCGTTATCACTGTGAACACACCTTTAGTTGGGAGATGCGACTTGGTATGATTACTTATGATTGGGTGCCGACTTTGGTGACGTCATGCCTATGTGGTGACATATTTTTTTCGCTTTTAGAGTGACAATACCTTTGCTATTGTTGCTGCTCTGTTTGTTATGATTTCGATACTTGATTCTCAAGCTGCAACCAGTGACCGACGCAACAACGTTTTTATGGGGTAAATAAATTTTTATCAGAAATCTAACTCATTTCATCTTATTCTACACCTTTTGAGGTACCAGAATTTACTATTAAGACCAAACCCGTTTTTCGACACACTACGTCCCTTTTCTCGGAAAAGGTCACACATGTTAAATTTTCACCCCAAAGCGCTCATTTGGACTGGCACATAAACGACAAACAAATCTTCTTATGATACAATGGTATTTAGTTTTCCATCTCTGCAGCTCACTTGTGTTGTTTTTGTTCCTCTCAAAAAGCAACAATAAATATTGAGTTAGTGATTTTTGTTTATTCCTTTTGGCATTTTTTTCTTTCAAAATTTGTATAAACTCACTTGTGTTTGTTTGTAAAAGTATTCTTAAGATAATAAATTCAAACCAAAAAATTTTTATTCACATTGATTGATTAACAATAATTATACGAACTTATTCATACTATTATGACTGCGGGTGCTAATTGTTGCATAAATTAAAATTTTTTTTATTGAATCGAAAGACATTTAAACTCCTACAAACATATGTATGTTATGAACCAAATCAAATTGATTTAACCTTTTGCATTAAAAAAATGGGTTTAAGTCCGATTTGCAAAAGAATTAATTCTCGGTTAAATGAGGGCTCAAATATTGTTAATCGTAAGGTTTATTTGTGATAGCACAACTTTATGGTTAATTATTCAAAGTAACACATTTTATGAAATATTTAGGAAATTATAATAGCGATACGCTTTTAAATTTCTACGATTCACTTTATAAACAATTTCCTTATTCGGCATGAAAATGAATAAAATCAGAGCAGAGGACTTGCTATCACACATAAAAAGATACATTTTATTTAATATACAGGCAACTGTTACCGTTATTTGGTCAACACTTTATGCAAGACACTCTGATAACTATTCCTATACTCGAACTAAAAATTAGAAGGATCAGAACAGCAGTAAACATACCTACATATATAATATTTTCTTTAACATTTAATTTGTATTGTGTGAATACATCCAAAACTTATCTTGATTATTAATTTCTCAAAAAAAAATATTTTTTGATCAATCAAGATTTAAAAAATCTTGTTCACAACCAACAAGTAAAGTTGAACAACAAGTAAGAGCTCCATGTTCGGCAGTACCAAATCTGATAAAACCCTTCATCGTCATGTAATAGGTATAATACCACATCGCAGCTAAGCCTAGATTTTAGATATTAAATCTACAAATAGTAACCAACGTGTCTATAAGACATTCTAGAGCTGAAAAATTTTAATTCTTGTGGTAAAAATAAGCGAAAAAACAGAGAAAGTCGTGTTCATTTACTCATATTTTAGAAAGTTATAAAGCGATTATACTAATTTTCAATACCGATCTGCTCCGAAATATTTCTGATTTTTTGATATCTTACATGGGTCTTACTGATGTTGGGGAGGCCTATACAAGTTGATTTCAACATACAAACGTACAGATGGATAATGCTTAATCGACGTCCCTATTCATAAGCTTTCAGAAAATATATACTTAATGGGGTCGGAAATGAATATTGTAGAAATTTTACACGGAATTACAAGCCTATATATACATGTCCTTACACTTACTGTGAAGGGTACAAAAACACACTGTTTACTGTCGCTCACACTTTCATATTTGTTGTTGTCTTTTTTTACCAAAACATAAAGAAGCAAAGAGTAAATTGAAAGGAGTGAGTAAAGAAATATCAAAAAAAGATATTTGTACTTAATTAATACAGGGTGGGCCAAAAGCCACCATAGAGTTTGAAAATTTATTAACTTTTTTTAGATTGCATTATTAACACCCGTAAAATAAATAATGGAGAGATTTACAACTGAACAAAAATCAAAATAACAGAATTTTATTATTCAAGTCAGCAATCAATTATTTTAGCGCAAAGAGCAAATCGTCGACATTTTAACGTCAGAATATGGCCTTTGCACGCACTGATTCGTTGCTTAGTTCAACGTCACCATCAACATGGTACCGTAAGACCAAGTTTATTTCGCACAATGTAAAGTATTGCACGTGTAAAGCAAAGTGGTTACGAATCACCATAAGCCTCTACCAGAAGGCGATCTGCTCTGCTAGGAGTGGCTCGTACGTCACTACGACGCATTTTAAAAACAAATTTGCCATTGTTTACATCTAAGGTTCAAATTGTGAAAAAATTAAAACACGCAGTTGATCGACAACCTTAAAATTTTGCAATTGAATTTAAACGTTTGGCCAGAAGAGAAACCACTTTATTGAAAATCTGGTTGAGTGATGAAGGTTACTAAATGAATGTACTAAAATTACACTGAAAAATCAATGATTCCTAAACAAGATAGTTAGAATTAACGACAACGGCAATAACAACATTTTCAGCAATAACGTCGTCAACACCATCACCATTTACAACATAAATAATAGCAACATTGTCAACAGCATAATGGACAACAACATCATTTCCAACAACGTCATAAACAACATTGGTAACAACAACGTCTACAGCAGCATCTACAACAACGTTGTCATCAATAACTTCTTTAATAGCAACACCGTCAACAACAACATCGTTAATAACAACATTGTTAACAGCATCATTAATAAAAACGTCAACACCAACATCATTGTTAACAACAACATCATCAACAGCATTAATAACAACGTTGGCAACAACATTATCGTCAACATCATCATCAGCAACAATATCGCCAATAGCAACATCGCCAATAACAATTACGCAATTAGCAACAACAACAACATTTATCGTACAAAGCAAACACCTAACAACCTGGCCAGAGATGACAAAGTATTAAATGTATCTAGTATCTTCAATACAACAAGAATCGCAACTTAATTATTCAACGACACAAGATTTCTTTATGTTATAAAGATTTAATTAAAGTAAACTTTTGAAATTCGTTATGAATAAATATAATAAATCTTTACAAATTTTCCTTTCTCCTGCGGATAAGTCGATGGCTTCGCAGGTTAGAATTATGTGAAAAGTAAAAATATTTATATTTTTTAGCAATAAGATTTAATTAAAAAAAAACAAGCAGAATTGTGGGTCCCTGCGTTTCAAGAGCCATTTATCAACGCCAATTTTATCATATCAGGTGAACAGTATGGTATGGAATTACATCTGCAAATATCATTTGACTTACTTCTTCGTTTGTGATAGAAAATTTTTTACGATCTTAAATGCAGACCACAGATGTGATTTCAGCAGAATGGAGCCATTGCCCATAGATACCCGAGATATAATGGCGCTTTAAAGTCAAATTTTTGCAGAGCGAATAACTTCGATAAATTCAAAAAATAATTGGACAGCGCGTTCGCCAGATTTGTTAGCATCCGACTATTTTTTGAAGGAGCGAGTATATGTGAACAAGCCCGAGGCAATCCTTAAACTCAAGCCCAACAATGTTGCAGAAATTTAAGCCACTAATTTTGAATGTTGTTATGGAAAACGAACCCAGCATTGCGAAACCTAAAACGAGCGTTATTTAATTGACAATTTTTTTTCCATACTTTGTGTAAAAAAATTGCCATTTTGTATATTTGATAAACTGAAAAAGATTACAAAAATATAAAAACGAACAAGTTATTAAATTTTACAGCCCATGGTGACTTTTGGCCCACCCTGTACAACCAATAAATGTATATTATGATTGTGAGTAGATTTGATTAATATACATTTTTCATCACATGAGCAATGCCAAGCCCTGTTACATACATAATTAAATGTATTAAACAGGTCTGTAGATTATCTAGAAGCTGTAATAATTTTAATTTAGAAGTGATTTTTTTATCATTTTCATTAAAAATTTTACAAAAATTCCCCCGAAATCTTCTTATCTTTTAATAAAAATTGCATTTTTTTCAAATTTCTTTGGTATACTTTCAAATACGTATTGCTTTATTACAATTGTTTAAAATTAATTTTGAACATGGCGTGTAATTGTTTTTTAATATTTAATTACGTTTAATCGAACAACTACAAGTACAAACATAATACTGTTGGTAAAATTTAAAACAAGAAAAAAATTTAACTAATTTAATGTACAAAATCAAAAACTTACTACTCACTAATCGTTGGCTTTTTTCCAGCTGTAAAATGTATGTGTCCTTTTCACAAGGATCAATTATCTCTAAGTACTAAAATTGACACTATTTTTAAAGAAAATTTTTAAGACTTTAACTATGAATATCACAAGCCAGATGAATGAAGATTTTCAAAATCACAACTTATTTGCAAGAGATTTTTAATCAATTTCCACATTTTCCTCAAAGTCTTCGGCTTCTGAATGTGAGTTTTCGCTGGCACGTTCCATGGGTAAATTGCGGGTGGCTGCAGAAGCTATTGGATTTGTGTTGGAGTTGTTTTTGTGGCTGTTGGGACTCGAACTGGGTGTGCAATGGTTAAGGTGGGTGGGAGAAGAGGAAGCGGAAGAGGTATTCAAGTAGTGGGAGGTTAATGAGGCTTTGGAATTGAGTCCGTTGGCTGAGGTCACATGACTGGGTGGTGGTATGGGTTGAGGAATTTTGCCATTTGTTGGAGCATGGGCATAGGGAAAGTAGGAAAAAGGTACTTGCGGCAGCGGTACACCTACACCATAAGCCATTTGCAATTGATGACGGTAGAGATTGATAAGAGCTGGATCTAAGCCATGGGTATAGCTGGCAGCAGCATGTGGAAACATGTGGGCATACGTAGTGCTACCATCCTCTCTAACCAGCACTTGAACTGGTACACGTTTGCTGGCAGCAGCATTCATTAAAGCGGCTTCGTGTTGTTGGATTTGTTTGCGCTTAGTCTTGTAGCGACGATTTTGAAACCAAATTTTCACCTGAGTTTCCGTTAGTCTCAATGACTTTGCCAATTCTGAGCGTTCAGGTCCACTGAGGTAACGTTGTTGGGCAAAACGTCTCTCCAACTCAAAAACCTGAGCATGACTAAAAGCTGCTCTCGAACGTTTTTTGCGACTCATACTACCGCCCTGTAAATCGTCTTGCAAGGGCGACAAAGAACCATCATTATTAGATGAGTTGTATAAACCGGCAGTATTGCCAGCTGGAGGTGGGGAATCGCAATCTGAAATTAAACAAAATCCAAATTAAATACAAAACTTGTAAATTTCCAAGACAAAAACTTGTTTTTTATGTTTTTTTTTTTAATTTCGAAATAAATAACGGAAGTGTATTTAGCAACTTACCGGAATCATTACTGGTACACCTTCTCATATCGAGAGGACAGTCTGAACGAGCGCCAGTCAGGGCAGCGGCAGCAGCAGCACTAAAGTAACCCAATTTGTGGGCCACATAATCCGCGTGATTGTTATTATCCAGGCCATAAAACGAGGGACGGAAATCATTTGATCTCATGGAACTGGAATCGGACACATTGTCCGAGGAGGAACGACTACATTTATAATTCACATAATTTTTTAAATTTTGTTCTTCCGCTCGCATATTAACGGCCGTTAACTCCAATTCCGATTCGGTGTGTGACAAGCGGCGATTGGCATGGTTGCGCGTTAAAATGTCATTTATCGAAAAAGGAGTGGTCAGCACTTTACCGATACCGGATATACCACTGTTAGCACTTTCCATATTTGTTATCATTTTTAATTATTTTTAATTTTAATTATTTTTTTTTTTGTGTTTCTCACTTAAATTTCTTAAATTTTGTTTATATTTTTCTGAACTTTTTTGTTTTTGTTTCTTGGTAAATTTAGCGTCTTCACTCTCTCAATGCTACTTTGAATTTGTTGTTAATTTTCTAACCTCCACCGATTTAAATACTGATCTTGCTCTGGCCCAATTAAACAAAAATCCACTCAAAATCTAACTCGACAAACTCTTTAACTCATTCAAATCAATTGTTCAAAGAGGTTGTTCTATATTTACAGAAGTTTCCGCAAACGATTTCCACCACCACCATGTGCGCAATGTGCAGCATTTTTCTTGGCTCTTGAGTGTTTGTTGTTTCCTTATTTACTGTGTGCTGGTTGGTTGTTGGCATGAATTTCATTCTCCTTCGTGTTTGTAACAACAAGTGCTTTCCATTCATCACTTTGTATTGTTAACGCTTCTTCGCATTAAAGTGTTTATGTTATTTTAAACACTTTTTTTCGAAGCATAAACAATTGTACACATGTATGTACGTGGTGTGAGTGTGTGTGCGTGTTTTTGAACACATTAAAATTTCAGGATTAAAATTCTTTAAAATTAGATCCTTGTTTATAATACAATTTGTTTACATTCACTTCAGTAGCTGTTTGTTTAAAAATAACTAGTCCTGACAATTTGGTACAGTTTAATTTCTTTGCAATAAATACAAGAATAAGAAATACAAAAAAAAATAAATACATTTTAATCGTAATTCGGCTAGTTAGTGATTAGTTGTCAAGTTAACGATAAACAATGGCTTCATATTTCATATTTGGAACTGTTAAGCATTTAACCAATTTAAGTTTTACGTCACTGGGGATATAATCTTACAGAGTTCTAAAGTGTTTGTGAAAACAAAATACATTCTAGGAATATGGCAATATTAGCAATCAAAGATTTTTATTTGTTTTTAATTAATGTTTAATTTTAATGTTTTTGTTGGCGGAGTCTAAACCTCATAAAATGTCAGGTTATTCCACGTTGCTTAAATTTTCGTTAGCCAACCTATACCATCATATAGGAAGTCGGTGCTGAACGGTTCATTTAATTTGAGTTTAAATCGATCTCCTCAGAATTAGAATT
Organism: Phyto melanocephala; assembly: GCA_941918925.1. Taxonomy (NCBI): domain Eukaryota; kingdom Metazoa; phylum Arthropoda; class Insecta; order Diptera; family Rhinophoridae; genus Phyto; species Phyto melanocephala. The sequence goes on along the minus strand of OW799233.1, from coordinate 176,124,235 downwards.
AAAGCATGTAGTCGAAGTCTTTGGAAATTGTATTACAGTACAGTTACGCTACGCCACACATATAACGCAAGTTAAAGTGAGATGCAAATTCAGCGAAGTCAGCTAAATGGGGAAGGCCTGATAACAGCAATGATACGCGACCTCTTTACCTGTCCAGACACGTTATGCAAAATTTAAAGTTTATTTAATGACTTTATATTATTAATAAAAACAAAAACTCTTTATCTCTAACAAATACAATAGATCCAGCTTAATCGGCATAAAGATGAGTTTTAATGCTTAAACAGCAGACAACAATATAATTCATCAATAAATCAAGAACAAGTCGGGTATCAACGATCACCAAAATAAATAGACGAAATAGTACAGACAAATACATTTTCGCATTAAAGTTTTGTTAAGCATTGCTCCAAATTTCAGCACAACAATCTGAATGTTTTCTCGATTTTCTTTGTTCAATGTTGGTGGTGATATTATTCTGGCAGCGGCTGAAAAATCTGTAGTTTATTATTCAATTACTGATGCTTAATTACCATAACCAGTTACACAATTGAGCAACATGTCCGAATGATACAACTTTATTTTAGGTTAGGTTGAAAAGGAGGGCTATAAAAGCCCAAACCCATGACAGGTATGCACTTATGCCCAGTTGGCATGTTGTACGCTCAACAACTTTATTATTATTAAAATAAATAAGCATTAATGTAAGCGATAAATGCATTTAAGGCATTTAGGCTCGATAGAGCTTTGTATGCATTTAGGCTCGGTAGAGCTTTGTTTGACTTTTCAATAATTGTTGAACAAATTCAAGAAAGATGACCGGTTTGGTAAACATCCAGTCAACAACCTTGGTCAAATGAAGATATCACCGCTGTGTTAAAGTTCTGTAGATCCCAACGATTCGAATTCTGTTTTTTATAGACCTTAACTTGGCGAATATTTCGACGGAACTTAGACGACTCTGACCATACAAAATCCAAGTGACCCAATAGCTCAAAGTTAAAGAAGATATACTAACCTCCACATTCTTAAAAATCAAAAATTTGAGCTTAAGTACGTAGAACTATGAGTTTCAACTTTTGTATATAAACAACAAATTATTGTAATAATGGGGATTCATGTGTTAACAAGTAAGATTAGCTTATAAAGGACGATACTAACCGACACGAGGTAAGGCAGCTGGCAATTGTTTTAAAAAAGTTACAGTTTTGTGTAAATTTTAGGCAGTTGGCATTATTGGTTAGAACTCAGACCTTGTTAACAGCTAGCTACAGATAAATTAATAAAACTTTCAACAAGGACTGGAACGATATGTGGCGCTAACATGCTATAACGCTATACAGCATATGTCTCAATGAAGAGTCTACACGAAGTATTTGGAATGAATAACAATTCATTTAAAATCGTCGAAAACCCTGTCGTGGAAAGATTTTTGCAATTTGATCTTGCAAGGCTTCTATCTGCAAGAGTTTTTAATGACAAAAATTATTTAGTTTCAATCTACCGATATCCACAATCCAACAAAGACATGCAAAATAAATAGTGAATGCATGGGTGTAACCCATGATCAAGTAGTTCAATTTAGGCGAGAAATGCATGATTTTAACATTAACGTGTCATTAAAGAAAATGTTTTATATGAATACATAAACTCACTTCATTCATACATATTAAGTGAAAACAAATCACATATCACACGAGATTATAATGTTTGTTTACATGAATTATTTGTTTGGTTTTTTTCATGCACATCATTTATGACAAAAAAAAATTGGAATTTAAAACAGCATGAAAAATTCATTCTCTTGTACTATTAAATTGAAGACGTGAAAAAATGTTATTCACTTTCAACTGGTGCAAAAATTATGCTGGAAACATAAGCATTAACCCAGGCAGTCGTTTAAAATATTTTGACACCGCGTAATTCGTTGTATACTTTTAAACGATATCATATTCCTAATACATACAAAACATGTGAAAGATTAAATTCCTTTTTTTTTCAATTTAATATCGACTTGAACAAATTTAAAAACCTTTTTATTAAAAATTAGGAACTATACTTTAAGAACATGGTCAGACATATAGACATTATCTGTGTGTTCCAAAAAGTCGATGGGTATAGTTAGAGAATACAAGACTTATTTTTTGAATTATAGGCAACAACTCTTCTACCTATTTTGATTTAGTGTACCTTTATACGAAAACGATGCAAAATCAAGGACAAAAGTAATAAGTTCAAAATGTAAACTTTAAAAATTAACTTAATGATTCCTTAGTAAATATTTTTACTTGAACGTCGATTACATCCTAAAATAAAAGAACTAATTTTAGAACCCTTTAACCTAGAGCACAGAAAAGTCGCCCATTCGAATAAAATTCAATTGCATTCGAATGCGAAAACTTATTATCATTGCCAAAAATAGTTGCAAATGGTTAATAGTCAAACAAATATTGAAAAAAACAGTTTCCTACAAGATTTTTTTGTAAAGTCTCTCTCTTAAAACAATAGTTAATAGATATCACAAATACTTTAAAGGTTTACAAGGGACCCTTATAATTGAACCCTTTTAAAACGGCAAAACATGTACTGTGTATGTATGTATGTATGCACATACATATGTATGAACGTGCGCATGTTTAATATTTACGCAAAAATTTAATAAATAGCTAAATGCTTAGATCAAATTCAAATAATTTTTTTTTTCCTTTAACCCAAAAAAAATTTAAATCGCCTACGATAAACTAATTATTATTCATATTATAAACAAAAAAAGACAACTTGTTTTTTATGGCGTCAATAGTTATTTATTTAACTTTAAGACAGAATTCTTAGAACACTTTCAAAAATAAACCACCATAATTGCTCGCAATATTTGGCCCACACACACAAAACAACTACCAACAAGTTAGAAAATATTAACTTAACAAAATGAGTGAAATTCTCAAATTTGTACAACAACTGCTGCAAGTAGGAAGAGTACAGCATAAACAACGATGATTGGATAAGAAATAACGAGGAAATGAAAAAAATGGTTGCCTTAAAGAAACAACAATCACTAATGTCTCTCTTAACATGAATGCACTAAAAAACCTTTAACAAACACACACTCCCTAATATATAGTATTTATAATTGTAGTTGCCAGATAAATTGGTTGTAAAAACGCCAAAATTTAAAAAATTATTTATATGTATGTATGTATATAACATGGTTGTTTTTAATCATTCATAAATTATCTAAATCAAATAATGCCTTCCAGCAAAATATTAACTTATTTGCGATAAAAAAAATATAATATATGTGAGCCTTAACCACTAAAATAACAAAGTTTTTTATATTTTTTCTAATTTTATTTTACTAAGTCACATCATACAAAAAGGTGAGTGTCGTTTACGTTACAAATAAAAAGATTGTATTTCTGTAACTAATGTTGCTGTCAATTCAAAATTTTTACTGATGAGAAGCTGGAGGCTGGAAAACAGTTTTGCATCAAAAAGTTAATTTTTTTAATAAATGTGAGTTACGATATTTTCACTGTTCATTGTTAAAGAAACAAACCAATGAATGAAAATTTTAAATATTTAAAAAATAAGTTTTTGCCAAAAATAAACATAAAATCCAAACAGTATTTACCAGTTTTATCATAAACCATAAATTTAGTTTAAATTTTAAAACACTTTCATTTAAAATTATTGTAAGAATACATACACACAAAGAAAAAATATGGTTGTGGTAACCATAATCGAAGAGCAACATGCTATGATTGAATTGTATAATTATGGTTAAAACATATAATGGTTAACAGTTATCATTATTATGTTTAATTTAAGCATCATTCAATAATCATACATGTATATGACTGACTACAGTTGAAATCGATAATCTTAGCTTTTTACAGCAATATATTGTCTTTTGCTGTAACATACACATATTGATTGTACTTACCAATTTAATTGCAATTTTTATACCAACATTTTTTTGCATTTGATCGTTTATTTGTAAATTTTTTTTAATTTCTCAAAATTTTTGTTCATTTTTTTGACATTTCAAACTTTCAAAATAATAAAAATTGATTCAGCAAGAGGAAGAACTGTTGAAATCAAATTATTAATAAAAAAAATCATAGCTTGATAAATTTGTAATCATACTGATGTCTCACCTATTATTTAATGATTATTTCTAATTTTTAATTCTTTTAAATATATAATGTTATTTTTGTCAAATTATTTTTATACCCGGTGGGGGTATATTCATTTTGTCATTCCGTTTGTAACACATCGAAATATCCATTTTAGACCCCATAAAGTATATATATTCTGAATCGGGGTTTGATTTTATGACGATCTAGCTATGTCCGTCCGTCTGTCCGTCTGTTGAAAGCACGATAGAGGTCGCACCGAAAAAGCTAGGGGGCTCAAATTTTGCCAGAATCTTTCTTATAGACAAGGTTTGTTTGGTATTGAAAATGGGCTAAATCGGAATATTAGGAAGAGAGTTATAGCTCGAAAAGCAAGAGTAGGTCGAAAAAACCGTGTCCTTCGAACATCGAATAAAATGGAATTGTGTCCAAACGCCTTAACGTACACTCATGAAACTTCGAATATATATTTCCTGGGCAAAGACAATATTTTCCCCCAGAAATTGTCTAAATCTATGCATTAGGAGAGGAGTTATCGATCAAAATGTACGAAAATTTATACCGCACAGTGTATTTTTTGGTATATTTAAAAACAAAAACGTCATAAAAGCAACAAAATTGGATGTACGACTCTGAAATTTTGCACACTTTGGTTTTTGGTGACACGCTTTCTTGTAACGGTAAATCAATGTGCCACGCCCACTTTTACGCCCACCTCCCATATAACGTTTTAACTAAAATTCATATAATTTCTCTATTAATAAAGATTTTGGAATAATAAAGGCCTATATTGAAACACCTCAGTTGTACTCATTCGCAAAAATAACTTTGACACGCCTACTATAACGCCCACTTTTCACGTTATCTACCGTTAATGAAATTTAAAAGCTCATAAAACCGCTAAAATTAGAGGTATGATGATAAATTTTGCTACGTCTATCCCCCTAGGCAATTTCATTACTATGCCAAAAAATTAAGGTGCCACGCCCTTTTTTACGCCCACCTCCCATATAACGTTTTAACTAAAATTCATATAATTTCTCTATTAATAAAGATTTTGGAATAATAAAGGACTATATTGAAACACCTAAGTTGTACTCATTAGCAAAAACAACTTTCACACGCCTACTATAACGCCCACTTTCACTTTTGAATTGTGTCCAAACGCATAAACGTAGAGTCATGAAACTTCGAATATATATTTATCGAGTCAAAAGAATATTTTTCCCTGAAAATCTCTTAAATCTATGAATTAGGAAAAGAGTTATAGATAAAAATGTACGAAAATTTATACCGCACAGTGTATATTTCAAATTCTGAAATTTTGCAAACATGGCTTTTTGGTCAAAGTCTTCGTTATAACGGAAAATAGATGTGCCACGCACACTTTTTTCCTTAAAATTTTATAAAAATATATTAGTCATATATATTAGCATTTATTCATCTTACACTGCGACATTTATTGTACTGTAGCTAAATATAAGATAAAGATGATAAGATAGATGACTCCACTAGCAACTACTAGATGGCATGCTAACAACTTATGCTTATGTTCTCCTTAAGTTATGCTCTATTAAAAATGCGAATTTAGGAAAATTTTGACCTAAGTCAAAAAAAATTATCTCTAAACATTATAAACAATTTATTTTCATGTACTAATGGCTAACAAATTTTAAAATTATACAAAACTTATTTCGTTTCAAAATCTTTTAAAAGCAAAATGTTATAGAAGTTTAAAAATCAAAATCTTACTAATAAATTTCCCGTTTTAGAAAAATGCAGAGAATTTATATTTTAAATCACCCTGTGGCCCTTAAAATTTAACTTTCTTCCTCTTAAATTCATGTAAATTCTCTATGAATAAAGATTTTGGAATACTAAAGGACTATATTGAAATATCTAAGTTATGTTTATTAGCAGAAACTTTATTGACACGCGTATTTTAACGGCCACTTTCATTGAAAGACTAAATTTACGAAAACATTTTACTAGCATACCGAAGTTATAATGGGTGGCTTAATTTTAAGGGACTATGTTGATTTTGAATAAAATTATTATGAAATTATTAGCATTTATTTTTATAATGATAATATTTGTATGCTTCAATTATGTATGGAACAAAATATCGGCCAAATGGCCCCCCAACCTAGGCGGCACACCACGATCCGATAGTCCAAATTTTCAATGACACTGTTGATGCACGATTGTTGGGCACGATGATGAGTCAAGGTTGCTTGCTCTTGCCACGTTATCGTGAAAAACAGCAATGTTTCCCATTCAACGAACTAAGATGACATTCACAGATGTTTTCACATTTCATACAGACCTGCTTTGCAGACATTTAAATATTTTTTACAATTCTCACGATTGTGGTCGAATTCGAACGATTATGTTGACCAAAAGAATCACGAAGTGCACAAAATTAATTTTGATTTGAACGCCCATTTTTATAAAAATCTTTAAAATTTAAAAGCGTTGCTCGATTGCGTATCTTTCCACGGTTCAAATTGAGTTAGTCTGAGATTGAGAAACGTCAAATGAAATACAAGAAAATAGTTTAAGGTTACATGTGGTTCGCCTTAAACATGGGCCCTTAAAATTTAACCACCCTCTACAAAGAAAGTGATACATATTTTATTATAAAGAGATTATTCTATAGCGATTAACAAAATAATAAATATTGTGCTTTAAATGTACACAAAATTGGTGGTGGGTATGAAAGATTCGGCACAGCCGAATATAGTGCTCTTACTTGTTTTTTAAATCATACTATTTTTAAATGATAACCATTTTGAAATTTTTACAAAAAGTAAATATATATTAAATGATACAATTCAAGCAAATGCTTGATTATCGTGACAAAATATATGATGAAATAAAACAAAAATAACTTTTATTTGTCTTCGACAACCAAATATTGTTATAGAAACTATAATATGACCGTCGTATCCATGGTTTTTCTTTGCATATACGTAGAAGTCGCATTTAAAATTTTTTTAAATAATATCTATATACATATATGTGTTTAAAAATGCAGTGATTGCAATTTTATAAAAAGGGTTGTATTACTTATAAATAAACCCGAACCAATTTGTTCAAAAATACATATCTATAATCTTAGGGAAATATTTTGTAGGGATTACAAATGAACAATTGGTTAGAAGGAAAGTGCGTTAATAATGAAAAACCAGCAAAGGGTACTTGAGCTTTTGCCAATTAAATATGAACAACAAAATAACTTGTATCAAAGAACTTACATTATTTATTAATACTTATGTATGTATGTAAAGGTTGAGATATCCTCTTAACGAGTCCTTTAGAAGAGACGTCTGGCCTGTTTGAGCGTTGAAAAGTTAATAAAAAAAGTAGTGAATAAATTTCATAGTTTTGGCGCTTTCTACTAAAAAACTCGTTATTTGTATCTCGTTACAATAAAGGAATTCACCATAGTCCGTGCAGAGACGGGAATAATGACATTTTATAAAAATTCAAATACTTAAATAGTATACAATAATTCATAATAAATAAAAAGGGAGATAATACATACAAACTAGATTCAAATTCAAAAAGGTATTTACACCGCTTTCAACATATGTATATTTTACATTTTACATTTTAATTCATAAAAATATAGAAGCTCTAATACCAAATGACAAAAATTAATTAATTACATACATTTGTTCTATCTGGCAACTACATATATTGGCAATTAAATAATTGTTCTCTGTATTCCAGTGAGTGATTTTTACCGTTAAACAATAAAGAGAAATAAATATCAATTACTTCAATTGTAATGTTTTTTTATTTTATTTGTATTTTTGTTGCTACATAGTGGCAAACAGTCATTGTAAAGTGCAAAGAAAAATATAATGGGTGATTGAGTATTACAATATGTGTTATAGTGATTATTTATTGTAATTTATTTAAGACCTTGGGTGGTATTTGAGTGTGTGTCGTTGCTATTACTTTTAAGCTAAATAAGCTTTTTATTAACATTTCGATGACTTTTTATTTGTTTCTCCTTTTTTTTGTTGTTGCTTAAAAATTAGAAGTGAAGATTTTATAGCTCGAGGCCAAACGCAGTCATTGAATTGTAGTTTAAAGCAGTCGACATGTGGTAATTTACAATATAAAAGTGGTTGCTTGCTGGTTGTTATTTGTGGTCACCTTTTCTATTCTAGGAAACAAAAGTGTAAAGTGTGTCTTTTGTCTGGCGGAATGGTAAAATAACGATGTTTTTTCATTGCAACCACCCAGAATGGTGTAGTTACGCTCATGGTACCTATTTAACGAAAACATTTCAGAGACTCAAGAAACTCATTTGCAAAAAATATTTAAAAAATTCTCTATTTAAAAATCTGAATAAATTCTTCAAAAATATTCGCTACAATTTTAGTTTATAAACAATTTTTATAAATCATTAACGATAAAGTTTTTACTAAAAATTATTTTTTTTTTGATTCCTTATTTGCAAATTTGATATGGGTGCATCGCTTGACCAGTCAGTTTTTTATTGAATTAATGTCAAAAATCATTGGATCAATGATGGAAATTCTTTCATTGTATGTACAAGTCAACCAGTCTAGGGGTTTCTGGTCCGATTCCCACAAGAGATTCTAATCTGTTATACCAAAAGTTGCCATTGGGCTTATAAATTTAATAATTTCTATGTTCATATATTTTTTATTTTCAGATTATACATAACACACCTGGAGAAAAAATAATGGAGGGATTCACAACTTAGCAAAGAACCAGAAAACGCTAAGAGCATATTGTCGACATTTCAGCCGCAGAATTTTACTCTGAAGGAATGATTCGTTGCTTAATTCATCCTTACGACCAACATGGCACCGTAAGAGATTTTATTCGCACTGCGGAATAAATTTAACGTGTAGAGCAAAGTGGTAAGGAAACACCAGAAATATTTTCCAGAAGATATTTTTCTTAGTTACAAATGGCTCGTACGTCACTATGGCGTATTTTAAAAAAAATTTACATTTTTATTCCCATATAAAGTGCAATTGATGCAAGAGTTAAAAGCCGCAGATAATCGGCAGCGTGTAAATTTTAAAATTAAATTTCAGCAGCTGGCTGTAATTTTATTGAAAATCTGACTATGACCGATTAAGCTTATTTGAAAGGCTTTATTAAAAGTCAGGACTTTAGCTTCTGCGGTTCTGAAAATCCAAAAGCCATTCATTCATCAGCGCCAATTGCACACCATTAGGTGTACAGTATAGCGTGCCATTACATCTAAAAATATTATAGGGCCTTACTTCTTCGAAAACTAAGATGAAAGTGTTCTAACCGTAAATAAATAGTTTTATACTTCCGGCTCTTACAAACAGCCTGAAATGTAGTTTTAACACTGCCCGAGGCACAATAGCACTTTAAAGACAAATTTCAAGAGAGCGAATAGTTTTCAGAAATTCATAAAAAAATTGGCCAGCGCCTTCGCCAGTCACTCAGTCCAAATTTTTAAAGATATTATGGAAAATGCTCTTAAACGAGTTCATCATTGCGAAGCTGAAAACGGGAGTCATTTAATTGACATTATTTTCCAAACTTACTGCCGTATTCATAAAAAACATTTTAGGTTTATTGAAGGATTATTTTACAAATTTCGTACATCTTTTAAAACAACGTTTAATAAAGCTGGAGTTAGTGTAAAAAAATTGTCATTATGTGTTTTTATAATCTAAAAACATAAATTAAAAATATATTAAGTTTTTGGACCTTATGCTGACTTTTAGCCCACCCTATATAATAAATTTTCAATTGCTTATCTACAATATCAAAATCAGAATTTTTTATAAATTACACTAAGAGGCTACTCCGTAACTCGATTAGAAATAAACATTTTCAAAATTCTCTCTTATGTATGCAATTCGAATATTTTAATTAATGCTTCATAACTTCACAGGCATTAAATTAGCAGTTAAAGTTAACAAGTCACAAAACTGTGGTCTGTCGCTTTGTTTGTGCTTTTACCAATTTGTTTGCATAGCATTGAGGGTTGTTAATCACCAGAAGATGATTTTCTGTGATGTTGACTTTTTCTATTCCCATTATGTAGTGATGATGATTCAATGCCAATTGTTATAATACTTGTATGTACTTGTTAATAATGTTACAATTCAGTGATTTTCAATAATACTCGAATAATTAGGATGTGATTATTTTTGTCACAATCTGCAAAACACAGTTGCTTACTCCATCGCAACTGATGTCCTGGTTCTTGAATTAAGTTAAACAGGAAGTTTAACGTGTGTTTTGTAGTAAATACCAATAAATAGGATTATTCACACACACACACACTCACACACAATATTGTCCTTATACGATTAATTCTTGGTTCTGAGTAACGCGTGCCTCAAGTCTACGTCAGTATTATGACATTTATGACAAAACAAAATTCAACTAATTCTTAAACAAACTAAGAGACTTTTGAATAGAAAAAAAATCACTTGAATTAGTGTCAATAATCCCTTGTAAGAACTTAAATATTTTCACTATATCATTTCATTCAATAATCTGAAATTTCTATGATCTATTACCATTTTCAATTAAGGTTGTGTAAATTTATTCATCATACTTTGTTACTACTCGTTCTCTTTAATATGTCGTTTGTATTCCTCAGTGTCATTATACCCTTCATACAGTGAAAAAGGGTATATATAGGTTTGTCATTCCGTGTGAAATTTCTGCAATTTTCATTTCCGACCCCATAAAGTATATATTTTCTAAAAGCTTATGAATAGGGGAGTCGATTTAGCTCTGTCAGTCTGTCCTTCTGACCGTTTGTCCGTGTGTATGATGAAATCAACTTTTTGAAGCCCCCCGACATTGCTTGGACCCGGGTGAGGTATTAAAATATCAGAAATATTCGGGAGTAGATCGATATTGAAAATCAGAAACATCGGTACATAAACAACTGAGATATGAGCAAAAACCCACGACCACCTCGATTTTTTTTTCACAAAAAACAATATTACAACAACAACATACATACATACAAACGTGTATACTGGTTAGAAAAAAACGTGGCATCGAATCCCAGCTGAGCCAAAAAAATTTTTTATTTTTTTTTTTAATTTTTTTGTTTTTATTTTTTATTTAATATATTATTTATACTTTTATAATTTTTTTTTTTTGTTTTATATTTATTATATATATTTTAATTATTTCTTAAAATTTTTTTTTATCTTTTTTAATTTTTTTAAAATTTTTTTAATATTTTTAAATTTTTTTTTTTTATTTTTTTTTTAACATACATACGTAAATTTCTAATTTTACAATATGGGATGTTTTTATATATGTATGTAGGTATATGGGATGAATGGTGATACAAACTACTGTTATTGCATGACTACACGTTGTGAAGGGTATATAAAATTCGGCACGGCCGAATATAGCGCTCTTACTTGTTTTTTTGTGCATTCTCTGATTGTGGTCTAACAACCACTTAATTGTATTTATTTAAGATTTTGTGATTTTTGTTGTTGTTGTTATCTGATTAAGTTTATTTAGTATTTCGTTGTTGTAATGAAATTTAATATTTCTTTATATTCTAAATATGAATTTAGTATGCGTGTGTACATTAAGTAAATAAATCATCAATTCTAACAAGTGCTTCTTCAGCGTCTAAGAGTCGTTAAAAATGTTTTATCTTAAAATTTTATAACACCAAGGAATAAGATGAATGGAGGTGTATTAAATTTCATTAAAGGAAGTAAAAATATGTACATTCTTACTTAGGCACTGCCCAAGCAATTGTTTTTTTATTTTCACTTAAGTCAAAAGTTTTCGTTGAAAAATTGTGTTAAACGACAAAATAAAAATCATGTTAAGAAATTATCACAATAATATATAGATAAATTTTCTGGTAACAGAAACTTAAAAAAAGAAAAATTTTGTAATCCACGAGATTCCAACTAAAGGCAAACAACTCTCCGGTAACGGGCGTATTACCTTTTTTCGATAAACTCTCTTCCTTTACTATTAATTTATGAGAAATTGAAAAATCTATTTTTAATTAAATTTAAAGAAGTAACCTTTTTATATACCTATACACTGTATTTATAAAAAAAAATTGTTGATGCTTTTTTCTGAAACTCTATTAACAAGAAACGTTGACTAAATTTTGTATTTACATACATTTTCATTAAATTCTCTATTTACTGAACATTTCTATTGTAAATACTGTTTATTGTGATAAACAGCAAGCGTTTTGTTAATAAAATTAAATAAATTTAAATTAAATTAAATTAAGTGAATTTACTAATCAAGTACAAAACTTAAATGTTGCATTAAGTAGTTAGATGCTTTGATCCAACCCTTTAGTTTGATAAAAAGTAACCTCTTTTACTTTTATGTATTAAAATAAATAATTATGCAATATTTTTTTTTTTGTCAATTATCTTAATATTTAAAAAAAATAATAAATTTTACTTTAATGAAAATTTGATTATTAATGAAACCCTACTTATCTATATATGTATATAAAAGTGAAATTCTATTTGTGTGTGTGTGTGTTAGCTATAGACTCCGAAATCGCAAAGCCGATCGGACTCAAACTTTGGCAAGTTGTTGTACACATTCCAGGAAGTGTTTATGGGTGGTAAAAGTGGGCGGTGCTACGCCCATCTACCTGTACATAAAAATTAAATACGCCGATACAATACAATATAAATATTCAATTTTCAGCTACTTGCATTTGGCCAATTTTTCTGAAAGTTTGCACACATATTGAGCTGTCACGACTATATAATTTCATGATTAGAAAAGTGGGCAGTGCCACCCCCATTCAAAATAAGTTATTATTTTCAGCTATTTCCACGTATTCCAATGGTTCCCACCGATTTGTCTTTCAACTTCAAGTGACTACAATTTCCAGTTCGCCTTTTCTTCGCTATTACCATCAACAAAGCACAAAGACAATCTCTGCGTGTTGTAGGATTGAACTTGGAAAAACCCATGCTTTTCACATAGCCAGCTGCACGTCGCATTCTCCAGAGTGGAAACACCAAAAAATTTGTTCATTTTTACAGCAAATGCAAAAACCAAAAATATTGTATACCCACTTGCATTACAATAAAAATCAATAAAATATTATTTTAAATATATTCAATTAAAATTCAAAATGCATTTGTATTCATTAAGGGGCGTAGCAACGCGCGCCGGGCTTGGCTAGTAATAAAATAAATGTGAATGTTTGGGTGTTTGTAACTCAATCACGCAAAAACGCCTAAACGGAAATAAATGAAATTTGGCACACCGATAGACAACAGCCTAGGTTAACACATAGGCATGCCCAAGTCATATTCATACAGGTGTTTGCAACTACAAACAACAGAGCAATTTTTTAGGGGATGTTTTCATGATAGTTGGAAAAGTTGTTATGATATGTTTAATTTAAGAAAATTAAACAAAAAACCATATGTATATTTCGTTTATATCTTTTTTGTGTTCTATTTATTTTTTGGAAACCGTTTCACTTCTGTTCATAACAATTTTGTAACAAAATAAAAATACTTTTTTTACTAAACATATATCGGGTGTCCCAACTAGAACGCAATTTTTAAATCTTAAATAAAACACAGATATTTAAAAAAAAATCGTGAAACTTTATTATATCGTAAAGTAGACAGAATTAGGTTATGTATGGAACAATATATCGTGCAGATGGCCGCCGCGGCTTTGCTGGCACACACGCGATATTTTAATGCAATTTTCAATTACCTTTTTGCATAAATGCTGCGGTATTTCATTAATGCAGCATCCAATTTCCTCTTTTAAGGCTTGAGTCGTCGTCGGCTTATTCGTGTAAACCATCGACTTCAAAACACCCCAAAGAAAAAAATCTAAAGGTGTTAAATCACACGATCTAGGCGACCAATTCTGGTCTCCAAAACGCGAAATAACACGACCGGGAAATGACTGATGCAGCAATTGAATTGTTTCTCTGGCTGTATGACATGTGGCGCCATCTTGTTGAAACCACATGTCCTCCACATTCATTTCTTCAATTCTAGGCAAGAAAAAACTGATTATCATTTCACGATACCAAACACCATTGACTGTTTGCGCTTGACATGCCTCATTTTCATAAAAAAAAGGTTTAATGATTCCTCCAGCCCAAAAACCACACCACACAGTGACACGTTGAGGATGCATTTGCTTCTCGTGAATCACTCGAGGATTTTCCCCAAATGCGACAATTCTGCCTACTGACGAAGCCACCACGATGGAAATGTGACCCCAAATTAATCGCAATTTGCGAACTGTAGCCGCAAAACTTTCACCATTTTGGTAAAACAATTTCACAATGAGAATGCGTTGTTCATTCGTGTAGCGCTCCATTTTTACTAACCTCGTACCTTCTACTAGAAAACAATAACAATTGTTCAAATGTCACACTATGACACTTCGAATGGCGCCAAATTTAAAAATTGCGTTCTAGTTGGGACACCCGATATAATATTCGAAAAAAAGTTTTTTGATAAAAAATTTGTCAATCAATTTTCGTTTTTACAAATAATTATTTATATTTGCATTGGTTTTACATAAATAGAAAATTTGCCAAAATTTTTATTGTAAATTAGTAAATTAGTTAAATTAGTTCATTATAAATGAAGAACAACATAAAATAATTAAAAAAAAAAAATATAAAATTATACAATTATACAGTACATTCATTCATTGTAAAAACTTTTTTAACATGTTAAAAATTAAAGAAATGTCCAAAAATTCTATTCCATTTATTTTCTATGCAGCAAAATCAATACAGCTAATTAGATTTTTGGTTAGATTTGTTTTTATTTTTTTGTTGCTTTTGAACAGTTTTAATTCACCATTCCAACTGGGTTGCTTTTATCTCTATTGTGATGCTAGTTGTCACATGATGGCGCTGCAAGCGGTAAATATGGTTTTGGAATTCGATAAATGTTCAAAGTATTTACTATACAACCCAGCACATGTTTGGATATTATTATCTAACCACCAATACAGTTTTAAGCAGCTTTTAGTTTGATATTTAATTGACATTTTGTTATGACAAGAGATTTATTTCTTTTAATTAAGAAAAAAACTTATTTATTAAAAAACTATTTATTATTACATCCTACTTCCTACTAATATAATAAATGTGAATGTTTGTATGTTTCGATGTTTGGATAATTGTTACTCAATCACGCAAAAACGGCTGAACGGAATTAAATGAAATTCGGCACATTGATAGATAACAACCTAGATTAACCATAGGCTACTTTTTATCACGATAATAAAGCGAAGACGTTGGCAAACTCATCATAACACATCCTAAACGGGTTGTTTGTGTTGTAAATATTTTTATTTTTGTTGTAAGTTGACTTTTCTTTCATATTTTTAAAAGATTAATACTAAGTCTACCTTTATCCCGATAACTACGCAGACGAAGTCGCGGGCACAAACTAGTATAATATATGTTTCTATTTTTATAATACATCGCTAGAATCATCATCGAATATCTATAAGTTTATTACTTCGTGTGTAACTGTACGTCACCATATAAACATATGCAATAACGACGGAGGTATAACAGTTAAAATGTTTATTTAAGTAGTTAATGGTTGGAGGTAGAAAATTTGCTGGGAATGGTGCTGTTTGTTATCAAACGAAAGTTTACAACCATGTTTTTTTTGAAATGCCCACAATTTTTCATTTTAAAATAAACACACTTAGGTATCTTTTGAGATGGTTGAGATAATTAATTGGATAATAAAGAAGCCATATTCCGATTAAGTATAGATAAAAATATTTTAAATTGCCACCAACGGCTCTAATGACAGCTCGTTACTATTTTCAGGAAATTTTCCATCACTATTTTACATAGATGTGACAGCATCTCACCGATGACGCGTTAGATTTCGGATTTCAACACGATATTTCACAAAACCCCAAAGGAAAAACCCGCACAGCTCTAAATTGCATGATCTTGGTGGCCAGTTGATATCAGAACTTCTTGAGATAATTTGTTCCAAAAATCGTTGCTGCATCAATAAATTGTTTAATGCGCGGTGTGACCCCGTCTTGCTAAAACCACTTGTCTTCTAGTTGACATGTCAGAGTTAGAACATAGTTCTTGACTCCGTTATCATATTTTTGTAATTAATGTCTTTCACAGTCACTGTGATTTCGGGCTAAACTTCAATAAAGTAAAGCCCAATCACGCCGCCTGATGAAAATTTGCAGGCAGTTGCTCCTTGCGGATGCGTTTGTATTCATGAAGCCAGTCAAATGGAAATGCTCTCCTATGGGAGAGAGATTAATTTTAAATGTTAGAGAGACATGATCCCATAAGGTTTGAAAAATTTCGTTTGTGGTGAAAGAAAAAACATTGAGTTGAATGTTAAAACAATTTTGGTGGGTAATTTATTTCAATGTTTTTCCCCATTTAAAAATATTTTTAAATTTGGCAATTTATCTTACGAGTTCAAGTAATTTTCTGTTTTGCCAGTCTATCACATTAAATTTATTTCGAAAAAAAAACATTTTATTAAATGTATGTGTTGCAAGTTCATCAGAGGCAAAGTAATTTATGTAGTTTGTGTGTGTTTAGTATAGTGCCATCAAATGCCAGATTCTATTAGCAAAGTCAGTTCCACTATCTGTTATTGTTTCTGCTACCGTTTGTCTGTTTAGTTGCTTGTTTTGTATATGAAATGAATGAATAGTTTGGCTTCGAAAGAAGAGTGCCTGTTTCTCTGTACGAATAACAGTATAATTGTACATCTGCGATTAATTTCATTCTTTATATACCCTTCAGACGAGCGAGTAAAAGGGTATGTATAAGTTTGCCATTCCGTTTGTAGTTTGTACAATATTTATTTTAGGCACTTCAAAGTACAGTGTAATCTCGATAATCCGGACAATTGAAAACCAAGCAGTGTTTGAAAACAATAAAACTACATATTTATTAATTCATTTGTATACATAGTTTTAGTTCATTTAGTTTACGAAAAAAAACTTAAAACTTACCTATCAATTTTACCTTCATTTGATTTTATGTCTGATATTGTAGATTTTCCAACCTTATATTCTGCTGCAAGTTGGCGGACAGACTTGCCTTGCGTTAATTTCGTTAGAAGTTCTTTTTTCTGATCAGTCGTTAGGAAAATATTATTATTTTTATTGATTGGTGGCATTGTCGCGTATTAATATATAAATTGTAAGCGAAACTTAAAATACAATTTACACTAAAGTAAGCACAACATTCTGTTTCACAACTAAAGAAATACTAACCGTATTACTCAAAAAAGGGCAAAGGAATTTTAAACATAACGGTACATTCTAAGCCAAAGACAACAATGGGACTTTTGTTACGTTCTTTATCATGCAAATAGATAGAAGAGAACATAACAGAAGTACGCTTTGTCAATCTCTGCTCTAAGGTAGCTTGCTACCATGGTGTGTTGTTTTCTAGTTCTCTTGTTTGAGAGTTCTGTTTGCATTCGAATGCATTTTTTTTTACAAATTTTAAAGAGTTTTTGGGCAAAGAAATGGAAAAGCTGTTAAATAGATTACGGATTACAGAGTTTATAATTCGAAAAATCAAGTGTCTGGATTACCGCATTATCCGAATTTGCGGCTCCACGAAAAGCCCCCCAATGAAATAACGCCCAAACGAGAAATGAAATATTCTCCAAATTTTTTTCATACATTTTTGGGTGTTATTTCATATGAAATAACTCCTAATTTTTTTGGGCCGTTTTTAATTTTTTTTTTTTTTGGAAATTATTTTATTTCTCATTTGGGGTTTTCAAGTTATGAAATAATCTCCAATGAAATAACACCCAACAAATTTTTAAAATTCGCTATGAAGTGTATTGTATTCGGGGGTATTTCATTTTTAAAGCTTTTGGTTTTTGGGGGTGTTTGTATATAAATTATATAAAAATAGGCTTTTTACAAGAAAACTTTTAGCCTGTGAATATATTACAATATCTTTTCAAATACATAAATGATAACGTTCTGGATTTGGATGGTGCGACCTTCGTGACAGACTACGAAATTAGTCTACGGACGGTTGTTGGTTCCACTTCTGCCAAACAGTGAGGAGGTACATAATAACAAAGTGTAACCAACTGGCAGCATTTATACATACAACGTATATTTTCTCCATCTTGAATTCATGAGCACCATTTTGTTTTTTTACCATTCCTTACGTATAATGTACTAGCCAAACCCGGCGCGCGTTGCTACGCCCCTTAATGAATCAAAATGCATTCTGAATTTTTATTGAAAATCAAGTGCAGAAACCTAAAAATTATAATTTCTTTTATGGGCGTGGCCCTGCCCACTTTTCTAATAATGAAATTGTAAAGTCATAACAGCTCAATATGTTTGCAAAGTTTCAGAAAAATCGATCCAGTGCAAGTACCTCAAAATGAAAACTTTTTTTATGGGCGTGGCACTGCCCACTTTTCTAATCACGAAATTGTAAAGTCATGACAGCTTAGTGTGTGTGCAAAGTTTTAGAAAAATCGGTCCAGTGCAAGTACCTCAAACTTATAACTTTTTTTTATGGGCGTGGCCCTGCCCACCTTTATAATCACAAAATTATAAAGTCATGACAGCCCAATATGTGTGCAAAGTTTCAGTAAAATCCATCCATTGCAAGTACCTCAAAATTAAAAAATTTTTATGGGCGTGGCCCCGCCCACTTTTTTAATCACGAAATTATTTAGTCATGAGAGCTCGATATGTGTGCAAAGTTTCAGAAAAATCGGTCATGTGCAAGTAGCTTAAAATGATAACTAATTTTTTATGGGCGTGGCCCCGCCCACTTTTTTCCACCCATAAACACTCCCTGGTATGTGTACAACAACTTACCAAAGTTTGAGCCCGATCGGTTTTACAGTTTCGGAGTCTATAGCTAACACACACACACACACACAGAGTTTCACTTTTATATATATAGATTAGGTTTATTATTTATGTATGTACATGAAAATAATTTTTTGCTAGTTGGGTTTCAAAAATAAATATATTGGAAATATTAAACAATTCTTTGTCCATACTTCCTCACATCTCCATTACAGAAAGTTACTGCCTTCTTTACAACATTGCAACTAAAATAACGTCTCCCATGAGTTGGATTTTCAAGCCATTCGAAAGTT
This sequence comes from Phyto melanocephala, assembly GCA_941918925.1. NCBI lineage: Eukaryota > Metazoa > Arthropoda > Insecta > Diptera > Rhinophoridae > Phyto > Phyto melanocephala. The sequence goes on along the minus strand of OW799233.1, from coordinate 176,104,941 downwards.
TTAGAATATCTCGTTGGTGGCTGATCTGAAATTGCTTCCATCGTATAAGGGAAAATAACTGCACTGGACTTAGTCCATTTACAAAACCAAAAGTAGTCACTATTAAACGAGCTTTGTATGTTCTTTCACCAAAAAAAAATTGATTATGAATGCTGGCACACTTTCGAAGTTGCATAGGTATATCCTTATTATGAAGAAGACGCTTGTGGGCCTCCACACGATTTATATCAATAAATTTGCGATTTTGCTGTTGGTCCATATTGACTTCATGAAATCCTTAATAAAACTGACTCTTTTATGAATTTTGGGCATAATTTCATTTTTGTTGCTGATGGGGTTTATTTCATTGGGGGTTGTTTCATTTTCATCATTGGGAGTTTTTTCATATGAAATAACTTCGAAATATTGGGGGTTGTTTCGTTTTCGCTTTGGGGTTTATTTAATTTATTTTTCGATGTTATTTCATTCACTGTTTTTGGTGTTATTTCCAATTTTTTGGGGTTTACTTCATTGGGGATTGTTTTCTGGGCGTTATTTCATTAGGGGGCTTTTCGTAGAGCCGAATTTGCAAGTGTCCGAAATATCGAGATTACACTGTATATATGTATATTCTAAATAGATTAAGGAATTGATTTAGCTAAGACCGTATGTCAATGTATATGTTGAAATCATTTTTTTTAAGACCCTACTTATACTTTAGACTCATATATAGTATTAGTTGATCAAATATGCTTTCGAGAATTTTTCTATTAAAAATTGTTTATGAGGGTATATATTAATGGTTGAGATGTGAGCAAATTAATACGTATGTTTTTTACACAAAAAATTCAGATTTTGCAGCTGCTATGTAACTTCTAGCAACGTTTGTTACGTAAATATAACCGTTATAGTTCATAAAAACACCTTTATAAGAGGCTTATTAATCAAATTTTTATAGAAAATCAGTCGTGTACACCCTTTATAAGACTTTAATAATTTTTTTTAATAAACAGATATTATGTACCTTTGCATGCATTGCAGAAAATCTTGGTTAAATGGGTCAATTACCGCCAAAGATGTAAGCAAAGTTTTTTTTATCCATTTCCTAAATAAGTTTTGGTCACAGTTGAAACATATAATTGTCAGTTATGGTCATTACATGGTGGAACAAACTGTGTTAAGGGTATATAAGATTCGGCACAGCTCTCTTACTTGTTTTTCTTTTTACTTTCACGCGACTATGAAATTGTACATGTTTTTATTATTTTTTATAAAATATTCTTTTTGTCTATTTTACTTTTGGTTTGTGGTTGTTTCAATTATAAATCAATATTATCAAACGAAACGATCACATTTTGTTTTTAAGGAAATATTTCCTCTTCTGTTTTTTTTTTTTTTTTTATTTAATTTTTTTTTCTTTTTGTTCTTACGTTCAGTAGCCGTTTATGCATCCCGTGCACATTTTGAAAGGGGTGAACTTTTTTTTATACTTTAATTGTTAATTGGTGGTGGTAGTGTAGTGATCTTGTTTCTACAAAAACCCGTTCCAAATAGTGCAGCATTGTATTGAAATTAAAGCAACCACAAAGATTGGTTTCATTTTATTGTTGTTGCATTTCATAAATGATTAGCTGCTGTTCCAGGTTGGATAAAGATAAAGTGTTTTAAATATTTCTGATCCATCTTTTTGTTTTTTTTAATAATCTAAAAAAAATTTATACAATATAAATACTTTTGTATTGGAGTAATTTTATATTGGTAATAAACAAACTTTAAACACACCTTCACAATGTGTAAAAAAGATTTTTGTCTTAGGTACTGCACTATTGTTCTTTTGTTATTACTAAATACCTATTTTGAACCATTTTGCTAGTAGTTAGCACATTAAAAACTAAACTATTAATAAGTTGTGCATCGCTTTCCTTATGGAAAAGAATTAACATACACAAACCTACATAAAGGAAGTAGTATTATTAATCACATTTTCTTATATATGTGCTACCTCCAAACTTTCTTAAGTTCCACAACAAATATGATACTTAAACAATAAACTTACAACTTAAAAATCGTATTAAGTCATATTAAACATCCGAACACACGAGCAATAAGTTTGACAATTATTGCCACAGCAATTGTCAAAATCTATTGCCAACACCAGATATTAACGTGTGGACGGACCACATGAATATGTATTAAAACACATACATATTTATCAATGAATGTTATAATACATTGCGGAACAATAATCCTTGAACACAAGCTGTCAAATTCAATTGCAAATAAATAAAATGTAACAACACTATTGTATAAGAAGAACGACGCCGAAAAGAGGGAAATCTATATTAAAATTAACATTGAATTTATACAAAATTTAAGTTTTTTAATAAAAGGGTAAAAGAATAGTGTTAATTCCGTGGTTTTAGTGAAATTTATTCACGTAAATTTTTTGTAAGATCTTTATTTACAGAACAATCTTCATTAGCAACATTTTCAATTTTATGTTTTAAGATATTTACGTGTTCATCAGCTATAGATATAAGCTTGAACATTGGCAATTTAATGCCGGCGTTATTGCTTGTATTTAGACATAAGCAATCACTCGTATGGCCGGGGGGTTACGATCGTCGTTTCGACAACGACTTTTTCTTTAACTTTTTTTATGAATCAAAAATTATTTCTTTACGAAATCGATCTTATTGGACTTTGTAATCCCATATGTATTAAAACTGCGCATAGCAAAAGCAATTCAGCAACTAACGCTATACAAAATGTTGGCGTGATTGACGCATGCATTAGAAGGAAAAATAAGACCAAGAGAGATGTGCTCGACGAATCAACGAACATAAGTACTCTAGGGTTAATACACATATTCTTACAATAATAAAGTTAATAAAAAATTAAAAAAAAATAATCTTAGGCCGTTTTTTAAAGAAGAAGTTATGAACACAAACTTATATATCACCAAAGAGAGAATTATATTTCTAAGAACAACGATGTCTTCTGAACGAAAGGTTGCATAAAAACAAGTAAGTGTGCTATATTCGGCCGTACCGAATCTTATATACCCTTTACAACGTGTAGTCATGCAATCACAATTGTTTGTATCACCATTCATCTCATATGAAATACGTACATCTATTAAAAAACATACATATTGTCGGTCTCATGTAGAAAGGTCCTAACTCAAATAATTATAATTTTACAGGAGAAGGTAAAAGCGTAACAGAATTTCTTTTGTAAAATCGCTTGTAAAACTGTTATATTTGATGCTATTGCGTTAAATTTTTGTGTCGAGGTGTATTTGTGAAAAATGTATTGAAATCACTGAAAAACTGAATTTCGTTAAAAGTACGAGCTAGGGCCTTTCTACATGAGACCGACGATATATAAAAACATCCCATTGTAAAATTATAAATTGTGTTTACGTGTTTATGTTTCAAAAAAATATAAAAAAAAATATAAGAATATATTTAAAAAAAAATAACAGAAAGGAAAAATTTCTAAAAAAAAGTTTATATCAACATAAACACGGACAGACGGACATACTGACGGTTCCCCTATGCATAAGCTTTCAGAAAATATATACATTATGGGGTCAGAAATTAAAATTGTAGAAATTTTACACGGAGTGTCAAACCTATACATATATGTATGTATACCCTTTTTCACTTTGTGAAGGGTATAATAACATAAAACGTCTAAAAATTTTACCTTTTTTCTAAACATTTTCCATAGCTAAACCCATTTCCATCTTTCTGGATATATGTATGTGTATGAATTCCGCGGCAAAAGAACTGCTAATCTTTTTAAGGTCAAGAACAAATCAAGCCAATTTCGTATACCCTGCTATGAAGGGAAACCTATCCCAGAGAGAGAGTTCTGCATTGACCAAAGCAAATACTAGTCGGACAGGGCAAGATATGGATTATAAATAGTTTTTAACAGATATTGAACCATGTGGCTGAGCGTTGACATGATAGAATATTACGGTTTCATGTCTAGCTTAAACCGAATCAGTTACATTCGCTACAGGTTCTCTCGGATAAACTGGCCGGATTTCAATAACTCATAATAGACAGGACCCTGAACGTTACCTTATCGCCAGGGATATTTGACTTTAGTGTCAACACAGCTGGTTGCCCGGAATTCATGATCTCGTGCGTTTCAGGTTTTGCAGGTAATAATTTGTCATAAAAATTTATTTTCTTTTAAAGCGTTTAAGCAGCTCCCGGCTTTAATTCGTATGGCACCAAATTTCTCTGAAATTACTAATTGAGTAACTCCTAATGAAATTACAAACTTTTGTTGAGTTTGACAATAATCTTTGTGACGTTTTGCCTGCAATTCTTAATCTTCTTTCTGGCTAACACAAGCAATCTTTATCTTCCTTGTTAAAAGCATGGCCTCTAAATCTCACAATCCATCTTCCGAACGTTGAAACCGTTAGAATACATTTTTAACATCGATGAGCAATCGGTGTGCTTCAGCGACACTTTTTTCAAATTCGATAAGCTAAACTAACCGTTACTATTATTTACAATATAATGTACACCAATTATCACAGATACGAGTGAAAACTTTAGTTTTTATGACTAATTTTCCTGCGCTTATTGAGATTTAATAAAACAAACTCAGAAGAGTTAAATATATTTCATTCTAAACCTTTTTTAACCTTTTTGAGATGGAAAAAAATATTTTTTCTACACAATTTTTAACTTTGTTTTCGGTTAAAGTCCAATTCTCGAAATTTTCTTTTTACATACATCGTCTGAAGCAGCCCAACGTGTTTTGCGAGGATATTTTGAGTCTTAAATTTATTCGCTGTAGCAAAATTTCCCAGCGATTTTCAATTTTGGGAAGCACTTAAATTTTACAGTTGTAAATAGTTTAAAATTATCTGAAATTTATTTAATACTAACTTGTGCCCTCGACTTTGTCTGCGTAGTTATAGGGATAAAAGGTAGACTTATGATTAACCTAGATTGTTATTTATATGTTTGTCAAATTTATCCAAACATACAAACAATCACTCAAGGTCTATTAAATAAGGTCTGTTCAACTAATCAGCTGATCGTTTTTTGCTCCCCTATGTTTACTACTCGAAGTTGTCAAAATTTGTTTACCTTTTAAGGGCGACATTTATGTTTTTCAATTTTTCAATTTTATGATTGATAATTTTTCAACTTATGATTTATATTCAAAAGTGCAGTGAAAAGTGCTGGTAAAAGGCGTTTCTGTACCCAAGGACTGAGTCACACCAACAGCTATAGTAGCCTTGCCATTACTTGGCTCACAGGCCAAGAAAATACAACGATTAGCTATTTTGCCTTCACGCACCATTTGTACAACACCAGCAGCGAAACGAGCATCTTTCTGACCCAACATACCTTGTGAAACAGCACGCTTCTTCAAGACATCGTCTAGACTTCTATTTTTCTTTATCAGCCATATTTTTAGCAAATATTTACTATTAACACAATTTATTTTTGTTGTCTTGAAAAAATTGTTAAACAAAATGAAAACACAAAATTTAATAGGCGTTGGGCATATTCATACAGGTATATGCAACGGCGAATTTGCTGTGCTGCTCTCTGTCAAATACCTCATAAAAAATAATTTTTTATACATAGAGTTTGACAGTAACGTTTCCCATCAGATGGACTGATAATTTCACCTGGATGAATTTTTTGGTATTTTAGTCAGCTGTTTTTGACTACCTTAGAGTAATTTTACACTAACAAAATGCCCGTATATTTTTTTTGCTTTTTGTTTTTGTAGAGTTGCACAGACCTTATTTTATAGACCTTGCAATCACTTTTATTATACCTATTAATAGGTTTATTAACAAGGCATATCCATAAGGTATATGCAACGGCGAATTGATACAACAAAGAAACTTTTCATGAGATGTTTTATGTCAAGGCCAATTCGTATATCAGGAATGGAAAAGTTGTTTTGACATATTAAATATAATAAAATAAAATTTGATTAAAAAAGGATATAAATTTTTGAAACACATTATTAATGACGCAAAAGCAACAAATATATATAAATTTATCACATTTATTATCAAAAAAGTACACGTAAGTTAATTGTTTGATACAGAATTTAAAATCACATTTCCTATCCCTGCATTAATAAGGCAAATTCAACCAATTTTGACATAAAGTCTCCCCATCAGCTGGCCTGATAATTTCACCTGTATGAATTCGCCTTGATTATTAATTTGAAAATCTTAATTTGAAAATAGGTATAAAAGAAAAGTCAAAACTTACAACAAAAATAAAAATTTTACAACACAAACAACCCGTTTAGGCTGTGTGATGATGAGTTTGTCAACGACTTCGCCTGGTTATCGTGATAAAAAGTAGCCTATCGGCCATGTGATGGAAATCGAAATCACGTGAAATTGAAATCGATCAAATTTTGAAACCTCTCCCGTATTCAAAGTTCATAAAAATATTTTCTTAAATATACCTCATACTCTGAAGACCACTTTCCGATACTTAAACTACTTTTGAAATCAGGAAAAGCTACGTCCATTTTTACAAAAATTCACTTAAAAATACTCGTCGATTTCAATTTCACGTGATTTCGATTTCCATCACATGGCCGTATGTGTTAATCTAGGTTGATATCTATATATCTATGTTCCGACTTTCATTTAGTTCCGTAATTTATCCGTTTTTGCGTGATTGAGTAACAAATATCCAAAATTGTATTATTGCTAGTGCAAACTCTTTTTTCTTTCTATTTTTTTTTTGTCGTCTCCGTGCTTATTCTTTTTCTTATTTCTTATTATCCTTGTTAAAAGAACACTTTCATTATTCCGAGTAGAGTATTAAAGAAAATTCAACTGTATAAATATGTATAATCTTATGGAGAAAAAAACAACAACAGGCAAAATTATTCATTCGTATGTATTTATGTACATTAAATCTGACATTTCGACATTTATGACAGCTTATTTTACCAAAAAGTCCAATATAATATGGGGTACAAGGAGCAATTAAATAAATAGTATTTGTTGTTGTTTTCCCTTATGTAAATACTGTAGAATAATGTTTCAAGAAAATATTTTATTTGAGGGGTAAAGTAAGAACTACAAAGTATTTTTTTGAGAGGAGTATGTCAGAGTGGCATATCAATTACTGTATAAACACAATCATAAACCATTGACTGACTGAATGTCAGCATACTACACATGTATGTATGTACATATTAATCAGTGCGTTTAATTATGGGTAGCAGAGAGGTTATAGGGGGTGTTAAGGATGGATGGATGGATGAATGCACTTGTTTAGATTGTTTTTATTTGTTGTGTTTTAAATTGCATTCAGCTGATTACACTTTAACCCAAGTTAAGCGCCAAAAAGATCTTAATAAAAAAAATCAACTCATCAAAATGATTTAACTTTTGGGGTTCTTATCAAAGGCATTACATTGATGTAAATGTATTTAAATGTTTTTTCATAAATCACATTAACATATAAAACAAACTGAGATGCTATTTTATATGTACTTTTGTGTACATTTCTCAATACAATATAATTTAGTCTTTTAAATACTTTGAATTGTTTTATTTTTTGTAAAAGGTCAATCAGACAGTAGTTTTAACAATTGAAAATGTACGCCTTCTGAAACAATCTTGTTAAATATTAAATAAAACGCCTTTAAAGTCATATTGTCGTCATAACTACCTTCCCATTGAGATCAATAGGCATGAACACATGTAAATTATTGTGTTTTCCCTAAATTTGTCATTGATTCTGTCTGTATGTATTTTTGTTCGTCTATCTGTCGTGTGTAGAATTTTTTTATTTGAGGGCTGTCATGTGTCTTGTATTGGGACACATATGGAATGCGCCCACATTTGGAGTGACCGCATTGTTGTTGTTAGTCTAGGCTTCGGATTACATGTCGTCAATGTGTGTTGCCTAAACTCTGACCTGCATCCTTTATCATCCTTCTTATATACATATTTTTTTCTTTGTGGCAAAAACAACAAGAACTCACACGCTGGCTTAAAAAATTTTATTTTTTTTTTGTTTTTCTTACGTATGTACATTCATACGTGTTTTATTTGTATTTTTTTAGAAAAGTTTTTAGGTCCAGAGTCTAGACGTTAGAGACTTGAATACATAATAAATTTCAGGCATTATTAATATTGTGCAATTAATATATTTGATTTTTTGTTTTGTTTTTGAACCACTTAAAACTGACGACGGAAATATGTAAGTCTGTAGGACGATCGTTCAGTAATAAATATTAAAACTTTTTGACAATTAATTTTGTATAAAGATAGACTAAGGAAATGTACGTTCGTAAATAAAAATAGAAAAGAAATATACAACTTGTTGTCCCATTTTGAATGTTTTACATTTATTTGTTCCATATAATTTAAAAAAATTGTAATGTTTTAGGCCAAACGAGCATATTACTTTAACAATCATATTTTTGCCAATTTTATATAGAATAGAAGAGTTAAATGATGTTTACAGACCTTTAACGCTTATTCTAGTTTTATATCAAATACGAACAACGTTATGCATAATAACAAATTGAGTGCTAACTAAGGAGTTGTTAATTTCCCTTATGGAAATTATTCCATAAAAAAGATAACAGCTTGTTAGTCAACACTCGGTTTGTTATTATGCATAAGGCCGTAAGACTATATTCAAACGATGAAATAAAGGCCGCAACCGTTTAATGCAAATATTTGTTAGTTGGTGAAAAAGTGTCACACCGATTTCTAGCACTCCGACACTAAAGTTGTTAATTTTACTCAAACTAAAGGGTGTTTTTTTAAGCCCGATAGAACTTGAAATTGTAAAAAATAACACAAAAAATTAAATTGTAATCAAAATTTTTTTTTTTATTCGAAGGATCAATACGTGACATTAACATTTGAAAATGATTTCGGGCATATGGGCACCGCGGCTGTTCTTGACGAAGCGCATTCTGGACGTCCAATTTTGGGCCACTTTTTCGAGCACTGCTGGCCGTATGTCACGAATAACACGAACAATGCTGGCCTCCAAGGCGTCAATTGTTGCTGGTTTATCAGCATAAACCAGTGACTTCACGTAGCCCCACAGGAAATAATCGAGAGGTGTCAAATCGCACGACCTTGGAGGCCAATTGACAGGTCCATTTCTCGAAATCAACTTATCGCCAAATTTTGATTTCAATAAGTCGATGGTTGCGTTCGCCGTATGGCACGTAGCTCCATCCTGTTGAAACCACATCTCCTCCGGATCAATGTCATCCATATTTTCAAACAAAAAATCATTGATCATGGTGCGGTAATGATCTCCATTGACCGTAACGCGAGCTCCGGCCTCATTTTTGAAGAAATAAGGTCCGATGATGCCACCAGCGTGAAAACCGCACCAAACGGTGTATTTTTCTGGATGTAATGGAGTCTGTAGGGTCTCTTGTGGATTGGTCTCGCTCCATATGCGGCAATTTTACTTATTAACAAACCCGTTAGGCCAAAAATGCGCCTCATCGCTGAACACAATTTTGCGATAAAATTTGACGTCCAGAATGCGCTTCGTCAAGAACAGCCGCGGTGCCCATATGCCCGAAATCATTTTCAAATGTTAATGTCACGTATTGATCTTTCGAATAAAAAAAAAATTTTGATTACAATTTAATTTTTTGTGTTATTTTTTACAATTTCAAGTTCTATCGGGCTTAAAAAAACACCCTTTATTAGTATAAAGTAAGGGCACTATACTATTATTTTACATTCACCAATATGTACACAGAGAAAACAGTTGTGAGTACCGCATCTGTTGCCAATCGCATAGTTTTAGTTGTGATAGTAGAATTTTACGGCTGTATCTAAAAAAAATGTAAAAAATGTAGTCAGCACTAATAAATTATGAATCTTGCAATAGAAATTAAAAGTTCAAATGCAGGAACTGAACCATTCGATTAGCAAAGAATGTGGTTTTCTGATTTCTGGGTGTACTTAAGTATAATAATAACCACATCGTAGCTAAGCCTAGATTTCATGTTATACGCCATTTTCCTTATTGTTTTCAGCGCCATTTTTGGTTTTTTATTTTTACATATTTATTTGAATTCTACTAGTAAACCCTTTCATTTGATTCCCATATTAAAGGTATTTAAAAAAATTGTTCGCCATTTTATTTTAGACGCCATCTTGGATTTTATACTTTGTTAATCGTTTGCTGTATTTTGCGTGTCAAGCCCTTTGACACCAATATTGGGGAGATCAAGGGGTTCCTTTTTGAAATACAGTGCTGTCTGGGAAGAGTGAACTAATTTTTGCAGAGCGATTTCACTATACCCAGGTTGTTCACTAAATCAAGGTTGAATTTTTTTTATTTCAAAAACTAATTTATTTATTTTAAATGCATTTATAGGTTATAAATTTTATTTATATCCATGTAATACTATAGTTTCAATTTATGACTGGAAAAAATAAGTAATAGTTGTTTGTTTCTCTTCACGAGGAGAAGGAAATGCATAGAGATTGAATCCTTAATACTTTTTGGAACCGAGATCAATGTGTCCAGGAAGGTGAAATATCTGGGGGTAACGCTGGATATGAAACTAACCTGGAATGATCATGTTGAGACAAGGGTACAGAAGACAAAGAGGATTCTGCATCAGTGTAAACGGGTTTGTGGTCGGAAGTTGGGAGTCTCACCTAAGGCTGCACACTGAATTTACACAGTGGTGGTGAGACCGACGATCACTTACGCATCAGTTGTCTGGTGGCCGAAGGCCTCTCAGGCGACGGTTAGGCGGAAGTTGGACGGGGTTCAAAGGATTGCTTGCATTGTATATGTGGCACGATACGTACCACTGGGGGAGTACGTGTCGGTCTATCTGGCAGAAATGCTTGGTTTGCTGCACGCGTTGGACCACCTGTTGGAATGTAGAGTGTATGGGAAGAGAATTCTTATTGCACATGACAACCAGTTGGTTATAAAACATATGCAGCGGATGGATGTGAACTCCTCCTTGGTGCTTGAGTGTGTTCTAAAGCTCAATAGGTGTGCCTCTACAAATGAGGTAACGCTGATGTGGGTCAAGGGACACGTGGGCATAGCTGGGAATGAGGCTGCTGACGAACTTGCGAAGAAGGGGTCTGAGGCTGCATTCTGCGGACCGGAACCCAGAACTGCTCTGGGCACTGGGTTAGTGCGGGCGAAGATCTTTCAATGGGTGAACTCTATGAACTTGCGAAGGTGTATGGAGGGAACCAAGTGTAGAAAGGCTCGTATGGTGCTCAGGGAGCCACTTGGCAGGGGTGCAGTGAAGATACTCGGTTTTAATCGGAGTATGATGAGCTGGATAACTGCGTTGATTACAGTACATGGTAACTTCAAATATCATCTGAAGAGGATGCAGATCGTGGATGATGATATTTGCAGAATGTGCCTGGAGGATGCCGAGACGGCAGCGCATGTAGTATGCGAGTGTCCGGCGTTGGCGAGCGGAAGATTAAGGGTCACAGGCAAGCACATATTGAGTGTGAGTGCGATGGGGGGACCTTAGTGTGAGGGAGATGCTGGGATTACAAAGGACTGTGCGATGAGGATTGTCGACAATCACCAGTCGGCAGTGTGAAATCGTTTTTCTAGTCCAGAGCAAACGCCGGTTGTGGCGCGGAACTCAGTGATTGAGGGTATACTGATCGGTGGACACGAAATCACTGGGGAGCGAAGGGGGTCAAAAAGGGACCCGTGGTAGTAGTGGTCTGCTTCGATATTCCCCCTACATGTGAAAACAACCACAAGCATAAAATACTCTCAACTAAAATAAAAAAAGACATCGCTAAGCCCCGTGGTATGAAATTACAGAAATATATGGGAGCAGATTAGTATTGATAATCAGCATAATCACTTTATAACTTTCTGAGATATGAACAAATAAATACGACTGCCTCTTTTTTCCCCCATATTTTTTACCACAAAAATGGACATGTAGTCACAATTTAGTTGATGTTTTTATACCCTTCACACAGTTAAAAAGGGTGTATACAGGTTTGACATTCCGTTTGATATTTCTACAATTTTCATTTCCGACCCCATAAAGTATGTATTTTCTGAAAGCTTATGAATAAGGGAGTCGACTAAGCTCTGTCAGTCTGTCCGTCTGACCATCTGTCCGTGTGTATGTTGAAATCAACTTTTTGAAGCCCCCCAACATCGCTTGGACCCGGGTGAGGTATTAAAATATCAGAAATATTTGGGAGTAGATCGGTATTGAAAATCAGAAACATCGGTACATAAACAACTGAGATATGAGCAAAAACCCACGACCACGTTATTATTTAATCAAAAATAACTTCGCCATAAATATTTGTATAAAACTTTTACTTCCGATCAAATTTCAAAATGTTTACATTCACTAAGATTCATTACATAATGTGTATTGTTTTTTTCAATTTTAAATCAACAAACAAAATTCAATAGCACAAGTGTCGTAGAATTAATTTGTATTTAATTGTCGCTAACATTGGTGGCCACTTGAAACTGGAAAAAAAACTAAACTAAAGTAAATGTATTTATGTACGAGTATAACGTTTTTCTTTTCTTCTGTTATTGAAATAAAACAAAAAATATTAACATAAAAACTTCACGATTTAGGAAAAATTCCCACATCAAAATCAAATCAAATAAGAAAAAAATAATTAAATATTCAAACAATTGATGAATAAACTACAAAAAAGTACTAAATGTCAGCAGAGATCAATAAAATGAAATTAAAAAAAAAAGATTTGAAAAAATAAATAAAAAAACACTTGACATGTCGCCAATAAAACATTAGTAACAAAATCTAAAAAGGCGGGACTATACAAATGATTGCCTCCAAAAATATATGTTGATAATTTACAAAACTGAATCGTAAAACGAGCAAATATGATTTATAGATATTGTCAAAAACAACAATTCAAGGATGAGTAAATAAACAAAGAAATGTTAAATGACAAACAATTTGCTAGTTGTAGCAATAAATTGTAAAACATTCAATTGACAACCTTTTTCTTACTTTGGCGCTTCACACCCGCTGCCCAAATTTGTCAATAGAGGAAACATTTAATGGAGGCATTGAAAGTAAAAGGATTGTCATGACAAATCAGGACAATGTAATGACAACAAATAAGTATACGGCTTCTGTTTCTTTGATCCCACAGAGCAGCGAATAGCCTGTGTATTTGTTTAAAATTGTTTTTAGTTATAAAACAATTACAAGAAGGAGCGCCGCCGCGGTGCTTAAAGCAAAAAGTATACAATTTAGAAACAACAAAAAGTGGAGGAAGTCAAATATGAGATTAAAAATATATAATTTTTAGTCATTCATAGTTTTAGATTTACTCTTTCTTCTTATCATTGGGAGCTATTTAAAAGCAATTGCATGATATATGAGCATAAAATGACAAAGCGAAAGAAAAACGCTTAAGAAATTCAAATCCACGACGTAAAGTGGAAACCGCAGCAGATGCCACTTGAAGAAATTTTCATTTTACCGGCGATTTTCTGTGGCAATTTGTTTGTATTCATGTCGAAAAGAGTTTAACAAACAAACAAAGATAGTGAGAGATCATTTAAAATTGGATTTTGTAGTGGCATCGAAACTTAAAACGCTCTAACATTTTGCTTAAAAAATAATAATTTGTAAACGATTTTACCCATTCCATTTACTTTCACTTTTATTTACATTAAGCAGTGTTTAGCTTGAAAATCCTGGTGTAAAGTATTCTGTTAAGAAATGCAAAAATCAAGCCTTTTTATTCACGATTAATCAAGATTTTAGGTTATTAAAATCAGCTAGATGGACACATTGCAGTATAAGGAAAAAAAATTTTAATAAATATCAAAGTTTTACTCATAATGAAATTTAATTGGCATTGCCGTTATGCGCCTGTGTTCTGTATTCCGAGTGTAATTTAATCACTCGGAATTGCCATTGTAGTGTTATTGTTTAGATCCCTTTCAGTTTAGGCAAGCCTCTTGCGCAAATCTTGTGTTTATAGATAACAGGGGTAAGGTCGGGTTAAGTGAAAGAAAATTGCCCATATTTGAGTACACACTTGCCTGTACTCGGTAAGTGTATTTTTTCATTGTTATTTGTATGTCTGAAGTTGGCTGTAAGCTAGTTTTTGATTCTTTTGAACGTGAAAGCAAGTTCAAAAGAAAATAAAAAACTAACTTGCGCAAAAGACTTGCCTAATTAGAAAGGGGACTTATAACCACAATTGCCAAGTAATTTAATTTCATGGCAATTCCGATTTAATTTCACTCGGAATGCAGAACACAGGCGATAGTCTAATAAATAAATCATTTATGCACTTAATAAAACTTAACAGCTTCTTAATGAAAATCAAATTTAATTTGTTCATAATTAAATATTCTAATTGAAAATTGCTGTAAAAAAATATGTCAATTGCTTGTCATTTTTATAGTTTATTTATTGCTTTGTCCTCCCTTAGCTGTTCTTCTTTCGTGTTTTGGACCTATTGCTTAATTGTTATTGCTTTAAATAGTTTCTTATTTATTAAACAATTATTTTATATGTTCTTATGCTTGTTACAATTTCATTTTTATTTTTTTGTATTTAAGATAACTTCAATCCTATTTCGATAAAACAAAAAGATGGATGTTCTAGTGTACTGGCACTAGGCAATTATTTGACTGTCATAAGATAAAACTGCCATCACAAATAATTTTTGATTAAATATTCAAATGTTTTTCAGAGCCTCTTCCAGTAACTGCCAATCGACCTATACCTTCGTATAGAAAGCCGGAATTTCCGAATTCGACTCCTTATAAAAAATTCTTCATGTGGTTAATTGAGACTCCGAATAACTGTATCTCGGCAAAGCTAGCCGACGCCACGCAATTAACCAATGCGGGAGTGAGTCCTAAAACTCTCGAGCCCAGATGAAAAGGACGTCTTGATTGTCCTTATTCGACAACGATAATGACAATGACGTGCGAGCTCTTGACCAGACCAGAGCTGAATTACGACTATTGTGATCGGCTCGGTTTTAAAACCGGTGGAAAACCCGGTTTTTTACTGTTTTAGCTGGCGGTTTTTTCCAAATGTTAATTTCTCGAATGTCGAATACACCGGTTTTTTTACTCACAGAAACCGGTTTTTTTCATTTTTAGTTTTATGTTCATTTATCTTTGTAACCAAATGTACCATACTATATTTATTACTCAAAAAATTTCCAAAAATCAGAAAATTTATTAAATACTCTTCCATATCCAAATCTAAAACAAGAAAAGTAATCAGGCTTAAATAGTTTTTTTTTTTTAAATGGAGAGCAGGTTATACGTTATTGCGCTTATAATTTGCTGTGATAATAAGCTGTTCAATAATGATTTATAACCAAATTATTGTATTTTGCAATTTTTTTTTTTGATCTCATTTTCGAATTTCATAATATTTTGCTTCTACGAAATCTAGCGACTTGTACTAAAGACTACCCATAGCTTAACTAATATCTCTGATAACATATGACTTGTATACTAAAATAGTTTGGCACACAAAGGGTCATTATTACAACTTGCCTACAAAGTTAATGTTAGTAAAAGGTAAATTTGACTACAATGAGCAGTGAAGTGACTTTTTAATATATTTCATTATTACAACCTCCTTGTAACAAACTTTCTTTTTATTTCAAATAACGGCATTTTATAATAATGCATTGAATTTGTGTCAACTTAAAATGCAATTAAACCATAAAACAAACTAGTTAATGCCTATATATGTATCTCTGCCATGGGTAAAAGAAAGAATTATATTTTATGTATTCGACCGGTTAACCGGTTTTTTTATAAATTTTCAAAAAAGGAACCGGTTTTTTCTTTAATTCTAAATTTCAAACTATTTGAAAACCGATTTATTAAAAATGTCGAATAATTACGACTCATTTCATTTTTATGCCCTTTACTTATGTTATGCAGTGCATATTTACATTTTGATATTAGTACTATGTCCAGCACGTGCAATTTATAACGAATAAAGAATTAAAAACTTGAAAAATATTTTTTACCTTTAGTCTGAAAAACAAGGAATTCTTTCGGCAATTTTAGCCAAATATAATGAATTTTAACTGGTAGTGAAATTTAATTTGTTATATTTTACCTATTACTGCATATTTTTCAAAAATCAGCAACAATTTGCTGGCAATGAAAAATTAATTTTCATTGTCAGTACGAAACTACTGATTACTGAAATTTGTAATGCCGTTGATATTTAATGCAGTGTACCCATGTATGAAAATCAGTATTAAAGATCAGATCAATATTATACTAAATACCAATAATATTTGTGCTGGACTAAGTTAAAGTGTAAATATTTTTTTCTCTTTTGCGAGAGTGTAGGTAATCTTGCTTGAAATATGTTCAAAATTGCGATCTGAACCTTGATTACAAGGTGAGTACAATGTGAACATATAGGCCGTATTTTAACTCAGCAAGAGATTCTAATAAGTCGATTAAAACAAGTACAACAGATGGCAATTAATAGCTTTAAATTTGTTTGGCAAAGTACAACAGCAATTGTGGGAACAAAGTTGCCTGTCGGCAACGCATCTAAATTCAAATGATATACATACATAAAGTATCAAAGAACCGTTTTTACCGAGGGCGGCGTATGTCTGACTTTTAGTTGTATATTGTAAACTTAAAAACCATTCATTTTTGTGGCAGATATGTATTTTGGAAGGTCCACATTATGTTACTAGCAAAAAATTGGCAATTTTAGTAACCATTTTTTAGATGGCCATTTTTATTGGTTGATTCAAATTTAATTTTTCCGTTTTTTTTTTATAAATTGTAATGACCTAGACGATGTTTACAAAAAATACATTTTACTTCGGCGATTTTGCAAACATTTTGCCATTAGTATTTTCTGACAGATACAGGCTACGCGTCGCAACGGCTTCTTAAAAATTACCAAAGACTAAGTTCCTCAGGCTCTCAGTTATGCGGCTCAGGGTTCTACCAAAGGCAATAGACTATATAGTCTATTGTCTTTGGTTCTACACTACAAACATAGCATACATAAAGCGTATTAACAAAATGTGCTATAATTTCTCACATAATGTGCTATAATGTTGTGTTTTGTAAATTTTCAAATGTTTTTCGTTCTTGGACAGTTTGAAAAAATTGGAAAGTATGACAATATGTTTTGAAAGCAAACGCTGTGAATCCCAGAATAGTTTTATTTTTTCACGATATTTTTTTTTTCGAAAATCCACAACATTTTTGAACCATGTTAAATTAAAAAATATTATGACAAAATGACGTCACCAATTGTATAGGGTGGGACATGTCGTCGTTCGTAAATTATTGTGTTCTATATGTATAGGTTTTATGCGTCACATAAAACACAATAATTTACGAACGACGATATATTGGCTTAAATTTGAACCAGCGTTCATTTCGAATCTGGCAATACTACGTCATTCTCTCACAAAATTCAGTATATTATCTTTGCTGAACGAAATGAATCGATTAACGCTTAAGCCACGTCGGAACTCATTGGAAATTTATTTCCAAAATAAAGACCATTGGTCGAAAATTTTGCGAAAATGTCGTACAAAAAAAACATATTTTCCGATTAAGCTCATTTTTATCTTGGTGGTTACGTTAATAAGCAAAATAGAAACAGAAACACCAAACGTGGTTTTACAGAAGCCAATGCACCCATTACGAGTGACTGTTTGGTGCGTCTTGTAGAGCGGAGGCATAATTGGACCAAATTTCTTTGAAAATCAGGACGGCGCAATCATTACGGTCAGTGTAGACACCTATCGCAACATGATTTTCTTTTCTACCCTCTCTTCATGGTATTGGTGTGAACGATTTTTGGTTGCAACAGGATGGTGCAACTTGTCACACATCTCATGCCACAATCGATTAATTGCGTGCAACGTTTGATGGCCGTTTTATAAGCCGAAATGGTGTGTCAATAAGCTGCAATTTAATACCGTTGAACCTTTTTCTGTGGGTTGCCGTTAAAGACAAGTGTTATGCAGACAAACCAGAGACAGTTGAGTCAAGATTCGTGAAGTCATTGCCGAGATACAACCTCAAACACTCGAAGAAAGTTGGTCCATTCGAAGGGGGTACTGTAAGACCAGCCGCGGCAGCCTATTAACTTTCTAACTGAAACAATTGTACTTCATAAAAAAAAAAATAAGTTTGGCAAAATTTTAAAACGTTTTTGTTTTATTGGATTTTTAAATTCAAACTTTTAAATGGCCCACCCTTTACACACATTTAAACATGATTTTATCAAAAATCTAAAACAGAAACAACCATAATTTGCATACACAAAACAACGTATTTAATAGGGCCAAACAAGCGATAATAGATCTCAAATAGTTTTTGCAACACTTCTATTATTTAGTGCGCAAGGCAAATAGTTTCATTGTACTTGATGTAAAACAGTAAATATTTTACTTTTATTTTGATTATAGATAGGAGTAGAATAGACAACACACAGACTTCAGTGTTTAACAGCAATTACACAAATCTTTACAATCGTATTTACAAATTTTAAAATTTATTTTCGAAAGCAGCTGTTAACAAAGAAACCAACAATGTCGAGCGAACATCCTTTTCTCTTTTTCTTTTATTTTTATTTTTATTTTGGTATTTTATTAATTGTTTGCCAATACAAAATTCAAATAAAACAGACCAAATACAAAATGTATCCCTAATCTCAAGTGGTTTTTCGAAATATAAAAAACAAAAACTACAGAAAAAAAATACGTTACACTTTATATTGTTTCATTATCTGTGTTTATTATTTTTTATTTATTTTTATATATTTATTTACTAACTGACTGACTGATGATGCGTTTTATTAACAATAAAAAAATTATATTATAAATTAGAAAAATACAAATTGCATTGAAAATACATATAATTTGTAAGTGTTTTAGTACTATTATTTGATTCAGCCAATACGTACTGTATTTAAGATTATAAGTAACATTTAGGCACATTTTAGTTCTCCGTTTAATACATAAAATTATTAATATTAATATTTTAAACTTATTTAGACTATTTAAGGTACCATTTGATTATAAAGATTTTGGAAATTTATTTCATTTAATTTAATTACAAAAATTAGAATAAAATAAAGAAAAAAGACTACTTAAACAAAAATGACTAAAACAAATTCCATATATTTAACTAAAAATTAAATAAACAGTATAAAAGATTTTAATTATTTACCATAATAATTACATGTGTCTTAAAATAAACATTTATGTAAAAATATAAATAAATTGATCCTTTACAGTCGCTGATGTTGTACAAGATGATGACCATGATGTTGCTGCTGCTGCTGTTGTTGCTGATGTTGTGCTGGCATTATATGGCTTTGGACTGTTGGCGTTATGGAGTTTGCTGTATGTCCCCACATTGATACATTTTGCGGCACCATGTCGTTTTTCATTTTTATTGCTGCTGGTCCCTCGCCTTCGATTTCTCCACGCTTCGATTTGTAGCGTCTGTTTTGAAACCAAATTTTAACTTGTGTCGGTGAGAGATTTAATTTTTGTGCTATAACTTCACGCTCGGCACCAGTAAGATATTTTTTCAAACGAAACCTACACTCGAGCTCCAAAACTTGGGCTTGAGAAAATAAAACGCGTGGCTTGCGTTTCGATCGGGGTTTGCCATTTTTTCGTAGTTCTGATTTGGAAGATGTCACTAAAGATATATCTTCTGAAAGGAGAATAATTTGTCAAAGAATTTATTAGAAAATTTAAGGAATTTTCTTTTATATTCAGAATTAATTTTTTAATTTAAAATCTTTATATACATACTTTTTACAAAGCTTTTGTAATTAAAAATAAGTCCGAAAGTTGCGGTTATGCCTAAGCATAATTACGCTACACCAAGGCATATTAATGCAATCTCCGTTCGAAGAGAGAGAGAGAGAGAGTTATTAATGTTCTGTATCAAGGCTGATTAATTCATCAGGTACTAGCAGGGTACATTATACAAGGTGACGGTGTCAGCACAGCTGACAATTTTTTTGTGTTCTGGAGTATGTCAAAATACTTATTAAAAAAATGATTTCAACTCCGGAAATTTTCAAACTTCATACATAAAAAAGAGAACCGAAAATCGCTCTCCTTTACGTTATCACCTTATGTAATTACACCATGGGTACTAGTAGTGCGGAGAGAATTTTTTGTTTCTATTTTTTATACATAAAGTTTGACATTTGAAATAAATGAGAGAGGAGAGAACATTATTTTTTATCTATAGGCTTAGACAGCTGAAGATTTAAATAAGTGAAGCAAAAAAGTAATCCGCTGACGAATCAAGACTACCTGATTAATAAATTTGCCTTGCTCTATGCCAGAGATTGACATTGTTCAAATTAACTTAAATTCATATTAAGTGAATCCACTGACAATATTTTTATACCCACCACCAAACAAGGTGATGTGGGGTATATTCATTTTGTCATTTTGTTTGTAACACATCAAAATATTCATTTTAGACACCATAAAGTATAGATATTCTGAATCGGGGTATCACTTTAAAACGATCTAGCTATGTTTGTCCATCTGTCCGTCTGTTAAAAGCATGATAGAGCTCAAACCGAGTAAGTTTGTGCTTGCGCTAAGCACAAGCGAAATTGTAATTATAAGCGTTATAATTTTTGAAAAAAAATGTGTAAATTATAAAAGATGGTTTAAATTAAATGGTTAATCCTAATTTACTTTTTTCTCAGACTCCCCTAATAACCTTTTAGACCGTTATATTCTTGAGGATTTTTTTTTTAAATTGATAATAATTAATTATTAATCTCTGTTTCAAAAAAGATACTTATTTAGTAACCCTTTAGGGTGCCCCGGTGGACTAGTCAGTAGTGTGCTGGTCTGCTAGTTTGGGGGTTGCGGGTTCGATTCCCGATAGAGACTCTGGTGTTGTCTGCTTCTCTTCTCTCTTTTCTATTCTATTCTTACTTTTCTATTCAGGTATCACAATGGGATCAATAAAATGGACCCAAGTGAGCTGCACAACAGCTGCCTGTTCTATCTTACCTAACCTAACCTAGTAACCCTTTAAAATCTTACAAAGCACTTTGCCATGCAGTCAATTTAAACTTTATTATATCAAAAATATGTAAAATTTGGTCATGCAAATACGTTTCTTTTCAATAATAAATAGGATTTTCAATAAGAAATTCGTTTTTCTCAATAAACGTGAGCTTAACACACAACTAAATTCACTTGTAATCCCTTCATTATTTCTAAGATATTTATTTAACATTTATTGTTAGAGGTCAAGCAATTACAATGCACTTACTCTTCTTATTAATATCCTGTTGTCTTGATAACATAGATCCTTGTTCATATAGTTGGACTGTCGTTAGGCCTGTTGATATATTTCTTAGCGAATTGGAATTATTGGCAGTTTCCATTAAACTATTAATGGCGGTTTGAGAGCTTAAAGGCGATTTCTTTTGGGCCGAAGAGGGCGTATTGTTCACATCCACCTCTGTAGAGCTATTGAGATCCAAAGTTGGTGAGGGTGTAACATAAGGTGTGGGTATATATTCACTTTTAATGCTTATAGACTGTGTCAAATCAATGTGTGTGGAAACCGATGAAGGAGGATGTTTTAGGGTCGCCACCTGATGTTGTGTATTGTTGAGATTATAGGCATCGTAAGACGAGGGATAATTGTAAAGGGACTGGGTGCTGGGGGTCGGTTGTGTTGGATAACCGGGTGGCTGATATGTAGCTGCCGCTGGCATATAATACTGATGGGTGCCATTATAGCTTTGATAGGTTTGGTGGGAAGGTGGTGTCGCTGCGGCCGACGTTGCTGCATGATGATGAGTATGGTGGTGATGTGTATGCAAGGGAGCTGCATAATCCTGATAAGTTGGATAAAATGGTGCGGCTGCTGCACTAGGAGGTAAATGATGACCATGTGTTATCATGCTGCTTAAGGGATTTTGTACTTCATAGCCACGTGTATCATAGTCGTTGGCATAAGATGAGGCTAGAGTTTGAGCTGAACTGTAACAAATCGAAAAGGAAACATAAATTTTGTTAGTTTTTAGCTAAATAAACCTCCTTTCGCATTGAAGGAGTGTAAGCCAGTGGGTGGTATGTAGTGCACATTCTATTATTTTTACTAGTCGATCATGCTGCACATTAAACACATGTGTGTTGCATAAGCACCCACATATGTACATATGTTGTCACCGATTTTTGTGAACCCAGCAGTAAATAGACCCTCTTAAAGAAATCTTTCAATATTTTTTGTTTTTATTTTTTGTAAAATTAATGTATTTTTTGTTCTCTCTTTTGTATCTTACTGTGACATCATTTCATGGTTCATCACGATTCATTATTGAAAAATAAAAAAATAATATTAAATTAATACAAAAACGGACACGCTCACTCAATAGTCACACATAAGTTTTGGTTAAAAAAAAACAAAAAAACTGAAACGTAACTTTCTTATGACCGTCAAATAGTTGGGACAGACGAAAACTATTTACACACATGTTAAACAGTTGAAAAACAGCAAAACTATAAATATAAGAATTAAGAAAAAAAACTGGTCATCTTTAGTTTTCGTTGTTTTTTTTTCAAATTGAGATGGTGTGTGTGTGGTGTGTGTCTTTTTTTGAAATGACTACCTTCGGCGCCCAATGTTATTTTTATTTTAATTTACAGCCAGCGCTATATACTAAGAGCATATACATACTGTATGTACATATGTAAGTAATAAATAACTATTAAAAAGTAAAAAATTTTTATGAAACATTCAATTAAAAATATAAGAAGTGAAAATTTAAATTTAGAAGAACTTTTTTTATTTAAAACGATTTTCAAAACATAACGAAATTCTACTTTCTAAGCCAATAACATCTAAACAATTATTTTTGTTTACACATTATACAAATACAAAGACATTATTCATATTTATAAAAATTTCTCGTTTTGGATCATTTTCAAGTCTTAACGAAACTATTTTTTACACTAAAACCACAGAAAGTAAAATTTCCTGGCTAAACTGCAATTGATTTAATTTCGATTATTAACAAACTTAATCTAAAATTGTTGATATGCAAATTTTATTTTGAAAAATATATAAATTAATTTAATATGTTTAATAGTTTTTTTATGCTTAAGGTCCTTTTAATAATAAAAAATCTTTTTGTTTTGTTTTATATTATTTGATCAATATTTCGCTACTTCTTTGTGTAGCATCATCAGGATACACGTTTTTTATTATATATAAGTTTTTTGTTGGATTTGTGTCTTGATATATGTTATTTTTTAAATAAATTTATAGTTTGATTAACAAAATTGAAAATAACATGAAAATATAAATGTTTTTTAGTTAAAGCATAAAACAATCGTTTGATATGAAAAAGTCAAAACCGTATTTTTTAAGATACGAGGTTGAGGAAGTAAGGCATCGATATATATGTTCAGGTACAAGCAAATATGCAAAAATGTGTATTTTATAGACAGCTCAAACATCCTTGCAGATAATATTGGACTACGTGGTCCATTTTAGC
The DNA here is from genome assembly GCA_941918925.1 of Phyto melanocephala. Taxonomy (NCBI): domain Eukaryota; kingdom Metazoa; phylum Arthropoda; class Insecta; order Diptera; family Rhinophoridae; genus Phyto; species Phyto melanocephala. Next base: position 176,081,388 of record OW799233.1, on the reverse strand, counting down.
TAAATGGACTACTTACAACATGATCCTATGTAATGCAGTCATAGGCCATATATATTTTTAAACAAGAGTTGCAGTTAAACGACAAGTGTTCGTGTTTTAACGATTACATAAATTGTTGTCAAGACCTGTATGATGATCGTGTAGGTGCTTTATCGAGTAGTGACAAAGAGTAGATTTGAGAATACTCCGATGGGTTATATGGTCCAGCTCTAGGACATCGTAAAGTTATTTCACCAAGTTTTCTCCATACATTTGAATTATCTTTGGATTACTTCTAGTCCATTACGGAATATACTTTAATGCGTGTATGGACTAGTCGCGTTATCTGCAGGGATGTATACAACACAATTTGGCGTGTACACCCAGAAAATAGGCAATGAAATTCTTTGACAATCGCACAATTTAGTTCTTGCAAACGAACTTTTCTTTTTTGGTTAAAAAATTTCTGTTGCAAGAGACATAACTTCTTAGTGCTGATTGATAATCCAAAATTGGCTACAATTATAGTTAGTACTTACAACCGATACAGTTTATTGCATTGTTGAAATAAAGAAGGTATTTTCATTCTCTCTTTTCGCTTAACCCTCACCATCTAACAATTGCAAAATTTCATTAAAATTGCGCTGCCATATTTATTGTATCGCCTATTTTTATCATTTGTTTAATTTTTATTAAAAAATAATTGTATTGCCAAATAAAGAAAAAAAATGAACTATTCTAGCTTAAAAAAAAAAAGAAAAAAAAAGAAAATTTGTGAAGAGTGTTTTTTTAGAGGTACAGAATTTCCTAGAGGGATAACTGTAAAACTAGCTGTCATTCTTATTATAGTGTATTAGAATTTTTCACTACACATTGGAAAATCAGCATAAAAAAAATGTCCAATACAATCGATCAAGTCGTGTCCACATTAACTGCTGTATACGCGAGTATGACAGAGAATTCGAATTTATCAATCCGACGCCTGTCTCTGCAGCTCGGTCTCGTGATTTTAAGGTTTTATTTCTCATGTCATTGAAAATCATTTGGAGGAGAATTAGTTTCAATAAGATGGTGCAACATACCAAACAGCGCGTGAAACCATCACTTTGTTGAGCCAAACGTTTGGTAACCGAATTTCTTAAGTAATGAACTTGAAAATGGGTCACCTCGTTTGTTTGACTTAACACCTTTGGAATACTTTTTGTGCGGGTTTGTCGGAAATCTGCTCTTTGCTGATAAACTAGCAATGTTTGATCATTTAGAAACCAACATTCAAAGTATTATCGAATAAGACCTTGTATGGACCAAAAAAATGGTGCAAAACTGGACGGTCAGGATGACGTATGTACATAAGGCTCAGTCGAGGAGGCTAATTCCAGAAATTATTATTTAATATTAAGTGCCATAAATTTGTAAGCTAACAAAGTGAAAATTTGTTGGATTTTATTTAAAAAAAAAAAGTTTTACACTTCTAAAACAAACACTCTATATATTAACACCTTATAAACATTACATGCAGTGTGTTTTTTTAAGGAAACAATAATGATCTGCACATTTCAAAACTGTAAAAGCACAAAAGATCTTTATAAAAATTTAAATTTTACGTTGTTCAAAGTATATTTTAACCTGGAGTTTGTTAGCAGCTAAAAGCTTGCAATATAACCTCTAGTATAAGTATTAGCATAGTTTGTTATAAAAAAAGATTTTGCCTCTAATAGGAATCGTAAAAGGTTGAGGAAAGAAGCAGCGCCAATATATAAGTAATATGATTTCCTCACTCATTTACCAACACACTGCCCAAAGATAAAAAGGTATTGTCATAAAATTTTTACTGTGGCTCCTCTTCTAATGACTTCTGATCTACTAAAAAGGTATTTCCAAAAATTCAAAAGGTTAAGGGGTAAAAACTTTGTATTCTGTTCTAAAAGTATGGCGACAACTATTTGGTATATCCTTCAAACGAGTGGGTAAAAAGGGTATATACGTAAAATTTCGTTTCGTCATTTCGTTTGTAGTTTCTACAGTATTCATTTGTAACCACATAAAATATATATATTCCGAATCCTTATAGATAGAGAAGTCGATATAGCTACGTCCGTTTGTTCGCCCGTGTGACCGTTGAAATAAAAGTTTTGAAACCCCTATAAGACCCAGGGACTCTTATGTACTATCAATTTATCAGAAATACTTTCGAAAACTTGGTATTGAAAATCAACAATTTCGACTTATTACCGGCTGAGGAATGAGCAAAAAACCGCGTATGCCTCTGTTTTTTATTTAGATTGCAACAGCAAAATTCCATTTTAATAAAAATCAACGACAACAAAAGCAGGCGGTGTTTTAAATGATGGAAAAAAATGTGTGGGTTGTTGTTTAAGTTGTTATATTTTTATGCTCATTCATATGTATCTACACTTTTGTAAAGGGTATATTAAGATTTAGCACAACCGAATATAGCGCTCCTACTTAATATATCCTTCACACGAGAGTGTAAATATGGGATCATTTAAGTTCACATAAAGTATATATTCTGAATCCTTATAGATAGAGGAATTCATTTATATAAGTTCGTTTGTCCGTGTGTATGTTGAAATTAAGTTTTTCATACTCCTACGTATATCAGCCATGCTTTTGAAAGTTTTTATATTTAAAGTCAATTATGTGAGTTATAACCAGCTGAGATATGACCGAAAGAGAAAGGATTGTCTCTGAGTTTTATCGAAATAAAGTAAGATTTTGCAGCTCTTATGGAACTTTTTGTTACGTATATATTAAATATGTAACTTTGGCAACATTTATGTAAGAAGGTCAAATAATAGATTTCCTAAATAAGTTTTTGGTCAAATTTGCATCACATAATTGTCAGTGTGGTCTATCCATGATGGTACAAAATGTGTAAAGGGTATATTAAATTCGGCACAGTTGAATACAGAGCTGTTACTTGTTTTTAAATTATTTTCTGACGCTTAAAGGTAGAATTAGTCTCTACCTTCTGTTCCGTTCCGAATCAGCTGACTTCATTCTGTTAAGTAGAAAATGTGTACAAGTCGTTAGTTGTTCTGTTACTTTCCGTGCCGTTGCGGACGAACCTGTAGAAAATAGAATTCAACGTTAAGTGACGGCCATTGAGAGAGAAACAGCTGATATTTAGGTGCCTATATTTTAAAGGTGGCTGCAACATAGAGACTCGGTTTGCTTATAGATGAAATCTGACACAACAAATTTTTTTTTTATGTACGGACTTTGACGGGAAAAATAAACAAAAAATATAATAAGCTTGTGTTTGTAAGATTACCTTGTAAATTAAGGCAGATGATTTTTTACAGAAGAAGTAACCACAAAAATTAAACAACAGAACGGCACGTCACAGAACGACAACAGAAAGTAAAGACAATGAAGCCGTAAGAGGTGAAAGCAGCCAACAACTTTATTCTAAAATATGAATTTCTCGAAATTCACACATGTTAGATGTAAATAGTGTAAGTTTTTGGTTAAACAAATGTATGCATTTAAATAGAAAAATAAAAAAAGTTCTCACATATTGAATGCATTTTATTTTATTTATGTTTTTAAACGTAAAAAATGTATATGAAACATTTTAATATATCCTCAAATATCTATTTACAAGTTCTTATATTTAAAATACCTAGTTTTCTGTTAACATTACACATTTTTGTAAAAAAAAATCCTAAAAGTAATTTTGTTGTGTGGCAACGCTATTTTATATGTTTACACAAAAAATAAACTTTAAAAACTTTATATTGTTTTTATTTATTCGAGCTTAAGATCACTTTTTTTATAAAAATTATTCTTTTATTATAAAAACAATATATTAATAAAAAAAGATCGAAGAAATTTACATAATATTTTAAAAACTTTAATGCAAAAAAATTCCTATACAAAAAATTTATGAAACTACCTTCTATTTGTCTATCCTGATTTTCTCCGTGTAGTTGTGATCATTCTAGAAAAAAATTTAATCTATATATATAAAAATGAATCCCTTTTTCCCTTGGTCACGGCATCACGCGTGAATGGCTGGACCGATTTCACTATTTTTTTTTTTTGTATTTGTTATTATTAGAAGAAGGTTCTTATGTCAGTTTCGTGATTATAAAAGTGGGCAGTGCCACGCCCATAAAAAATTAGTTGTCATTTTTAGCTACTTGCACTATATCGATTTTTCTGAAACTTTGCACACATATTGAGCTATCATGACTACATAACTTCGTGGTTATAAAAGTGGGCAGTGCCACGCCCATAAGAAATATGTTATAATTTTTAGCTACTTGCGCTTGATTGATTTTTCTGAAACTTTGCACACATATGGAACTCTGACGATTATACTATTTCGTGGTTTTAAAAGTGGGAAGTGCCACGCCCATAAGCAATGAGTTATCATTTTAAGCTACTTGCACTAGATCGACTTTTCTGAAACTTTGCACAAATATTGAGCTGTCATGATTAGAAAAGTGGGCAGTGCCACGCCCATAAAAAGTTTTAATTTTTAGTTTCCTGCACTACTAGCCGCGCGCCGGGCTTGGCTAGTAATTTATAAAATTAAAAAAAAAAAAAAACTTTATTTCAAAAAAATAATAAGCAACAACTTCTAACACAATTGCAGAACTTCTATATTTTTGGCGACTTGAAAATTTTGACAAAACTTTATCATACATTTTTGCAATTTATTAAACCGAATTAGGTAGTTAAATTAAAATAAATAAATACTGCTTTTTCCAATCTGGTTTATTTTAATAAAACTTTATTTTTTCAACAAATAGCTTGTAAATTCCAATAAAATTTAATTTGTGAAAAAAAACATTACGGTTTATTTATTGTTTTACTTACTGCCCTTAAACTTATTAAGAACACTGTAAGTATGTATTTCTTATTTTTTTGGTAATGTTTATCTAATGCTTGGTTTTTTCATTATGTCTTTCATTTTAAGATCATGAAATTATAATTCTCTCATAATGATTTGACAAAAAAATATTAAAAGTAAACATTTGAACGAAAATAAACGTAGATCTTGTACGAATATAACAAATAAATGCTGTATATTCGTAGCATGAGATGTATCTAATTTATTTTTTTTTTTTGACTGACTGGCTGACTGACATCCTTTCTCCTCTATACATTTAAACTATTTAGTAACTTATTTAATACATACATGCATACATACCTACAAACAAAAATATATATTCAGAAATATGAGTTTGGCTCTGTATTGCTTGTCTTCAATGAAAGATGATGTGTTAGTGTGCCTGTCATCATGTTTTTATAGGATTTCTTTCATATATTTTTTTGTTATTATTATTTTTAAATATTTAAAAAAAGTCTTTCTTTTTCTTAAACATTTTTTTTAAGCAAATAATATTATTCTCTGGAATTCTGTCTCTTTTTTCGTTTATCTTTCAAAACCAAAAATGTCAGTCTGTCGACTTGTTGAATTTATTCTGTTTTTCTTATTGTCTTCATTTTTCAAATACGTTAAAAAGGCGTTATTATAAGTAAATAATAAAATAACAAGATCATCTGGGTCTTAAAGAATAAAATAAAAAAATAATAATAATTTTCTTTTATGCATGTATGCAGTTGTTCTTATTCACCGGTTTGTCATTAGGTAAATATTAACTTTTTAAGAAGATTTATAAGGAAAAACAATTAATTGCTATACCATTGTTTTGCCATTAATTTATCCTTTGACACTAACGAAAAAAAAAATTCAGTTTCAATTGCAAAAAGAAATAATTTTATCCACAAATCCAAAATTTTTTTTTTGGATCTTTAACTTAAAAAGTGCGTACTTCAAGATAGACAAACGTAGTTTTTATATTTAACTAGCCAAACCCGGCGCGCGTTGCTACGCCCCTTAATTATTGGAAATGCATTCTGAATTTTAATTGAATATCAAGTGCAAAAACCTAAAAATTATAATTTTTTTATGGGCGTGGCATTTCCCACTTTTCTAGTCACGAAATTATAAAGTCATAACAGCTCAATATGTGCGCAAAGTTTCAGAAGAATCGGACCAGTGCAAGTATCCCAAAATTAAAATTGTTTTTATGGGCGTGGCCTTGCCCACTTTTCTAATCACGAAATTGTAAAGTCATAATAGCTCAATATGTGTGCAAAGTTTCAGAATAATCGGTCCAGTGCAAGTACCTCAAAATGATACCTTTTTTTTATGGGCGTGGCACTGCCCACTTTTCTAATCTTGAAATTATTTAGTCATGACAGCTCAATATGTGTGCAAAGTTTCAGAAAAATCGGTCTGATGCTAGTACCTCAAAATTATAGCCTTTTTTTATGGGCGTGGCCCCGCCCACTTTTTTAATCACGAAGTTATAAAGTCACGACAGCTCAATATGTGTGCACAGTTTCAGAAAAATCGGTCCAGTGCAAGTACCTCAAAGTTAAAACTTTTTTAGGGGCGTGGCCCCGCCCACTTTTCTTATCACGAAATTATTTAGTCATGACAGCTCGATATGTTTGCAAAGTTTCAGAAAAATCGGTCAAGTGCAAGTAGCTAAAAATGATAACTCTTTCTTATGGGCGTGGCCCCGCCCACTTTTTTTCATCCATAAACATTCCCCGGTATGTGTACAACAACTTACCAAAGTTTGAGCCCGATCGGTTTTACAGTTTCAGAGTCTATAGCTAACACACACACACACACACACAGAGTTTCACTTTTATATATATAGATAACTTATATAGCATATTGAAGGGTACATATATATATGTCATTTATTTCCACTTAGTTTTTAAACATTATCGTGTCAAAGCTGTTTTTGCTAATGAGTGCAACTGAGATGTTTCAATATAGTCCTTTATTATTCCAAAATCTTTATTATTAGAGAAATTATATGAATTTGAGATAAAGCGTTATATGGGAGGTGGGCGTAAAAGTAGGCGTGTCACATTTATTTTCCGTTAGAACAAACCCTTTGACCAAAAAGCAATGTTTGCAAAATTTAAGAATCGTACATCTAATTTGTCAGTTTTATTAGGTTTTAAATTTTAAATATACCGAAAAATACACTGTGCGGTATAAATTTTCGTAAATTTTTATCTATAACCCCTTTTCTATTGCATGGTTTTAGGTAATTTTCAGAGATATTTTTTTACTCAGGAAAAATGCATTCGAAATTTCATGACTCTTGAGTTAATGCGTTTGGACACAATTGCATTTTATTCGATGTAAGAGGGACATTTTTTTACCTACTCTTGCATTACGAGCTATTATAACTCTCTTCCTAATATTCCGATTTAGCCCATATTCAATACCAAACAAACCTTTTGTAAAGAAATATTCTGGAAAAATATGAGCCCCCTAGCTTTTTCGGTCCGACCTCTATCGTGCTTTCAACAGACGGACGGACGGACATAGCTAGATCGTCATTTAATGAAACCCCGATTCAGAAAATATGGAGAATTATGGAGCTAAAATTGATATTTCGATGTGTTACAAACGGAATGGCAAAATGAGAATGAGAACGCCGAAGCTTATGGTTAATATGTTTTATCGGCTTTAACATTCGAGAAATGGTTTGTGAGGTTCAGAGGTTGTAATTTTGACTCGGAATACTAAGGCTAAGAATTAGATTCATAACTACATGTACATAGATTGTTGTTAAACTCAACATGAGCTCTGCAAAATCATTAAAAGCTATTCAAGCAGTTAATTCAAAACCATTAAAATAAAAGCAGAGGGCTGCTTAAATGCTATAAAAAAATATTTTTGCATCGGTCGTCTGTGCAATAATTTATTGGGTTGTTATACTGGCGAGAACATCAATCTCTTATTTGTTTAAATTTTTAACTTCTTCGAAAATTTTTCGTTTGTATAAAGTGAAGTTTATTGTTTATACGATGAAATCCTCGAATTTGGACGACTTGCAATACAACATTCTTGCGCTTACCATTGCCCAGATGGCTAATATATAAATCTTAATAGAATGGTATAAATTTATCATTTTAAATTATACTTAACCTAAAGTGTTATCTTCTGTTGACTATTTAAAAAGTGTAAACATATACGGCCGTATTCATAAAAAATATTTTAAGTTTATTAAAAGCTTATTTGACAGATGTTGCATAGAAATTTGTCAAATAAGCCTTCAATAAACCTAAAATATTTTTTATGAATACGGCAGATATTCTTAAGTAATATTGAGTGAATCTTTTTTGAAGTTCCTCAAAACTAGAAAGCAATATGTATTTAGCAAACTTATAATTTAATTTTGTTTTTCTTCCCAATGACTTCATGATATTCTTTTAAATAAAGAATTATTTCCATATACACGACTTATTAGTTCTTTCATTATATTCAGAAATGTAATTTTTTTAATACCCGCCACCAAAAAAATGGTGGGGGTATATTCATTTTGTCATTCCGTTTGTAACACATCGAAATATCCATTTTAGACCCCATAAAGTATATATATTCTGAATCAGGGTTTGATTTGATGACGATCTAGCTATGTCCGTCCGTCTGTCCGTCTGTTGAGAGCACGATAGAGGTCGCACCGAAAAAGCTAGGGGCTCAAATTTTGCCAGAATCTTTCTTATAGACAAGGTTTGTTTGGTATTGAAAATGGGCCAAATCGGAATATTAGGAAGGGAGTTATAGCTCGAAAAGCAAGAGTAGGTCGAAAAAACCGTGTCCTTCGAACATCGAATAAAATGGAATTGCGTCCAAACGCATTAACGTAGACTCATGAAACTTCGAATATATATTTCCTGAGTAAAAACAATATTTTTCCCCGAAAATTATCAAAATCTATGCATTAGGAGAGGAGTTATCGATCAAAATGTACGAAAATTTATACCGCACAGTGTATTTTTCGGTATATTTAAAAACAAAAAAGTCATAAAAGCAACAAAATTTGATGTACGACTCTGAAATTTTGCACACTTTGCTTTTGGTGGGACGCTCTTTTGTAACGGAAAATCAATGTGCCACGCCCACTTTTACGCCCACCTCCCATATAACGTTTTACCTAAAATTCATATAATTTCTCTATTAATAAAGATTTTGGAATAATAAAGGGCTATATTGAAACACCTAAGTTGTACTCATTCGCAAAACTAACTTTGACACGCCTACTAAAACGCCCACTTTTCACGTTATCTACCGTTAATGAAATTTAAAAGCTCATAAAACCGCCAAAATTAGAGGTATGATGATCAAATTTGCTACGTATATCCTTCTAATCAATGTAATTGTTGCGCCAATCAGTTTAGGTGACATGCCCACTTTAACGCCTACCTCCTATATAACGGTTTATCTTAAATTCATGTAATTTCTCTATTGACAAAGTTTTTGGGAAAATAAAGGACTATATTGAAATATCTAAGTTGTATTTATTAGCAGAAACTTTATTGACACGCCTACTTTAACGCCCACTTTCATTGAAAGACTACACTTACAAAAGCATTTTAGTAGCATATCGCAGTTATAAAGGGTGGTTAAATTTTATGTTGAATTTAAATAAAACACAAATTATTTAGGAAATTATTATTATTTCTTTTTGTAATGATATTATTTGTATGGTTCAGTTATGTATTTAACAAAATATCGGCCAAATGGCCGCCCCCCCCCCATTCTTGGCGCCACTCCTCTATCTGATGGTCCAAATTTTCAATGACAATGTTGATGCTCAATTGTTGAGCATGATGATGAGTCGAGGTTGACTGCTCTTTTGCCACACTATCGCAATAACCAGCAGTGGTTCCCATTCAACGAACTAAGAAGGTATTCACAGATTTTCTAACATTTTATACAGACCTGTTTTGGAGAAATTTAAATATTTTTTACAATTCTCCCGATTGTGGACGAACTTGAACGATTATGTTGATCAAAAGAATTACGAACTGCACAAAATGCATTTTGATTTGAACGCCCATTTTTATAAAAAACCTGAATAACTTTAAAGCGTTGCTCATTTGCGTATCTTTCCACGGATCAAATTGAGTATGTTTGAGATTGAGAAATGTCAAGTGAAATGCAGAAAACAAATTTAAACACTAGTGTAGTTCACCTTCAACATGGGCCCTTAAAATTAACCCACCCTCTACAAAGAAAGTGATACATATTTTATTATAAAGAGATTATTCTATAGCGTTTAACAAAATAATAAATATTGTGCTTTAAATGTACACAAAATTGGTGGTGGGTATAAAAGATTCGGCACAGCCGAATATAGTGCTCTTACTTGTTTTTTACTCAACTCTTAAGCATTTGCTTGCTTATATATAGTTTGTTCAAAAATCCGAAAAATCAACTCAATAAAAAATAACACGTAGTATGAGTAGTAGAGACAGCAAAAACATGTGCCACTATATAATTAGAAAGAGAGAGAATGAAGAAAACAAAATACAAAGACAACAACACAACGTTTTTTCATATGGAAATTTTTTCAGAAGTTAACGATGTCTTTAGAAAAATATATAATTTCATTTATCTAACTAAAAACGGGTAAATAAACTGTTCGAATGGTACGATAATATTAACAAATATATATAAAAAGAGTTATTCAAGACCAAACGTGGATACAGGGGGGAGGAAAAATAGACATTAAACAACAATTTTAAAAAAACTTTATCCCCAAACGCGTAAAATGGATCCACGCCTGTTTAAGACAACTTATGAATATCTAATTCTCACACACATGTATATAGAATATGTTTACGTATTGTATAATAATTCCCTCTTGAGTTTTTTAAAAAATATTTCATTTATGTTCTCGCATTGTTGCCGACCATGAATCATGTGCAAATGTTAAAGTAAATATGTGTATTAGAACACTAAGATATATCAAAGATCACTCCAATAATATAAATAGTAACACATATTATTACTTTTACGACAAAATTCTACTTTAAATTTCTGAGATACAAAAACAAGCAGACCTTATTTTACATATCCATTTATTTACCAATCTCTAATTTATCTATTATCTATATATATATTCTATTTTATTAGAGAAAAAGAGTATTCAAGATTTGAGTTTTCCACATATCTTCCTAATAAAGCGTCACCTTAAATTTCGAGATTGCCTTTTAAATGACAAGTTACCAGTCGAGAACACGGTTTAATAGAATAACAATTATATGTAAGCGAGTAATCAGAATTTAAATCTAATATCGGGGAACCACTTTTCTTGGAATGTTTTCAGTTGCTCATCGGTACAGTTTTTTTAAGAAACTGTTTTTATTTTCTAGTTATGGAAGAAAATGAAATATATACAACTTTAAACGGAAGATTTCAACACATTTGGAAAGTTGATACTATTTTACTAAGTTTTGATGCGTTTCGGTATTATTTCGTCTTATTAAGAATTTGAAAGTTATTTTTGTCACAAAATTATTTTTAAGATCGGAAACTAATTTTTTTTAATACTAATAAGCCACTGGCGTTATATGCAGTCATTGTAATAAAGGAAGCAAACGTTTTATTAAGGGTTGTGTAAAACTTCAGGGCACTAATAGGGTTCCTATGATTGTAGATAGTAAACATTGTAGTTGTATTCACATGAATTCTGTGACAATAAAAATAAAACCTGTTATAACTATTTTTACCGATATTCAGGATTTTTCGCCACGGAATAAGTTTGTTGCTAGCACTTTTTGCATACTAAAAAGCAGTAAGTAATTTAGCTGCAGCTACAGTATATGTGACCTTGTCCGAGAAAAGGGTAGGTGTGTGAAAATGAAGTTTCAGTTCAGTTGGGAGATGCGATTTTGTTTGGTTAGTTATGATTGGGTGCCGACTTTGGTGACGTCATGCCTATTTGGTGACGTATTTTTTTCGCTTTAAGTGTGACAAGTTGTCACTGACAACACGTTTGCTCTTGTTGCTGCTCTGTTTGTTATGATCTCGATACTTGATTCTTAAGCCGCAACCAGTAAAGGCCATGACTGACTATCAGATTTAGTCGTTCGATATGTCAAAAATGTGTATGTGTGTTCAGAAAGTGTGATAGTGTGGACACAAAGTGCACATGTGTGACAGATTTTTTGACAAGTGTGTCCGATTTGATAATCTTTTGAAAATTTTCATAAAATAATAGTTTCTGTGCGATCAGAGTTGCTTTTTCTAAGCAAGTATGACAGTGTGGCATCCAATAACACATTTTGTTGCGATTTTTTCATGTAGGACAGAAAACTATCAGATTTTTATTTGACATAATCGCACGACTTTGTAGGATAGTCAGTCATGGCCTTAAACGACGCAACAACGCACAGTGAGACAGCCCTAAAGTAACCGCGGCAAAAAATGGTTTTTGGCGTGTCGTCCAATTTGAATGAAATTTTCACAGTATATTAACAGATACTTATATGAGTAACTTTTCCCTGAAATTTCAGCCTCGTAACTTCATTACTTTTTGGTCTAGAGCAAGTCAAAGTGGAGGTATGCTAACGCGCTTAAAATATGTTAGTTCAATATGTAATATTCAAAAGCTTATCAATAAAAAATACATAATAAATATAACTTTAAAGTATTTTTTAAATTAATTTAGTTGTTGTAGAATGAGTAGATAAAAAAATAAATTAACAGAATTGTGGTGTAAAAATTTAACATTTTGCATTTTCAATGGACTAGGAAATATAAAGCAGCCACTCGCCCTAGGTGCAGACTTTTATCAAATAAAAGATTGAAGTCTCAGCTTTCATTTAAAGTAAGGACATATAGCAAAAGTTTGCAAAAATACTTTAAACATACAAAAACTACAAAAAATACGCAACGTGCACATTTTGTCGCTATACGTATGTACATATGTTAGCATGCAATAGCATGCTTACAAATTTCTACTTTTATTTTTTTTAATTGTTTGTTTGATATTTTATTTTGCGCTCACAAACTTTTTAAAAACAAACTGTAAAATAATATTACGCTGTTGTTGTTTTAAATATTATTGATCAACAAAAGGTAATTGTAATTATATGTTTAATTCACAATCTATTTGAGAGTGCAAGTTTATACAAGTTTATATAAAGTGTTAAAAAAAATTTACAATGTCATGGATAATTCAATAATTTCTTATAGTGCAATTTCTGATATTTGGATTGATAGCAATAAAGATATTGATGTTGTTGTTGGTGTCATATTATTATTTAAATCTAATTATTGATAGAATCAAAAAAAAATTGTTCTTTTTTATTGCATTTCAATGGAAGGTGGGCGTAATAATGGGCGTGTTATTGTAATTTTTGCATGAAACATTTTAAATTGCATAAATTACAGTAATATCAAATTTGAAGGTTGTACCTAAAATATTTTAGAAAATATGGCACTTTTTATGTTGAGGTTGTATGGGTGGTGGGGGTAAAAGTGGGCCAAAGTCCAAAACTTTATTCCGATAATGTTTCTAACAATATAACATTCAAGTATACCAAAATTTAAAGTTATACCTAAAGTATTACGGACAATACGGCATTTTACAAATTTCGATTGTATGGGAGGTGGGCGTAAAAGTGGGCGAATTTTCTTAATTTTTTTAAAAAACTGGAATTGTCTCAAAAATAACCTGTGCAAAATTTCAGAACTCTGCAATGACTCCTTGTATTTAATGCCGGCGTTGTCTCACTGTGCAACGTTTTTTTTTTTTTTTTTTGGTAAATAAATTTTTATCGGAAATCTAACTCATTTCATCTTATTCCACACCCTTTTAGGTACCAGAATCAACTATTAAGTCCAAACCCGTTTTTCGACACACTAGGTCCCTACATATGTATGTAGAATGTTGTATTTTCTTTATCAAAGCTAATCTTGATAAATCCTCAATCCACATAAGTATAAGTATAAATAATTGTTGGAATAAAAATATCATTGTAAGTTTAAAATTAAATGTTATTTGTTTAACTTAATCTTTATCTACATAGCTGTTTCATTAGTACGATATTCGATATAGTTTTGCAATTGGAGTGAAATTAAACTGTTTGTAAATAGCATTTCAGAGTTGTTGTTTCTATTAAAACAGGGGGATTAATTAATTACTTTTTAGAAAAAACTGATTTGGTGAACTTTTATTAATATTTTATTAAGGTTTTTATTTAATAAAAAATAGTTTTTATTAAATTTGTATTCTTTTTTTTCAATATTTTACTACCTTGTTGTGTAGTATAATCAGAAGTTAATTGTTATGTGCTTATTTTGATTTTTAATGTAAAAACTATTTTGATTATATATTTTATTTAGATGAATAGTTGTTTTATTTCTTAAGCTTGAGACCCTAAAGAAGCTTCCCAATGTGGTAGCAAAATTTCGGAATAAAATTATTTTTATAAAAAACTGATCTCTAGCTCTTAAGAAATAAAACAACTATTGGTATAAACAAAAGATCAAAGACATTTACTAAATATATTATATTTAGTATTTTATTAGTTTATTCGTTACCCACATGCATATGCAATATAAGAACCTATAAATCAATAGTAATTAATGTTTAAAAAAAAAATAACAACATACCTTTCTATAGTACCATATTCATAGACATCGTTTTGGTTAACCATATTTAAAATATCCTTAACTGAAAACGGTGTAGTGTTTAAAGAATCTGTATTGGTCACACTTCCAGGACTAGTTTGATTATAATCATAATAACCTTGAGATACTTGTGATGATTGCTGTTGATGTTGTAGCATTATATTACTTTTATTGTTGTTTTTATGAATTTTAATTTAAATATATTAGTGCTTTTCTATGTATGTATATGTATATATTTTTTATGATTTTCAATACAAAAAGCAGTGCAACTCAACATTTTTGTTAAAAAAAAACTAAAAAATTTTAACCACTAAAACTCACATAAGAAAAGCATGACTGTCGACAACAATCACTTTCACTTGAAATTTTTGCACTTGCGCGATTCTTTTGTCATAATACAAAAAGCGTCAATTGCCTATAATTATTTTGATCTTTTTTTCTATTGTCAACTTAACCGGAACGTAGTAAAATAAACCTTTTAAAACAACAATTGTTGGAGAAAAGCAAAAAACAACGCGTGCGTGTGTACACAATTTGTCAGCACATCTAAACAACTGATTGAGAAATTCCATAACACAAGAAGAATGATTGTTAATTAATTGCCTGCAAAAGTCTGAACTAACCAACCAACCAGCAAACCAGCCGATTAAAATACCAGTTCAAATAGCAAATCATACAATGCAAACACACATTAAATTAATTTTGGTAACGAACAAAGAACACCCTCATAGTTCCAAAAACAAAATGACTGTATAACGGTTTCGTGAGTACCAACCATATTGGGTTTTATTTTACATATATTTCAATTTGTGTCCCTTAATATGTATATACAGAAAAAAGCAAGCAACAGCTAAACAAGTAAAAAAAATGGCGGCCAATGCAATTTACAGCCAATCACAATGAAACACTATTTCTCTTTTTAAACCCAACAAACATTTTTTCACAGTGTGTAAAATTAAGATACTTTATATTTTTAGTGTTGAGAAACAAACTATGAAAGTTAGTTTTTTTTAATAAAATTCTATTTAGTTTTTTTATTCTATACCAACAAAGTGGAAAAGAATGTTATTCGTTTATGTTGATGTTTGTAACTAAATTTGGTATATAACTGTACTTAGTATGTATACAAGTCTTCACCAAAAATTAAACTTTAGCAATAAAAATTTACTTTAAAATTCAAATTTCAATAAAAAATTCATTAAAACCAAGATTTATATCAAGTATTACAAAATTACATTTAAACAACCCTAGTTGAGTAAACGTCTCTTTTTTTTTTGTAAAAGAAAAAGTAATAATTTAAAATTATTTATGGTTACAATATCATTGGTTTTTAAATAAAAATATCATCAATCAAAAGAAAATTTTGATTTTTATCGACGAATTGTTAAGTAAGACCGAGAAAAATCTTCGAAAAGCAATATTAAAAAATAATTAGACTTGTTGCATCGCTGGATATGAAAATTTCCAGAAGATTATCAAATCGGACTTAATTGTCAAAAAAATCTGTCACACACTCTCACAATTTTTGAACACACATAAAATTTGATACTCATTCATAGCTAGGGGTGCCAGACGTAATGTTTTTAGCAGTACATGTACTGCTTTTTCTTAACTGTACTTTTTTATGCACAACACCCAAACCAGTACGCAAATGTACTGTTTTTCACACTTTGTACTGTTTTTATGAATATTTTTTTATAAAACAATAACATTTCTCTATTTTAATATTTGATAAACAAATTTTTATCAGTGTGAAAAAACCCTAAGATAATTTGCAACACTCTGTAATAGTTAATTAAGCACTCTCTTGTTATAGCCTTTTTACACTTGCTCACATCTTTCATCAAATCAACAAGATGTTAACATCTTCCCATATGAATTGTACGTGTTTGTGTGTCAACATATCTCAACATCTTTTAAAGATGTTCCTAAATCATTTTGTTCCACTCAACATCTTTCGATTATTTTAGTGTCTTCACTAGAAAAAACAAATATTGTTGCAAAAATTTACATGGCATCACTAGAAAAAAATTATAAATGCCAAAAACAAAAAAAATACATACAACGAGTGGACTTGAAATATGTCGTATAAAATAAAATATCTTAATATCTTCATTCTCTAACAAAATCTGCATATTGTAATAATAATTGCTCTCCAAGGGCAATAATTAATACAAGTAATACAGAATTTTTAAATTCATTTTTTAAATTTTTATTTGCGCAAACATTTACAATAAATATTATGACAGATGAAAGATGAAGGATGAAAGATGTTGCAAATGTAAACAAGTTTTTTTCATTTTCAACATCTTCCACGCATTCCGCTAAGATGTGAGTAAGTGTAAAAAGGCTATTAAAAACGTTGTTACTGTTTTTTGTGTATTCACAGTAAGTTCATAATTGAAAAAACTGTAGCAATTCAAATCTCAACTGGAGAAAAATCGCTTGCCGTATGAAAGGCAGTACCAAATTTTAGCACGGTGCAATTACAACGATGTGTTCGGGCCAATTACAACTCACAAAGGAGTGATTTAAAAATGGCGATAGAGAAAAAAGACTTTTGTTAAGTCGCCATTGAAAAGAAAGGAAAAAGAAGTTTTTCTTTGCTGAACAATCGTTGAGCTGGATAGACGTAAGCCGAAGAATTAACAAGCGCTCCGAAATAACGTAAAACAAAAAGAGCAGAGATAAGTGAAGGCACGAGGCAGCAGCCAACAATACCCATCTAATTTATACCCCACCACCAGCTAAACAACGCCAATAAATTAAGAAGGTACTACCGATATAACGTCAAGCAACAATCCCACTGGTCAGGACATCTTCAACGAGACATAGGCAACGCAACAACGAACCCGAGGGACTGCATCCAAACCTTACGACTAGAACGACGGCAAGGCCATTACGCTTACCACCATCGGAACCAGCTAAGTACACGTTTTTATTTAGTGCACATATGTGTAGACTTATCACATAAGTTAAATTCTGGAAAAGGTCTAATGTTAATTTAATATTTAAAAGCAAAAATCAAATAATTAAGCGCAAACGTGTAATCGATTCGAGAGTCACTGTATTAACTCCATTTTTCTTAAATTTGTTTTGAATTTTTTTTAATTTCTGGAAAATACGAAAATATTAACCTCAAAGTAAGGTAAAAGCAAAAATCAAATAATTAAGCGCAAACGTGTAATCGATTCGAGTCACTTTATTAACTCCATTTTTTTAAACCTTTTTTTTCCTATTTAAATTTCTGGAAAATACCAAAATACTAACCCCAAAGTAAGAGAAAAGTGGATTTAAATCTTTGCCAAATTGGAATTACACACCTATAGATTAAAATAAGTTATGTTGATTAATGGACTTAAATTCAACATTTTATACAATTATTTCCTCAAGGGATATTTTTTTTGTATCATCAGTCGTAATATGATAATAAATTTAAGTTAATTAGATTTTCATAAGGAAACGTAAATAGAATATTAAGTAGTCACACCTGTAAACGAATATTTCAGTCCCGTAGTGAATACCTTAGAGCGAGAGGTAACCTAGGTTAGCGCTAACTTCGGCTAGTCCCCTTTTACGCTTCGTCTTTTACCTTCACCGCGAAATATCTGAAGTATTGGTATTTAGGATGGCTAGAAATTTGTAAAAATGAGATTTGAAAATACATGTGAAATTGAATTTTGAGTAATGTTTTTTTATTTAGAAATGTCTAGCTAAAGAAGTAACAGGTAGGTATTTGGAGGTGAAACAGTTGTGTTAGGGGTAGCTGTAATATCAGGGCATTAACGCTACCATGGTTGAGTATCAACGTAAGATACTGCGGGAGGGTCGCCCAAGGATGCACACCATCTGCATCCCTTGAAGCAAGAGAATTTATTTCACTGGTTGTACACCACCATCTCACGGCGAATGGCCCCTTTTCTAATTTAATTCGTTTTGCTTGGTTGAAAACACTGGTACGTAAAATGACTGAACCTTACCCTACTGTCTGCAACGAACACCCGCCCAAGCCCGACGAGCTCTAGCCGCGCATAGTATTAGTTAGATACCAGTGTGACAGGGAGTAGGTGTAAGCTCGATCCGTCTGCCAGCAATGCTCCTTTAGGTGCATGGTTGATGGAACGTGACAGTTATTTTTGGCGCCCAACGTGGGGCCCGAAAAAGTATTCGTCCGAAAATTTAAAAAAAAAAAAGAAGGAAATTTTTTTATACGTGAATTTAATAAGTGGTTAGCGTTTATTAACCGTGTTCGGTTGAACTTTCGTATGTCATGACCGAAAGTATTTTGGTGCATAGGCGACGGTGGTTCGATGGGACAAATCTCTCGGGCATAGTTAGTCTCGGAAGCTTATAAATATAAGAATACTGATAGCGACATGCTGTAGGGAAATTGGTTTAAGTTGAAGACAGAGTAAGTCCCGGTTGGTTGTTATTGACGATACCGCGTAGCGACGCTGAACCTTTGACGAAATGGAACGTGACACCTCGTGAACACTAAACTGACTCAATCAGTCAAATGAGTTTTCTTGTTTCAATTATTTTTAAAACGACAATTAGTTTCACCATCCAAATACTGCCTATACTCACATGTTATTTTATACTATACACATTTTAATTTTATATTTTTCATATTTTACATTTACGGCAAATATCTTTATTGGTTTTGGTTTTTTTATTATTGAATCTTGCTTTAACGGATTGGATAAATAAAAATAAATCAAAAAGAAAAAAAAAAAAAACAAGAACGGATAAATTAATACTGCACAATTTTATATTCTGGCAAAAATTTTATAAGCATTAAACTTTTATATATTTGTTTGATATTATTAAAGTTCATTTTTGGGTTAGGTTCTTTTGTGATTTTTGATAGGAAAATAAGGAAATTCTCGTTAGAGATACACATATATACAGCGACGTGCATGTCCGATCAATGCATACCTTTTATTTACTGGCTTTTGAAATTTTTCATTAATTTCTGAGTATGGAAATTGGTTTTATGATAAATTGAATTTTATTACGTTGAATTTTATTAACGGAAATTGCTTGGCTGTTACGACGAAGTCTCTTTAAAATTTTTTATTATTAGATTGCTAAATTGAAGGGGGTTGGTCAGTAGAAGCTGAATTATAGAGTCGTTTAGGTACTGAGATTGTTAGTGGTAGAAGAGGCCTAGACGTAGTAACTTAATCAAGCGTTGATTGTACTAGACATTTGATATATGGATTATAACTAAGAGATCTTCCTGATCTTATAGTGGAATGGTAAAAACCAGAAGTGGTTTAGACACGATACGTATTATGGAGAATATTGATACTACTATAGCAACTACAGACACCACTACAACGGGTGCAATCAGTCGAGTGTATGCGCCAGGCATGCGTTTACACAGGTGTGAATCAGATCAAACGGTACTCGAAACAGAAGGAGCCACTGCTACGGTAGTTGAGGAAACAAATCAAGAACGGACTTCAGTTAGGCGGGACGAAGCCATAGGAAGCATGGCCAATATATCTTCTGATCTATCGATAACGTCACCTGAATATAGCAGCATTACAGCTAGGGAGGTTAGGAACGAATTCAGAAATCCCCCTGTAAATAATGTTGCAAGAGAAGAGGCCGCGAGGGTACAACGAACTGCTATAGCAGGGTTAAGAGAAGTCGAAATACGGCGATCAGTAGATGCACGGGTGGAAGAGTTAATACCTGGTATTGTGCGAGCGACTATAAGCGCTATATCGCAGCAAAGTAGAAACGCAATAGACAATAATCACAACCGGAACAATCCCGAACGTCAAAACCCAACACCGCGTATAGAACCGACTTTCAGGCAGAATTCACAAACACCACATCATATACCTTTAGCTAATAATTTGCAAGGAAATAGGCTGCTACGAATGCGAAATAATGGTCACAACAATATTCACAGACCTCCACCGTATCAAAGTAACCACGGACATCCCTTAGCCCCCAATAATCGACATTATCCAGTCGACGATCAACCATTACCGCGTTTTAGTAATCCTCCACCGCCAATATATCCGGAACAAGTTCAACCGGTTTCGAATCCAGCTCCGCCATGGAACCAGCACATGCAGGGACCAAGTTGTAGCCGAGAAAATGTAGCGTTATTCCAGAGGATAGATAAATGGGGATTAAAATTTGATGGAACCCCAAAAACACCAAGCGTTGAAGATTTTGTATTTAGGGTGGAGACTCTACAGTCTGACTATTTTTGTCCTTGGGTAGAAGTTATCCGTAATTTTCACCACTTCCTTAGTGGGCCCGCTTTAGACTGGCTTTGGGACTATAGGAGGATGCATAACGATTTAAGTGATTGGACTACTCTTAAAAGTGCTTTAGTTAGGTATTTCCATAGGTTTGAGAGTGATTTTGATATTCAGCGCAAGATTTTAGACCGGCGACAACAACATCAAGAATCCTTTGATGATTTCTGTAATGCGGTAATTCACTTGCGGAACCAACAAACTAATCCGATAAGAGACCAAGATTTAGTGGATATTATGAAGAACAACTTAAGACCGGCAATGTCACAACTCCTGTTTGCAGTACGACCCTTTGGATTAAGCCAATTTAGAACAGAAGGGAGAAGAGCGGAGAATATGCTTAACAATCAACGCAATAATAACTATAGATATGCTGGAAAACAAATAAATGAGTTAGAATTGGAACTTAATATAGATGATAGCGAGAAATCACTTAATGCTTTGACCGCAAAGGACCGTAAATTAGTGTGCTGGAACTGCAAGGTAGAGGGACATTCATTTATGGATTGCCCGTCTGAAAGGCGTAGGTTATTCTGTTTTAAATGTGGATACGATAATACCGTAACACCTAAATGTCCAGTTTGCCAGGGAAACAAGGTGTCGAACAGCTCTCGTATTGGGTCGGAGGCTCGTTCGAGAAATGCATCAACCCAATACCAACAAAACTAATAACAACGGATATGACCGAAAATATCGACAATAGACCACAAAACCCCGAACTCATAACTAACACACAAACAACCACGTCCGCCGTCAATGACAGTTCAAGTGGCAAAATTATGACAGCAGCCAGCACAAAAATGAAATCCAACTACGAAATCCCAATTAGAAAACCATATCATGTACGAGTGCAAGAATATGAAGCAGCTCGAAACAGAATTTTTGGAACAGCATCGCACAGGATATTGAAAGAAAGACAACGGTACAAGAAAAGAAAGCAACTGCGGCAAGAAATAGCTTCAGCCAAGTTAGTTGAAAATAAGGACAGTCGGCTTTACGCGTCGATTTCAATAAATGGTATAGAAGTACAGGGTCTCCTGGACAGCGGTGCGACGGTATCCTGTTTAGGCGACGGGTGTCTAGATTTGGTCGAAAAAGCGAATCTATTGGTTCATCCCTATAGATCGAAAATTTTCACAGCAGATGGTAGAGCGAATCAGATAATAGGGCGTGTTAGAGTGTTGATAGAATTTAATAGGATTTCAAACTTTGTTGACTTTTATTTAGTCCCCACTTTAAGACACCAATTATTCTTAGGCGTTGATTTTATTCGGTCATTTAAACTACTATGTTTCGAGGTTAGCAGTTTGTCTACTGACAGGATGAAGTTAGATGACGACGACACTAGTGAGTTTCCGAGAAAACACTCATTATCTACAGAATACACACAGATTCTTGAGAAGACAATTGGCAAGTTCCCATCTTTTGCAGACAAAGGTCTAGGGAAGACACGTTTGGAGGCCCATGTGATAGATACGGGAGCTGCAGCACCCATCAAAGAAAGGCATTACCCGGTCTCACCAGCAGTCCAACAACTAATGTATGCAGAGCTAGATAGAATGATGTCACTGGGCGTCATCGAGCCGAGTGAGAGCCCGTGGAACAACAGGGTGACATTCGTTCAGAAGGGAGAAAAAGTGCGAATATGTCTTGATGCTCGCAGGCTGAATGACGTCACAGTAAAGGACGCTTACCCACTGCCACACATCGAAGGACTGTTGAGTAGACTGGGGGATACACACTTTATCTCCAGCATAGACCTCAAGGATGCGTTTTGGCAGATACCGCTAGCAGCTTCCAGTAGAGAAAAGACAGCGTTCACGGTACCCGGAAAGCCTCTGTACCAATTTACAGTCATGCCGTTCGGGTTGTGTAATGCCGCCCAACGGTTATGCCGTCTAATGGACAAAGTCATTCCAGCTCGCCTTCGCGATCGTGTTTTCGTCTACTTGGATGATTTGCTAGTAGTATCTCCAAATTTTGCGGAACATATTCAGAGTCTAGAGGAGGTAGCACAGTGCTTAGATAAGGCTGGACTGACAATAAACGTCGAAAAATCGAAATTCTGTTGCGCCGAGTTGAAATATTTAGGCTATATAGTGGGCGGAGGAACCCTTAAACCTGATCCTGAGAAAATATCCGCAATTCGAAAATTCAATTACCCAACCTCACCAAAACAGGTCAGAAGCTTTATGGGAACTACAGGGTGGTACCGAAGATTCATCAACGATTACGCCGCAATCACCGCTCCCATATGCGAAACTCTAAAAAAGGGGAAGAAATTTGAGTTCACACCAGAAGCAAAGTCAGCTTTCGATAAGCTTATAGCATGTCTAAGTTCAACACCAGTATTAACAAATCCTGATTTTACGAAAACATTTTTCATACAATGTGATGCTTCGGATGTAGGAATAGGTGCAGTGCTCTTTCAAGAGGATCTAAACAGAGGCGAACACCCCATAGCCTACTACTCGCGAAAACTCACGGCCGCTCAAAGAAATTACTCAGTGACGGAGCGGGAATGTTTAGCAGTGGTATCAGCGATTAAAAGATTCCGCCCTTACATAGAGTTGATGCAGTTCGTGGTAATAACTGACCACTCAAGCCTTAAATGGTTGATGTCACAGAAAGACCTAAATGGAAGATTAGCCAGATGGAGCTTACAATTACAGCCATATACGTTTGAAATAAGGCACCGAAAAGGAACACAAAATATAGTGCCAGATGCACTGTCCAGATATGCGGTAAATGCATTGGAGACTAGTAACCCACCGCTAGTTGAGTTGACATCGCCCGATTTTAAGTCAGAAGATTACCTAGAATTAATTCGAGTTGTACAGGAAGAGAAAGCAAGACTACCTGATGTAAGAGTCGTAGATAATCTCGTGTATAAAAGGACTAACTACTACAATGGCGACGTAACGTTGGAGGACCATACATGGAAGTTATGGATACCAGCTTCACTCACACAGAAAGTAATAGAGAATGCACACAGTTCCCCAAACTCCGCACATGGTGGTATTGGGAAGACCATCAAAAGAATACGTGAATACCTATATTGGCCACATCTCAATATCCAGGTCAGGGAGTTCATCAATCGGTGTGATACTTGTAAAGAGAGTAAACCAGCGAACATGATATTAAAACCCCCAATGGGCAGAGAAGCAGACGCAACGAGACCATTCCAACGTATATATGTTGACTTTTTAGGACCATATGTCCGATCGAAACGAGGTAATTGTTACATATTTATAGTGCTGGACTATTTGACCAAATTTGTATTACTGAAGGCTATGGCTAAAGCTAACACCCGAGGAGTTAACGACTTTCTAATAAGAGAGGTTTTTTATAAATTTGGTTGCCCGGAAGTGATAGTGTCAGACAATGGCTCACAATTTATAAGCAAAGAATTTGGAGATCTAATGATGACTTTTGGGATCGACCACGTCAAGACAGGTGCGTACGCGCCACAGGCCAACGCCTCTGAACGCGTCAATCAATCTATCCTATCGGCCATTCGTTCTTACTTGGGAGACAATCACAAAGAGTGGGATCTGCACTTATGTGAAATCGAAGGTGCCTTGCGTTCAGCGGTTCACTCAGCCATAGGTATGACACCTTACTTCGCGCTTTTTGGAACCAACATGATTACGCACGCTTCAACGTACAAACTTGCAAGAACATTAAATGTGATAGACGAACCTGACATACGATTTGAGAACCGGCATGAATTTTTGGAACTAGTGAGAGATAAATTGAAGGATAATTTGCACAAAAATTATGAGACCAATGCTAAAAGATACAACAAACGGGTGAGAGAAACCAGATTCAAACTTAAGCAGGAAGTGTTCCGCAGAAATTTTCAGTTGTCAGATTTCTCAAAACAGGTATCAGCAAAGCTATGTCGAAAATTTTTAAAGTGTCGAATTGCTAAAGTGGTAGGGAATAGCCTATATGACTTGGAAACCTTGCAGGGAAAACCCCTTGGAGTCTTCCACGCAAAGGACCTCAAGGCGTGATACTTTGTGTCCTTTATCATATTCGCGAATATGTTCGCGAATATGATAAAACCCGAAAACCCCAGGAGTAAGGTGGTGTAGCAATTCAAATCTCAACTGGAGAAAAATCGCTTGCCGTATGAAAGGCAGTACCAAATTTTAGCACGGTGCAATTACAACGATGTGTTCGCGCCAATTACAACTCACAAAGGAGTGATTTAAAAATGGCGATAGAGAAAAAAGACTTTTGTTAAGTCGCCATTGAAAAGAAAGGAAAAAGAAGTTTTTCTTTGCTGAACAATCGTTGAGCTGGATAGACGTAAGCCGAAGAATTAACAAGCGCTCCGAAATAACGTAAAACAAAAAGAGCAGAGATAAGTGAAGGCACGAGGCAGCAGCCAACAATACCCATCTAATTTATACCCCACCACCAGCTAAACAACGCCAATAAATTAAGAAGGTACTACCGATATAACGTCAAGCAACAATCCCACTGGTCAGGACATCTTCAACGAGACATAGGCAACGCAACAACGAACCCGAGGGACTGCATCCAAACCTTACGACTAGAACGACGGCAAGGCCATTACGCTTACCACCATCGGAACCAGCTAAGTACACGTTTTTATTTAGTGCACATATGTGTAGACTTATCACATAAGTTAAATTCTGGAAAAGGTCTAATGTTAATTTAATATTTAAAAGCAAAAATCAAATAATTAAGCGCAAACGTGTAATCGATTCGAGAGTCACTGTATTAACTCCATTTTTCTTAAATTTGTTTTGAATTTTTTTTAATTTCTGGAAAATACGAAAATATTAACCTCAAAGTAAGGTAAAAGCAAAAATCAAATAATTAAGCGCAAACGTGTAATCGATTCGAGTCACTTTATTAACTCCATTTTTTTAAACCTTTTTTTTCCTATTTAAATTTCTGGAAAATACCAAAATACTAACCCCAAAGTAAGAGAAAAGTGGATTTAAATCTTTGCCAAATTGGAATTACACACCTATAGATTAAAATAAGTTATGTTGATTAATGGACTTAAATTCAACATTTTATACAATTATTTCCTCAAGGGATATTTTTTTTGTATCATCAGTCGTAATATGATAATAAATTTAAGTTAATTAGATTTTCATAAGGAAACGTAAATAGAATATTAAGTAGTCACACCTGTAAACGAATATTTCAGTCCCGTAGTGAATACCTTAGAGCGAGAGGTAACCTAGGTTAGCGCTAACTTCGGCTAGTCCCCTTTTACGCTTCGTTTTTTACCTTCACCGCGAAATATCTGAAGTATTGGTATTTAGGATGGCTAGAAATTTGTAAAAATGAGATTTGAAAATACATGTGAAATTGAATTTTGAGTAATGTTTTTTTATTTAGAAATGTCTAGCTAAAGAAGTAACAGGTAGGTATTTGGAGGTGAAACAGTTGTGTTAGGGGTAGCTGTAATATCAGGGCATTAACGCTACCATGGTTGAGTATCAACGTAAGATACTGCGGGAGGGTCGCCCAAGGATGCACACCATCTGCATCCCTTGAAGCAAGAGAATTTATTTCACTGGTTGTACACCACCATCTCACGGCGAATGGCCCCTTTTCTAATTTAATTCGTTTTGCTTGGTTGAAAACACTGGTACGTAAAATGACTGAACCTTACCCTACTGTCTGCAACGAACACCCGCCCAAGCCCGACGAGCTCTAGCCGCGCATAGTATTAGTTAGATACCAGTGTGACAGGGAGTAGGTGTAAGCTCGATCCGTCTGCCAGCAATGCTCCTTTAGGTGCATGGTTGATGGAACGTGACAAAACTTTAAAATTTTGAGTTACATTTCGACATTACGGTAAGATAAATTTGATATACATACTCTTATAAGTTTAAAGTTGATTTAAAAAAAATATTTTTGCAAATGGATGTAGAAAAAATCATTTCCGAAGAATCTTTATCAGAGAGCTCAACTGCAGATCTAGAAGAAATAGCTTATAAGGAAGCAAATTGGTAATCGACGGAAAAATAAATTTAAAGAGATTTGGAAAAACCACTTCAACTCGCTTACAAGAGCTAATGAAGAAACCATGGGTATCAGTGAAATAAATAGTTATGATTTATTAAAAAAATTTACTGTTTTTTTTCTTTATTTACTGTTTTTTCGAATTTCATAGCCTTTAGAGATAAGTCTACTTAAGTCTACAAAAAATGTTCTCTTAGTTAATAGTTCGCTGAATCAAAAAGAAATCTTTCCAAAACATTACTAAATACATATTCAAAGCATGTATTACAAGTTTGGATAAATCATATGCATTAGAACCATGCAAAAGATAAATGTTCGAATCTTCAATATGAATTTAGGGCTTAACTTATAATTAATTTGTCTATATGTTCATATAAAAAGCTAATTTTTGAGATCGGTAAAAAAATTTAATTTGTGACATAAGCAACTTAGATCGATTTGGTCGTTTATACGTGTTTTCTGACGATATAAGTAAGTATGTTTATAAATAATAACGGAAAACTTATAAATATTGTACATAGCCATAAGTTTAAAACAACAGAAAAAACTCAGATTGCTTGTCAAAACATGAACATTAATTTACAAAAATTTTGATCAGAAGTTTAAATTGTCATGTAACGTAGATAGGCACAGATTTCAGACTTAATCGGTATTATTATTAATAAAAATTAAAATAGCCCTAAAAGAGGCTTACAAATAATTTTTCAAATGAGCCTTAAATTTGTATACCCATTATATGGTTTGAATCAATACGAATTTTACTTCTTGTATGTAGCACATCTACACAAGAGTTTTTATTTTCATCATAACATAAATAGACACTTAATCCATTATAAATACTTTTTAATTCGGCACAGCAGTTAGAAACAATTTTAAGAAAAATTTTTTTTTTATTTTCATTTGCCAAACGTAATATTTAAAGTTAGCAGATCTATACTTTAAGTTGGCAACTTAATAGCAAACTCAACTAAAAACAGTTGAGTATCACAATACCTAAAATGAGTTTGGTTGTGCATAAGTTGGGTTGACTCTCACACAACCAAACTGAGTTGAGTGGTGAACCGCAATAGGGGTATTAAGTAACACTTCAACGCGCACCTATCATATAACGATTTTTCTTTAATTCACAAAATTTCTCTATAGACAAAAATTCTGAAAAAATAATGTCTTCTGTGTTTTAGTATCTAAGTAGATATCATTGCCAGTAATTACTTTAACGCCCACCTTAAATTGATATTTGTGTTAAAACTTATATCATAAATGAATATCTTTGCTTTTTCTCATTATTCTTTATATATGTATGTACATATATGCAAAAAATTAACTCAATCATTTACCGCAATTGTATGAAATATTAGTGAGTTAACAAAAAACTCAGTATTCGACAACACTGTTTTTATAACCTTCACCTGTGGTGCACAAGGGTATATATAGCTTTGTCATTCCGTTTGTAATTTCTACAATTTTCATTTCCGACCCCATAAAGTATATATTTTCTGAAAGCTTATGAATAGAGGAGTTGACCGTCTGTCCGTGTTTTGGTTTAAATCAACTTTTAGAAGCAACTTTATGTTCCTCAAATCTGTGTATGGTATCAATCTTTTGGAAATATCCAGGAATGAATCTCTATTGAAATTCAGCACAATCGCCCGATAACTTTCTGAGATATGAGCAAAAAACCACGACCACCTCGTTTTTTTCACAGTTACAACAACAACATACATTTATCCTGGTTAAAGTAAATGTGTCATCGTATCCCAGCTGAGCCAACAATTTTTTTTTTTATATATTATTTATATTTTTGTTATTTATTTTTTATATATTTTTTTAAAATTTTATATATTTATATACATGTATACATATATTATTTTTTTAAATTTAAATTTTTAAAAAATAATTAAAAATTTTTTTTTTAAACTTTTTTATTGTTTTTTTTTTTGTTTTTAATATATTTTTTTTTATATTTTTTTATAATTTTTTTTTAGAAACATACATACTCAATTTATAATTTTGCAATAGCATGTTTTTATATATGTATGTTTTTTACATGTATGTACGTATTTTATAAGAGATGAATGGTGATACAAGCAATTGTTATTGCATGATTACACGTTGTGAAGGGTATATAAGATTCGGCACGGCCGAATATAGCACTGTTACTTGTTCATCGTGTCACTTTTAAATTTTTTTTGCTTCAAAATTTCTTTGTTATAGTTAGTTAGTTTTTTATTTTCCTTTGAACTTGCTTTCACGTTCAGACTCAGCAATTAACTTGCCCAAGTTTTGTTCTCTTTTACTTATTATACCCTTCACACAGTGAAAAAATGTATATGTATATGTAGGTTTGTCATTCCGTGTGAAATTTCTACAGTTATCATTTTGTTGAAATCAACTTTCTGTAGCCCCATTACATCGCCTGGACCCGGTATTAAAATATCAGAAATATTCGGGAATAGATCGTTATTGAAAATCAGAAACATCGGTACATAAACAACTGAGATATGAGCAAAAAACCACGACCACCTCGTTTTTTACACAACAACAACATACAACACATACATACAAACGTGTATACGGTTAGAGTGAGCCAAAAAATTTTTTTTTTTATTTTATATATTATTTATATTTTTATTGTTTTATTTTTATAAGATTCGGCATGGCCGAATATAGCACTCTTGTTTGTTTTTAATTTTTTGACATATCTTTTTTGTTTTTGGTTTCTCAATCAAAAACTAGCTTGTACTTGCCGAATATAGGCAAGTGTGTACTCAAATATGAGCGAGTTTCTTCCTCTTAACCCTACCTTACTCCTTTTATCTATAAACACAAGATTTGAACAAGTCTCTTGCGCAAGAGACTTGTTTAGTCTTTGCAAGCTGAGTCGTAGGCAGTGTGACCAGATTTAAAAAAAATATAAAGCTAAATCAGGTTTAAAATATATGTAGCTAAGAAAAATAAATTAAAGCCAAAAAGTAAAGCTAAATGCTTGTATTGCTTTTCAATTATATAAATTCACTAGCCAAACCCGGCGCGCGTTGCTACGCCCCTTAATGAATTGAAATGCATTCTGAATTTTAATTGAATATCAAGTGCAAAAACCAAAATATTATAATTTTTTTATGGGCGTGGCATTGCCCACTTTTCTAATCACGAAATTGTAAAGTCATAACAGCTCAATATGTGTGCAAAGTTTCAGAAGATACGGACCAGTGCAAGTACCTCAAAATTATAATTGTTTTTATGGGCGTGGCCCTGCCCACTTTTCTAATCACGAAATTGTAAAGTCATAATAGCTCAATACGTGTGCAAAGTTTCAGAATAATCGGTCCAGTGCAAGTACCTCAAAATGATACCTATTTTTTATGGGCGTGGCTCTGCCCACTTTTCTAACCACGAAATTATTTAATCATGACAGCTCGATATGTGTGCAAAGTTTCAGAAAAATCGGTCTGGTGCAAGTACCTCAAAACTATAACCTTTTTTTATGGGCGTGGCCCTGCCCACTTTTCTAATCACGAAATTATATGGTTATGACAGCTTAGTATGTGTGCAAAGTTTCAGAAAAATCTGTCCAGTGCAATTACCTCAAAATTAAAACTTTTTTAGGGGCGTGGCCCCGCCCACTTTTCTTATCACAAAATTATTTAGTCATGACAGCTCGATATGTGTGCAAAGTTTCAGAAAAATCGGTCAAGTGCAAGTAGCTAAAACTGATAACTAATTTTTATGGGCGTGGCCCCGCCCACTTTTTTCCATCTATAAACACTCCCTGGTATGTGTACAACAACTTGCCAAAGTTTGAGTCCGATCGGTTTTACAGTTTCGGAGTCTATAGCTAACACACACACACACACACACACACACACAGAGTTTCACTTTTATATATATAGATTATTCGTATTATAAGTAACATGTGTATGTACACATATTATGTAAAAACATTTTTTTAGGAATAAGTCAAAATATAACAAAAATATCGGCCAAGTCAGGGAAATCGAAATCACGTGAAATTGAAATCGATCAAATTTTGAAAACTCTCCCGTATTCAAAGTTCATAAAAATTTTTCCTTCAATATACCTCATACTTTGAAGATCATTTTCCTATACTTAAACTACTTCTGAAATCAGAAAAGCTGCGTCTATTTTACAAAAATTCAGAAATTGACAAAGTTTTGTGCAACATCTGTCAAATAAGCCTTTGATAAACCTTAAATATATTTTATGAATAGAGCAGCTAGCCTTTTGCAAGCATTTGAGGCTACGTTTAGCGGAATTTGTAAAAAAAATGTTCCCATCATTGCCAAACGGCCATTTTTCACACACTTTATCACATTTTATATTGAGTCTGGCACTCTAAGTCGAAGGTCACACACGACGATTTTAATTGCCCAACTTTTTCCATATATT
Organism: Phyto melanocephala; assembly: GCA_941918925.1. NCBI lineage: Eukaryota > Metazoa > Arthropoda > Insecta > Diptera > Rhinophoridae > Phyto > Phyto melanocephala. Next base: position 176,050,206 of record OW799233.1, on the reverse strand, counting down.
CTTTTGAACTTGCTTTTATGTTCACACACGACGATTTCTTTGGCGATTTTTCTGTTTTGCTTAGCTTTTATTTTTTTACAATTTGTCATTTGTGCCCAGCGTTGCCATAATCATGATTTTGTCATATTTTTAAGGATTTTTTTGCTAAAACATGATTTATGATTTTTTTTCCCCAATTAATGATTTTTATTTTTAGAAACTATATTTTTTTGTTTTGTAGATACGAAACATAATTTTTCTACAATTCTTATCAACAGTCAATTTTTAAACCAATAAAATTTTATATCAGCTTGTCACAGGTCTATTAAAAACAGGTCGAACTCTATCTGTGTTTTTAAAGTATATTCTCAACATAATAAACAAAGTTAACATAATTCTTGAAACCACATCCTCTCAAATACAAGGAATTTATGATGAAATGCAATGTCTTTATCTTAAAATTTTAGATAATTTTATTAAACCAAATTACGTTAACATCAATTTAATTAATGAACTTGATTTTTGAATTGTTTCGTTTACAAAACGAAGATATTTATTTGGGCGTGTTTATAAAACAAAAAAATTTCCAATCTTAAACTTAGAGAAAATGAAAAAAAAAATTTCTTGAAAATTGAACTTCATTTTACATTGAGTTGTGTAAGCAAATACGGAAACGATTTGATTTCAACCATAATTATTTTAAAGAATTTTTTTTCATTATTTTGTCTTGACCCTTTAAAGATAATTAATAGAAAAGTAGCTTCTTTAACAGTTTTAATACAAAACTTTTCAAATTTATTCAATTGATAAGAATGATGTTTAAAACTTAGAAGACGAGTTTGGAGAACTATGTCTTTTCCACTTTGACGAACACTTTACAACTTTAGATGATCTAAGTTGTGAAGAATTTTGGTCAGAAGTCTCAAAAATAACTCGAGATGACAAAATCTTAGCTTTTCCGACCCTGTCAAAATTTGTCCTATTTCTTCTGCAAATGTTGAACGAATTTTTTAAGTTTTAAATAGAAATAGATTAGATAACACTCTTAAGGGTATATTATATTCAAAAGAATACTTAAAGTTAGGAAACCTTTTCTGTATAATAATAATGATGATTCCTAAAATACTTTAATTCATATGTATTGTTAAATGTATGATTGTTTTTTTATATTAAAACATTCAAGTTTTTTATGTTTCTACATTTCGAATGATAGATGTGCAATTTGAATATATTAATATACTACCGAGTATCTGTCAATTTGATTTTATTCACAAGTTGCTATATGAATATGTATATTTATTTTAATATCAATTTAATATATTTTTTGTTTTAAATAACTTGTCTAATAAGAAAACCGTTTTCTAAATAAATTTTTATTGTTTTTTTTGCGATTGTAATAAAATGTTTGAACTAAAATAATTTGATGATTTCCTTCTTCAAAATATGATTTTTTTGCCCTAAGTGATGATTTTCTCTCCAAAGCTTCTGGCAACGCTGCTTTTGCCGTAAATAGCAATAAGAAAAATAACAAGTACGAGTGCTATATTCGGCCATGCCGAATCTTATATACCCTTCACAACGTGTAGTCATGCAATAACACAAGTTTGTATCACCATTCATCTCATATGAAATACGTACATACATATAAAAAACATACATATATAAAAACATCCCATTGTAAAATTAACAAGTAACAGTGCTATATTCGGCCGTGCCGAATCTTATATACCCTTCACTACGTGTAGTCATGCAATAACAATTGTTTGTATCACCATTCATCCCATATAAAATACGTGCATACGTACACGTTAGAATAAATGTGGCATCGAATCCCAGCAGAGCCAAAAAAATTTTATTTTATTTTATTTAATATATTATTTATATTTTATTATTTTTTTTTATATTTTTTTTTAATTTTTTTAAAAAATTTTTTTAGAAAAATTTTAAAAAATTTTTTTTAAATTTTTTTATAAATTTTTTTAAAAAATTTTTTTTTTTAGTTTTTTTTATTATTTTTTTCTTATTTTTAATATTTTTTTTTTGTAATTTTTTTGTTTGGTATGTTTTTTACATGTATGTATGTATGTTGTTGTTGTAATTGTGAAAAAAAACGAGGTGGTCGTGGTTTTTTGCTCATATCTCAGAAAGTTATGGGGCGATTGTGCTGAATTTCAATAGCGATTCATTCCTGGATATTTCCAAGAGATTGATACCATATACAGATCTGAGGAACATATAGTTGCTTCTAAAAGTTGATTTCAACCAACACACGGACAGACAGGCAGACGGATAGACGGACAGACGGTCAGGGCTTAATCGACTCCTCTATTCATAAGCTTTCAGAAAATATATACTTTATGGGGTCGGAAATGAAAATTGTAGAAATTACAAACGGAATGACAAAGCTATATATACCCTTGTGCACCACAGGTGAAGGGTATAAAAATTAACGTATGTATGTTAAAAAAAAATAAAAATAAAATAATTAAAATATAAATAATAAATAAAAAAAAAAATTAAAAAAAAATAATAAAAATATAAATAAATTTTTAAATTAAAAATAAAAAAAAAATATAAAAAAATTAAAAAAAAATATAAAAAAATAAAAAAAAAAATTTCGAGGTGGTCGTGGGGGGCTTCAAAAACTTGTTTTCAACATACACACGGACAGACTGACAGAGCTTAATCGACTCCCCTATTCATAAGCTTTCAGAAAATATATACTTTATGGGGTCGGAAATGAAAATTGTAGAAATTGCACACGGTATGACAAATCTATATATAATATAATTGATTTTTATTAACGCTTTTAATTAAAATATTTTTACTAAAATATTTTCTTTGTGTTTTTTCATTTTTAAATGTTTAATTTGTGACGTTTTTAATTCAAATTTTAAATTACTTACACACCAAGAAGCGAAACACCGAATGAAAAGATATGTCAAATATTAAAGAAAGAACTTGCTTCAAATAGCCGAGTACCGGCGATTATTTTTCCCTTCGTTTTCTCCTCACCTAAAACGGTAAAAACATCTATAAACTCAAGAATTGCCCAACTATAATCGTCGTGTGTGACATCGACTAACTATAAGATTTCAACTCTGTATTATTACCTAGCTACTCTTGTTATTAATTAACAACTCAAGAGATTTTATTTTTGAATTTTTTTATAGAATAATAAATTTAACTATATCAATTGATATCCATATTGAGTGGGATTGGATGAATTTAGTAAAAAAAAAAACATTAAAAACAATACAAAATCAAGTATATAGTTATAGAATATGATTTATCGATTCTTCGAATGAAAGACATAACCACTATATAATCACTAATTACTTAGATTTTCTATTAATATCATTTAAAATAAAATCATATAAAAATATATTAATTAAAAATCGCTCATTATCCATCACTAATAGTCAAAAAGGGGATATTTTTTATAGATAAATACAGCCCTGTTCTTAATACAACTCTAATCAAAACAGCCAATCAGAAAGACGCTTCTAAAATTTTTGCTTACGGATACACACATTTTCTACGAATATCGAAAATTTTAGGCATCGTCTCATTTGTGAACAGTTTACGAATTCGTGAGGTTGTGCGGGTCTTATGTTTTGTGTTTCATTGTGCAAAAATAAAGATTGGGAAAAATATAGTGCGGATAAAAATCTAATTATCACAATTAAAAAAAAAATTTTATAATTATAATCAAGAAAGGTAAGTTTTTAACTCTGCTGGCAAGCTAATCTGAATTATTAATGACTTAAATTAGTTTAAAATTACCACTTTTTGTTTTGCGGTACTTGTGTATTTTCGTTTTCAACTTTTGTTTGTTTCTACATTCATGTTGTCAGTCTAATCATTTAAATTTATTAAAGCCGATAAACATCAAAAATGTTTTTAATTTTAAAGTAAAACTTAAATTTTCTTTACATTTGCAGTGCACGGCTTGAATACATAGATATTGACTTTTTTCGTTGTGTGTGTATAATATCATACGCCTAGGGTACGCCGCTGTGAATAGTGTTACCATTCAATATGGCGGACGACGAGCAATTCTCGTTGTGCTGGAATAATTTTAATAGTAATTTATCTGCCGGTTTCCATGAATCGCTATGTCGCGGCGATCTAGTAGATGTGACGCTGGCGGCAGAGGGACAATTTGTCAAGGCTCATCGTCTTGTGCTGTCTGTCTGTTCGCCCTATTTTCGTAAAATGTTCACTCAAATGCCAGCCAATCAACATGCCTTTGGTAAGATTTATATAATTTTTCTATTAAAAATTTATTAAAATGTTAAATTATGCTTTAAATTACAGTGTTTCTCAAAGATGTTAGCCATACGGCTTTAAAAGACCTGATCCAATTCATGTATTGTGGAGAGGTGAATGTAAAACAAGAGGCCCTTCCAGCGTTTATAAGTACTGCGGAGGCTTTGCAAATAAAAGGTTTAACTGATGTAAGTATTAAATGTTTGTAAAAATATATATTCACGATCTTCTGAAAACTTTTTTTTTAATAAAAATGTTTTCTAATTTCGTAATGTCGATTTTTATATTAATCTTGTCATATTGTACAAACTGTACTGAAGGCGGCATTACCATCACCAAAACATGGAAATATATAATTTCAAAATAATCATTGATTACTTAAAATATCTAAAATACGTTCGAGTTTTTGTTTCGCTATGTGCATGTTAAAATTTTACTGCCGTATTTATAAAAATATTTTGAGTCAAATAAGCTTGAAAATTTTTGTTTTTAAATATGCAAGTTGAAGTTTATAATCAAAGTTAATGAATTTAATTTTTATTTATTTTTCAATGATATTTGTTGGGTTTAAGCTATCGTTTTCGTAATTTCAAATTGTAATTGTTAAAGTAATGCGATTGTGAGAACATGGGGATAATATCAATCCAATTTTAGGTATATAGTTTTAGTTCTATTTAATGTAAGACAAATATGATTAAAGCAAAATGTTTTGCGCAAATATTTTCCAAATGTTTACGTAGTTTAAATAATAATGATTACTTTTGCTTTATTACGTTTGATGCCGCCTTCTCTGCGTCGGTAGCTTAAATTAAAATTTTTTATTTCTGTTTACAGAGTGATCCACCACAATCTCAAACTCCTCCTGAACCTTCAACACCTACGCCACAAATACAACAACAAATACAAACATCGCCTCGTGTACGGCAACGTACTTCAACTGCCCGCTCATATAAAATTGAAACTGTCGATGATTCCGGCGATGATGCAAAACAAACTACGCAAATAGTCATACAAACAACGGCGCCATCACATCCACCCCAAGCAACAATTACCACCCAACCTCACCAGCAGCAACATCATCAGCCTCAACATATAACGCAACAAACACTACACGCTCAAACCCATCAGCTTACCAGTGTTAGTTTGCCAGCGGCCACAACCACAACAGTGGTAACTCAGAAACGACCCGCCCAACGCACTAGTATAGGTAGTGTACCGCATATTAAACGTTCAAAGAGTACAATTGATCCCCTAGAGGGTTCAGATGCGACATCTGCCACGCATCAAATAAACGTACAAACTGTTGTCGCAGATAAAACACAAGGTCAACAACAGCATCAAACACATCAGCAACAGACGCAACAATCTAATGAACCTGAATACATTGACTTGCCGATCGATTTGCCCACGAAATCTGAACCAGACTATGCCGAAGATGCTGGCGATGTTGATCAGGCTGAACAGGATGCTACCTATGTTGAAGACGAATCCTATGGAGATATGCGTTACGATGAAAGTTACTTTACCGAAAATGAGGAAGCTGCTGCAGGGGGTGGTAATGCCACGACGACTACTGTCCAAGCTACAACTGCAACAACAGCTACCACTTCAAAGGCCATTGTAAAGCAGCAACTACTTTCTGATTCTTCATACATGGATACATCTGCAGATCCCACAATTAATGATGCACAAGGTTGGTTGACATTTTATTATTCTCACAAAACAACTGCATGTCACTGAAAAACTCTAGGCGCTAGACGCCAGTGTCTCTTCTTGTGAACTGTAAAATTGTTTTGTGACTGCATATAAAATATTTTTAGATTTAAAAAATTCTGGTGGAGTTTTGTAATAAATCCAAGCGATCAACACCAACAATTGCTCATAAAAATGCAAATGCACATGTTTAAATAATAATTTTGTAACAGTTCCGTATTATTAGAAACTTAAATGAGCTGAAAAGATGTATAATTATCTAACTATCGCTTTGATTTCTTACTCCTCTTCCATGTTCGCTTTAAAAACCTGTATCAATAAAGGTAATCCTTTCTGGATGTACATTATCACCTTAATTTACACAGGTTTAAAGCTTAAAACAAAAACTAGATTTTAATTAATTTAAGATCAACAAAAGTATACGCGCGCGTAATTAATAGTACTTTTCTTGCACATAAAATCTTAGCAATATATAAGAAAAAAAATGTTTAAAAGTTAACTTCAAAGTTTTGTTTTAAAAATGAAAGAATTTGTGTACGTTACAAAATTATCAATTTTTTCTTTTAATCGCATAAGCTTACATAAAAGAAAAAATTGTATTTGAATATGAAATTTTTTTGCATGTTGTGGCATGCAAGCACAAAATTTTTTATTACAGCTAAGATTTTATTGTTTATTTAACAACTTCAATCCTTAAAATCTAAAAGCTCTGTTGTTTTCTTCGTGACATCATATAAAAAGATTTTTATATGAGTAATAAGTAAAAATTTTGGAAACAGTATTGCAAAATGGTCCTTTTTGTAAATATTTGTTTTTAAAATAAAATTTTATACACGATGGGCAGAACACAAATGAGCTTTTATATAAATGTGGAGTTGTTGTTAAATTAAAGAACTCGTTTTTTTATAAAAAAAAAAAAAAAAACCACAAGTGACATATTCCGTTCTAAAATGTCAAATAGTGGCAAGTTAAAAAACAAAGTGCATCTATAATATGTGGAAAATGGCTAAACCTAAAAAAAAAATATATTGAATAATAAAAGAGATATGACAACAACGGGTAAGTACAAAATTTGTTAAATTTGTTTTAAAAAGTGAAAAGTCAAATTAATTACATTTATGATTTTGTCGCTTCAAATTTTATTTAACAGTAATTGAAAAAAAAAAGTATCAAGAATTTAAAAATAATATTACAGCAATTAACATCCGATTGTTTTAAATAAATAAAAATTAAATATATATATAAACAAAAGGGCAAACAAAAATTTTCATCAAGTATCAGAAGTTACAGAAATTGCGTAAGTTGGCCCTTGTGGTTGTTAGACGTTTAATACATATTTTTATATATACTAAGGGCCGTATTCATAAAAAACATTTTTAGGTTTATTAAAGGCTTATTTGACAGATGTTGTAGAGAAATTTGTCAAATAAGCCTTAGGCTTTTAAAAATTGTAAACGAAACACGTTTGTTGCAATTATTGTGAAAAATTTATGTTTTGAAAAGGTTGATTTTTTAAAATTAAATCTTGGAAAAAATATTTTTAATGTAATGAAGCTTCCCAGTAAAAACATTTTGAATTGTATTAAATTTTAAAATGGTTCTTTTTTTACAGAATAATGTTTTAAAGGTAACACGACATGTTCGCATCCATCAGTGTGGAATTTGTATAGTCAGATGTAAAAACATGTCTTGTATTAGCTGCTTAAAGGAGCTAATACACGGCATTTTTTTTTACATCTGACTTGTCAAATTCTCCACTGCTAATACAAACATGTCGTGTTACCTTAAAAACATTACTTTTGTAAAAAAAAATTTATAAGAGTGCGCTCTATTTTCTTCTGTCAAAACTTGTGGCATCAGTCAACAGTCAATTTTGGCAAACATGTAGATTTACATATGTCTCACAAATTTAAAGTCAGATGTAAAAAACATGCCGTGTATAAGTAGCCTTAAAGGAGCTAATACACGGCATGTTTTTTACGTCTGACTTGTCAAATTCTCCACTGCTAATACAAACATGTCGTGTGTTACCTTTAAAACATTACTTCTGTAAAAAACATGTGTTGAGACATCTGACAAAATTTTAATTAGAGTGCGCTTTATTTTCTTCTGTAACAACAAGTGACATCAGTCGTTGGCAGAAATATCTGCTACTGCAAAGCAGTCAGCGTAAAAGTACAATTTTGACAGACATGTAGATTTACATATGTCTCACAAATTTTACAGTCAGATGTAAAAAAACATTCCGTGTATTATAGCCTTAAGCAAACCTGTGCCTGCTTCTATAGTTTTTCAGGAAAGCACTTTAAATATTTGAGTAGATTTTTAAAATACAAGACTGAATTCTGCGCTATATAAATTTTAGTGCATATTGATTTTCGCATATTTAACAAAGTTATTCCAGTTTTATACTATAAATTCCTGTATAGTTGTCCAAAATAGTTTGCCTGAAGGTAGTTTTTATCCAGGATCTCGATGTGTTTGATTATTTCAATTTAAGCTTTTGCCAACTTGAGCAGTTTTTCCTTTTTGCCATTTATGGTAAATATGAAATTTTTTTTTTTTTGTCTAAAAAAAAAAATATTCTGTGCTTCAGAAAAAGTTTAACATTGTTAATTAACTTGTAAATAAATAAGATTGTTTTTTAAGAGTATTAAAAAATATGTAAATTTTTTTAATACGTACATACAGTTTATATTATACCGTTCAGTGCTAATAGAATTGCGAAAATGATATCGTAAGAAACGTCAAGCTTCATATAAAATGGTACAATGATGTTGGGTTATCAAATGTTGCTATATTTGTTCCTAATAGATAAAAAGTAATTTTTGTAGCTAAATTCCTATCACTAGTTATGAAATCATCACCAAAGCTAGTGAGATTTGTAAGTCGCCACTGTACGTTTATATGTGTTTTCATATGTTTATTATCCCTGAGGGATTGTCAGATGTGATCAACGGTCGTATAAGGGTTGAGCAGTTTTTTTCAGATTAATACAGCCTTATGTATAACATAGGGGAGAACAACAAGAGGTCTTATAGGCTGTCTGATTACTGTGTTCCAAACCGATAATGGCCATCTATAGGGCAAGGGATCTCGTAATTGAAAAATCCTGACAACTTTAAATTTTGGGGTGCCCATTATAAAAAGATTTTGTAAAATTCTGTACACACTATCACCAAAAACGTGCATGATTTTTTTTTAACATTAACGTGTCATTCAAAGCAGACATTTATACCGAGTAGATAAAAAAAAATCGTGTTTAATGAGTTAAACATAATTAAAGGATAACTATTTTGGATTTCGCGAAGGCATTTTCCATGCCTACTTGTGCACTTTGAATTAGAAGTCATTAAAAATGTTTACAATTGAAGTTGCGGTAGTTTCTTGCTGGGTAATTAAAAAGAATCACACTCGGGAAAACATTTTGAGCAAAAAGTACGCAAGCGTAAAATTAGGAATTAAAACAGCAGCTCGTTGTGTTGTAATACATGTATGTTTCTGTTTAGTCAATGTCCTTTTTCATGATTAACTATATTATACTTTAGTTTCTTTTAGTTATCGGTATTGTAGAGTAGCCCCGCGTTAAATTTTTAATAACTAAAATTTAAAAATACCCTTTACTCCAGTTGTGGGACGTTGCCGAAAACACTAATATCTCTAACGGTAGTAACAAAAACGACGCCAACAACTGAAATAAATCGATATAGACGTTACGATAACTTAGTATGAAATTAGTAGATAAGTATGTGCCATGCTGTTAAACTGCAAAACTTGAACTTATATGGTACTAGCCAAACCCGGCGCGCGTTGCTTCGCCCCTTAATGAATCGAAATGCATTCTGAATTTTAATTTAATATCAAGTGCGAAAACCTAAAAATTATAATTTTTTTATGGGCGTGGCATTGCCCACTTTTCTAATCACGAAATTATAAAGTCATAACAGCTCAATATGTGTCAAAGTTTCAAAAGAATCGGACCAGTGCACGTACCTCAAAATTATAATTGTTTTTATGGGCGTGGCCCTGCCCACTTTTCTAATCATAAAATTGTAAAGTCATAACAGCTCAATATGTGTGAAAAGTTTCAGAATAATCGGTGCAGTGCAAGTACCTCAAAATTATACCTATTTTTTATGGGCGTGGCACTGCCCACTTTTCTAATCATGAAATTATTTAGTCATGATAGCTCGATATGTGTGCAAAGTTTCAGAAAAATCGGTCTGGTGCAAGTACCTCAAAATTATAAACTTTTTTTATAGGCGTGGCCCCGCCCATTTTTTTAATCACGAAATTATAAAATCATGACAGCCTATTATGTGTGCAAAGTTTCAGAAAAATCGGTCCAGTGCAAGTACCTCAAAATTAAAACTTTTTTAAAACTGATATTTAATTTTTTATGGGCGTGGCTCCGCCCACTTTTTTCACCCATAAACACTCCCTGGTATGTGTACAACAACTTACCAAAGTTTGAGCCCGATCGGTTTTGTAGTTTCGGAGTCTATAGCTAACACACACAGAGTTTCACTTTTATATATATAGATTAATAAAGCCACAAGGGGCTCAATTCTTGTTCTGTGATATGAAAAGTCGCTGTTCTAGCAAATTCAGTTATGTTTTTATGCCCTTCACCTGTGGTGCACAAGGTGTAATTTCTACAATTTTCATTTCCGACCCCATAAAGTATATATGCCCCTATTGCGGTTCTCCACTTTTGTAACAGTTTGGTTGTCTTTGGCAAATTGACATTGCCATTCTCAACTTCCAGTTGACTATTCAGTTGTGTATCTATTTTTTCGTGGCATTACCGTTTTCAACTTTTAAAAAATTTGGTCGACAAAAACGTTGAAACGTTGTGAAACTCAACTAAAAACAGTTGAGTATCACAATACCTAAAATGAGTTTGGTTGTGCATAAGTTGGGTTGACTCTCACACAACCAAACTATGTTGAGTGGAGAACCATAATAGGGGTAATATTTTCTGAAAGCTTATGAATAGAAGAGTCGATTAAACCCTGTCCGTGTGTTGATTGAAATCAACTTTTAGAAGCAACTATATGTTCCTCAGATCTGTAAATGGTGTCAACCTCTTGGAAATATCCAGGAATGAATCGCTATTGAAATTCAGCACAATCGCCCTATAACTTTCTGAGATGAGTAAAAAACCACGACCACCTCTTTTTTTTCACAATTACAACAACAACATACATATTTACTGGTTAAAGTATACGTGGCATCGAATCCCAGCTGTGCCAAAAAAAAATTTTTTTTTTTTAGAAACACGTAAACTCTATTATAATTTTACAATGGCATGTTTTTACATGTATGTACGTATTTTATATGAGATGAATGGTGATACAAACAATTGTAATTGCATGACTACACGTTGTGAATGGTATATAAGATTCGGTACGGCCGAATATAGCACTGTTGTTTTTTTTTTTTTTTACCAAGTTTTCAGGAGAGCAAAAAACATTCAGCCTTATTGTCAGTGGCGTTGTCGTATTTTTTGGTACCGTGTAATATTTACGACAATGTAAAATGAATGAGACCTTGTCGTTTTCGACACAAAAACGCCAATGAGAATAAGGCCGATTTTATTCTGATGCTTCATAGTGTTAAACTTACACATATCGACTTGTTTAATTTTGAACCAATTAAGATATACGGCTTGGTGGTTAGAAGTACGACTAAACAGGTTCAAAATGCGATAATTTTTTTAAGCTGTCACAACCGTTTACGTCAGAACAGCGCCGAAAATGTACAGTGGCAACATATGATATGACGCACAAAAACTTAATTTCACAGATGGAAAATTGCGCGCCAGATAATTTATCTTTTCGTGATTATATTGCCTTATGAATTGGTTCGATTTGTAGTAACGTGTATCTTAAAACCCGGCTTCATAAGGATATTATGGCCGGCTTCCTAAACGCAAGTTGCAATGCATACACTGCGTAAACGCAAATGTAAACTTTCTGGCAACGTCCAATGTTCCTAATCGCTTGGCAACTCATTTTAATAAGTACCTGCTGCCAAAATCGCGCAACATTTTTATTTTGTATGCAAACATTTGAGCTGCAATGGCTAAGTATTTTCTTGTTTATCTTGGATAAATTATTTATAATTGATAGAGTTTATTTAAATCACAGACTAATGATTAAACACTGTTGCAGAGACAATGTATGCTAAAGGTTTCACTTAACACATGTTTAGCATTGCAAACGCATTGTTTTAAATTATGCGTTTTTGGACAACCATATTTATTCATACGTAAAAATCATTGCCCCTATTACAACTCATAAATTCTGTAACAATTTGATAGACTTTAATAAATTGCATTAACATTTCAACTTAACGGAAATTTTTGCAAAGTGAAACTATGATTTTAGTGATAGGTTGGGGATGTTGCTCTAATAGAGCAACGGCATTTAATGCCGGGTCCAAAACGAAAATTGTCCATTATGGGCATGGTATAATTACATAAGGTGATATCGTAAAGGAGAGCAAATTTTGGCTTTTTTTTAATATGGAGTGACAATCCTCATAATTTGAGAAACGTTGGCTCAAAAAAAAAAAATAAGCTAGGTTGGCACCGCCATTTCTATATGTAAGTGTACCCTGATTATGGGTAACGACCGAACTTGTGATTAATACTAGGGGTCTCCACGTAGCAATGGGTGACTTACAAAGCGTTCGTATACAGTATTGCTACTGTATTTAAATCACATCCATATGCAAAGTTCCGAAACACTGCATCAACTATAAAAGCGATGCATTGTTTGCTTTCTTATTGCCTTAAAAATACTTGGCGGCGTCGTTTTAAAATGGTATACATTGTATAATCGGCCTTGTTGTCATTGGCGTTGTCGTGTCGTTTTTGTGTCGAAAACGACAGAAATACGACAAGGGTTCATTCATTTTACATTGTCGTAAATATTACACGGTACCAAAAAATACGACAACGCCAATGACAATAAGGCTGAATTATTGTACTGCGGCGTTATGATATATGATGCTTTATTCAAACACAAAGCAATTGACGTTTTGGAAGTCCGCCTATATTTCTTACCGCAATTGTCAAATTTGATTGCGTCCATAGAAATTGCAAGGTGTAGACCGCAAATTGCCATATGTAGCAATTTATTGCGCAATCATTGCTCTGCTGATTGCTTGAGCAATTATTGCCGCAATTAGCTGTCAAAATCGTTTAATTTTCTTTGAATTTTATGTTTTTCTTTGCACAAACAAAGGAAAATTAAAATAATTTTACCTGATAATAATTAAGAGTGAGGTATTCCAAAAAAACTCATAAAAGTTAAAACAAAAATATTAAATTATAAAAATAAATTATTTGTGTCGTGTTCTCCACCCAGTGAAAATAAACATACCTTAGCAATAAAGTGCCGTTATTCTGCCGACGTTTTTGCTTAAACATAAATAATATTTGACAATACAATCATCATTTTTGCAAATAAAAAAGTAGATCAGCTGCGTTGTCAAATAATGAATTCGCCTTGGATAATTTAAATTAAAGAAAAAAATTGTCTGACATGCACACATACATATATAAAACTAAATGTATTTTAATCGTTTTTTGTTGCCGTAGACATGGTTTTTTTTTGACACTTCGTTTTACACTTTTTTCTGTTATATTTTATATTCTCATCAACTGGATTGTGCTTTTTGACTGATAAAAAAATATTAAACAGTTATAAGTTATAACAGTTATAAGTAAGAATATTAAAATTAGAAATTAGACGTCCAAAAAAAACCATCGTATAAATTTGAGAAGTTTTTGGTAACAACTTCAAAAGGGAATTAAGAAAATTGGACGTCATAAAATTCATCATGTAAATTGGGTGTAAAAAACTTGCTCATATTTGAGTACACACTTGCCTGTACTCGGCAAGTACAAGCAAGTTTTCATTGAGAAACAAAAAAGAAATGTCACAAAATTAAATTAAGAGTGCTATATTCGGCCATGCCGAATCTTTATTACCCTTCACAAGGTGTAGTCATGCAACAACAATTGTTTATATCACCATTTATCTCATATGAAATACGTACATACATATAAAAATCACATAAAAACATCCCATTGTAATATTATAAATTAAGTATACTTATGTGTAAAAATATAAATAATATATAAAATAAAAAGTTTGGCCCAATCTAACCAGTACACCACGTTTGTATGTATGTGTTGTATGCTGTTGTTGTGAAAAAAACGAGGTGGTAGTGGTTTTTTGCTCATATCTCAGTTGTTTATGTATGATCTATTCCCGAATATTTCTGGTATTTTAATACCGGGTTCAGGCGATGTCATGGGGCTTCAGAAAGTTGATTTCAACAAATTGATAATTGTAGAAATTTCAAACAGAATGACAAACCTATATATACCCTTTTTCACAGTGTGAAGAGTATAATAAGTAAAAGAGAACGAAACTTGGGCAAGTTAATTGCTGAGTCTGAACATGAAAGCAAGTTCAAAGGAAAATTAAAGAAATTAAAAAACTTACTTGCGCAAGAGACTTGCCTAGTCAGAAAAGGGTCTTACTTTTGTAAAGTAGAGAAATAATTAGTTACTACAGCCCAAGGCGAATTCAATAAACAACTACAAAGTGAAAAAATACAACGTGTATTTTGTTAGTGTAAACTAACTTGAACAAAGTTCCATTGCCCTTTAAATATTTCTTTTTGCACAAAGAGCACACACGCATTATTCACAAATAAAAATACTGTTTTATTAATTTTAGTTTTTAACGTTTTATTAAATTTTTTACATTCACAATGTTTTTTATCTCTTTTTTACAATTTTTAAGAGAATTTGCACCAAGGCGAATGAATATGCCTTGATTTGCACAATTTTAAAAATTTTTCAACTAATGGCGCCCACAAATGTAAACAATAAAAAAGTAGAAGTACTCATAAAAACAAACAAAATTTGACATTTCAATAATAAAAAGAGTGCTCAGCTGATAAACAGCTGCTTTAATAACTTCACCTGATAATGAATTCGCCTGGCTACAGCCCTATTACCACAACTGTCTTTAAATAATACTACTGTGTATGGTATGATTATGGTGCTGTTATAACTATTCAGATACCTCCGGCGATCGAAAGAAGAATCTTCTAGGCAGAGCCGTCTAATAATTGTTATTCGCCAGCCCAGTGTCCGGTAAAAATATCTATTAAAAATTTAGCAAAATCGGGTATTTAAATTTAAGTTTAATAAAAACCACAGTTGCATCACGAAGTATTACTAGATTTTAAGTAGATTTGGCCAAAATCTAGTGGCGAAGTAGATTTCATTTTGTATGGAAAATCTGGTAGATTTCGCTCAAAAAAAAAAGGTTTTAATGTAGTATTAGATCATTCGAATTTATTTTTGTGCATAGAGTAATTGTTACTATACATATATACAATTTTTAATTTGGTACTATTTTTTACAACCATGCGTCTTATTTATTGCCTTTACCAGCACTAGCAATATTTGACAATACAGAAAAAGAACTGAAAATATTTATACCAAAATAGAAAAGTGTTTTGCTTATTATTAAAAGAAAAGTTTACAACAAAAAGTTCAATAAATAAATAAATAAAATAAAAAAAATTTATAGTGAAAAAAGTGATTTAGTTAAGAAAAAATTAATAAAAGGCAGTAAGTAAAGTTAAAATGTTAATACATATATCACTTCGTTGGGTGGTCGTTTTATGTATATTTCTACCATTAAGTTAAATAAATGAACACCTGATGGCATAAAATTCATTTTGAAGTGTTTTAGGTAAGTATGTATATTAAATATAATGTTTTAAATACATCAGTTCTTTAAATGTTGAAAATTGTACTTCAAAAAACTCCACGCATTCAATATCCTGCAAAGAAACATCTAAATAAACTATGTTCAAAAAGTTTTATGAATCAAAATCTTAGATTATTATTTGTTTTACTATTTAAGTTAAAATATTTACTATCTAGGAAGGAATAAATAAATAT
This sequence comes from Phyto melanocephala, assembly GCA_941918925.1. NCBI lineage: Eukaryota > Metazoa > Arthropoda > Insecta > Diptera > Rhinophoridae > Phyto > Phyto melanocephala. The sequence continues at coordinate 176,034,242 of OW799233.1, read as the reverse complement.
GTTTGTACACATAATAAAAGTATTTTAAGAACATGGTTGTCTGTTGTTTTATTTCTTTAGTACCTATTTAAGTGTTTTTGATATTCTACTGAAACTAAAAAAAATTGTAAAAAATTTTATATTTTAGGGCAAGTCAAATTCATACGCAGCCAGAAGAAAAATGCTCAGCTTGTATTTAATGGCTACATTTACAATAAGAAACTTACACAAGCAAATGGTCATACCACATGGCGGTGCGTAGACGTACTGAAAATGCGTTGTAAGGCTGTAGTTATAACAAAGAAAAATGGATTGGTTGCCGCTAGAAGGGAACACAATCATGAGGATCATTTGCAGAAAATAAACCAAAGACCACTTTACAATGAGGAGGAAGATTTAGGCGATTACATGGAATTGAAACCTGATAGTACATCCCTCAATGAATTCATATCAATGACAAACATTGATATTTTGACGCAAAAAAGTGGCAAGGAATATAAGCTGTATGTGCCAACAGCTTGTGCTAGTTTTGGTTTAGGCATTAAAACTCAATCCATATTGAAGCCGGACACAACATAAACTTTAAAAATTGCTTTCCTTTTAATTTTAATTCTATATGAAAAATTTAAGTTTGTAAGCTTTAATACGCTAATATGATCATTAGAATTCGGATAAAAACAATTTATTGGTGTAGTTTTAGTTTATAGTTAAACAATACAACTTCAATATAAGTATAATAAAATTATGAATTTATCAAATAGCATATACTACAGTATATCGTGAAAAGTCTGATGTCAGATTATTAAATTATTGAGCCTTATATAAATTGTATAGAGTATAATGCTTTCTGTTTGCTAGAATTGATACTAATTAATTCCTTTACCTTATTTTGTCTATCCCTAGGTCCTAAGCTATTCTTTATTGAAAGTCCTTGGGCTACCCCATGCTTAATACTGAACAATTATATGTACAATTGTCATAGTCGGAAGAATAATAAGGAATACTGGCGTTGTCATAACTATTCAAAAAGATTGCAGGAAGAACGATGTCGTTCACGATGTGTCTTAGAAAACGGCAAGCTCAAAGCACTCTCTGGCGGTCCTCACAATCATCCGCCACATACAGATAAAATTACTAAAATGATTGTTAGAAATCGAATGACGGGTGAAAATACTGGATCTTTGTTACAACGCGTTAAAGCTAATAGAACTAATTTAAATACAACGGAAATACCCACACAAAACCATGAAGTACAGCATTATAAAAGATTACAAGTAAAAACAGGAGTTGATACTTGTGATGAGCAGGAAAAACAGGAAAACGATGAATTCTTAGTAGATCATTCAACTATAATGTTAATACAAAAATCAACTTAATTGTAAATATTTGTCTTTTTTTAACTTGTATTGTAAAACACATTTTTTTTGCTACATTTTAATCGTAAGATATAATTTAAATTTTTACTATTTCTACTACGTATGTACATACATACATACATACACACACACATAAGTAAATTCTTCAATGGTTTTTCTGTTATTTGCGTAAGGATAAAATGAAATAAACTACATAGTATTTATGGATATATGTATGTATTTTAATTTGAAGTGTGTTCAAAAGAAAAGAAAATTTATATATTTTTTTAAAATTTGGTGGTAATTATGTATAATCATTATTGTATATCAATCACTCATTCTATTAGGACAATATTAATTAAACAATTATTCTTTGTAGGCAATGACGTAGCAGAAATTTCGGTTACAGATCAAAATCGTGTTAAATATCGCAGTAGTCTAAAAGGTTCCTATCAATTAGTTTTGGATGGTTTTCCTTATACTAGACACCGAATTAGAGGTGGAACAATTTATTGGCGTTGTGTACAATTTCGACCATTAAAGTGAGTGAATATGTATAGAACTAATAGAATATCAAATATTAAAATTTTGTTTACAAATATACATACATATATGTACATACATATATAATTTTTATTTAAAAAGAATTTTTTTTTTGCCCAATAATATTTTTTTAACTTTTTCTTTCTTAATTTCAGCTGTAAGGCCCGTGTTAGAACAAATCCCTCCGGCGATCGGGTATCTATTGTGGATGAAGATCACAATCATGGCATTCTAAAAGAGAGACGCAAGAAAGGTTCTCTTAAAGTTGTTTACGAGCAACGTAAACTAGCCAAGGAAAAAAAATTATAGAAAAAAACATTATAGATTGTATAAATAAAGTAAATTTGTAAACTATTAGAGAAACATTGTATGCTTAATTCAAAACGAAACCACAACCCTATTTACAAAAAAAAAAATTTGACTTTTATAATAAATGATTTTACTTTCTGACATATAGCGCCACCTACCATATTTACGTATAACTTTCGAGGACATTTGGTTTACAATGATTACACCTATTACTTTCACAACAAAACCTCATCCTCTTGTGTGGTCCATTGGCGTTGCACTAGCTACAACAAAACAAAATGTCCTGCAGTGTTAAGTACAAAAGAGAAAAGTTTGCTTGCCATTAAAAATCAACATAATCATCTGCCAAAAAGACAAATTACTTTTATACCACAAGTGTATCAATAAAAAAAAAATAATTTGTAAATATATATGTATTTATTTATTTATTCAAATTAATATTTTGTTGTTTTTAATTACTTTTTTTAATAATACATTGTATAAAAAACACACATAATTACCCATTTACTAATTATTTTATTCACTTTTTAGATCCTACTCGCAAAAGTAAACCATTTCTGATTAATAAACGAATCAATAGGGGGAAAACCACTATCTTAGACAGAAATAGTAAAGCTAAATTCATTATAACTTCAATAGAACCTGTGGACAAGACATCTGTGCAGAATCAAGTGACCAGACGAAAAATAAAAAAAGCACCAAATGGTCACTCACTGGAAGAGGTGAATCGTAAACGTTTAATGGGTCAATGCGTATATTGCTTAAAAAATCCAAATGTTGATAAGAAAAAGTTGTACAAAATAACATCGTATTGTCCTAAGTGCCCTGGAGGTTTGTGGATGTGTGAAATGTGTTTCGATAAAATACACAAAATCAATTAAACATTTTATATTACCCGTTCTAATTTTATGATAAGCATAATGCTTCATCAATATATTGTATCGAAAAAGTTAAAAATGTGTTTAATGATTTATAAAATTAAACTTGTGCCCGACTTCTTAATTTTAGTTCATTTTTTTTTTTCAGCAACCTAGTTCATTTTATTCACGAACCCCTATTAAATAATCAAATTTATAAAGTTACCAAAACTTAAGGTTAATAAATAAAATAAATTATGCTAAGCGCACAATAAGACGAACGACGAATTCGAAATTCTGCGTTGCGAATATTCGTCATCAAAAATAAAACATTTGTGTATATGAGAATGCATACAATTGTGGCGTCAGTCGAAGTTCGCTATACGCGGCGAACTCTGCATTAGATTTATTTCTATTTCTTACGCCGGCGAACGACGAACAAATTGATACAAGGTGACCATTTTTTATTAAATTTGGGTTTACTTCTAACTTTTTAAGAAAATAAAGTTAGTTTTTACTTTAAAAACATTTCAAATATGTATAAAAAAGTTAAGTACGAAAATTTGTTTTTATTTGTGTTTTTGCAAATGTTTAAGTTTATTAAGTGATTTTTTTTCATATGGTCACACTATTAGCTGCTATACACAAACAAAATTTTTATTATTGTTTAATGTACATACCCACGACGTTTTTTGCAAACGTTTGCTTATACGTAAACAAGTTTTTATTATTACAGAAATTATATTTATTGTTTTGTTGAGTTTCACGAAAAATTAAATTCTTCAATTCATCTGGCATCTCTGCCTCAAACCGTGAACATCGTGTTATTTTTTACTCTAAATTGTTAAACCAATTTTATATATTAAAAAGTCAATAAAAATAAAACTTTAAGTGATTGTGTATTTCTGACAATGTTGTCGCAGAAAAGAAAAAAACTCTGGGGTAATAACCCAAAATTTAAAGTGCCAAAAATATCCGACGTACCTAGCAGCAGTGCAAATAGATTTCATCTACTTGCAAATGAAGAAGAAGAAGACAGTACTCACAAGGAGAAAATACCACCTATTGTAGTGGACTCAGTTCATAATTTTTCGTCAGTTTTTGGGCTAATTGGAGAAAGGTATAAGTTTAAAAGAATGTCAATTGGAACAAAAATATTATCTAGTTCAAGAACTCTTTATGAAGAGGCCTTAAATCTACTAAGAACCAAAAAGTACCAGTTTTACACGCATGAAATAAAAGATGCGAAAACCTTTAAATTAGTGTTGTTTGGTCTTATTCAAATGGACACTAAGATAATCAGTGATGAATTTAACAAATCACATAACATAAATCCGGTAAGTGTTAAAGAAATCACTACCAAAAGGTCTACCGCCGATGATACACTATATCTAATTGAGTTTGACCGCCAGCAAGTGTCGAAGAGGGATATATTAAAAATTAGGTATTTTAGTAATATTGCCGTTTACTGGAGAAGACCACTCAAGGGCAATAAAGGTCCTACACAATGCACCAAATGCTCTATGTATGGTCATGGTGCTAGAAACTGTAACAGAGTAGTAGTGTGTGCAGCCTGTGCTGGTAATCATGAATTTGCAGATTGCCCTTTGAACAAAGCTGCAAATAGTGATAACATCGTTTATAAATGTCACAACTGCACAAAAAAGAATTTTAGAAATGTGAAGCACAGAGCTGACGACCCTAAATGCCCATGTCGTCAGGAATATCTTGAGATTCGACAACGTACCACAGCCAGAATGAAGGTGCCACAAAAGAATTATATGATGAACTTCAACGTCAATGAAGTTAATTTTCCACAACTACCCGGTAAGGAGCATCAAAATTATCCACGTGACTCTGGTGCCAAAAATATACTGTACTCAGATGTAACAAGAAGTAAAAATCTTGTGAACAGAAATGAAGATGATATTTCCAATGAGAAATTAATGGAAATATTTTTTGATGCTGTCGATGCACTTCAAAGATGCCAAAATAAGTACGACAAGCTGCGAGTGCTGGGAATGATGCTTCAACATGCCATATAAATCAACAGTAAGTCACAATGTTCATGTTATGCACTGGAATGCTCAAGGCATAACGACTGAGTCAGCAGCTTCACAGCTGAAAAAATTTTTATACGACAAGGAAGTTGATATTCTCCTTGTCAATGAGACATTTTTGAAACCCCACCATAAATTTAAACTTGGGGGCTACAAAATTTATAGAGAGGATAGACCAACACATGGCGGAGGTGTACTCATCGCGATAAAATATGATGTTGAACACGAAATATTACCAACTATAAATACGCGTGTGGCTGAAAATATTTCGGTACGAGTAGTAATAAATAGGCGCCCTGTGATTTTTACATCTGCGTACAATCCGGCTCACACTATAAATTTTAAAACTGATATGGATGCCTTAACTAAACGTTCAAATGACTTCTTCTTATTCGGTGATTTAAACGCTCAACATACTCACTGGAATTGCTTTTCAAATAATAATGCTGGTAATGAGCTTTATAGCCACTGCCTTCAATCAAGCTACTATATTTATTATCCAAATGCTTTTACTCGTTTTGGACAAAATATTAATCCAGTACAGCCGTCTACAGTAGACATCCTTTTAACTAACTCTTGTCTTCCTTTTTCAACCTTGGAAACACATCCAAATATTCTGCAGTCGGACCATGTACCAATATCTTGCGTCATTTATGGAGAGGTACATAATAGCATTTTGTTGGTACCCCTATATAATCGAGCCGATTGGTTATCAATAAAAAACTGGGTGGAGAATGAAATTATAGTACAAGATATAAATCAAAATATTACAAACACAGGTAATCTAGATGTATCATTAAGTAAACTAATATATATTGTAAAAGAAGCTACCAATAGAATACCAGTTGGTCATAGAAACCCCTTCCAACGGCAAATTTCAGAAATTAGCAAAATGCTAATTGCTCAGAGAAACAAATATAGACGTAAATTCCAAAGATGTAGGGATTTTAATTTTAAAATGCATTTATATTGTATATTGAAACAGCTAAATAGGCTTATTGACTTTCACCTGAATAAAGACAGGAATGAGTCTTGGTCGAAATTCATTTCAAATCTGCCTACCGGTTCCAAAAAGTTTTGGAAATTAACTAAAACTTTAAAAGGCAATAATCCTACATATTCTAAACTTCATGTAGATGGATCAATTCTGAATTCTGACGTCGAAAAGTCAAATGCAATAGCTGACGTATTTGCTAGTTCACATACTATTACTATTAACAATCCATCACCCATAGACTCGGTTGTATCAAGATACATTAATGACCTTAATCAAACTCTTACCGACAATACAAGTATTAAACTTACAAATTTGTCTGAAGTCAAATCATTTGTCCATTTGCTGAAAAATAATAAAGCTCCTGGCTTAGATGGGATTAACAGTATAATACTTAAAAATATGCCAGACTCCTTTTTTGAAATTTTAAGTAAATTATTTAACTTCTGCCTGAGCAATGGATACTTCCCACACGTTTTTAAAATGGCTAAGGTAATTCCAATCCACAAATATGGAAAGGATCCTAAATTGCCCTCCAGCTATAGGCCAATAAGTATTCTAAGCCTATTGGATAAAGTGTTCGAGAAAATTATTCACTCCAGAATTTTAGATTTTTCAAATTGCAATAATATCATAAATAAAGAACAATTTGGTTTTCGAAAAGAGCACTCCACTGTACATCAACTTAAGAGAGTTGTTAACTTTATTGAATGTAATAAAAGTAATCGGAAAAGTACTGGAGTCGTTTTTCTTGATATCGAAAAAGCTTTTGACTCAATCTGGCATGATGGACTAGTGTATAAATTAAATACGTTGCATTTTCCAAATTATCTACAAAAACTTATCAAAAGCTTTTTAGATAATCGTACGTTTGTTGTATCTGTCAATAACAAATTTTCTAGTGAAAGGCAAATACCTGCGGGCTTGCCACAAGGATCAGTATTATCCCCTACACTATACTCGATATATACATCTGATGTTACTCTAAGAAGAGACCATGATGCAGCTTTTTACGCGGATGACAGCGCCTTTATTTGTTGCGGTAAAGTCTCGAATGCGATTATTAGAAGAATGGAAAATAATCTTAAATTAATTCGTAAATACTATGACAAATGGAAAATAAAAGTCAATGACGATAAAACTCAGGCAATTATATTTCCATTCAACAAATCGCGTAAACGCTTTCCTACTAGATATTTATCGTCTAGGGGAACAATTATCCCATTGAAGGACGAAATTAAATATCTAGGAGTAATCCTTGACAGAAAACTCTTATTCAAACAGCATGTTAATTACATTTGCGAGAAGGCAATTAAGTGTAGTCGTGCCTTATACCCCTTAATTGGCCGAAGATCAAATCTTAATATAAAGAACAAAGTTCTTATTTACAAAATGTGTATTCGACCGATTATGACCTATGGTTGTCAAATCTGGTCCCAAAAGGCTGCTAAAACGCATACGAAAAAATTGCAAATCATTCAAAATAAAAACTTGAAAATAATACACAATCTACCTTTTAGATATCCAACTTATCTTCTACATAGAAACTTTAACTTTAAAATGTTTAATTCATTGACAAGGGAACTGACGCTGTCATTTAATGAAAAATGCAGAAGGTCAAATTTTGAAATAATAAGAAATTTGCTGATCAACCACTGAGGGTCTTTTGTTTAAAAGACACATTTCAGTGATTGTTCTAAAATCTCTTATAACTTCTAAGTTGATGCGAGGTTTTTTATGAACAACTTTTCCTTAAATCTGTGATATTAGTAGTTTCTTTATTTTATTAATAAGATGTTAATTGTTGTAATACTATAAGTAAATTCTCATAACTCTGTTAATGATATTGATAAAATGAATAAGTTTTTAATAAAGGATAATAATAATAATAATAAAAAAAAATTCTTCAATTATTTTTGTTTTTGCTTTGCACAAACACTAAACAATTTTATCAATTATAAAAGATGTAACTTTTTCGTCGTTGTTGTGCTTCACACGACGAATTTTTACCGAAGAGTTCGTCGTGTTGGGCGAAATTCGTCGTTCGTCCCAATTGTGCGCCGAGCATTACATTGTGGCTTGTGCAAAATAAATAAACTAAAGTAACCGATTGACTTCACTCTTCAGTGTATGTATGTATGTGTCTATGTACATATGTATGTATGTATGTCTGTGACGTAGCATATACGTGTATATTATTTTGGCATCGGCAAAAAATGTATAACTAATATTGGAATTTAGGGAATTTTCATTACCAGTGTGTACAAATGCATATGTACAAACATATGCTGGTGAACGAATTTGTCGAAAATAAGAGGTTTTTCTGTAGTCACAAAAGATATACATAACGGGTGTTTTTTTACAGGTTTGTTTTTCGAATAGAGATAAAACTGGCATTTTGTGGTCAAATCTGGCAACTCTAATGTCATTTATGTTCAGTTTGGTTTGCCATTTCATCATGAACAGGTTGACAAAAGAACAACGCTTGCAAATCGTGCAAATTTATTTCGAAAATAACGGTTCAGTTCGCGAAGTTTACCGCAAGCTCCATCCATTTCATGGTCGACATAATCGTCCATCACAGCAATTAATTCGGTTAACCATGGATCGTTTTCGCACTACGGAGCTTTGTCCATCAACTTTATGGAAGATTTTGCGCAAAGATCTTGGCTTGCGACCTTACAAGATCCAGCTTGTGCAAGAATTAAAGCCGCGAGACCATGCAATGCGTCGTGATTTTGGTGTATGGGCCGAAAATGAGATTGATCTCGATGCTGATTTTCATTGCAAAATTTTGTTCAGTGTTGAGGCTCATTTTTGGTTGAATGGCTACGTCAACAAGCAAAATTGCCTCATTTGGAGTGAAGAGAATCCACATGCGACCCTTGAGACGCCATTACATCCACAAAAACTGACTGTTTGGTGTGCTCTATGGGCTGGTGGAGTCATTGCGCCATACTTCTTCCGAAATAATGCTGGATAGGCAGTTACCGTTAATGGAGACCGGTATAGAGCCATGACAACCGACTATTTTGTTCCCGAATTGGATGGCATGAATGTGGATGAGTTGTGGTTCCAACAAGACGGCGCTACATGCCACACAGCGCACGCCACAATCGATTTATTGAAGGAAACATTCGATGAGCGCATAATTTCGCGGAATGGACCTGTCAATTGGCCACCAAGATCGTGTGATTTGACACCATTTTATCCTTCCTATAAATCCAAATTGATGGTCATTAAAACGATTTTCTTGTGTTTTATTTCAATTCGAAATTCTATACCACTGAAAAAAACACCCGGTACATATAAAGAAGTATGGTATTAGTATGGACAAAATATTCGTTTAAAATTCCGATACGAAAATTTGGACACGGAACACATGGATGTGTTATAACAAAAAAGTTGATAAATTAACAGTGTTTTTTATTCTGGGAGCAAATACGGTATTTATTTTTAACCCTTTATCTGGCCATGTAACAGTAATGTCACATACCCTAAAATTTGCTGTATATTGCTGTGTTTTATACATTTTAGTACTTTAGGCGTTGTGACATAACTAGTGCAAACCGTGCACAATAAAAAACAAGTAAAATATAACGGGACAACATTATTATCACATATTTTTCTGTACCAAAATTTTGTTGCTGAAAAAAATTTTAAACTCTAACAAGCGTTTAAGTTTTTAGTGCAAAAATCAGATTTGCGATATACATATTATTTTCTTGGTTAATAATAAGTGCGTAAGTATATAATAAAGTGATTTTTATAAAATACAACTGAAAGCAAACCATATTCAACTTGTATTTGGTTAATATCTGTTTGTAACATTTATGTCACATTGCCCAGTAATATGCCTTTTTTTGTTGCCTAGATGCAAATATGTCATTGACGAATGCAAAAATTTTAGAAATTCTTGAGGAAAGTGAGGATGGACTTGATTTTGACGATGATAGTGTGGCTGATCCTGAATATTGTGTAGATGTAGAAGACTCAATTTTCGAAGACGTTGCTCATGATCCTGATTATTTAGTAGACGTACAAGGCTCCGTTGACTCCATATTCAGAATCTCCAACTTCAGTTGCTTTACCAAAACAAGCAGCAGAAAGTAGGCAATACCAAAAAAAGCGTTATGAGAATATTCTTTGGAAAAATAAAAACCTAGTTCTGAACGAGCAATACCTACAATTCAAATTCAATTGAATCTGATTTACAAGCAAAAAAATTCAAAGGACTGGCTCAACATGCTCCACCACCAGCTGTGCGTCAAGACCAGGTTGGTCATTGACCAGTATGGGCCGAAAAGAGAATACGGTGCAAAATGCCAAATTGCCAAGGCGTGTCACAAACTTTGTGCGAAAACTGTGGTGTTGCATTGTGCTATAACAAAAATAATAACTGCTTCCGTGCATTTCATCTATCATAAAATATTATATACTTTTCAGGCAGTGTAACATTTCTGTAACAAACCAGTTTTTTTTAAATTCACAAGTAAAAAATTTTTTAAAAAAATTTTTGACTAAATATGTGTTTTTATTTTAGTAATAGAAATCGAAAAATAACTATTTGCACTTAAAATGTCATGTTGTCCGATAAAGGGTTAATTGAAATCTTAATAGTTAAAATTGAGATTTCGACCAAAAACCAATATCGTGATTATCATCCTTGCTTTTTAGTTTTTTTTTTTTTGATTATGGATAACATGCCTAAATTTTCTATATATGTATCTCGATAAGCAAGTTTTTTTATGTTACCAACTCTAAAAGAGTACTTTTCTTACTTACGGCATTCGATCACGATCGAAATTTTACTCGAACGATCGAGTTCGCTGTGCTTTAGGTATAAAGATTTTAATAAGAATTTTCAAATTTCGATCACGTTCGAATGGTGTAATTTGGCCCCTGATATTTTCATAATTTCATAATTTTTGTTTGGTATTTACTCTATTTCCGGTAACAAAACTTTTTTATTTATTTAAAACTTTGCCAAATTTCATTTTTCTTTAGCAATTAGTTTTTCACCCCAATTCTAAATATTCCCAGGGAATTGAATTCCCCGGGAATTCATTTTTCCCGCGAATAAAATTCCCCTATTCTAAACAGTCGGGGAAGGGAATAACAAGGGAGAGAGAATTTTACATTTTCGAAGTCAGCTGTTTGCTTTTGCTGTTTTGTTTTGACAAAATATTTGCTAATAATTTTTAGCGTAAAAAGTGAATATTCGTAAATAATAAAAAAAAATATTGTTGAAAGTGAACAAAAATGTTAGTGTAGCGTTGATAATAATAATAGCTGAAGCAGAAAACTCTGAAGCACAAGAATAAGCAAAAGGTAGAAAGGAAAATGCTAAGTGACGCCAGCAACCCACTTGAGTTGCCGCACACTTTGTAAATTTTACTTTTGGAAGGTTAGAAAAATATTACAAAGTAAATAAACCGGTGTTCAAATATCTGTTGGACGTGTTAAGGTATTCAGCCCAAACGTAAGTCCTTTGCAATTTCTCCAATCGTGAAATTAAGTGCGACTTTCCGCTTCTTTGCTGAAGGTTTGCACCAAACGGGTATTGGTAAAGATTACGGTGTGTCTGTGGCTCAGTGTAGTGTTAGCAAAGTTCTGGCAGAAGCTATTAATATATAAGGAACATTTACGCCCAATGTAGATAACTTTCTGCAGAACTGAAGTGCAAAAACGGAAAGTTGCGTTAGCTCTTTATGTGAAGTATGGCATTCCAAACGTTATTGGATGTGTTGACGGAACTCAAAAAAATAAATGTCTGTGATCATGAGCTGAGGATTCAGTACGTTGATGCCTCACATCCCGGAGCGTGTCACGATTTGTTTACTTGGAATTCTGGCGAATTGCGTGCTCACCTTGAGCAAGACTATCTTAGAGGTGGCAGCAATTATTGGCTTCTTGGTAAAGTTTTGAATGATAACAGACAATTCATAAATTACACATGCATTTTTTCTAGGAGGCTTATAGATGCCTACAGGATGAGCCTGTTGAAATAAAATTCAGTGTTGAAATGTGGTTGAACGCATTAATGGTGTTTTAAGAAATGGATGGAGGTGCATTCTTGGTGCTAGACAGCTGCACTACGCTCCAAAAAAGGCTGCTAAAATAACAAAATTTTGCTGTGCGTTGCATAATATCTGCATCCATTTTAAATGCAATGCTGAAGTAAGCGATGTAGAAAATTTAGATTATTTGAGCGCTCAGAATAATGTGTGGTATCCATAGACTCGCCACAATATTTATCCATTGCCCAAAATATTAGAAAATATAATAGAAAAATATTAGGAATATTATTGCGAATAATCTTTAATAAATTTCTGTAATAAAGCCATTTCTTATATACCATGTATGTATGTAGTATAACATTTTTTTAAATAAATATAACATTTTATTAAAAAAAATTTTAAAACTTCAAAAATTAAAAAAAAGATAAATAAAAATTATTTTAAAACTAAAAAACAATTCATTATTCTGCTTCCTGTTTGTTGTTTTTATCCTAAAAGTAACAATAAATTACAATATTTATCGCAATTTTTATAAAAAAATATTAAATACTTACATTTTTGTCACAACTCCCTTTGAATTTGTTGGCGGATTTTTTCCCAAAAATTGTTATTACATTCTCCCTTTAATTACCTTTCATAATACCTACTTTTTTCCCAGGGAACAATTTCCCAATTTCGAAGTTCATTTAGAATAAGGGAAAAGGGAAAGGGAACAAATTTCCCCGGGAGAAATTATTTAGAATAGGGGAACAGGGAATAGGGAAAAAATTCCCAGGGAATTGTTATTTAGAATTGGGGTGTTTATTTTTTTTTGCACTTAAAATAATGAGAAAATAAGAGAAAGTATTAATAAAAAATAATTTTGTAACCTGTTGTATTAACTTTAACATTGCAATTAAGGCGAATAGAAATTTTCATTGCTGGCCAAATTTTAACTAGACTAGTTATCGAAATGTAAGATGACAGCAAAAAAATAAAAAACTCGTCGTTATTTTTCGACGTTCCAAATGAAAAAATGTGTGTGTTTTTGTTTAATTAAAACTAAAATTTTATATTCAGTTCTTTTACTGGAACATCTAGGAATTGTTTATTTTGGCTCTTCTAACCATTTACGTACCCACACCTGTTGCATATCATTGACATTGTCATCGGTAGTAGCAGCAATAGTGTCATCTATTTTAAGTTTTGGTTTTCTTTTTCGTTGTTTAATTAGATTATCCGATTTCATATGATTATGATCAGCACGTAATACTTCTAATTTCGATTCTTTTGTTGTACGAACACGAGCACGACATTTTGTAGAGGAGCGCGTTGCACAAATCCATTTGGTGCCTCGAGTATTTTGCATATATTTAACAAAATGATAACCTGCATAGACAAGTTTTATGGAGGAACGTTGGCCAGTGGTGAAGTAAAAATTATTAAACGTAAAAGCTAAAAATAAATTAAAAACGTTGAAAAAAATAAAAAAGCGAAACGTCATTAGTTTTAGCATGCACACTTATGTATGTATGTATGTATATTGAATTAATTTTTGTATAATGCAAGATTAAAAATAAAAATGTTCATATAATTTATTAAGACTTTCCTTTATTTATTTAAAACCATGAAAAAAAAAAAAAAAAAAAGAAGTTTGTAATTGCATAATTTGAATGTTATTATGTAGGTTGTAAAATAATTATTATTATAATCGATGCGAACCTTAAAAACCTTTTTCTTTTTATAATTCTTTGACGTTCGGCAAAAAGGTAAACAAAATTGCAAAATTGATTTTTTGTTGGATCTTGCTAAAATTTTCCTCCATTTCGTTTGGTGTCAACTTAGTACAAATGCTTTCAATTGTAGTCATTTGCTCTTTAGGCAATAGTTCAAAAAATTCATATTTTGTTTGGCATTAAACAAAAACTGCAGTTTCTGACTTAAGTCATTTTTGCCCAACTTCAAAGAATTTTTACAAGTTTTTTTTTTTTTTTTTTTTTTTTTTAATAAAGCAGTCATTAATTTGCGTCTATTTTTTAGTTATGACAATAGGAGAGGAATCGACAATTTCTGTTACATCCGCCACAATTTCTTCATATTTTAAATGCATGCTCAGTGAACTGACATCTATGCCACCACCACTGCCAGTCGTTGTCGAGGCCGTATTAGCATCTTTTATGATTATTTTGTCTGGCATATTTTTACGTACACGCTTCTTACGTCTAACAATTTCTTCGTGAGTGTGATAACGATTTAAGGGTATGACCATATCATTAATAGTACAAACACGAGAGCGGCATTTTTGATTCCACCATTGATTACAGCGCCAATATTTCTTTTCTTCATTAGTGGCCAGTTTTATTTTCTTTTCAAATATAAACGGCTGACCGCCATAAATCAATTGTATGCGTCCTCTAGAAGTGGCCGAATAAACAGCCGCGGTTGTTTCTTGATCTGTGGAGAATAGAATTAGAGAGAAAAAAAGTAATGCATCAGTTAGATGAACATAAATAATAATAATAATAAAGAAATATAAAAGTTATACATACTAAATATAATAAAACAATATTTAAATCGAATTTTTACAATTTTTTTTTTTTTATTTTTATTATTATTCATTTGCTTTTGTTTTGGTTTTATTAAAGAGTTTTTTTGACGGCGGATGACTGTGTTCTGGTTTGGTTAGAAAAACATTATACAACCCATTGGGTCTTAAAAATGTCGTTATGCGAGCATTGCATGGTTTGCCATTTTTTACAATTCGACATTTCCAATAGATGGTATTGTTAGTGCCATTATTTTTAGAATATGTATAGTTTTGATAGAACAACAGATTTCTGCCACGTTGTCCCGGTATAAATACCAGCTCACGATTTGTATGCATGGCAGCCGCAAGAGAAGGCTTGGTGTCAATTTTCACAACCGGCATTATTTCCTTTTTCACTCTACGCTGTTCGTATCTAACATTACACTTTAGATCTGCAAAAGAGAATATTAGAGGCATTATTAAAAGTATGTCTTAATGTTTTTTGTTGAGATCTCTTTTGTGCATTTTAAGGAATTTATACAAAAATTATGATAAGAAAAATACTACGAGGCCGTAGATTGAATTTAAAAAAAATATATTTTTTTTATTGCAATTTATCATAAATATTTTTCATCATTTGTTACAATAAAAACTTTCAAATCTAAATTGCAGTTTATTGTAAAAGTTTCTTTCTTTTTATAACGTTTGTACTTTAAAATTATTACATCAATGAAAAAATTTAAAAATAATTTAATACTCTGATAAATAAAAACTGTCTTATTTAAAAACAAATCTTAAACAGATTTTCTATAGAAATTTGATTTACAAACCTCTTATAAAGCCGTATTAATTTTTATGAATTACATCGATTAGTTTAAGTTCGTCTAAACGATTAGTTTCAATTGCATCCAATATATTTGATGTGAGATAAAAAGCGATACTTTGGAGGCAATATATCAAGCCAGTTATGGGCTTAACTATTTGTCAATTAATATTAAGAACTAGTTAATTTGAAATTTAATCTTATTTTAACCTTAGTGATTGTAAGTTCCAGTTTAAACACTTTGACTTTACATTACGTCATAAGGGCATTAGTATGACAAATTAAATATCACGTATTTAATGATGTAAAATTAATTTAATAAACCAAAATAACAGGGTAACTACTAAATTAAAAATAAAATGGTTAAACACAAAAGAAATTTAAATAATTTTATGAGTAAAGCGCAAGAATCTTAAACAGTTAGCAAAGGAAATAAAAACAAAATTGTAATACAATCTTGATCCGCCAATGCAACTTTAAAACAACAGCCATTGTTTAAATTGTTAAATCAAAAACTTGCTCTATATAAACTAACGGTAATATGCATAGTAACAAACTATGCGCTAACTAACAAGCTGCTATCATGCCCTTATGGAAATTTTGCCATAAAAATCGTATGCAGCTTGTTAGTTAGCACAAGGTTTGTTTTTATGCATAACGCCGGAAGCAATAACAAAAAACATTTACGCGCATGTTATAATCTAAGCCATGTACACAGGTTATAGTAACAACATTAATACACAATATAAAACACGTTTTATTTTAAGAAAAAAAAAAAAAAATAATAATTCTTATTTGGAACTTCTATATTATATGGTTGGTGTCACGAGTTTTATACAAAAAGTATTTTTGTAAATAAGTTTTTTTTTTACTATTAAGTTTTTCTTTTAGTGAAAAATATATTTGTACATACATATGTACATATCTTTAATACCATCGTATATTAGAATGTAGATATATAACGAAAATAATGTACATAAAAATAATACTATGTAGGTAATTGAAGGATTAAAAATATAATACAATTACTATAGCTTATCAGAAACTTAATACTAGCTAAATTAAACAAAAGACAAATACCTAAATATTTCACATATTTAGTATGTGAAACTTATTTTAATCTATATAAAAAAAAAAAAAAACTCACTGTTTTTACAAATAAATGTGGAGCGAGGAGAGCATAAATGCTTCTTAAATCATTAGGAATTACATGGAAGGAAACATTGGCTTATGGTTGTGTATAAATGAAGTTACATGTATAATATCACCGGCTGAGGTATATTTTGTAACTAATCTAGCTTTACATTTAGCCTTATGATACATTGAACACTTCCAGTCACGGCTGCGAGATTCGGGTTTTAATTTTGAGTTGGGCGTATAAGTATTGTGTTTATATAGTACCAATTGAGTGCCACGTTTTGAGGTAATGTAACGGGCAGCATTAGGATTAAGGTTTGCTAGAAAAAGATATGAAAATATGGTTAACATTTACATTTTACTACAAATTATATATAAATGTCTACTCATACATACATACATAAAAAGACATACAAATATTTTTCTATTACAATATAATCTGAATCAACAGTTAAAGATTAATTTAGTTTTTTTTTTATTAAGTTTAAAAATTTCGTTGGATATTTAATCTAATTCACTCGAATAGTTTAACAATAAAAATGTTTCACTGATTTTATACTGATATTTTGTTTGTTAATTTACATCTTTTTAAAAGTGTTCAGCAGTCTGCAGGTCTCGCCGGATTTTTAGAGTTTTATATGGTAAATGTTTAGGATGATTATGGTTGCCATCTCTGACATGAACTTTCATTGTATCCTTACGCATAATAGCACGTGCACGACACGACTTACGAAAATTTGCACATTTCAAATAGCAAGTCCTGTCCGATTGAGAGCTTATAACAAAACGATAATTGTTTATCACAGTATAATTTTTTTCACGTCTAGTTTTAACAGCTGGAAAATGAAATTAATAAATTAGAATAAATGCATTTAGTATGTAGGTGTTAAAACAATTTAACTTAACTTACAAAAAAGAGAAATTAACAAAGACTAATTATTTTTAATAACAACCAAAATATGTAGGTTTTTTCTTCGAAAAGGGATAATTTTTTTTTTTTAATAAACTTAATTTTAATTTTGATAATATTTTTTATTTAAGCATTAACTGTTTATGAATTTTAGCTTTGCGACCGCTTCATGATTATGCCTTTTGCGTCCAAATTTTATTGCATTTTCGCCAGCAGTAATACATCTAGCTGGACATCTTAAGGAAGTATTGCTATTTTTATTGCAGATCCAATTGATGGTAGTACTATATTTACGTTCAGCAGTGTATAGAAAACCTTTGTATATTAAGCTCATACCTCCTCGTCTATTTCTAACAAACGTATATTTATCGTTAAGCCAAACTCCGGAACGTGGTTTAAATTCTTTACGAATTTCTAAAAGAACATTTTAACATAAAACACATAATATGAAAAATATTTAACAACTTATAATAGTATATGCAAACTTATATATACAAAGAGCTAAAATTAACTTTAAAAAAAAATTACAAATATCATAAACACACATATGCATGTATGCGTGTTTGTGTATTAAAGAAATACAAAAATCAATCGGCTAAATTGTACTTTATTTATTGCAATTACTTAAAAACTATATTTTTTTCATTTAATTGTGATTGTGTTGTCCTCTTAGAGAGGCGATACGATTGTATTTTGTTACAACTCTTGCTGAACATTTTGTATATTTGCAACGCACTTTTACACATTCCCAATAGCAGGCATCCTTTATACGACGATTTAGTGTGTAATTTTTACCGTTTATTGTAAGCAAATTATTACCACGTATACTTCGCGTAAAACTTACATTAAGATGTTCAAAATTTGATTTTTTTCGTTCCAATTTCAGGGGTTGTAATAATCCATACGTCACTGTAATGGAGAAAAGAAATTTAAATAAGTTGATAGTTATTTTTTGAAAACATTTTATCATTGTTGATTAAAAGATCATCAGACCAATTTAGCATAACTAACAACATAAACTTAATAATTATAATATTTGAATGACATATGTCCAGGATTTATCAAATTGTAGTATAAATTTAAAATCAATATAGTAATAAGACAGTATACACTTTATAATTTTTATTAAATTACAAACGTTAAAGGCACTATGAATATAAACATTCACGTGCTTATGTTCACATATGAAGTTATAATTTACTATATCGTATTTCGTTTCTGAGCTTTAGTTTATCGAAATAACAAAAATAAATAATTTTGTATTGTTTTATTATTTTAATGTGTCGTTATCTTTGATTGTAGCGTTAATCCTTCCCAAACCTGTTAATATAGACAACGTTTTACTCTAATGACACATGATCTTTGTACGCAGTATTCAATTTTATAAAAAATACCTCTAAAATGCTCCAACACAATTATATCTTCCATTAGCTTTGATTCTCATCTTAAAGTTGTGTATTACGTGCTACAGTTATAAATCCAGTGGCAACAACCTTAACGTCATAAAAATCTTACGTTAAAATTATAGCATCTGAGCTATGTTGCAGCATACGCGTAAAGCAAATTTCGCATATTTTTAACTTCTTTAAAAAGTATGGTTGTCGATTACTTAAAAAAGGAAAAATAACTTAAGATGTGAATTATGTATTTACGAATTCTGCGACAAGTTTAAAACCCTTTAGGAATCTCGCTATGCTGTGAATTCTAGAAAAATGTTTTCTATCTTACTTATTGATAAATGTATGCTGTATGTGAATCTGTCACAAACTTTTCAGTATTCGCGTGCATATTAAAGATTTTACATTTATAGAATTAGCGACCATAACTACAAATTGGCGTTTGATAAAGACAAAATTTTGTCGGAAGCATCAACAGTGATTTGTGATTATTACAAGTTTATATTAACCGATTATGTATATGTAAAAAAATAAAATTATGGAGATTATAGATACAAAAGGCTTTAAGTAAAACTCATACTATACATTTTTTTCTTCGTAAATTTATTTGAATCATTTTTATTTACAACAATTTTTATTAGTATAGACATTTGTTTAATTCGAAATATAAGGAACAAAAGACAATAACTTTATACAAACAATAAAATTTTCATCAAAATAACCACCTTACTTGTTCATATCTTTTTAAATATACATTTAGATATATGTATATTAAGTCCAAATATTTTTCCATGGAGTTTGCATATAATTGCATACAATTTTTTCAAACACTATGACATTTTTAGTTCACTCTTTACGCACTTTATGGGCAGACTTATTTTCTTTTAAATTCACAAACATTCTATAAAAGATATTTAAAAATACTATTTAAAACAAACTTATTTTAATAAACAACACAAGTTTCAAGAAAATTATCACAAGCTCCGGAAAACACAAACCACAAGATATATAAATTGACAGACTCCAACAAGGCGTCGAAATCACAAAATAAGTGTTGTAAAACGTTTCAATTTTAATAAACTTTTTAGAAAATTTGGTTTCAAAGTTTGTGACTCAAGAAAAAATGTTGTTTTATCTATTTTTTTTTATAATTTTGTCTCCTATTTATTAATATTTTTTAATAATAATATATTTTAAAAATGTTTACTACATTTTAATACAACTCTACAAAAAATGTTTGTTTTAAACTTGTCATTAAATTGTCTGCTGCGTCTGATTATATGTTGTGACATTTAGAAAGAAGAAGATAAAAAAGTGAGAGTGGAAAAAATGTTTGGATTTGTGTAAAAATTTGGAAATACTGTGTAAATATATAAAACTTAAATAAATCCAAATTAAAAGTTTCAAAGGAACAATATATTTATACTAATTACATTTTATTTTATAGTTTATAATTAAGAACCTGCTTTTATATAAGTTGTGAACTAATAGATTGTTGTGTGCCCAATATAAACAAACCTTAAAAAAGGCAGCATTTTCCAACTAAATAAATTTTTCGTTAATAAAGACCTATGTATATTTTATTAATAATATCACGTGTTTTATTTTTTCTCCTATATCTTCTTTACATTGACATATTCATTCTGTATATTAAACTTTTTATTGTTTTATTTTTTCAGCTCTGTTCAAAAAGCCTCCTGCAGTTGCTCCTGGCAAAATTCCCTTGTGTGCTGGAAGTAGAGTTTATGTCGCCAAGAATGATTTAATGAAAATTTTTATACCAAATTCTTGTATATATACTTCGCGTTTAAGCGATTTAGTATTTGGCTTGGAAACTCTGGAAAAGGTAGCCAAGTCCGACAAAATGGATTGCTTAAAACTTTTAAATGAGGATTTGTTAAAGTCGGTTGTTGGTAAGTACATTTTTCCATTAAATCTTAAAAGCTTAGTTAATTAATTAAAAAGCAGTAATTAAGTTTGTTTTCCAAAAATTTAAAATTTATCGAAAAGCCCTATACCTATTATATGTATCTATGCATATTTTTGAATAAATATGTAAATAAATAAATAAATAAATATGTACTGTTCTTTGCATAATCTTTACTTATAATAAAATAGTAAAATACTGTCTGTGCATTGAATATTTCGAGTATTTCCAACAATCTAAATTCAAAACTCTAATT
The DNA here is from genome assembly GCA_941918925.1 of Phyto melanocephala. Lineage (NCBI taxonomy): Eukaryota > Metazoa > Arthropoda > Insecta > Diptera > Rhinophoridae > Phyto > Phyto melanocephala. Next base: position 176,013,169 of record OW799233.1, on the reverse strand, counting down.
TTTACAACTTTTGTTGTTCTAAGCTGAATTGCATAAAAACTGCTGGATAGGTTTGGTATAGAAGAACATTCTTACGTGGGTTAACATAAAAAGTTATTTTTTTGCGAGATAATGGGTTCGTTTGTTCAATTAAAGACATTACTTTATTGTTTACGTTTTATATAGACAAAACCAATAAAATTTTGATTGCACTAACAACGATATCAGAATTTATATTGAAATATTGTTAGGGTCAGAAGTGCGGAATGGATTGAACTCGTATGTATATAAATTTTAAATTCAAAAAATATAGATTGAAACTTTTTATGGGCTCATAAATAAATATATGGAAATATCCATACAGTCCCCAGCGGTCTTTTTGCAAATTGATTATCACTAAAGACGATAGCACAAAGTTGTTTGCGCTCTTTTCCATATTTTTTTTTTTTTTATTAATTCTTCATTTACATAACCGAGCCTATAAGGCCATATACGGTTACAAGGCATATTTATTCATCAGGTACTCTTGATTCGCCAGCTGATTATTTTTTTCAACACTTATTTTAAATTTCAGCTGTCAAAATGCATAAATAAAAAACAATTTTCTCTCTTTTCTAATTTGTTTCAAATGCCAAACTTCATATATAAAAAATATAAACAAAAAATTCTCTCCGAACTGCAATTACCTGATGAATAAATATGCCTTGATACGGTTAATAAAAGCTACTTATTATAAAAAAAAAAATATTTATATTTTTTTAGACGTTTATTGAATAACAAAATTTGTATTATAAACTTTAAGTTAATTAAAAAATTGATTATAAATATGTGGTAAATTATTAAATTATTAAATATATTTTGTGTGTGTGTATGTATACCTAACCATGTTGCCTTGCAATAATAAATTAATTTATTTTTTTCAAAACGAAATCTTTAAAAATAAATATACATGTACATATTTGACTAGTTTACAAGGTGTCATTATTTTTAAAAATTTTACAATAATGAATACAAAATTGAATTAACCATTTATTTTATATATATTTTCTTGTCGTTGGCAAAATAAAGGGTTCCGTTTTCAAAGAAGTTGTTATTAGTAACTGCAAAGCAACATACTTTTAGGAATACGTCCATCAACTTTTTTAATATATCTTAAATTAATTACACTCTTTTTTTTATATATTTTCTATATTTTTAGATCATGTTGTACAAGTGTTCACCTTGCGTGGCGAAACGATTGACAACAATGTAGTAAAGCGTTTCATTGAACAAAAAATTCTCAACATGTCCAAAGGAACAGCATCTGCATAGCTTAGGTTGAAGAATATTAAACAGCTTTTAAAATGATTTTTATTTTTAAATTTTGTTGATCTTGTAAAAAACTATTTTTTGTATTATGACCATCATATATACACATATACATACATACATTGTATATCATGTCTATAAATATACAAATTGCGAAAAAAAAATACAAAAAAGCATTCAAGTTTTCTTTATATTCTATCTAGTACATTTTTATGATTAATATTTTTTAGTAACGATTTTTTTTTTTACTAAATGTCAACTATTACATTTAATTGCAGATATCAAATATATATTCGATGATAAAAATGCCACCACTTATATTCAATATTCAACTACACAAAGAGGTCGTGTGATGTTAATATATAATGGCTATCGTTATGTTGAAAATCGCCAAAGTCATAAAAATATTTTTTGGCGTTGTTCGCGCTACGTTAAGTATGGATGTCGAGCCACTGTCGTCACTTCTAAGGTTAACGATGATGTTTCGATACGTGTAGCAGGTTCACCGCATACACACGATCCCGAAATGAAAACTGATGAATTAGTGGAAATGACACCAGATTTTAGCATAGAAGATACAAAAATGGGTTTAATGCGTTCTATGGTGGGTTTGTTGAGTGATTAATATTACGATGCTCAACGAACCTATGTTTTGAATTTGTTAAAATATTACCTTAATTTAGTTTAACAATTAATAAAAATAATGTACAAATAATATAATTTATTTAATTAATAACAAATAAAATTTTCAATACGTTTACATTATATTCATGCTAATTACAAAGTTTTTTTTTTTGTCTTGAATATTGTTGTTTTTTCTAAATACTAATTTTTTACTCTCATGTTTTATTGTACTTCTATTTTAGCTAATAAATCAAAGGCTTTCTCTTCTACTGGTGATGAATTCCGTCGTCCATTAAATCTGCCCAAAATATTGGATGGTAGATTTTATAGTAATATACAACCTCATCCCAAAACGCCAGGAGGTATACAAGCCACCTGTACTTCTTGTTATGGTACTATTTCGGGCACAACGAAATCAACTGGCAATTTCTTAAGTCACATAAAACGCCGTCATAAAGAAATTTTACCTACGTGCCAATTATATTGTTCTGCCAAAAATTTAAGTTGCTTTAATCAAAGCGACCTAAAGTTTCCCGCAAATTTTCCCATGACTTTAACAAGTTCTCCTCTAATAATGACATACACACCAACTGCAGGCAGCGGTAAGGAAACAAAACCTCATGTACAATCAATGCCATGTGTAACCACGTCTGCATCACTTATGGCTGGCACATCGACAACAACAAACTCGAATTTAATATCTAACATACCAGCATTTTTGCGTAGTGATTCATTATCATCAAGCAATAGAAATAATCCAGCTGCTAATGGTGGTTTTAAACGATCCCCGCAGTAACATATTTAAAAGGGTCAAGTGTATTAGAGATTATCAAGTCAATGACAATTTATAAATTACTTTTTAAGACTCTTTAATTACCTTAATCATTTAGTAACAAGTGAAAGGTTAAGTATGTAATTATTAGGAAAGTAAAAAATAGTATAATGGTATAAAAAAACTTGCCAGTTGCACTGCTACAGTAAAATATAACAAAAGAAAAAATACTCACCCAATCACGTAGCGGACTTTAGTTGTTCAGTATGTATATAATTTCTTCATTATCCCTTTTTTGAAAATTAGAGATTATGAAGGAAAATACATAAAATTTACTATGCATCTTTTTATTGTCTTACCATTGAAAGCAATCATCTAGCTTCAATGATTTGTTTTTAATAAACAAGTTTTCTGTAATCCTTATATCAATTACATACATATGCATGTATGTAACATATGATAATTATAATAATACTTAATAAAAAAAATTTTTTTTTTAAGGAAATTGTTGCAAAAATTGCAAACATTGATATAAGTAAAAAAAAAGATATACTCTTTGTATGTACGTACATGTATTTTTGTATTATCTCCTCAAGGAGTCATATATGTAGTCAAAATGTACTATACCAATTAATAAGTGTACTTTGTATTATTTTTAGCATATATAGGGGGGATTCATAATGAATTTAAAAAAACAGATCTTAACGAATTTCATATAAAATTTTGTTTTTAAACCTATTTTTAATATTAAAATTGATTATGTTTTGAGTTAAATATTTGTTTTTGTACAGCGTTATTTTTCAAAATAAAATGTGTGCTTACCGACTAGAAAAAGGTACATAGCAGCTTATAACTTGTTAAGCAATTTCTTGTTATTATTAATGCTGGTAGTGTTTTAGCGGACTTAAGCTAAGAAATTTTTAAAATTTAATTTAATTATGTATGACTAGAGATTTTTGTGTTTAATTTTTTGTTCGTTTTTTTTATATGTAAATACAAATGATTTTTAGTACAAAAAGCTGTATAAATATTTTGGCCATTATGTGAAAAGTAGTATTTAAATTTAAGAAATATAGTTTTTGGTAAATAATTAAAATATACTTACACTATACATACTTTTTTTTACCTTATATATTCCCATTTTTATAATCTGTATAAGTACTAAATATGCATAAATAAATTTATTTATTTTTTTTTGTACTGTATATACAAAATTAATAAAAAAAAGTGTTTCGTAAAGTTATAAAAGAAAATGTGACGTAGAATTTCAAGTGGTTATTGATTACATCAAACACTGTAATTTAATTTAAAATTTTAACAAAATTTAAAAAATGTTTTTCTTTTATTTTTAGGTAAATTGAAGCATAAAGCATGTAGCTGCCACATTTACGCTACGATGTCAGAATATTTTCAATTATGTGCTAATTTTGGTCTATCAAAGAATTCTTAACCTATTTTGCCAATTGAAAATTATTCATTTATCTGCGATATGAAACCGAAAAATATGTCTGGTTATGTTGGTGTTATTTCATGCTTGTTAGGTATTTGTGTACAGCACGAACAGTTACTAAACAAATCGATTGTGATATTCGTCAAGAAAGAACACATCCTTTCAATTAACGTTAAATATTAATTTAAAAAAAGTATTAAAAAACGAAATGTAGCGTGCATATGTATGTACATACGTATGAATATATTAATACTGTTTGTGAACGTCGTAAAATATATACATATATATGTATATTAAAATTAAATAAAAATTATATATACAAATATGTAAATATGTAGTTTCATTAGTAAATTTATATGGAAAAAATGAAATAATATTAAATTTTAATTTTAACAATTTTTTTAAGATTTTCTTCTTTTATTTTTAGGTAAATTGCAGCATAAAATTAAATGCCACTCATCAGATGTGCTATCAGAAAATTTTGAATTAATTGCAAATTTTGGTTTATCAAAAAAATCTCGTCCCATATTATTAATTGAAAATTATTCATTTATCTGTCATACTAAACCGAAAACTAAATCAACTTATGGGTCTAGATGGCGTTGTTCCATGTACGTTAGATATTTGTGTAAAGCACGAGCCTGTACTAAACAAATCGGCGGTAATATTCGTTACAAAATAACACATCCTTTTCACACACATTAATTACTAGTTAAGAAAGGATAAAAAAGACGAAAGTCAACATATTATTATAGTGTGTATTGATATTTTGTATGTTCTTAAAAAAAGTATTAAAAAGACGAAATTTAATAATGTTTTTATTTATTTATATTTCTTAAAATATAAACTATCCTTATGTATGTATTTCTTTGCATTAATAGATTTATAATATGAAATAAATAAATACTAATTTTAACAAATTATTAATTTTTTTTTTATTTATAGGTAAACTGGGGCATAACACATTCAACTGCCACTCTCCCGATAAGATGTCAGAAAATTTCCAATTATGCGCTAATTTTGGTTTATCAAAAAAATCTCGTCCAATATTATTAATTGATAATTATTCATTTGTCTGCGATACTAAACCGAAAAACAAATCTGCTTACGTGTCTAGTTGGCGTTGTTCCATGTATGTTAAGTATTTGTGTAAAGCACGAGCGTGTACTAAACAAATCGGAAGTGATATTCGCTATAGAATAACACATCCTTTTCATACACATTAAATAATAATTGCAAAAGTATTAAAAAAAAATAAATTAAAACTTTCTTTAATCTTAATTATATTAATATTTTTAAAATTTTTTTAAATATTAACTGTCTTTTTCTTTAAACACGAACAACAATTTCTTTTTAATATATTTAAAACAAATTCAATTTTTTAATTGTTTTGAAATAAGCTGTTCTTGAAAAGATTTTGTCAAACGAGAAAATTAAAAAGTATCACATTCAAAACGTAAAACGTTAAATGTACCCAGCAAAATAAATTGGAAGTAGTGCAAAGCGAATTACATTTACAAGACTTCTAAATCAATTGTGTAAAAGCATTAATTCTAAATGACTTCTTAACTGCAAAATAGTTTGTCATAAATGAAGTGCTTAAAAATGAGTGCAACATCATGCAAAATATCTTAAAGAATTCATGTAAACAAACAATTTTAACACATGAAATATCCGATACTTGTCACCAAATATGCATGAGTTCCATGCACTTATTAGAATGGAGTGCAGTTCATTAAAATATTCATGTAAACACATGATCTCCAATGACACGCTAATGTTAAAATCATTAGTGTTTTCACCTAAATTTAATCACTTCGTCACCAGTTGAACCCCTGCAAAATCACTTTTTTGTCATAGATTTTTTTGCTGGGTATGTAAATATATTTCTGAACTTAAGAATTAGGTCCACAGATGACAAGAGTATAATAAAAAAATATTTCTTTCTTTTCTTATTATTTATTTCATGGATATTTATTGACAAATATGTATAAGCACTATATAGTCCTATATTATTTATTTCGAAATAAAGTTACTTAGCTTTTACAAAAAATTTTAACATACCTCTTGTTGTACTCGCGAATTTCGGTTGTTTTTCTATTCCATACATTTATGTATATTTACACAAACACAAATGATTATTAGCATTATTGCGGGAAGCGTTAATTTCACTTTACATTATCGTAAAGAGCAGAAAAACAAAAGGGATTTTGCGAGCACAATATTCTGTCTGTACTCTCCTCATATTCTTTCTACCAGAAACTGACAAGTGCAACAGTTTGAAAACTTTAGTTTGTGCATGTAAGAGGATTGTTACGTCGTCTATGTAATCGTCGCCGATTATAAATCGTTGATAAGAGTTCAAATCAACATCAAGTTAAAAAAGTACTTTATTTCTGTCACTAAGGCATTTTAAAAACATTACAGAAATTGAAATATGCATTTTGTTGCTTTTGAATATACACATGCATATGTAGTACTTGATCAGCAAGAAGTTTTTTTTATAATTAAAAAATATAAAAAGAAATTAAAAATATTTTTTAATGGATTTTGTTCACCATGATCTAATTTGAATTTATATATTCTACTAGCATGTGCCCGCGTAGTTATCAGAATAAAAGGTAGCCTAAGTGTTCTCTCAAGGTTGTGATATACATATCTGTGTATTAAATTTCATTTAGTTCCGTTCAGCCGTTTTTATGTGATTGAGTAACAAAAATCCATACATTCACAATTATTACATTAGTAAGATTACAATATAACGACATTTTTAGGCGTATACTAAAAATTTTAAAATTTCGAATTAATACCCTTTGGTTGATCAGTTGCAATAAGTACCAAAATTAAAGCTAAAATGTTTAGTAAATAAATATAAATTAGTAGCGCTTTGAATATTCATATTTGTTTTTTTTTTAAAGATAAAAATGTTTTCATTCACACTTAAATATACATATTTATTAGATCCTTAATATTTACATGAAATATGTACATAAATAATACTCATTGAAATGGTGGTTTATTGGGCAATAGACCAATAGCACTAAATTTTTTGTAGATCAACATACCCGATCTTCGTGCCAACTCTATACGTTGGCCATCACCGGAATGATTGTGAATATCTAGAAAAACTTTCCAAATTTAAAACTCTTCTAAAAATTTTAATAAACAACTAAACATAATCATACCATTCGTTACATACAGATCATCACCAACAGTTTTTAAACGACTGCGACATTTTTTCGAACGATTGTGTATACATTCCCAATAGACTTTATCACACAATGGACCAAATCTTTTTAAATTTGATCTATAAATAAAATCATTAATGGCCAATAATGTGCCCCCCTTACGGCTGATGATAAACAATTGGGGACCACAATTACGGACATGTTGCATAACTGTAAAAAAGAATAATTTTAAAGAAAATGTAAGAGAAACATATTTATTTGCTAAACATTCATAATGTTTTTATTAAAAAGACATGAACATTACAGTTTTTAAAGAGTGAATATTATATTTATTATTTAATATGTGTAATAATATTCAAGTGAATAAAAAAAGTATTCTTAAAAACTTTAATGATTAAATTGAATAGAAATGTATTATAAGGCACCATATAGGCATGCGGTTTGAATAAACTGAAATAAAAAGTTTTTAATATTTCTTTTTTTTTTTTTAATTTTTATATGTAGGTAATTAATTACTGTTCAAAAAAACAAAAATAAAATTCATTTAAATAATGTTATAACAATTCATTATAGTACAGTATCGGTAAATATTTGATGGATTTATAATATCCCAAATATGTAAACGTTTTAAAGTATAACTAAAAAATTAAACAGATTTATTACAAAGTATTAGTAATAATGAAAGTATTATATTATTATTAAAGAACATTTTTTATATAGATGTTGGATATTCCGTAACATAATAAACATTTAATGAATTCAAAAGATGCTTAAAAACTTTACTACTTTAATTATTTTTCTTGAGAATATACCAATTATGTAATCATGTATACAGCGATTGCAGTCCAAACAGATTGAGTCTGCTCACAAATGTATCGACAAAAAAAAAAAAGCTAATAAATTTAAAAGGTGTTCTAACTGTCGTATTGTCACAATTTTTTTTTAAAGTTTCAAATGGTTTAACAATGAACAAATAAAATTTTTCAATCAAATAATTTTTATTAATTTTAAAATTGTAGGAAATTATGATATAATAGCACGCTTAATGAATTCATTACATTAAGAGTGCAAGTGTTGAAAAAGTATATTATAAGAGTTAAAAAACTTTATATTGGTTTTAAAAATAATTTTCTTTTAAATTAGTAGAAACATAAATGCTCCTTAATATATTCGCCCATGTTATGCATTCACAGTGAAATAAAACATTCCGACTTTGTTTGGACAATTTCGAACGATTTAATTTCACTCGTAGCATGGTCTTTTAGTTTACTTTGAAAACGTTAAAGTATAAAACTAATTTTTAATTTTCTTATAAGTAAAATTTTACAAATAAAAGTAGTTAGAATTAGAGAAAAGATTCTACTGCCCACAAAAAATTGTATTTATCTGTTTACATGACGTACCGGAATATAGATAGCTATTATAACTTGAGGTAAATTTACGAAACCATTTCAAACCAAAAAACAGAGAATTCTATAGCAAAAGTTAATAAGTGTTTTTTTTTTTTATTTTATAGAAAATTATTCAAAACTATTTAAAACCGATCCGTATTGCCGAAGCAAACAATATTGTATTAATTTAAGGAAACATTTCTATATCGTTGTTAGAGCAACATTATCCTCCTTCTAGTGACCGTGTTTTTTCTTACTCACCTTCTAGCACTTTTTAAATACTATTTTTTTATCCCGTTCGTACCTTATTTGTTAAGGTACCTTTTGCCAATTAAGAAATACAGAAAGACAAAACTTTTAATACGTGGTATTGAAATTCTGAACCATAAAAATTTTTCAAGAAATATTGCATGCAAAATACAGATATTTAAAATTTTTGTAGTACCAAATTTAAGTTCTATATAAAATGTATAATAATCGCGATATCCTATTAACGCTTATAACGTCGTTTCCTATTTGAAAGGTGTTTAAATTTTAGTAAAAATTAAGTTATATTTATTTTTTAAGGTGCCTTTTTGAAAGAAAAGTTTATCCTGCCCGTGGTTCACACTTGGCCGACGTTTGATAAATCTGCATTGTCATTCCCAACACACCTTTTTTATAACCTGTTTCTTTAATTTTACAAATTTTCTTCTATCTTGTAAAAAAAACATTTTATTTGTGTTAGGTTGACTTTTAGACAGCCAGTTGGGTTGATTTGATGACAATGTGGGCATTTATTTTTCTTATTGCTTCTTTTTGCCTAACAGGGCCTTTTGCAAACGTTTTTTAATTTTTTCACGAAACTCATTAGCATCTTCTGTCGATGTTTCCTCGCTTTGCTTAGTATCCACCGTAAAAGGTTGTTCGCTTGACGATTCTGCATTAAATTCTAACGTGTGCTGCAATGGCTTGTTATCTAGATTTAAATTCGATTGAATTTGTTGCGCTTTTAAGTCGTCAACATTCAATGTTACATGTTCTTGTCTGTTTAGCGTTAGTATATCTTGCATATCCGTTACAATATTTATATTTTCTGGTTCCATCTCGCCGGGAGAAAATTTAATAGACGTAACACTTTTATCTGTAGCCTGCATGTAATGTATATGTTCGCCATCCAAAGGATAAACCAGTTTTTGGTCAGTAACCACACGAACTAAGCATTCCTGTTTGTTTTCCTTGTAGCAACACTGGAATATAGTATATTTACCCTTGCGGAATGAATAGCGAAAGTGGTGACCGTCGATCAATAATTTCATAGTCCCTTTAGTGGTAGATCCATATAGAAGGGGTTGGCCAGGATGATTCTTAATGGCTTGACTAATTTTGTTCACTATCTTCTGTGTTTTTTCAGCCAATGGAATCTTGCGGGGCCTTCCTCTTTTGAGAGGTTGACAGCTTGCTGTCTCATTTAATCCCGATGTACCTAGCCAATTAAAAAATAAAAATATAATCGTTAAAACAATAAAATTAAATAAATGTAAAACCTAATGCATAAAATAAAACAAGAAACAAGCATAATTGTGAAAAATAAATTCTTTATTAAAATAAAATTAAAAGAAAAATAAAAAATCCGTATATCACACGCGTCACTACTAAATTTTTTTGACACTCACAGTAAGAAAAAAAGGTACACTTCAAGGCGAATCGAGTTTATTTAAGTTCGCCTTGACAACACTTTAAAACTGCAACCAAGGTGTTGGTAACTGATCAGCTAATAGTTTTCGTGTTATACATTAAGGGCCATATTCATAAAAATTATTTTAGGTTTATTGAACTACACTACACTGTTTGCTACACTAAAAATATAAATTCGCCTTTATATATCATTCGTATACGAAACTTGATATTGAATCAGATAATACTTTTTCCTTTAGTTACTCCGTTTTTATGTATAAGCGTTGTTGTCAACAATATATAGAAAAGTTGTTTTTCTTACAAAGCGAATTCACATCATGTGATATTACGAAGCCAGCTGATTGTTTTATTTTAAACAGCACAATGTCAAAGTTTGTTTACATATAAATATTAATTTTTATATTTTGATGCAAAATGCCAGTTGTTTGTCCTAGTGGTTTTAATTAGAAATAAAAAAGGGGAAAAATTTATGTAATATTTATTTTAAAAATTGTAATTTAAATTTTTAAAAATAAAAATTTTAATTAAAATTGAAAAACAGTCTGTTTTTGCGGTTTGTGTTTGTTAAAGCGATGTTGTCACCTGATAAGAATTCGCCTTGTTGAAGATTGTCTTATTTTAAAAGAAAATTTTCAAATTAGAAATATTACATACAAATTTGTTATAAATATACAAAACACATTATGGAAGTAATTTGCAAACGTTTCGAAAACATCATAAACTATCATTTATTTTTATCAATACAGACTAAACCTTGTTTCTGACCTTCAAAAACAATACAAAATATTAATATATTAAAAATATGAATTTTTCCCAACTTTAATATAATTTAAATATTATTTTTTCTCCGCAGAAGCTATGCAATGTGATAGTGAAATTTTGAATATAAATAATGAAATAATTTTTATAAAAAACTAACCACAAGCTCAGAATTAGGAATATATAAAAATTTTTTTTTGATGAAAAATTTTTTAAAGTGTGTTTATTAAGTTTTTTAAGTTATTTTTATGCAAAAATTTATTATTTCGGTATTTCTGCCATAAAGAACTTAAACTAAATTGGGCTTATTTGATATGAAGTTGAAAATATACATATATAAAAAAAAAAATTTTCATAATTTTGCGATTACTTGATTAAATATTAGCTTATCCTATTTTATTGTGCGACCTATAGAAATAAGCATTTAATACATATTTTAATTATTATTACGACAATTTTATTATAAATGTTTAATAAATAAATAAATAGGAACACAAGTAGTTGACATTTCTTAAAGGCAAGAGCATCTCTGTACTTTAGTAAAAACTTACGCCATTTTGTAAATTCTATTACAATTTTATAATAGTTAAAATGATTCGCCGTGATAAGTTGAGTGCTGTGTATTATGCTTGTTAAAAATTGCTAAAAATTGTTTTTAAGTGAATAAATATATCTGTAAATTTTTAAATATAAATAAAATTGTGTTTCTAAAAAGTGTTAAATAAAAATATTTAAAAAAGGCAGTGCACTGCAACGTATGCTACTCAAAATGGTTGGCCTCAATTGCCCAGCAATGAAAAAAATGCAACTAAAGCAAAATATAAATTACAAAAAGAAATGTTATTTAAAAAAATGTTTTTGAGGTGAAAATATAATCAAATTTTCTAGGTATGCTTAAAGAAGACAATACATAATTGTTTTTTATATTTTTTTTTGTCTTCGCAAGAGATGATGCTATGAATTGGCATAGCACAGTTAGTCTTTTTTTTTTGTGTCACAGCGAGATTACTACTTTTTTGTTTTGTTTTGCTTAACTTCGTAGTACAGTTAAAAATGTGCCTTTCATTCGCCGTTGAAGTAAACAATAACAAACAAGTTTTATTAAAAATCTAAAAATGGTTTAAAATTTGTAGCAAATGTAATTTCAATTTGTATATACATATAAAAATTTCTTGTTATAATAAATTAATTACAAGTAAAAATAGATATTCAGTTTTATTTTGAATACATTTGGCGCCAAATTAAAGTGGTAAGTTTTTATATCTATTTTTTATACTATTTCGTTTTTAGGGATGAATAATCATTTCATTCCTTTTGAGTAGATACCAAATATAAACTATTAGTGAATTCACAAAAAGTGCTGCCTTCTAAAGTCATAATTTAATGAAATTTTAAAATAAATTAAAAATATTCCATGAATTTACAAGATGCTTCACACAGTTTATCCCGACCATGCGCCGAGCACATTTTTCGGCGACGGCGGCTTAAATCCAGCTTTTAGCCGGCTGAAAGATTTATATCGGAAATTTGTTTACAGTAATCTTTTGTTAAAAAACACAGTATTTAGATAATTTTAAATTTAATTCAATATGATTTATTTGCAAATAAGATATAAACGTGTATAAATTTAATGCAAAAGAAAATATGATGTCAATGCCAAAAATTTTATGTACACTTTTAATACAAAACTAAAAAAAAAATAAAAAATAAATTTATGTGAGTATAGGAACATAACGCTCTTGATCAACAAGAGGGTATTAACTCGAAATTCTAAAATTTACAATAGAAGCCGGTAACTGTTTTTGATTGCATTTTAAATGAATTTAAAAAACCAGATACCTGCATCATGCTAAATAAATTCCATTAAAAAATAACAACGTTATTTTTTTATATTTGTAAATTATATTTTTTAATTATAATTATTAGTTTCTTTGACCTTTTTATAATAATATATAATAGTTTTTTCAAGCTTAAGGTCCTTTCAATAATAAAAATTTTTTTGGTTTTATTTTATATTATTTGATCAATATTTCGCTACCTCTTTGTGTAGCATCATCAGGATACGAGTTCTTTATTATCTATATATTTGTTTTTTGTTGGTTTAGTGTCTTGATATTTGTTATTTTATAAATTTATAGTTTGATTAACAGATTGAAAATAATATAAAAAATTTTTTTTTTTTTTTTTTTTTTTTGAAACATTTTGTCATATATAAAAATTGTACAAAAAATGTAGTATAACAAAAATCTTTAATTAACAAAAATGTATTATAACAAAAATTGTTGAAAAAGTTTTATAGTATTATAAGAATATGTGTAATAATAGAAAAAATGTATAACAATAATTCCATAATTTATAAAAGTATTAACAGTAATTATATAAATTATTGTCTATACTTTAACATAAAAATATGTTGGTTTTGTACAGAATATTACAAATATTATATAAAATTGTTAACAGAAAATGTTATGTTACATACATATGAAACAATAATTATATATGTATGAATGTATTGATGAAAAAATTTTTTTTTTTTTTTTTTGTTAATAAATAAGTGTATTAATATTACTAAAAAGCTAATATAAAAATGTAGATATACATATATACTGTTTAATTTTCATGTATTAAGATTAATTTAAAATAAATTATTATAAAAAAACTTAATAAGGAAATTATATTAACATAAATCAATAGGTATAAGTGTTATTTCTTATGTACTAAATGTCTGTAACTCTGTGCAACATTATCTGTATCTACTTTATAATTAATTCTCTGTGTAGTTGGTACATTAATTATCTGTAACATTTCTAACATATATCTACGTTTATAATTATTTTCTATATTTAAAACTGATACATTTTCAAAGTTCGGAAAGTGATCAGAGTTGGAACAATGAGAAGATAATGCTGTTTTTTGTGAAGAAATATTTCTATACTTTTGGTCAGATTTATGTCCAGCAATTCTTGTCCTAAGTTTATTTTTTGTCGTTCCTATATAAACCTTATCACAACTTTCCCCATCATTTCCCCCGCAAGGTATTTTATATACTATATTTGACATATCCCATTTCTGTATTTTGTCCTTAGTATTACTAAATAATCTACCTATTGTATTGTTCATTCTATAAGTCATCCCATATTTATTATAATCAAAAACTTTTGAATTATTTAACCTTTCTGACATCCCTGGTACATACGTTAACGATTTATAAATTTTTGGTTCAACTATATTCACTGAGTTATCCTCTCTCCTTTCATCAAAATGATTAATAAATTGATAAATTAGTCCAATTGGAAAATCATTATCAATAAGTATATCCTTAATAATGACCTTATTCTTCCTATGAAAAACTTTATCACTAATTTTTAATACTCTTCCCACAAAATTTCTAGCCGTATTAATTTTCACTTGTCTATTGTGGCTAGAATTATAGTTTATAATCCTACCTGAAGCAGTGGGTTTTTGGTACCAATCCATTAACAACTTATTACCCTTTCTTATAACTAATGTATCTAAATAGGGTAGTCTCAAATCACATTCCCTTTCTATAGTGAATTTAATTGAAGAAGTAAAATCATTAAAAATATCTAACATTTGATCAATAAACTGTTCAGGCATAATACAAAATAAATCATCTACATATTTAGTCATTAATTTCGGTTTTATATTCATTTTCTGAATACAAGAGTCTAGTAATTTTTCCATAACTATGTCTGCAACAATTGGTGAAGCAGGAGATCCCATAGGAAGTCCTTCATGTTGCATAAATATCTTTCCATTATATTGGAAATATCTATTGTCCTCTATACAAAACTTAAGAATATGTTTAAATAAATCTTTATTTATTTTCGTGTATTTTTCAATAATACTCCATTTTTCTTCTATTATCTCTAATGCTAAGGCAACAGGTATACTCGGAAATAATGAAACTACATCCAATGAAATTAATTTTTCCCCATTCATAATACATTGGTCCTTAATCCTTTCTTTAAATTGTATTGAATCCTTAACATTATATGTTGAATTTTCAGTTACCTTCTTTAAAATGGTAGAAATATATTTACAAAGTCCGTAAGATGGAGAATTCACAAACGAACAAATGGGTCTTAGGGGAAAATCTTCCTTGTGGATTTTCGGTAATCCATATAATCTAGGTGCAGTAGCAATATTAGTCTTAAGTTTATTCTTCTCATTAACTGTAATGATATTCCGTCTAAAAAGTTCCTCAACGAAATCATTATTCCTCTTTTGCAGTCTACTTGTAGGATCCTTATTAACTAATTTATATTTCGTTATATCTCCTACAATATTATCCATTCTTATGATATAATCTTCCCTCATTAAAGCTACAGTTGTGTTACCTTTATCTGCTTCTAAAATAAGTAAATCCCTATTAGTCCTTAAGTAATTTTTGGTAACATTAACTCTATCCATTATAAATTTATCCTTATTACTTAATTTCATCCTGTTCAAATGACTATCAATGATCGTTGTCAACTTCGTCCTAGCTATTTCCTGCTCCTCCTTATCTTGTAATGTCTGTATAAAGTCCTCTCCTTCAGTTATAATATTCAACATAGGAAATTCTTCCTTTTTAATAGGTAAAGCATGTTTATGCCCAAGTGAAAGAGTCCATTGTACCTCATCTGGTATATCTAAGTCAGTCTTGTTAACAAACCATTTCCTATTAAACCTAATACCAAACTCTTTGCCCTGTATATTTCGCAAACAACTAAATTTCCTTATATGAAAATTCTTAATCTTTCTATTATAAGAAGAAGATAATCTATCTTCATATTGTAAAAAACTTTGCATCTCTTCAGTTCCTAAAAATTTTCTTAAATTACCTTCTATGATCACCAACTCACTTTGAAAATGTTTCAATAACTCATGTTTTTCCTTTAAAGTTAATTTCAAAATTTTGGTGTGAAAATATGTGGTAAAGTTGTTAATACTACGCTGAATTCCTGGAAATCTCTTTATATTAAAAATTCCGGGAACATTCTTTGTTGAGTTTGAAATAAACTTTGGAATAATCCCTGCATTCCTGCATTTAATTAGAAAAGTTATTGAAGACTTCGTTCTAATCACCTTATCCCTAATAAAATTTTTCATCAATACATTCATACATATATAATTATTGTTTCATATGTATGTAACATAACATTTTCTGTTAACAATTTTATATAATATTTGTAATATTCTGTACAAAACCAACATATTTTTATGTTAAAGTATAGACAATAATTTATATAATTACTGTTAATACTTTTATAAATTATGGAATTATTGTTATACATTTTTTCTATTATTACACATATTCTTATAATACTATAAAACTTTTTCAACAATTTTTGTTATAATACATTTTTGTTAATTAAAGATTTTTGTTATACTACATTTTTTGTACAATTTTTATATATGACAAAATGTTTCAAAAAAAAAAAAAAAAAAAAAATTTTTATATTATTTTCAATCTGTTAATCAAACTATAAATTTATAAAATAACAAATATCAAGACACTAAACCAACAAAAAACAAATATATAGATAATAAAGAACTCGTATCCTGATGATGCTACACAAAGAGGTAGCGAAATATTGATCAAATAATATAAAATAAAACCAAAAAAATTTTTATTATTGAAAGGACCTTAAGCTTGAAAAAACTATTATATATTTTTTAATTATTGTAAAAAAAAAACCCATGCTTTGAGTTACTACTATTTTTCTGTATTTTTTTAAATTATTTAATATAGCACATCTTTAGGATTAAATATTTTGTTTAAAATAATTGCTATTACCTATAATTTTATTTTTATTGCATTTCAGAAAATTTTTAATTTTATATCAAAATTTTTATATTATGTTTAAGATATTTCTTAAAATATATACCCACATATGTATGTAGGAAAGAAATGTATGTAGGAAAGAAAGTATCTTTAAATATACGAGATCTTTTAAAGAATATTAAAATAAATCACTAACATTCAAACGACACGCTTTTGCAAGCAAAAGTTCATGTTTATTTTATATTTCACGTTAAATCTATGTAAATCAGTCAAATCAATAAAAACATAAATAAAAAAATATGAAATTCACAAAATATGTGTTTTTTATTACCCGTTTTCAACCCGATCATCAACAATCTAAAGAAAGTGGTGGTGGGCAAGAATGGTGCCCAGCAGTGTTGTCATCTCTATTCAAAAAAGGGTAAAAAGCGCAAGAAAATCAATATAAGAATAAATAGGTTTTAAAAAAAAAAAAAAATTTTATATTTTTTTAATTTATGTTGTTAAGGAGTATACAAAAAATTTAAAAAATATCATTAAATCAGAATAATGACCAAAAAAGGTGATATGAAAATGCTCAGCTCTTTTTAAATAAACTTTTTCTAGTTTTATTTGGTATTAAAAATGTAGCAATCAATTGGCTAATATCCACAAAAAATAGTTTTGCTAAAAAACAAACCAACCGCCAACCAGATGAAACCACATCTCCACCGGATCAAAGCCATCCATATTTTCAAACAAATTATAATTTCTCAAGGTCGGTAACGATCTCCTTTGACCATAACGCGTTCAACGACAAGCGTCAATCTATCAATAATAATTTGCCAGACTACAATACAGATTATAAATGTAAAGTACGATAGTTCGTTTGACAGTTAAATTTTTTAAAAAAATTTTTTTTTAAATTTATTTTTTATTTTTTTTTTTAATTAATTTTTTTTTTATTTGTTTTTTTGTTTTATATTTATTATATATATTTTAATTTTATATAATAATAAAAATATAAATAATAGATTTAATAAAAAATAAAAAAAAAATATAAAAAAAATTTTTTTTTGGCTCAGCTGGGATTCGATGCCACGTTTTCTCTAACCAGTATACACGTTTGCATGTATGTATGTTGTTGTTGTAATGTTGTTTTTGTGAAAAAAAAAATCGATGTGGTCGTGGGTTTTTGCTCATATCTTAGTTGTTTCCGATGTTTCTGATTTTCAATACCGATCTACTCCCGAATATTTCTGATATTTTAATACCTCACCCGGGTCCAAAGCGATGTCGAGGGGCTTCAAAAAGTTGATTTCAACATACACACGGACAGACTGATACAGCTTAATCGACTCCCCTATTCATAATAATGCAGAAAATATATACTTTATGGGGTCGGAAATGAAAATTGTAGAAATTTCAAACGGAATGACAAACCTATTTATACCCTTTTTCACTGTGTGAAGGGTATAAAAACGTCTCAATAACAAAATAATTTCTTATTAAGAATATTTGCTTCCCGAACGTAAGTTCATATACATATTAAGATTAAATATAAGGAGTTATCAAAAAATAGTCCAGTTAGAAAAATTCATCACCACAGTTTACAAAACAAGAGTTACTAAAAAGAATCAAAATGCTTCATTAGTTTTAATTTGAAATCATTATTAGAATGCGTAAACGTGCCTAATTCCAAAGGCAATCTATTCCAGTATCTAATAATTCTATCATGAGGACCAAGGTGAATTTAATAAGGTGAACTCGTCGCTAAAACAACTACAAAGTGAAAAAATACAACGTGTATTTTGTTAGTGTAAACTAACTTGAGCTGTCAAAAAGTTGTTTACGAAATCAAAAATAAAAAACACGTTTGTTTACATACATATTCATATTCACAAATAAAAATAGTCTGTATTATTTAATTTTTTTAACGTTTTATTAAATTTTTCACAATTCACAATTTTTTTTATCTCTTTTTTTTAAATTTTTAAGAGAATTTACACAATTTTTCACAATTTTAAAAATTTTTCAACTAATGGCGTCCACAAATGTAAACAATAAAAAAGTAGAAGCACACATAAAAACACAAACAAAATTTGACATTTCAATATTAAAAAGAGTGCTCAGCTGATAAATAGCTGCTTTAATAACTTCACATGATGTAAATTCGCCTTGATAAGGACTTAGCTTACTTAAAAAAACAAAATAAAAAAATTTTGATTTAAAAATTCTAGGAAAAATAAAGATTTCTATTACGAACTATGCAGTGTAAAATTACTTTTTCAAAATTTATTAAACAGGTACAAATTACGAAAGCAACAACTTTATAAAGTTTTATTTTTTATATTATTAAGCCATTAGTGACAAATATAAATTCAAAACCAATGAAAATTTTTAACATTTAAAAAGCATATTCTAAGTTGTTTTAGACATCTCATCATTGATGACCACAAACTGAGATTGGAATGACGAATAGGACAAATAAGCCAACAAACTGTTTTAGAAAATTAAAAAAAATCATTTTCGGAAAATGATTTAAATAAAATGGTTTAGACTAATCCGTAAAGTGTAAATCTATCATCATTGAGATTTTTCTTCATTAAGTAAGTTAAACTCAAAGTATTGATACTGAATGGGACCTTGTTTTAATATTAAACTTTCATTTTGATTAGATGTTTATGTAGATTTAAGACTACTATTTATGTTACAATTTAATGAAATTAGAAAATGGGAAGCATAACATATACTTTTAAATTTTGCTTTATTTCTTAACACATTATAAAAACGGAGATAATTTACGGAATTATTATAACACACTTCCAATATTATAAGATTAATTTCCAGCTGCTAAATACCACTTTCCACGGAGGTCTATGCCATATTTTAAAGCTAAATTTTAAGGATCATATTAATTTTATCGCTAATAAGAGTTGTATAGTTTTAAGGAGGCTTTATTCTTTAAAAGCTTATACGCCACAATATATAAGAAATCTACTTGCTATTTCGCTTATCATGTCTCGTATTAACTATTGCCTTGAAGTTTTTTCTGCTACTTGGGCTTGTAATATTAATATTATTGAGGCCACTATAAAAAAAATAATACGCTACGTGTTTAATGTCAAAATTGGAGAACATAATAGAACCTCTAATCTTATTCCAATATTTTTAAAATGTAAATTTAAGGATTATTTAAATCTTCGTATTTTGCTTCATTTTTATAAGGTTATTAAATCTGGAAAACCTAATTTTCTTGCTAATGTATTTTCTTTTATTAACTCGACACGTAATGTTCAAATTCTCGTTCCTCTTGGACATCTAGCTATTTTTGATCACTCTTTTGTTAAAAGAGTTCACCGTGTCTGGAGTTTGCTTCCTAGGGATCTTAAACTTTTTTCTTATTCTACTAATACCTATAAGAAAAAACTGTTGGATTATTTTAATGATACTCAATCTTAATTTTTTAACATTGGATATAGGGTTATAATATAATATATTATAATATAATATATTAATTTATTTTCATTACGTTTGTGGTAATATTTATATGGCTGGGGAGCCAAATCAGCTGATTTAATAATTAATCAATTTATTTTTTTGTTAGTTTATAATATACTTTATTTTATTACATAATGTTTATTTACATTTATTTTTATATATATATTTTGTATTTGCTTATATTTCTTTATGCATAGTTTTAATTTGTACAATACATTTCTTATTGGCCAAGAAGGCTTTCATTGTATTGATATTAAATAAATAAATAAATAAATAAATAAATAAATAAATAAATAAATATTTGCGACTTATTTTCTTAATATTTTATTTGGCCAAAACCCAGCATCGTGAGTTTTGTAAAATTTTATTAATTTGCTTTAGAAGCATCAAAAACACATTATTTAAGTAAAGTTTTTAATAAAGCAGTAATTGCAGAATGCTACGTCGGGCACAAAAAAATAAATACTTCATGCTTTCTTGCTAAAGATTTAAATCTCTTCTCCAAGTACCTTTCGATTTTCATTTTTAAGTTTATTGTTCCTAACGTCACGAACGACATACTCTTGTTACAGGTGCAAATAACCTGCTACACTAGGAATTTTTTTTAGAAATATCGACTGTCTTTTTGTCTTAAATTTGACGTCCAAGTTCCTCCACAAAATATAGTTTCTAGCCTGAAAACAAAGAAGTCAGCTAAAATATCAAAAGTGCCCAAATTTGGAGGTATGCATCATTTTAATATTATTAAAAATAAAGAATTTTTTAAGTGACCGCCCTACTGGCTCGGCAGGCTCGCAATCTTTTACCAAAATTCTTAATCACAGTTTTCAATTGTTAACATCTGCTCGATAATGTGGGTTTTAAACTCTTGAACTGTACATTTTCGATATCAAAAAAATGCACAAACAATAGTCTAAAGTTGTCAAATCGAACGATATTAGTGGCTAATTCACTTGTCCTCTACGAGAAATAATGCGATTTTTAATTTAATTTTTCCAGAAGATTAATTTCTTGATATTTTTTTATTTATTTATTCAACGCAGCAATACAAAGCTTTCCAGACCATATTAAAAATATGTTTTATGTATTATGTATAATAAAGAACCTAAGTTATTAGATTTAATTTGTGCATAAATTCATATAAAAATATAAAATACCAAAAATGATTATAAAAATATAATTTATTAAAAAAAAAAGTCAGATTACTAATCACAAAAGCACGAAATTAGCTCCCCAGCCACAATAAAAAGAAATAAAAATTAAGCAGAAAATATATGTAAATAGTCCAAATTAGTAGCAATTCAAATATAGTTATTAGCTTAGACATAATAACATAATAATAATTTCAGCAACGTGCAATTCTCACCACAAAAGATCTCCAAAAATCAATCTAAAAATCCTAGTAATATAAAGTTGAAGATTACGAGAAAATCGCAAAAAAAAAACAAATTTATTACGTAAAGGAGAAGGAAAACCATTACTCATCACATTGTGAAACAAACTCAGATTACGAAAGTTAACAAAATTCATAAAAGTACAGGCAAGAAAATTATGAACATAAGACGAAATATGATCCCAAAGCCTAAAATTATAGACAAATCTAACAATCATATTTACAATAAGTCTCAACTTATTGAATGTAAATTCCGATGCGGCAGAAACAACTTCACGGCAGTATAGCACCTGTGGCATAAGAAGAGCATGAGCCAATCTACGTCTAATACGAAAAGGCAGAAACAGATTAGTAGAGTAAATTGTTCTCAATGTTCCCAGACTTTACCAGATACAAGATCAACATGATTAATAAACGACAGATCACTATCAAGAACAACCCCCAAACATATTCATTCAATTCTATAATTTCCAATATGAATGCTTAAGCTTTGAGAGATACCGTCAGAAGAATTAAAAAAAAATAGCTTTAGTCTTAGAAGATTGGCACCTTCATTTGAAACCACAAACTCTCTTCGTCTAAATTAATTTTTTTTTGGAACTTAAAGCTTCGAATCTTATCTCTGTAGCGATTAAAAAATCAAAATGATACTTCAAACTTGGACTCTATTTATGTCCAGCTATTTTTATCCCGTTGTCAATGCAGCAACAAAAAAAACTTTCTTTAACTTTTGATCACATTTTTTTAGTATCCTTGGTGTTCTTTACTTTTCGTACTTTGAACGTGAAAAATTCATTTTTTGAGCGATTTTTTTGCACTGATTTTATTTGCTTTATTATGACAACAACAAATGTATTTTTTTCTGCTATAACCTCCTATCGAAATACATACATATTTTACCATAAACAATTTTTGAAGCAAATAATAACTTTTATTCCTAATTTATTTAGAACAAGTACGTTCAAAATTGCTAAGCTATTGTCAAAAAGAAAATGTTTGCAATCATTTAATCGCGACCATAATCAATTAAAAATGAATGCTGTTAAAATTTATTTTGGAGTTATCGGTTGTTTTAGGTATAAGTTTAGACTTGACGGAACATTTCTAGTATTCTGTCTTGTGATTTTTGGAGTTAATAAGACTTGTTAGGAAACAAAATTGCCACATTGCTACATACCGTACACCGCGTTGAAAAATTTTCTCACAAAGGTCATCATTTTACGAACTTGTCAGTTTTCGGAGTGCTTCAGTTAATTAGTAAGTTTTGTAATTTAAAAGTTTTTGATTATTTTCTCTGAGCCTATATAAAGTAGAATGCAAGTAAACTAGCATCGTTGGATGACTTGAAAATGTTTGAAAAACGAGGTCGGAAATTTGACTACATGTTTAAAATCATTTTCTGTCAACAAGGATATAATAATATGTAATGTTTGGTTACTGACATGTTCATTAGGTCAAAAATGAGCCTCACTTCTAAACAAAATATTGTGAACACTGCTCACAGTATTATTTCAGAACTGAACCACGATAAGTTGACAAAACAAACTTAGCACAAATTATAATCGCGTTAACAGAAATCTCTACAAACATTCGGTATATTACTTTTAGTAGTTCATAAGTGAGATTAATTCTTAATAATATTTTAACTAATTTAATTTTTTTTACAGCTTTAAAGTTGAAAAAAATTATTTAATTTACGTAATTTAAGTAAAATGGAACTTTAAGAAAATCACAACAAAAAGAGAATAAAAAATATTAAATAATATTCCTATCAACATGCATATCGATGGCCTTATATAATAAGGGCGTTTTTCTCGATTTCTTTTTTCGAAATCGCGTTTTTAACGTTTTCTTTAATTCCACTAACAAACACATCACCCATGAATAGTTTCGTAAACCATGGTTGAAAACAATGGATTTATGTCCATTAAAAAAAAGCTCAAACTCATTTCATTCTTTTATATTTTACTAGCTAATATCCGGTGTGCTTCGTCACCCCCATCGTAATGAAATAAAAATTTTATAGTTCAAAAATATATTTATTTTGCAAGTGCCACGCCTACTATTACTAAATCAACCATTTCTTATTCAAATAATCATATAGACATCAAAGTGTCTCTTGCAAAATTTGGGTACTCTAACTATTATCGCTTCTCAGATACACGAATTTTTGTATTTAATTAATATGACAGGTGCCACGACCACTATTACTAAAGCATCCATTTCTTATCAAAATAGTCATATAGATGTCAAAGCTTCTCGTGCAAAATTTGGGTACTCTAACTATTATCGCTTCCCAGAAAAACGATTTTTTGCATTTAATTCATATGACAGGTGCCACGCCCACTATTACTAAAGCATCCATTTCTTATTAAAATAGTCATATAGATGTCAAAGCTTCTTGTGCAAAATTTGGGTTCTCTAACTGTTATCGCTTCACGAGTATTCAATTGCTATGAGAGCTGCCACGCCCACTATTTCTAATGTACCCATTTTTTTCCAGAAATGTTTATTTGGGTGTCAAAGTTGCTCTTGAAAAATGTTAGTGCTCTAATCGATATCGTTTTCCAAATATACGAAATTTAGTATTTAATTCATGTCGCCACGCCTACTATTGAAAGTCCGCCCATTTTTTACCCGAATGTTCGTGTGGATGTCAAAGTTTACCGTACTTAATTTGAAGACTCTAGCTGCATTAACTTTCGTGATATACAATATTTAATACGTATTCTTTAATAGGGCGTGGCACCCCGCCCACTTACAATTTCAAACCAAAGTATAGCCTATAGTTCCTTCCAGACATACAGAAAGATTCTGTGAAAATTTCAAGGAAATCGGTCCAGCCGTTTTATCGTCTATAAACCATACAAACACACATTGATTTATATATATATATAGATTTAGTTTTTTCTTATACTGTAAAGTTTTTATAACAAGCCAACGAATTTATAAAATTTATTTATACATTCATACATTGTATATATTTTTTATTTTTTTAACTTTTTTTAAGCAGAAATTAGTTTTATGATTTTATATAATACTCATTTATAATTTCTCATTTACAGTAAAAAAATGCTGCAATATTTACACATCACGTGTTACAGTGGGCCAATTCAAAGTAGACTCTCATATTGTTCTATGTCATATAATTCATATTAATATCACTAGTGACTTTGAACACCTTTTGTTAACAAATTATGTATTTAATACAAGAAAGAAGACAAAGAGATGACGCTGTTAAAAATTGTATGTATACAGGAAAGAAGAAAATAGAAAATATTCTCTCTGAGAGGTGAGAAGCGAAGAAATTCTCTCTGAGAGACAGTATGGTTAAAAGTATTACATAAACAATTTCTTATACATAGGAAACAAATGTGTAAAGTCTTATTATTTTCTTTGTATGGAAATTACTAACAAAAATTTTATGCGTGCATAAAATAATATAAAATAGTACAAATATGACTGATATGCAACCACTTTGAATTGGCCCATTGTATATTTTATTTTAGACAATTATTTGTATCGCAAGAATCGTAGCCGATATTATTGATGTTTTCGTTTCAGCAAATTTAATTATGAAGCTCTCCTGATTACAGATTATTTTGGTGTAATAAAAATATTAGATGCCCACACACATGAAAGGATTACGAAAAATTCTACGATGCTAAAAAACAACTTAACGAAACGTTTATAAACCACGAAACGTAACATTAGAAAAAATATTAAGAAGCTAGAGAATCCAAATATACCGTTTAAGCAGAACTATCAATATGAATTCAATTGAGAAAAATTTGTATTTAGAAATATACATTTAATTAAAATTAAAAATAGTTTTTAGATTATTTAGCTCCATAAAATATCTAATGGATTGTTTGACACTAAAATTATCGTCTAAAAACAATTAAAATAATAATAATAAACAAAAATTTAAAACGTTCAATATAAAAACTCTCAAAATTACGTAAATTTATTCAAATATTGTACAAATTCAAAATTCATTAGGCATAAAAATATTGTCGTATTTATAAATTTATCCACTTTTGCCGCAAATCCTCACATTAAAGATTTTATAGTTGCTTCCGTTACCCTTTTAGACGAGGTGATCCACTTACGCTTAGTTACAAGAGCTAAATTTCTTATCACAGACTGAAGCTCTAGACAGTTCGGTGAATTTGACTCCCGCTGTACAAAATTCACATTATTGTTTGAATACCAATCAAGGGCCTTTATTTCCAAAAAAGCATTATGATAAATCGGGCTGTTTAAAAAAGAGTAAAAGTCGTTTTTTTATAGACTATCCTTAATATAAATATAAAATTCTGCGTCTGTCCTGCCTAATGTCACAAATGAATGGCTTCTTATGCCAACTGTAAATGACTTGCTACACAACAAACCATTGTTGGTATCAAATAAAGAGTTCAGTTCACTATGAAAAAAGAAAAAGTAATTATAACGACAAAAGATTTCTACTTATTAAGGCAAATGTTTTGTTGTAGTAGTTACTATAAATAAATAAAATAAAAAGCACAGATGGCGTCCTAGATTAAATGGCAGATATATATGTAAGTTATATATAGTAGTTATGACTTTGTCCCTTTCTACCCCCACAACATTGGTACCAAATAAAAGAGCTTGACCAGCAGAATACATGTAACTATATAAAAATTCACAATCAAATATGGCATCAGAGTTAATAAAGACAATGGCATATACCAATGAACATGATAGCGATATCCGGGAATGAATTCAGCACGCATAACTGAATTCAGCCCCATAACTTTCTGAGATTTGGCCAAATAAACACGACTGTCTTTGTTTTTTCCATATTTCTGTCACGAAAATTTACATTTTTCTGCCCTAGGTTGATTTATAGAGACGTTTGCTTTTAGGGATATTTTTAAAAATCTTTGGATAAATAATTTCTAACCGACAAAGTTATAGGTACAAATAATTTTGAAGAATATATTTTTTTTTAAAGTCATTCCTTATTAATTTTTGAACCCACTAAAGACACCGGAATACAAACCGTAGTTTTGAAAATTACTGCTGAGAAAAACAAAACTGGCAAATCGGTTTGAAACTTACCTATATATAAACACAAATTCTTTAGTGTTTTTCCCTAAAAATTATAAACGAAAATCTATTTTTTCAGCTTCCGGACAAGAGGGAGCAGCAATAAGTGTATCAAAATAATGAAGTTGACTAGCAGAAAATAATAAAAATGTCATGTTCAAAGCCTCAATATGCTCCTAGACTATTAATGTCTATTGTGTTTTATACATTATTTTTTTATTAAATGACATTTTGTACAAAATATGACATCGTTTAATTGCTATCCGCAGCTGCGCAAGTTTACACGAATCCGAAAGGTTCTTTAATGATATGGGTCGACTGGTATTGACTGGCATAATCTTTATACATTTTGATTATATTTTATCGTTTGTACATGCTGCTCACTTGTGTAACTTGCCATGGTAATTTGGATGACAATCATTGCAAGTTGTGTTGGTTAAGAACAGCAGCGATTTTAACATTAAGCCCGTAAGGTTAATGAATTAAGGAAATAAGCAGAAAAAATACATTAAAACAACGCGAAAAAAATGAAGAGAAACTCTTGTAATTTTAGGGCCGTATTCATAAAAAATATTTTAGGTTTATTGAAGGCTTATTTGACAAATTTCTCTACAACATCTTTCAAATAAGCCTTTAATAAACCTAAAATATTTTTTATAAATACGGCCCTTAATCTATATCCCTGTTTTACATTTTGTATCCGACCAATTTCTATTTTGAACTTCGAAATGTCGCTGAAATAATCGTAGAGTTGTTTCATAATTATCAAAGTCTATTAATTTTGAAAGAAATAAGGGCATTACAATTTTATTCAACTGTGCGAGCTCTCATTGCTTTTGGCATAGAGATTTGAATGAGAACTTTCTTGTTTTGATCGTTGTAGGGTTTTTCGTAATAGTCCAAATTATAATTCGCAGAATTGTTTAAAATCGAGCCATAATGTTATACCCATTTCACAATCACATTTGTTTCTTCTAAAAAAGTCTGTTAGGTGTATCAAACAACCAATTTAACCATAATAATCTACTGGTAGTTTTGCTAGTTTCTTCATAAATGTTGCGTTTATAGTGCAACACTAAAGTTCAAAGTCCTCGCCACGATTTCAACGCTTTTTGGCGTCGTACGCTTCTCTCAAAAAAGTAGAATCATTGTAGTTTAACGTTTCAAGTTACAGAACCCAAAGCGTAGGTTGCTCTGACGCATACAACGCAAAAAGTAGGTTTTCGTTATACTTTTTACGCGTCAACAGCAGCGAGAGAACAACTGAATTGAGTTTGAATGACAAGGACGACAAATTATGTTTTATTTTACGTTTTATCGATAATTATGCTTGAATTTTTTGCTTATATATTCGTAATAAAGTTTAAAAATATTGACAAGAGTAAAATAAGTTATTTAAAAAATTCGTTAATGAACAAAATTTTAATATTGGTTATCGATGCCACTTACACAATCAGTGCCATCTCTCAACTTGTGTTATTTGATGCGCAAAAAGCGTGGTATGTAACTTGAAATGCAGAAAGCGTATGCAGTATAAAATGCGTAGAATGCGCTTACGAGAGAAAGCATGGTATAGACTTGCACTTAAAGGCAGTGCTTATTTTATCTCGTTTAATTTGCATTGAAATTACTTTCAGCGGCCAGTTTGAATTCATGAGTGGTGTGTCTATGTGGTAAGCCTATGTATGTAACGCCCACTTCGCATAAACAACATAATTTTGAATTCTTTGTACTCACTCGTAACCTGTAAAATAGGAATACGCAAAGAAAATATCTTAATTAAAATAATAAACTTGATAATAAATTATTTATGTTAAAAAACAAAATTCTACACCGTGTTTTATTTCTTAAGAATATCGTCATTTAAACGAAAAATACATTGATTCTTATACATATACTTTAACTAATTATGAAACTAAAACCTTTTACAGCTACTTCCGCAACGAGTAATTCAATTTCTTCAAAAGTCAATAGTTTTACGTTACCCCTGCCAACTGGGGTGTGGCTAGAAAATGAACCCTTTTACTATATGCGTAACCAGAAACAGGGTCTCAATCTTATATTTCGTGGTTACATGTACAAAAAGGAAGCAAGTTTTCGATCAACTATTAATTGGATCTGTTCTAGCGGCAATGGCAAACGTGTATGGGAAAATAAATGTACGGCACGATGCATAACTAAAATAGAAGGTGGCTTAAAATTGGGAAAAAATCCACACAATCATCCGCCAAAATTTACCAATGACTCTTTGCCGGCCAGTGTTATAAAGAATGAAGCTGCTATGCCACATGCTTAAAGTTATGTTAAACTACAAAATACTGCTACGAGATTTTTATAAAAGTAAATTTATTTAGTTTTAGTTAAAAGTAACCGTAAATAATTAAGGCATATTCATACAACAAATTGATACAACAAAGCAAACTTTTAGTGAATGTTGTCATGATAAGTTTAATTTAATACAATTTTGTAAAACCTACGATAAAGGCTGTAAAAAACAAATATAAATTAATTCAGAATATTTGTTATCAAATAGGCCCCTTTCGCATTAGGCAACTTTAAGTGCGCAAGTATAGTTTTAATTTTTATTTATTTTCTTTTGAACTTGCTTTTATGTTCACATTGAGCAACTTGGTTGAGCAAGTTTAATTTGCTTATGCTCGAATTTTCCAATTTCTCATAATTTTTAAATATTTGATTCACTTATAAACAAATAAAATTTTCACACACACAAAATTACACAACACACCGAAGAAGAAATAAAAGACAATGTCAAAAACAAATAAATATTCCAAGACAAGAATGACAGCAGAAGCAGAATTGCCAAGTACAAGCAAGTATGTACTCAAATCTCGGCAATTCTTTCCCCTTTACACCGACCTTTCCTCTCACACCCACAAACACAAGACTTGCGCAATTAAAGTTGCTTAATGCGAAAGGGGCCATAGTAGACTTAAGTTAATTGCTCAAAAATCTCTTTTTCTATCTCTGCATAGAAAAATTAAATCAAGGCAAATTCAACAAATTTTTACCTTTTGTTTTACGATCAACTTTTGCGACGAGGTTACCTGTATGAATATGCCT
Organism: Phyto melanocephala; assembly: GCA_941918925.1. Lineage (NCBI taxonomy): Eukaryota > Metazoa > Arthropoda > Insecta > Diptera > Rhinophoridae > Phyto > Phyto melanocephala. The sequence continues at coordinate 175,983,203 of OW799233.1, read as the reverse complement.
TGTTAACTAATGTAGAATAATTAAAAAATTTAATTTTTAATAAATGACTAGACTAGACTAGAATATAAAAATCTTATAAAGTGTATAAGTGTGTATACTGAATTAAGTCAGTATTTTAAAGTTAACAGCATAAAAAACACTACTCTCAGACATGTCACAGAGATTTTGTTAAAAATTTAAAACAAACGTTTTATTCTGCAATAAAATCAGACTTTATTTCTTAAATCGACTCGATAATAAACGCATTTTCTATTATAGTAGTTAACACTTTCAAGTATAAAATGTATGTCCGCTCCTAAGAGCGATAAACAATATTTGACTTTGGTTTTCATAAATGATTAAAATAGCTCTTTAGTATTTCTAGTGCAAACTATAAATAAGACCTTCTATAGTTATGTTATTAGTTTTCTTTTGACTCCTGTAAATTTTCTTAAAGTATTATTTACTTTTTTTATTTTTAATTAAGGTTACTATTTGCCGTGCTTATAGTAGTGGAGAGCCAAAGTACGTACGCTTGCCGCTCAAGACCGTCAATGCCGTCCATAACTTTTTGCCGTCAATTTTTTCTATATTTTACATCTCTTTTTCTATATACCTTTTTACTCTTTGTTGACAAGGTTTTTATTAGATTTGTAGGTTAGAAAACTGAAAGTTTATGCAAATCCATGTTTTTATCCTTGAATTCTAAGAACAGGGTAAACAAAATATCTTCCGAATTGAAAAATTTGCTTAGAATTTATATACATTTTTTTTTGTAATAAAATCACCGAATACTGCAAAATACTGTTGCTGAAGTTGAGCAGTAAATTTTGAAAACAAATGCATTCGATTTTACTTCTATTTATATTAAGCTTAAATTAGACGTGACATAACCATAATGCTATAGATATAAGAAAACGAAATTCAATTGATTTCTATAATTATGGCGACAGTCACCTATAATCAAATGCATTGCTGCCCCTAAGGTTGGTTTAAGCAGCTGTTTTGTATGGTTATGTCACATCCAATTTAACCATTACATTAATGCAAAAAAAAGCAGATTCGCTGTCTTGTCAACACCATCTGATAATTGAATTCGCCTTGCTTTATGTTATTTTAAAGCAATTTTTAAATAATATTTTTTTAAATTTTTTAATGCTCTATAATAGCACTTCAAATCAGCTGTCGAATTTTTAGGGTTGCCAATAGTTTACTGCACAAACGGCAACCAATTCAAATTTTGCGTTAATTTTGGGATACCCTTCAAAGGTGGGACACCCTTTACAAGTATATACGTCGGATATTTATAAAAAAGATCTTACAAATATATTTATACTGCAGTTTGATTGGAGCCAAGACGAATTCATACAGCTGATGGGGAAACTTTTTGTCAAAATTGGTTGAATTTGCCTTATTAATGCAGGGAAGGAAAATGTGATTTTTGACAATTAACTTACGTGTACTTTTTGATAATAAATGTGCTAAATTTATGTATATTTGTAGCTTTTGCGGCATTAATAATGTGTTTCAAACATTTATGTCATTTTGTTAAACAAATTTTATTATATTTAATATGTCAAAACAACTTTTCCATCCCTGGTGTACGAATTGGCCTTAACATAAAACATCCCCTCAAAAGTTGCTTTGTTGTATTAATTCGCCGTTGCATATACCTGATGGATATGCCTTGATTGGAGCCGAATTTAAAAAAAAACAGAACCAAGGCGAATTCATACAGGTGAAATTATCAGCCCAGCTGATGGAGAAGCATTTTGTAAAAACTTGCTAAATTCGCACTAATTTCATTTAGGTAGGTAAGTAGGAAAGGGGGATGCAGGAAGCAAAAGCCGCCTCCAACACTCACACTCGAAGACCAATATGGTCAATTGTGTTTTCATTTATATAAGAAAGATAGAAAATTGATTAGAAAGAGATAGAGAGAGAGGGAGAGAGAGAGTGTTGCTAAAGATATAGTAGATGAAAATAAGGCATAGTTAGTTGAAAATAGAATAGAAGAAAGATATACAGATTCCCCTAAAAGCCCCATTGTATTGTCACCAGACACCCACCCGACCCCATGATGAATCCGATAATATTCCCCAGTTTGCACTCCGAAACATCATCCAACTCATCGTAGAATCGTCTACTTAACCTCTTAAGTCTGTGATTATGTAACCTCGTGCGTTGACAGACAATGTGTTCCACAGTCTCTAGCTCCTCCTCATTCTCACACATCCTACAATAATCCGAAGTGCCGCGATCCCATCTTCTAATCCTAGCTCTCACAGGACAGTGCCCTGTTAAAACCAAAAATAGTGGCCCTCAGACATACCCTATCCAGGCCCAGAAGTAACGTACAGTCCGCTGAGTTCAACTTGAGCCATAAAGCCTTTGACACTCTGCAGTCCCTTCTGTCCCTCCACGTTATATTAGTCCTGTCGGATACACACGCCCTAAAACACCCGAAATAGTTACCTATCGTAGGCCTCACCATGCCCTCTTCGCATGCCGTAACTAGTGTCGATCCATCGCGCGCAAGTTCTTTAGCAATTTTATTGCCTACGATTTCATTGTGCCCTGTTACCCAACACAATTTGACATTGAACAGGTTCGTGATCCTATCGAGTGCTCTCCTGCACTTCCTAACTAGCCTAGATTCGACATACTGTCTCTACAAGGCTTTGAGCGCCGTCTGACTGTCCACGTAAGGAGTAACCTCCCTACCCCTTGGAATATGTTCCAATATAAGATCCGTTGCCGTATAGATAGCCAGTATCTCCGCTTGGAACACACTACAGTCATCAGAAAGTCTGTAATACCTTCGGATATTCTCTCCTATAATATAGACACCTGCCTTTAACTAATGCAGTAAATTATCAAGTTAAACATATCATAATAACTTTTCCATCGCTGATATACGAATTGGCCTTGACAGAGAACACCCCTTAAAAAGTTGCTCTGTTGTATCGCCGTTGAATATACCTGTATAAATATGTCTTATGTTCTAAAATTTAAAAATGATTAAAATATTGTTTTGTAAAAATTTTTAAATGTCTTAAAATTGTGAAAGTTGGAAATATGAAATCATGGCATGATGGGCATGAAAATACGACAAATGAACGTGTTAACCAAGGCATATTAATTCATCAGGTAATTGCAGTTTGGAGAGAATTTTTTTTGTTAATATTTTTTATATATAAAGTTTGACATTTGAAATAAATGAGAGAGAAGAGAAAATTGTTTTGTATTAATAGACTTTGACAGCTGAAATTTAAAAATACGTGAAGAAAAAAATAATCAGCTGACGAAACAAGACTACCTGATAAATAAATGTGCCTTGGTGTTAACCTAAGATTATTCAAAACGTGAAAAGCAGTGCCAATGACATACGCTTAACTGCAAATATTTAAATTTTTTTTTTTATTTGCAAATAAGGCGAACATGAATGAAATATATGTATGTACTTATATGTAAAACGTATTATTTATAACAAACATTGTAATGTATTTATTTTATAAGTTTAAAAAATAAGTTAATTGAAGGATCATACTTATTTAAAAATTTTTTTTTTATAAAAATAAAAAATAATAAAAAAAACAATTTTAGCACAATTACTATTATTATATTAACCAGTACTGGTTGTTACATTTTTTCTTTAGATTTAGTTAATACGTTTGCTTTTTTATTTTTGTAAACATTTTTAGAAATACAAATAACCAAAATTGGCAAAATGGAGTATATCGATTACAATGGCAAACGTTACCGAAAGACACGTTGTACAGCATTTCGAAGTTATTGGACTTGTTTAACGCTATATTGTCCCGCATATTTAATATTAAGCGATCTTAAAGGTGGCCAACTTATCAAATGTAAAACTCATACAAACAAATGTTTAACAAATGCATAATAATAATAATACATATTCAAATGATAATGATATCAAATAAGATTCTAAAAAAATTAGAAAATACACTTGTAAAAGAGGAAAATTTAAAAAAAAAAAATTGCGTTTTATTTACTTGGAAGCCTAAATTTGTTTAAGAAAAATATTTTCTTTATTAAAATATTTATACTTTTCTTCTTCTCTTTTCCGTTTGTTAAATGCACTTTTAGAAAACTCTTACTTTGATCAGGTAGCTATGCAACAGGCTCAGACTCAGGGACCGGGCCAAGATAGTTTTGTAGCTGAGGAAACTCCAGCAATGGCTTGTGTTCAAAGACTTTCGACAACCAGCTTGCGTAACAGCAATAATGGACCTGTGTTTGTGGTTAGTAAATATGGCACCAAACAATTGCTGCTAAAACAACACACCTTCAATCGTCATGTTACGCGGGAAGATGTTACCTACTGGCGTTGTAGTCAATTTGCCGTATTGCGCTGTCGGGCCCGTATCAAAACCAAAGGCAACATTTTAACGGTATTGAATAGTGAGCACAACCATGAAGTTATTACACAAGCCAGAAAATACGGTTCACTCAAACATCTTAAAGCCGAACAAAATGCAAAAAAAGATTCCAAAGAAAAGATCGACAGCAAAGACGAAATAAAAAACTCACTACAATTAACTGTTTAATTAAAATACATAAATATAATTACAAATATAATAAGAAAAAAAAAATACGTAAAAATTAATTTACTTAATTTTAATTATATTGTAAGTATGTACATATGTAGTATATGTATTAACAAATATTTTTTTGCTAATATTTAATAAAGTTATTTAATTAAGAAGAAAAAAAAAACAAATAAAATATCTAATGGTTTAATAATTTTCACAGAAAATTTTTTGTAATTTCTTTAAACCTTTACTGCAATAAAAATTTTACCAAAGACACATCCTCTTATTCATAATTAATTTAAAAATTTACAAGACATTGAAGAAACCATTTTCGTTTAAAAATATTGTTTTGTAAATTCAAAATTGACTGTGAACATTGGGGGTCATGCTTTATTTATTATCTTCAAACAATATCGTGTTTATTTCTCTAAGATTTCAATAATATTCAACTTAATTTCACCCACATTTAACATTTCCTTTTATTAATCATTTATTTTTATGTTCTTCTCTTCTTTTTTTTCTTTTTCTTCTTCTTTTTGTTTTCATTAGTAGGAAACTTTTTCATCACTTATATAACGGGCTTTCGTGGCAGTCGTAAACTTAAAGTTGGTGACTATACATTTACGCGCAATAAAGCATCGGGTAATAAAACCTATTGGTCTTGTGCCCGTGCAGGTATTCACAAATGCAAGGCTCGTGCTGTTACCATCGATGAAGATTATCGTCATGATGTGGTATTAAAGTGTGGCAAACACAATCATCCACCGTTTTAATGCGACCAATGAATGCATTTAGCAAGTCGATAGACAATATGTATTTCAACGTTCTATTCAACAATGTCATAAAAAATAGTCGCCAAACAAAAACATTTTGTATGTTTTATTGCTAAAACTCTTTTAATTATCTATTTTTTCTTCGTTTTTTTTTTTGTTGAATTTTTAAAGAAAATTATAACAAACTATTTGAAGCTTTAAGTTTTCTTATAAACAAATTTGTTTTCGTTTCTCTCTTGTTTTATTGCAAATATTTTCTAATAAAGTTGAAAAATGTATTTAACTCTAAATTAAAAACAAAGTGGAAGCATATTTGAATTCTTTTAATTGGGCAGTTGGGAAAGTTAATACAATTTTATTTGTTCGTTAGAGTTTTTGTTTTTTTATTAATATTTATCATTTCTATTTTGTAGATATTAAGATGGAAAATGGTGATTTCACGTATACAGTGGGCCAAAGAGGCTGTACCCTATTGTCTTATAAGGGCTTTAATTTTGTTAAAAATCGCAAAAGTGGTGTTAAAACTTACTGGATATGTGCCAAAAAGGTAAGTTATTGACTATTTAAGATTGTACCATTTCAATTTCGAAATTGTATTAAATGAACATTCAATGTATCAAAATTTGTCTAATAGTAAACATATAAAGCGTGATTTTTTAAGAGCTATAGGAAAGTTAAAAAAAAACACATAAAATTTAAAAAAATGCATGAAATCTTTATATGAATCGATAGTACGGTCCATATAATTTATTGTTTGAAGATTATTTCATGCAAATGTTGTTGAGGCGCAGTCACGGCCTCAAATAGTTCATCCGCTTAGTCCAATTTTGGCATACTCTTTCCAACATTTCGGGGGGTATCTCATAAATAAATGCTTCAATGTTGTCTTCCAATGCGTCAATTGAAGCGGCCATGTGTGAATAGACATGAGCTTTAATATAGCCCCACAAAAAATAGTCTAAAAGTGTTAAATCGCACGATCTAGGCGGCCAATTGAACGGTCCTGAACGTGAAATAAAATGTTCACCGAACTCGCCTCTCAATAAGTCCATTGTTAAGCGTGCTGTGTGGCATGTAGCACCGACTTGTTGAAACCACATGTCATGCAAGTCAAGCTCTTGCATTTTGGGCAAAAAAAAAATTGGATATCATTTCACGGTAGCGCTCACCATTCACAGTTACGTTACGATTCGCATCATCTTTGAAGAAGTACGGTCCAATGATGCCACCAGCCCATAAACCGCACCAAACTGTGACTTTTTCTGGATGCATTGGTAGCTCTTGCAGTGCTTCTGGCTGATCTTCACTCCAAAATCGACAATTCTGCTTTTTAACGCAGCAACTGGGTCTCTGTTACTCAACAACGTGGAAAATTTTGCGGAAGGATTTAGGTGTGATGAATTTTCTTAACCGAGCACGCATTTTGATAATAAAATTCAATAATTTGCAAGCATTGTTCGTTTGTAAGACGATTCATGGTTAAATTATAGACCAAACTGAAGATGTTTGACAGTGAAACAAAACACGAAACGTGCGTCAGCTGTTTAAACCAGTGTTGCCAAAAAGATAATTACTAAAAAATCACCCTTTAGTTACTTCGGTTTGAATGCAATGTTATTAAATTGCCATTTTTGATCGTAGGAGTCTAAAATTTTACACGAACATGTATTTTGATAAAACGAATCATATCGATAAAAAAACTCAATTTCGAAATTTCGTGTAATTACGTCCGTTTGCATTTTTGAGAACTTTGTTGTTTTTTGAAGACAGCAAAAAATAAAATTATTTTTCTTTATAATTTTTAGTGGACTATAAGTATTGAATCATTATTTAAGTTAAATAAAAACATTTTAAAAACTAATTTTATACTACATACACATAAACATATCAATATGTACATCTAAGAACTTGCAAGTAACTAGCTTGCAAGCTTGCTTCTTACATATGTATGTACATTTATTATTTTTTTGGTTTTCATAATTTTATTTTAAATTTATTTTTAAATTATAATTTTTCTTTTGTATTGTAGGGTAGTTTAAAATGTAATGCCCGCATTGTGACTGATGTTGTGAATGATAATACACAGATTGTTTTGGAATCATGCCACCACAATCATTCACAGTTGGTGACACGCAAAAAACGTAAATCTACAGCAATTGCTTTTGCGGAGGCTTTCTTAAATGAGGACACAAAACTAGTAAAGGAATTAAGTAAAAAAATTAAACATTCATCTTGATTTCGAAAGCAACAAACAAATTTGTTGTTGGATACATAAAAGTGGATCGCTTGGAAAGATTTAAAAAAAAAAAATATTAATTAACAACAAGAATTTAACAAAAATAAATTTTAAAATTAAACATTTAAATCATGTTCCTCTTTTTTATTGTAAGCGCTATTCTATCATTCTAAACGTTAACTTGTTAATTGTTTGTGTCAATATTTTCATAATTATCTTTTAGATTTACCAAATTTTACAACTGGACAAGGAGGTAGCCAGATTTTATTGTATAAGAATGAAAAATTTGTAAAGAATCGTAAAACAGATAATCGCACATATTGGATTTGTTCGAAAAAGGTTGGTATTATTTAGCCAGATACATAAATAAGCATTTCAGATATGTCAATTAACTAATTTGTGAACTTAAGAATTTAATTGTTCAATTTAAAAGCTATCGTAGTTATTGTTGTATGACATAGTGGTTGTATTTTTATATTTATATCTATATATATAAAAATTAATCCCTTTTTACCTTGGTCTCCCTTGGGCATCTCGCGTGAATGGCTGGACCGATTTCACTAATTCTTTTTTTGTTGTATTTGTTATTATAAGGAGAAGCTTCTTATGTAAGAAAATAATAATAATAATAATGTGTCACTGGCAGTAATATTCACGTAGTTGACATTAAAACAAAGAATCGTAGTTTACATGCTCTTTGCAAATATATCTGTCGGAGTTGGTCTGCGGTCGGAGTTATAATAACAAAATACCTACATAATTCATTTACCATTTCTTAGTGTACTTTTCACATTGGTTTATACAGCATAATTTGTACTGTGTGTTTTTTTCTGAAGTGTTTGTTCAACAAGGTTAGTCAAATTATTATAGTTTTGGAAGCTTTTGATAGACCATTTTGATACTTTTACAAAAGAATAGCCATTAATCTTGAGAATTCATTTTTTTCACATGGCCAGTTATATGTCGCCTGTTCCCATGTCGGAATACCAACAACACTATTTATATACGCGCCAGAAAACAAAACTAAGAATATTGTGTATCATAAAGCATTAGAATAATAAACACTGGGCCAATTCAAAGTGGTTGCATATCAGTCATATTTGTACTATTTCATATTATTTTATGCATGCATAAAATTTTTGTTAGTAATTTCCATACAAAAAAAATAATACGACTTTACACATTTGTTTCCTATGTATAAGAAATTGTTTATGTTATACTTTTAACCATACTGTCTCTCAGAGAGAATTTCTTCGCTTCTCACCTCTCAGAGAGAATATTTTCTTTTTTCTTCTTTCCTGTATACATACAATTTTTAACAGCGTCATCTCTATGTCTTCTTTCTTGTATTAAATACATAATTTGTTAACAAAAGGTGTTCAAAGTCACTAGTCATATTAATATGAATTATATGACATAGTACAATATGAGAGTCTGCTTTGAATTGGCCCACTTTGTTTTTGGAATAATTTTGATTTATTAATATACCAACAGCAATACTTAATAAAGAAATTAACTTAATTCAGATAAAAAGGTAACAGATATTTCTTGATTATAGGGCGGTACGAAGTTCGCCGGGTCAGCTAGTATGTATATAAAAATCAATGACACTTATCGTTGTAATCCGTTGAGCGGTTTACGGGTAAAAAAGGGTAAAATCGATAACTCAGTATCTCCAAACATTCAGATAGGACCAAAGAGCCTGCTAAAAATAATTGGATAGGTGTCTGGTACTTTTTGAAGATATTGAGTTTAAAGGGAATAAAACGGGTAAAAACTAAATTTCGGTACTTTTTTAAGCAGCATTTATCTTTGAGAGGGATAGCAATAGGAAAAAAGTAAAAACGTAGTTTTACTCTCCTTAAATAAATCTAGTTTTACTATCCTTAAAACAATCTATAATGAAGGGCTAAAAACTGGTAAAATCGGTAATATTGCATCTTCGGACCTAATGCATGTAGTTTTTTTTTATTATTTCACTTGATACATACCGAAGCACGTACCGGGCGGCTAGTATTCTATATATTGATAACTTCTATATTAATATTTTATACAACACATGTTGAATGTTGACTAAATCAATCTTGGACGTAAAAGCTAGTACTAACGCCGTTTTTCTTTAATGTTAAAGTGAATTTCTTACAACCTAAGACTTCTACGAAAGCTTGAGAATTGAGCAAATATATTTAGATACATAAGAACATACATACATACATACAAATATAAATTTAAAATAACACTTTCACTTTTGGATTTTTATTTTGTATTATAGAATACAACCATTTGCCGAGCACGTATAGTAACTGGTCACGATCTGTTTGGTGTGGAACGTATTTTCCAGCACAACTGTAAACACAATCATACACCTAAGCATAAGAAATCCAAACACCAATCGTTAAAGACAAACAGAAAATGTTTTTCGAACTCAAATATTTTGTCGTCAAATAAAATTTATAGAAAAAAATAAAAAAAAAAAGATTTTAATTAAAAAACAATATTATTTTTTAAATACATAAAGTTAAGAAGACTTTATAAATGCATGCATTTAATTTTGTTTTTTTTTATGTTATTAATTTTATATTTTTTTTTAGATTTGCCTAATTTTGTTACTGGAAAAGGAGGTAGTCAGATTTTGTTGTATAATAATGAAAAATTTGTTAAGAATCGTAAAATGGACAATCGAACGTATTGGATTTGTTCGAAAAATGTGAGTATTCTAAATAAGTATTTTAGTTAATTAATTTACATATTAAAATAAACTCTTTTATTTGAATTTAAAAGGATATGTATGTATGTAAAAACGTACGAGCGTATTACTTTACAAGCTAACAAAAAAAAAAAAAAAATGCGCCGTACGTAAATACAATTTCAAACTTTTTGTTTTTGCAAAGAATTTTCGATTTTGTTTCACTTAACTTAGGAGTCGTCTGTTTAAATTTTATATAACATCTTCTGTATTTGCAGTTGGATCTTAAAGTGCGATTTATCGATGTTTTTGCCCCCAAGACCATTGCGATAACTACGTTAAATTTGTTTCTCTTTTTTTTCGAACTTAGGAGCTCTCTTTTTTAATTTGCCTTGAGGGGAATGGCTATTAAAGCATAATATTAGAGACATATATCGGGTGTCCCAACTAGAACGCAATTTTTAAATTTGGCGCCATTCGAAGTGTCATTGTTTGACATTTGAACAATTGTTATTGTTTGCTAGTAGAAGGTACGAGGTTAGTAAAAATGGAGCGCTACACGAATGAACAACGCATTCTCATTGTGAAATTATTTTACCAAAATGGTGAAAGTTTTGCGGCTACAGTTCGCAAATTGCGATCATCCCATTTCCATCTTGATGGCTTCGTCAATAGGCAGAATTGTCGCATTTGGGGTGAGGAAAATCCTCGAGTGATTCACGAGAAGCAAATGCATCCTCAACGTTTCACTGTGTGGTGTGGTTTTTGGGCTGGAGGAATCATTGGACCTTTTTTTATTAAAATGAGGCAGGTCAAGCGCAAACAGTCAATTGTGTTCGGTATCGTGAAATGATAACCAGTTTTTTCTTGCCTAGAATTGAAGAAATGAATGTGGAGGGCATGTGGTTTCAACAAGATGGCGCCACATATTGTACAGCCAGAGAAACAATTCAATTGCTGCATCAGTCATTTCCTGGTCGTGTTATTTCGCGTTTTGGAGGCCAGAATTGGCCGCCTAGGTCGTGTGATTTAACACCTTTAGATTTTTTTCTTTGGGGTTTTTTGAAGTCGATGGTTTACGCGAATAAGCCGACGACGACTCAAGCCTTAAAAGAGGAAATTGGACGCTGCATTAATGAAATACCGCAGCATTTATGCAAAAAGGTCATTGAAAATTTCATTAAAAGATCGCGTGTGTGCCAGCAAAGCCGCGACGGCCATCTGCACGATATATTGTTCCATACATAACCTCATTCTGTCTACTTTACGATATAATAAAGTTTCACGACTTTTTTTAAATATCTGAGTTTTATTTAAAATTTAAAAATTGCGTTCTAGTTGGGACACCCGATACAAAATATCGATATATCATACTTTAAGTTCATACTGCAAATGCCGACTTTACAATGAAAAATATAACAAGTAGGAGTGATATATTCGGACGTGCTAAATCTGATGATACCCCTCACCACCATGTTATTACGCCATTTTTTCCTTATTATTTCCGGCGCCATATTTAAATTTTTACATAGTTAACTGTATTCTACTAGTCAAAATACCCATACTGTTGGGCTCAGTCGTCTCCCCTATTCATAAGCTTTCAGAAAATATATACTTTATGGGGTCGGAAAGTAATATTGTACAAATTTCAAACGGAATGACAAAGCATACATACATACATACATAAATACATACATAAATACATACATAAATACATACATATTTATGGAAATAATTTAAAAGTAAAGTGACACAAAATAAAGTTAAAACCCCATCAATCGTAATTTTAAAATATCATTTCCTTTTTTGACATTTTATTTTGTTTTACAGAGTGCAACCATTTGCCGAGCACGTATAGTTACTGGCCACGATATATATGGTTTTGAACGTATTTTCCAGCGCAACTGCATACACAATCATACACCTAAACATAAGAAATCCAAATTCGAAAATTTAAAGAAATCCAAAAAAAGTTTCGCACACTCAAATATTGTGTCATCAAATAAAATGACGAGAAAGAATTATAATAAATGTTTAGGATTTTGAAATAAAAGAATAATTATTATTCATTTTGTAATACAACAATTTGTAAATTGTGTTCACTTCTACGGTTTTTATTGTTTGTGCTTTTAATTATTTAATTATCTTTTAGACTAAGCTAATTTTATTATTTGACAAGGGGGAGGAGTCATGTTTTGTTGTATAATAATGTTAATCAAAAATGTGTAAAGAATCGTAAAAGAGACCATCGTACGTATTGCATTTGTACAAAAAAGGTGAGTGATGCAACCCATAACAACTTTTTTTTTTTTTTACATTTTACTATTTATCAAAAACCTTTTAAAAAAAAGTCGCCTATTTTAGAAAAATCAAAACTATGATGCATAGGTAAAGGCAAGGCGAATTCAATAAGGTGAACTCGTCGCTAAAACAACTACTAAGTGAAAAAATACAAACGTGTATTTTGTTAGTGTAAAACAAAACGATATGTCAAAAATACGCAAAAATTTGACAAGTGGTCCCTAGAAGTAGTCAACAGCTGATGATCAGCTGATCTAATAAGTTCACCTTATTGAATTCGCCTTGGGTAAAGGTGATTTATATGTATTATATATTTAATTTTAAATAAAGTTTTTGATATTCTAACCTAAGAAGAATCTTAATTTTTAAATATTGCTCTTAACCCTTTATCTGGCCATGTAACACTAATGTCATATACCCTAAAATTTGCTGTATATTGCTGTGTTTTATAAATTTTAGTACTTTAGGCGTTGTGACATAACTAGTGCAAACCGTGCACAATAAAAAACAAGTAAAATATAACGGGACAAAATTATTATCACATATTTTTCTGTGCCAAAATTTTGTTGCTGAAAATAATTTCAAACTATAACAAGCGTTTAAGTTTTTAGTGCAAAAGTCAGATTCGCGATATACATATTATTTTCTTGGTTAATAGTAAATGCGTAAGTATATAATAAAGTGATTTTTATAAAATACAACTGAAAGCAAACCATATTCAACTTGTATTTGGTTAATTTCTGTTTGTAACATTTATGTCACATTGCCCAGTAATATGCCTTTTTTTTGTTGGCTAGATGCAAATATGTCATTGACGAATGCAAAAATTTTAGAAATTCTTGAGGAAAGTGAAGATGGACTTGATTTTGACGATGATAGTGTGGCTGATCCTGAATATTGTGTAGATGTAGAAGACTCAATTTTCGAAGACGTTGCTCATGATCCTGATTATTTAGTAGACGTACAAGACTCCGTTTTCGAATATGTGACTCCATATTCAGAATCTCCAACTTCAGTCGCTTTACCAAAACAAGCAGCAGAAAGTAGGCAATACCAAAAAAAAGCGTTATGAGAATATTCTTTGGAAAAAGAAAAACCTAGTTCTGAACGAGAAACAACTACAATTCAAATTCAATTGAATCTGATTTACAAAAAAATTCAAAGGACCGGGTCAACATGCTCCACCACCAGCTGTGCGTCAAGACCAGGTTGGTCATTGGCCAGTATGGGCCGAAAAGAGAATACGGTGCAAAATGCCAAGGCGTATTACAAACTTTGTGCGAAAACTGTGGTGTTGCATTGTGCTTTAACACAAATAATAACTGCTTCCGTGCATTTCATCTATCATAAAATATTAAATACTTTTCAGGCAATGTAACATTTCTGTAACAAACCAGTTTTTTTAAAATTTACAAGTAAAAAATTTTTTTAAAAAATTTTTGACTAAATATGTTTTTTTATTTTAGTAATAGAAATCGAAAAATAACTATTTGCATTTAAAATGTCATGTTGCCCGATAAAGGGTTAATAAGAAAATTGGCCGTAATTTCGAAAGTATTAGTCATTTTAGAAACAGCATTAAATCATCTCTGTTGACTTGGTTTTAAAAGTTCGAAGTTTAAAGTAAATGAATTAATTTGAAAATTAAAAAAGTTAAAATCTAGTTTGTGCAATATAATATATTATACACATGCATACATATTTGTAGACATATTTTGTTATTATTTTAAAACTATTAATATTTAAAAAGTGAAGTGACTTTCAAAATAAAGATGTTAAATTTAGTAGCAATTAAATTTTTTTTTACATTTTATTTTTTATTATAGAACTCAAAACCATTTGTCGAGCACGATTGCTGGCCACGATCTGTTTGGTGTGGAACGTATTTTGCAGCACAACTGTAAACACAATCATACACTTAAGCATAAGAAATCCAAACACCAAACTTTAAGGAGAAATAAGAAAAGTTTTATAATCTCAAATATTGTGTCATTAATTAGAATTAAGAGTGAAAAGAAAATCCAAATGCTTACAATATAAATATCATAAATATTTTTTAAATACAATAATTAAGTAGATTACTTAAACTCCATGGATTTGTTCGTATTTTACATGGTATGAACAGAAAAAATTTAAAAATATAGCAATTAATAAATAATTAATTTCATTTTTATACACATTTCAATTTAAAAGAGTTTTATGTTTACAGTGTACTTTTGTGAATTTGAATTATTCAATAATAACTAATTAATTAATCTTTACAGAATTAGCAGTTTTAGCTACTGGTCAAAGAGGTTGTACGGTGCTACTTTATAATAATGAGAAATTCGTTAAGAATCGTAAATCAAGTACTCGCACATATTGGATTTGTTCGAAAAAGGTATGTTTTGTTTTAATATTTATTTAGTGTTTTCACAAGAACTTCTAAGTGTCATATTGTCATAATGTTGAAATTTCCCAAAGTTATGACAATGAATGAAAAGTATTGTAGAAGTTTTAAAGCTTTTGCAAATTTTGAAAATTTATGACAAAACAACACTTAGGACACCTTGTGAATTCACTAGTTTTAATTGTTATCTTTTTAGTTAAATATTACAAACAAAATTAAAATTATATTTAAGGAAATTTCTTCAAGGGCAGTTTACATTATAGTAAAAGTTAGCGAAAGCATTTTAGTCCAAAAGTTATGGATTAGCGCATTTTTTTGCACTAAATTTCCTATAGAAGTGTAATGAATTAATATTTTTTAACACTAAAGTTTATAACAAGTCATTCACTACTTTCCTATTGTCACTAAACACAACACGAAGTAATTCCCTTTTGTTGCTTTATCACGAAGGCATATTTTAACATTTAAACATTTAAAAATGTTTGATAAAAAAATACAAATAAGTAAAAAATACAGTGAAACCTCGCGAACACCTACAATGAGACCACCCTTCTTTTGATCTCAACAATAATATCGAAATGTTCTGTAGACTAACGGCCTTTTTTTAAAAAGTTAGTTGACTTGTAGTTTATTAAACGTTAATAAGTCAAATTTCCATAGCTTTATTAACATTTTATAAACCTTTGTAATGAGGCAATTTTTTCCCTTTTACATTAACATTTTAATTAGGTGCTACTTTTATTTAAACAAACTAGTATGTACCATGGTGTAATTACATAAGGTGATAGCGTAAAAGAGAGCAAATCTTGTCTCTCTTTTTTTATGTATGGAGTTTGACAATTTCCGGAGTTGAAATCATTTTTTAAATATGTAGTTTGACATACTCCAGAACGCAAAAAAATAGTCAGCTGGGGTGGCACCGCCACCTTGTTTAAGTGTACCCTGGTATGTACTGCGTTTGAGGAATTTTGCGTAATAATTTTTGAAACTAAAAACATGTTACTTTTTTATAAAATTTAAATTAAATTTTTTATTTATTTTGGCTTGAATTCCTTTCCTAGAGTAAATAAAAAAAAAAAAAAAAAAAAAACTGAACACCAAACCTAAAACAGAAATAAATAAAACAACAAATCATCTTTAAAAGGGGAGTTTAAATTTCGTTTTTTATACAAACCCAGAAAACACTCTTCTTCCTCTTCTTTATTTTTTGCAATTAATAAGCGCTAATTAATTTTCTCCGGGAACAGCCTCTGCTAAAAAAAGGTAGCCGCAAGTAAAGAAGAAATATATAAAAAATTACTATTGAAATAAAAGGTTTCTTTTTTAAACTGTAAATAATAAGCAGTACATAATATACTTAATTTTACTTGAATAAAACACAATTGTGTGAAAACAATAACAAAAAAAATTTATTCAACATAAAAATCTTACAGCTATAAAACAAACACTTTCAGTCTTTACGTTCACATGCCTTTACATAAATATTTTACACTAAATAAATCGATAAATTCAATTGAAAATCAAAAGAGCTTCAGTTATAAATTAATAGTTAATAGTATTTTCAATACTATCTAATGAAGAGCAGTATACACATTTGCTTCAAAATGATTTAATTTTATTTATTATTATATTAAATACAAAATTAATTAAAAACTAAAAACTGCGCCAAATGAGTATTCTTCCTCATCTTCGTGTTTATAATTTTAAAACTATGACAGTATGTATTCAATCTTTTTCATTACAAATAAGGCTAATTCCTAAAAAGGATTTTTATTTAATGCACTTTTGTATTCATATAGATTTATCCTAAATTCAATGGTTGAATTCCGATTACTCGAATCATTTTATAGTATTCCTTCTTTAAAAGTTTTGTGTATTTTTAATTTGTTAGTAGTCAAACTGTTTTCAATGGAAAAAAAATTTAAAACCAAGGCATTTCTTTATCAGGTAGTCTTGATTTGTCAGCTGATAATTTTTTTCTTTACTGTCAAAGCCCATAGATAAAAAAATAATTTGCTCCTTCTCTCACTTATTTCAAAAGTCAAACTTTATATTAAAAAAATACCAACAAAAATATTCTCTCCGAACTGCAATTACCTAATAAATTAATTTGCCTTGATTTAAACTTAACAGTTTTTTTTTGGTAATTTTTGTCTGAGCTGATATACTAATTAAACTATAAAAATTCTTTTAGGTATTATTATATCTCGTTTCATTATTGTTTCGATCAAATAATTGTAACTTTACAGGAGATGGCAAAAACCTAATAGAATCTATATTAAGTATTATAATGTAATTGCTTGTAAAACTGTTATTTTTCATACAACTGCCTGCATTCGATTTTTTTTGTCGAGGCGTGAATGAATGACTGAAAAAAATTAATTTCGAAAAAATACGAGTTAGGGCCTTTCTTCTACGTGTGACCATCGGTATGTAGCTAGCTGACCTGGACAACGTTCTTTTGTGTGTTAGCAGCAACTTTAAACGCTTATAACTCTTCAAATATTAAAACAATTTTAATGCGATTAGAATAGATTGTGCACATGTCCAAGAAAATTCTTTCAAAAGGTATATTTTTTTATTTCTAACAAGTCATTTCCATTGTTTGATTGTGAGAAGACGTTGTTTAAGGAATATTATTTAACATCAGAAGGCAATATAGGGAAAACTGCGCATTAGAGAATTTCATTATAAGGAGATACAAATTTATGAAGAATCTTACAAAAATGTTTAAAAAAAAATTAATTTTAAGAAGAATTCGCTATTGAAAAGTTCAACTGTATTAGATTTTATTTAGCAAAAAGTCTATTACGACGCGCAATAAAAAAAAATAAATTGTTTTTATTTATTATAAGAACGTAATAGTTATTTATACTTTTACATTACATCGTTATTTATTTATTTTAATTTTAAAAAAATACGTTTTTTAACAATGTAAAGTTATCGACATTTTTATAAAAACATTTGTTCTTTATTATGAATTTTAGGATATAACCTTATGCCGGGCACGTATTGTGACAGCTCGAGATGTAAATGGCTTGGAACGTATAGTCCAGCATACTTTTGGACACAATCACACACGAAAATATCCAGATCGTAAAACGTATAAAGATAAACATCATTTATTAATATCAAAGGTTTTATCGTTAAACAGAAATAATAATAAAAAGAAGATGCAAAATGAAATAGTAGTTAAAAGAAATTAGTCATTCAATTTGCAATTTTCAAATATTTACCTATAGAGTATAGACAAATAAATGTGTAAATACATACATATATTTTTTCTAAAAATAAAATTAAATAAAATAATAAAATTGTTATTAAAAATATCACGAATAATAAAAAAAAAAAAAAAAAAAAAAAATCACAAGAAAAATTTGTTTTGTAATTGTTAGTTAAATTTTTAATTTACTTACTATATAACCATACATATGTACATACAAAGAACCTATTTCAAACATTATCTTTTATACAAAATTTTATTTTATTTCTACTTTGCTTACAGACTCCATACGTACCTTTCAATACAGTGTGGCCGATATTAAATTGGAAGTATCGAATGATAATGAAACATTCCTACACAATTCCTATTTGAAGCGTAAAGCCGGTGTTAAACTAGTTAAATCCGGCCTCTCTAAACGAAAACCAGACTTTTTAAACGCTCGCACCTTAGATGATTGGGGCAATATCAAGTACACCGATACCGCCAGAGGCAATAAATTATTGTTTTTCGAGGGTCATCGTTTCATTAAGAATAATATTTATGGTTCAAATATCTATTGGAAATGTTCAAAGTGGCACAACAATTGTAAAGCCAGAGCCATTACCTCTTTAGAAGTACCCTCCAAATGTATTATAAAAGGATGTCATAATCATCCTTTTACAAATGAAGACTAGTCTAAGGTAACAACTAACAAATACGCAAAGAAAATGCCAACTAATTGTAAATAAATAACAACATATGTATGTATGTACATGTACACAAAAGAACTTTTTGAAATCACTAAGAATTTTAGCGGAACCAGAAACGTGCGCATAACAACGGTTACTGATGATAATGGAAATCTTCTGAGAGACAAGAACAAACAACTTTCATGCTTCTAAAAACAACACTTTGAGCGAACATTGTACATTGTCCATAACAGTTATTCTGAAGGATTGCTACGATACAAAACAAAATAATGGACTCTATATCTGCAATAAAATTTGACAAAACCCGTGTTTATGACCCAAACATAATTAAAGAATAGACACAACTGTCATGGAATATCAATAATCGCGTGCATAACTAAAATATATTTAATTAAGTTATCTTGAGCAGAATAAGTGAGGCACTTAACACAAACATATCCAGCACACAAGCTGGATTTCGGCGTAATTAAAGTTTCATCGAACAATATGTGTAACTAGATTCCAGTCTATATCAAACGTTTATTGATTTCTATAAAGCTTTTGTTGTGCTTAAATGAGGTGTAGAAGCTGTAAAGAATTCCCGGAAAAATTCTAAATACAATTGAGCGAGCGGAAGATAAACGAACCGTTTTATTAGCTTAGTGGTGTAAAGTGGCTCTTTCCTCACTTCTCATTATCACTACCTTGGACCTTATGCAAATTATTTATCAAACCAATAAAGAAAAAAACTGGGGTCTGAATGGCAAATTTTGCGAAGTAGCGTAAGCTAACAGTGATGTTATATAGTCCATCAGATTATAGGACATGTCATCGCAGATCTTAAGACAGAAGCAATGAAAATAGAATTAAAAGTAAACAGCATTAAAGCAAAGAGCACTCAAATAAATACTAGCAACGAAGCGTTTTTTGCGTCAACAACAACATCTAAGCAGCTTGGTGGATGACATCAATGGAAAACAGATATCGGAAATCGATTGCAAAAATCTTTAAATCAACTAAATCGTCTCTGAAGATCTAAAAATGTTCACAAAATTGAAACAATTTAATATAACGTTAAGACAACGAACACTGCAAAGTTACAATAATTCGTAAACAACAGCTTCCAATGAAGGCAAAAGCAAAAATAAAAAAAGTGAAATACGGCGCAGGAAAAAATGGCTAGAACATACATAGATTAAATGTAAGCGATGTTACACATGCAGCTCTAGAATGGTATCCATAAAGTAAATGAGAAAAAAGAACAAACAAGAACTTCGAACTATAAGGTATAGGCAGAGACAGAAATCAGTTGAAATTTGTATACCAAAAATCTTTGTGTATTAGGCTAAGTTGAATTACTGTACTACAACATGCCATATTCATTACAATAATATCAATCAATACATGTACTATTAAATGAGAAATTATTAAAAAAAATCATAATAGCTTACATTTATTTATTTCTTTTGTTTTCTCTTGTTAAAAAACAAACTAAAACTTTTTCAATTCAATCAATTATACACTGGTAGTACATTTTAATAATATTTTCTCTTTTATTTTGTTTGTTTTATTTACAGCTTTTCGCATTGATTTTATTGATTCTAAGAAAAATGGTGGCAAATTATTGGTGATAAATGGTTTTCGTTTCTTTCGAAATAAGAAACATGGTTCTCGTCAATATTGGAAATGTAGTAATTATTACAAGGAAAAATGTCCTGCCATAGCCATTTATGATGAGAATACATTAAATTTGCGTCTATGCCATCAACATCGCCACATGTCCAGTAATGTCATTGAAATTAAGCCTTTCTTATCCAAAGAACATAATATGATGGGTGAAGCTGCTTTAGCGGCTTTTAAAAATTAATTAAAGAAAATCTATGCATACTCACTTTCATTGTAAAAAAAACACATACTCTCTCCCACAAACACACACACATATATACATACATGTACATACCAAAACGTTGTGTTCAAAGTTTGAAGTAAGAAAAGTTTTACACAAGTAAGGCTTAACTAACTAACTATTCATTATTGTTGTTTAAGTTTAAGTTTTTGTTTCACGAAAAAGAAATATTAAATAAGTAAGCAAATTATTTATATGGTTTATAATTAGAGAAATATATATTTGGGATATTTAGTTATAATGCTAACATGTCGTATTGTCATATTTTCATAATTTTTCAAAATTGTAAAATTATTAAAAATTCCTTACAATGAACAACAACACAACAGTCTTAAGACATTATTACGTTTTACAAAATTATGATATTCAGGTGTGTGATGAATTTCGACAGATTTTGAAAATAATTTTTAAGCTCATCTCAAACTATTGACTTCTAAAAAGCGTGTTAGAAGATAAAATATGAACTGTGTAATAAAACTGTGAAAGGAAATTTATTAAAAACGATTGAAAACCCATTTTGAATATGTTTCACAAAACAACTAAAGCGAAAACATCACACCTTTTAACGTTTTCAATAGATTTTATGTCTACATCGTTCTTCATCATATACCTGATAATGACAATACGACGTGATATTATAATATGTGAATATCCCAACTATAAGACATGTATAAGTTAATTTACGTTTTTATAAAAAAAATTAAAAAAAATTTTTTTTGAGTAAAATTTACATTTTGTGGTAAATTATATTAAAATGTTGATTTTTAACTATAAATTTTAAAAGCAACTTTTTTTTTACTAAAAAGTAACTTGTGATTTAAAAAAAAATGTCAAGAAAATATTTTTGTAGAGTTTTCGTGGATTTAAACAAGGAAAAACTAATGGCATTATGCATTGTAACAAATCGTGAGCTAACTTAGAAGCTGATAACTTTTTAATGGGAATATTCCATAAGGAAAGATAGCAGCTTGATAGTTAGCACACAGTTTGTTATTATGCATAATGCCGTAACTGTATAATTTATAAAAACTACCGAACCTTTATAAAGATTTTTATAAAACTAATTTTCTATGAAAAATTTACTTATTAACGCTTAATTAAAATTAACGTTTAACATTTAATCATTTTTACTAATAATATTTAATCCTTTAATTCCCAGTGGAACATAGGGGCATTTTTACTAATAAGCTGCCAAGAAAAAAGGATACCTTTAAATTCTGGGAGGCGATTTTATTAACATTAATAATTTTTGGAAGTCTATATTTCCTTATTGTGAATTTTATAAAGAAATTAATAGCCTGTTTAACGACGTCAAAAGAAAACCCAAGCTAAATTTTCATTCGTACAAATACGTTAAAAACGAAAACTAATTTTTAGTTTTTGTTGTTGTTTTCAATATATTTGTAAGAATGAAAATTTCGTTCGCATTTAGATAAACAGGCAGTAAAACTAACAAAAATGTAATAAAAATAAAAATGAAAATTTTTTATATGAGAATTGACAAATTATGGCAAATTTGTTACAATTTTAGATGCCGTAATAATTATCAAGTATATTTTTTAAATATTGCTTTTAAAATTAAAGAAATTTGACATTTTTTGTAAAAATTTTTGTGGCCGATTTTGGCCAACTAAAACTTTAAATAATTAAAAAGTCAAGATAAATTCTTTGTTTGCCCAGGACGTTAAGTAATCTCTAGTTGTATTTTCAAAATTAAATGTAAATTAAAGCTGAAGTTAGATTTTTAAATTTAAAACTAAAATTACAAGATAATGTAATGTAATCGCACAAGTTTCAAGTGAATTTAATTAATTATTTAATCAACCAGCCGTGTTATGAGTTTCATTGTCATTGTTTTTGAGCATATTTTTATCACAATGATACAATAAACTCTTGATGCCTCTGCCGTATTTAAAACGATTTTAAAATGTTTTTAACGCAGACACTATTAATTTAAAAATAATCTATTGCTTTTAATTCGACAACGACAAACGTGCTAAGGCTGTATAATTTTTGCAATAAAATTGTTGCACTTAAGAATTTAATTTACGTGTTATTTGAAATTTAAAAAAGGACACTTAAGTAAATTGCTTATTTCCCTTATTTTATTCAATGATTTTCTTTTTTCACAATTTAAAATTTTTAAACGAAGTTTTTATAATTTTCTTAAGAGTTTCCACGTATTTTGATTTGACTGTATTTTGATGTTATATTAAAAAAGGGTCCTTAAGATTGATCAATGGAATAAATTAAAAATTTTATGTAATATTTTCTTTCATTATTCTGTATATGTTAATGTACATAGATTAAATAATATAAGCACTTTTTTGTAAATATATACGCCAAATATTGTTTTAAATAATATTTCTAAACACAAATTTGTTTAAAATAAAAACAAAAGAAAATGTACAATCAAAATTAAAAACCTTAAAAAAAGAGAAATATTAACTAATATAAACATTAAAGGATTTTTTTAAACAAGGAGAAATAATAAAAATAAAGAAATAATAAATAATTAAACTTATCTAACATCCATGTATATTATTTACTAATAATTTTTTGTTGTTGTCTTTCGTTAAAGAATCCTCGCAGCACGGTCAATACAAGGGCAAACATCCGAAAATACAATTTTCAGTATCAAAACGGGGCGGACAATTGTTGTGGTTAGATGGTCTGAAATACTTTCGCAATAATGAAAATCGTACAAATTTATTTTGGCGCTGCCATTGGTATTATCGACGAATACGTTGTCCGGTGTTGATATGTATGAATAAATTCGATATAAATGATTTTAGACAAATACACAAACACTGTCATATTAAGTCCACAGCAAAGGCAGCCAAAATAAGTAGCTCTAGAGCTTTGCAAGCAAATCGAATCGAACAACAAACGAATCCCACTGAAAGCACAAATACAGAAATAGCAGTATTGAATGTGATGGCACAACGAGAGGATGTAGAAGTGGCAGCAGCTAATGAAAGTCTACAAGAAATGTGATGATCTTTTGCAGAAAATAAACTAAACTATAGAATAGTTTAAAATTAATTTTAATTTTTAATTTTAATAAAATCAAATCAAATTGAATCAAATAAAAAAAGACTACTTTAAACCCCGTTTACTATTTTATAATTATTAGTACATAATTTAAACTTTTTTATACTCTCTCACATTCTTTTACTAATAAAACTTTTATCTTTCTTTTATCGATTTCTTTCAGTGGTCCTACCCAATGAAGTGGTTCCAAATCCTGAAGATGTTTTAATATTTTTCACCCAGTCCCTAAGAGGACGGCCTGCCATTATGGCCAACGGGGTGAGATTTTTAATTATGAGTGAAAATAAGAAGAAAATCTTATGGCGTTGCTCCTCGATGGCAACAAAAAAAATTAAATGCCCCGCTCGCATAACCATGTTAAAGGAAACACCGCCCAAATTTATTATCAATAAAGCGGAACATGTACACGCTGAATTGAAGCGTAACAAATATGGCTCGGCCAAACATTTAAATTCGCTAAAAATAAAAACTGAAACTGTGGATAATGATGTCACCATCAAATATGAAGTACTTACTCCAGACGGGGATGTAATAACAACGACTACAGTAGAAAACGAAATCGATTGAAGGCATCATACTGTACGAAAACCCAAAATAAAATGTAGTAAGAGTAAAAGTCAACAATTTTAAATAATTTACACATTTTCTTATTTTTTTTTTTTCGCTTTTATTTTTATAAATATTTTATTTTTTTTTAGTTTTTTTAAGCTATTTGAGATAATTTTCTTTTTTTATTTTTACTTACATATAAATGTTTGTATGTACATACACATACATATATTACATATTTATTAAAAAAATTATTTTTTATTTACTAATTAATGGATGATATTCGAATGATTTGAATATATAAATATATATTTTCTTTTTCATTTAAATTATTAAACTATGCAGTCAATATCTTTTTAGTTTTAGGTGTTTTCTTAATTTTTTTTTAACTGAGAATTGTAAAATTTTCAGGGTTGTTGTGAAATCTGATTGCTATTAGGATTGAATTTAAACAACAACAACAATTTACATTTGCGATATGAATTTCGATATTTTTGTTTAATGTTAGAATTCGGAGTAGCATTTTCAGTTTAAATTATTTTTCTATGCTGCCTCATTTAAACAAAACTTTTAAAACTGATTCTGAAGAGCAGTTGTCTATTAAAAAAAATATAATTTAATATTTTAATTAGAAACCGACCCAGAATAAAGAACTATTGATTTAAATGTTCTGGTTAACAATTCCTCAGTATCAATGTAAACAAATTTTGATTCATTATGGAAATTGGGTGGATTGCAGGCAAACAATAAAGTAATGTTTTCGGCAATTTGCTTTATGGACTCTAAATCTATTTCTTTGTATATATATTTTCTATCTAATTATTTATCTTTTCCATGTCTAGAAGGATGTGTACTAGATGTGTGATGTTTTTATTAAATGTAAAAAATTATGTTCGAAATTCTGTATTTAAAATAAGGCATTTTCATACAGGTATATGCAATGGCGAATTACTACAACAAAGCTACTTTTTAGTACATGTTTTCTGCCAAGGCGAATTGGTATATTAGCGATGGATAAGTCGTTAGATTTAGCTTTTTTTAACACAATTTGTTTACAAAAAGG
This sequence comes from Phyto melanocephala, assembly GCA_941918925.1. NCBI lineage: Eukaryota > Metazoa > Arthropoda > Insecta > Diptera > Rhinophoridae > Phyto > Phyto melanocephala. The sequence continues at coordinate 175,957,817 of OW799233.1, read as the reverse complement.
ATAAATATTTTTGTGAAACAAATATAAATAAATTTAGAATATTTTTTATGAAAAACCTACACTTAAGTTAATTGTTTAATACCGCAACGCAAATCTCATTTTCCATCCCTGCATAAATACATGAAATCAAGGTGATTTTAACAAATGTTAATGTAAAGTTTCTCGATCGCCTGTCGGCACAAGATTACCTTGTGAATGTGCCTTAATTAAAAACAATTATAAAATTAAAAAAAAAAATTGTTTTTGTTGTTGTTTTGAATATAACGATATAATGAACGTAATTTTTCTTACAATACCCAGCAAAAATACTTTGCACTAGTTCAATGTGAATAACATTTTTCATGACTTCTAATTCACAAGTGCAAGAGGAGACATGAGGAATGCCCTCTCCAAATTTAAAATTGTTAACCTTAAATGATGCGCTTCAAAATACATGCAAAATATCCTTAAAAATTTATGTAAACAAACATTATTAACATGGGTTTCTTTTCATCTGCTATGAAGGCGTTCTATGCACTTATTAGAATGACGTGAATTTTTTTAATATCTTCAAATAAACACAGGCTCTCCAATGACACGTTAATGTTAAAAACGTGCATGTTTGATCTGAATTAAACCACTTCATCATGAATTGATGCATTTAATATTTCTTTTGCATGTCTTTTTTGCTGGGTAAATATTATAACAATTTTTTCGATCTTTGTTAATCAATACATTGTCCTTTTTTGGCAAGCTTGAGATCAGTTTCGTATATACAAATATTTTATTACAAATCAATATTTCTTACTTATTTTTAGAACAGCGGGTACAATTTTAATTTTTTTAACGTCAACAAAATATTTCTTAAATCCAAGGCATATTTTTTCAGCAGGTAATCGCAGTTCGAAAAGAATTTTTTTTTGTTTATATATTTTCTCTTCTCCAAGAAAAGGGACCTAGTGTGTCGAAAACGGGCTTGGACTAAGAGTGGATTCTGGTACCGAAAAGGGTGTAGAATAAGATGAAATGAATTAGATTTCTGATAAAAATTTATTTACCCCATAAAAACGTACAAAAAGTTGTTGCGGCTTAAGAATCAAGTATCGAAATCATAACAAACAGAGCAGCAACAATAGCAAAGGAATTGTCACACTAAATGCGAAAAAATACGTCACCTCATAGGCATGACGTCACCAAAGTCTGCACCCAACTATAACTAACCATACCAAATCGCATCTCCCAACTAAGGATGTGTTTACAGTGATAATGCGTTATGAAACTTTAAATGCGTTTTTATCAAAACTAACCTTTCACACACTAGGTCCCTTTTCTCGGAGAAGGTCACATATGAAATTCGATATTTAAAATGATGAAATAATAATGAATTTATCAATTGACTTTGACAACTAAAGTTTAAAATAAGTAAAGAAAATAATAATCAGCTAATGAATCAAGACTACCTGATGAATAAAATTGCTTGGCTTAAACAATTGATTTTTTAAGTATGCATATCGATGACTTAATTTAAAAAAGGAGTATCTCGATTTTTTTACTACTTTACAGGAGAAGTTTAAAACTAAATAAAATATAATTAAATGAATTGAGTTAGAGCTTTTTTATGTGGCTAATAATTTCTTATTTTTAACCATAGCTCATTATATTTTTTAGGGGTGATGTATTTGTATGTGGACTACCAAAAAATTTTTAAAACGCGATATTGTTAAAAATCGATCTACGTTTATTAACTTAAACATTTTTGAATTATGTAATTTTTAATTTTCAACAATTTTATCAATATTTATATAATAACGATTTATTAGTTTAAGTACGAGAGATAATAAAAGTTAGATAATTCAAATAATTTAAAAATAAAACTTTAATTCATTGATTCTGCCCTTTAACTTTAAATATATGACAGTAATATTTAAAAATAAGGAATATTTAAAAAAAAGGAATCCATCTAATATTAAGTAATTAAATAAAAATCGTTAATAATTTTTATATTTATAAACCCTTTGTATAGAGTTGTATCGGCATGGTATTGCTATTTCTAGGCTTATACGTGTATTTGCAAATAAAAATATTCTGAATGGCATGGTTAGTTAATATGTAATAGACTTTTTTTGTTTTTGATTGTTTTCTTGATTTCGATAAATTTAAAAACATTTTAAAATAATAAAAAAATAACAAGTTAGAACAGGGGCCGAATTACGGCATTCGAACGTAATCGAAATTTTAAAATTCTTATTAGAATCTCTATACCTAAAGCACAGAGAACTTGATCATTCGAGTAAAATTTCGATCGATATCGAATGCCGTAATTCGGCTTCAGAGATAAGAATTTTGAAATATTCCGGAAAAGCGTCTGAACATAATTTTTTTTTTTTTTTTAAATCGTCACTTTGTAGTCATTTTCGAATATCTTATGAAAAGTACCATTTTGTATTGTGTACGGCATTGGCTGGCATAGTAGGGGGTTAACTATTTATTTAAAATGCAAACTCTTATATAAACTATTATTTTACTTAAAGCTTTTTGTGAAAATATGTTTTTCTTATCGACTATTGAGGTTGACATTTTTAAATAACTATTTGAACATTTTATATAAATATAGTTATAGTCTTTATGAATGGAAGTATGTATGTATAACTTAAAAGTATGCATAAACATCTTATAATGTCAGTAAAGCTTTTCTAAATACATTTACAGTAGAAACTCGATTCTTGCACGTAATCAAAACCGGTCTCGGTATTAATTTCCCATACAACATAAAAGGCACATACATACATCTGTTTAAAATCTAAGTTTAATATGTATTTCAATTCAAAACACGTAAGTTCAACGCATTCGTGATCGATTATTCGACATTTTTAAGAATCCGGTTTCAAATAGTTTGAAATTTAGAATTAAAAGAAAACCGGTTGCCTTTTTGAAAAAACCGGTTAACCGGCCGAATACATAAAATATAATTGTTTCTTATACCCATGACAGAGATACATATACAGGTATAAACCTCGACCTTTTTAATTTTTTTTATTTTAAGTTTTAATTTTTTAATATTAGTGACACAAAACAGTCGATAAATCATCAACAATTTTATTTCGTTTTGTAAAATTTTTTAAGAACTAAATTAATTTGTTTAATGTAATCGGTTTTGTAAAAATGAAAAATATTAAAAAGTCACTTCACTGCTCACTGTAGTCAAATTTACCTTTTACTAACATTAACTTTGTAGGCAAGTTGTAATAATGACCCTTTGTGTGCCAAACTATTTTAGTATACAAGTCATGTGTTATCAGAGATATTAGTAAAGCTATGGGAAGTACAAGTCGCTAAATTTTGTAGAAGCAAAATATTATGAAATTCGAAAATGAGAGAAAAAAGTATTGCAAAATACAATAATTTGGTCAAAAAACTTAAGCTTATGAACAAATTATTATAAGCGCAACTTCATATAAAATACCTGCTCTCCATTTAAAACAAATAATATTTAAGCCTAATTATTTTTTCTTATTTTACATTTGTTTTTGAAACAACAAATAAATTTCTTACAATATTATGGAAGAGTTTGAATAAATTTTCTGATTTTTTGAGTAATAAATATAGTATGGTACATTTGGTTACAAAGATAAATTAACATAAAACTAAAAATGACAAAAACCGGCTTCTGTGAGTAAAAAAACTGGTGTATTTGACATGCAAAAAATTAACATTTGGAAAAAACCGCCAGCTGAAAGAGTAAAAAACCGGGTTTTAAACCGGTTGTAAAACCGAGTCGATCACCTTAATAGATACATATTTAATGTGGAATTAAAGAAATTTTAAATTTTTGTTTGTTTTGTACAAAGTCGCTAAGGAATTGTTGGAAAATCCAGCACTTAATTTCTTCAAAATCTCAGCTTTGTCTTTAATTATTTTAATTTTGAATTTTTTCTTTGCCATTATGACACCGCACCTCTATATAGTCAGTTTAAAACTGATTCAAATTATGTACAACATTTCATCAGCAGCATAAAACGTAAACAAAGCAGCACGCTGGGTAATACAAGAGTAATGTTGCAAGTATTGAGTTCAAAATTTTCGGATGACGAAAGTACTGAGTGCGTAATGAAAAATATTTCTATGTTGCAAGAATCGAGGTGTGCAAGTATCAACTATGTGAGAGAATCGAGTTACTACTGTACTTGGCTTTTATATATATCGATATGCCTAACCTCAATATTGAAAAAACTTTTAAATGATTTTGAAATGTATTTTATTTTGAATTTTTTTATAAAAAGTTTTCTTAAAATAGCTTTAAAATACATACATTTAACTTTTTTTATGAATATAAGCCTAAGTGTTCCATCTAGCCATAAATAAACTGTATTTAATTAAGTCTTGGAATCATAGCAAGTCTAGATAACTTATAAAATAGATAAAACTTTAAAAATCAAATTATAAATTTTTAAAAAGAATAGGGTTTTTAAATTTTAAACAATTTTATACAAACTTATATAAAACATATACATATATATAAAACGTATACATATATAAAACATACATATATTAAAAGAATAAGTTTAAATTTAGAAAACAAAAACTGTTAAATAATTAATTGATAATATGTAATACACAAATACATATGTAATGAACAAATATGTAATGCAAAAGAATTTTATTAAGACATTACATATTGTAGTTGCGAAAGTAGTTAAATATTTTGAAATTTTATTTTTACTTTGGAAAGTTTGTGTTTAGTTTTGTTGGTTTTCGTCATGCCACTAATAACTAATCAAATATTTAGTTAGAATAAGTTATTATATATTTAACCAAACAAAAAATGTACAATAGTTATGTAAAAATAAAAACGAAATAAATAAATAAAAAAAAAAATTAAATAAATGTTTGAAATTCAATTTTAACACAAAAAAAAAAAAAATTCAATTTTTAAAACAAAAAAAATTTAAAAATTATTTAAATTGAACTCACCTCCCCCTAAACTTATTGAATTAAAATGATATTACGTTCAAAACAATAACAAAATACCAAATTTTGTTGTTATTTCGAATATAAATTTACAATTGTTTTTTTTTTTAATTTTTTTAAGAACCAGGAACAAACCATTTACAAAGAATATAAATACAATAATTAAATTAAACAAGTATGTATAATACAAACTTGTTTTGTTTTAATTATTTTTCTTTTAAATATGTACTGAATTTGTATTTTAAGTATTAACTTTATCATACGTTTGTTTTAGGCATAATTACTGATCTCAATGCAACATCTTTTATGGGCCTCGATGGTATACAATATGTTCCTTCACAAAAGGGTCGCATACAACTGGTGCACAAAGGTTACTATTATGTGCGTGAGAAAAAAGTACGCAACAAGGTGTATTGGCGCTGCACACAATACACCACTTGGTTTCACTGTCACGGCCGCTTACACACCGACGATGGTCGTATTGTGCACAGTAGTTCACATAATCATGGCAAGGCTGAGATTGGTAAAAGGCCAAATATGAGAAAATTGAAAAAAATTAAGTTTTTCGACCACCAAGAAACTGCAGCAGCTTTATTACCACCTTTAACACTAACTGAGCAACAGTAAAACCAACCAAATCAGCACGCTAATGAATTACCTAATTTCGACACTTTATTTACGTTAAAAAAAAAAAACAATAAAATTTAAAGAAAAAAACTTTTTGATTTTTAAATGGATCTTTAATTCTGAAAAGATTTTTTAGGTTTTCAAAAAAAAAAAAACTTTATTTTAAAACAGTTCTGTTGCATAATTTAATTTAATGTTTTGTTTCTTTTTTTGTTTTCTTTTTCCTTGACAGATAGAAAACTGAACTTAGCGGTTTTTAGCAGCACAAAAAAGAAAAATCGTAAACTGTTAATACGCGGTTTTGAATTTGTGGTGGATCGTCAATTGAAACAGAGCACAAATTGGCGTTGCTCACGTTATAAAAGCGCCCATTGTAAGGCACGTGCTACAACGCGCGTTAATGCCCATGGAGTGGAACATTTCATTTTACGTAATCCCCAGCATACACACACAACAGCAGATATTATAAAAAAAGAACAATCATTTTGTTAAGTAGAGCCTTTTAATATTAATTCCTTTTTTGTTAGTTTCATCCTTATTCGGTTTTTTTATAGCGTAGCATTTGAGTATAAATAATATTTATAAACAAAATTAAAAAGGGTAATTCTTTTTGTTATGTTAACAAAATTATTATTATGCCTTGATTCATTGTTATTTGAATTTTCAATTTGTGTATTTTTGTTTTTGAATGGGAAAATAATATTTAGGACAAAAATGAAATAGTTTTTTTTTGTTTCCCAGTTTATTTTTTTAGTGAAATTTAAAAGTATTAAAAAATATGATATAAACTTAGTGGTATACAACTAAAGCACCCCATACACGTTTCAATTCAATTGTCAATTAAGTCTTTCAATTGAATTGATGCTTAGTCACACACTTCATAAACTGAATTGAAATAATTGAAAACTACAAACATAAATTTTGACAGCTGATCAAGATACTTGAGCACACACAGAACAATCGAATTGAAAGACTTACTAGCCAACTTGAAAAAATTAAAATCTTTTGATTTTTCTTCAACCAACTCGACAACTGCCAAACTAATCAATTGACAGAGCCATACACGTCTTGATTTGGATAACAACCGACTCGGCTACCAATTGGATTGAAAAGTGTATGGGGTGCTTAAGGATTTTTTTCTATTGTATTTTATGAGATTTTGAATTTATCTTATAACTATTAAATGATTTTTTTTGACCCACAACACTGAAGAGTGAGTTAGAAAAAACGAATACACACTATTCCAGCCAAAAGTTTTCATTGGTCCAACAAATTATTATTTTTTGATTTAAATTAGCTTTAAAAAAAATTGTCAGATATATCTTTTCCAAATCATTTATTTTTAACTGTTGTTCCGGTCAATGCAGACAGCAAATGATTTGAAGGTTCATCGTCACAATGTTTCAAAAGCTATTAAACAGTATAAAGAAGAATTGAACATTTAAACAAAACCTGGGTTAGGAAGAAAAAAACGTTCACCAGTTGATAATAAAGCAATAGATGTCGAACAACTATTTCGGAGAGCATCGAACACTTCTATCAGAAAAGCTAAAATGCTAATGCTGAATTGAAGTCGTATAAAGTTCAAAAAGTCCCAGATTGCAATGTAGTGAAGAACTCAGAAGCAAAAAAAAAAAAACGTGATAAAAAATTGAGCTCAAATTTTATAAAGCTAATACACCTATTGTTTGATGGATGATAAAACTTATGCACTGGCAAACTTTTCACAACTTCCGGGTCAAGATATTTTTATGTGGCCGATGGACGAGACAACGTTCAAGACAATAAAAATACCGAAACCATTTGCAGTTGTGGCAAAAGAAGACAATAATTTGTGACATCAGGCACGATAAACGCGGAAATAATGTTGCGGAGTGTACAAAATTGATTCTAAACTTTCTTAAAACAGCACAGATTTGACTTAGTGTCACAAGGAAAAAAAGCCCTGGAGTGATATTAAAAAAATAATGTAAATTTTGTACCACAGAAGGCAAATTCACCCCACTGTCCAGAACTTCGGTCTGTGAAAAGGAATTGGACTCTTGTATCAAAAAAAAGATTAAAGAATACGGAAAAGGTATCCCAGGACATGTCCGATTTTAAGCGTAAGTAGACCACCTCGTGAAAAAATGTAAGGAATTCTTTAATGGGAGGGTTTTCCGGGAAAATGTTAATAATAAGCCAATATTTTAATATATAAAAAATTTGTACAATGTGTGAATAAATTTGCACACTTTTAAGAATATTAAATTAAATACAAGTATACGTTTTTTCTAGCTCACTCTGTATTATATGTCAGTGATTTATATTAAAATTACAACAAAAAAAAAAAAAAAAAAAATAAAAAATTGGTTACAAATTTCTACTAAAACAATTTATAAATTTAGATTTAATAGTTTATTAAACATTTGTTAAAATAGATTTTTAATTTAACAAGATCTAAAAATCAAACAAAAATTTTGTCAGATTTTTTGTATAAAATTATTTTTTTTTAAATAACAACTAAAATAATTAAATAAATTACAATAAATAATAATTAAAATGTAAAAATTACTTATTTAACAAAATTAAACAAAATTATTTAATTATATCTAAAATTTGCCAACAAATAAATGAACATTTTTGGAAGACTTTAAATAATGGATAACACCCTTATTATGAACTTTATTACAGTAACAAACAAGAAGTGTCAATTCTCAAATAAAAATGTTAAGTTTTCAGTTTCATTACATTTTTGTTACAAAAAAAACTTTTTTATATAAAGGGTTATTTAAGAGAGCAGGTCGATGTTGAAATATGTTTAGTGAAATTTCCTTACGTTGATAAACGTGCCTCTGCTCCGCATGATGTCACATCGATTTTGAGGGACCTCTGATATTGCTACACTTATTTTGATAATTAAGTGGTTTTTATTAGACATCTGTTTAATCGAAACTTGCTATTATGTTTCTTTTATTATTATTATTATTTTCATTATCATTATTATTATTATTATTATTATTATAATTATTATTATTATAATTATTAATTTTATTATTATTACTAATTTTTCCTAAAACTTGTTCTTTTAACAATATTATTAACAGAGTTATGAGAATTAACAAATAGTGCTACAAATAAGTTAATAACTAATTAATTAATTAAATAAAAAAAACTACTGATGTCACAGTTTAAAGGAAAAGTTGTTCATAAAACACTTAATTTTCCATTATAATTTCGCATCAACGACTTAGTATTTTTTATAGACAATGGCGTAAAACTTGCTGAATTATAAAATTTTTTCAATTGACAGATTTTCTGTAAATGTGGACAAAAGTACATATTTCATATACACGTAACAAATTTTTTAAGAGCTCCAATGGGAACTGCAAAATCTGCCTTTCTTTTTAGTACAAAAGAGAGACAATCGTATTCTTTCCCTCATACCTTAGCTCGTAACATACATACATAACCGATTTTTTTATAGCAAAATTCTCGGAAGCGTATCTGATAAGTTGATACCATATGAAAGTCTAAATTATATGTGGGGTCTTCAAGAAGTTTATTGCAACATAAACATGGACAGACGGACTAAGCTCAATCAATTTAGAATAGTGCGAAATCATTATTATACCCTTCACACAGTGAAAAAGGGTATATATAGGTTTGTGTCATTCCTTGTGAAATTTCTACAATTTTCATTTCCGACCCCATAAAGTATATATTTTGTGAAAGCTTATGAATAGGAAAGTCGATTAAGCTTTGTCAGTCTTTCAGTCTGTCCGTGTGTATGTTGAAATCAACTTTTTGAAGCCCCCCGATATCGCATGGATCCGGGTGAGGTATTAAAATATCAAAAATATTCGGGGGTAGATCGGTATTGAAAATCGGTATTGAAAACATCAGTTCATAAACAACTGAGATATGAGCAAAAACTCACGACCCCCTCGATTTTTTTTTCACAAAAATAACATTACAACAACAACATACATACAAACGTGTATACTGGTTAGAGAAAACGTGGCATCGAATCCCAGTTGAGCCAAAAAAAAATTTTTTTTTAATTTTTTTTTATTTTTTTTTTATTTTTTATTTATTTTTTATTTAATATATTATTTATAATTTTATTATTATTTTTTTTTGTTTTATATTTATTATAAATATTTTAATTATTTAAAAAAAAAATTTTTTTTTAAATTTTTTAAAAAAATTTTTTTTTTGTATTTTTTTTTATTTTATTTTAACATACATACGTAAATTTATAATTTTACAATGGGATGTTTTTATATATGTATGTTTTTTATATGTAAGTACGTAGTTCATATGGGGAATGGTGATACAAACTACTGTTATTGCATGACTACACGTTGTGAAGGGTATATAAGATTCGGCATGGCCGAATATAGCGCTCTTACTTGTTTTACATTGGAATGTTTTCATATATGTACATATGTGTTTTATATGTATGTACGTATTTCATATGAGATGAAAGGTGATACAAACAATTGTTATTTCATAACTACACGTTGTAAAGGGCACATAAGATTCGGCACGGCCGAATATAGCACTCTTACTTGTCTACAGTTATGTTTGAAACAAAACTTTACGTTTTTGCAATTTTGCAAGACCTAAAGCGGCACAATTCAATTTTTTCGTGTTAAATGTTCCTTTTACGTAAACGTTTTTAAAACTTAAAAGCGAAATGTAATATATTGAAGCTTAATAAGGAATATATGAGTTTAACGTTAAACAAACAATTAAATGGCAAAATAATTTAGCTGCATTAAGGTTTTGTGAGCTGCATAGTAATTCCTAAAAAAACTAACTAACTAATAAAATAATTATGAGTTTAAAACTTTAAATATTTGTATGTATTTATATTTCAGTTACAATAATACTTTGATATTTTTTTAGTTAAAATTTCAACCTTTTTTTTTATTTTTATTTCAGATTCTATTTATTTTGTTATGGGGCAACGCGGCAAACCAAAACTAGTGGTGAGAGGTTATGCGTTTATTATTAATAAAACTACAACTGATCGCTTATATTGGAGTTGTGCTCATGCCAAAACGAAAAAATGTCGGGCACGTTTAATAACGCCCAGAGATAAAAATGTCAAAAGCCTAAAATTAAATCATGCGCAACACAATCATAAACCAAATTAATCAGGACTTATTAAAACTAAAAATTTTTAAAAAAACAATAAACTTTTCTTATCACTTTCTAAATACTGAAAGCTTTTAAAAACTCGTAAAACTTTATGTATTAAAACTTGAATAAATTAAAAAGATTAAATTAAAAATATGTACAAACTTGAAAACAAAACTTTTAATAATCTGTTTTTTGGATTTAAAATACTTGCATTAGAATTCAATTTTAAACATATATTTATCGTATTGAAACTATGCTCAATACTGATATAATTTAGCAAGTTTAACACGTTTCATTCTTTACTAAAACAGTTTAATTTTTTTTAGATCTAGAACAATTGGCGCGTAAAAACGGCATAACTATTACCCGTGGCTGCAAGGGTAAGCCGAAATTAGTGCTGGGTGGCTATTGCTATATTCGTAATAATAGCAAGGGTTCGAAAACTTATTGGTTGTGTGATAAAAGTCGCAGTAATCGTTGCAAGGCAAGAATAATAACTTGTTCAGCTAGTGGTGAACTGGAGATTAAAAATCAAGAACACAATCATCTGCCAATTATTAAACAAGAATTTGATACATAATATTAAATAGACTAAGAAAAATGTTTTAGGAAATTGTATTTGTATTTTATTGTTTATTATATGTAATTTATTTATATTGTCTTTGTTAAGAAAATTAAATATTTATATTAAATATAGATTAAGAGAAAAATAGATAAACGATTTAGCTTTTTGCTAGTAATTTCAAATCGAAGGGGTTTCATGTAATCCGATAAATGTCACGTGAAAGTGGTAAACCATATACGTGCATAAAGTTGTAAATAAATTGAATTTTATGCACAAATAACAATGTACACAATTTTCGTTTTGAAATTACTAATTTTAATCATTTGCTCTGCAAATGTTTGTAACAGAAATAAAAAATTTGCTCACCTACATGTATTATATTTATAAAAGTATACCGATCAACTCAGTATTACTTTCTCAGTCGAGTTAAAAATTTTTATCCTGTCCGTTTGTTTATGTAATCCTTGTAATTCATGTATCTCAGCTTAAAATTTTAAATATCTTCTAACGAATTTTGGTGTAAACAATTGTTTTGGCCCAAGAGCAAAATTTTTAACTTTTATTAATTTTTTTTTGTTGTTTTGTTTGTTTTTTTTAAATCATGTTTTTTCAAATCTGTTAATTTTCAATTTCAACACATTAGAAGAGAATCTTTAAACTAATTGCATTTGTCAGGGGTCAATGTGGTTCGCGCAAAATGTTTTGCGGTGGTTATTACTATATTTCTGCTAAAATAAAAAAAGGACGTAAATATTGGGTAACCGATTTAGAGGAAATAGAATTCTATACATTGTACACAATCAAGGATGTTTAAAAAAAATGGAGTAGATGTAAGTGCATAAATGTTTAAAAATGTTTTAGATTAATTAAAAATAAATACATAAATTAATTAATTAAATTAATTTTAATTTTTTTGTTGCAATTTCAACCTCCTTTTTTAATTTTATTTCAGGTTCTATTTATTTTGTTATGAGGCAACGAACGCCGGAAGCCCAAATTGGTTAAAATAAGGTTATGCGTTTATTATTAATAAAACTACAACTGATCGTTCATATTGGAGTTGTCGGCCGCGTCTAATAGCGCCTAGAGATGAAAATGTCAAAAGTCTAAAGTTAAATCATGCAGAACACAATCATAAATCAAATTTATTAGGATTTATTAAATCTAACAATTAAAAAAAAATCTACTTTTTTTCTTATCACTTTCTAAATACCAAAAGCTTTTAAAAACTCGTAAAATTTTATGTAAAGGGTGGTCCAACCATATTGCCAGATGTTAATTGTGAGGCACACTTTAACGTCGAGTGTTTCTTTGTTTCAGTCTTTGACAAATTCAACCATGGAGAGATACACAATTGAGCAGCGCATTAAGATTGTTGAAGCCTTTTGCTAAAATGGGCATTTAAATCAAAATGCATTTCGTGCACTTTTACAAGCAGAATTATTGCATGTAGGCAAATGAAAATCCACGGTACATTAGTGACATTGAATCTCAATTATGTTTATGTGTCATTAAAAATATGGACCAACGGATGGAAGTATGCCACCGAAGCCGTGGCGAGCATTTGGCCGATATTTTTTTTCCATACATAATTCTCTGAAGACTAATTGCTTTATTTACAATTAACTTTTGCATTAAGGTTGGACAACTCTTTATTAAAACTTGAATAAAAATTAAAAAAAAAAAAATAATTAAAAAATATGTACAAAATTTTAAATAAAACTTTTAATCATCTTTTTTTTTGGATTTTAAATACTTTGCATATTTAAATAAGAATTCAATTTTAAAAATATATTTATCATATTAAAACTATGCTTAATATTGTTATAATTTGGCAGGCTTCAATTGTTTACTAACACAGTTTCATTTTTTTTTCTTAGATCTAGAACAATTGGCGCGCAAAAATGGCATAACTATTACCCGTGGCTGCAAGGGTAAGCCGAAACTAATGCTCGGTGGCTATTGCTATTTTCGTAATAATAGCAAAGGTTCGAAAACATATTGGTTGTGTGCTAAAAGTCGCTGTAATCGTTGTAAGGCAAGAATAATAACTTGTTCAATAAGTGGTGAACTGGTGATTAAAAATCAAGAACACAATCATCTGCCAAATATTAAACAGGAATTTGATTAAAAATATTAAATGACTAAAAAAAGCGGTTTTATTAGGAAATCTTATATGTATGTATATGTAATTTATTTATATTGTCTTTGTTAAGAATATTGATAAGATTAGGTATAGATTAAGAGAGAAATAGATAAACGATTTAGCTCTTTGTTAGTAATTTCCAAACGAAGGGGTTTAATGTAATCCGATAAATGCCACGTAAAAGTGGTAAACCATATACGTTCATAAAACTGTAAATAAATTAAATTTTATGCACAAATAACATTGAACACAATATTCGTTTCGAAATTACTAATTTTAATCATTTGAATTAATAAATAAAATACGCTACACCATCATGCTAAGGGTATAATGCGTTTGTGCAATTGTTTGTTACAAAAAGAAAAAATCGCTCACCTATGTTATATTATTGTATATCGGCCAACTTAGTATTACTTTCTGAGCCAAGTAAATAACTTTCGACTGTCCGTCTGTTTGTTCATGTACTTAATCCTTGTAATTTAAGTATATGAGCTTAAAATTTTAAATATCTCTTAATAAAATTTGATGTTTAAAATGGTTTTCACCCAAGAGCAATCTTATTATTGTTTGCTATAATTGCTTTAATGATTAAATTATTATTGGCTGTAGCTCCCGTATAGGAACCATATTGAGAAATCACCAAAACTCATAAAAAAAACTTTTGAGAATGTATAAAACATTTTACTGGCCAATGACTGTATTTTACTAGCATGTTTTGTGGTGAAACTCTTGAATTTTTAGTAAAAGCTCAGTTGATAATGCTAGTTGTTACATCTATACTAAAAGCATATGACAACATATTTTGCGAATTCTTAATAAAAATTGGGGTTCTTAACGTTGATTTTGTGTAAGAGCTTTGTTGTTAACTTTTTTTTATCGATCTCTATTAGCAGCTTACTCGCAACATATACTTTTTAAAAATATATTTTTTTTCATTTGGTGATTTATTGAACAAAAAAGTCTTTTATTTTGTCACTAGTCTTTAGAAATTATTTTATTTATTCATCTCTTATAAATGACGGTTTTTGTTATTTCAAAAATAGCTTTTAGATTTATAACTAAGTATCTTAATTTGTACATTGTAATTAGAAATTAGTTAAGCATTTTATTAAAACTTAAAATTTATTTTTTATGTAAATAAAATGATTTGTAAAAGTGTTTAGGGTTTTAAAAATATTTTTCTAAATACTGCTTTTGCCAATAAGTTTTCAGTTTTTTTTTAAATAATATTTGCCAGTTTATTAAAAAAAATACAATTTTTAGTCTAAATTTACTTTTTCTTAACAATGAAAATTACTAGTCTCGCATACAAATTTTTTACTTTAAATTATATTAAATGTATGTTCATAGTATATAAATAATCTTAATTAAAACAATGAAAAAACCACTTAAACTTTGGAGTTTTAATATTTTTTAAAAATATTTATGCAATTTATTTTAATTTTTAACTTTTATTAATTTTATTTATTTTTTATTTCTTTTTTTGTTGTTGTTTTTAATCTTTTTTTTCAGATCTAATAATTTTGAATTTCAACAAATTGGAAGACAATATTTTAAACTCGGTTGCATTTGTCAGGGGTCAACGTGGTTCGCGCAAAATGTTTTGCGGTGGTTACTACTATATTTGTGCTAAAATAAAAAAAGGACGTAAATATTGGGTGTGTGCTAAACAACGTAGTCGTAAATGCAAGGCCCGTCTTGTCACCGATTTAGAGGAAATAGAATTCTATACTCGTAACATAGTACACAATCATGATAAGGATGTTTAAGAAAATTGAAGTAAATGTAAGTGTAGAAATGATAAAAAAGTAAAAACTTAGTTTAAGTAACGACGAATTGATAAATAAATATTAAAGATGAAATATATATGTGCACAGTTAATTAATATTTAAATAAAATAGATTTATGTATTAGCATATTATAAGAGTTTTTTTAAATATATGGAACTAACGTATTAATATCATAATAAATAATATCGCTTTTTTGTTGCTCGTGGAAGCCTGATAGTAAACATGAATTTTATTTTAGAACTAATTAGAAATTAATTAAAGAATTTTATGAAACTAATGTTTCAATTTTTTTTAAGGCTTTAGTTCATTTAAAAAGTTTTCTTTTTTTATAAAAAAAAATTTAATTGTGAAAATGAGAGAATAATCTGGAAATGTATATTTTTGCTGACCTAGCCGAGTGGAATACATTTTTGAAATCGGCTGCGATCTGTGATTAGGTGTTGGATGTAGATATCATTTATTTAAAAAAGAACATTTTAAATGAACTCAAGCGTGAAAACAATTTAAATATTTAACTTAAAATAAAAAATTCAATAAATGAAAATTTAGACAACACCAACACCTAATTTGAGACCCAGCATGTATTATTGGATAATATTCGACTGAATAGACCACGTCCAGCACGCTGGAGCTGGTTGAATTAACGGTCCATATTTATTTAAAAATGATGCCGGTGCGAATTAACCGTCAATGGCGACCGTTATCGTGCCATGATAACCGACTATTTGATGAAATTGAAGCTCGTGATCTCGGCGACGGCGCCACTTCACACACATCGCATCAATCAATGGATTTATTGAGAGAACACTTCGGTGAGCGCATAATTTCACGTTTTGGGCCGGTCGATTGGCCACCAAGATCGTGTGATATCACACCATTAGACTTTTTCCTGTAGGGATATGTAAAGTCTAAAGTTTATGCGGACTAATCTGCTTTGATTCAGGCCTTGGAGGAAAACATTACGCGTGTCAGTCGCCAGTTACCAGTCGAAATGCTCGAACGAGTCATCGTAAACTGGACTCAACGGATGGATCATCTGCGACGTAGCAACGGCCAACATATGATAGAAATAATCTCCAAAAAATAAATGCCGAAGAATGTTCTTTTAAATGATAATAAACATTCCCCAATAAATTTTAATTTTCTGTGTTTGTTTTTTGTTAAAGTAGGGAACCTCGAAATGGATCACGCTTTATATACTTATGTACTTATTATTTGCTAAATTATTTCTTTAAATTTTTTCTAACATTATTTTTTTTTTCTTTGTTTACATTTTTTTACAGCTAGTTCAGATAAACTAGCGATAAGTTGTTGTTAAAATTGAAGATTATAGTAAATTTTTCGCGGTTCGCAGCAAGATCCAATATGAACCCAGATGGTTCGTTCTCAAAATTTTTTATGGCGAAACATGTTGGTTGAAACATGATTTGGGTACGAACCTTAAATGAGAGTGCGAACTTTAAGTTTTGCTGTTTGTGTGAACACAGTATTATGTTATCAGGTTGTGGTTGCCATATTGTTTTGGCGGCGTCTGTTAAATCTACTGTTTACTTTTCAGTAACTGATGGCAAAACACCATGGCGAGTTATACAAATTAATGGCAATAGCTAAGAACTCAGTGAGTGTCTAGTACAACTAAACTAAAACGTATGTTGGTTACCAAGATTGTACGATTTCCCTGTTTTATTTTTTCGAAGTTGCAAAGCTAAGTCAATAAGAAGCAGCTGACCGATGGCCTTAAAAGTCAACATAATCAAAGTAATCTCTAGGACAAAGCCATTAAAAAATAAATTTTTAAGATCCGTGACACCGTGCGAAGATTTTAAAGATATCACATGCTACTTATATATCATACATTTAATACCTTGCACACAGCTTGATTTATACAATGTTTTCAAACATCCAGCCGACTTTTTTTTGGAAACTCTTTTACATTAAAAAACATAAAAATCTAAAATAAAAAATTAAGTTGATTAAACATGCTTTGGAACGGAGGTAATTACAGTTTTTATTTTATCTTTTCTTATCGCCTTTATATTTTTTCCCAAATCCAATCCATATTAAAGAATAACGGTGTAACAATCCTTTTAGTGTAAAAAATTGTTTTTTAAGTTTTTGCTTGAATTTCAATAATTGGGTTTGTCTATGAACTTTGCAGATTTCAATAAAATTTCAAATTTTTTAATCTAAAGTTTTGCGATAGTACAAAGTTTTTGGAAGACTTGAAAATTTATATATACAGGGTCGTGGTGGTCATAGCATTCGGAACAGACGTAATTTCTGCTTGAAAAGTTCTGACTAACCTTATTTCCTGAATGCGTTTCTGATGTTATCATTTAAATAATTTCCACATGCTTTTTTGTAGTAGACTTTTTATTATATGCTTCACCTGTGGTGTCATGCCGTTTGTAATTTCAACAATATGCAACCCCATTAAGTAAACCTCGTGTGTTCCAAAATTACCGCAAAATATGAATTTGTCGCCATTTGTACAGTAAAGTTTTGACAACCCTAAAATATAGACAGTTTAGGGTCAGTAAAAATTGATCGTTAGACGATAGAATAACGTGTCTTCATTATTGAACAATATTTCAAAAATAATAAAAGCTTGGCAGCCACAGTTTGAAAATTTCATGCCAAATATGATTGAAATAGTGTTTTAATTTCGCCAACTGTGAAGGTATTAATTGAAAATGCAGGGAGGATAGATTCGTTGGAGACGCCAAACACATTGGTGGTCCAAAAACAAGACGTTCAAATGTTAATATCGAAGCAGAACGTGAGATTGTCTACGGCGCATACTCACTAAATATTCCGCATTGCGACCGTCAAGCTTTCATTATTTTAGAAATATTGTTCAACAATGAGGACACGCTATATCATCATGTAACGCTTCACTGTTACTAACCCTAAACTGTCGGTTGTCGAATTGTTTTTTTTTAGGGTTGCAAACACTTTACTACACAAATGACAACGAATTCAAATTTTGCTTTCATTTTGGGACACCGTTTTATTTTCTGAAACCTTATGAATATATAAATTGATTGAGCGATATCCGCCTATCTGTGTGTTTGTTGAAATCGCCTATTTGAAGGCACATTTCCCGTATGTAGTACAAAGCTTTTAAAAATATTTGGTAGAAAGTCGGCAAAGAGAGCCAGCAAAATCGGTCAATAATTTGCTGATATACATACAAGCAAAGAAGCATGACTACCTCTCTTTTTTTCCCAATATTTTAAACGCAAAAATTAACAATTTTCAGATCTGGGCTTATCCGCAGGTATTTGCTTGGTTGTTCTATATATTCAGTAAATATATTCTTCTTCTAACATTTATTAATTTTTCTAAACAATATTATTGTTTGGAGTATAAAAAAATTTATTTATTTGGGTATCTGATGTTTATGGTAATGCATACTTATAAGAAAAGTACTTCAGGGATATTTTGCAAAATAATATTGAAAGATCTTTCTTAAGCTTAATAATTCTTTTCTTAAACTGTTTTTCATGTTAAACCATTTAGCATACATGTCTGAGGCTACGTGGTACGTGACTATTGCAAAGTATTAATATTTAGTAGTGAGATGTGTCATGCAATTTTAAATTCTGTGAAATTAAGTTTCCGTTAATATATTTACTAAATAACTCATTTAATAAATGATGATTTCACACATTAAAGTAAACAAAATTCTTGAATACATTTTGTATGTATAGACAGACAACTTTTGATACATATGCTTAATCAATTTTTTAATATACACACATAGAGCTGCCTGTGAGTCATGAGTCATTTTGGTGTACCTATCTGATACAATGGAACCAATGGTAAAAATTTCAGCTTTATATAATTTAACGGCTCATGAGATCATGCGTATATCGTTTTATACTTATGTGGACTCTTGACAAAACAACTTATTTCGAATTTTCAAATATTTCAGTTAATAAACAAAGTATTTTGAAATGATTATTTTTGATGCGATTGCTTTTATCTCTTAATTCGCAGCAAGACGTAGATTAATGTAGACAAATCGTACTTTTATTTACTGTAAGTTAAAAAAAAGAATTAGATTTTCAAACTTTTTAAGATAAAAATAAAATAAATAAAAGTGTTAAAAAAATAAACTTAAATCAGTTGTTTCCTTTTTTAAGTCATCTCTCCTAAAGTCTTGAAAATTTGTCTTGATTAAAAAATCTTAAAATGTTCTTATCTCGATTTAAGACGTTTTGTTGAAATTCCACTTTTATATATCGCCCCTGCTCTGACGTAAACGGTTATGTGGCAATTTAAAAAAAAATTTTTATTGCTCTATTTTAAACCTTTATTGGTCGTACATCTATCCACCAAATCGTATAAGGATATCTTGATTAGATCAAGAATAAACAGAAGTCAGCATGCCTAAGTTTTATACCAAATAAAAAGCTTTTTTTGCTCTCCTGAAAATTAAGTAAAAAACACAACTGAATTGGCAGGAGCAACGAAGATATATAGATTTAATAAATACGATGAATTTACATAAATCATTAGTAAAATTTAATTAAAAATCTCTTGTATAATTGTATTGGTTGTACCATGGTGTAATTATACAAGGTGGCGGTGCCAGCCCAGCTGATTATTTTTTTGTGTTCTGGAGTATGTCAAACTACATATTTAAAAAATGATTTCAACTCCGGAAATTGTCAAACTCCATACATAAAAAAAGAGAGACGAAAATTGCTCTCCTTTACGCTATCACCTTATGTAATTACACCATGGGTTGTACTACTGTGTTACTTTGCAGTATTGCTATTGTTGGTGATTTTAATTCAAAATTTGATATGTACAACTGTGTAATTTAATTTTGCATAATTGTGAAATGTATTAAATTTTATGTCATCAATCTGATGGAATCGTTTTTAGAAAAAGAAAAAATATCTAAAATAACTTGAAACTCAAATAAAAGATATACAACTAAGTAAATATTTAATGCTAAGAAATAGTACTTCTTTATATTTTTCTTCTCTTTTCTTCTTCTTCTTTATTTACTTGACATTATTTGCTTCACGGTGTTTCACAATAAAAGATGCAATCAATATAATAAAAACTGTTTAAAAGTGTATTTTAATACATGATACACAATACAAGCGAAGTCTGTAAATGTAACAAATAGGTTTTTATAATGTGCATTATTATTAAAAATGTTTAAAGGTCATAGAACTAAAGAAACAACACACAAACTTGATAATTTTGTTCTCAATTCGTGTTTATTGTTATTACTTTTCTTGTTGTGTTACTGTTTTCTCATTAAAATAAATATTAAACAAAATTAAGAGTAAATATTACTAAAGTAACCCCAAAACGATAATGACGATTCCCACCCATTATTTGCTCAAAATACATACTTAAATTCTCAATCTTTTTTTTTATAAATTACCAATGCCAATTCTTTGAACTTTGCTTAAATAAAGGGTGTTTTTTTAAGCCCGATAGAACTTGAAATTGTAAAAAATAACACAAAAAATTAAATTGTAATCAAAATTTTTTTTTTATTCGAAAGATCAATACGTGACATTAACATTTGAAAATGATTTCGGGCATATGGGCACCGCGGCTGTTCTTGACGAAGCGCATTCTGGACGTCCAATTTTGGGCCACTTTTTCGAGCACTGCTGGCCGTATGTCACGAATAACACGAACAATGCTGGCCTCCAAGGCGTCAGTTGTTGCTGGTTTATCAGCATAAACCAGTGACTTCACGTAGCCCCACAGGAAATAATCGAGAGGTGTCAAATCGCACGACCTTGGAGGCCAATTGACAGGTCCATTTCTCGAAATCAACTTATCGCCAAATTTTGATTTCAATAAGTCGATGGTTGCGTTCGCCGTATGGCACGTAGCGCCATCCTGTTGAAACCACATCTCCTCCGGATCAATGTCATCCATATTTTCAAACAAAAAATCATTGATCATGGTGCGGTAACGATCTCCATTGACCGTAACGCGAGCTCCGGCCTCATTTTTGAAGAAATAAGGTCCGATGATGCCACCAGCGTGAAAACCGCACCAAACGGTGCATTTTTCTGGATGTAATGGAGTCTGTAGGGTCTCTTGTGGATTGGTCTCGCTCCATATGCGGCAATTTTGCTTATTAACAAACCCGTTAAGCCAAAAATGCGCCTCATCGCTGAACACAATTTTGCGATAAAATTGGACGTCCAGAATGCGCTTCGTCAAGAACAGCCGCGGTGCCCATATGCCCGAAATCATTTTCAAATGTTAATGTCACGTATTGATCTTTCGAATAAAAAAAAAATTTTGATTACAATTTAATTTTTTGTGTTGTTTTTTACAATTTCAAGTTCTATCGGGCTTAAAAAACCACCCTTTATTTAGTGGGGAAACAGACAGACAGACAAACTGAATGTCATGCAAACAAACTAACTGTGCCTAAGAAGTCGACAAACTGCATGCACAGTAACAAACCGTTTGAAAACCAAAGATTAGTTTTTACTAAATAAACAGTAATAAAAATCCAATATTCATGAATGATAATGGGTGATGGTGGTTGAATGGACGGATAAATGTGTGGTGTGCTTGTGTGTGAACTGAAGGCTTGCATGCATCGCATAAGAGCAAGGGAGTCTTATGAAGTTTACAATGACAGATTTTATACCAGAAAAAACCTGAGTCAGAATAAAGCAAATAAACAATGAAATGAATACATTTAGGCAGTCATTATATCTTATGGATTTTAAGAAATTAGCCAACTTTAGTTAAAGAAAAAAAAAAAAAAAACAAAAAGTCATGAGTAAGCATTAATAAACCGATAACTGCGACAGTGACATTCATATGAGAACTCATACTGAAAAAGTATACAAAAATACTTGTAGCACCGATAAAAGATGTAAAAAGAAAAATTAATTTAAATCAAACTTATTATGGAAAAACCAATTATGGGAAGAAAACTTTATTATAGAAAAATATTAATTAATTACTTATGCTAACACGGCCTAAATTAAACTACAAGTATTTTTTAGAGAGACAGAAAATCAAACTGAAAATACTGTTTTTGTGTCAGCTGATTTGACAATTCTTGATTGTTTTAAGGTTAGCTCAATTTCATTTGGTGTGTTAACTGCAAGATATCAAGATTACAGACATAATTCAGAAGGACGTCCGTTATATGGAATGCACAATAAGTTTATTAAAAAACTTGATGGTTGATATTTTTCACAAAATTTCCTATTTTTTAATTGTTTGTCGCATTTTAATACTTTTGAATAATGTCTCAGTGAGAATTCACATTTTAAATTTAGTGCAAGTGGCAACTCTGATGTTTAGCAGGTGTCACATCTGTTGTTCCAATTATTAGAAACCTAGCGCATTATAATTGTGAAAACTTCTTACAAAAAGCTGAGCTGAAACCGCTCGCAAATTTTGAAGAATTCTCAATCGAGAAAGTTCACATAATGTCTCAACCATACGAAAAGTGGTCACACACACACATTTAAAAAAACTGGTTCAGTAATGGACGTGCGTCAACGTACCGGTCAGTCTCTTGAAAATATTGCTGTTGTAAACAAGACTATCACCGGAAACCTGAAAACATCCACTTGGCATCGATCTAAACAACTTCAAATTTCACGTAGCACTACACAGCGAATTTTGACAAAAAGCCTCCAACTTAACGCGTACAAAATTTAGTTAAATCAGGAGCTCTATCCAGCGGACCATGGAAAGCGCCAACAATACGTTCAATGGTTAATGGAGCAAAGTGAAGTCAGTGACAATTTTTCGAAAAAATTTATCTCCGATGAAGCGCATTTCTATCTGAATGATTTTGAGAATACACAAAATTTACGAATTTTTGGTTAGGAAAGTCCTCATGAAATTCATGCACCCACAATGAGCAACTTTTTGGTCGGGCAGCGTGATTGGACCTTAATTTTTTGAAGATGAGGCCAAAATTGCAGTGACTGATAATCAAGTTCTTGTGGCCTCAATCGGACGACATGTGGTTTCAGGAAGACGGCGCTACTTGCCACACCACGCATAAAACAATTCATTTTTTGCAGCAACGATTTGCAGAACAAATTATCTCAAGGAATTCTGACATCAACTGGCTATCAAGATCATACGATTTAGGTTAGGTTAGGTTGAAAAGGAGGGGCACTAAAAGCCCAAACCCATGACAGGTATACACTTATGCCCAGTTGGCATGTTGTGCGCTCCATATGGAGAACGGAATTCCCAAACGGAAACCATAAACATAATTCCCTATAAATAACGGACTAGTGCAAGAACCTAGTCCCCTCAATGTAATTCCTTATGGATCTCCAGTTCAAGTTCCCCAGGTATTCCAAGTTCGGCATAGTATCCACTGTAAAATTCTCGCGCCTAATATGCCCAAACGCAGGACAATGACAGAGGTTGTGTACCAAAGTCTCATCCTCTTCCTCGCATGCTCTACATGTTGTCTCCTCAGATAATCTCATGCGAGCTAGATGGGTTCTCAACTCCGTATGACCTGTAATTACACTGGTTAGTTTCCTAAGTGTTGGTCTACTTAGTCTCAGAATCTCCTTTGATTATCCAAGATTTGGGTCACCCCATAGTGTTCTTGTCACCTCACCGATATCAGTGCTTTGACCATTTTCTGACATGTTCCTCTATCGCCCAACATTAAGTTCATCCTTAAAACGTTTAAAGGGTTTAGCATTCTCCAAAGTTATAGTACTCAGAAGAGCTCCCATTTTGGATAATTTGTCGGCTTTATCTATCATACGATTTAATGCCGTTTAATTTTTTCTTTGGGATTTTTCTGAAATCTCAAGTGTATGCGAATACACCAGAAACAATTCCTAAGCTTAAATTCGAGATCCATCGCGTTATCGGTAAAATATAGTCACATCTCTCTGAAAAAATCATGATAAATTTAATGAAAAGAGCAACGGCCTGTCATCAGAGCCATGGGGGCATTTGATTCGGATATTTTTTACTATCTTTATTGGGAATATGTCTTCTGAACAATCCAATACAAAATTCAAAACTATCTCTAAAACTTGTGTTTTTATTTTAAAATGAAAAAGTACATTCTTACTAAGACACCCTTTACTTCTGTGCATTTTAGCTACTAACTGAGTGTCTTTAAATAGCTGTTTTGCTTTTTTATTTAAAAAAAATTTTTCCACTTTATTTCGTATTGTAATCAAGTACGGAAGAAAAGATTTAAGAAACATTCTTAACAAATATATTGTCATCTAAGTTTTTTTCTGTTAACAACACATTGTGGCGCCGTTCCATTAAATCAGGCACTGTTAAAAATAATATTATTAAATTATAATTTATCTTCGCTTCATCTTTACCTTTACCCTAAATTATAATTAAAAACGTAACTAATAAATAATAAAAATTGACTAGTTTCATCAATCATACAATTACCTTTAGACATTTTTAATATATTGAAAAATTGCTGAATTTTTAATGTGCCTTCAGAAACTATATTTTCACTCTTTTCTACTTACTATTAAATAATTTACAAAATACAAATCTGATTTGAATTGGCCTATTATTTTATAAAAATATGTATTAAAGTTATTATAAGAAATTATTTTTTCTAGCTTATTGGCAGTGTAAAAATCCCACGTTGGTTTAATTTTCGTAAGACGTTCTATACTTTCGTGTAGGAAGTCAGAGCTGAACGGTAGATTTAAAAGTAACTACGTTTAATTGGTACTCCTCCAGTTATAAATAAAATAGTTTAGTTGGTACTCCCTTAGTTAATACAATTTTAAAGTATGTGGTTAATTGTAGAATAGTCTGGACACTGTATCACAGTACACTTGTGCCACGCCACACAATTACCCACGCATAACTTTCAAATTCATGTGAAAAGGGATGGCCTAATAAACCTTAAACGAAAATAGCAATCACACCGGAGCTACTTTAAACTTTAAACTTTTCTTTACGAGCCGTTAAGTCGTTATGCAAAACAAAACTAGCACCCTAAATTAACCGGTTAATACTATTTTGTCGATTAAATTTAGTTTTAATTTTTTTTTTTGTATAAAATCAGGCATGGTCGTTTTTAAGTTTTAGGAGAAACACCAAGGATGAATTTTTTTTTTTGCTTTTATCTCAGTTTACAACCGATTTGTTAGTTTTTTTTGGAAATTATTTTCGAGATTAAGGCTTGTGTCTTTAGCGTCTCCAAAAATTTATTAGAAGCTTTAATAACTTGATATATTTAGAAAAATATATATATTTTTAGAAATTATGTATGTTTGCCTATAACTTTGCAGATTAGAGGGATAACAAATCTACAAATAGTAGCAAACTTGTCTATAAACCATTCTTGTGCTGAAAAATTCAGCTTTTTGTGGTAAAAATATGGGAAAAACCAATGGCAGTCGCGTTTATTTGCTCATACATATCTTAGAAAGTTATGGGGCAATTGTGCTGGATTTCAATAGTGATTTATACGCGGACATTTTCAAAAGATTAATTGCACATACAGTTCTGGGTAGCAGGTAGAGGCTTTTAAAATTTGATTTCAACGAAATCAAGTCGTAAGATTTCAAAAAAAATTTCCTTATGGCATCGGACATGAATATTAAAGAAATTACAAACGAAATGACTAAAAAACTAATAGTTTAACTTAAACTACATATCGTCAGCTGAAATGCAAAACCGCGTAACTAACAATTTTACTATTTTAAAGGAGAAATAAAAATTTTAAATATTGAAAAATAAATGCAATTATTGTAATCAAATATCACACATTTACTAAATATAGTTCGATTTATTCAGTTCTAGAATGAAAATTATAACTTATTAATGTTTAAAAAAGTTAGGTTAGTTACGTGCTTTTAACCCCGTTTTCTCTTAAGCAAAAACACGTAACTACAATTAAATTTTGACACTGAGATATTGCACTTTTAAATGATTATAATACAGGTTGTAAATGTTAATGCTACAAGGTTTCCCTCTGTTCCAAAAGGTAGTACTTAGATTTGTATAAAGTAACATAATAGCGGAAATCACCCTTCGTTGTAAACAGATCATGCAAATGTTGCAGATCTTGCAAGTCTGGTATATATTCTATTGCAAACGTTGCTTTTGGAAATTTCGAACTGTTTTTAGTATTGGAAATAGGTGCTTGTGTGGGAAATGTAATTTTAGTATACATTATTATTATTTACAACGATGGTAGATTTTCGCTAATAAATCGTTAAATTGTGAACTTTAGTTATGAAACAAGTTTTAAGACCTGCACATCAATACAATCATTTTCATCATTTCCTTTCATTGTTCTATTTTATTTCTGAGTTCGCTGAACAGTTTTTGTGATAAGTTTTTTGCTCTAAATTGTAAGCAGATATCGCACTGATTATTTCTTGATTTAAATAATGAGTAATTGTCGTCCTTCAGTGTTGCTATAAAAATTGAAAAATAAACTTAAATAATGCCATTTTCGCCATTTACCTTACATTCTTGCAAATATAAATTAAAAACTTGTCTATAGGTGGTAAAATTCGTCCCAAAATATTTTGTTTGTGGATTTTAGTCAATAATTTTATAAAAATTATTTCTTTTTCATACTGAAACTTTTACGTCTTTTCTCATAACTATGCTTACTACCAGGGTACACATATACAAGGTGGCGGTGCCAGCACAGCTGATTATTTTTTTGTGTTCTGTAGTATGTCAAACTACATATTTAAAAAAATGATTTTAACTCCGGAAATTGTCAAACTCCATACATAAAAAAAGAGAGACAAAAAATGCTCTACTTTACGCTATCACCTTATGTAATTACACCATGCTTACTACCAAGGCATATTTATTCATCAGGTACTCTTGATTCGTCAGCTGATTATTATACCCTTCACCTGTGGTGCACAAGGGTATATATAGCTTTGTCATTCCGTTTGTAATTTCTACAATTTTCATTTCCGACCCCATAAAGTATATATTTTCTGAAAGCTTATGAATAGAGGAGTCGATTAAGCCCTGACCGTCTGTCCATCTATCCGTCTGTCCGTCTGCCCGTCTGTCCGTGTGTTGGTTGAAATCAACTTTTAGAAGCAACTATATGTTCCTCAGATCTGTATATGGTATCAATCTCTTGGAAATATCCAGGAATGAATCGCTATTGAAATTCAGCACAATCGCCCCATAACTTTCTGAGATATGAGCAAAAAACCACGACCACCTCGTTTTTTTTCACAATTACAACAACAACATACATACATAGATACATGTAAAAAACATACCAAACAAAAAAAATATTAAAAATAAGAAAAAAATAATAAAAAAATAATAAAAAAACTACAAAAAAAATTTAAAAAAATTTAAAAAAAAAATTTAAAAAAATTTTTTAAAAAAATTAAAAAAAAATATAAAAAAAAATAATAAAATATAAATAATATATTAAATAAAATAAAATAAATTTTTTTTGGCTCAGCTGGGATTCGATGCCACATTTATTCTAACGTGTACGTATGCACGTATTTTATATGGGATGAATGGTGATACAAACAATTGTTATTGCATGACTACACGTTGTGAAGGGTATATAAGATTCGGCACGGCCGAATATAGCACTGTTACTTGTTTTTTTCTTCACTTATTTTAAATTTCAGCTGTCAAAATGCATAAATAAAAAACAATTTTCTCTCTTTTCTAATTTATTTCAAATGTCAAACTTCATACATAAAAAATATAAACAAAAAAATTCTCTCTGAACTGCAACTACCTGATGAATAATATGCCTTGACTTACTAACTTAGAAATTTCTGTGCTGTCCATATTCTTGCATTATTTTTAGAAAATCCTGAAGTGGAAAAAAACATTTTACTGCATACTTGCTTGAAGGTTTGGCCATATACCAAATAATACGATTTTGTATTGGAACGTCGAGAATTTTTCATATGTATATTCAATAAGACAATAAGACTTTTGACGAATACTTTTTTGGTATACATGCTTTTGGTTTATTTAGTACTTTTACTTGTAGTGACGTGCTTTCGATGTTCGCTTATATTATGTCTAATTTTTATTATATGACAATAAAAATTGAAGACGACATGGAGTTCATTCATTTGCATCATATTCAGTCAGAAAGCAAATTTTGCATTTTTCGTTAGTTACGTGGTTTTGCATTTCAGCTTACATATAAACAAATTTTTTGCCGAACAAAATTTGTTACCTAAACTCTAAAATTTTTCACATGAATTTAATAAAAAAAAAATCGTAAATTTAGCTTAAATATATACTGCCGCATTAATAAAAAAATTATTTAGGTATGTTAAAGACTTATTTGACAGATGTTGTAGAGAAATTTGTCAAAAAAGCCTTCAATAAACCTTAAACTTTTTTATGAGTACGGCAGTAAAAATGTTTTATTTTACAAGATGTCAGTATAACTTTATAATACAAAATAAATTGACAGCTGTTAGTTGTCATATAAAACATTTTTTTACAATTGTCTAATTTAATTAACGTTCAGTTAAATTTATTGAGATTTAGGCAGTAGTCATTGAAAATTTAACATCTTGGTACAGTGCCACCGCGCGATAACACTGCGGACATTCGAACGATGTATAACTTAGATCATAATGACATTCATAAATGTACCTGTCTTTTGATATCTAATATGCAGCTTCTTAATGATTCAATACGGAAATAAAACTTTTTAATTAGCAGTAGTATTTTTAAATTTCCGTCAAATTTTTAAAATACCCTATAAATATACATATACAAGTGCACACATACACATGTACATACTTACTTGCCAAATATTAAAAAAATTTTAAAACAAATGCAAACAGCATTCATCGTTTCTTTACTACTGTTGGTTATATGTTTTGCAATTGTCATTCTTGCCTTGCATATAGTACACATATACTAGATGTACATGCATGTGTATGTTTGTTGTATTAGTAATAAATATGTAAAGCAGTGGTAGTTTTTGTTCTCGTTACTGTTTTTGAATGATGTCAACCAAACAACAAATCAATAAACAATAAATGTTATACATGTAGTTGTATCCGAATCAAAGATGCTGATTATAATATAGATTATTGTTGTCGTCGTTGTTGTTCAAGAAGATTTAATTTCTGTATTGGATGGCTGTGATATGGAGTGGTGGTAATGTGAATAGGGAGAAAAAAAATTTTTTTTTTAACTTTTAAGACCTGTTAAAGCAACAGAAATTAAACAAACAACAACAGAACTGGTATTGACAAAAACAAAGTAAAGAAAATGAGGAAAAAATTATAAAAAATAAGAAACGGAATAAACATGTGAGAAATTAAAAGTTAATAAGGGGCAGCCAAATGCCACAGACTAAGTATTTATTTATGATGTGTGTTTGTGTGTATTAAATGTATGCATGTTTGTATGTTGGTCGGTCGGTCGTTAGGTTGCTTGTCTTTTTTTTTTTGTCGTATGGCGATTGTAAACATTTACTTGCTGCTACTAAATACGAGTTCTAACTGAAAACTTCTTTTGAATGCTAGATGGTTTATATTGGCTTAAATGTTATTCATGTTACAATGGTGTTGTGATGTATCAAGGTTTTAGACTGAATCACATAATATAAAAAGAAACTGTAAGGAAGCGATCTCCAAATAATCGTTGCATGTATTTAACTACCAACCCGTATGCGAAAAGTGTGTGTCGAGTAGAATATTGCTGCTGTATCGGCCAGTGTCAATCAAGATCGCGATATGATAAAGATATGCTTTATCGAACGTGCCGAATCTGATAATATCCTTCACCATCATATACATAGTTATAGTGACCACTAAGCTTCGATAGCCTGAATTTCAGATTTCATGTTATACATCACTTTGCTATTATTTCCAACATCATATTTGATTTTTTATATACATATTTACCTGTATTCTACTTGTCAAACCCTTTCATTTGATCCATATTGATGGGGTTGATAAAAAAAATTACCCGTCAGTTTATTAAGGGCGCCATCTTCGATCTTAACTTTATTACAATTTACTGTATTCTACTGGTTAAGGCCTTTTATTTGATACCAATATTGGGGCGTTGAAGCGGGCAAAGCTGCAATTACTTTATTTGACCCATATATCTGCCATTTTCTTTCGGACGCCATCTTGAATTTTAACTTTTTTAATATTGAGGGGCTTAAAGTGAATATATTTTTATTCCTGGATTTGATTCATATATGAATTGATTTTACACCATTTTGCAGTAGCGGCCATCATGGATTTTATTTTTTTTAATGTATTACATGTTGCTAGTCAAGCTCTTTCTTTTAATGCCCATATCGATTTTCTCTGTTATCCAGAAGCTGAAAAAATATATTTTCGTTTGTAAATTTTAGGGAAAAACATCGAAGCAGTTGTATTTTGGTGCTTAAATCTCAGCCAGTTTCAATACGATTTGTCAGTTTTTCTCAGCAATCATTTTTGAGGCTACATCTTGAATTTTGGTGTTTACAAATTAATTAGGAGCTTCAGTAACTTTATATATTTCAAAATAAATATATTTTTAAAAATTATTTTTGCCCATAACTTTGCTGATTATTAACTCATTTGTACAAATTGCCCGAGAGTCATATCATGTCTACAAATAGTAGAAAAAATGCTTATAAATTACGTTAACAAAATTGAAAAAACAGGGGCAGTCGTGTTTATTTGTTCATACCTCAGAAACTTACGGAGTGATTGTGGTGGATTTCATTACCGATTCATTCCCGGATATATCCAAGATATTGATACCACACACATATCTAAGCAAAATGTGGTTGTTTTTAAAAGTGGATTTCAACCAACACACGGTCAGACGGACATTGCTTATTCGACTTCCCTTGTTATAAGCTTTCAGGAAATATCTACATTATAGACTTTATAGTTTTGAACAGAAACTGTTTATAGTTTAAATAAAAATTCAGTTAAACCTAAAACAAAAATTAATAGTTTACTTATAAGTGATTTGGTTAATAAGTTTATTCTAAAAGGACTTTTCGGATATAAGTCGCAGTGATGGGCTTTTTGTTTAAATGATGCACACAGTGTAAATTTAAGAAGGCCTTGTGTCAAATTGTCTGAATTGAAATGAATAAAATATTTAACAGAACGACAACAAAAACAAAAAGGAGATCAAGCTAAATAAAAAGAATTATAAAATCTAAAACAAAAAAAAATAAAAAAATGGCAACCAGAAGTCAGACAAAAGGGCGTAAAGCTTTGTGGTTTTTGTTTTTGCATGGTGTATGATGTTAAACAAATAATAACACATACAAACAAACATGCATATCTACATACATACATACATATTTGTATACATTTGCTCATAAACTACATACGGCATGATTGCTTATGCGAAGGATGTTGATGATGATGGGATGCATAGATGGATGTCGGTGTTTTATCGTCGTCGTCGACGTTCATTATACTGTTCACTTCAATTCCTTGTAATAGAGTAAGAAATAATTCCATTTTTTTTTTCGTTTGTTGTCTTCTGAGAAATCAAAACAACAGCAGCAACTTTATTAATGCAGTAGCAACAACAACAAGTAAGAGCACTATATTCGGCTGTGCCGAATCTTTTATACCCACCACCAATTTTGTGTACATTTAAAGCGCAATATTTATTATTTTGTTAATAGCTATGGAATAATCTCTTTATAATAAAATATGTATCACTTTCTTTGTAAAGGGTGGTTAAATTTTAAGGGCCCATGTATTTAAATTTGTTTTCTGCATTTCACTTGACATTTCTCAATCTCAAACTTACTCAATTTGATCCGTGGAAAGATACGCAAATGAGCAACGCTTTAAAGTTATTCAGGTTTTTTATAAAAATGGGCGTTCAAATCAAAATGCATTTTGTGCACTTCGTAATTCTTTTGATCAACATAATCGTTCAAATTCGTCCACAATCGGGAGAATTGTAAAAAATATTTAAATTTCTGCAAAACAGGTCTGTGAATGCCTTCTTAGTTCGTTGAATGTGTCAAAAGAGCAGTCAACCTCGCCACATCATCATGCCCAACAATTGAGCATCAACATTGTCATTGAAAATTTGGACCATCAGATAGACGAGTGGCGCCAAGGATGGGGGGGGGGGGCATTTGGCCCATATTTTGTTAAATACATAATTGAACCATACAAATATTATAATTACAAAAAGAAATAATAATAATTTCCTAAATAATTTGTTTTTTATTTAATTTCAACATCAGCCCTTAAAATTTAACCACCCTTTATAACTTCGATATGCTACTAAAATGCTTTTGTAAATGTAGTCTTTCAATGAAAGTGGGCGTTAAAGTAGGCGTGTCAATAAAGTTTCTGCTAATAAATACAACTTAGATATTTCAATATAGTCCTTTATTTTCCCAAAAACTTTGTCAATAGAGAAATTACATGAATTTAAGATAAACCGTTATATGGGAGCTAGGGGTTAAAGTGGGCGTGTCACTTAAACTTTTTGGCACAACAATTACATTGATTAGAAGGATAGACGTAGTAAATTTGATCATCATACCTCTTATTTTGGCGGTTTTATGAGCATTTAAATTACATTAACGGTTATAACGTGAAAAGTGGGCGTTATAGTAGGCGTGTCAAAGTTATTTTTGCGAATGAGTACAACTTAGGTGTTTCAATATAGCCCTTTGTTATTCCAAAATCTTTATTAATAGAGAAATTATATAAATTTTAGGCAAATCGTTATATGGGAGGTGGGCGTAAAAGTGGGCGTGGCACCTTAATTTTCCGGCACAGTAATGACAATGCCTAGGGGGATATACGTAGCAAATTTTATCATCATACCTCTAATTTTGGCGGTTTTATAAGCTTTTAAATTTCATTAACGGTTTATAATGTGAAAAGTGGGCGTTATAGTAGGCGTGTCAAAGTTATTTTTGCGAATGAGTACAACTTAGGTGTTTCAATATAGCCCTTTGTTATTCCAAAATCTTTATTAATTGAGAAATTATATAAGTTTTAGTTAAAACGTTGTATATGAGGTGGGCGTAAAAGTGGGCGTGGCACCTTAATTTTCCGGCACAGTAATGGCAATGCCTAGGGGGATATACGTAGCAAATTTTATCATCATACCTCTAATTTTGGCGGTTTTATAAGCTTTTAAATTTCATTAACGGTAGATAACGTGAAAAGTGGGCGTTATAGTAGGCGTGTCAAAGTTATTTTTGCGAATGTGTACAACTTAGGAGTTTCAATATAGCACTTTATAGTTCCAAAATCTTTATTAATAGAGAAATTATATGAATTTTGAGTAAAACGTTATATGGGAGGTGGGCGTAAAAGTGGGCGTGGCATATTGATTTTCCGTTACAGAAAAGCTTCTCACCAAAAAGCAAAGTGTGCAAAATTTCAGAGTCGTACATCTAATTTTGTTGCTTTTATGACGTTTTTGTTTTTAAATATACCGAAAAGTACACTGTGCGGTATAAATTTTCGTACATCTTGATCGATAACTCCTCTCCTAATGCATAGATTTAGATAATTTTCGGGGAAAAATATTGTTTTTACTCAGGAAATATATATTCGAAGTTTCATGAGTCTACGTTAATGCGTTTGGACACAATTCCATTTTATTCGATGTTTGAAGGACACGGTTTTTTCGACCTACTCTTGCTTTTCGAGCTATAACTCTGTTCCTAATATTCCGATTTAGCCCATTTTCAATACCAAACAAACCTTGTCTATAAGAAAGATTCTGGCAAAATTTGAGCTCCCTAGCTTTTTCGGTGCGACCTCTATCGTGCTTTCAACAGACGGACAGACGGACGGACATAGCTAGATCGTCATCAAATCAAACCCTGATTCAGAATATATATACTTTATGGGGTCTAAAATGGATATTTCGATGTGTTACAAACGGAATGACAAAATGAATATACCCCCACCATTTTTTTGGTGGCGGGTATAAAAACACAAAAACAACAACAGCAATAATTTCAAAGAGCCATAGGAAATTGTGTGAATTAAAACGTTAAGAAAAGAAATATTTTTAAAATTGTTTTTATTTTTGTTGTTTTATTTTTAACGATTCTAATGAATGTGGCTCATCAACATTTTGCTTCAGTTGTTGTAGCGCTACTAATGTCAGCTGCTGCTGTTATTGTAATAGTTGTCATGTTTTGTCGAAGAATCAGTGACCACCATATATTACAACATTGTATTTTTTATGATCATTGACGTATGTAGATAGTCACGTTCGTGGGGGTCTAAAACCCCATCATATTATTTCTAGTAAAGATTTCATATTTAATTAATAAAGCTTTTCAAAAAGGAATAGAGGTCTAGCTACGCCAGTGTATATGCTTGTTAGTCTATTTTTATATTAAATACCGATATTCAAAATAAACCTTAATTTGAAAGTTTTTCTTTATTTATTTTTTTCTAAATTAATAAATCCAATTCTTTTAAATTTTCAATTTAACAGTTGGGCGTTTGTTTGATGGTCGGTGTTTTAATCATAAATGTGTTTTAATTTTTATGGTTGTTTTTATTTATTCGTATGTCAGTCCGTTCATTCATACGTCTGTCCATTTATTACATTTAATACACGTATTTATTGTGTACGTTTGTTGCGTTCCATTCTTTGATTTCTTTGCCGCTTCTTTGTGTACTTTAAGACGGCCATCAACTTGCCTAAAGGCCGACTGTGTTGGGTCATTTTTGTAGAGTTTTCTCAGCTCTTTCTCTCACTCTCTTTCTTCTTGTGTATCAACTTAAAATATTTGTGATTTTTTGTTGACTAAAAAACTATAATCAAACTTATGTCTACTACAGTGCTGCTCAAAATTATTTCAAAGGCTTTTAGTAAATAATTTAAATCGATCAAAAATATTTTATACGTATTTTCAAGTGCTAAATTAAAATTTGCAGTTTAAATCTAATGTAGTTAACTCCACGCTTTGCATAACAACTCAGAATTTTGCAATTTAATATTCGCCAGGAATTAGTCATGTGTCCATCCTTATCAGATTAAATTGTCAAAAGCTTAAACGTAATGACTATAGATAACACAATTTTTTCGCTAAATAAGCTCCTGAGCAGAGAAGGACCCACTAACAGGTGTTGTGTTTTTGAACGAATGGCAAGAAAAATTTCCTTTTAGGTAAATATTTTATTTTATAAAAAACGCTACAATGTATTTAGTGCAATAAATCTTCAAAAGGTCTTTGATTTAGAGAAAGAAATCGGTATAAGTGTAATAAGGGAGTCTCAGTAAGAATGCAGTTTTTTATTTTAAAATAAAAACATATATTTTTGAGATACAAAATAGTGATTTTTTTTTATTGGATTGAGAAGATAGCATGTTTCGATTAAGTATGAAATAAAATATCCGTCAAATAACCCCCACGGCTCCAATGACATGTCATTACTCTTTTATTAAATTTCCATCACTTTTTCATTGAGAAGCTTTGAATCTAGGATTTGAGCTCAGGAATTGTTTTTGGCTTATTCGCATAAGCCCAAATTTCACAAAACCCCAGAGAAAAAACTCACACGGCGTTAAATCGCATGATCGCTTGGTGGCCAGTTTCATCAAAATTTCTTCAGAAAATTTGTTTGGGAAATCTCTGCGGCAATGTTCATGTGCAGTGTGGTAGGTAGCGTCTTCTTGCTAAGACCATAAGCCCTTCAGATCCATGCCGTCCAGTTGAGGCCTCAAGAACTCCGACATCATTCTCCTGTAACAAATGCTTACGGCAATTTCGGCGTCATCTTAAAAAAATAAGCCCAAATCACGCCGCCTGACTACAATCCGCACCATACAGTTGCTCGATGTGGGTGCATTTCTTTCTCATAGATATCTAAGCCCCAAATTCGAGAATTTTGTGCATTCATAAAGCAATTCAAATGGAAGTGAGCTTCATCGAAACAGATGACTTTTTTCGAAAAATTGGCACTGACATCACTTTGCTCCATTACCCATTGAACGAATTGCCGGCTTTTCATGATATGCTGGCTTGATTTCTTGAGTAAGCTGAATTTTGTGCACATGAAGGTGGAGGTTTTTCGTCAAAATTCTTAGCGAAGTGCTTCGAGAAATTTTAAGTTGTTTAGTGCGATGGCGAATTGATATTCTCAGCGATATTTTCGTTTACAACAGCAATGTTTTTAAGAGACCGGGCGTTAAGTTGACGGACAGAAATTTTACTGTTCATGGCCGACTTAGTTTCTTAAAATTGTTCACCATTCTTTAAGTAGTTGAGACATAAGGTGCACTTTCTCGAATGAAATCGCTTCGAAGCTTGCTAGCGGTCGAGCGGTTTTGTAAAAAGTTTCACAGTTATAAGGCTTTGCTCTTTTGTTAAGTGCTTCATTTGTTATATTCCGAATGAATATAATTAAGGCGCGTGTGTGAACATAGTATTACGTAACTACAACAAAATATTTTATTTTTTTAATTTCCAATTTCTTAGCGCATGATATTTTTAATTGCTATGATTTGACATTAAGAAAGGCAAAATTACATTTATTTTTTTAGATTTGTTTGTTTAAAGATTCACAATAAGTTGTTTTAATGCTACTCATGGTACAAAAAATAATTACAACAATTTTGATCAACACTGTACCACATCGATGGATTTGTTGGGAAAAATCAATATTGGAAATGATAAAGCTCACAAGACAACAACAATAATGAAAACAAGAGCACAAAAAAGTAAAAGAGTCACTATATCTCTATCTTTAGCGTCGGCTCTCAGAGAGAAAAATATTGGAAGTAAAAGTATTTGTTAGATACAGTTGTCTCTGTTATCCCCTAATGCGAATCTATAAGATACAACATTAACGTGGTTAAATCGAAATGATTGCAATACAATGAATTACTCTCTCGGAGAGGTAAAACAGACTGACTGGATGTATAGATGGATGATTGGATGGTTGGTTGGCTGGCTGGCTGACTGACTGCTGAACAAGTAAATTGTAATTTCTTGCAGTCGTCAGATAGGTAGTAGACATTGAACTTAGGCAGCCGTAACAACACACTGAAAATTATTTTTATTAATAATAAATATACAATCTACTAAACCAAGAACCTGAAACACAATCTTAATTAACAAGTAGAAAAAAAGAAAAGAATTTATATGTAAAAAGGGAAATGTATTCTTTCCTCCTGCAAATACAAGAATAGTGTAAAAACTAATAGGAATTTGTTATAAAAGTGTTGAAAATAAGGCTGAAGCTAAGACAAAAAAAATTGTTTAAAAATGTAATACAAAAGTGTTAAGCAAGGGCAAAATGTTAATACAGAAAGCTTTAAAAAATATTAAAAGTTATGAATAGGTACTTGTAATTAACAATAAAACCTTTAATTATTTAAACATGTTAAATTGTTTGTCTTGTTTCAAAAACTTCAAATTACAAAATTTTCCTATTTTGTGAGAAGTGTGTGAAAAAAAAACACTCAAATGCAAAATTTTGTGTACCCTTAAAAAACCCCTGGTGCGCGCTGCCCTCCCTATACTCTAAATACGTACATATATAACAACATACAACCATACATATGTACATGCATACATATATAAAACATTACAACAACAAGAGCAGAAGAACGAAATTAAAATTATTTAAAGAAAAATTTTGAAACCAAAATTTATTAACAAATTTTAAAAATCATTTAGTTTTTGAATTCCATTTGTTTTTTTTTTTTGCAACAAAATATTAGTGCAAAAGTGATTTTGAAGGAATGAAAAAATAATAAGAAAAAAGAAAATAACAAAAAGTGTAGATAGAAAAAGGAAAAAAAAGAAAATGTTTCGATATCTGTGAATTGTATCTAAACCCATTTTACTACTCATACAAATGAAACAATTCTCATGTCACGGTTTAATTGGATTCAAGTTGAATTGAGAGCAACACAACAAACGCGCGGCGTTTCAAGTATTTCTGTGGTTTTCTTACCCACAACAACAAAAACAGCAACAAGAACACAAATCAAACAAATTCATAATTTTTCAAAACTCTCGCTCTTGATCCAGCTAAAAAAAGAAAGAGCGACCAACAACTTTCCCATAGAGAGTTCAAAGAGGAGTATTAAGGCAAAGAGCATATTTTGAAAACTAGTGGAAACAGGAAAGAAAAGCACACGCACACACACAAGCATACATACGAAAATTCGAAAAAGAGTCGCGTGCGTATTTTCAACATCAACATCATCGTGTTAAGCATTAAAAAAAAAACCAAAACCGAAAAAGTAGCAGTAGCAGCAGCTTTATACAAGCTACACCACGTTAAGGAAACACCTTGCTTTTTTTAAACCAATACTTAAACACACTGTAAAACTTACATTTACATACACATACCCGTATAAAAAAAAAACAATCCAAAGAATAACTACAAAAAAAAAGGAGCCGAAACTGAAAAAGTTTTTGTACCAGCCAGATGCGACAAAGTCTTGTAACTTGAAATTTTTGGAATTTTTTTCGTCTGTTTGAAACAGTAAGAAAAAAAAACTTTCCATGTTTGAACTTCTAAATACTGAAACTGACAGCATTACAATTTCATTTCAAATTTATCACCTACAACAAAAACAACATTTGATCAATTATGGAACAGTCTCTTAAGGTGAGTTTCTTTATTTTTTTTTTTTAAATAAATTTTTCATTATTAAAATAATTATTAATTTAAAAGACTTTTCTATGAATCTACTTAAAAGCATTGATCAAAATTTTAATAAGTTGTCAAGAATTTTTTTTATGCAAAAGTATGTTTTGTTTTTTGCTTAAAATATTGCAATTAATCCAACTAACCAACCAATCAAGCTGCCAGCCACCATCGTCTTTTTCCAATTTGAACTATGCACTGGAAAGATTAAAATTGGGGAAGAAAATTTTTTGTATTTTGTTAAAGTTTTCTTTAAAAATAAGTTTGAATTTGGCTATAAGTGTTTTCTTGATTATAATAGATTTTTTTTTTTATAAACTGACCTCAACTTTCCAAAACTTTAATAAAATTTTAGATGTACCAAAACTTCACAATAAAGTTTCCTTGTCTCAGGAAGAAGTTTTTGTGTTTGTATAGATTTTACAAACAAACAAACAAACAAACAAATAAAAGTCCTTCATCATTAGCTTCAACAGTTTGCAAAATAATTCGAAATATTTAATTTTAAAATAAATAAGACCTTGTTCTTAAAGTTTTATAATATTTAAAGATCTTCAGCAAAAAAATAGTTTTTGTACTGGTTTGTTAATATTACAAAAATATTTATTTATTTAAATTAAAAAAAAATAATTTATCTAAGCGCAATAAAAAAATATTTCGTAAAATAGTAAAAAATAGTTGGTACATTTTCAATCCTTAGGAACTGCAATTTTTATTTGTTTTTTATTTTTTATTTTTGTGTGTATTTGTTACAAAGAATTCTAGAATGTTTCATGGGCGTGTTTTATCACTTGTTCGATATTAATGTCCTGCAATAGATGGAGAGTATATTATGCCTAAAACAAATAGTATTCGTTCCGAGTTGAATAGCCGATGTCAGTTAATCCATTTGGTCAAGTAAATCACAAAAAACTGTTCTACCGATCTATTGTTTCGCAGATCAGCACTCGTCCAAAAATCTTGAAACAAAATTTGAAGCTTTTTTCGTTTTTTACCCTTCACCTGTGGTACCAAGAGAATACTTACATATGGGCATTTCCATGTCATCGTACGTGACATTTGTACTCCTATAAATTGGACTAATTTTAGCAAAAGTAATAGTAACTAAAAAAAATTAGATCTTTATGTTCTATTCAAAGGGTACTTTATTAAAATAATTATATTCGAATCATTGTTGTTTAAAATTTCCAGAAAAATAAGAATATATCGTACGTGACATAAAACAAAAGTGATTTTGAGGTATATATGGAAATATGAAAAAATTTGCGCATCCTGGGAGGTATTTTTTCTTTTTTTAATTTCTTACACTAAACCAAACATTTTTCATTTAAAATCCATCATACTTAATTGAAAACAATCTTTAAATCATTTTATAATAAATTCAATTTAATATCGTTCGTGACATAACGTACGTGACCGATTTTTCTCTAATAGTGTTCCTAGGTAATTAAATTTATATTATGTTAAGAAACAAAGTTAAATTCTAAATAAGGTGCTCTTGCGACTGTTCAAGTACGAATGACGGTAACAAATAATGTTTTTGCACTACGTACGTGACATTAAAATAACATCCAAGGGAAATAAAAAAAAAATACCGCTAATTGGACTCAATTTAAATTTTTTTTCCCATGAACCTTGTTAATTGTTGTTGTTACCTTAGTTTTAAGGCATTTTTACAATTACAATTTATTTCTACAATTTAGTCGATAAAAAAAATTTGTTGATTGCAATTCTTTCAAATAAGTCAAAGAGATAATCAGATTAAACTCTTAGTATTGCTCTTAAAATAATTTAATTAGCTCTTAATACCTGCGCATAGTAAAATTTGAGTGTTTTTTTTATCAATAAACTTCTATTGAAAAACTTTCAAGAGTTTTTAATTTTACAGTCGTGGTTGACATATTCATGAAAATAATATGTATATCGTCACCTTAAAGGCGAAATAACTTATCTGCAAAAATTTCAAAATTGATTTTTTTTGGATTATTATTTCCTACATCATAACGCATATGTGTGCAATATTTTGAACATCTAATATTACAAATGTCTAAGTTATTACTAAGTTAGTACCTAAAGAACTGTTCACACTAAAAAAAATAGTAATTAGTACTGCTGATAGGTTATGTGGTTTCAGATTTTTACAATTCCAAATAGCCTAAGTGACATAACATAAGCTGTGTTTAGAAAAACAAAATTTTCTCAACCGATATACATACATATATAAAATATATAATTTTCGTTTCAATATTGGAAATAGTTCCAATTCCAATTCCCAAAACGTAAACTTTTGAAAACTACAGATAAGTTATTTCGTCTTTAAGGTGATGATATATAGCTTTGTCATTCCGTTTGTAATTTTTACAATATGCATTTCCAAACCCATTAAATATATTTTTTCTAAAAGCTTATGAATAGAGGAGTCGATTAAGCTATGAACGTCTGTCCGCGTGTTGGTTGGAAAAAAACTTTTAGAAGCCCCTACAATAAGCCAATATCTTAAGTTCATGGGCATACAGAAAATAAAAAAAATAAAAATAAATATGGCACCAGAGCCGAAAAAAATTTAAAAAATCCAGACTACGTTGTCTTTTTCAATATTTCTTTTTTACAACCACTGAGTAAAAATGTGTGATGAATGATGAGTCGTACTTTACAGAAGAAGGCAAAATTAATAGCAAGAAAAGTACTCTTTTGAGTCGTGTGAATATGAAGCACCCAAAATGTATGTTTATATGTAAAACTAAGTTTCTTGGATAATTTTTATCAAAGGCAGATTAGCGGTAAATGCAAACATAAAATTTATTCCAGAAGAACGTTTCATTCTAAAAATAAAATAACTTTCTGGCCTGACTAAGGTCTCACTACGACAAAGTTAGAACAAACATTTAATTATCACCGAAAAATCAAATCTGTTCCAAAAGAAAACAACCCAACTAAGGTTCCCCAACTCAGACCCATAGAAACAGTTTGGGCAAACTTAAAGAGAAATACATATAGAAACGAATACCGTGCAAAAAATTTAGATTATCCCATCCGAAAAATAAAAAAAGAAGCTAAAAACCATAAACACAAAAGGAATTTAGAGGTCAAAGGCTAAATTACCGAAAAAAAAAAAAATCGGCAGGCAAATCGCTGTAGGGTACTTATATGTATATATATATATTTTTCAATCTAGTCTAATCCTGTATATAATAAACATATAATAATTAACTTTTTTTCATTTTGTAACATTCAGTTTTTTTTTCCCATACGCAGAGTTGTCAGATCCGGCGATTCTGGTCAAACGTAGCGATATAAAAAAATGTTTAGCGTCCTAATTTTCGATTTGGCGACAAGACGATTTTGAAAATAGTTAGCGATTTTCTTCTTCTTGACGTGTTTTTATGAGCTGTAAATTATATGAATGTAAAAAGAACATGTTGCATTTCTTTTGTACCTTTGAAAGATGTGTTGAATAATTTTGAATCCTATACAATGTTTTTCAAACAAGAATACAATGTGAAATGCTTTGACGTTGAAGTGTTGAGCGTTTTAAATTTATAAATTCAATTTCAACTAAATACTTATATGCATATGGAAATCTAATATTTTGTCGCTGCTCTTACGTAATCGGTTATGTGACAAATTTTTAAAAAATTTTTATTGGTCTATTTTGAAACATTTTTGGTCGGACATCTATTCACCAAACCGTTTTAAGGATATCTGAATTTGTTCAAAAATAAACAATAGTCAGTATGCGTAAGTTTAATAGTTACTGTTAAGTAACAAAATAAAATGCTTTTACTGCTCTCCTGAAAACTCAGTAAAAGACACATAACTGAATTTGATAGAGCAGCGACGATTTGTTTAATACTAAACACAAATACTTTTTTTTTGCTTCTTCAAATAGACTACTATAAACTATTTTATAGCAAACATTGCACCCTTCTTGTATTCACTAATTATTTTTATTTTCTTTTTAATAAAAATTAAATAAAAAATATATCATGGCGACTCATTTTCCATCTTTGGCGAATTTCAGCGATTCAGATAAAATTTATTTATTTTTTATAAATAATTAATTAATTATAAATTGAATTAAATTTTATAAAATAAAATAAATTTTGAATAATTACAAAAACATATATTTCATTGTCAAAAACTAAGATAAAGAAACTTTTGTAATTTTTAATATTGAAATTGGCGAAAAAGGTCTAATATATCTGACAACCCTGCCCATACGTTATATCAAGTAACTTAAGCTCCTAATTAAATTTTAGACTCGCTAAAGTCACCAAAATATGAGCCGTGGTCTCGAAAATGATTGCCGGATAAACTGACAAATCGGTTTAAAACTAACTGAGATATAGACACAAAAATACAAATGCTTCCGGTGTTTTTCCAAAATTTACAAACGAAAATTGATTTTTTCAGCTTCTGGAGAGAAGATCGTTATTAGTGTTAGAAGAAAAGGCTTGACTAGAATATAATGGACTATAAATAAATTTATAGATTGCCGCCAATACGAAATGGCTTGTAAATAAATTTATATGTATAAAATATAAATTTAGTAATTAAAAATGTACCACTTAACCCCCTCTCAATATACTTAAACTTTAAGGGCCATTTTTACAACTTGCTGACAAAGTTAATGTTAATAAAAGGGAACTTTTGTTAACGTAAGCAATAAACTGACCATTAAGTATTTTTCGTTATTACAACCTGCTTGTAAAATAAATTGTATTTTTTTTAAATATGGCAGCACCAAAACAAATGCTGAACAAATTAATAAGTTCTTTAAAAACAAAGTGGCAACGACAAGCAAACAGTAAACAATTCTCTTATACGGTAGAAAATATGGTAACTTTTAATTATAAACCTCACGTTAAAAGTTAAAGGTAGAGTGATCTTTCCTTCAACTTATCGGATACTTTTAGGTTAAAGTGAATTTGTAATAACGAAAAACTAGTTATTTGTCCGATAACATCCTAACTTTAGTCATCGGTAAGTTATATTAATGGCCCTAAGTGTTAAACGAAATGGAATTATAATTTCCCAATAAGAAATGGTATAGTGTATATATATCAACGTATATGTATGTATGTATGTATGTATGTATGTATGTATGTATGTATGTATGTATGTATGTATGTATGTATGTATGTATGTATGTATGTATGTATGTCTGACAAATAGGTATTAATATATATATATAACTTCTTAGTAAAACAGACGATATGGAATAGTAATTGAAAAGTATGTTGCTCAGTAAGAGCAAGTCATTATCTAACTTTTGTTGGGGTGGGGTGTTGGTAATTTTTTTTTAATACTTTCTTTTACGTGAAATTGATTCATATTTAAGTCAGTTTGAACAAATACTGACAGCATGTATTTCGAAAAAGAAATTCAACTTAATGTTTTGAGCTATCAGAAAGATCTTGATTATTATTAAGCTCTTAAACTAAGTACTAGGTGTGTTTGTTTTTTTTTTTTTTGTAAATATTGTAATGTGTTGTTTGTTTAACTTAAAATACCGACGTGTTGTAAATACAAACTATCATTTTGGTGGGAAATGAAAATCAATAACGTCTTTAGGGAAAATTCTGTCATTTATATCAA
Source organism: Phyto melanocephala (assembly GCA_941918925.1). Classification (NCBI taxonomy): domain Eukaryota; kingdom Metazoa; phylum Arthropoda; class Insecta; order Diptera; family Rhinophoridae; genus Phyto; species Phyto melanocephala. The sequence goes on along the minus strand of OW799233.1, from coordinate 175,913,405 downwards.
GATATCTTTTTCATTTTTGGGTAAATATTAAAATAACATTACTGCAAGTTAATTGCTACATGTGTATGAATGTATGTATGTATGTGTGTACATACCTATTCGAACAGTGTCAATGAAATTTCAATCTAACGAAAAAAAAAACAACTTATTTTTAACTACATAAATTATTTTAGAAACATACGGGTGGGTAACTGTATAAATGCATATCTTTATTTCAGTATAAAACCAATCAAATAACAACAAAAACAACATGCAGCAAGCAAATAAATCATTACATTATCAATAAATGAGGAATAACATACATACTTTGTACAAATAATGAAAAAAAAAGAAACGCAATAAAATCATCAATTACAATAGTTTTTACACAAAATTATATGTCATAATTATTCAAAATTATTCATTGTGTATACGACATCGCGTCATCGTCATCGTCACCATCATCATCCTAGTCGTTCTAATTGTTGTTGTCACTTACAACACAACCCTTTTTATTCATTAATAAAAGATTTCAATTAAATGATATTGAACGTAAAGGAACAAACAGCAACAACGACAACTACGTGGAATATAGAAAAAAAGCACATTTTGAGTGGAAAACGAGCTTGTGCGTTACTTAGTGCACCATTATTAAGTATCGAAAAGCGAAGGGTGGAAATATATGTAAAAACAATATTCATATAAATTTATCTGATGAACAAGAAATTATAAAAAAAAAACAAAAATAATTTTTGTTTGAAAACTATTACATACATTTACAAATTATTAAAAAGAAACACTCTTGCATTTGCAGCGGCAATGGTGAGTTAAAAAGTTCTAGAGTTTTAATTTTTCTCCATGACATTTTAGAAGACAATGGAATTATTAAACTTTTGTTATAACAATTTCCGTTTTCTTTTATAGAAATGTTTCTATATTGGGAAATGTATTGGATAGGAAAAAAATTAAAAAATATTAATTAATAATAAAAAGAGATTAATTTTTATAAATCTTTGATTTCATATTCTCTATTTGTAACATTAAAAAGAACTTTGCAGAAATCAGATGAACAGGGGTATAAGTAATTATTATGACTCGACGAAATGTATTGCGGTCTATACTTTTTTTGTCGGGATGGCAAAATCTCAAACAAATTTTTTTTCTTGCAAGATCTTAAACTGAGCTAATTTTACATGTATAAATAATAGTTAATGTTTTGAAATTCTGTGGGGTCATTGCACTCCCAGAATGGTTTAGTTACGCCAATGGTTTTAACCAGTTTTAACACGAGTTAAATTGTGCAGAAAAATTGTTTTCAAATGTTGTATAAAATCGATTGTATAATGTGAACGTTAACTGCTGCATAACAAAAAAATTGACTTGCGTATTAATGTTTAACATTCGTTCTTTAGGGAATAAAATATTAAGTTATTCTTATAGAATCACATTTTCACTATATTTAAAGTAGTGCATTTTTTGTCACTCGTATTTCGAAAAAGTTCATTATAATTTTATTTTGTATAAGTATTGACACTTAAGCGCGGATCCAGGGGAAAGTTTATTTTCCCCCTTTAAGGGCATGTAGGGTAGAATGGGATTACAAATCTAAAAGAAGGTGTAAATTCGGCTTTAAGAACGTCTGACACATTAAGACCTGTTGAATTTTACCACTGGGTTATAATGAATAGCCGAGACCTTCATTTTGCAATTAATAAACAATATTTATTTACGATCGATTTTATAAAATTGAAAACAGCTTTATAAGAGATTTATAAATACATTTTCCATAGAAAATCAGTTTCATAAGCACTTTATAAAACTTAAATAATTTTAATGAATAAGTAACTTAAATGAAACTACAGTTTCTGTCGCGTTTTTGCGGTTTTTTTAAAGGGTTAAACTTCAACTAAATTGAAAAAAAAAATCAAGCATAAAAGAGTGTAAGGGTTTATACAGGCGTGTTATTCCATTTTTAATTTATTCAATATTCATTTTCGAACCCATAAAGTATATATTTTCTGAAAATTTATAAATAAGAAAGTTGATTAAATTTGTCCGTCTGTCTGTGTGTATGTTGAAATCATTTTTTAACCGTGCCGACAAGAGCCGTATGTGGTGTTAAAATATCAGAAAGATGATATGTTTTTAGAGATATTCAATTTTGGACAAATCGGTCGCTAATAGGAAATATCTTTTTTTAAATATATGTGTATGCCAAATAATTTTTGGACACCAAATTATAGCCGTGGTCTCAACAATTATTACCTACCTATAGGTAGGTAAATACAATTTCTTCTGTGTATTTCCTAAAATTTACAAATGACATGTTTTCAGTTTCTTTACAACCGAGAATGAATGAAAGGTCTTGGCTAGCGTAAAATAATGAACTATAAAAAGTTAAAATTCATAATGGCCGTTACTAAAAAAAGGCGGTCAATAAATTTAGTTGATCCCTTGATCCCCCACTATATCGGTATCAAATGAAAGGGCTTGACCAGTAAAATACAGTTCAAAAAAATTCAAAATCAAAGATGCCGTTGGAAATAATAAAAAAATGGCGCATAACATGAAATCTAGTCTATGCCACGATGTGATCATTATACATACCTATGTGCATGATGATGAAAGGTAATATTAGATTCGGCACGGCGGAAAATAGCACTTTTACATGTTTTAAGTGCCAAGTACAATTGTACAATCAAATGATTTTCGCTTCGGCATAGAAATTTATTTTTTTTTGGTTTGCATCAACAAAATTAAGTATGTACCAAATTTTCCATTCGTAAGTTCATCATATTATATTAATGTATTAAAGAACATCTAAGAAATTTTAAAAATGTTCTTTTAAAAAATTACAATTAATTGTTAATTTTATTTTTTATTCTGGCTCAAGTTCGTTTAATATATTTTTTAAATTCTTTTAACATTTTCTAAATTAAATTGTAATGATTTTAAAAAATAAAACTTTGCTTTCAATAATTCCAGCCAAAGGAATGCAATAAACAAAAAGCATAACAAAAATGTATTAAGAGTATGAACATGTAGAAAAAATGTCACTTGATAGGAAAATAAAGACAAATTTGAAACTAAATGCTATGATTCCCTAATTCTAATTTCAGTAAAATGTAACATAAATAGTAGTTGCAAATTACATATGAGTTCACCGATAAAGTATGCTGATGAGGAAATCGCAGCTGGTTTCGAAAATGCATTCACCTCGGCTAACATCGGAATAATATGAAAAATATTCTTTAAATGATTACAATTTAATTTCGAAAATGTTTAAGTAATTTTAATAATAGAACAATATAAATAACAATCTATTTATGAACTAAACTGCAATTCAAGAAATTATAAAATAAACACACAAAAAAGTGCAAAAATTGCAGTAAAAGAAACAACAAATAGCAGTAAAAAACAAATAAAACACAAGTTATTTTTATTGAAATAAAAAATATTTCCTAGAAATAATTTATATGGCAAAACAAGGTTAGCCGGGTCAACTAGTGTATGTAAATAGTTAAATGCATTTATATATTTAAGATTTCATTAGTCTGTAAGGAATATTGTTTTTTAAAGTTAATTCAAATAAACAAATAAATATTTTCTATTTTTAAAAATTTTTTATTAACTCTTTAACAAACATGTTTCGAAAAAATTTAGTTTTATGAAATATTTTCGGAAAGTTTATTTAATTAAAAAAAAAAATAAGATGATAAATTTTCGTGAATTTTTTTCATTAAGTCTCTTTAGTAAATTTTATTAAAAAAATGTTCTTTTAAGGGTGTAACAATGAGTTGTCTTTTTATACCCTTCACCTGTGGTGCACAAGGGTATATATAGCTTTGTCATTCCGTTTGTAATTTCTACAATTTTCATTTCCGACCCCATAAAGTATATATTTTCTGAAAGCTTATGAATAGAGGAGTCGATTAAGCCCTGACCGTCTGCCCGTCTGTCCGTGTGTTGGTTGAAATCAACTTTTAGAAGCAACTATATGTTCCTCAGATCTGTATATGGTATCAATCTCTTGGAAATATCCAGGAATGAATCGCTATTGAAATTCAGCACAATCCCCCATAACTTTCTGAGATATGAGCAAAAAACCACGACCACCTCGTTTTTTTACACAATTACAACAACAACATACTTATATACATACATGCAAAAAACATGCCAAAAAAAAAAATTACAAAAAAAAAATATATTAAAAATAAAAAAAAAATAATAAAAAAAATTACAAAAAAAAAATTTAAAAAAAATTTTAAAAAAATTTTTAAAAATTTTTATAAAAAATTTTTTTAAAAAAATTAAAAAAAAAATATAAAAAAAATAATAAAATATAAATAATATCTTAAATAAAATAAGATAAATTTTTTTTGGCTCAGCTGGCATTCGATGCCACATTTAGTTTAACCAGTATATACATATGTACGTATTTTATATGAGATGAATGGTGATACAAACAATTGTTATTACATGACTACACGTTGTGAAGGGTATATAAGATTCGGCACGGCCGAATATAGCACTGTTACTTGTTTATGCAAAAATTTTCTCAATTCCCTTTTTTATCGTAAACTAGATAAGCCCGGCGCGCGTTGCTACGCCCCTTATTGAATAAAAATGCATTCTGAATTTTAATTGAATATTGAGTGCAAGAAGCTAAAAATTAAAACTTTTTTAAGGGCGTGGCCCCGCCCACTTTTCTTATCACAAAATTATTTAGTCATAACAGCTCAATATGTGTGCAAAGTTTCAGAAAAATCAGTCAAGTGCAAGTAGCTTAAAATGATGACTTATTTGTTATAAGCGTAGCTCCGCCCACTTTTTACCACCCATAAACACTCCCTGGAATGTGTACAACAACTTGCCAAAGTTTGAGTCCGATCGGCTTTACGGTTTCGGAGTCTATAGCTAACACACACACACACACAGACTTTTATTATATAGAAGAAGAAGATGTTCGACTAGTTATTTAGTTTAAAGAAATTTAATTGAGTTCAACTTAAATTTAATGTTATAAAAAATTAATTATTTCAATTTCAACAACTTTACGTATGTCCAAAGAAAAGGTCTACAACAATCGATTTTAAACGTTATTATTAAAATTTCCACTCAATTGTCCAAATATTTCTATTCGTTAATATATGTACCGACATCCTTTTCAATAAAGTTTAATTTTTATAAGGGTTTTTTATCTGTCAAACTGACAAACAAACAAAACAAAAAAAAAAACAAAAAAAAAGAACAAAATATTTGAATTAATCCCACAATAAAGAATTTAACCTGAGGCAAAACTAACTAAATAATTTATGTATGTACGTATACAAGATTACAAGAGGATTTAACAATTTTATGCAAATGACACTTATGGAAAAAAATCAACCCTCTTTTTTTTTAACAGCTGCTAAATACTTGAAAAATTACAATGAAAAAGACTTAAAAGGAATGGAAGAGTGCGTGTGTGTGTGTTTTTTAATTTTTTCGGGATAATGTCATGGTTATGTTTAGTCAATAAAAAAAAAATAAAAAAAGCAAAAAAAAAATGAATTGCAATTCATTTAAACCTTAAAATTGCATTTTAATGAACAAAGATTGTACTCGTTATTAAAAAATGTACTTGCTGTTAAAGTATTGAATTGTTGCTGGTTTCACACTATGGTTTTATTCAAAACAAAACTGAATATCAGCTGTTTGTAGTCGTGTTTTTCTATTGAAGATATTTCTTATATAAATATGCTCTTTAATTTTTTTTAATTTTATTAGAATACGTATCATCAGCTTGCAACATTTTTTTATTACAGACCATCCATCACCAGATGTTCTTACGATTTTTTTTAATGTTTTTAAAACTGTCATCCATACATTCTTTTCCCTTTCTAATATGGTTAATTAGTAAATTAATATTCAATAAACCGTTTTCCTGTGACTTTTATACAATCCAAACTTGTCTCTCGAAATTGACGCTTGAAAACTGCAAAGTCAATTGCGGCTTCTTTATGCCTGTCAGCCAGTCAATTCATCGAAGAAAAAAAGAAAACAAAAATGGCGTAATAATTGTTATTCTGCATATTATTGTTAAATATTTTGCATAATAATTATAAGTGCAGAATGGCCAATTACATTCTGCAATTTAGTACGTTTCAAAGTACTTGATTAAATGCACATACAAACATCTGACTTATACTCGCTATTTCATTGATATTTTTAATTTTCGTTTTTAAAAGGTGCGAATTTTATTTCATAAATAAAATTTAACAAGAATATATGAACATTTTTTTATACGACAAATCCATTCAATTCCATTATAATTTTCTTTTCTTGTCATGAATGCAAATTACAGTTGTTAAAATTAAAATGTAAAAGTATTGCATTAAAAGTTAGGTATTAGAAAGGGTATTGCAATGGAATGTGTTTTTTCTATACAAAAGAAAAAATTATGAAAAATTTTAACTTCATTTAATTAGAGTTTTTTGAAAATTTTTTTTAAAAAAGTAATTTTTAGCCAACATTTTAAGTAAAAAAAAATTAAATCAAGAAATCGAAAAAATAAAAATTAACAAATCGAAAATTTCTTTTAACAAAGATTTTTATATAAAATATTCTGCAAATGGAAAGCTTATCATCGAAGTTTATCTATAAAACTAATGGGTCGATTATGGATAGCAACCGAACTTTAATTGCGTTGCCAGCTAGCAACTACGATTTCTCGGTTGCCAAATTCTCATATGAAATTGATAGCTGTTAGTTGCCAGTTGCCATCTGTAATGCCTTTTTTGGCAACTGGCAACGTAACTGAGGTTCGGTTGCTATCCATAATCGACCCATTGATTTAATTTTATTAGAATAAGTATCATCAGCTTGCAACATTTTTTTATTAAACACTATCACCAGATGTTTTTACGATTTTTTTATTGTTTTTAAAACTGTCATCCATACATTCTTTTCCCTTTCTAATATGGTTAATTAGTAAATTAATATTCAATAAACCGTTTTCCTGTGACTTTTATACAATCCAAACTTGTCTCTCGAAATTGACGCTTGAAAACTGCAAAGTCAATTGCGGCTTCTTTATGCCTGTCAGCCAGTCAATTCATCGAAGAAAAAAAGAAAACAAAAATGGCGTAGTAATTGTTATTCTGCATATTATTGTTAAATATTTTGCATAATAATTATAAGTGCAGAATGGCCAATTACATTCTGCAATTTAGTACGTTTCAAAGTACTTCATTAAATGCACATACAAACATCTGACTTATACTCGCTATTTCATTGATATTTTTAATTTTCGATTTTAAAAGGTGTGAATTTTACTTCATAAATAAAATTTTAAGAAAATATATGAAAATTTTTTTATACGACAAATCCATTATAATTTTCTTTTCTTGTCATGAATGCAAATTACAGTTGTTAAAATTAAAATGTAAAAGTATTGCATTAAAAGTTAGGTATTAGAAAGGGTATTGCAATGGAATGTGTTTTTCCTATACAAAAGAAAAAATTATGAAAAATTCTAACTTTATTTAATTAGAGTTTTTTGAAATTTTTTTTTAAAAAAGTAATTTTTAGCCAACATTTAAAATAAAAAAAAATTAAATCAAGAAATCGAAAAAAAGAAAATTAACAAATCGAAAATTTTCTTTTAACAGAGACTTTTATATAAAATATTCTGCAAATCGAAAGCTTATCATCGAAGTTTATCTATAAAACTAAATTTTTCTACAAATAATAATAATAATCCTCGAAATTCTTAGAAGGAAATAGGAAGGCAATAATTGACCTCCTTCAAAATCTGCTCTTTTAGTTTCATTCGATGTTAGTTCAAAGTCTTTTAATTCGGTCCGCGCTTATCACTTCCACGTATCACTTGGACTTAGCTCATTGTGGGTTAAACTCTAAAGATTTTCTATTGTTGTCGTATGACGTCTTTCGACAAGTATGATCTGACTATTCATACTAGCTGAACTCGAAATGCTTTGCTGGTCCCACAAAGTTTTTCTCTTTGCTAAAAATCACTGGATCAGGGAAAGTGAATCAAATAAACTGTGAACACCAAATTTTAAATAGAAAAAAAGAAAAACAAGTTTTGAACGGGAGTTTAAGTTGTTACACTCTCTGTTTTTTTTTTTACCATAAATCACTCTTTTTGCATAAGCAATTTGTATGCACTCATACACTTTGTTTATTTTTTTGCTTTGTTATATGGCTTGCGTATTTATTAGTAGCAACTTTAATCGCTTATAACTCATAAACTACTACATCAATTTTAATAGGAGATTGTGCACATCTGGAGGAAAATTCCTTTCAAATGATGTGTTTTATAGTGTGAGCATAAACTGTCTAACCAAAAATCGACATGCTTATTAACTAATAAGATTTTCTTATATTGATCTCTGCTTAACTATTCTTCACCATTGTTATTGTTTGTGGCTAGCACGCTTTTAAAAATCGACACAGGCATTTCAATTTCAATTTATTTATTACGATAATAGTAACCTAGCCTATGGACCATAATCAGTTAACAAACACTTGCAATTTTTTGCCTCGAGGTTCTTTGGGTTCCAGGCTTCCGATCTGCAGCGTAGCACTGAAAGCCAGCCACAGAAAATCATATAATGCAGCCCACGTAGCAAAAGGAGTAAACGTTTTCAAGTTATTGTCCTAACAGCGAAAAACGATACTCGCTTCAAGTATTAAAACGTATAGACTTAGTTTTATTTCTATTTATTATTAACTAGTGTGTGCCCGAGACTTTATCTGCGTAGTTGTTGGGATGACATGTTACTTATGTGTTAATCTAGGTTGTTATCTGTGCCCCGAACTTTATTTAGTTTTCGTTTTGGCGTGATTGAGTAAAAAAGATAAATATAGGGTGAATATGTTAATACTGATTCTAATGGAATAAAGAAATTATATGGTTTTGAAAAAAATTTTAATGGCTTGCGATCGCGACCTTGTCTGCGTAGTTATCGTGATAAAAGGAGTCCTACGTGTTCATCGAGGTTGTTATACATTTCATTTAGTTTCATCCAGCCGTTTTTGCGTGATTGAGATTAACATTTAGTAGGGTCGTGCAGAGGAAGCTTTGCTTGTGATGTACGTATTCACTCAAGCATCATGTTGAATAGCAATGGCCATAGAACACAGACCTGTTTCTTGCTCGTATTCCCTGTTTCCTGCAGAACAGAGCAGGTTGTGTTAGAGTACATATACAATCCTAATGATCTTCTCAGAGATACCTTAACATCGCATTGCACTGCATATAGCAGAGTGATGACTTTCGAAATCTAAAAATATCAGGTATATATTTGCCTGACATTCTATTACCGGAACTCAGAACCATGTATGCTAATAGTTTCTTAACGTCAGTCAATGTCTCTGTAGTGAGTAGTTTCACGTACACTCGGATAGTATTGATGTCTGCCCTGTGCGGAGGCCTTGAATTAGTAACAGCACGATTCGAAGTTGCTGCTCCCCGCATGTCCTATTCAGTATATATACCCTATTAGTCGGTCAGTTTAAGTGCTTACTTGTTCAGGTGTTGTGTGAAAACACTTTTAGTCTTGTCCTTTCTTGTAGCTCACCATAAGATTTATGTCGTTCAACTGTTTTATTATTGCACAGTTTTTAAGACTCTCTAGCATTCACCTCATTTTAAATAACAATTCGTACAGGTTACCAGGTTCGCAGATAAATCCACACACAGTTTTTGTACCCTTCACCTGTGGTGCACAAGGGTATATATAGCTTTGTCATTCCGTTTGTAATTTCTACAATTTTCATTTCCGACCCCATAAAGTATATATTTTCTGAAAGCTTATGAATAGAGGAGTCGATTTAGCCCTGACCGTCTGCCCGGCTGTCCGTGTGTTGGTTGAAATCAACTGTTAGAAGCAACTATATGTTCCTCAGATCTCTATATGGTATCAATCTCTTGGAAACATCTAGGAATGAATCGCTATTGAAATTCAGCACAATTGCCCCATAACTTTCTGAGATATGAGCAAAAAACTAAGACCACCTCGTTTTTTTTCACAATTACATACTGGTTAAAGTAAACGTGGCATCAAATTCCAGCTGAGCCAAAAAAATTTTATTTTATTTTATTTAATATATTATTTATATTTTATTATTTTTTTTTTATATTTTTTTTTAATTTTTTAATAAAAAATTTTAAAAATTTAAAAAATTTTTTTTTAAATTATTTTTTTAATTTTTTTTGTAATTTTTTTATTATATTTTTTTATTTTTAATATATATTTTTTTTTTTTTTGGTATGATTTTTACATGTAGCACTGTAACTTGTTTTCACTGTCCTTATGATTTCATGAAATAAATTTCAAAACAAACATTTAAGCATTTTTCTATAGATATTTTTTATACCGCAAATTATGCAAAAATTAAAAATCACTTATATTAGCTAAAAAGAAAAATATATTTATAAACAAATTTCTATAAAAAAAAAATTGTATTATTATCAGGAATATGTTAAACCATTGAATAGAGGAATTATTAAAGTTATTCATTTTTGTACGCAACCCTGTTTATTTTCAAACTCTCTATATTAGTAATCAATCTCTTTTCCATTCCCGCCCCCCTAAAATAATAACTGTAATTTTCCATAATTGTAATGTACATCTGCAGTTGTTTTGATATTTTGCAATTTTGCGAGGTCTTGACTGTTTTTGCAACACCCTTTTGCGAGTACCTTTTAAAAGTGAGTTTTATTATTGTAATTATTATTAAAAAGTTGTTGCTGCTATTGTTGTTGCTATTTGGCCAAAGTACTTAATGTTGTAAAATATTAATTGAATGCACTCGCTTGTTGGTTTGTTCGACGGTTCGTTTACCTTTAAGTCTTTATGCTTTTTTTTTGTTTGTTCGTCATTGGTAATACCTTTATTGTTGTTATATTAAATTGTTGTAGTTGCTGGTTGGTGGTAGGTACACAATGACCACGTATCAACTAACCAGTGAACTTACCAATGAACCAGTCAACAAAAATGACAATAAACGAGTGGAAATGACATAAAAATGAATTATGACAACGATCATGATGAAATGAATATTTAATGTATTTTACTACAAAAACACTTAAATAAACAACATACATGTAGTAATGTATGTATGTGTTGTTGTTTAATGAGTATGTAAATACATACTTCTAACTAACAGTGGTCTTTGAGACCTTAAAACTTACCAATTAAATGTTAAATATACCAACAAATAAAATTTTTATGTTCCAGGCTTTATTTTTTATATTAAAAACTGCGTTGGTGGTAACTCATCATAATTAGGATTAGAATAAGGGTTATACACAATGAAACTCTTAAGCTACGCAGTGGTATAGGGCTATATCTGTGGCTTGGAGCTAAAAGGGCCAATGTCAAAATATTTACTTTTAAGAAAAGTGGAATTGAACTTTAACTTTTGTAGATGCTTTTATAGTGACATTAGCCAGCATTTTATTTATGAAGCTGTTCTGGGTTAAGTATGACTTTAGCTGTTTTACCGCAATGAAATAGAGCAAGAAAACAAATCTAATGCAATGATTAACTCAAAAGAGCAAAAAAGTGACGTTGGCCCTTTAAGTTTCAAGCCACAGATATATAGTAGATTGTAGGTTGGGTTTTACTATCTCCAAATCAATCCTAAATGGTATTTATGTCAATGATAGGTCAATGGGAACGATGTGCAACATAGTGTTCAATTCTCTAAAGCACTAGTTCGTAATTCACCCGTAATTCCAATGCATGCTAAATAGGTTCGAACCTATTCAAATGGGCTATAACATATTTGCGGCTTATTTTAGTCCACCATATCACAGACCCAAATTTGGACGTATTACAGCCAACCCGTAATCATAATTGTTATTTTATTATTACTATTTTTTAACAATCATACTTTAATATTAATAAAAAGGTAATTCCTTAAATGAAATAAGATTTACAGTAGAAATATAAACTTTTCTTACATTTATTCTTTACTAGAAAAGCCCTGCGCGCGTTGCTACGCCCCTTAACGAATAAAAATCCATTCTAAATTAAAATTGAATATCAAGTGCAAAAAGCTAAAAATTATAACTTATTTCCTATGGGCGTGGCACTTCCCACTTTTCTAATCACGAAATTGTATAATCATGAGAGCTCAATATGTGTGTGCAGGCAGGCGTGGCACTGCCCATTTTTATAATCACGAAAATGTAAAGTCCTGACAGCTCAATATACATATGTGCAAAGTTTCAGAAAAATTGGTCCAGTGCAAGTACCTCAAAATTATAACTTTTTTTTATGGGCGTGGCCCTGCCCACTCACCACCCCACGGAATGTGTACAACAACTTGCCAAGGTTTGAGTCCGATCGGTTTTACAGTTTCGGAGTCTATAGCTTACACACAGACAGAGTTTCACTTTTATATATATAGATAGTAATAGCGAGAGAGCTATTAGTAATTTTTGTATAATTTAAATTTTTTTGCTGAAAACATTTTTAAGCTTTGACCCCACTGTACAATATATCGTTGTTCTTCTTGGCTACTTGATTTCTGTTAACATTTGTTACCCGGGGTATGTGTTAAATTAATGCATGATAAAAAAATAATGAATTAAAAATTGATTAATAAATGAAAATATTAAAATAATATTAAAACCAACGACAACATTATATGTTTTTCTGAACATTTTTTTTAATTGCTGATGCATGCATTGCAATAAACATGAAATTTTATTAATACTTTCATTTTTATAGGTGCACATATGTATGTATGTATGTATGTATGTATGTATGTATGTATTGTATGTAATTACATATTCATTTACATATGTATGTACATGCATATGTAAGTATGCATTTTTCAATGGAAAATTTGTCACAATACCCTTTGTGCCTCAGACTCTCAGGTGTCAATTTATAGCCAACAACAGCAACAAAAATATAAATAAACAAATACAATTATAGACACTTTCATAACCAGACAAATAACACACATGCTTGAGCACTTGTCATTTTTGTACTCATGCATTGGGACGAAGAGTTTACGTCATACTTAAATTTGAATTTAAAATTATATTTCTTTAGTTTCTTATCTCATCTTATATTTAGATTCATGTTTATGTCAATATAATCTGTTATGTTTTAAAGTTTGGTGTACTTACAAAAAGTCCTAAGTGTCGTACTGTCATAATTTCCTAAAAATCTTTTAAATTTAAAGTAATGTATTGTTTATTGTTGAATTTTTAATTTTGAAAAATACATTTAAAAAAATAAATGTACATTTAGGACACCTTGTGAATTCACCAATTTATTATATATGATAAAGACTTTTTTAGCAATTGCATAATATATAATTATTTCAAGACAACAATTAACAAGGTCATGCAAACATATTTTGTCACAATAAGGGCTTATCGCTGAAAAATGTGCTTCTAATTTAAAAAATATTAATCAACAAAAATATGTATATGATTAATAGAATAGAATAAATTTTAGATGCAAAAGCAATGTGATGAAAGTTTTTGTGGAGTTATATTTATGAGTAGTTTTTTTTAAAGCTCATAACATGAATACAGAAGGAGATGAGTTTTCATAAAATGTTGTTCTATTGAGCGAATTATTTCCTTTTATATTAATATAAAGTATTATATACAAAAATTTTAAGTTCTAAAATAATTACAAAAGATCATTAAATGAACAATTGAATATGCATTATTACTACATTTGGTATGTAGACTAATGGCTGTTTCGAATTTTTCATGTCCATTGAAAACAGTTGACTTTAATCACCCTGCTGATAAAGTAACTATTATGTAGTTGGAAATATACTACTTGCTTTTAACTTTAGACTAGTTACATACCTGTCCTTTTTTCATATATCAAACTATCGATTTTAACAAAAGGTTGTCATAGGAACTCAACTAGTTCATTCCTATATACTAGTTTGAAACTAGTTTGATCACTAGTTATTGCTAGAGAGTGGTGAGTGAGTGTTTCCATCTCACTCATACTTAAAAAAATTTTACATAACAATTTAAGCATAAAGCGCTATCAAATTCTTCTTGGCTCAGCCGGGATTCGAACCTGGGTCTTTTGACCTTAAAGTTTCGCGTTCTAATCACTAGAGCAGTTCAATACTATTTTAAATTGATATTAATAAGATTTTTGTTTGTTTGCTTTGTGTTTGAACAAAACATCATATTTTATAACGCCGCAGTACAATAATTAAACAATGTATACCATTTCAAAACGTCGCCGCCAAGTATTTTTAACGCAATAAGAAAGCAAACAATGCATCGGTTTAATAGTTGATGCAGTGTTTCGGAACTTTGCGTATGTATGTGATTTAAATACAGTAGCAATACTGTATACAAACTTTGTATACGAACGTTTTGGAAGTCAGCGACACTAGCACTTTTGCTACAGTCTCGTTACAATTAGTTATATGTGACTCGTTTAAAACGCAGCTACACCCACCTGTATATTAATTAGTTAATTGAAGTTTGGAAAATATTTTTTTGTTTAAATTGTATATACATACATTTATTATATATTGTTACTATTATACCTTTCAAAAACCTCGGTTTATTTCCTTTAAATAAACTGTGATTTCTTTTATTGCAAACAATAATCAGCACACTTAGAATTTACGTTATAAAAGTTTAAATTTATTTAAGCACACATATTACAATAGTTTATTTGATATTTTAATTCAAGTTGATACATACTTCCATACTTGTGTATGTCTTATATACAACTTTTATTACTTACTGTATTTTCTATATACTTATACTGTAATAACGGATCAATAATTTACCACAAAATGTAAATTCTCGAAATGGTTATTTTATAAAAACTAAATCTAAATTAGACTTAAGTAAATTACACACATGTAAATAGGAATTGAAATGTAAATTGAATTAATGTAAAAAAAAGTAATCAAACTGAAATCTAATAAAACTAATTCTTTAACAATATGTGCAAAGAATTGATTGTTAGCAAAAAACCAGCTGTTTAAAAAGTGGTTCGATGTTGGTAAAACTTTCATTATTTTAACCTTATCATGTGTTTTTGAACGTTTAAAAAAGTTTACTTTATTAAAATACGTTCTTAATTATTGTAAAGAAAACGGTGTATCATGAGTTAATGTTATTTGTTTACATGAATTCGACACATCGTTTGTAACTGAAAATTTCGTATTTGGAGTGACACTTAGAATATATTTTACTATTTAATTAGAACTCGTTAAAATGTAAAAAGTGTTTTTTTCCCGGAATTTTTTGTTTCCCGGGAATGCGAGATTTATTTTTTAATTTCCCGGGATCCCGCAGCAAAATAAATGAGAAGTAAATTTATTTTAAATTAATAAAAAACTTTTTTTAAAAAAGCATAAAATATTTTATAATGTAAAAGAAACACTTCAAAACTATAAAAATTAATAAAGAAACTTGTATTTAAAATATAAATTGAGTAAAAGTATTTTTAATTGAAAAAAAAATAGTATTCTGTAGATACGAGATCAAATATGAGGACAAAAAACAGAAATACAGGTACTTCAGCTATGAGATTAAAAATAAAATCATTAGAATTCAATTTCAAAAACATGTAAATACATACAAGGTGTAACTAAAAAAATATAACAAAACAATTTTTAACGACTTAGAAAATAATCTTTTAATACGCTCAAAGCGTTTATTGACTGGTTAGAAAGTCTATTTCTGATTTTATTAACAAATTGTTCTATTACAGAAAACACTCTTTCACTTTCTAGCGATGTTGGACGAATAGTTGAAAGTGCACTTAACAAATATACAATATTTTGAGTTTCTTGATTACTTCCCTCAAAAAATTTTAAGTCTTTCTTTATTGAAATTTTGAAGTAATGGTAAAGTGAGCTGAGTTTTTTTTTTGACGGCAGTTATTTCTGATTTTTCATATCAGCTAAATTTCTCGCACAGATTGCTTTGTGCAATGATTTCAAATGACGCATTAATCCGCTGGTGCTTCGGCCTTTACATGAAATTATCTTTGCACATAAAGAGCATACAGCACAGTCATCAGCCTTCTTTTCAAAAAACTTCCATATTATTGAACTTTCCATTTAAAGCAGTTTCGTTTCTTTTAATATTAAAAAAAAAGTTTATAAAATTAACACATAACCTCAAAAAGTATATCAAATTATTTGTAAAAATATTTTTAAACAAAAAGTTAAAAAAAACCTTAAAGAAAATATTTTTATGAAAAAGAAATGTCACAATATAAACATATGCTTTCGAGTCGTAGGCCCTTTATTTATTTCCCGGAATCCCGAAAAATAATCCCGGGAAAACGGGAAGATTAAATAACTGAAATTCCCGGGACGGGAACTCCCGGGAAAAAACTCTAAATGTAATTCACATTGAAATACTTTAAAATATTAAAAATATTTTGACTTGGACCAAGGCGAATTTATTTATCAGGTGGTGGTAATTCTACAACAAATACAACATTAAAAAAACAACATAGTTTTTTATTGTTGCTTTCGACATCGTTGTGTTAAAAACAACATGGTTTTTGTTTGTGTTTTTTTGCGCGGGAAGGAGTAATCTATGTAAACATAAATAATATTTGACAATGCAATCATCATTTTTGCAAATAAAAAAGTAGATCAGCTGCGTTGTCAACACCACCTGATAAATAAATTCGCCTTGACTTGGATTTAAAATAAATGATAGAATAGAGAGAATTTTTTTTATACTCTTCACACGAATGTTCAAAGTGTTTTCATTTCGTTTGTAATTTCTATAATATACATTTTAGATCCTATGAAGTAAACATATGTATATTCGGAATCGTTATAGATAGAGAAATTGATTTAGCTGAGTTCTTTTGTTAGTGTGTACGTTGAAATCAACTTTTTGAATCTCTAACGTGTACTTATAACTCTTTTATAGTATCAGTAAATCAGATATGCTTTCCAGAGTTTTGCTATTGAAAATCAGTTATGTTCGTATCTTACGAGCTAAGATATGAGCGAAGGAACTTGATTGCTTTTGTTTTTTACTAAAGCAAAGTCAGACTTTGCAGCTTCTATAGAACTTTTAACTTTTTGTAACTTTTGTTACGTATATAAAATATGTACCTTTGGCAACATTAACAAAAAATTTTAGTTCAATTATCCACAAAGACAAAAAAATTTATAAAAAGAAATGTGAACTTGAAATTTAAATTTGCTTAATAAGTTTTGTTCACTGTTGCACTTTATAATTGTCAATTATGGTTATTTCATGATGATAAAAACTGTGTGTAGGGTAACAAGATTTGGCACAGCCGATTATAGTGCTTTTACTTGTTTCTTTTTTACAGAGCTACCAAAGTCAAAATTGTCACATTCGATAACGTGTAAAAATTATGGAATTTTAATAAGAAATCTTAAACTAGAGTAAAGTTATCGGCGAAGGGGTAAACTTTCGATCGAGTTCGAATTTTGAAAATTTGTTGACAGTTACCAAGCATCTACTAAAACGTTAAAACACAAGTCCTTAATTTTATATTTTGGGATTTTTAAATGATCATTACAAGAAAGAGATTAGGAAAAGAACCCCCCATTACATTGTAAAGTTTTAAACAATGACCAACTATTGCACAAATTCAAATAGTTTTTGCTGGTATCGTTATGGTTTTATGTATAATAATAAAAAGCGAAAAATACGAAATTTTTTCTAAAGAAATTTAAAATTTGTGTATGTATGCAAATGTATTTGTACGACTACAATTAGTCACTCTCATTAAACTAAAGAAAAACATATACACACATATACACTTACATCCCTACATGCATATATGCACATACACATGCATACACACGTATTTATACATTAAATATGAGCAGAATTTTTAACAGAAAAACATTAATTAGCATAACAAACCGAATTACATTTAGCAATTACCCTTGTAAAACAAAAAGTTTATGTTCGTAAATTTTTGTGAATATGTATGTATGTATGTGTGAATATACCTTTGTATGTAAGTATGTATGCTTTCTAGTTGATTCGTAATTGCTGCTAAATAAATTATTAAAAGCAAAAGAAATAATGAAATTGGTGTGCTTATTTTAAATGTTAAACGAATGAATGTGAATGCTAATAAAGGAGAATGTGTATGCGTGTACTATAGGTTTCTTGAAATATGGGTGTTTGTGTGTGTGTGTGTGCCCTAGTGTTATGTTAGCGTGATCTAATTCATATTGTTCCAATAGCCACATACTACATAATAGCCACATACTACATAAAATATTAAACTAACATCTTGCTTCTTTTTTAATTTTGCTACCTCTGCTTTGTTCCTTCCTTTTTTTTTATTTTAGGTTTTGGTATGTTTTTTTTTATTATTTTCTTTTTTTATTTCGCTTTCAATTTTTGTTGAATAGACCCTTAGGATGTTTAGTAACCATTAATCTTAAATAACTTAAACGACGTTGTAGTTGTATTTTATAGCCCAACTAAATCTCCTAATGCCAAAAACTATAACTATGATTGCGACTACAAACTACAAGTAAAATTCGTACATATATTTTAACACATTTTAATATGTTGGCTTGAAAGTACAGTGGGCCGAAATGATGGAATACAAGAAAGTTATTTGGCTTTCCAAAAATACAAAATATTTTTAACTTACAGTGGATTCGCGATAATGTGAACTAATAAAAACCAAGGTAGTTCATATTTTGTAATTTGTTTAAATTTTCGATTGTTGAAATTTGTAGAACCATACTGAATTGTGTTTCTTATTAAGATTTAGAAAAAAATAAACAACATTAATACATTTCAAACTTTAAGTTTTTTTTTAATACAAATTTACTTTCAATGTTAAATGTTTACCTAAAAAAAAAACAGCAGACAGTTGTCCGAGGCCTTTGGCCATGGACTATCCCTGCAGGCTGTGTCAGAGACATGACCATTAAGTTTAACGTAGAATACGCCATCCGATAAGACAGAAAACATATATAACAATAAATGATAAATTATATAAGCAAATGAATTTATTTATTTGATAGTAACTGCTGTCAAACAGCATCAAGCAGCATTGTTATTTTGCTTACTTGGCAGCACTTTCATTTAACATAAAAATGTATGAATTAATTTTTTCATATATTTTTTATAATTATATATCCATGTTAAATTCAAATTCACATTTAACATTTTGTTTCACTTAAACACATAAGTAAATATACGAAATTTCAATATTTCATCAATAAAAACAACAAGGTTTGTGTCCACACTGAAACAGCAGCATAGTTTGTGTTCACGCTACAAACTCAAACACTCAACCAAACACCACACATATGTTTGAGTGTATGTGTTAAAACAATTTTCATTTGAGAAATTTAAATATTAGGAAAATATCAACCAATATGAAATGTATATCAAACGAAAGATAACATCTTCATTTACCTACAAAAATTTTTTTAAAAAAAGTTATCTCGCCGTTTCCTCATAATCAATGAAATAAAGATTACAACAATAACAATCTGACATGACTCCCTATACCGTAAGGTAAGACGTATTCTACGCCAAAAACATAAATAAACAAATGCTTGAAGTCATTGCACCTATTTAGTATATTATCAAAACATAAAATAAATATTTTAGGTATAAAATTAGTGCTACGTACTAATAAGGTGTCACCTTCTTTAGTTTCTTAGTACTAAAACATCTGTTAGGTCGATGATTTCAGACTCAGACCACTGCAGTGCTTTGTAAAAAATGTTGACAGTTTTCTATGGTTCCATTAATATTTGGGAAATTTTATTGTTGTTATTTTGTATTGAACAAAATATAATTTATATTTAGTGCTGTAACACTTGTCCCTTTTTCTTAAAGTTTTAAAATTTCCAATTTTTCTTTAATTGTTAAAAACATTCGGAATCTTTGTTGTATGTAATAAAAAATTTTCTATGCGTGTTTAAAATCTACTGAATACTGACTCTCGTCAAGAAGACTCAAAGATTTTTGTTTTAATTTTCAATTAATAAAGTAATTCCCAATAGTTTAATATAAAGGAAAAATTGCCAAAATATTTTTCACTATTTAGTGCCATTAAACTTTGTTCACGATATACATAGAGAGTTCATGTAAAGAAAAAGGTAAAATGTAATTCTGGATAGTTCACTATATTGAAAGTTATACAAAAAACACAAAAAATGGAAGGTTCGAGTTCTATTACGATCGCGTTATATTAGACTTTCGTCTAATTCCTTCGATTTTTATAATAATATTTGGTTCTTACTCATAAATATAAATATTTTGTTTTTTATAAAAAATATTTTTTTTTATTTCTAACAATATTTTGCGTCTTTAGTTGAAATATAAAAATTTTTGGTTGTTAGCGTAAAATTGGTAAAAATAAGAATAAATATTTTTTGTAAAAAACAAAAAATTTATCTCGAGCTCAATAAGAAGTATGTACCAAATAATTATTTTTCTTTAAAATCAATAATTTAATAATTTTTTTCTGCCATTGAACATACTTATTTATTCTAAGGCAATACAATTTATATAAAACTAGCGTACCCGGCAAACTTCGCCTCGCTCCAATTTTAAGCCTTCAGACAAACTTTATTTTATTTTCTTTAAGAATGAATGTTTTGATAAATATTGCACTAAATTTCAATTGATTGTAATGCTTTTAAGTGAATGCAAAAAAAAATTGCACATTTACTGTAGAAAATTACAGTGCCAAAATGACACCTGTCAGATTGCGCAAAGTCTAAGTCAACGTATAACGTCATCTATCGGATTTTGGCTGAGAACTTTCTATTTTTTCATTTGAAAAGCCATTAAGAAATAATTTCACACAAAATTTCATACAAAAACTCGATTTTCGATTTTTAAAATTTTTCGACTTTTCCGGAGGGATTTTTCATAATTTTCTTCCGTTAAAACCTTCTTTCGAAAATACGAACAACTGACAAAAAATTTTACGCCATTTTTATATATATGTATAAGATTAATGTTATTTATCCAGTTGTATCCATTTCATACTACTGTGCCCATTGTCATTTAACGGCAAACAAAAAGATTAAAATTGTACCACAAGAAAAGGAGATAACGATGATACTTTGAGTATAATTGCAAATAAACAGCAAATACAAGAAAAGCAACAAATATGCAAAGTAATAACAATAAAATATGCCAGTGTTGTATGCTTGTTGTAAAATAAAAACTAAAATGAGATTCTCTTGTTTAATTTTTTTATTTTTTAATTAAAATAAAATGTTTAACCAGAGGTTGTAGTTTTTTTCGACTTGCATTTGTTTATTATTTAAAAAAAAAATTTTTAAATTCTAAAAGATTAGTTTTACTTATCAAGGACTCTCTAATATATTAAAAAACTGAAATGTATTTTGTAAATGTATAACTGATAAATAAGTTATGTATATCTGTCCCTCCTTAAAAAGTCTAAAAAGCTAAAACTATTTATTTAAATTTTGGTTGATTAATCTCTAATGTGAAATTTATTAAAAATGCAATTCTTTATATATTGTGGTGTAGGGCATAAATTGGTCAAACTTAATCAGCTATAGAATTCTTTCCTTGATTTATTTTTATCTTAACTGATAATCATAAAAATATATCCAAATTATATTATTTTTCCGAATTTCTAGACAAACTCCCTCAGTTTTGAAATAAATCGCTCGGACTGACAACACTGTGTTTAACTAAAATATTAAGGAGCATTGAAATGGCCATTGTGTAATACTGGTGTTAAAGTTTGTGGGGCAGAATAAGCCTTTGTGAAAAAGAATGGCAAAAAGAGTGTGAAAAATGAAAGAAAAATACCTATTTTCCTATAAACGGTTTTACGCTTTGTGTATTGTTGTTGGTTTTTCTTGCTTTGTAGTCTTCATATTTATTTTTGATTAATTTTTTTTGTATACCCTACAGCACCATAAGTGGGAAGGGTACATATAATGCGTTTGTAATGACACCACACCTACCTTTAAGTATACCCATCGGTATATTAAGAATTACTTTCTGAGTCTAATAAACAGTGTCTGTTCGTCAGTTTGTCTGTCCTTCAGTCATTTCATCTTTCCAAGTAAAACTTGTTATCAAAGAATTCGGGGTCAATAAAATATCAAATTGTTTTTGAGTTTAATTCCCAAACGGATTTTGTACTCTTTATCAGGAAATACGAAATGCCAAATTCCCCACTTACAAGACTGAGGGACATGGAATTCTATTTATCGGATAGTGGGAGGTGCCTAGGACTGACATTGAAAGCGAAACTATCCTAAACACTTAATTAAGAGTGTCTAAAGCATTTTTAGCTATATCTTTCAGTAGAAGAGCCATTGTTTAAAACCTGGGGCATAGATCTCTGGCTGGTAGATATGATTGTTAAACCAATTATTATGTACGGAGCTTCGATATGGTTACCTGTTCCACGTACAGCAGGCTCTTCGAAAATGTTCTGCAAAGTGCAGAACTGCTTGTTATAGGTGCTTCTCCTACGGCAATCTCAAGGGCATTATTTGCCATGTTGAACTGACTACCTGCAGATATAATGGCCAAGCAGGCGAACCGGAACACGGCGATTAGACTACGCGCTATTAATGCATGGAATGTGTATTTTTGCGGACAAGAGGCTACAAAAGAATGCATATGCAATATTCCGGAATATATAAACTATTGCACCTCAACTCCCTTTTTTCGATATCGATCGATAACCGTATCCACATTACTCGATAAATAGGGTTGCCATCTGGTGGTTTATACTAATGGATCAATATCAAGGAAGGGGGTCTGCGATGGACTCTTTATCCACCTCTTTGACAGAAAGGTGTTCTTTAGGTTAACGGATTACTGTAGCATTCTACAGGTGGAATTATCGGCAATCAAAAGGGCAGTTAATTGGCTGAGATACTACAGGATGTACTTAAGTTATATCCATATTTGTATCTTCATTAACAATCAGGCTGCTATTAAGTCGCTAGCGGGTATTAATACACCATCCATTTTGATTATGAATTACATCTCTTAATGAGATGAAATGGCAAAATATTCCACTGGCATCTGGCCTGTGTCAGGAAATCGTACTAGTGGAGAATGTAACTTTTCTCTACTTAGAGAACTCTCACTTCTTTTCTCGAAGAGACTGGTCAAACATGAATTATACTAATCCGCACAGACTAGACGGTCTGCATGTGAAATAATAAGACAAACGTGGATGCCAATGAATGACCGCCAAACAAGGCCACTTATGCGACCCTTTCTCCCCAAATTCATTGGTCTTGTTGGTGCTCCAACTGTACACTGTGCCCTGGAAGTACACACCAGGAGAAAAATCTGCCTTTCAATGACTTCTGTAGAAGTTGCATGAGGAGAAGGAGATTAAGACTATGAAACATATTCTCTGCTACTTCCCAGCTCTGGCGTGTTTTAGATCCTGGCATATGGGGAAAATTTTCCATTAGAATCTTGATAAGTGAATATGCTCGTTTCTTCGTGTGTCGGGCTGGTCTTAGTTTGCAAGAACCTCTCTGGTTAGAGTTGGAAGTAGCTACACGTTACATTCAAAGTATCAGGAATTACGAAAAAATCGGTTATGAACTCAAGTGTGATTGGTCTTCGGATCATCAGCATGTTTTACCTAACCTTCTGAGTTTAATTGATCCTCAATTTTATCTAGACACTAAAAAAAGTTTCTTCCGGAATTGGACTTTAATTTTTAAAACTAACTTATAAAAATTTATAATTTAATAGATTCATACAACCGAAAATCATCTACACATTAAAAAAACTGTACAAATTATTTGAACAGAGATTTAATTTACTACAAACAAGTTTTACCTCAATCAATTAATCGGTTATTAATGAGCCGGATAAAATAATGACTGACTAATGTACTATTTGGAATAGATATACAAATTTAGCACAAACAAATTTTGTGAGACATATAGTGTGGAGTAGAGTGTTGTATGTTCGCGCTTGTTGTGACAATTAATTTTTTTTGGAACTTGGTGTAGGAACGTAGCTTGTTTCTGAAGTATTCATTATAAGGTGAATAGTTATTAAGCAAAGTAACTGTATTAAATTTTTTATTTTTTTTACCTTCATCTTCGTAATAATACATACAATCATATAAATATTTATGTGTTACATGTAATATTAATTTAAAGTGTTTGTGTTGTATGGTCTATTGACTCCTTTTTATCACATGTGTGTTTGTTGTGAAGTGAAGTTTAAAAGGCAGTACTTTGTGTGAGTGTGTGTGAATATTTCTATGTTCGCCCATGTTTCTTAAAAATGTGTTGTAACGGAAAAGGAAAACACTCGCATACACATTTCGTTGCAGAACCCATTCACTCAACACACTTTTCGTCCGCAACAACACAACACAACACATCATCATCGTCGTACGAAATAAATTGTAGATAAACATGCAAACATAAATTTTCACCCTGTCAGGTGGTCCGGTAGGTCGAACGGACGGTCGTTTGTAAACTACATGCATATAGTTTTTTGCTTTTTTTTTTTAGTAGTAACCCATTGGACGGTTGGACGATGGTTGGTTGATCTTTGTATTTTTTTTATATACATTTTTGGTGTTAAAAAGGAGCCTTTCTAAAATTTGAGCTCATTTTTTGTAACGTTGACTAAAACTATTTTAGCAACTTGCGGGTTATTTGAACTCGTAAAATATTTAAGCATCATACAAAGTTAATAATAATTTTTCATGCATACCTGGGCATATGCTTACATACATGTACATATATGTATGTATCTAGCTGTGTGCTAAACTTCTATTTATTTATTTTTTATAGTTTTTTTTCTTATTTATTTCTTTTATTAAAACATAAAATATTAGTTCCGGGAAATAGCTAAGTCGTGTTATAAAAGGAAATTGAAATGAACTCAATACAAAAAAAAAAAAGATAAAATTTATGGGGCACATTATAAAGAAATTTAGGTTGATTGTGTTTTTATTTAATATTAATATTAAAGTTGTTAAACTTATATTTATTAATACATTTATTCAAAATTAACTCTGAGAAAATTCATTTAATAAACCTTTAAATCTTTTCTTTGTTCATTTTCCAATATCAACTCCTGAAGATAAATATCATCACAAATCAGAAGTGATTGTACACCTCCATTATTTTAAATTAAATGAAAATAATTTTTCACGTATTGAGATTCCTTATGATCTTGTTCTATAATCAATCATGATATGATATGTGTTGATGAAGTAAACATTTTTATGTCTCGCAACAATGTTAATATGATTTAAATAATTTTTAGATACAGAACCAATTTCGCTGATTATATTTCCGTTATATTCGTAATAACCAAGATAAGCTTTATAAAGTAATAAATACAAGTGGGCGTGGTTGAATATTTGTAAAGGCGTCACTATAAAAAGCCTCGACGGATTTCGCTGATCATTTTTTTTGTTCTATTTGTCATTAAGAGGACAATATTTGAAAAGTGGGCGTGGCAACTCCAATACAAAAAAAATGAATTTACTACGCAGATTTCGTATGTATGTAAGAGCATCACTTGAGAACACTCGATCTATTTCGTTGATTCTTTTAATGTTACATTTGTAATTAGTAACCAAGACTATATTTGTATGAAAGAGGTAAAGACGTTCGGCATTTGATAATTCCCTTTTCCATTAATTTCATAGGTATAATGACCACATCTTAGCTTAGCCTAGATTTTACGTTACATAGTTATCCATATACTTAAAGTCAAGCCCTTTCACATGATACCCATATTGATGGGGTTAAGAGAAAAATTTCAGATATTTTTTAAACGCCATTTTAAATTTAACACATTTTTTTTTCAATAATTTACTGCATTCTACTGATCAAACCCTTTAATTTGACACCAATATTGGAGGGTTGAAGGGGACAAAGCCGTTATTACTGTACTGGATCCATATAGCCGCAATTTTATTTAGGAGCCATCTTATATTTTTACCATTTCACAGTTTACAAGTCAAAGCCATTTAATTTGATATCAATGTTGTGGGGGTTCAAGATTTATTACCAGATTTGACCCATAAAAAGGATGGTTAAATATTAAGGGCCGATGTTGATTTTGAATAAAAAACAAAGTTTTTAGGAAATTATTGTAATTTCTTTTTATTATGATAATATTGGTATGGTTCAATTATACATATATGAAACAAAATATCGGCCAAATGGCCGCCGCGATTTCCGTCCGATGGTCCAAATTTTCAATGACAATGTTGATGTTCACGACAATGTTGTTGGGCACGATGATGAGTCGAGTTTGACTGCTCTTTTGCCACACTATCGCGAAAAACAGCAATGTTTTCCGTTCAACGAATTAAGAAGGCATTTACAGATGTTTTCACATTTCATACAGACCTGTTTTGTTGAAATTCAAATATTTATCACAATTCTCCCTATTGTGGACGAATTTGAACGATTATGTTGACCAAAAGAATCACAAAGTGCACGAAATGCCCTTTTTCATAATAAGCCTGAATAGCTTTAACGCGTTGCTCGATTTTGTATCTTTCCATGGTTCAAATTAAATTAGTCTGAAATTGAGAAATGTCAAATGAAATGTAAAAAAAAACTTGACTTTTGGGTGTGGTTCACATTCAAAATCAGCCGTTGAAATTAATTTATTGTCCGCCATTTTAAAGTGGCATGAATTTTAATTTTTCATAGTGCATTATATTGCGCAAGTCAAACCATTTAATTTAATTTAAGATTTGATATCCATATTGACTCTCTCTGAAATTAAATTGTTTAATTGTGATAAATTCATAAATTCACAAACTCTTTATTATAATAATATTTTTTACAATTTTGTTTCGGAATTTAACGAGAATAAAGTATTTGAAAAATTCTAATTATAAAATAATAACGGCCTTATTCATAACAAAAAGTTAGCCACAGCTTATACACTACGTACAACGAGCATAAATCAACTCTGAAATTGCACAATACTCCCCAAAAGTGCAACCATTTTTTGTATATCGTCCCTGCTTTTGACAGTTTTTGTTTTTCCATCCATACTAAAAATTTTTAAAATCAAAAAAAAAAAAATAATAAAAAAAATAAACCAACAATATAATTTTTTATAAAAATGGAAAAGCAGGGCAAACGGTCTGTAAATTGTGACAGGATGAAGAGGTAGGTAAAAAATACTGATAATGTAAAAAAACAACACAGAACAGCTGTTTTTCATAAATTGACAAACGTTTGGCAGCACGTTTACAAGATTTTAGCAAATCGTTAGCCAGAGTTTGGCATGTGTATTATGAATAAACTTTATGCCAACTTCTTGTTATGAATAAGGCCGTAATTGTTTGATTTTCAAAAACAAAATTAAAATGGAGAATTCTTAGTAAATCTCCTTGTTCGGCTTTAAAATTGCAGTGGTGTTTGACAACTGGACATTACAATTTATTGCTTTGCTAATTTATAAAGCAGCTTCAGTTATAAAAGCATTATTAATCAAATTTTCATAAAAACAAGTTTTATAAACCTCTAAAAATTGCTATGAATAAGGCAATAATGCCATGAAAGTAATGAAAACTCATGAAAAAAGTGACACATTTACACTGTGCTAAGTAGGACGCATCATTAATCACATAGTCGCACAAACAACTATTTACAGATAAATAATCACTTTTTGTCTTGCAATTGCGTAACAATGCAGTCGGCAGTTATTCATTCAGTCAGTTAGTCAGTCAGTTATGAATTTTGTATGCTTAGTGCTCCTCAAAAGTCGCAACGATATCATTTATAAAACTATTGACAGTTTGTTTTTTTTTTTCTATATGTTCGGACGTTCTCATTGGCGTAGCTACAACTTTTTTCTAAGAGAGGCAAAAGCTTGAAAAAACAATTGTGGGGGGAAGGGTTTGTCAATCTCTTAAACTGTGTGAATTTTATATGTAAATTAATTTTTTTTTAATTATGAGGCATTCTTCTTCTTTATTTGCATATCCATTACTGGATGTAAGCGATTACATACAATTTTATTATTACAATATTAGTTTTTTTTTTTATTATATAATACTATTAACTATATTACTAAATGTTTCACGACATCTTGCAGTGTGAATAAGCTCTCCAATGGAACTTAAACCAGTCCAATGTCTTATATTTCTTAGCCATGATAACTTTTTTCTACCAAGGCCCCTTCTACCTTCTATTCTTCCTTCAATAATTAGTTGCAGCAGCTCATATTTTTCACCTCTGATTATATGCCCCAGATAAGCTGTTTTTCGACGTTTGATTATTGAGAGAAGTTCACGTTCTTTATTAAGTAAATTCAGTACTTCTTGATTTGAGACTCGATCGGTCCAACTAATTTTTAGTATTCTCCTATAACACCACATTTCAAATGCTTCAACACGGTTCATGCTTAAAATTTTCAAGGTCCAAGCTTCTGAACCGTATAATAGAATTGACCAAACATAGCATTTCAAAAATCTTAGCTTAAGATTGATGTCAATATCACGACTTACAAATATTTTCTTAAATTTGAGAAACGATGTTCTAGCTATTTCAATTCGACATTTAATTTCCTTGTCGCATTCAATTTTTTCATTTATCCAGCAACCCAAATATTTAAAATCTGAAACTCGTTCTATTATCATATTGTTGATTGTTAACGTGCAGTTGAGGTGTGGTTGTCTACTTATTATCATTAGCTTGATTTTCTCAACATTTATGTTAATCACAAACAGGTAACTGTGATGGTTTAGGGCATTAACTATTTCCTGTAGATCTTGCAGGTTGTCTGCTATTAGTGCCGTGTCGTCAGCGTATCTGATATTATTTATTATTTGGCCATTGACTCTGATGCCGATGTTTATTGAGTCAAGAGCTTCTAAGAAGATTTGTTCAGAATATATGTTGAACAATAGTGGGGACAGTATACATCCTTGTCGAACTCCTCTGTTAATGGGGATGGCATTCGTCGTAACATCTCCTACTCTGACCTCTGCTATATTATTCCAATACAGATTTTTTATGCAAGTGATGTCATTTGCGTCAAGATTTAGGTTATGTAAGATATCGATTAGTTTTTCGTGCTGTACTCTATCAAACGCTTTTTCATAATCAACAAAACACGTCTCTGCAATTTTGGACCAAAACTTGAACGCTAAACAGAGCTTCGCGTGTGCCCATACCTTGTTTAAAACCAAACTGTGTTCGACCCATTGCGACTTCGCATTTATTGTAGATTCGCTGGTGTATTATTCTTAAAAATATTTTCAGTGAATGGCTCATTAAACTTATGAGCCGGAAATCTTTACATCTTCTTGCATTGTTCTTCTTGGGTAATGCGATGAATGTAGATTTAAGCCAGTTTTCCGGATACACACCGTTGTTATAAATATAATTAAATAATATGAGGCATTGCACCCGCAAAAATAGTCTAGTTACGCCAATGGACATTCCCCAATAGTGACAAAAAAATGATGTGTGAAAGTGTACCCGTGTGTGTGAGTGTTGGAAGTAATAAATTATAAAATAAAAAAAAATTAAATTCCAATTAATTTAGTGGATTTTTCTTTAAACAAATGCTCCATTTCAGTCTTATTTTTTTATTTGTTGGTTTGGTTTTCAACAATTTAATTTTTATTTTGTTTTTGTTTTATTTTTTTTTTTTTTAATTTTGTGAAAGAGGGGGAAATTATAATATTTTATTTGCCTGGTTTGTTAATAAACTTTATATATTAATGGCGTTGAAGTTTTTCATTATAATTTTTGAAAAATTTATTTTTATTTTTCTTTTTGATTTATGCTTGTCTTAAATATTAAAAAAAACTATATATTTTACTGCATTTTAATGCTATGAAATTTATACGTACATATGTCTTGATTATATTTATTGTTTTTTTACTTTTTTTTTTTTTTTTTTGAAATGGGGATCTTTCCAATTTAAAGGCGTAAAATTGTCACAGATCATCAGTTTGTTTTGTTCATTAGGGAGTGTGCTTCGACTGTCTTTAAATATATTTTTCACAATTAATTTTCATTTGCTTTTCTTTATTTTTTTTATTTTTTTTAATGTTGTAAATTTGTAGTAGGTGTTTATTGTAATTTGGATATTTTGTTCTCGAATGAAAAAAGAATAAAGAAAAATAGAAAAAGTCATAAAACTATAAACTAAATCAGTAGCTAAATATTTGAAATGCTTTAGGTATTAAGACTTTTGAATAATTAAATTGTTTTGATTTTGAAACAACATAAATATTTTATGATTAAGAAAAAAAAATTAAATAATTTTTATACTATGGTTTTCTTTATTCGATTTTAATGTTCTCGTTTTGCCAACAAAATTATTATGAGAATCAAATTTGTTGCCATTAATATATATTTAAATTATAACTGCCTTAACAAAAAAATATTTTAGATTTATTAACGGCTTATTTGACAGTTGTTGCATAAAAATTTCTAAAATAAATAAGTCTTTAATAAAGCTGAAATATTTTTTATGAATACGGCAGTAA
The DNA here is from genome assembly GCA_941918925.1 of Phyto melanocephala. NCBI lineage: Eukaryota > Metazoa > Arthropoda > Insecta > Diptera > Rhinophoridae > Phyto > Phyto melanocephala. Next base: position 175,882,935 of record OW799233.1, on the reverse strand, counting down.
GCCTTTACACAGCTTTCACAAAAGAATAATGAAAATACAGTCAAATCCCGATAATTCGTAATTGCAAGGGACCGGCAATTTCTTACGAATTATTGGGGTTTTCGATTTAGCGGGGTTAAAATAAAACAAATACGAAATAACGGGGGTTTTCAATTTATTTACTAAAACGATAAAAAAAACATAAAAAACAATTGTTAAAAATAAAATACAAAATAAATAAAATAAAATAGCAAATGTATTTTCTATTTTTATTAATGAATTAAAAATTTCTTCGTCCACAGTATGATTGAAGACATAAAATCTTAATTTATTAATTGTCAATTTTCCATCTTTATTCGTTATAAAGGGAACTTCGTTGTTGCCATCATCGTCGTCGTCATCACTTTCTATTTTGTTAGCTTTTAGCATTTTGCCAATGTTTTTGTTGTTTTTATTACGAATTATAAGTGGTAGTTATCAAACAATAACGGTTTCTAAGAGGTAAAGAAGATTTTATTTGAAAAAAATACGAATTAGCGAGGGGACGAGATTTTTGCAAGGGACCGACAGTTTATTACGAATTATCGGGCTTTGACTGTATAATATTTTTTTATTTTTAATGCTTTTTAAGTTAAAATTAAGCCATTAATTGCAGCCCTAAACGTGAACGGGCACAAATTATGGTAACGGGTGTTTTTTTTATAGAGGTATAAATGTTAAGTTGGCAACACTTTTTTTAACTGGTGACCTTTGCCGCGTTATTGCCGACATACGGTTTTTGAATTAAACTGCAAATTCTATAAACGACTTCTGATATCTGGGATACTTCCCCCTAATGATAATGTTTTCAAACCCACGGGATAATTTAAGCTTTTAAAATATTAAATTATTTTATCCTGTTATTGATTGCTTGACTATGCCTTCTTTTTTTTTAAAAGACTTCGACCCACTACTACTTTATACTGCAAATTAAAAGAAAGTTCGCAAGAATTTTGACAAAAGTCAATTACGGAAATCCTTGCTAATTCTATGATTTTTTAAGATAATCGGGTTTTCAAGAACGTTACGATACACCTTTGCGCTTGTTAAATTATGTTTTGTTTAATTTATTGATTAGAGTTATAATATTGACATTGAATTAACAATCTGCTGTTTTTTGGAAAAACGCTTTTGATTATTTTTTTAAATTTTTTTTTGGTTTGGCATTTCAACATGAAAAGACTGAAGCATGAATAGCAAGGCGTACATTCGGCGAATTTTGTTTAATGATGAAGCTCACATTTTTTTTTGAATGAATGCCGTATTTGAAGTAATTGTAATCCTCAAGTGTGTGTGGCGACACCGTTACATAAAAAAAAAAATTACTGTTTGGTGTGCCTTATGGGCTGGTAGAACCATTGATCCGTACTTCATTAAAAACGATAATGGTCAGAACGTTACAGTCAATAGTGACCTCTATAGAGCCATGACGGCCCAACATGTCACACAGCTCGTGCTAAAACTGATTTATTGAAGGAAAAGTTTGTTAACCGCATATTTTCAAGTTTTGGACCGGCCTCCAAGATCAAACGGCGTTAAACGCTAGACTATTTGCTGCTGGGATATGGGAAGTCGCTAATCTACACCCATAAGCTCAAAAAGATTGACCACTTGGAGATTAACATTTGCAGCGTTAATGCCGATAAACAGACACAAATATTTAAAAAAAGTCATCGAATGAGACTACGTTCGAGCCAGCCGTGGCGGCGGTCATATGCCAAAAGTCATATCTTTCGAACAGAGTAAAATTCTTGTCAATTGAAAAAATATTTTTTTTCCTCCATTTCAAAATTTTATACCTCTATAAAAAAACATCCTGTATTTGATGTAGATCGTATTAATGCTTGAATGAAAAAGTTTTCTTTGCTTTTGTATAGACTTTCTTATAAGAATTTGCCGATTTTCGAAAGTTATCCGATATCGTAATTGTGCTCCATGTTATAGGTTTGGTGATAGTGAAGGACTGCATTTAATATAAAATTTATTTCTATTTTTAAAGGTTATTTCTATTTCTAACTTTAGAATGTTACTTGTTATGCACAGTGGGGTTGGTTCATCACACAAATAACAGGAATTAAGAGTTTTTCAATATAAGCAGATTTATACAGTGTGGGCCAAAAGTCGCCCTTGGGTTTCAAAATTTAATAACATTTTCATTTTTATATATCTTTTTTTTTTTTTAGATCAAAAAATATTCAAAATGGAAGTTTTTTACATTAAGTATGAAAAATACTGTCACTTAAATGATTCGCGTTTTTAGCTTCGCAGATAATATTGGTTTGCGTCGTCCATGGCAGCTAAAATGTACTATTAACAACATGGTCCTCTGTAATGCAGTAATGCTAGTTAAGCGACAATAATTATCGTTTAGGTACTCCATCTAGTAATGACAAATAGAACTTTATAGACTACTTCGATGTTATGCAAAGTTTGGTTATATGGTCCAGCGATAGATCATCGTAATACTAAATCGATCATGTTACTCCATACATATAATTAATCTTTGGACTAGTCCTAGTCCATTACGGAGTAAACTTTACAAGCGTGTATGCCCTACTCGCGTTATCTGAAGGAATCTTTTAAATCTTTTGTGGCTGTAGCGCACGAATTTCTGCACCAATGTTGGCTTTGAGTTCAAGGATTGTCTTCGGCTTGTCCACATAGACTCGCTCTTTCAAATAACCCCAAAGAAAATAGTCGGTTGCTAAAAAATCTAGGCAAACGCTCAAGCTCAAGTTATTCGCTCTCTTTAGATTTGTCGTAAAAGCGCCTCTGGCGTATCTCGGGCATTGTTTCCATACTGAGGTTGTGTTTTGTATTAAAAATGTTTTATAATAAACCGTTTACGTTTACAGCACTTCCATCTTTATTTTCAAAGAAGCAAGACCCAATGTTATTTTTAGATGTAATGCGACACCATACTGTACACCTAATGGGGTGAAATTAGCGTCGATGAATGGCTGTTGGATTTCCAGAATGCCACAATTTGCAGCTGTGCTTATTAACAGAGACATTCAAATGAAAAATAGCTTTATCACTCATAATCAGATTTTCAATTCAAAGTTGATTTCATTTCTGGCCAACTGTTGAAATTTACCTGAAAAATTAAGGCGTTGCCGATGGATGATCTGCGGATAATTTCATGATCTTTCTTTAATTCGATATTTTGGATAACATTGGAGTTCTCTGAAAAACGCTGCAAGCCCCACTAAGCAAACAAACGGTGGTGTTTACAGTTATAAAAAATATGCTCACAATCGGTTGACATATCTGCAAGTGCATTTTAAATCCTGACGTTAAACTTATTAAGTTAAATTATACGAATGGCCTAGAGTTTGTGTACGGCGAAATACCGAGCGCCTCGAGTTACTCTGATTATTTTTCTTAACATTTTAAAATGCCTGCGTTAAAGTGGGCGCAATGTTTGCACTAACGAAAAATCATTTTTAAAAACATTTTTTGGAACTTTTTCTCAATCGTAAAAATTTTCATAATGATAATTTGATAATTTCCATAACAGTAATTGTTACAAATTGTCATCATTGACTTGCTTTTATTGGAGAATCACTTAAATATACATATATGTGTTTAAGAAAGCTTAAACTTCTTATAACGTTTTTATTATTTTTAACAATTAAAAACAGGGGGCAAATTACGGCATTCGAACGTAATCGAAATTTGAAAATTCTTATTAGATTCTCTATACCTGAAGCACAGTGAACTCGATCGTTCGGTAAAATTTCGATCGTGATCGAATGCTGTAATTTGACCCCAGGAATTAAAAAAAAATTTGTTGTTACACTTATGCTGTTTTTATTTTTTCTAAAAAAAATGTGCCCCTTTTCTGGCCTCTTTTTACACAAATAATTTGTTTTGTGTATAATAGGACTATTGTTAAACGATATTAGTTTTAACTAAAGCAGAAAGTAGTGACTTTGTATTTGACTATATGGAACCAATCGCATAAGCAGTAAGTCAAATACATATTTGCTAGTTTATTTTAATTGCAAATATGATTATCGTGAATTAGTGCGTTGTTGTAAAAAATTTATGGCGAAATATAAAAGGGCGAACTTCAAAAATCAACAAAAAAAAAATTATAAATTTTTAAAGAAATAAAATGTTACACTTTTTATGCTCTTCTTACGCTGCGATGTTGTAATTTTTTTTTATTTTTAATATTCTCCATATTGTTGAAATTTAATTGTAATTTTTAGTTGTTGTTGTTGTTCCCTTTTTTTGTGGAAAATTCCTTTAATGTCTATAAATCTTTTCGGAAACCATATTGTTTCTACTACTTTCTTAATGTATTAAATTCATAATTTTCAGTTTAATTTCTGATATAACTTTTACTCCAGTGTAAAGGAGGGTGGGGAATGGAAAAAGTTAAAGCCTATAATGGTTAAGGTTACAGCTTATTATGACGCAAGTTTGTTACTTTAAACAAAAAACAAATAAAACAACAACCCCCATTTTTAATAAAACTTCTTACACAGATGTAGGAAAAAAAACCCAAGAAAAATAATGACAGGGGGAACAACAAGCATACAAGTAGCAATCAAATATTTTTACACGTTTCTGTGTAAAAACGACAACAACAACAACGACGACAACAAAAAAGTTGCAAGTATATTTTTCATTTGTCTTTAAAATAAAGAGGAGTAAATGTTTTTTGTCGTATTTTCTTCTTTTTTCTTATTTTTTAAGTTATTTATATTTAATGTCTTTGGCTGTCGTCTTTTTGCAGTAGAAAATACATACAAACATACTCGTACATAACATATTTTTAACACTCTGAAATTGTGTTTTTCTTTATTTTAGAATTCAAAACACGCCACAACATCTTTGGAAGGACAGACAACAGCAACGATGACGGCAACACAAATGAGGGCGACATTAATATATTTAGCGCCTTTTTTGCAACCGTGTAAGAATGTTGTAACAACCACATCCACGACTACAAAAGCAACGACACGAGCCCAGTCAATGCCACAAAAAAGTTTGGGTAATGAACAAGATATTGCAACAGCGGTGGCAGCAGGAGGAGCAGCAGTAGTGTTACAGCAACAGACACATGTGGCCCGTAATCGTCTGAATAGCAGTCGTAATAATCATAATAATGCTATAACTTCGAATGGCAACATCATAAACAACAACAGCAACAGCAGACCATGTTGTAGTAATACTCCCAATACCAAACTGACTACAATGTCTACCAAAAGCTGTAGCCTGGAATGTGTTTGCAAAACGACTGTAGACATAAGTAAAAGTAGAAGTGTTAGTGGTAGTGATAGTACTACTACTGCGTCTAGTAGTAGTCGCAGCTGTTGTCATAATACTATGCAACAACAAAAACAACAACTTGAAGAATTACACGCAAGATCTGAATACCAGGAAGAAAAGCAGGTTAAGGAGCAAAATTTACAACAAAAGGATAAATATTATAACAATTATGGAATGCCTGCCTTAGAGACCACAACAACGATAAAAACTACAACCACTACAACAACAACAACTTCTACAGCCACAACAATGCAATACAAGTCTAATAATAAAACAAGACAACAAGAACAGCAGCAAAAAGAACACCTTCAAGAAGATAAACCCTCATCAACAACATCATTATTATGCTCGTCATCATTATCATTATCAACATCATCATTATCGCTAAGTTCTCTATCAACCTCATTTGTAAACTATACGAATAATCGTAGTACAAAGTATTTACGTGAACGCGGTCGTAGAAATGTACTACAACAACAGGAGCAGACTTTAAAACAAAAAACACATGGTTCCATATTAAAACAACAACTATCACCATCAACACCACTTGTGCAGCATACTGTGAGGCATGATGTACAAGAAAAACACACAGTAGAAGAAGTAGAAAATGACAAACAACTACAACGAACAAACTTAACGTGTGGTCGTGGTCCTTATGAATCGAAGGACCAACATGGCAGCAACAATATTAAAAGTAACAACACGTCAGTGTTGTCAAGATGTCATTGTTTAAATTATAATCAACATAATAAAAATAATAATAACAATAGCAGCAGAATAATTATGCTTAGCAATGTCCAAGACATGAAACAGCAGAAACAGCAGCAACTTGAAAACAACCACATAAAAACGCTCTTGTCCTCGAAAAACTGTGATGACCAGATAGACAATGCAGACTATTTTGTCGCTAAGGCGGTGTATGATAATCACTCGAAAGCTATAGCTGAAGAAGTTGTTAAGAAAGACAACATTAATTTACGATTAGGAAAAAATCATCATCAACAGTGCAAAGAAGAGGAGGAACAGGAGAAGCAAAAACAAGACAAGAATTCCTATATTAATTATAAAGAATTATTATTTTATACAAATCCAAAAATCATTAAAACTACAACACACTCATCTCAACACTCACCCTCAACGACAACAACAACACAATCAGCATGGTCATCTTTAGCTTCAGCTTCAACTTCGTCCTCCTCATCATCGTCATCATCATCATTAAATCCTTCGTATACAACGATATTAAATAAGGAATGTAGGTGCTTTAAATATAATAAACGTGATACTATTGGCAGCGAATATAATTTAGAACAAAAGAATGTGGATATAATTGGAGAAGCAGCAACGTCATCATCGTCATCATCATCATCATCACTTAGTGATAATAATTGTCTGATCAATGATGCCAATGCAGCTAAGAGTGTTAGACATTTGCGGCAATTGTTGGATCTGGATGATCTTTTGTTATCATTAGTTGGCTGTTCCAAGTTGTATAAAATGGTTACGGTTTCAAAGTGGTTGTTCATATGGCTGTTAGTTTTAATGCTGTCGACATCGGCTCATTGTTGGGCGGGACGAAATGATGGTAAGTAGCACCTTTTTTTAACTAAACAAAAAAAAACTATTTTTTGTTCATCTAAGATCTTGTGGCTTTAGTTCATTTTATTTAGATCTAAAACTATTTTTCTTATACAAATTACTAGTACAAACTAAAGTTTTTGATAAAAAGAAAGAATTTTAATAAAACAACAACATCATAACAATGTTTAATGTGATATAAATTTTAGGCAAAAAAAAAAAAGAATAAAAAAAACCCGAAAAAACTCTAAAACGCCACCTGCTGTTTTATTTCGGAAAACATCTAATCAATAACGAAATTGTACTGCTTTCACAACACGTGTGAGTAACTTTTGAATCGGGCAGAAATGGATGAGTTTTACAATGAGTAATGAGTATTAAATATGTACATATGTATGTATGTGTGTTGAAATTTAGCACTTCCAAATGTCGTTTCATTATAACAATTAACTTTACATTGTCTAACACATATGGTGCCCTTATTCCCATTCCTTTAGTGTAAAAGAAATTTAGCAAATAAAGCCTCTACTTAAATTTTAAGAATTTAAATTTCTTAGGATTCCTTTAGTTTCACATTTACTATCATATTCAGTTTCAGGGCTTCCATTTTATTGTCACCCACATTTAAGGTTAATGTTGTAGGTTATGTCATCAAAAAAGTCCCATAATAGTAATTGAAATTTCCCATCACTTTTATTTATACCGCATGCCGTTAGGCTGTATGCGATAGAGTGTATGAATGTGAATAATTAAGTTGTTGTAAAAAGGTTTTTATTTTGAGGAAAGGGAAATTAAGTAAAACTAATTAATGACATTAAACTGAAATAAAATTGTTTGCCAAAGAAAAGGAAACTGTTTAACATATACAAATGAATAAAATTGTTGTTATTAATAGAGAAATTATCGACAAAATTCGTAGAACTGTTGAAGTCGATGGCATACGACTCCTACGATAGGTTGTAAATAGAACAATTAGATAAAAATTCGTTTTCCATATAGACGGTATTACCCTGTTGCTATCATTTGGGGGTGCTTTCTCATTGACACAACTGAATTGCGTGTTAACGAAAAACATAATTGCACTAATCGCACTTATTTCAAATAAGTATGACAACATTTCCACTGTTCCTCAACAACAACATTTCTAAGGTTCCAAGGGGAGATTTTATCAGGTGCTTGCAAGTGAAGAAAACGAAAATGAAAAAACGTTTTGAACCACTCACTTATAATATTGATGAATGTTTTAAATCGTTTTCGTGCGAATCACGAATATTTGAGTTCTCTTCCACTGAAAAAAAAATGATATTAAAATTACAGCCTACATTGAATCTCTTCTGCAATACGGAGGTTAACAAAAGAGTATATTTTTCTTGTTGGATTCTTAGAAGAAAGTTTTTTAGCTATGAGGCTTTAAACAAGACTTAAACTTGAACTAATTAGAGAACAGCATAATGTAACATTAAGATACTTTTAAATCGATATCGGTTTTTGCGAAGGCTTAAATAGTTAGTTTAATAGTTAATTTGTTTAAAATATAAACTACACTTTGAATGACTTTCCTAAATGCAAATCTGTACATTTATTAAAACTTACGTAAGGTCCACACCAGCCATCGATTTGTTCGAACAACAAAAAATTTTTTGTGTGCACATGACTTTGCCTGGTGTGGACCTCTGTTGTCGATTTTATGTTCTTGTTGTTGTCAGAACATTTTTTAGAACAACGATGGCTGATATTAAAAGGCATTTTGAATATGAAAGAAAGAGACGACACATAAAAATAGCAACAAAATACACTTGGAACGTTTTCTCCATATCAAAGAACATGAACAATTTTTTGACAGTTGCTATGCCGACGTTTTGTTCTAGTCTGAACAAATCGATGGCTCGTCTAGACGTAAAGTTATGTTATACGTTACATCAGAGTTGCATTTTTGCATAACATAGAAGTTGCTTTGGTCTGCTTTTAAATTCAGAAATAATAGCAGTGGAATTTTGACAAACCAACTACACCTCTTCTTTTACACGGTAGATACGTTCCTCAAAAATCCGTGTAAAAAAGAGGCGTTCCATATAGTAAAATGGGGGATACGTTCCATGTCATCTGAAAACCGTGTTATATGAAATAAAGAACTATATTTATTTCGAAAAACCGTGTAAAAAATGTTGAAAGCTACAAAATTTCAGATATGGATATAAATTATATGTTCATATGGCATTTTATTGAGCATTAAAACTTAAAATACATAATTCATACAGGTGAAAAACAAAAGAACAATGGAAATCTGTTAATCCAGAACTAAGAACAGAAAAAATAGATTAGAAATAAAGAAAAAATATTTACATAGCTACATAATTATTCGTCGCTACTTGATAATAAGAGCAATTTTTTGCGACGAACTGGACTAAAGTCGGTATCATCAATAAAAATATCCATCAAATTGTCCAATGGTGACTTTCGTCCAGTAATAGAGCATTTTACTGTCGGACTACTTTCCGAAAGGTCTTGCGCCGTCGACTTTTTTATTCAAAAATCTTTTATAGAAAGTTGAACTTGTGGTTTTTTAAATTCTTTATACAACTTTCTATACCCAGCAATACAATAATTAATATCTCGTTCGAATTTCAGGGCACGTTCCATATTAGGATCATTTTTTAAGAAATAATTCAACATACTTTTTCCAAATGTTAGACTGTCATCAATTAAACTAGCAGTTAGTTGACATATTTCGGTGTCCTCGTCGTTATCGCTATTATGGTTCTCAGTTTTGCCGTCATCTGTTGTTAATTCAATCAGACAATCATAATCTAGAGGCTTATCTATCATTAATTCGTCGACATCTTCAATTTGACAGTCCAAGATTTTTAATTTTACTTCCAAAGAAATGGCTTGCCTTTTACGAATCTTTGAAATTTTGGACATTTTGTTAACTGTTAGTAAGGGCAAACATTTTATTTTTAAAGCTTAACTAAAAATTTATAGATAAAATACCTTTTTTCACTTATTAAGGTCAGAAATGTTATCGAATAAGGGGATTTCTCAGTTACTACTATGTATGTTCATTTCAGCAATGGTGCCAAGTCTGGTAAAAACAAAAATAATTACAGGACATTGATTTTGAAACCGCACTAGATTAAAATTTTTTTTTTTCAACCGTGTAACTTCAAATCCGTGTAAAAAGAAACCGTGTAAAAAAAGAGTTGGGTGTAATTTAAAATTTTTAAAATAGTTATAACACAAAAACAAACAGTAAATCAAATATATAAAAGCTGATTCTTTTTAAACTTACAGCTTTTATTTTATAATTCTTTCTTTGGGGATATTTAAAATAAGCCAAGAACAATTCAAAAGCTAAAAGTTAAAATAATACGCAATATTAACGACATTGATCTTCAATTATGTCTCAGTGGCATTGGATAGAAATATGCCACAGCGAGCGTTTGACCAATATTTTGATTCACATAATTTTCATAATTTTTAAGATAATTCTCTGACAGCTTTTTGTTTTAGTAACAGTTAACATTGTGCGTTTTGTATAAGAAAATTAATAGTTTCTACTCAAAATATGTTTTATTATATTATATACATATGTACATAAAAGTTATTTGTTTGTTTAACCCTTTTTTTATACCATTCACAGTGAGTGTAATGGTATATATAGGTTTGACATTCCGTGTGAAATTTCTACAATATTCATTTCCGAATCCATAAAGTATATATTTTCTGAAAGCTTATGAATAGGGGAGTCGATTAAGCGTTGTCCGTCTGTCAGTTTGTCCGTGTGTATGTTGGAATCAACTGTTTGAAGACCCAGACATTTCCAAGACCCGTGTAAATAGATAAACTCAATTTATAATTTTACAATGGGATGTTTTTAAGCGGATAAAGTCATTATAAAGATAATGAAACATACATACATATATATATGTCCGTACGTATTTCATATTAATGAATGGTGATATAAACAACTGTTATTGAAGGGTATACAATATTCGGCACCGCCAAATATAGCACTCTTACTTGTTAATTGATATTTTTAATCTACTTAATTGCCTTCAAATATTGTGCAGTGTTTTCTAATAACGACTTATTTGTTTCATTTGTTCTTGTTATTGATGCCTAATAAGGTAGAGGGCTAAATATTTGTTAGAAATTAAAAAAAAATTTGTTCAAGTTGTCATAAGAAAAACCGAACAGTAAGTTAAGTGTGGGTCGATGTTGATAATATTTGGTGGCGATGTTTAATAACCATGACAACAAGTAACACGATCGAGGAGTGCGTTCAAATGATTAAACTTTATTATCATGAGGGTTCTACCGCAACATAGTCGCTGCTATAGAAAAGCATTTAGTTATGTCCATGCGGTTATAAGAAATCAAATCTAGCCGCATTTCACATTTTACTATATTTGACCCTTTTAAATTAAATAAACATTTTTAAAACATAATAAAAAGCAGAAGCATTTTATAAAACGTATTTGGAACTACTGCCTTCATGTTAGCCAACACTTAGAAGCAAATCAAAGTTATCCAAAAATTTCCATAGTTTCTATTGTTAGTCCTAAAAAAAAATCATACATATTTATGTACGACACGATATTAAATTGTGTACGACACAATATTCAATTGCCACAAAAGAAACATATGTACGTGCACACATACTATTCCCTCATTTAAATTTAATTAAAACCTAAAAAGTAAACATTTAAGTGACAAGCCGGCCTGATTGTCATTATGTTTGGTCAGCTGATAAAATACAATAAAAATGTAATAAACATAAATTTAAATAATGACGTCACATTAAATTGTTAAATTTATGACAACGAATAAATAGACATAGAATATTTACATACTTAAACAGTCACATAAATATGTATGCATGTACAAACAATTCTTTATTAATGAACCAATAATAATAATAATGGCAACGGCAACAACAACAATAACAATAATAATCCAACCACCTAAAAAAATATTTATTAAATATTATTATTTTCTCATAGACTTCAACACTTCGAAAAGACAACAAAAAAAAAGCAAGAACTTTAAATAAAAATATTTGATATAATTAAAGGAGAGTAAGAACGGTCCTCTCAGCCCTCTTTATCTAAAAAACCACACACATACAGTTGTCAGTCAATTGAATAAAAAACAAAAACTAAATTGTACCAAGAACAAAAACAAACTACCTTGTAAGCACCTAATAACTTACGGTACATTCTCTTAATATCTCATACATATCTCTGTATGTATGTACATAAGCATATGTATGCACTTCTTTTGTATAGATGGATGTAATATGTGCATGTGAGAAACCATGATTCTTAAAAAAAAAAGAAAACAAAATAATGGTGTGAACATAAATGAATATAATAATGGTTGGTCACCCTCCTCCTTCATCTTTTTTTTTACATTTCCACACACTCAATTAAAATGTAAGAAATTAATGTTGGTTTCTTTGGTATCTTTTTGCTCAATTTTTTTGTTTTTAACACAATTGTGTTAAAAATTTAAACAATAAAACATGGTACTAAAGAAAATGTAAGTCGTATTGTGTGAAAGAAACGAAGTAGTGATATTTAAATTTTTATTGCTTTTTTCCCTTCCGGTTGTATTTTTTTTATGAGTGAGCTTAGGTTTTTTTTTGTTGTTTTCTTAATAGGGTTTTTAGAGCAGGAGGTTTATGTGTGTACATATGTATGTATGTACAGTAGATATGTACATATGCATAGTGATGCAGAGTTTTTAAAGAGACTATTTAATTTCAGAGGAACAAAAAATTCTCAATAAACTCTCCAATTGTGGACAACTGTTTGTACATATTATAGAAAAGTTTTCAATTAAAAGTTGTTAAATTATAGAAGTTTTACTTAAATGCATTTTTATTATTTCAAGATTTTTTGAAATTTGAAAAATTACATTAATATAAAATTGTGAATACAGAAAAAAATTTAAGTTATCTCGGGGTATTAATTAAAAAAACGGTTTATTTTTTTTTAGGAAAGATTTTCGTTAGGTTGTTTTTTTAAGTTATTAAAATTTTGAAAGTTCCTTTAAAATTATAATAATTGTAAACTTTTCACAGAAATAATTTAATTGTGCTCAATTTTTAATATTAGAAAAAACAATAAAGAGTGCTATATTCGGCCATGCCGAATCTTATATACCCTCCACAACGTGTAGTCACGCAATAACAATAGTTAGTATCACCATTCATCTCATATGAAATACGTATATAATACATATATAAAAACATCTCATTGTAAAATTATAAATTTACGTATGTGTTAAAAATATAAAAAAAAATTTAAAAAAAAATTTGTTTTAAATTAAACAAAAAAAAAAAATAAAAAAAGATTTAAAAAAATTTAAAAAAAAATAATAAAAATATAAATAATAAATAAAAAATTTAAATAAAAAAGAAATAAAAAAAAAATTTAAAAAAAAATTAGAAAACAATATAAAAAAAATGAAAAAAATTTGAAAAAAAAATAAATATAAATAATATATAAAATAAAAAATAAAATAAAGTTTTTTTTTTGGCTCAGCTGGGGTTTGATGCCACGTTTACTATAACTAGTATACCACGTTTGTATGTATGTATGTTGTTGTTGTTTTTGTGCTAGGTGGCCGTGGGTTTTTGCTCATATCTCTGTTGTTTATGTACCGATGTTTCTGATTTTCAATACGAATACTCCCGAATATTTCTGATATTTTAATACCTCACCCGTGTCCAGGCGATGTCGGGGGGCCTAAAAAAGTTGATTTCAACATGCACACGGACAGACAGCTTTATGGGGTCGGAAATGAAAATTGTAGAAATTTCACACGGAATGACAAACCTATATATACCTTTTTTCATTGTGTGAAGGGTATACAAACTTCTCCTTTAGTTCTCTCTTTATTTTCATATGAAAATATTAAACATATTAAAAAAGCACTTGAAGGTCATTTAGTACGAATCCATTTTTTATGTAGAAAACGTTTTATTGCTGAGTACAGTGCGGAAACTTTTTGACAATGATGTTGAATGGGGGGGAAAAATTAAATTAAAATTATGCTTTCTTTATGTGAAAACTAAAACTGCATTTGTTATTTAAATTATTTTTTTTTTGTATTGTATTGTGTGCATATGTACTTATGGTTTTTGTTCTTTTATTTGCAATTTTAGTGCCCACCAATTGTACATTTCCTGCCCGCTGGGAGGGCTCTTGGTTCCTATCGGGCTATCAACAATCTATACACATTAAAGGTTCCCAATTTAGTTATAGGGGAAGATGTGCCGCTTCGGATGGTAACAAATATTTAATTGTGGACGAGTAAGTTTTACTTTTTATCTCTTTTTATGCCACTGATCACTTGCATTTTTTTTATTCAAATTCAAATACTTTATATTTATTACCCTCACTTTATAATAAATAATACTAACTTTTTATTAAATCTATGTATGTATACTAACTGAAATACTAACAAATTAACTAAAACTAACCAGAACAATATTATTATTCTCTATTTATTTATTAGGGGTTTATGTATATTTAATTAAAAAAACATTTATTACCCTCCCTAGTTTTAAAACAAAATAGGTCTCTAAGTATTTGAAATTAATACGTGGGTATTGGAAGAAAAGATTGTGTATTAAAGATACTGGTAATTATGAGGTTTAAATATGTTGTGTGTTGTTATGAATAATGGTTTTATTATTGCAATACAAGTGATTTGAGTGATTGTTAAAGTACTTACGTACATATGTAAATTTTGAAGAATTTTTTTGGAAGTTTTGTTTAGTTGGTGAAAAATTGTTGTAAAACTAGTTTAGTTAAGCTCATTTTATAATTGAAAAATAGATTTTTTTTAATCTAAAAATTTTATTTACAAAATTCTTCGTCAAGGAGTTTTTTTATAAGTGCGAATTTATATTTATATATTCTTTGTAACTTTGTTCCGAGATATCCAATTTTGAGTTAAGTTTTCGGCTTGAATATGTCTGAATTTAGCATTTTTAGAATTTGAGCTCCGATTATCCAATAAAAAATTATTCTAGGGAAAAATTGCAAGATCTCCGCTAGAGATCTGGAAGGATATGGAAGGTCTGCTTTGGCGTCTATGCCTATATAGTTCATTTCAGTTATAAGGGAATGAGTGCCCCGGTGGACTAGTCAGTAGAGGACTAGTCAGTAGTTTGGTGGTTGCGGGTTCGATTCCTGCCAGAGACTCTGGACTGGTCTGCTTCTCTTTCTCTTCTATTCTAACTATTTCTATTCTTCCTCACCAAACTGTCAAATTAGTTGAATGTTATGGTTTTTTATGGGTGGACTAGTCAGTAAAGGACTAGTCAGTAGTTTGGGGTTGCGGGTTCGATTCCCGCCAGATACGCTGGACTGGTCTGCTTATCTTTCTCTTCTATTCTAACTATTTATATTCTTCTCTATATTAAGGTATCACAATGGACCGTAATGGTCTCCGGGTGAGGGTGTAAGGGTAACTTTGCACCAGCCTTACCTACCTACCTACCTATAAGGGAAATAGTTTTCATTGATTTGTAGAGTTCGCCATTAACGGTGGTGGACATACAAACTAGTGCTGCCACCGGATCCAAATTCGTACTAATTAAAAAATAGCTTTTTATTCATATGAACATGGTATTCATCCAAAAATGAGATATGATGTAAAAATAATTCTCCAATAAAAATTGGATTCCTTTGTTTAATGATCGCTGAACTAACGTTGTTATATCTGGTCATTGACTTTTAACTCCCCTTGAAATGAGTATAGATACAAATTTTAATGCCAAACTAACCAAAATTATGTTTGAATTCATGTTCACGACTGGGAATCCATTAAGTCGTTTTGTCCTTCATACGGTGTTCTCGCCCGTTTTGGCATTTCTTTGACAGAAAAACGTTGTATACTAAACCTTAAAGCATAGACTTTGAACAAACACCGATAATTTTAATCATTATTACTCAACTGTGTTACTTACCATGGTAATTTGCCATCAAGGGCTAAACTATAGATGACAAACATCGACAGTCTGATAAAAGAAATTGATATTATTGAAACAAGAATGAAGAAAAGTATAAAAAAATAGAAACAAAAAAAATATAATCATGTTAAACTGGTTTTTAAACACCTACCTAAACCAATTAACGAATTTCAATTTACTTTAAAGCAACAAAATTTCCACTGCTGTTTTCATGACTTATTTGAAGTAATGTAGTTACCTACAATCATATCAAAAAACCTAGTTAAGAATCATCTTGGTAAGCAGAAGGTGATACCTCAACCAATAAACTATACACATTCCTTTCTCCTTTACCTACGTATTAATTAATTAATAATTTCTTTATCTGCTATAAGTTACATTTTTATTATTTATATGTTCGTACTAAAATATTACTACTATTTATTTATTTATTTTTATTTTTCGTTTTGGTTCTATTTTGAAACCTCATTTAAAAATCATTGAAAAATACCTTTTAAATAAATTGCTAGTGAATAATTAATTAAAATATACATTTGTGTGTAAATAAACTAAACTCAAAACAAATATTTATATTTGCAAAAAAAAATAGGTTTATATATTACATTTAGGTGCATAAAACATAAATCAATATCCTTATTGCCTAATACAGACAAATAAACACATTCATGAATGAATTTTCAAATTAAAGTGAAAAAAAAACTATAAAAAAATATAAAGAGCATATTCTTACAAACAACTTAAATAGGAAAACACAAAATATCATTTATTTGCATATTTAAATAGTAAAATAAAAAAAAGAACACATTTAATAAAAGCAAAAAAGAAAAATGAAAAAAAGAACAGAATAAAAGTGAGGTAAGCTGAAAATTTATATGGCAGAATAAATAAGTGTAAAGAAATAGATACAAAATTCTCTAGAGTATGTGTACAAGAATACAAGTACAAGTAAAACTAAATTTAAACTTTGTTTGCTTAGAGTTTAACTTTTAACTAAACATTCGAACCTAACACACACAAACAAATATTAAACTTCTAATACTCAAATTGAACACGTAAGAAAGAAACAATTTTTATTTGTGAGTAAAAAAAAAATATATAAAAAAAACCCTACAAATCATCACTAATAATACTTCGACTTCGTCTATGTGTATTAAATGAAATGGAGAAGGAAGTTTAAATAATATGCAAAAAAAAAATACATCTGTATAGTAGTTTGTTTAGAAGTTTAAACATCCCATCTAATACTACTAGTACTACTACTACTTAAAAATACAACCCTGATTGGGTGCAGTCAGTAGTACAACCAATAATATTGTTGTGTGATGATGGTCCTCATTTTTTTCATGTTTGTTTGTTTTTCCTTGATGTTGTTAATTTTTTTATTTTTCCCTTTAAGTTTTTTTTTTCTTTTTTAAGGATTAAAACAGGGTTCAGATTGTATAGTTTAAATGTGAAAGCAGGGTTTGAGAGTTATAAAGAATTTCCCAAGTTGTAAAAGCCTCTTTCGAAAAAACGTTATTATTAAAATATGTAAAATCTTGCGTAAAAAAATAAAATTCTGGACGGGGAAGCTAGAAATGATCTGAGGTAACTTAGTGCCCCAGACTTGACTATCTACTTTTGTGGATAATACTGAACGCCATTACTACATGAAATTGGAATTTTGGACTATATATTTTGGATTCTTTAGTTGAGCTTTACATTTGGGAGGGGACAGAGGGTTGTAGTTTTTAAAAAAATGTATGAATAAAATTTGATCTCATTGATCCTT
This sequence comes from Phyto melanocephala, assembly GCA_941918925.1. Taxonomy (NCBI): domain Eukaryota; kingdom Metazoa; phylum Arthropoda; class Insecta; order Diptera; family Rhinophoridae; genus Phyto; species Phyto melanocephala. Next base: position 175,865,299 of record OW799233.1, on the reverse strand, counting down.
CTTTATAAATATTTCGTGTTTCTTTTAATCGATTTTTTGTCTTAAAAACTACATACCTATAACTTATTAAAAGAAAAATATATACTTTTGGTTAAGGTGCAGTGGAAATATATATTTTTCTCTACCCTACAAACTTCCCCTGAATCCATGCTGGCTTTTTTCGATAAAAGATTTTCTATATTAATTTCGTGTCGATTCCATCTCTAATGGAGAATGTGGTATACTGGCGGCTTATATAGATGGGTTGATATTAAAGAATAGAGAAGGTGCCGTTATTCTTTATCTCCCTTGCTGATAAGAGGATATCCTTCTAAAGCTTACTAGGTAATATGCTAAAAAATGAACCTCGATTATATTTTTAAATCGTTATCTAAAGCGCCCTAAGTAACATTTAACGCCTTTCTCCTTAAATCCAACGTGTTTCAACGAAAGGTTTTGGAACAAGAGAAATCCATCTTCTAAGAACAAAAATTTCGAATACCGGCCCTCTTTAAGGGAGTTATCAAAACATTCCGTTGAACCTAGACATTCTGGTTTGGCAGACAAGTTAATTACGGACAAACTGGTGAAGGAGTTTATTGAATTCCAAGCATAAAAGGTCTACGGAGACTATCGCTTATGATTTTGCTCTCACTCACACGCTCCTTACTTTCAGATTTCAATGACTTTGCGCACATGTGGAGAAGGAATGTTATTATTTAATTATCTATTGTTAATGTTAACATTAGATAGATGTTAACATTTTGATACACTCTTAGTTTCCTACTCCATTTACAAAGCAACGACTTTTTATTACGAAAGCGTAGCCAAGACCAGGGTACACTTATATACTTAGGTGGCGGTGCCAGCCCAGCTGATTATTTTTTTGTGTGCTAATGTTTGTCAAACTCCATTGCCAAGAACTGTCAACTCTATGCATAAAAAAAGGGAGACAAAAAATACTCTCTCTTAACACTATCACCTTATATAATTACACCATGGCCAAGACTACAGACAATATCGTTTATAAAACACTATACAAAATTGAACTTTCTGATTTCGGTGACTTTATTTAATTGTTATTGTCAGTATTTCCTTAGTCAAATTTGGTCAAATTATTTTGATATGACTCTAGTAGAAGCAAGTGTGTATTTTCTTGAATAGCCTTTCTGCGGTATATAATAATTGCCACTCTATTCAAAAATGAAATAAAATTTAAGATTTCAAATGGTCTAAATTAGAAGTGTGCATTTAATTGTGTAAGCTATCTGCTCTTAGCAGACAAGAGAGCCGATTTGACCACATTAAGTCAGTAATCAGTAATTTATGCGGTTCCATAAAACTCCTCTCCGATTTAAGATCTTACTTACAACAAAAAGAAATTTTTTAGATTGAAGAAGAGTTGTATATTCGATTAGTTCATTGGCACCTTAGCACTCGCTCCTGATTATCACTACATTTTTTTTTGGAAATGTCTGACATTTCCCTAAGCAAAAGGGGTTGTCGTGAACATACATACATGTTCACTCTATAAGTATTAAATGGTTTTGCAATTTCAATTAATACATTTTCTTCTTCATCAACTTGGTCGAAACGGAAACTCTTTAACTAAAAATCATTGAGCGTTTAACTTTGATCCATACCCTGATTTTAATTCATTTCCTTTAACTTTTCTCTTTTTGTGTGTGTTATTGCTGTTGCTTTCATTAACGTTTTTCCTTTTTAAATGTATAATTTTTTTTGTTCAATTTTTTTTTTATTCTTTTTAATGATGATGACTCTTTACCTTTACTAACAACAACAATATGTATTTAATGATGATATTCTACACACATATAAATTTCAGTTTTGTGTTTTTTTGTTCCTCCTTTCATTTACTTATTCTTTTATATATTCGTACCATTATTTAATGTGTATGTATTTTTTATAAATATAAATACTACTATAATAATATTAAGGTAAAAGAAAAAAAAACAGACGAATTAAAATTCGTAGTAAAAATCTTAAGAGTTTGCGTGTTTCTCTGTGCTTACCATTCCAAAAAAAAAAAGGAACAAAAAACAAATTTAATTTTTTAGTTTAACTTAATTTTTTACATTTAATATATTTTTTTTATTTTTTCAGTTTCACTCATTTCATTCTGTTAATACTTCAACGATTTTTGTAGGTTCTTGATGAAAGAAATATTTTTTTTTTCAGTTTTACAATTTCTTTTCAAGTATTTTGTTCGTTCGTTTTTTGCTCACATTTCCAAACCTCATTTATTTAAGTTTTTCTTTATGTTTCGATGAATTACCCCACTTTACTACTTTTTTTTTCTTGACATATAAAATAAATATTAAAAAAAAAACAAATTTATTTTATGTTTTTTAAACAGAAAAAATTTCATTAAATAAAAAAGTATTTAATAAAATATTTTCTTTTAAACCCTAATTTGTTTAATGAATGTTTTATAGCTTTTTTGTTTTCATTATAAACTTCTGAAAATTTAAAAAATTTTAAGTTGTAGCTGAAATGTGTTTTTTTGTTTTTGTATTTAAATATAAACTACCTAAAGAAATTTCTTTCTATGTCGCTGTCGTAAATTATTATAAAAATGTAATTTTTTTATTTAAAATTACAAAAAAAAAAAAATACAATTTTTTTTATTATTTTTTTGTTATAAAAAAAAAACACAAGTAAAAATGGCTTGTTCATTTATATTTAGCTGTGAATTGTTTATAATTATTATAATTTAGTTTAAGTTTTCAATAATTTCTAATGAATTATAAATTATATAATTTTATTTATTTTAAATATTTTTTATGCTTAAATTAGGGGAAACATACTTCAAATACACGTAATAATTTACTAAATCATCATCATCATCATCATCATCAGAATATTAAAAAATTATTATAACAAATATATTTTGCAAAATATTTTGGTTTAAAATTGTTTTTAAACTCGTTTGTATAAAGAAGATATTTCCTAAGCCTGTATTTTAATGTAAAAATACTTCCGAACCCTGCTTTCGGCAAGCCCAGCAAATGAGATATTTTTCGAAAACCATACAGAGCAGACATAAAAAACTAGTTATTTTTTTAATGGTACTAAAGTTACTAAGTAACTAAGCTCAGTTATTAATGCACGCATTTCAAAGTACCTTAAAAAATATATATAAAAAAGGAAAGATAGATTTAACTAAATATAAAAGAAATTTTTAAGAATATTATTATTATGATAAATATATTTGGAGAATTAATCTATAATGTCGTATTTAACCTATCATCACGTATAAAAATTAAAACCTGAATAAAATTTAAATTTTTTAAATCATTTTAACGTTTTTAAAAAATTAGCACAATATGAAAATACGAAATAATAATACAACTTGTGAATGAATCAGTTGGATATTGTAAACTATTGCTAGAGCCTTAAAAAGTGTCAAAAGAAAGCAGAATTGTCTTTTTCTTTTAATCTAAAATACATTTACTAAAATACGGCTTCCAATAGTTTCGGAATAAAATATATATTACCTAAATAAATCCTGCCTAAATATTTTGAATAAAAAAATTTATGTCGGCTTTAATTTCATATTAAAATTGACTATTAAAAAATTTACTGAACACTTTAGACCCAAATAAAAATCCCTACAACTATAAAATAAAGAAAAACTTAAACTGCTATCGTACTGCTTGTTGTTTTTTATAAATTTAAAATAAATAAAAAAGTACTTTTGTAAGAACATTTCGTCCCTGTCACAAAGCTAAATAGTGTCAAATCACTTTATCTGATTTTCATTGCTCTTATCCTGCGGCCACACGTTCAAGTTTTCGCTTTCAAGTTGTACACACATATTGCTTGTGAAATTTATTTAAATGACAGTTGTGACGTAGTCTTGCAGTCAACTTGTGAGTCAGTTTTATTTCTTAAGATGCCGTCGTCAGGGAAGAAACACAAAGTTCTTGCTTCGCCAGAATATTGTTTCCGTTTAACAAAAATTAATTTATTTCTATATGTTAAATTTATTCATTTATATATATGTACGTATTTGTAAACATACGAAAAATACACGAAAACTAAGTTCCAATTACTTGCAGCAGAATATTTGTACAAGAACTGTAATCAGCTGTTTTACATGACCATCAAGATGACTCACTCCTCGAATGAAAAAATTTTAATCACATAAGGTGACAGCGCAGACGAACAGAATTTTTCGTCGCTCTTTTATTTTATATAAAGTTTGACAAATCTTTGCACTGAAATCTTTTTACATATTTGGTATATTCCAGAATAAAAAAATAGTCAGCTGGACTGGGTACCCTGGTTTCAAATTAGAATTGCGTTTTTAGTAAATAAATTTCTGTCATAATATAGTTCATACATGTACATATGTACATATAAAAAACCAATATAAAAATGGTTAAATTTTTATCTATTGAGCAGCCAGATTAAATGATCATGAAACGTTCTATATGATAAATATATATACTTGGGTGATTCACAAGGTGTCTTATCATGTCATATTGTTCTAAAATTATACAATAGTTTGAAAATGTTGTTGTTGCTTTTCAAACAAAAAGTGTCTTATAATAATAGAACTTTGTACGCTATGTTTATTGTGCATTCGTATTTAATAAGCTAAACGGCTAAGCCAAGCCGCAATAGTTTTTGTAAGCCGTCGCCGTTCATTGTATAATTTAATCGGGCCGACATCCAAATTTAAGCGCAGTCGCAAATTTTTGATAACAAATCACTGGCGGCGTCAAATAAGATCGGCTAAGGACTCTGTTTTTGTTTATCAAACAAAATTTAATTTATTTTTGATTTGCGACAAAACTGAAAAATGGAAAATATTGTGGTAAGACCTAATTTAATAAATTCATGGATTAGAATTAAAAAATATTTTAATATAGCCAAAGCCGAGGCTGATTTAAATTCAAAATAGCACACTTAATTATGAGGGGCTGTTCACAATAGTCTTAATTTTTCATGCTATTATTATAGGACATATGAATTTATGACACTGTTGTGAATCCCCCAACTGATTCACAAGGTCATATTGTCAAAATGTGCTAGGATTTTACAATAGTTAAAAAAAATTATTGTTGCTTTTTAAGTAAAAACTGTCTTAAAATAAAACTACTGCCTATGATATGTTTATTATGCTGTCATAACCATTAAGATACCTACAGCGATCAGCTTAGAATCTGCTAAGGCGAGCCGTCTCTGATATTTGTAAGTCGCCTCTCCAATATCCGTTTGAAAGATCTGTTACCAAAAATTTTGCAAAACCGGCGATTTTAATTTGATATATGTAACACACTTTGTTGTGAAGTGTCGTTCAGAACCGTGATATTTTTTATGTAATTATTTTAGGACACTGTGTGAATATCGTAATAAATAGAAACACATTCCTAACTCTTTTTGGACTTTGGTCATATTCTTCTTTTTTTAGCGAATTTAGTTAAGTTTTTTTATATTCTGCTGCAAATTTTTATTATAATCGGATGTCTTTTCAAATATTTTAAAGATCCCTCTATGATAATTTAAGGTATACCAAAATATTTTGCAAAAAAATTTTATTCATTTAAAAACTACAAATTCCTAATAAAAATTAAAAGAAGAAACAAAAATCTATACTTTTCGCATTATTGTCCTCAAAAACTAACAACAAATTAACCCCTTACAAAAGCGTTTAAAAAACACGTTAAAAACTAAGTTTTATTTTATTTTTATTTAAACAAATTTTACTTATATTTTTTAAAACTTAAAAAACCTATAACAAAACCTTGAACTCTCAAAAAAAACAAAAAACCAAAAAAAAAAATCCAACAAAATAAAAATGATTGTGTGAAACCAAATTTTTAGGAAAGGATGTCATCGGTGCCTGGTCATTTATGAGAAACACAACAATGTGTTGCAGTATAAAGAAAGTGAGTGCGAAGGTGATAGTATGTATATGCATCAAACAAATCCATCTGCAATGGCGATGCGTAGCGTTTTAAATCAAAAAACCAACAATAATGGTGGTGATCATAGGGGGGGAGCTCATCCCAATTTGAACGGGCATTCAAGACTATCCTCATCGGATCAATATATAATGAGATCCAATGACGATATGAATGATTGTAAGCATTTTTTTCAACAATTTAAAATAATTTCAAATTAATTCTATTACCATACGTTTTTTTTTTGTTCTTTATTCCAAACGAAAGTATAAGTAAAAAGAATTAATAAGAACTTGCGTTTTTTAAAGTCCTTTTAATTTCGTTTCATTAACATTTCTGTTTTCTTTTTATTATTTTTTATGTGTTTATTTTGTTTTAGTTTTTTTTTATATTTATTTTTTATTGTTTTTTTTTTTTTTTTGTTTAAAGGAAAATTGAGGTTTATTATTTTTATTTAATTAATAATTTTTATTTAAATGAAACATAAAAACACGTTCATTAGGTTTTAAAAAAATATTTTATATATAATTTTGTTTGTTTATAGTTATGCTGCAAAAATCGTCTACAAAGTTACACTTTTTCAAAGTTTTTTTTTTTTTTTTTTAATATTTTAGTTTTGTGTTACAATTTTCTTTTTTCATAATCAAAAAAAAAAAAAAAAAAAAAGAAATTCACAATTTTTGTAAATAGCTTTCTCTCTTTATAAATATATAAAAAAAAAACAAAACATTTAAAATCTACGAAAAGTGTTAAAAAAAATTAAACAACTTTCCTTTCATTTCCTTTTTCTTATAAGGAAATAAAACAAATTTAAGGCTCCTCTCTCCTTTAAAGGAATCTTATTAAACTACAAAACGTTAGTTTTGAAAATTATAAAACTTTTCGTTTAACATATTTTAAATGCAAAAAATCGTATTAGCGGAATAGCAGATTAACCCGTCCCAACTTTTGTCTTACATTTTTTGAAAAAAAAAAAAAATCAAAAAAAAAAAATACAAATTAATTCCTTAAAAAAAATGAAAATAAAATATTTATCAAAAAAAGTTTATTAATTCCCGTTAAACTATACATAAAAAACAAACAACAATTTTAAGTTTTCACTGAACTTTTTTCCTTATTATTTACTAAACATTTTTGTTTAAAAATAATATTGATTTTTGTTAAATTTATTTTTTCGTTAAAAACTATAATTTCTTTAATTTTTTTATTGTAAATAATTAAAACGATTTTGTACATATTTATTATACGAAAAAAACCTAAAACTAACTAAAAATTTGTTTGTTTATATATCAATTATTAAAAAATATTTGTTTGTATTTATATTATATTTTTTTCTTTAACATCTGCCAATTTCAAATTTAATATTTATACGATTGCAAATATATTCGAGTTAAAAAAAAACGTTAAAGCTCGTTTTTTCAAAAAGTTGTTAAAAGCATCAATCATGCTTTATCACTTAATGCTTAATAAAGCTTTAAAATGTTATATTTTTTAAGGAAATTTTTTTTTGAAAGCTCTTAAAAAGTTCAGAGAAAATAACTAAAACATTTAAGCTTTTAAAATTAAAGCAATTTATTTTAAATGCTTTTAATAAAATAAGAACATAATAAATTTAACTTTCAAGCTGTTAAAAGTTTTACAAAATTATGGAAATGTTTGTGGAAAGAAGCTTTTATTCTAAAGCTTTAATAGGTCGTTTACAGGCGTTAAAATTGTGCTGTGAGTTTTTTGTTATTGTAGCAACATCAAAATACATGCTAAACTCCAACGCTTAACGTTATTGTTTAGGTTCCTAAGTTGGTATGACTTACGTTAGACAGATGGCGCCACTGTCATTCCAATAAATTTCATATATTTCCGTAACAGTTCATGCTTATTTGAAGTGAATTGATTTATAGTAATTTATGTAAATTGTGACATTTATGTCCAGCTCACATTGAACGGGTCATATTGTGTGCATTTGTATACTTGTGAGCGTTGTTCGAATAGTTTTTTGCATGTTAGCTGGTGTTGTAGCACCGTGCGCAAGGTATAGCTAGTGAGTTAAAAAAAAACATTTTTCATTACGTTCGACATTCCTGTTTTTGTCAAACAGTGTAAATTTTCTGGTAGATATTTTCTTTTGTTGTACATTTAGGAGGAAATCTGAACCGTTTCTGAAGGGTTTTTTATCTAACATTGTTTCCTTTAACGCAATGGACCTTATTGGTCTCCGAGTGTGGGTGTAGGAGGCAGATACTGCTTTCTGCATCCCCCTTTCCTACCTACCTAACATTGTTTCCTTAATATTTTATAGGTTTCTTAGCAAAACGGGGCGTGTACTTAGCATCATAGTTTCGATGTAAAATCCAGTTTTCAACAACTTTTTATTTTGAACATTTTACTAAACATTAATAAAGTGTTTTGTTTATCGTTCTTTTTTCTGCGAAAATTTCAAACAAACTCCTTCTGGAATGGTTTTCTAAATGATTAAATAAAAATTTTGATATATCTTAGTGCAATTTAAACATTCCATTTTATTAACTTTTAAAAAGAAGGGTCGCAACTCAGAATCTGTCACGGTATTGCGTCCTACCGTGCTGCTTTCTAAAACATTCGATCTAATTCAAAAAAATTAAAAGAGCTTTACAAGAGGTTTATAAGTCAAATTTCCATATAAAATCTGTTTAATAAAGCAGATTGTGTTTTGCTTAATTCGAGCAAATAAAAAAATATATTATCGATGTTGACTTACTTTTGACGCTCATAATTATACTGCGCGTAATACATTCAAGTCTAAAAGGAATAACTGCTTAAGTCGACATAAATAAAAATTGAGATAATAACAATAATTTTCAGTTAAATTGGACAATTTTTCAGGTATTTACAGGGTTACAAATTTACTGCTTATATTTGTTCAACGAAAAATATCATTCGAAATTATAACTTATTTTAAAATATAATTTAACTCAATATACAAAAACCGATGTGTTTTTTGATTAATGCAGTTCAAAATGCATATAATAATTTTAATTTTAACATAAATCAATTTATAGAAATTAGCTTAAAAATGTTAAAGTGATTTCCTGAAAAACGATTACATCAGACATAAGTAGTTATTCCTTATTGGCATAGAAACAATTCAGTTGGCCTAATGAATCTGTTTTTCGTATTACACTTTGTCATTTTGTAATAAATACCTTAAGCTTAAATGTTTTTTCTGTATGCTTTTTAGAGGGTTGCATTCATTAACCTCTTTTTTTGTTCACACGAAAGTGTATGCTTATTAGATAAATATGTACATGCAAAGCTTATTTATTTCTTTGATTTTTTCTAAGTAACAACATATTTATGTTGTTAAAGCTTTCTACAAAATAACTTACGCCAAATCTCTTTGTGAAAATTTTACATAATTCTATAAAACTTCTAACAAACATTTTAAAAGTATTCAATTTAAAAATAATTAACAATTCTTTTAATATTTAATAACATTTTAAAGCTTGTTAATGCAGCTTTTTCAGTAAAGCTTTAAAATTCCTTAAAAAGATTGTGAATATTTATAAAGATCTTTAAGTAATATTTAATGGTACAGTTGAGAGCTTGTAAGCTTGTTAAATCCAACTCACTTTTAAAATTTAAATCTAAGATTCTTTATTAGAAATATTTTTTGCCAAAGCTTTTAAGCTTATCCGCTGAGCAATATTTTTAAGCTTTTGAGAAGAAAGCTTAAAAATATCCAAAACAATTTTATAAATATTTAATTTATTTCTTTTAGGTGTTTTTATTGTTTATAAAATTTTTTTTTCGAGTTAATGCTTTCCATTATAATTAAAAAAAATACTAGGTTCTTTACAATAAAAGTAACAACATTTCTATTCATCTGTAAATAGCCATTTTATATATAAATATATTTATTTTTTTTTTACAAAAAAAAAACACTTTAAATACCAGCAAAACTGTGAGTACCATTCAAAACTATAAACGGAATTCAAAAAATAAACCGCCCAACACCAAAGAAAAGTTATTTTCTTTAAAATATTTATAAAAGTTTATTTTTAAATTAATATTAATTAAACAATATTATTAATTAATTTTTAATTATTTGTAAATTAAATATTCAGTTTTTATTTCATTCGTTTCGTTATCAAACTTTACCTGAAAATCGTTATAATCTGCAAAGAAAAAACTTTAAAATGAAAACTACATATGATTTCGTTGGTTTAAAACTGTATTAAAAAAAGTTTATTTAAATTTATTAAACAAAAAAAGAAAATCATATTTTGTTTTATTTGCACGCCTAAAGCCAACAACTTGTTTTTAATTAAAAATTGAAAGTTGTGTTTTAAATTGTTTATTTTTTTTCAACTTTGTTTAATGATTTTATTTCCATGATTTATTGTACATGTCCAGTTTGGTTTTTTCTCTCTCTCTCTCTTAATTATGATTTAATATTATAGTTTTTTCTCATAATATTATTATTATTATTAAAAAAAAACGTCATATGATTTTTATGTGCAAAAAAAAATCAACATTAACTTAAATGTGTGTGTCCTTGTGTGTGCTGTTTAACCCAGTCTCTAAATCCCAATTACCCTCGTTTCATTTATAATCTCTTCCTTTTTTGGTTGTCATTCTTGCGTTCAATTTTCGTTCATTATTATGATTATTTTGTTGTTTTTTCTTCATTTGTATCTAAAATGAAAATTTATGTTTCAATTTTATAAAATAATAAGTTAATTTTAAAAAATAAACACCAGTGTTTTAATTAAAAAAAAAAAAACAAAATATTTTACACAAAATTTATTTAAATTAAACGCAGAGTTTATGCTATAAATTTAATTTAAGAATTTTATTAATGTGCTGATATCGATTATAGTTATTTTTTATATGAATTAAAGAGAAAAACTGCTGATTTTTTTTTTTATTTAGTTTAAGAATATGGTCCTTTGAAGCAAGAGATAATATTAACTGCAGTTAGTTGTCTCGATAAATAAGTAGATTTACAAAACTAAGTATGTATGTTTTAAAAGAGAATATTTTTTATTTTGTATTAATAGAGAGTAGAGAGCAGTATACTCTTTTAAGTCGCCGCCAATGGTGACGGAAATTTGACTTTGAGTAATCGTGAGACGCTGGTCTTACGCACCGAGGTTTTCAACTGAAGATTTTTTTGGAATGTGTTACTAATTCATATTTTTTTAAAATAATTAATACTCTTTGGCAACAAAGCAAAGATATTTAATCAATTTAAACTCTTTTATTTCAATCTTAAAATTCACGAACTATTTTGTCTAGAGTAATAACAATGTTTTTAGTCAAGGCAAATTTATTCATCAGATAGTCCTGTTTCGTTAGCTGAACATATTTTTTTCTTCAATTATCTTAAACTTCAGCTGTCAAAGCTCATAGATAAAAATCAAAATTTCTATATTTTCGTAATTATTTCAAATGCCAAACTTAGTGTGTAACAAACATAAGCATACAATTTTTTTCGAACTGCGATTAGCTGCTAAATAAATATGCCTTGGTTTTTAGTAACACATCTTTTTTTTTGAATTATATAAATTATAAAATATATAAAAAAAATCTAATATTTCTAAAGAAAAATAATGTTTTGTAGTCTTTCGATATTCCGAAACAATCGTTTCAAATAATCCCTGATGATTTTACTTACTACAAGTCTCAAGCAACAGGTTAATAAAAACAATGTTCACTAAAGACCATGATTGACTTTTCTACAAAGTCGTGCGATAATGTCAAATAAAAATCTGATAGTTTTCGGTCCTACATGAAAAAATCTCAACAAAATGTGTGATTTACGCCACACTGTCATACTTGCTTACGAAAAGCAACTTTGATCTCTCAGAAACTACTATTTTATGAAAATTTCCAAAAGATTATCAAATCCGACACACTTGTAAAAAAATCTGTCACACATGTGCACTTTTTGTCCACACTATCACCCTTTCTGAACACACACAATATCGAACGACTAAATCTGACAGTCAGTTATGGCCTTAAGCAGTTTCGACGTGAACTAATGGTGGGGGACGCGCAATGCGGCAGCTACTTGAAACTACAACCGAAAACAATAACAGAGTATAAATTTATTCAAATTTCTTTTACAAACCTGGTCTCACAAATGGTCACCATTGGCAGTTTAATAACGAGTTGTTATCTTTTTTGGGAAATTTTTAAAATTAAAACACCCACAAAAAAGGTAAAGTCAAATAAATACTGGAAAATCTCTCTACATTAAAAATATTATTTTAAATCAAAAACTATATTTTTTATAAATATTTTTGAAATTATTTGTTATGAGTAAAGCTCGAAAATTTCTTTAAAGTGATTGGATTTGAAGCTTGGTCCAAACAAATTTTTTGAATAATTTTTCTTAGATTCTCTCAATTTTGTAATACATAGTTATGACTACGGCCACTCCTTGCTCATTTTCGAAGAAAAATGGCCCAATTATGCCTCTGGACCAAAATCCGCGCCAAACAGTGACTCATTTTGGGTTTATCGGCCTTTCAATGTATGCGTGCGGGTTTTCTATGCCCCAAATACGACAATTTTGCTTGTTTACATACCCGCCAAGATCAAAATCGGCCAAAGTAATGTCGCAATATTTCCCAGCGATGTTCAAGCGTATACACAACCATATTCGTTCAGCGGAAGGATAAAACTAATTATCTGTCAAATCAGACATGAGTTAAGTGTTACCATTCACGAAATAAGCACTAGTTGAAAATTAAAAAAACGTTAGATGGCGGACCCTTTATATTATTAAAAGTCCTCCTTTTTAATTTTGAAATAAAACCACGTATTTTTTAAATAGTCGTGACGTTTTCATTGGATTGTAAAGAAGATATATATTTAGTTTAAGTATGGAATAAAATATCCGTCAAATGGCCCCCACGGCCATTCAAATTTTCCATGAATTTTTAAAATTTTTTAAATCTCACCGAAGACGAGTTGAATCTCGGATTTAAGCTCAGAAATTGTTTCTGATTTATTTTTATAAAGCCGACATTTTTAAAAGCCCTAAAGAAAAAAAATCGAACTGCATTGAATTGCATGATCTTGGTGGCTAGTTGACGTCAGAATTTTTTTTAAAAATAATTTGTTCTGAAATTCCTTTATAAATGACGCCGTCTTACTGAATTCACACATTGTCCAGATCTATGCTGTTTAGTTGAGGCCACAAGATCTCCATTTCCATGATACTGCATTGAATGCCAATCACAGTCACTGCAATTTCGTCCCTATCTTGAAAAAAGTAGGGCACCATTATGCCTCCTGTTCAAAATTTGCAATAGACAGATGCTCTCTCATGGACTGCATAAGAATTTGCAATCGACAATTTTGTGTATTTTCGAATTCCTCTAGATGAAAATGAGCTTCATCGAAGCAGGTGACAAATTGGTCCAGGCAATAAATTAAAAGGTTGATATAAAAGTGGGCGTGGTAAAAACCTAAATGGGATTATGAAAAACATTTAACAAAAATCTACGAAATCAGAAAGTGATGCTCACAAAGCACACCAAGTTTTAAGATTACAGAAGTAAACGTTTTCTAGATGCATATTTCATAAAATGTATTTTCTTAATATAGAGGGTGCCACGCCCAGTTTTTCTTTCCAGCTCACTTAACTATGCAAGGTCTTATTATAGTACGCAATTCGAATATTAAAAATGAATAGACAAATCGGTCCAGGCGATTTTAGGCAAATGTGGATGTAAGAGTGGGCGTGGTAAAAACCTAAGTTGGGTTAAGAAAAATATTTTTAAAAAATTTCAAATCCACTGCAGCCGTTCTTAAGAGATGCAAATACCAACAAACGAAATTTGATTTTTATTTTATTTATTATTTTAAAAAACATTTTTAAAACACATTACAACATATTTTAAATAAATTAATTCAAACAATAGCAAAGCAATTAAAATTATTAAAGAAAAAATCAATATTTGTTGTTTATTTAATTTAATTTGTTTAATAGTTTTGTTTAATAGTTTAATTTAAAGGTCGAAGTGCTAAGAAGATTTAAAATATTTTTAAGTTTCAACCCCCCAATTCATAAAATTTAAAATGCGTTCGAAAAGTACTTTATTTCAAAGTTTCCGTAAAAAATTTGGCTTAAAATAGTTTTCAAATACATTTAATTTTTTTTAACGAATTTAAGCCTTGAGCTACACAAAAGTGTGTAGAAATCATTTTTTGTTTTTGTAGAGAAATTGTTAATTAATATTTATTTTAATATATTTCAACGTAATTTAATATTTGTATGTATATTAGTGCAATTACAATTTTAAAATGAAAACGATAACTTTCTTTACAAAACACGAAAGTCCTAAAGATCTACTTGTGTTTACAACCCAACAAGTTTTGTAAATATTTGTATATTTTCTTTTAATTTAAAATGCTAAATAATATAACTAGTAGTAAAAGAAAATCCTTTTTAATAAAAAAAAAAAGAAAGCTGTATGAAAATTATTTTCTGTTTAATGCCAAAGAAAAGCTTAAGAATAATATTGAGGGCAGGCAGCAGGCACCCCATCATCATCAGCATTCAATCACTCACCAAGCTACACAATTTGTTTGTTGTACGTTGAATAAATGAAAGAATTTTTTGGCAGAGTCTTCTCCAACAAAATTACAAACTCAACCTCAACATTATTTAGATTTAAATTTCAATTTTAGTTTATTTTATTTCTTTTTATTTCGTTTATTCGTTCATTTATTTAATTCTTATTTTAATTTTTGAAAACTTAAGAGTTTCATATGTATGTACGTACATATGGATGTATTTATGTATGTATGTATGTACATCCAGAATGCCTTTCATTTCATGTATTTAAAATCCAATCAAGAGGCAAAAACGAGAGCAACAACAGAAATGAATATAAAAACCAAATAATAATTGGATGACATGTGAAGTTAATTCTTATTTTCATTTCAGATTATTTAGTTTAATTTATGTTTATTTTACTTTATTCGTTATGTTGTTTTTGTTTCCTTTATTCATTTTTATTCCTACAAAGACTTTTTTGTACAATTACAGAGTGTATGTACATACATATGTATGTATGTATGTGTTTTATTCAAGTCATCATATTCAATTAATGCTAAATCAACTTTGACTTGAATGACATTTAGTGCAAGCATTTCATTTATTAAAATTTCCCAGTTAAATTTTGTACTCACTATTTTTTTGTACTTATTATCTCTGAGTATTTGAGTATATGCTTGTAAGCATGTACACTGCTCTTATGAAATAAAACAACAATATTGTGCCAAAAGTTCTTGCAAAGTTTAAAACATTTTGCTGGGTTGGGTTTTGTTTTTATTCACCCTTTTTTTGTTTTGTTTTTAAAATTTCATTATAAGAAATTGACTGGTACTAAAATTAATTTATAATTGCCCTTAAAACGTCCTTTTTACTTTGTTAAAGACCACAAGGTTCGAAAAAGTCAACCAGCCAGTGCGGCAGCATAAAATTTAAGCCGTTCACTTGTGCTCTATTCTATGAAAGCAACGATCTAGCCAATTTTCAAAGAGTTTATTAAAATACTTAATAGTAATTTATTGAGTCCATTCAAGTAGTGGTACTTTATTAAATATTTTTTCATTTACATTTCAAGTGTACGCACACCCTGTGCTCTATATGTACATACATTCATAGTAAACTGCTAAAAACTTTAATTTAAAAGCAGTTTAAAAAAGTTTTGTAGAGTGGAACAGAATTTTTCTGCACCATATAAGTTGAGATTTAAGTTGTTAATAAGTTAATAAAAAAAAATTGTTTAATAACGATATTTAATGCGTTATGTTTCAGGAAGTATAACAAAAAAAAGATTGTAGATTTTTATACAATAATTGTGTTTAAAATAAATTAAAAGTAAAATTTAAAATTTTTATAATCTTAGAACTTCTAGTCTTAGCTTATCAAAATAAAATAGAATGGTATAATTGTTTAAATATACATATCGTTAGCTCATTGGGCAAACTGTCTAAGTCCTGGCAAATGTGCCAAGTTCAAAAAGAGCAATTACCCTTTAACGGAAGTTTTTAAACAATTCGATATGGTATTGAAAAATGACCAAAAAGTAATAACAACAATTATTACATCCTTTTTTATGCCTTCTGTAAAATTTTAAAAAATATAACTTGACAGTTTGCACACTCAGCTAACGATATGTACATTTTACAACACAAATTCTTATAAAAAAATAAAGTAATTGTGCTATTAACTTACCATTATCCAAAAAGTTTTTTCAAACTGAATCTCAATATTTTTAATAAATTTTGGTATCGAGAATTTGGAACCGAACTAAAAATACCACAAAAAAGTACCATAACTCGATATATTTCCCATATAAACTTTAATTCCCTAAAGTGAAGCTTTAAGCTCTACAGTCTCTCAAAAATAATGCACAATAAGCTTTTGGAAACGTTTCCACTCCAAGTGAATCAGCTTTAGTATAGAACCCGGAGTGCCTTGCTGGCTCCAAGAAAATTTTGGCATTGTATTTATTAGAAGATGGATTTTAATATAATCTGCCACGATATGTTAGGTATGCAATAATTATCATAAATAGCGTTTCATTCGTATAAGGTATAACTCCCCCTTTTCCGGTCCTTACCACTTTTGCATCTAATTATTAAATTGTTATCAAAAGTAAATCGTACTAAGTTTAAACCAACTAGAGATTAATGTTTTACAGAAATGACATCAAATGTATTTGTTGTTATGGGAGGTTAGCACTTCGTCCTCTGCTCCGATCCTTTCAATTTAAAACCCATAACGATTTTGGTTTTGTAGATATGCTATTAAATAAATTTTATTTCTATGGGTGGTACCACGCCCCTCATTTGATCCTATCTAATATTCTAATAAAATATAAACTGCCTAAAACCAGGATCGATACTTTAACATTTATAATTCCCTAAACATGTCGTACAATGAGTTTTTGTATAGGGGTATCACTTCCCCTGCTCGGATCGTATTAATTTTCGATTACAATAAAACAAATGATATATGTATATGTAAGTAAAACGTACAGTTTAAAGATTATAGAACGGGTTTCTTTTGTCAATTATATTGAAGAGGCCACGCGCCTTTTTTAATTTTGAAGTCTTTAGGTATTGCAGTACTCTTGTTATGCGACAAAAACTGTATATTAATCATGGGCCAATCCCATTTCAAATTAAAAAAAATCCGTAAAAATCATTCTTGAGCTTCATAGATTATCAGTCCAGACGTTCTCCAATTTTAGATAAATTAAGAAGTGGGCGTGAAAACCAGAAAGACCTGGCCTGACATGGATGTGCATAGGACGCAATATGCAGTGAATATGCCCCGAATCCACCTTAGGAACCTCATAGCGGTCATTACCGGACACTGGCCTATAAGTACACATGCGAAAAGCTGAATATCCCTTACAACGACTTCTGCAGAAGTTGCGATAACGAGAAAGAGGAGGAGACGACTGAACATCTTCTCTGCAATTGTCCTGCATTCGGGGACCTGAGACGCCAGATTCTGGGTCAACGAATACTTGTAAGTAAAACTTTTCTTTCCGCAGTTGATCTGGGAAAGATCCATACCTTCGTGAACAGTACAGGATGGCTGAGGAACGAC
The DNA here is from genome assembly GCA_941918925.1 of Phyto melanocephala. Lineage (NCBI taxonomy): Eukaryota > Metazoa > Arthropoda > Insecta > Diptera > Rhinophoridae > Phyto > Phyto melanocephala. The sequence goes on along the minus strand of OW799233.1, from coordinate 175,847,767 downwards.
GGCCAGAGGACATAGACGAAAGGGTGATGGTGCCTACGGTATCACAACGGGACCCCCGGAGGACCTAGTGAGCTATGCCTTCGGGCGGCTGCCGGATCTAACCTAACCTAAGAAGTGGGCGTGGCCTATTTTTATTTTTTTCATATCGGTTATGGTTAAAAAAATTACTAAAATCAATACAGTCGTTCTTAAGAGATGCGATAACCAACGTTCGACTTTTGATTTTGATTTATATACTTATGTATGTACATATGTAGATTGTCTTTTTTATAGTTATGAAAACAATATTGCAAAACATTTTCAAACTCTTTATTTACGCAACTTTTAGTCCCAAATGATTATATTTCAACTGCGTATGCCACAGTTTCTTTAATTTTTGATTCACTCTTTCATTTCAATAGACTTACAATAAAATTCTTTTCACAGCAATTTAACAAATTACATCCTTTTCATTGCCATCTGATTTTCTGATATGCAGCCTAAATCAATTTCGCAACAAAAACTTGTAACTCATAACGACCATTTATGTAGATTAAAATCTCATTTAATCTGTCTATAGCCCTAACAAAATTCAGCAACGATTCATATCCTTCCTCTTTCTCGGTAAACACTGCCATAAAGCAAAGCAAACAAGGAAAGTAGAAAAGTGTTACAAAATTTTCTTAAAACAATACTGGGTTAATTCTTTACACTTCCTATTTCTTACAAATTCATTTTGTTCTTTATCTCGACTGCTGCTGTTGTTGTTAATTAATAAATTAATACACATACAACATATTAAAACAATTTGATATGGCCGAAGAAAGTACGAGAGCAACAACAGACAGTAACATATTTCTTGATAAGGATCTGCTAAAATGAATGGTTTTTCCCCATTCCTTTTCTAATTTGCTTGGAGAAATAATAAAAAATTACTTTCAAACAAGACAAACAAAAATAAAAATATAAAAAGAGAATGGTATGGCTAAAGGAAAAAGGCAACACGAAGGGAACACTTTTGTAAACAAAACAACCGTTTTATTGTAAAAACAATAAATAAACATCTATTCCTTCTCTATGTAGCCCCAGTCATGGCTAGCGTTGCCAGAACGAAGGTTTTACTAAATTTTTTTATGATATTTTAAGTAAAATACAGCTTGATTTCTTTTAACTTTAAAATATGATTTTCTTAATCGAAAATAATTTATAAACAAAGAAAAGTAAGTAAGTTTTAAAGTAAAAATTAAATATATATTGTTAGGGAAAATTTCTTAAAAGCAAAATTTATTATAATTTAAAAATTTTTTTGTAAATAAAGAACTTTTCTCTTTCAAATTCATATTACATATTTAGTATTTTTTTTAGTAGAAATTTATTTTTATCAAATAATGACTGTCGTCGAAAATTTTTGGCAACCCTGATTCTAACCCTTTTTAAAGGTAAATAAAAACACAAGCAAACCAACAGAAACAAAAACAAATTTAAATGTTATTGGGTGGGGACAGAGGTGGAAAAATGAGTCTAGAATCTTGATTTATATTTTTTAGTAGGTTTAATAAACGAATGGTTGAGCAAGCTAGTAAGTGAGTGAGTGAATGTTGTTGTAGTCAAGAAGGACAATAATAAGAAGATATTTGCTTTTTATTTTGCTGTTATTTGTAATAATGGCATTTTGTTGTTGTTGTGTGCTATTTATTCCAGGTCATAGAGGAGAACAACCAAGATATTTTTAATTTCTTTGTGTCACGGGTTTTTTATGTGTTACAAGTATTTTATGTTGTTGATTATTTTTCTTTTTGTTTATATAATAATAATAATAAAAAAATTGTAACATTTCTATAGAAAACAATATTAAGCACATATAGTGGATAAATATAAAATAAATTAAAAGAAGAAATAAAACCCAAATATTTTTAAACAAGTCAATTACCTCTAATTTCTTTTGAACATGTCAACATTTTCAAGTGACAGTATAACCCTTTTTGTTTTATGTACTCTATTCTATACTACTATTATTCTACTTTGCTTCTTGATTATTGTTGTTGCTGTTGTTTTGTTTTGTATGAATAGGACTAAATAAAAAGAAAGAAAACTTGTTGTAATAACAACATGAATAAAAGTTAAAAAAATTCAATAGTAAACTTTAGAGAAGAAGTCTTTAAAAAAAAAATCAAAACTTATGCACACAAAAAGCAGCATAATGTAATGAAAAAGCTTATGATTTTAAAGCCAAAATTTGCTTTAAATTAAGATATTTATCAAACTTTTTCTATTGACTGAAAATTCTGCACAAATTCTGTAATAGTCAATAATTCAAATTAAGAAAAGTTTCTGCATGTTGATAATGTTTCCAAATTTTTTTTGACAATTAATAATGTGTTTTCTATTACTTGAAAGTTGATATAAGCTTTATTCTATCTAGAAAACTTTTAAACAAAATTTTACATAATTTACAATTTGTTTAAATTTTTTTATAAAGTAAGTTTTAGAAAACAATTTTTTTAATTTGAAAATAGTAATTAAAATATATAAAAACAAAAAGAATGATAATAGAAAATATTTGCTAAATTTCTGTGAAATTTTGCAAAAAAAAAAAAAAAAAAACAATAATTAAGTACCTACACGGTCCTAGTAAAAACTTTTCTAGGTTTTGTAAAGCACTGTTATTGAAGTAACTAGATAATTCTTGCGGGCGCCATGCCCCCTTTAGAGACTTTTTAAACAAAGAATTTAAAAAAAAAATTAACTATTTATGAACATTATTTATTTCCAAGAAAACATTTTTTAAACTTTTGCTACCCACAGAAAAGTTTTTTTTAGCTACGCCAATGAGCAATGTGCTAAGATCTTTAGCCAACCCACTGTAGCTCTTAAGTTTATACAATTTCTTCAAAACTTTTAAACGTACATAGATATAATGAATGGCAACTTTTTTATACTTATTTTTCAATTTTTCTCTTTACCCTGTTTCTATTATTTTTTTGTCTCCTTTTTGTATTAAATGAAAAGCATCATATGCTACTTAAGACTTTAGATATTTTATATTTTGTTTAAAAAGAAATATTTTTTTCATCATGATAGCGAAAAATTTCTTTCCATTCAATCCCTTTTTTATATATTTCATTTTATTTTTTTTTCCTGTTTTCTTTTGCCTTCTGAAAAGAAAGTAAAACAATGTAATAATTAATTAAAGAATGAAGAAGATGAAGCAGGGGAGCATAAAAACATTCACGCTAATGAATGAACAATGTGTTTTGTATATAAAAAAAAACAAAATATTTTCGTATCCTTCAGTCTTTGTACTCCCTCTCTGTTACGGACTTTCTGTCTACATGAGTTGGTCTCTGCGTAGTATTTAGAACAAATAATACTGATTATTATTTATTATAATAATTTAAATATTACAACTATAAAAGACTTTCTCAAAGTACCTTTAATAAAAGGGCTTTTGCGGTTTCTCCCGGATTCACAACGATGTCAACTATTTCTAACCAAAAGACTTAAAACGCGCTAGAAAGCGCTAAAATTTGTTTTTGCTTTGATTTTCGTAAACATATTTTTTATGAGAATTTTTTTTTTGTTTTAAACAGCTCAGAGATAATGTTGTGAATTTATAATAAAAATGTAAAATAAATAAAGGGTGTTTAAATATGAGTTATATAAAATGATTACTAATTATTTTTTAAATATTAAAATTACAAATAGGTTCCGGTCAAAAAAATACAAAATAATGTTGGTCGTTATGACAAAAAACAGTGTAAAGGTCTCATATCGCTCGCTCTTGGTGGCCAATTTATATGTCCTCTACGAGAAATAATGCGATTTTCGAATTTTTATTTTTTTTTAAATCCATTGTTTCTCTAGATGTCATCCTGTTGAAACCACATAACAATTAAAACTAAAAAATTATTTTGGTCCATATGGTCCCTTTCGATTTTAAAAACTCCACAAAAAGTAGTCTAAAGGTGTCAAATCGCACGATCTTGATGTACAATTCACATGTCCTCTACGAGAAAATAATTCGAACTTTTCTTTCAAAAGGTCCATTGTTTCACTAGAAACAAGTGGCAAGTGGCGTCATCCTGTTGAAACCACATATTCTTTACGTCTAAATCATAAATTTTTCGCCACAAAAAAGCTTTGGGTCATCTCCCTGCAGCGATTTCCATTGGCCATAGATACTTTAAATTTGCACACCCTTTATAATGTTTAGAATTGTATTGAAACCTATGAATATATTGAGGTAAACTTTTCTAATTTTATAATTTTTTCGTAGTTAATTACCTTTCATTTTTAATCAAATAAGTATTCGCAGAATTACTAATTTAAAAAAAAGTGTTTTTCATTGTTGTTATTTAAGCTAGGTTCCACTTACATCTTTCATACAACATTTATAATCGTATAATTGGGGATCATTAAATTTGTTTCGAGCATTATGTTTAGTTGATACTTAAATTTTCACTAAATATACCATAAATTTCAACATACGAACAAAAAAACAAAACAGCACCATTGTACTTAATTATTTTATAATTATTAAATGTTGGTAAAAATATTACATCATTTAATAATAATAATAATTTTACTTTTGAAGTGAAAAAAAGAAGGCGCTGGTCAACAAATATGCGACTTTTGTCTTGGTGAAATGCGCTATGTCTAGCTCGAAAAGCGCTAAATTGGCATCACTGTTGATTAATAAAAATATTTAATCCTTTTTTCACAACCTTATCCAATGTTTAAGCTTATGTTAAATAAATAAATGCCATAAACCGTGAAGACATTAAAAAATCAATAAATTTTTTTAATCGAAAAAGCTGTGTACCTCTGTCTGTCCATGCATTACTTTAGAGAAAAAAAAATGTTCTATACACCTTTAAACATAATGTTTGTTTGCTTAACGTTGGCGTCGCCTTTTTACATATTTCGCTATGTATCTTCGGCACTAAAAGTGTTATAAATATATCCTTTATATCAAAAAATTAAGGCTCGCAAAAAATTAGTAACCTTTTGCTATAAAAGTATGGCGATCCTATAAGAACTATTTTAAAATCTTTTTTTTTTTTCTATAGTTCAATGCCCATTAAAGAAAACATTAGTCGATATATCACACTTTAAAATTTGAAAAAGTAAAATTTTTCGACAAAAACATTTTTTTTTTTCAAAATTGTGTCGCAAAAATATTTCATATTCAAAAGTGTATGCTGAAATTAAAGAATTTAAACTTGGTATCAATAGATAAAATAGACAAAAAAAAAGGTTTGCATTTATTTAGCAGAAGTTATCAATTTATTTTAACTAAAATCGAATAAAACACAACAACATATTTTAAAAATATCTGTTAAGTAATAAAAAACTTTGTTTTAAATAAACAAATATTTTTTTTTTTATTAAATTTGTAGTAAAAAAATTTTGCCCTACAATATTATGCAAAGTATAAGTATATTTGTATTATAGTTTTTCTAACTAGGAGTTTCTAGAAATTTATTGAAACTACATATGCACATAAGACATATTAAGTATTTTATAATTAAAATTAATTTGTAATTAAATTTCAATTTAGGTTTCTTTTTTTAGACTAAAGCTATTTGATATTTATTTAATGAAAATTATTTATCTAGGTTTAATTTAACTTAATACAGTGATTATTTTTATTTTTGATTTTGTTAACATTTTCCATATAATTTCATTATTAAATAATTTAATTATGTATTTTATTTATTATTTTGTTAAATCTAATAACAAATTGAGACGGGTTAAATTTGCTTCCCTCCTTTTTATTCCTTCTACAAAAACAAATTGTTTTTCATAACTCGAATATTTATGTCTAAAAATTATATTCTAATAATAAAAAAAAAACATAAAAAATCAAACAAAAACACCCTAAATACTCTACACACAACCCTTTACACAGCACTAACTACACACCAACCATTCTGTGTTTAAGCATAATTTTCCATTAAAAATATTAAAAATCAAGAGAAAAAAAAAGGTGGAAATTCTTTAATAATTAATTAAAAATTATTGCAAAAAGCTAAACATAGTGAATTCAAGCTTTAAGTTTTTGTTGCACACAAACACACGAACACACACATGTACCATAGTATGCAGAAGGTAAAAGAAAATTTAGGAAAAAATTCAAATTAATAGTTTAATATTATTTGCCATTAACAGTTTTCCTTTATGTTTCGTATGTTAAAATACACACAAAAAATTTGAATTAAAAAAAACCCCGAAAATATCTACCAACAACAACCAAAAAAAAACTTGCAAAGTGCGCGCGCAATTTCACAAAAATAAAGCACATATTTACACAGAAAAACAAAAAAGAAATAATTGAACACACACTGTGACACAAACATATATACGAGTACATATGTATGTAAGTATGTATGTGCATACATATTTGTATAAAAATGTATATACTTTTTTGGTTAGAGCAACAACAAAAAATAAAAAAAAATAAAAAAAGCAGGAGTTCACTTCATAACACATCATCTATTGAAATCAGGAAAAGTACCAAAAACAAAAAATTCTTAAAAAAAACCTCTCATACTTTCACAAACTCACACACACACACACACACACTCATTCACTATCACAGTCAGTGGTTTTGAAACGGAAAAGGATGTAAAAACTAAAAATTCTATGCTAAAAATATTAAAAAATAGAACAGAGTCACAAAAAAATACAAAAAAAAAAAACAACGACAACGACAACAATATTAAAAGCTAAAAATTCATGTTGATGACGACAATACACCAGAGTTTTTATTCTTAAACCGACATTATTCTGCTACAGTGTGTTAACAAATTTGTAAAAGAATTTATTCGTTTGTAATAGGAATTTGAAACATAAATTAAACGACAAAGAAATTTAATTTAAGGTAAATATTTTATAATTATACCGTTCCACGTAAGTGATAAGGGTTTTTATATCTTTCTACCATACAAATGTGAAGGACAGACATTTGTTATATATAATTTATTTATTTGTGCATAGAAGTATGTAAAGGGTGGGCCATTTGAAAGTTTAAATTTAAAAATGCAATTAAACAAAAACGATTTGAAATTTTGCCAAAATAATAGTTGCAGTAAGAAATTAAATATGGCTGCCGCGTCTGGCCTCACAGTAACCCATTCGATCGGACTAATTTTCGAGCACTTTTTCGAGTGTATGGGGTTGTATCTCGGCAATGGCATCACGAATGTTAGCCTTTAAATGCTCAATTGTCTCTGGTTTGTCTGTATAACACTTGTCTTTAACGGCGCCCCACAGCAAATAGACCAACGGTATTAAATCGCAGTTTCTTGGCGGCCAATTGACAACACTACTTCGGCTAAACGTTGCATGCATTAAATTGATTGTGGCAAGTTGCACCTATCTGTTGAAACCAAACATCTTACACATCAATACCATGAAGAGCGGGCACAAAGAAATCGGTTTTAATGGTGCGATAGCTGTCTCCAATGACTGTAATGGTTGCACTGTCCTCATTTTCAAAGATATATGGGCCAATGATACCTGTGCACTAAACAGTCATTCGTAATGGGTGCATTGGCTGCTTGGTCATTGTCTTAATAATCTTACGAGCCGCAAATACGACAATTTCGCTTTTTCACGTACCCACTAAGATGAAAATGAGCTTCATCCGAAAAGATGATTTTTCCAATTTATCCGGCCAATTGTCTTTGTTTTGGAAATAAATTTCCAACAAATCCCAACGTTGCTTAGCGTAAATCAATTTATTTTGTTCAGCGGAGATAATTTACTAAATTTTATGACATAACGCTGGGTCTCCACGTAGCAATTTTCATTGCTAAGCATGAGCAAAAACGTCGGCAGAATAACGGCACTTTATTGCTAAGGTTTGTTTATTATTATTGGGTGGAGAACACAACACAAGTAATTTATTTATAAAATTTAATATTTTTGTTTTAATTTTTATGGGTTTTTTTTGAAATACCTCACTCTAAATTATTATCAGGTAAAATTATTTTAATTTTCCTTTGTTTCTGCAAAGAAAAACAAAAACTTCAAAGAAAATTAAAAGGATTTTGACAGCTTATTGCAGCAATAATTGCTCAAGCAATCAGCAGAGCAATGATTGCGCAATGCATTGCTACATATGCATATCAATTTGCGGTCTACTCATCGCAATTTCTATTTCGGGTAATAGAATGACATAGGTATTGCCAGATGCGAAATAATCGCTGGTTCAAATTTAAACCTATATATGTATAAGCTTTAATTATTTTTAGATTGTATTGAAATGTATAAAGAAGTCAAGCGGAACAGCTGACGTTATATAGATTTTTTTTAAGATATAAGAACTTATTTTTAAAATAACACAACAAATTTAATGAAATTACCAACATTTTGCCTCTAACAACAATTACAAATAACTGCTCCTTATGAACGTCATCCCGGTAGTTCAATTTCCATAACTTTTTGAGCAAACTCGGTCTTATTATTATTTAAAATTGCTGCTAGAAATTTCGCCAAGCCGCACAGCAAAAATGTGTTAACTTTAGCTAGAAGCTTTAGAAACACAAGCGAAAAATATGTAAACTGCTGCTAGAAATTGCACAGCACAATCAAAACTATTCAAATTGCAGCCAGAAATATTTACAGCACAAAAAAGGAATAACCCACCTAAAGGAGCTAATACACGGCATGTTTTTTACATCTGACTTGTCAAATTCTCCACTGCTAATACAAACATGTCGTGTGTTACCTTTAAAACATTACTTCTGTAAAAAACATGTGTTGAGACATCTGACAAAATTTTAATTATAGTGCACTCTATTTTCTTCTGTAAAAACACGTGAGATCAGTCGTTGGCAGAAATCTCTGCTGCTGCAAAGCAGTCAGCGTAAAAGTACAATTTTGACAGACATGTAGATAAACATATGTCTCACAAATTTTAAAGTCAGATGTAAAAAACATGCCGTGTATTATAGCCTTAAACAAGAGCGTTGAGCGTCAAGCGTTGCAATTTTGCGTATATTTATTGTTATTGTTAATAAAGTGTTGCATTATATAAATATATTAAATTGGAAAAATAGGAACAAAAACTTATTTTTAATATAAAACATAAAAGAACATTACAAAAATACAATAAAGAAATAAATTTATGTGTTTTTATAGCTTTTCGTGATATTGTTACATTTTTTTTATCAATAACTTTAATTTTATTCATTATAAAATATATATGCGGCATCCCTGAAATTTGTATTGCTAAAATACACATCAGCTGATTATTATGTTGTTGCTGTCTTCAAAATAATTATGAAGCTGACTTCAGAAGCCGTGAAGTTGTGAAGTCTGCTGGCGTCTATGTGTTTACAGCTTAAAATGTAAACAAAGCACAGCAATTCTTAGCAGCTGTGTTGTCTTCAAATGAAACAGTTGCTAGATTTATAGCATGACGAGTGAAAATTGTTGATATTTGCTAGAAATTACAACTAAAATATTAGCAATTTTAAAGCTTGAAAAATTACCTTTGAGAAAATCTATTAATTTGATCAGGTGTGCTTAAGTATTTACGTACGAGTTTATACAAAAATATACTTTTCCAAGAAAATACTTTTAAAACATTTTTGCAAACTCTGCTTTTTTTTAAAACCATACCTTTCTCAACCAGTACTTTCGAAAAATAGTACTTTTGACAAACAAACTTACAAAAAAATTATATGATATGTAATTTCATAAAACACATTCTCTTTTTTTAACTTCTATAAAAAAAAATACTTGTAGAGAAATAAAGCCTTGAAAGCTCTGTTACCAACATGCATAATCAAAAAACGAAACTTTATTATTTTCACTCCCTGAAAACTACATCATGCAGCAAATAATACTTATACACTTTATTTATACAATTAAAAAAAAAAAAAAAAATAATAAGAAATAAAAAAAATAAAAAAAAACAATATAAAAAACGACAACTAAATAAACTAAACTTACACCACTATAGTCGTACAATATAAAGCAATAAAAATGAACTTTTAAACCAATTCAAATATAGTTTATAATATTACACACAATACAATATAATATTTTTTTGTATGTATGTACATACCTATGTATGTATGTATGTATGTATGTACGTATGTATGTATATGGCTGCTAATGCTGTATTGTATATGAGTAATATGTGCATACATACATCTATTGCATATTATATAAATAAAAATATACATATTAAAGGTGTTTTGTGTATAAATTGCACATACCTACATACATGTTTACATATTTAAATATATCATGTATAATTTAGATATTTGTAAAACAAACAAAAAATATATAAATGTTAAATATGTTTGTATGTATATGCAAAACAATATTAAACACTTTTTAATTGTACAAGTTTTTTTCAAAGAGTTCTTTACAAATACAATAACAACAATTAATTTCCGTTTTATACGAAATCGTTGTAATTATATCAATACTTATTTATGTACATATGCATGTAGAGAAGGCTTGCCACATCCCAAAAGCCAGCAAGCTTGACACTCAGCTAAAATGAGCTTGATTTCAAAAAAATATCTTGACAATTAAAACAAGTAAGAGCGCTATATTCGGCCGTGCCGAATCTTTTATACCCTTCACAACGTGTAGTCATGCAATAACAGTAGTTTGTGTCACAATTCATCCCATATGAAATACGTATGTATGTACAAACATATAAAAAACACACATATATAAAAACATCCCATTGTAAAATTATAAATTTATATACGTAAATGTTAACAAAAATAAAAAAAAAAATTTAAAACAAAATTTTAAAAAAAAATTTAAAAAAAAATTTAAAAAAAATTTTTTAAAAAATAATTAATATAAATAATAAATATAAAACAAAAAAAAATAAAAAAAAAATTAAAAAAAAATAATAAAAATATAAATAATATATTAAATAAAATATAAAAAAAAATTAAAAATAATATAAAAAAATTTTTTTTTGGCTCAGCTGGGATTCAATGTCACGGTTACTCTAAGCAGTATACACGTTTGTATGTATGTATGTATGTTGTTGTTGTAATGTTGTTTTTGTGCAAAAAAAATCGAGGTGGTCGTGGGTTTTTGCTCATATCTCAGGTGTTTATGTACCGATGTTTCTGATTTTCAATACCGATCTACTCCCGAATATTTCTGATATTTTAATACCTCACCGGTTCAAGCGATGTCTGGGGGCTTCAAAAAGTTGATTTCAACATACACACGGACAGACTGACAGAGCTTAATTGCGTCCCCTATTCATAAGCTTTCAGAAAATATATACTTTATGGGGTCGGAAATGAAAATTGTAGAAATTTCACGCGGAATGACAAACCTATATATACCCTTTTTCACTGTGTGAAGGGTATAAAAACGCATACGTATAAATGAGCAGAAAAACTGCTTAATTTTATTAAAAATAAAAACATAAAAAATTATACAAAAACTTAAAAAAAACAAAAACGTATTTAACAATTCAGTCTATGTCAAATAATATTAACATCCTGCAATTAATTTACATTTAATTGTGTTAATTTTTCCACATATACTTTGGACTTTTAGCAACAGACTTAACTAGTCAATCAGAATATCTTTTGGCAATTGATCAAACACTTCTCGAAGACAGCAATAATCTGTATTTAAAATTAGAATTTGATATCTGAAAAATTTCTGATGTATATCCCATGACAAAAGAGATTGTTTCAGATTTAAAACTGATGAAATAACATTTGTTAAAAATTGATTTGCTTCTTATTTAAATGCTTGAACATCATTATTTGAAATATTAAAAATAAACAAAACTCTACTTTCATAAAAACAAACCTTTCTTCGGCTTTGAAGACTATTCATAAGTTTACCCATTATGCTGTGAAGTTCCATTATTGTACAAGATTAATTTTTAAGCGCTAACATAGCTGAATGGAATTCATGCATTACATTATGAAAAAAAAATTAACTAGACAAATTATATTTTATCTTGACCTAAAAAACCTTGACAATCAAGCTCATTCGAGGCCATGTGGCAACCCTAAATGTAGAGACATTATTGTAAAGCATACATATGTATGTGTAGTCATATACATACATATGTATGTGTATGTTTGTCTGACAACATTAACAAAATAGTGTCATACATTTATAAAATAAAATTAAGGTTAATTCATGTATGGTATGTGTACATTATTATGGACACAATTAAATTGTTGTTTATTTTTGTTGTTGTTGTAGTTGTTTATATTTCGTCCTGAGAGTATTCGCCAACCACAAGACTTGTAATCAGGGATGCCACAATGAAAATAATTTTCCTACCAAATTGTTCTCAACAACGGACCAAAGCCTACCAACACCTCTCAAATTGTCTTTCTAAGTAAAAATTCAATGATTGAAATAGCAAAAAAAATAAAATTATTTTGAAATAAATAAAGAAGAGTTATCGCTACAATTGAACAATTTATTCAAAATACAATTTATTTGCTATAAAATAGTTTTTGCTATTAATTTCTATTAAATATTTTAAAAGTGTTTAAATATTTCCTAATGCATTTGTAAGCATTAATATTTAAAGAAAGTTGTCACAAAGTCTAGATCAAAATAAACTAATTTGCTAAATGTTGGCACATTAATACATAAATGCTTTTTTTAGAAATGACTGTTGAAAATTTCTTCATTATGTCAATCGAATATTATGCATTGACACCCAGCCAAATAACACATTACAAAATCATGAGTTGAGAGTAGAAGAAAACAGTTATTTACTACTTACAATTTGGCATCTAAGCCCATTATTTTAACACGGCGATGTCATTGGATGCAAGTACTTACCATGCTCGCTTACAAATAGGAACTCAAATAAGTACTTACCCCCCTTGTTTACAAATAGGTACTCGAATAAATACTTGTAAGTCTCTCTTATGAATAGGAACTTAAATAAGTACTTGAATAACCTAAATAACCCATTAGTAATATGGGCTTACAGAAGTCGTTCGAAAATTCGGTTTGAATATTCTGCGATACGTTATTTTGGAATTTAAAAATGAGTGAAAATCTGTATGTTATCAGTTTGCTAAGGATATGCTTTGCTGCTGATGTCAAAATCATTATTAGTTATACCTTAAGTGTGTGTTTAACTCAATGAGAATTTTAAAAAGTTATGTATTTAAATGATTTCAAAAGAATTTCGCAATAAGAAATTGTATTGTGTGTGTATCTAAGCAAAAGTCTGAAAATGAAAACTCACGTATCTCATTATAAATCAAGTCATTACTAAAGCACTTCTTAGTAAGACAGACGATATGTAATAGTCATTGAAAAGTATGTTGTTTAGTAAGATCAAGTCATTACCTAATTTTTGCTGGGCACCACATTTTAATATTTCAAGTGTTAATACAGAGCTCAGGCACATTAACATAAAAAAAGCTTTTAAGAACATTTATTATAAATTTTTTAAAATTTGTGCTTTTAACTAAAAATAGTCATATTCTACCAAAAAAGGGTGCCCCGGTGGACTAGTCAGAAGTGTGCTGCTAGTCCGGGGGTTACGGGTTCGATTCCCGTTAGAGTATCTGGACTACACTACTTCTTTTTCTCTTCTTTTCTATTCTAATATTTTTATTATATGCAGGTAACACAAAGGGATAAATATTATGGACCCAAGTGAGCTGCACAACAGCTGCCTGTTCTACCTAACCTAACCTACCAAATTTCAAGCAAACCAAGCAACCTTCCAAGTTGTGTTATATTTTAAAAATTTACCAATTTTGGTCCGATCAGATCAAACTGGCATCCCTAGTTGTAATAATAAAAAAATATAGGAAAGTGACTTTTCTCTAAGAGACAGAAATTTTTTCTGTATTTTGAATTTCTAACAGGATTTGCCGATTTATGTAAGAGATCACATTTTCTTTGTATTTAGAATCAGTGACACATTTAAATTTTATATTTTTACATTGTAACTCTGTAAAGTATAGCACTAAAGGACAAATAAAGGAAATTTAAGCTTCTAATTTGTACAGATATTAAAATGTGTTTCAAAGATCTTATCTAATAGACTTTATATGTATGCGGGTCAATGAGATTGCAAAATTTTGAATTTTCCCCCTTTTAACTGAAAAGGCATCACTGCCCCTGTCAGCAGACAGCTATCTCTGTCTCTTTTCTGTCAAAATTATGAAAAAGCTGAGTCATAATGTTACAACCGTTGATAGTGGACTATCGCGTAATTTGAGAAGAAATTTAAAAAAAGCGAATTTCGCGTGACCTTTGAGCATTAATTTTTGGGGAAAAAACAAACACTTAAGCTAAGACAAAGCTTGATAAATACTCAGGGAACTCTTCACCGTCAATTTTATTGGTTTTAAATGAATTCCATTGTGGTGGTACAAGCACAGAATATTGCGGATGCTAAAGTTAAAAAAAATTAACGATGTTGGCCTTTCGGAGCTTAAAAGTGCAAGAGATCATGAAAGGCATAGGATATCTCACGTGACTCAAAGGTTTCGATTTTGATTGATCACTTGAGCGTGAGACATCTGTACGCAAGATAGGTGCCATGTTTACTCACACTCGATCACAAACGCAATCATGTGACAATTTCGCAGGAGTGTTTGTTCAACTGTAATGTGGACGAGTTTTTGCGCCGTTTCGTTACAATAGACAAAACCAACACCACAACATTTTATATTAAATTGTGCTTTTTAGTTTAATTTTTTATTATAATTTATTTTTTCTTTTAAATTCTTTCATGTTTACTTTACATCGAGCGATTTGAATAGGACTGTAATTGTATGAATTAAATAATTCTCAATTTTTTTCTTTTTGCTGCGTTTATGTATATTCAAAAAGCAAGTGGCAACTTTTAACACTAATAACTCTTAAAATACTAAACTGAATATATAAATTTTATTCTGTTGCACTTTCCCCTACTCCCTCTTGCGCACAAACTGGTAGTATAACGATTTTTTAACATAAATATTTGTGCTATAATGTAAAGAATTTTTTTATTCTTCATCGAAAACATAAGAGGTATAATACGTTTTGTATGGAAAACATGTACAGTCGTTCCGTCCCCTATTGCACACAGCTGAAACTTTATATATTTTGTATATAAGCAAAAGTTTTAGATTATAATAGAAGATTTTTGATTTTATTTTTGACATTAAGTAAAACGTATGGTTGACCACCCAAAATCACGAAATATTCAAAAATATTTTGTATGTAGAGGGTAAACAAAAATCGGCTTAACCGTACAAAAACCTACTTTAAGGCATTCTCTGTTATTAATTAATTAAGCTGCTATTTAAGCAGTTGTGTAGATTATGGCGTGCTTAAACATAATTTATTTATGAAAGTTTTTTCTTTGTACTCACACAGAAAAAAATAAAATAAAAAACAATTTTATTAAAATCTGCATAAACATGCTTTAGTTTTTCAATGTTCTACGAATTCATTTAACAAACTTTATTCAAGTCAGTTTATTAAATAAAAGTTATGACAACCCTAATCATTATTAAATCTGTTTGCACAATTCCTAAGCAACTATTTAATGCTTGGCGTAAAAATTAATCCTAAACTGTTGAGATTTTAATGGAGAGAATTAAAATAAAAAACACTTCTAAAATAAACTTTCAACCTTAGCAACACCAAAAAGAGGGAAAAAAAATCCTGAAGGACAATTTACAAAGAAAAAAAGTTTCTTTTGTATTCTATGCTCGCACTGTATGAACACAAAGAGGTTTCTTTGTAGTAGACCCTTTTATTTTTTTTTTATATTTTTTTGGCAACTTTAAGCTAAACTCTATAACAAATTACCCCACACAATCTTAAGTGCTGCTTAAAAATTATTATTATTATGGCTTCTAATAATTGAAAAGTTCAGAAACTAAGCGTTTGAGTGAGTGCGCCGAGCCGTTAGTCGGTTGTTGGGTTGGTGTGAGAAGAAGTGTTGTGTTTGTGTTTTATTTCTATTTTTATTTTTTCAACTGATAAGAGTCTTAATCTTTACAAGGACTTGTAAACAATAAACTAAAATAGTACTAAAAATATCACTAACACCACCCCCTTGTAATATCAACCACCCACACTGGCATACACGTAACTTTATCCTTATAGGGTTAAAGTTTCAAAATTGTATTCTAAAAGCATGTCAGAGTGTTGAAAACCATACTTGCGAATGTGTAACTGTGGGTGTGTTTTGTGTGTGTGTGTGTTTTTTTTATTTGTGAAACATGTCATAACTATTTATTTTTGTTATTAAACTTGTTTATCAAGTGAGAGCAAACTTTTCAATTTTTTTTTTGTTTTCCTTTTCAGGCCGACTGCATAAATACATTTATATTTATGTATACATGTATGTATGTAATAGTTTAGATTTAAATACGAATAACTATTTTAGTGAAAATAACAATTATTCTAACGACAAAAGCCGAAATATAAAGCAACCAAAATACATTCATAATTTTGGGAAACATTTGTATAGTCTTGTCAATAAAATAATACATATAGATTCTAGATCTTAACAATATACATACATACATATGCAGATATGTAGATAGATACATAGTAAAATAACAAATATTCAACAACAACAGCAACAACAAAAATAGAAATGTAATAATAAAGTTAAAGTTTCTTTTCTCTATTTGTTCCTTTCGTTTGTTTGCTTTTACAACACTCACACAAAGGCAGAAGTATTAATTCAGTACAAATAAATACAGAGCAGAGTTTTTAAAGGCTTCGATCTTTCTTGACTGCAGTGACTTTAAAAAACCTAAAACAAAAAAAAATCTTATTTGAAATTTATGAACTCTTAGTTAAGAAGGTTTCTATAACCAACTTTACTTCTAAATGCATTGAAAATATTTGACTTTCTCACCGCTTAACGCCATGTCAGATAAAACTTCGTCGCTTTGCGTGACATTTCTAACTTTGACAGAAAAGCGCGAGAGAAAATGTGTATGTCACAATGAAAACTTTGACAACACTTATGCAAAGTTTGCAAGTACGGATTGTCAAAGCACGTAAAAGATGAGAGTTGTGCTTTATGTGACACGTTTCATATAAGAACGGCTATTTCATCTTAAATGTTAAAGCGAATTTCTAACGCAACGCGAAGCAAAAGTTCTATCTGACATGGTCTTTAGTGGTAACGTCTGTCGCTTTATTGACAAGCTAAAGAGTTTGACAAATCTTTTACTGTTCGTTTTAGATTTTGTATGCAGCAAGTTACATGGCGAATAAATTAAAATCGAACTCTTTAACAAAGTGAATTAAAAAAATTAACTTGTTTTGCTAGGCCCAATTAGCATATGTCAAGGATTTCTTTTTG
The DNA here is from genome assembly GCA_941918925.1 of Phyto melanocephala. NCBI lineage: Eukaryota > Metazoa > Arthropoda > Insecta > Diptera > Rhinophoridae > Phyto > Phyto melanocephala. The sequence continues at coordinate 175,830,471 of OW799233.1, read as the reverse complement.
AAAACATTCAATAATATACAGTGAGGGCCAAAAGTTTTGATGGGGTTTAACAATTTTTGTATTTAATTTATTGTAAAAAAAAATTAATTTTAATAAATTTAAATAAAAAAGGTGTTTGATCCCCATAATATCCTTTTGCCCACATTGTATTTGCTAGTATTATTTTTGGACAGAAGTTTTAACATATAAATAAACGTATTTAATTTTAAAATTATTTTCATGTTTTTTCGCGCCGTTTTGTTTTATTATTTCCGATTCCATCTCTGGTTTTATATTTTAACATACATATCTATCTGTCTTTTACTAATCTAGCAATTTCATATCCATATCCATATTGATGGGGTTGAGAAAAAAAATTATCCGCAATTTTGTTAAGGACGCCATGTAAGACTTTTACTTTTTCATAGTCGGCTCTAGTTTTTTTAGTTAAGCCCTTTCATTTGATACCAATATTTTGAGTAAAGAATGGGATAAATCCGTAATTATTATATTTGACCCATATATCCAACATTTTATTTCGGGCGCCATCTTTGATTTTAACTTTTTATAGTCAACTGTATTCTACTTGTCAACTCCTTTAATTTGCTATCCATATTGATGGTGCTGAGCAAGCAATTATCCGCCATTTTGTTTAGGGCGCCATCTTGGATTTTAACTTTTTCATAGTTAAGTGTGATTCTACTGATCAAGCCCTTGCGGTTGATACCAATATTGTGATTTAAGATGGGCTATACAAAAAAGTTGCATTAATACACAGATGGCGCCGTACCACTTTACTGAAATAAATATCTTGCAGTGTTGCTAACAAAGTTTACCAGCTAATCGACCTTCCACCATCTTTGTGCTTAAAGTTTATGACGAATTAGTATTATATTTATTTAATAAAAAAAATGTTTCGTTAATTTCGCAATAGAGTGTCCAATAACGAATACATTCCTTTAAAGATCCCCCCACATTTGAAATTTTGTTTCCTAAAGATACACTTAGCAAATCGATAAATTCAACCGAAATTTACAGAAAAAAAAACAACAAAAACAACTAGATAATAAAATAAAGTTTTTACATATTTATCGTACCTATTAAATTCCAAAGAAATGCTACAAATACAAATAGTAAGTCTAGAGCAAATAATGAAATGAGTAAAACTACTGTTTTGCAAAAACGAAATAATGTACTTGTATAATATAAATCATAATCATAAAAATAATATTCATACAATTTTGCTGTTGCGTTCTACACCAGCCCAATACCCCAATGCTACAGACACTTGAGTACACAGGCCACTTTATATTTCAGCTTTCAGCCAGTTCAAACCACCCTGGCTTTAAGGATATTGGCTGTGTGTGACTGTGTGTGTGTGTGTGTGTGGGTAGGTGGGTGAGTGTCTGCCTTGTGAGTTTTATGTTGATAGAAGGCGAGGCGATTTTAATACCAAAAGTGTTGGTTTGTTTGAATTTATCTTTTTAGGGCGGGGGGAAAAGTGAATAAATATGACGAAAATCACACATTTTAACAAATAAATATAAAAATTTATGATGTTTAACAGTTTTATACAATCTACAATCATAAGTGGTTAAGAATACACAGGGTGTCTTTTGGTCCTTGTGGCTTTTTGAGTTGAGTTACATAGGATTGTCGGTGGAAAACATTTTTAAGTCAAAACTACTAACTCGACTTTAATGGGAATCATACAATTCGCTTATAGTTTACTGATGATCATTAATATGTTATTAATATTCAGGTAAATCAAAAAAAAAAAAAATAAATAAATAAATAAAATAAATAGTGTGTGATGATACAAATTGGTTTTGCAAACACAGTATTTTATGTGTGTGGTAAAAGAGAGAGAGAGACTAACAATTTACACTCCCGTTTTAAAGACGCTGTTATTGTTTTAAAATTGGATAACTTGCAAATTGAGGAATGTTTACCCTGATCCAGCGATTTATTGGAATAACATAAAACTTTGTGAGGACCAGCAAAACGATCCGGGTTCAGTTAGCTTATTTATTATTGTGTCATTGCAGGCGATGAGCGAATAACTATTTTTTAAACGGGTTGCTTATATATTCTGCTGGCTTTTAGTTGTGTTGTCGTAATCAAAAATTATAAAAAAATACATGAAAGACAAGCAACATGTTACATTTTTTAATAAAATTTAGAATTGGACCATAAAATATATTTCTTTTTTTCTTCCAATTTTTACCCCAAAATAATTACATTTAAAGCGTTTCCTTTTTATTTTAAATCTACCACTAGAACAAAAAACACACACTCATCTTTTTAAACAAACAGATTTCACAAAATAATAACAATTATAATTAAAAAAAAAAAAAAAACAATATTCAAATACTAGTGATAAAAAGAATTCATTAATTGCAAAAATTATATATTTATTATGAATTTCATTAAATCAGAATGTAAATAAGCAAAAATACATTTAATTTATTAAAAATCTTTTTTCATAAATATTTATTGTATAGTTTTTTTGTTGTTGTTGTTTTTTTTTTAATATACTTTTCATTCACTTTTGTAAATAATTGTACTTTTTTGTTTTTGTTTCTTTTTTTTTTTTGTTATTAATTGATTTATTCAATTATTCCTTTTACATTGTTATAAATATATTTAAAAAAAAAATAATAAAAATAATGAAAATGTACAGTGTTTTATACGTAACAAAAAAGTGTACAAACAAAAACTTTGTAAATAAAACAAATATTTAGGTTTAAAAATTATTTTTTCCCCTTTCAAAATTTTAGTTCAATTATTTTTTTTACTGTGTATAAAAAAAAAATTAGTAACAAATATAAATATTATTTTTATATTAATTCTTTCCTTTTCACTTTCATTTTCACATTATTTCGTTTGAGAAAAATCCCTTGTTAATAACGATTATTTTATTATTAACATTATGATATTTGTTTATATGTTTTTGGTTTTTGGGTTCAGCTTTCTTTGATTCACTTTTGTACATCAACTTTGTTTTTGTATAGTTATTTATGTAATTACCATAACATTATGATTATGATGATGTTTATTTTATTATCATTACTGTTACTGTTAAAGTACTGTTACTGGTAAACTTCTGTTATCAACATTTTGGGTTTATTTATTTCTTTTCTTCGTTTTTTTTTTTCTTTTTCGATTTATTAAAATATTAAATATTTTTGAAGATTTTTCCATTAATAATGAGAATGAGAAAATTAAATGAGTAAGAAAAGTTTTTATTTATATCGGGTGTCCCAACTAGAACGCAATTTTTAAATTTTTAATAAAACACAGATACTTAAAAAAAAAATCGTGAAACTTTATTATATCGTAAAGTAGACAGAATGAGGTTATGTATGGAACAATATATCGAGCAGATGGCGGCCGCGGCTTTGCTGGCACACACGCGATCTTTTAATGAAATTTTCAATGACCTTTTTGCATAAATGCTGCGGTATTTAATTAATGCAGCGTCCAATTTCCTCTTTTAAGGCTTGAGTCGTCGTCAGCTTATTCGCGTAAACCATCGATTTCAAAAAACCCCAAAGAAAAAAATCTAAAGGTGTTAAATCACACGATCTAGGCGGCCAATTCTAGTCTCCAACACGCGAAATAACACGACCGGGAAATGACTGATGCAGCAATTGAATTGTTTCTCTGGCTGTATGCATTTGGCACCAGCTTGTTGAAATCACATGCCCTCCACGTTCATATCTTCAATTCTAGGCAAGAAAAAACTGGTTATCATTTCACGATACCGAACACCATTGACTGTTTGCACTTGACCTGCCTCATTTTCATAAAAAAAGGTCCAATGATTCCTCCAGCCCAAAAAACACACCACACAGTGACACGTTGAGGATGCATTTGCTTCTCGTGAATCACTCGAAGATTTTCCTCACCCCAAATGCGACAATTCTGCCTATTGACGAAGCCATCAAGATGGAAATGGGATGATCGCAATTTGCGAACTGTAGCCGCAAAACTTTCGCCATTTTGGTAAAACAATTTCACAATGAGAATGCGTTGTTCATTCATGTAGCGCTCCATTTTTACTAACCTCGTACCTTCTACTAGCAAACAATAACAATTGTTCAAATGTCAAACAATGACACTTCGAATGGCGCCAAATTTAAAAATTGCGTTCTAGTTGGGACACCCGATATTTGAAAAAGGGGTTTCACATTATTTAAACTGAACAACAAAAAAATATTTTTTTAAATTTCGTTTTATTTGAAAACTAAATTGTATATTCGTAAAATTTTTATAAAATTATTTATCATATCAGAAAGGGTAGTAAAAGTAATGGGACCTGCAAAAATCCCTTTATTCATAATCGATATTAAAATTAAATAAAATAAATTAAACAAGGTGGGCAAAAAGATCATGTGATGTTGTTTGACTTTTATTTTTTTATTTTTTCTAAATAAAAAACTTCGATTCTGTTTTTTGATTATGTTTATTTAAACCTTTAGAATTTTATTGGTCAAGTCGAGAAGATGATATCGCCCAAATGGCGTCGTCACAATTGATTGCTATACGGACTCCTTTTGTATCATTTTTTATCACTTCGGCGAAAACTTTGAGCGACAGATTCTCGCAATTGTGTCGAATGTTGTCCTTGAGGGCTGCCAGGTTTTCGGGCTTGTTCACGTCAACACAGGACTTTAAAAAACCCTACAAAAAAGTCTTAAACGGTTAAATCGGGCGATCTTGCGGGCTAATGTAAATCGCCAAAACGAGAGAAGAGGCGACCCGGGAAAGCCGCCTTCAGAATATCGGTTATGGCTCGCGCAGTCTGTGTCGTTTCTCCATCCTGTTGGAACCACATGTCCTTCAGTCCTAATCCGTTCAATTGCGGCAGAAAAAAATCGGCTAATATGGCTCTATAGAGCGCACTAGCCACTATTGTCATTTGACCAGCGGCATCCTCGAAAAAAATTCCTCGATGACTTCTACAGCGTGAATAGCGCATTATGTAGTCACTTTGAGCGGGTGTAATGGCTCCCCGTGCATAAGTCGTGTATTTTCAGTGCCCCAAAAGCGGTAGTTTTGCTTGTTCACCTACCGGCTGAGGTGGAAATGAGCCTCAACGCTAATTATGATTTTTATCAAAAAATCGTCCACTGCGGCCTCGACACGATTATTCTGCATTCTTGGGGAGTTTATCGCTCTATGGTTTGTTCACGTGTATTCTACATCTGTCTAGTTTACAAATGTCAAAACAGATTTGACATTGGCCGCCATTTGCAAAAATAAGAGCATCTTCCAATAGGGTGATTTCTTTTGGCCCACCTTGAATTTACAAAATACAATAATGTGTACTATTCGCTTAAGTGCTATACTTTTCTGAATTGTTAAAAAAAAATAATATAAAAAATGTTTAAATCTATTTTAAATTTAAGAATTGATTATGAATATAATGGTTAGTTTGTACAATGCGTGACAATGCGTGATTAACGTCGCCACAGACATAAAATGCCTTAATCCGACGGTGGTCTTACCACTGGGTTGGATCCCATGGTTGGTATATACAGACTCAATGCCTCACAAGGAGTTAATTACAACAAAAGAAAGAATATCATTAAAGCACTTACAAGTGCTTAATAAAACATATTTAGGCCGATTATATTTGCTTTCCAATAGCTTAAGTGGGTTATGTTATCAGTCAGATAACCAGTTTGTTTGTTATTATAACTACAATTTAATCTAAAAGTGACCGATAAGCTAAAAAGAAGCCCATTTTACTTTTTACTTTAAACGTAAGTTTTATACATTTAAAGTTGCCACTTTTTCTGTTATATGAAAGTAAGTAAATATGGCAACTCAATTGCGATTTATAATTTTTTCTTTTCTGCATCGACATTTAGATTTTTTTTATTATTAAATTCATAATTTTTTAATATTTTCTACACGGAATAAAAAAATAAAATATCAATAATTTTTATAGTTTGTTGTAAGAAGGTGTAGAAGGTGGTTGTAGACAATAACGAACCATATTTAACCCTAAAGTGAAAAGGTACCCGGGTAACTATTCCCTTTTGAAAATTAATTTTTTGGTAGAAGTTCATAAACTTTGTTTTTGAAACATTTTGACAGCTCCTAACTATATTAATTTGTAAATATATATTTTAAAAGTTAACCAGTTAACTGCAACACCCTTAAGTGTACGACAAGGTACCCGGGTACCTCTATTCGTTTGTATGAAAAATGCTTAATACACAAATTGTTTCTTTGTTTTGTTGTATAATAATGTGACTCTCATAACACAATATAGTTGCGTACTTTTCTTATCACAAGAAACATCTTCTTTGGAATTTTACCTCAGTGAAACTGAAAAAATTTACCAGGTTATTAAAATAAGCGTTGAATGTGACTAAGTACATAGAATGAAATAAAAACTTCTCCTTTAAAATGTTTTAATACAAGGTGTGCGCTGGGAAGATACACTACTTTGTTTGTTTATAATTTTCGAATAAATGAAGGAGAATGGACCTTATATTGATAAATGTTTTTTTTTAATGTCGGCAATTATGTATGGAATACAGTATCAGATAAATGCCCGCCTATGTTAGCCACACAAATGCGAGCCCTATTGAGCAGATTTTTAATTACATTCTCACATATTTCAAATTGCACACCAGGCTGTGACTGATGAATAATTTGGAGATTCTCTATTGCCCAGAACCGACTATTCTGTTAATTCACATATCCATTAAAATGAAAATGTACCTCGTCACTGATTATGATTTTTTTATGAAAACTTTCTTATCGTCACTGTAATCGAAGATTAATTTTGATCAAACGTTTTAACGATTACCATACGTTTGTTTACCGAATATTTTTGCCAGAGTAGAGACTTCACGACTGCCAAATATGAACTGTCAACACTAATTTTTACCAAAATGGCGGCAAAACAAAATAGTATACCTTCGCGGCGGATACCCTGTATTTTGGAAATGTAGACGACCAAATAAACGTAACTGATAAAAAAATCTTTATGGAGAAATCTTTAATAGCCTTTTTACACTTGCTCACATCTTTCATCTTTCATCAAATCAACAAGATGTTAGCATCTTCCCATATGAATTGCACGTGTTTGTGTGTCAATATTTTTCAACATCTTTTCAAGATGTTCCTAACTCATTTTGTTCCACTCAACATCTTTCGATTGTTTTAGTGTCTTCACTAGAAATTGCTGTAAAAAAATACATACCATCACTAGAAAAAAAAAATTACAAGCAGAAAAAAATACATACAGCGAGTGGACCTGAAATATGTCGTATAAAATAAGATATTTTAATTATTTTCATCCTATAACAAAATTTAACGAAATCTGCATATTGAAATAATAATTGCTTTCCAAGGGCAATAATTAATACAATTAATACAGAATTTTTAAATTCAATTTTTTTAATTTTTATTTGCGCAAACATGAAAAAAAATATTATGACAGATGAAGGATGAAAGATGTTGCTAATGTAAACAAGTTTTTTTCATTTTCAACATCTTCCACGCATTCCGCTAAGATGTGAGCAAGTGTAAAAAGGCTATAAGGCATTTTTCAAGTAAAAATTTAGTTATTTGTAAAAAAAATTTAAATAATAAATAATTAAACTATTTTTGGTGGTTTTACCTACTTAATGAAAATAAACTTTATATAAACATTTAATTTACTTTTCCGTTTTAAAAAAAAGTCATTTAAAATATTAATTAGCATCGAGTACTCAAATGAACAGTATTGAGTAAAATAAAAAGTAGTAGAATTTGTCAGCACTAGTACACATGGTCTCGATTAATATAAGTGAAATATAACTAAATAAATAATAAATAAGTATGTTACTGGACTATAAAATAATATTTGAAAATTTATCAAAATTGAATTTTTGCTTAAAGAAACCCGACTGTTGTTATAAAACCGCAGAAACAAATGTAGTATTTTTATAAAATGTTGATGGAGAGTAGCTAACAATTTCACCTTATATTTAAAGTAGTCGCCATATCTAAAGCACTTGTAACGGAAATGTCCTTTTTAAATTCTTATTAACTTCTAAAGTAAACCAAACTGTCCTTAATAAATAATTTTATTTAAATTAATTTTTATGAACTGTCTAATTCATATAAATTAATACAGCTTTATAAGAGGTTTATAAGTCAAATTTCGATAGAAAAACAGCTTAATAAATCCTTTATAATCCTGTTATAATTCTTATGAATTAGGCAGTATGTATTTAATTTTCTTTGTTCATTTTTACATTATTTAATTGTTGAATTGTTTTCAGTAGTTAAAAAAAAAAAAAACATTTTTGTATATAAAACAATCAATAAATAAATTATTTTACTCATTTAATTTAATTCTCTGCTCAAAAACTCACCCACTTGTAAAATATTCAAAGTATTTGTACAAAATTACTTCATTTGGTTTTAAATTGTTTTCCTTTTTTTATTTATTAAAACTACAATTCTTGTAAATATTTAAAATTTATTTTTTTTCAAATGAAATTACACTGCATATTATTAATAATATTTTATCTATAATTAAAAAATGCTTTTTTTTTATTTCCTGTATATATTTATATTGTAAAAAATTCAAGTTATAATTTTTTCTTAATTAAATACTTAAATATAATATAAATATGATTTTAATTAACTAAAACTAAACCTTAAACTTTTTTTAAAAGAAATATAGACGTTTTTTTTCTCAAAAAAAATAACCTCAAATTGCAGTAAAAAGACGTTTTTTTTTAGCAAAAAAAAAAAACAAATTCCTGAAATTATTAAAGTTTTAAAACATTAATAAATAAATAAAAAAAAAGAACACGAAATGTTGGGATGGGCTGCCCGGTGACCGCTAGTATTGTATAATAAAACAAAAAAAAACTTAATTATTATAAATATTTGTCTCATTTTTGTAATCAACTTTTTAAATGTATTAACAAATTTATATTTTATTTTGTTGTTGCTGTTGTGTTGTTTTAATATAATTCTCTTTTGTTTTTGTTTCATTTACATTTTTTTTTTATTACAAATTATTTGATTTATACTTTTTATTGATGTGTGAAAAACAACAATTTCTGTCTTTGTTATTATTTTTGTTTTTTTTTGTTGTTGTTATCAATTGATTCCTTTCCTTTTTACTATCTTTTCATTATATTTATATATTTATTGTATGCAAAATGTAAATGTGGTGGTAGTAGTTATTGTTTAATTAAAGTGTGTCTTTGTGTTTGTGTGTGTGTATGGTAGAAAACAAAAGACAAATTTAAATTACTTATTTGTATGATATTTTGTTTTAAAAGAAAAATCTTTTTAATAGTTTTTTTGTTTTAGTTTTTTTTTACACAATTTGTTGTTTGATCTAAAATGTTTTACATTAAATGTGAATGTGGTTTTTCTCCTGGATTTCCTATACATATTTTGTTGTTTTTATTTCCTAACCAGTAAAAGCTTTGTTGTTGTAGCTGCTGTTTATATGCATGTATGTATGTGTATAAGTAGTGTTTTATACTTGAGAAAACTTTCATTTACCATCAAAACCATATTTTATTTTGTATTTTATTTAAATATATGTTCATATATATATATGTTCACCCTACATCATCATTGGTGAGAGGGTATTATGCGTTTGTACTGAAATTTCAAGGCCTGTAAAATAATCTCACACCTATAAATCAGCTTTAAAACACTTTTTAAGGCGATTTCAACGCCTCTCTGTCCATTCAAACCTTGTAATGACAATACATACTTTTTTTGGCCGTAGGACGAATCACATTGATTTATGATTTTACATAGTTCCTATATATCGACTCTCGAAAGAAGACTTCAACAAGACTTGTAATTTAATTAAAAATATTTGTAGTTAAATAAATTTCACCGACATTAATTTTTTTTAACATAAATTTTATTAAGAAATTGGCATTGGCCTATTAACTTTCATATGAGGAGCCTTTTTAGAAATTACCTAAATCTTTGTAAAATTTTTTTAAATAATTTTAGTTATTGTTTTTTTGGGTTTAAGCTGTTTGTAATTCATTTCACTGCTGCTTATGCTAGATCATAGGTATATCATACAACCCGAGGCACGTTTATTCATCAGGTAGTCTTGTTTCGTCAAGTGATTTTTTTTTTTTGCACTTATTTTAAATTTCAGCTGTCAAAGTCTATAGATTTTTTCTCTTCTTTTTCATTTATTTTAGATGTCGAACTACATATACATATAAAAAATATAAACAAAATAATTCTCTTCGAACTGCAATTATCTGACGAATTAATATGGCTTGATACAACAAAAAAAAGATTATGAAAAAGTTTATAAATTTAGAAATTCTCAGAATAAAAATTTTAAATTAAACAAAAAACAATTAAAAAATTTTTATAAGCCCAACCAAACATTTTTTTAATTTTTAAAAAGGAATACAGGTTATTTGATAACCACTAGATAAAATCATATATATCAGCTTAAACCCAATAACTTATTAGAACATTTTTGATACAATATCCAGAATACAGGCAAATCCCGGTATAACGAACTATATAATGTCAGGACCATTCGTTATATAGCAAAGGTTTTTTAACTTCTCCCTCTAATTACATTAACAAAGAATTATGCAGTTAATGCATTTAAGTACAAATATTAAATATTTTTTTAATTTTACAAAAATATAAGAACCTCGAAAAACATAAAAATAAAAAACACTAACAGCTATGTTACAGCTATATACGATATAAAAACTTCCAATAGATAAGTAGCGTAACACAAGGAGGCATTATCAGCGCCGTAACGTTACAACCTTCCAAATGTTGCTCAGGAGAATGACTAGGGCTAGTATCGGTATTAATAAGAAACATTTTTCTTGCATTTTCTTGAATGAACATATTGATGATTTTGCTGTTTTATATTTTACCGGAATTTTATAAAGTCATCCAAAACAGCTTTTTCCTTACCATTCGTTATATCGAGTATGAAATTTTTTAGTTAGGTTAGGTTAGGTTGAAAAGGAGGGGCACTAAAAGCCCAAACCCATGACAGGTATACACTTATGCCCAGTTGGCATGTTGTGCGCTCCATATGGAAAACGGAATTCCCAAACAAAAACCATAATCATAATTTCCCATAAATAACGGACTAGTCCAAGAACCAAGTACCCTTAATGTAATTCCTTATGGATCTCCAATTCGAATTCCCCAGGTATTCCAAGTTCGGCATAATACCCACTGTAAAATTTTCGCGTCTAATATGCCCAAACGCAGGACAATGACAGAGGAAGTGTACCAAAGTCTCATCCTCTTCCTCGCATGCTCTACATGTTGTCTCCTCAGATAATCTCATGCGAGCTAGATGGGTTCTCAACTCCATATGACCTGTAATTACACTGGTTAGTTTCCTAAGTGTTAGTCTACTTAGTCTCCGAATCTCCTTCGATTTCCCAAGATTTGGGTCACCCCAAAGTGTTTTTGTCACACAATTTTTATATATTCGCTATACATATATGGTAGCCAATATCAAAAATTATAATTTTCGTTACATCGAATTTACGGCAAACGAGATTCATTATGCCGAGATTTTTTTGTAGATATTGCAATCCAAATAAAAATTAACACAAATAAACTTTACGTAAATAGTACAAAGTTTTCTAACGAATTTTGTGATAATGAGCCCATAATTGGTCCTAGAACTCCCATATAACATCTTCACCGTAAAATACTTAAACGTTTTTAAAATATATTTATTTAAACTTTAATTAACTAGGAGCTTATTTTGGAATCAAAATTATCATAAATAAATAAGGTTTTATGTTGTTATGTAGGGTATAACATGACTTAGTTTGGCCGACTATGACATTCTTATTTGTTTTATTCTATTCTAAATCTATGTACGTATGTGGTTGCTGTTGTTGTTTCTATTACTATTATTCTTGTTCATTCAAACAAAAACAACAAGTAAATATATGTATGTATACATATATATATATATTTTTTCCCTATAGGTATATACTACATATTTATAATATTTCTACTGATTGAAATATAGTTTTTTTCTCGCATTTTCGCAAATGTAAAATAGAAAACCATTCAAAAATAACAGCAAAAAAAACCCTTTTTAATAGAAAAGCAACAGCAATCTTCTATCAAACCTAAACAACATTCAAGTCCTGCCAACAGCCAGACAGCTCAACCACCCCACTTCCTCCCCCCCAACGGAAAACAGTTAAAGCTCAACTTTACACACGTACACACAACTATGTACTTTAGATTTTGACACACACACACACCTCAAACCACTCACATTTACTCTTATAATAAAGAAGAGAAAACAACTTCACCATAACTGTTCTTCATCTCCATCAACATGCTCATCAGCATCATCATGAGTAGAAACAAGCATTAAGCATTATAATAAGAGCATTTCACCATCCCCCTCACTAATAAAACTACTCCTATATTTCCTTTACTTAATGTTTATTATTTTTTTATACTATTCTTTTATATTTATTTCGTGATTTTATTTTAAAATTCATATTTTCAAATATCTTTTGCCGTTTTAATGTGGAAAGTATATGTTCGTTCCTTTCATTTGGGTTATACTTCCCTAATTTCCATCAATCCTGTTTAATTTTCTATATTTTAGATCTTTAGAGAATAAAAAAAAAACTACGATTTTAGAAATTTGTTTCCATAATAGTGATTGATTTTGTGTTTAATCAGAGATTGTTAAATTTGCACAGAGCCAACAATGAAATCATTCATTTCAACACCATTTATTTTAATAAATAAAAGATTCTTATCCCAGGTATAAACACATACATATGTAACTTCAAAGAAGTGAATTTAATGTTGTAAAAAACAAAATAATTACAATCAATGAATTATTTAATCAGAGTGAGACTCTGGAAATAAAAAAAATTATTGCTTTATTTAACAAAAAATATATATTTAATATAAATTATGTTTAGTATACAGGCGCGAATCCAGCTGACGCGTTTGGAGGAAAGTTTTTAATAAAATATATGAATTGTTTGTTTTATCGCTGTCAGCACTGATACTAATCGAAAGAAAAAAACTTGCTTTGGGGTGGAGAATATCCTCTCTTTCCTCCCCTGGATCCACGCTTGATTGTAAAAAACTTATTTTGCACTTTCAAATCAAGAAAATACAACAATTTAATAATTTTAGCTTAAAATTATTTCCCATTGTTCAAATTTGTCAAAATTTTCTTTTAAAACTCTTGGTTCAAAGTGAAATAATAGAAGAATCCTAGCCAGCCAAACATATAACTTAGATATAATAGGGTTTTTATCTAAGAATAACTAAGACCGAAACATAAAAAAATCACCTCGCAGCTATAGTCAAAAAATCATCTTGATGCTTTTTAATCACTTATATTGAATGTCTTTGAGAAGTTGTTAAAAAAAAAACTTCCTACAACAACGCCTGGTTTCAATTTTTGAATGATGAAAATTCTATTCGACAAGAAATAATTTAAATAATTTTTTACTGAAATTTTACGTGATTGTTTAGTAATGCGTTCGACTATAATTAAATATAAATTATCATTTTATTTAAAACTTTCAATATTTTTCATAAATATTTTTAAAATTTCACGCGAACATTTCTTAATAATTAAACAGGTTTGAGCTATTTTGCTGATTTCGAATGATTGAATGTCTGAGAAAGTTCAAAACTGAATATTTTTCACACAAAATTTCCAAACTTTTCGTTTTTCAGATTTCTAAATCTGAAGGGGCAAATTATGACCATCGTTAGCAAACGAAATTACATTGATTAAGAATTTCAGTCGATAGCGAATTATTTGCGCAGACTAGCTACTTTACAAACTCAAAAAAAACAAGTAAGAGTGCTATATTCGGCCATGCCGAATCTTATATACCCTTCACAACGTGTAGTCATGCAATAACAGTTGCTTGTATCACCATTCATCCCATATGAAATACGTACACGTATGTATGTTAAAAAAAACAAAAAAAAAAAAAAATTTAAAACAAAAATTAAAAAAAAAAATTTTAAAAAAAATTTTTAAAAAAATTTAAAAAAAAAATTAAAAAAAAAAATTTTAAAAAAAATTTTTAAAAAAAAATTTAAAAAAAAAAATTAAAAAAGAAAAATTATTATATATATAATATACATATATAAAACAAAAAAAATATAAAAAAAAATTAAAAAAAAATTAAAAAAAAAATAATAAAAATATAAATAATATATTAAATAAAAAATAAAAAAAAAGTAAAAGCGCTATATTCGGCCGTGCCGGATCTTATATACCCTTCACAACGTGTAGTCATGCAATAACAGTAAATTCACGTATGTATGTTAAAAAAAACAAAAAAAAAATAAAAAATAAAAAAAAAATTTAAAAAAAAAAAATTTAAAAAAAAAATTAAAAAAAAAAAATTATTATATACATATATAATATATATAAAACAAAAAAAAAATAAAAAAAAAATTAAAAAAAAAAAATAAAAAAAAATAATAATAAAAATATATATAATATATTAAATAAAAAATAAAAAAAAAATAAAAAAAAAATTAAAAAAAAAAATTTTAAAAAAAATTTAAAAAAAAATTTTTTTGCCTCAGCTGGGATTCGATGCCACGTTTTCTCTAACCAGTATACACGTTTGTATGTATGTATGTTGTTGTTGTAATGTTGTTTTTATGAAAAGAAAATCGAGGTGGTCGTGGGTTTTTGCTCATATCTCAGTTGTTTATGTACCGATGTTTCTGATTTTCAATACCGATCTACTCCCGAATATTTCTGATATTTTAATACCTTACTTGGGTCCAACCTATGTCGGGGGGCTTCAAAAAGTTGATTTCAACATACACACGGACAGACGGTCAGACGGACAGACGGACAGACGGACAGACGGACAGACGGTCAGGGCTTAATCGACTCCTCTATTCATAAGCTTTCAGAAAATATATACTTTATGGGGTCGGAAATGAAAATTGTAGAAATTTCACACGGAATGACAAACCTATATATACCCTTTTTCACTGTGTGAAGGGTATAAAAAAAGAGTCCAACGAATTGAAATTGCATAGTCTCGGTGATCAACTTATGTGCATCATGCAGAACAGCAAACATAGCGCAGTCGTGTTGGAATCATATGTTGTCTACGTTTATATCGTTAAATTGTCATTAAAACAAATAAGTTATTTTTGACTTTAAGCTCTCATTGTTGACGGCGATGATCTCACTAATCTCGTTTACAAAGCTGTCTGGATCAATGATGGTGCCTACCCGAACAGTGCCTTGTCACCTGATGAACTTCGTGTAGATTAATTTCTTTTCAAATACGAAAATTTTGCTAATTGTATATATATTGATCCAAAAAGTGCTTCTTGTCTTAAATAATGGTTCTGTGGTCAAAATGAAGGTTCACTTAGCCACTCAGTGAGCAAACGTTTCTTACTTTTAAGCTACTGGCTAAATTAGATCTTCTACGAGAGTAGACTCAAAAGGTAGATTAATGTTAAATTTGTCATTTGTGATAAAAAGTCGTTTGCTTTAAGTTTTCCAGCATAGTTTTATGAACAGCGGTTACAAAACCTCTCACTTTGATGGCAAAATTTTGTACGTAATAATAAAAGTATAAATAGTACGTTTTTGTGGCAGCGATAAAAAAACGCAGAACGCATAAAGTACATTTTCTACACAAAATCACATTTTTAAGTACTCGTAATTTTGGAACAAGAAACAAACAAAAAATAAACGACAACGGTATTTAGAGTTACTACCATAGATTTAATTTATTTACTTTGTTTTTTGCGTTACGGATGTACTTCGTTTCATCATTTAGTTGACATGGCGATTTGGCATCAGTGGTTGAATAATAAACAACGAACAAACAGACGTTGCCAAAATGACATGGCCACATCAGACGGTGAACAATGCTTCTTGGCCTTTGTTGTAAAATCATTTATAAAGATTAATTACTTTGTTTTTTCTAATTGAATTAAAAAAGTGCTAAAATTAATGACAAAATTCCTTTAAAACTCTTCTGATGTTTTATGTCTTTTCATGTTGTTGTTGTTATTGTTATTGCTTTTAACCTTTTGACGAGTTGCCTTTTTTGGTTGTTGGTGCTTTGTTGTTACTCCTGTCACTGTTGTTGGCGTAATATTGCTTTAATAGCGAAAAACGGAAACATTTTCATTGTAATCATTTTTTTTTACTTTTTCAATTTTTTTTTAAATTCATGTTTTGTTTGTTTTTTTTTCATTCGTTTACTATTTATTTTTTACTCAAGAATTGTTCGTCTTTAGCTGTTAAGGCTGCTACTGTTGTTGGCTGTTGTGCTCTTTTTCATGAATCCTAAAAAGCAACAACGACAACAAAGAACCAGAATCCTTCATCATTTTTCATTTAGTTTGTTGAATTATTTTTTTTTTGTTAGACTCAGCACTATTTTTTTACTTGAGACTTTTATTTGTTGTTTCTATGTGTTTCCGATAAGAATGTATGTACGTTTATGTTTGCAAAGTATGTGAGAGATAATTCAGGCTCACACACGCTTAAACATATCCCAGTTGTCCATGTCTTAAAGATATCCTCAATGTTAAATTGTTGAATTGCATATTGGCGACAGCTCAACCAAACCGTGGAGGACATTTTCAATTACATGGTCACGAGATCACACAAGACTAGTATATGAGCGACTTTTTTAAGAGCGACTATATCGACACATTGTGGCTGAAGATCATTTTATATTTTCATATTTTTTTTCTTTTTACATATATATTGATATTCATAGTAATATATAATTAATAATATATAAATACCTATATAACTAAAAAAATTTAAATCCACTCTTTGATTGATTCCTGTTTGTTTCCTGAAAATAAATCACCACAAATATATATAAAACTTTACCGAACAAAAATATTAATATAACTAACAATTTCATTGAAGAAAGTCATTTAGACAGGAAAACATTTGGAAGGGAAACATTTTGTATGGTAGAGAGGGACGGGTCGGGAAGAGAATATGAATTTTGTTTCCCGTTCTCGGAGGGACGCTTTGTGCTTTCATTCTTATTGTTTACATTTGCTATGCTTTTTGACATTTACTTTATTTCTTTTCGGCGTGCTTTGTTCTCTATGTTTTATATTTGACTTTGTTTGAATAAAAATAAAAAAATAAATAAAAATGTAAAAAAAAAAATATAAACTAAAATGTTTCCGATAACAATGTTTCCCTGTATGACCGCGAAGGGAAAATACAAAAGAGAATTCCAGATGTTTCCCTGTGTAAACTGGGACAAAGTTTTGATGAAAGCCGTAGTATTTCTAATTTAATAATGCTTTTTTACCTTTTACTCTAAAATTTTCAAAATGTTTGTTAGTAAGTTTTGCGTATATCTTTACTTAAAATATTCCCGTTTTCGAACTTTTGTATTCTGTTTTATTTGATCAACTTAACGATAATGAGAATTTTATTTTACCCTTATAAAGTAACGCTAATGTTCTTTTTAGTGTACACAAGAACAATTTGAAGACTTTTAGGGCTTCCTCATGATGAGTGTTCGCCAAGTTTGTCTTTCTTTACTTTGTTGATGATCGGCTGAGAGTTGAAAGCGAGCTAGTATAAGAAATGTTTTGTGATTTTCATGATTTTTTTGTTAATTTCCTTTTACACTTATTTTGGTTCAATTCGATTTAACGTAAAATATAAAACAAACATGAGCTGTTGCATGCAAAAATTCATCGTTTAAACGTTTATGTTTACGTATACAGTACAATGCGCATATAAGAAAGCCTAAAAACGCACCGATTTTCTTTCTTATATGCGAGCTTTCTTATAAAGAAAACACGCATATAAGAAAGATATTTTCTTAAATACATACATCAGTAACAGAATTTTAAAAATTTCCTATAGAAATATATAATTGAAATAAAACTGTTTAATACTAATATATTCTACACATCATTTTGCAGTAAATTTCATTTATTTGTCGTACAAATATTAATATGTAGAAAAGTACACAACTAAAGGTAAAAACATAACAAAAACAAAACAGGTGATTGCACTTCACTAAAAATCACATTTGATAAAAAAAGTATTTTGGTAAAAAATACTATTTCATAGTTTTAAAATGAATGCATAGTTTAAAAGAATGTGTTTACTTAAAAAATACTATGAAGTAAGACTGAAAAAATCTTGAATTTTATTTTGGACGAGCTCCTTTTCATGGGTTCTAAAGATTATATCTTCTAATTTAGAAATAGAATCGTTGCCTTCGTCAACGTCTAAATATTCTTTACGAATAAAGAAGGCTTTAATAACATCATCTCTTTTCGGCCATTTGGCATCACGATCAGTGTTCCCAGGTTAAAACCGAGGTAAAAAAAATTCAATTGTGAGAATAAATACTACTTGCTTATACACGTACCATTTTCTATGGAATGAGCATAATTTTTCTTCAGAATATGTTTCTTATAGAAGAGTTTTTCTTATAAGCGAGTTTCTTATATGAGGATTATTTAGCACGCAGATATATACAAATGTGCATGGTGTCTGAAGATGTCTTTCTTATAACGGAGTTTTTCTTATAAGCGAGTTTCTTATATGCGTATTGTACTGTAACACCACTTTTTGTCTCCAATCTTATCGTCAAAACACTTTCTTAAAAGACATTACATAGTTTTGTCACTAAATTTCTCGTCAGCGAAATTTGTTACATGATCAGCTGCATAATTTATTGCTAGAGTGGTCGCTAAATGGTGTTTTTGTTACAGAGGTATCAAATTTTTAAATTGAATACAACAAAAATAATTTTTTTTATATTGACATGCAATTACTTTATTTAAAAGATGATCGTCCGACATAATTTAAAGTTGAATTCTGACATGTGATCGCCACGGCTGACTTGGCCGTAGTCTAAGGTAAATTTTTTGATGTTTTTTCCCACATTTGTGGCCGTAGACTAGCAACTTTACATATCTCTACAGAAAATAGTCTAACGGCTTCAAATCGCACAATCTTGTAGGCCAATTCACGGGTCCGAAACGTGCGGTTACTAAACGTTTCCTACAATAAATCAATTGTGGATCGAGATGTGTGCCATTTTGCGCCGTCTTGTTGAAATCACAGCTCATGCACATCATGACTGTTCAATTGATTAACAAAAACGTCAGTTACCATGGGTTCCATTAATTTTAATGTTCTGATCAGCATCGTTTTTAAATATATACGAACCAATAATTACACCAGCCCCTAAATCACACCATACAGTCAGTTTTTTTGGATGTCACGGTGTCTCAACATACACTTGAGGATTATTCATATTTACGTCATTTACGGCAATCTAACAAAAGCAAGCTTCAGGCTATTTTAAAATGCCATACCAAACTAAACATAATTAACGTAAAAGCTGACTAAATGGCCTCCAGTTAAAAAAGTTTTTCCAACTTAATGTTTTATACCTCTATAAAAACAACCGGTTTTATCGTTGGCGAAAAGTTAAGTGAAAAATTTCGTGCATGAAAAATTTCAAAATGTCTTGAAAGAAATCGTTAAAGACAATGTCTTCCGCGATGATTTTGCCAACTGGGACATATGTATATACATACATACTAACACATATGTATATGTACATACATACGTTAATGCTGTTACATTTTTGTATGACTTTGTACTTTATTCTTGTATTTGTTTGTTGCTGGTATTGTAAATTCATTGCTTAATTTAGTAGTTATATTTTTATTTGTTTTTCTATTTATTTCTTTCCCACTCCCTCTATTTCTATCTTCGCCTGTGTAAGTTAAAGTGTGTGTGTGTGTATTTCTGAAAGAGTAAATATTCGTTTCATTTTCGCCGTAAATAAGAATGAAACATTTTTAATTTACAAATGAGCTTAAGCACATACCTTGAAGTTTCCGTTTAATTTCTATTTTTTATTTCCTCTTTGCATTTGTTTGTGTGTTAATAAAATTTCTTGTAAATTTATTTAGAGAAAAACCTTTTAGTTTTGAGAACAACATATTGTATTTTATTATTTAAAATACACAAATTTGATCATTTAATGTCGTAAATTTTATTTTTATTTTCGTTTACGTTCTTTTACTTTAAGGATGCTTGCAGTGTTATGTAATTAAATTAAGTGTTTTTTGTTTTTACTTTTCTCTCTTCATCTCTATGTTTATGTAAATGTATGTAAATGTATATTACATTAAATGTCATAAATTTTTATAATTAAATATATTATTTATTTTTGAGTTTTCATCTGTGTAACAAAACTACAAAGTTGTAAGAAAGGAGAGAGGACCTTTTTCGTCATTAATTGTTTTAATTTTGATGTTGTACTTTGTAATTTTCTTTTATTTAAAATCTTACAAAGAAAAATTTTTGAAAATCACTCAATAAGAACTCGTAAAAATGTTTGTAGATATTTATTTTATTAATGTAAATAATTTTTTATATTTCATTAAATAGAAATGAAAATTTAAATTTTTTTATTGTTTAAAATTTATTTATAAAATTTTTTTAACAACATTTTAAAACAATAAAAATTTTTTTTAATACACCCCAATTCTCTAATCAAACAATTTTTTAACATCTTCATTCGAAAGATAAATCCTAAAAAAAATTTTAAATATTTAAAATTAAGCAATTAATTTTCGTTAAAAAACTCTTCAACATTCAACTTAAAGACTGAATTATATTCTGATATTCATCCGTTTGTCTGTCTGTCCTTTAAATCTTGCCATCAAGTACAGATTACTTGCGTAATTTAAAAAGTCTTAATATTATTTAAATTTTTTACCTAAAATTAAAGAAAACTTTATTGAAATTGTTTTTTTTTTTATTAATTTTACCCCAAAATCTACCAACATTTTTACTTCAATAAATTTATATTTTTAAATTCAAATTTTTTTAGAATAATACTTGCATTTGTAGCTTTAGAATTTCTAAATAATTTAAAATATTTTTGCGTAAAAAAACATAAATTATTTATTACTTTTTTTAAATAAAATGAACGTGTTTTTAAAGATTTCATTTTTTTGTTTTTTTTTTTAATTTTAATTAAAAATATTTTCAAACATTATTTGTTTTTTTAAACTACATAATTTAAAATTGTGGAATTTCATGACAAATTTCTACAAATTAATTTAATTAAACAATAAACGAATGAAAAATGATCCACAAAAAAGCCAAACAATAAAATATGTTAGAAAAATGATTTTTACATTCTAAAAGCTGAAATTTTTATTTTGTTTGTATGTGTGTTTGTGGCAAATTGTACATTACAAACGTATTTAAAGTGGAACAAAATTCTTCAACAAAATATATTGTAGTATGTAGTGTAGTGTAGTGTAAATAAAGTGCCAATGACATTTGGCGTCAGCACCACCAATAAATAATCATAAACAAACCTACAAACAAACGACGCGTTGAATACAATGATAAATATCGATAAGTTTGATACGATTATTGAATTTTATTTTCAATAAAAATA
Source organism: Phyto melanocephala (assembly GCA_941918925.1). Lineage (NCBI taxonomy): Eukaryota > Metazoa > Arthropoda > Insecta > Diptera > Rhinophoridae > Phyto > Phyto melanocephala. The sequence goes on along the minus strand of OW799233.1, from coordinate 175,809,004 downwards.
GCACATTCGGATTATAGAATGCGTGGTCGTTTGGTTTGTCACTTGGTTTGCCGTTTACTTGTTAATTTAAAATTTCATTTATATTTACGCTGAAAATAATTTGAGAGCAGGGAAGTATTCCGCGGGAGACTATATAGAGTACTTGCATATAGATGTATGTGTTTTAACACTTTACAGCTCGCTTCTTTTGACTCGTCTACCTTTACAAACATGAATATTATTTAATCATTTCATTAACTTTAAATAAAAGATTAGTTTTTTGATGTTATTCCTTTTTTATACTCAAATTTTAAAAACTAAGTTTAAAAGCTATAATCGTTAAATCTCAGTAACTAACAACAACTTAAAATTATATAAAACAAAATAAAGAAAAATATCTTATACTTCTTATTTTAAAGTTATTCACAGGCTTCGTAGAAAATCTGATCTCAATGTTTTTGCTTCCATGTCAATACGATAAATAAATAAGTTTAAACAAAAAATAATAAAATAAAATTGATTACGAATAACATTTAATAAAATTATTTTTCTTCTTCATACAATGATATCTTCAGATATAATGGCACAATACCACACCTAATAGGGTGCAATTGGCGTCAATGAATGGCTCTTGGATTTTCAGAATCCCAGAACCTAAAGTTCTACTTATTAACAAAGTCATTCAAATGAGCTTCATCACTCATAATCAGACTTTCAATTAAGTTTATGTTTTTTCTGGCCAACTGCAAAATTTAGATGTTGCCCTTGATCTGTGTCTTTTTTTAAATTGCTCCGTAGTTCTGTTCTCCGCAGTGCGAATTAAACGTGGCCTGCCAGTTCGAGGCAAGTCTCTTATGGTGCCATGTTGATAGTGACGATGAATTAAAGAGCGAATCTTTGATTCAAAGGGCGGAATTCTGATGTTAAAATATCAACGATATGCTCTTTGTGTTAAAATCCTTTATCGCTGACTTAAATAATAAAATTATATTATTCTGGTTCTTTATTCTGTTGTGAATCTCTCTCTTATCTGAAAAAATTATACATAAATGAGAAAGTTCTTAAATTCGATGCTGACTTTTGGCCGACCCTGTATATAAGGTGATTGCAGATCAGAGAAAATTTTTGTATCAATTTTTTTGACAAATTGAAATTATAAGAGAAGAGAGAAAATGTAAATGGTTTGCAATATAACAGCTGATGATCAGCTGTTCAATTGAAACCACCGAATTAAGTGTACACTGTGATAGATACACAATTTAATATTAGCAAAAACAAGTCAGCTTATTCGTTCGCTGATAAACAGAAAGTAAAGATTAAATGTACCTTGAGATTGAATATCTCTTGGTTGGTTGGTTAACGTGGTAGTTCACTGCAAGCAAACAGTCAAGTGTAGTCTGCATGACACCGTTTTGACAGGACCACATCACTCGTCAGTTCTAATGTCAGTTCAAATGTATCTCAAAATAAATTCAAGAGTAAGGCAGGACATTCGCAGAGAAGGTGGAAACCGATTCCTCCTTCTCCCTATCCAGACAGCTGCGACAATGGAAGTCCGAATCGACTTGCATGTTTGCCTAACATCCAGTGACCCGTAAATACCGCCAGCAACCTCGATATGTCCCACCGCTGAATATCTATACTTAGACATAAATCTTGTGTTCAAATTCAACTAACACTAAAGTCGTAAAACTCTCGTTTATAAAAAAATGTTGCCCTTGTTCTGCCTTTTTTTATATATCAACAATCGATATGTTAGGGATAAATTTAGTGCTAAATTAAAGTAATTTAAAGGACCTGTTAAATGGCGAGGACGAGCATTTTCAAAATATTTTCAAATATCATCAAATCAGTATTATTTTCAATAAAACTCCTTAAATTGTAGTATTTTTGCCAAGAAATAAGCTGTCATAAACCAAATCTGAGTACGAAAAATAATCACTACCTTTTATACAATTCATTTAAGAAAGTAAGAGCAGAAAAAGGTAACACATTTGGTAGAAAAAAAAAAACACTCTGAAGCCTAGTCTTATAATTGTAGTAGCAAATTTAAATAAGATTTTTATACTATGCTTATGTCTTATACTCAGACCAACGCTAAGATTCAGTTCTTTTACTAGAATTCAACTCTGTTTTAAACATTGTGATGAAAATCTTATATTAGTATTATACAATAAATAAGATCGTATACTAGTTTTCAAGTCTTGCTCCAGAACTCATGTTTTACACTAAGACTCAAGTCTTTATTAGCTGGACTCAAATTTTAAACGACTAATGTCTCATATTAAGACCCAAGTCGTGGTCTTTAATTAAAGTCTTACATTAAGGTCGAACTTTAATACTGGGAATTATTCCAGCACTAATGTCTTTTTCTTTTTTACATAAGAAGGCATAGGGTTCCCCTAAATGGCTTGCATACGAGTATAAGGTAATGATTATTTCTGTGGCTTGGAGCTAAAAGGGCCAATGTCACTTTTTTGCTCTTTTGAGTTAATCATTGCATTAGATTTGTTTTCTTGCTCTATTTCATTGTGGTAAAACAGCTAAAGTCATACTTAACCGAGAACAGCTTCATAAATAAAATGTTGGCCAATGTCACTATGAAAACATCTACAAAAGTTAAAGTTCAATTCGAATTTTCTCAAAAGTAAATATTTTAACATTGACCCTTTTAGCTCCAAGCCACAGATTTAACGTAGTCAATCTTGTAAAACATTTAACATAAGAAAAATACTAAAATTCTACTTCAAATATTATTGTCATAACAATATTATTTCCAAATATTCGCCCAATTTTAGAAATCTTTGCTTTCACCATTGAACAGGTCTTTTAAATACGTTTAGTTCGGTACTAAATTTATCGTCAACAAGAAACTTATTCTGAGTTAAAAGATCGATTGTATAAAAAAGGGGCAGTAACAGAGGCAAACCTTTTTCCAGAAAAGAAAACGGCAAAAGTGAACATAAAATTCACGAAACGTGGAGAAAATATGTAAAGGAAAACATAAATTTTATTTACATAAAGTATAATAGGCCAATAGCTTAAGAAAGAAGACAATATAAAAGATAAGATTATACTTGGCCAATAATAAAATAACAACAAAACGGCATAAGTTTATAAGATATTTATAATAAACTAGCGGACCCGGCGAACTTCGCCTCGGCCCAATTTTAAGCCTTCAGACATTTGAAAAGCCTATAAGGAATAATTTCACAATTAACTAGCGGACCCGGCGAACTTCGCCTCGGCCCAATTTTAAGCCTTCAGACATTTGAAACGCCTATAAGGAATAATTTCACAATTAACTAGCGAATCCGGCGAACTTCGCCTAGCCCCACTTTGATCGATTTTCGATTTTTCCGACTTTTCCGGAGGGATTTTCTTCCGTAAAAACCTTCTTCTCGAAAATACGAACAGCTGACAAAAATTTTTACAGAAATCAGCCCAGCCGTTCTCATTTTATGAATTACTATACATTTTTACACCATTTTTATGTATATAGATGGATTATTATAATATTAGGGTTTTACACTAAGTCTACAAGCTTAAAAAAAATGCTTAAATCTTATCATAATACTACTACAAGCATCTTGTATCAATTTTAAGGTCTTATACAGAAATTCAAATCTTGTAATCATTAAAGTTTTATACTTAATCATTATCAAATCTTCTTAGATTAACTTATAATTAAAATGTCAACAGTCTCAATGAGTTTTTCTTTCTCGTCAGCATACCTTCTCTTATTAACAACCGTTCAATGTTCCGCCCGTTCCCAGCTCTCTTTAAAACATCGTGTTTGGCTTCAGCTCAATCTAGTTCATTCATTTGTTGTTTATTTAATTTATAATTTTTTTTTGTTGTTTAAACAAAAAAGTTAAAAAGAATAATACCAGCGTTGTCAACTTTATAATTTCAAAAAGCACCTAAACCCCTAAAAAAGCGCGTAATTTTCATAAAAAATCACTGAGTTTAAAATGTGTACAAATTTAACTTTACATTTGCTAATATAATCATTACTTAAAAAAAATAAAGCTTTTAGATGCCAGTTGCCCCCTAAAATAAATTATTTTACAAATGGCAATAAGACTGGAGTTTTGATTGATATCGATAATCGAAATACAAGTCTAAAGATATTCTGTTCTTTATATTATTAGGCCAAAACATCCAAATGTACTATCAATGCAAATATTAACCTCATCAGGGTGTCAATTTGTGCTCTAAAAAATTTTAAAATGAAAAGTATTTGCATATTAATTTCTCTTTTTTTATTTTCACCAAGGTTTGATCAACTTGAAACTTTACTTACAAAATAAATTCTCGTAACAATTTCATTCTATAAAAAGTAGGTGGTTTATGTCTCATAAACCATACAGGATATCAACAAACCAGTATCGGAAATAAGTTACAATTAATAATAAACAAGCAAAACACTCAAATAACAGAAACATTGCATACTATCAATCCTTAAAATCTTCTTAATTATTAGTTTTAGTATCATAAGCTGAAAGTATTATCAACATAATATTTATCATTTTACAATGAGTAAATATTTTTTAGCTTTGTTAAGATACAAAATACGTAAGGGTAATTAAAGATATTTACCCTTACAAAAATTGTTTTCAATTAAAAAAATTATTTTCAAATTTAGTATTTGGTGTCACCGAAATAAAAATAAAAGCACTAAAAACTTAAAAAAAAATCACCAAGCACTAACTCGCAATTTTTTCGCTTCCAAAATGTTAAAAATCACCAAAAACGGTGATAAAATCACCGAGTTGACAACGCTGAATAATACATTCTACTTTTTCCCTTTATTTTTTATTGTTGTTGTTGTTGTATTTTTCCAATAAATACTCTTTTACGAGAACACAAAGTATTAATTTCAAATCTACATAATTTTATTTTACTACAAAACTTAATATTTTTTTGTTTTACAGAAAATATTTAAATAATAAACAGAAATTGTTGTTTGATTTATTTATTAGTTTCAACTTTGAATACAATTTTTTTTTTTAATTTTATTACTTTTGATTCCATATGTTTGTTTTATTTACTGGTTCTTTATTATGTGATTTTTGATTTTTTTTATGTTTTTTCTTCAACTATTTTTCATTTATAAATATTTATTGTCTCTAGTATTTATATCTGCTACAAAGTGAAAAGTTTTTAGTTTTCTTATCTTAATTAAAGAAAAGCAAATGATAAATAAATGTTGTTACATTTTTGATAAAAAAAAAATATGGAAAATAAAATGATAAAAAGTACTTATTTATTAGTACAAATGAACTGCTTTAGAAAAATCAATTAAAATTAAAAAAAAAATAATAATACTACGCTTCAGTGAACTCTATTTAATTTAATACAAAACAAAAGAATTACAATTTTTTAAGCAAATATTGTAAATGAAAAATAGTTTTTTTTTTTGCTAAATTATTTAATTATCATTATTTTTTTTGTTGTTATTTTTTTTTTTTTCATTTATAAACTAAAAATGAATCTTGAAAATTGTGCATTAATCTATTTTCATTTATTTCTTCGTGTTTGCTTAAAAATCTTTATGTCCCCCAGACTTTTGCAAGGGTCGTGAAACGTTACAGAATCTCTGTGATCAAATACCAGGCGATGCTTTACTATACTCCCTATTTAGGGAGAGTGCCGAGCCGGTGAAATGCCCTCTTAAAGGTAATGTTGAGCTGTAGCTCTCCTTTATGTTTAGCAAAATAATTTATTATACCGTTATCTGTTACTTTAAGGTCCTTTTATCTTCACCTATAATCGAGGCAATGGCGAGTGTAAAAGTCCTGTTTCCAATATTGAAAGCTGCACCGAAGACAGTCGTTTGTTATTAAGTTTTCAGGCCTGTCCGGATGTAGTGGGGACAGAAAGCACTGGTAAGTAAATTTTTTTTATTCTTTAAAGGGGAATTTTATTCCTTAAGAGCGTACAGCATGCCAAATGGGCATAACCTTTGGACTTTTAATGTACCTCTTTTTTTTTAATCTAAAAAATATGTTCTTGTGGAATTTGAAATCATGGGCAACTAGACTATTACCTCCCCAGAATTGTTTTTAAAACAAAAGGATTTTAAAGAATTAAATATTAAAAATAAAAATTAATAATAATAGTAATAAATATTAAAATAAACTCTGTTTAAGATCTTGCCAAAAAAAAAAAAAAAAAATTTTAATCTTTTGCCACCCCCAAAAAATTTTTTTTAACTACGCCAATGCTGAAAATTTATTATTTTTGATAAAAAGAAGGCGTCATTTACACATTCTTGCCTGCGTTTTCATTATTTTTATTAAACTTAAAAATTTTTTTTTTTTTTCAGTGGAGGAACTAACCTGTCTGGCTACATGGAAAGATGGTAACTCACGTTATTTGGTGGGTCTGGTATCTCATCATCATGCCATATCGAATGAGGAACGTTATCGTTGTTTTGTCTATGAGAAAATATCCTCATTAATGGGTAAGTTTTTTGTCTTTCATTGATATAATTTGAAGTGCAAAACCAAAAACCCTATTTTTTAGATCTTGGCCACTTTGCTGGTCCCAGTATGTCCACATCAAAAGATGCCGAATACAAACTGGCACAATCAGGAGATGCTACATGTAATGGACTAGATAGTGCAGAGGTAAGTGCAGAAGAAATTGATTATATTTTTCTTAAAAGCAAAAACAAACAAAATGTTCACATACACCCAATTTATATGATGAATTTTATGACGTCCAATTTTCTTAATTCCCTTTTGAAGTTGTTACCAAAAACTACTCAAATTTATACGATGGTTTTTTTTTGGACTTCTAATTTCTAATTTGTATTGTAGACTATTAAATTTTTATTTTTAATATTTTTTATTTTCTTTATTTTGAATGTCGTAAAAACTAATTACTGTTTAATATTTTTTTTTTAATCATTCAAAAAGCACAATCCAGTTGATGAGAATATAAAAATAAAACGTAACAGAAAGAACAGAAAAAAGTGTAAAGCGAAGTGTCAAAAAAAACCATGAAAACAGAAACCATGTCTAATTTTCTACCCCCCTTTCTTCTCTACACCGCTTGCTAACAAACAAAAAATGAGTCCAAAATTGGACGTCATAAAATTCACCATGTAAACCTACTGATAGTCTATGGATTTTTGTCAAAACATCTTAAGTAGAAATAAGAAAAATGTTTAAGTTTCTTAGAAATCGTAGACAAAAAATAAGAAAAATTATTTTTTTGGCGGATGCCGACATATTATTAAAAAAACTTGGCACTACTTGTGAATGCTTTATTTTTGGCTCTAAAATTTATTGGCAGAGGTACGTAACCAAATAGCCAGGGTATTCCACGTTGGTTCCGGCTCCGTAAATTGATCTATACCTCTCTATAGGAAGTCGGAGACACTTAAACAATAATTAAAGCTTGAGTTTTATGGTTCTCCTCCAGTTAAAAAAACGTTGGTTCAGTCACCGCAAGTCGACCTATACCATTGTATAGGAAGTCGGAGACATCTGAACAAATAATTATACTGAGCTTATGCAACATCTCCAGTTAGCATTGAGTTTACTTGGTACTCCTCCAGTTACGAAAATGGGTTTAGTTGGTACTCCTCCAGTTGTAAATTTTGAGTTTAGTTGGTACTCCTCCAGTTAATCCAACTAAAATATATGAACGCGGTTAATTGTAGAATAGTCTGGAAGCTGTATTTAAAGCACAGTTACGCGACGCCACACAATTAACCACGCGAGAGTGAGACGTAAAACTCTCGAAGCTGGATGAAAAGGACGGCCTGATTGCCCTTAATAGATAATGGCAGTGACGAGCGAGCTCTTGACCCGACCAGAGCTTTATTACCACTGTTGTGAATGCCTTCACCTTCCTGTACCCGCGCCAATTTTCGTAACTCATATACCCGCGCACGGTCTCACAGACCGAAAGTTTGAACTAGATAAAATACTAGTTTTTTGAAACAAAGCTTTAAAAAAACGATTTTTATTTAAATTCGATGATAAAGTTAAAAAAAAATAAAGCCATTCATTAAATTAATATTCAGTAATTTTATTGATTTTCAGTCGTTAACATATTAGTCTGCAAAAAGTATTTACGTAAAAGCGTTTTGTCGGTCTCACAGACCAACGCGCGGGTATAGGAAGGTTAAGAAAACTATCAGCTGATTGGATACGAGTACCTTATTAATATACCTTGATCGTGAGGTTTGATTTATAATGTAAAATAAAACATAAACATTTGAAAAAGAACTAAAAGTTTGCATTTAGTGTGTGAAAATTATATCATGTAAGTGTTGGCCACGACTATGTTTGAGGTGGTCCATTAGGAAGATCCTATTTTGGGTGACTCGCTGTATGGCTCACCAAAACCATGCGCTTGAATTTCAGGAAAGCACATGGTGTGGTAACGGTTACCAATGACGGTTACTTTCTGATATGCCTCATTTTTAAAGAAATTAATTCCACCAACCCATAAACCACACCATACCGTCCAACCGGTCAAATATCATCCACAAATGTAAACAGAAACTCAAATTTGTGAATCCTATTGGCAAAAGTGATTTCATTAGGCAGGTCGATTATGCGCACCGTAAATTTCTCGAGTCGCACTAAAAACATTTCTCACAGAATGCCGTTTTCCATAATACAGCTGAACAATTTGGAGACGCTGTTGTGGTGTAAGTCTTTCATGATGATTTTGCCAAACGATACTGAAAAAAATAACAAAGCAGATTGATACAGGTCATGCATCATCTCTCCAAAAAAAAGCCTATTGAAAATCAAACCTAAGGATGAATCACTCGATACTTATCGCCATCTTTTAAAATATAATTTTTAAAAGAAATTTTATTGCAATTTTTTTAACAGTCAATTGTTGAGAAAAATTTAATTCAATCCGAATGCGAATCACGGAAAGCCAAATTAAATAAATTTTTTTTTAATTTCGAAATAAGTCAAAAGTTCACAGCAAGGCAGTAAAATTAATATGCCTTGGTTCACAGATCTAAAAAAGATTAAAATATATTTTTTTTTATTTAAGGTGGGTTCCCGTATAATGTCCCTGCGTAAGCCTCCCGTTACCGAGAGGTGTGATTTTCCAGTTTGGTTCAAAGGTCCGCGGCACTGGCATGTGCTAATGGGTAATGCTGTCTACAATTACCATACAAAGTAAGTAGTTTTTCTTTATATTGATTATAAGCTAAAATTTAATACAAAAAAATGTTTTCCAATTAATTAAAGTGATGGTTCCATACATATTATCAAACCTAACGGTTATATGGAAACACGTGCCCTGTGTGAGCAGATTAATAAACAAACCGCCACGGAAATGATGTCAGTGGTACACTACACCACAGGATGGTAAATTATTTTTTATTTAGAAAAGAGATTTTAACAAATATTTTCAACCATTTCCATATTACAGCCAATCAGGTTTTATGTGCATGATGTTCTATCGCCGTGACACGCATGTCATTGAAATACAAACGGGTAAACCAGCCTCGAGACTAGAAGATGCCTGTGCTCCAGATCATTTTGATATCAATAAAACTCCCTACATAACATTGTTGGGTATGATTTACGAAATTTTAATCTCACATTTCATTAAGCTTTACTTAAAATGTTTATTTTACAAACAGCCTCAAATCCTGATCCTCAAATCTGTCCCATGGAGGGTTTATATAGTCTAAGAGGAGCCATAGGTCCCCCCTATCTAGCCACTAGGCACAAACGCAATCACAACAAAGTGCATGGCTTGCACAATCATCATCACCAATATGATGGTCAAGGAGGGCGAGAATTTATGCATAAAAGGTAATTTCACTAAACGTTATAACATTTTAAGGCATTTTTTTAAACATTTCATTTCATAATTTTTTAGACACAGCTCCCTAAGCTTCCGCAATTCGCAACATGATGAAAAGAATGCCTGGCATTCTAATACTCGTGGTCTTCCCATACGTTCACGTCGGGATGCTTCCAGTACTGTAACACCTTTGGCCACCCTAGACCACAACAATCAAACTCATATCCCGAAAACGATACAAGAAATTTTAGTTGTTGGCAATAATACGAATGTCGGCTTTCTTCAGAATTCTGATCGAGACACTAGATTAAGGAGTAGACGTAATGTTCCTGAATGTGTTACCAACTATAAGGCCCAACGTCAATTGTGGGTGGGCTGCACGGAGCCGAATGTGATTGACGTAAGACCGTTATGTAATGAAGAGGGTGATGAAGGTGAGTTCTTAAAAATTGATAATTTTTTTTTATCTCGGAGAAGATTTTTCAATTCTCATTTGTTTTAATGGTGAAGCAATATTGATAGCAACCGTTTTGTCTGCTAAATAAATTTGCTATATTACAAGGAAGTGCTAGGTGTTGCACTGTCATAATATCAAAAAAAATAGTAAAATTTTTAAGTCTTGTTAAGATTTCAAAAAATTATGGCATTATGACAGTACGATGCTTAGAGCACCTTATGAATTCACCGAGTTTAATTTACTATAACTAACAGAACAATCAAACGATTAGACTTTATTTTAAAAATTTGTATTCGTAAGAGTGAATATTATACGACCGACGACGCGAGGTCCTTTAAATTAGACTTTCTAAAGTTTGGTAGGCAAATTCGAACAATCTATTTACACACATACGCCAAACAAACGCCAGATTTGGCCGAGAACATTTTCCATATTCGTGCAGGTCTTTAAAGGATCCCGACATGGTCGATTCAGTGCTGTGCACATTAACTCGTACTTTTGCAAACTTTGTGATAAGCAAGTAAAACTGTTATACTTGGCTGTGCCAAACCTTAATATACCTTTTAACAAAAGTGTAGATGCGCAACTAAAGGCATACACATATAAGTTGTTTGTGAAACAGATTTGCTGTTTATGATTTATGGCATTTCAACATGTATTTATAAGCAAAAATATAAAACAACTACAGCTACACAACCCACACATTTTTTACCATCTCCTTCATACATACACACATACCTCCTGCTTTTGTTGCTGTTTTTTAAATAGAATTTTGTTGTTGCAAAAACAATAAAAACAGAGGCATACGTGTTTTTTGTTTGCTCATATTTCAACCGCTAAATGGTCAAAATTCCTGATTTTCAATACCAAGATTTTCGAAGGTATTTATGATAAGACGATACCGCATACGAGTCCGTGGGATATATGGGGTCTTCGAAAAGATGATTTCAACGCTTACACGAACGGACAGATGGACATAGCTCAATCGACTTCTTTATCTGTAAGGATTCATAGAGATAACATTCATCTGTAGAAATAACAAACGAAATGACAAACTTATATATACACTTCTAGCGAACCCCCTGCACACTTCGTAGTGCAAAAAAGAAAATAAAAAAATCAATTCGAATTCATTTAAATCACTGATAAATTGATTTTATTGTAATGCTCGGTGGTAAACGAATATTCGATATGAATGCAGTGTTCACTAAAATTACTATGACTCATGAACCAATACACATACAGAGACCGTTTATACATAAAAACCTTGGTATTGATGGTTCATTCGGCTCGGTTCACGCATTCCAGAGAACTTCAATAACTAACACAATGCAACTTATTTTTATAAATATACTAGAAAAGCCCGGCGCGCGTTGCTTCGCCCCTTAATAAATAAAAATGCATTCTGAATTTATATTAAATATCAATTGCAAAAATCACGAAACTGTATAGTCATGACAGCTCAATATGTGTGCAAAGTTTCACAAAAATAGGTCCAGAGCAAGTACCTCAAAATTATCCTTTTTTTTTTGGGGGTGGCCCTGCCCACTTTTTTAATCACGAAATTAAAAAGTCATAACCACTTAATATGTGTGCAAAGTTTCAGAATAATCAGTCCAGAGCAAGTACCTCAATATTATAACTTTTTTATGGGTGTGGCCCCGCCCACTTTTCTTATCACGAAATTATAAAGTCATGACAGCTCAATATGTGTGCAAAGTTTCAGAAAAATCGGTCATGTGCAAGTAGCAAAAAATGATAACTAATTTTTTATGGGCGTGACCCTGCCCACTTTTTTAATCACGAAATTATAAAGTCATGACAGCTCAATATGTGTGCAAAGTTTCAGAAAAATCGGTACAGTTCAAGTACCTCAAAATTAAAACTTTTTTAGGGGTGTGGCCCCGCCCACTTTTCTTATCACGAAATTATTTAGTCATGATAGTTCGATATGTGTACAAAGTTTCAGAAAAATCGGTCAAGTGCAAGAAGCTAAAATTTATAACTAATTTTGTATGGGCGTGGCCCCGCCCACTTTTTTCCACCTGGAATGTGTACAACAACTTACCAAAGTTTGAGTCTGATCGGTTTTACAGTTTCGGAGTCTAAAGCTAATACACACACACACACAGAGTTTCACTTTTATATATATAGATATAGATAATAGATTACAAGGTATAAAAAAATGCATACAGATATTAAAAACCTTCAATTTTTATTTATGATTTCTTGAAGTCAACAATTATTGGTAATTAAATTTGTTTGTCTTATTTCTTTACAGAATACTCTTGCCACGGTTCGTGGTCCGAAAATGGTACTGTCTACATAATAGCACGACATAAAGCCACTAAACATGGTGTCTGTATAAGCTATCGGCCAACAGAGGGCACTTCAGCAAAACTCGTAGTAGGCGATGCCTGCTATCGCGGTACACAAAAACCACCGGAACATCATTTAGTGGCCAATCTTTCAATATTTGGTAAATACGCAAAATAAACTAGAAAAATCCAGAAAAAATTTCATAAACTTTTGATTTTTTTATAATAACAGGTAAATGCGGTGAAACTGGTTCCACCTCATCTACGCTGCCAATCATCAGCTGGTTCAACCTACATATGGTCACCATATTAATAATATTTTTGAGTCAATTGCCCATACAGAGATGATTTCGTAACTACAATGATGCTTCACCACAATCTAGACATTTAAGTGTTTAACAAAACAACGTATAGAAAAACCAGGAAAAAGATAAAAAAGTTTTCATTCTATAAGAAAAATAATCGGAGAAAATTAAAAAAAAAATTCACATGTTATAAACACAAACATTTTTTTTTAATTCAACAACAAGGAAAACAGAAAATGCACCTCCAAAAATGTTTTTTTTTTTAATAAGAAAAAAATTATATATATTTAAATAAGAAAACAATTTAAATAAATTGAAAATTTTTAAAATGAGACTAAACATAAACTAATAAGTTTAAAACAAACAAAAAGGAATATATAAAAATGTAAATATTCAAAGGAAAAATAAATAAAATAAAATCTTGCATTACAGAAATAATTATTAAAAATGAAACAATTGCGTTATGAATAAAATAAAAACGAGCATTGATTTCTGTTCTTTTTTCTTTTTTCAAATATATTTTTTATAAATGTCAATAATTATTAAAACTAAATGTTGTATAATCCTTAGCCCTAAACCCAAGTGATGATTGTAAATATGAAATAATTTTAAAAAATTAATAATTAAAAGTTTACAGCTATTTTGTACATAGATTGTGTGTTTTTCGTTAAATAACATAAATTTTTTTTAAAATTAATAATAATAATAAAATGGTTTTTGCACAAAACTTAAAAAAAAAACAATTAAATTTAAAAATAAAATATATATAAAAAACTTTAGCATTAAGTAAACAAAAAAATTGCTGTGTGTGTTTCAATTATAATTTATAGTTTTAGTTTATTATTTTTTATTAAAATTAAATTAAAATTTAAGGGTTTAAATGACAATTTTGTTTGACTTTTTATTTTTAAAATGATTTAACCACCATTTTTTCATATTGTATATTTAAAGGCTTTATACAAAAAATATATTAAACAAAAATATTGAAAAAATACGAAGCAAAAACATAAACGTATGATCACAAATTGTATGCGCTAAACTTATTGAAAAGACTTTTTTTTATAATTAATGTGCAAAAATATTATTACATTATTATTTCTTTTATAAAATAAAAACAAATATTTAATTAAAAAAATAAAAAATCATTAATAAATAAATAAACCTAAAGAAAACACAAACTACATTGCATTGTTATACGATTTGTATAAAGCTTGAAGCTTATTAATGTCTATTTAAATTTAAAAACGCAAATGAAAAGAACATGAAATTGGATTTTTTTTCAATTTTACTTTAATTTTTTTTTAAATAATTTTCTTGGTAACTAGTTTTATGAATAAAGCTTCTTTCATAATTAATTACATTTGAGGTTCGAGGCAAAATTAAAATTTTTAAAAGATTTATTAAGATCAGGGGCCGAATTACGGCATTCGATCGCAATCGAAATTTTACTCGAACGATCGAGTTAGCTGTGCTTTAGGTATAGAGATTCTAATAAGAATTTTACAATTTCGATCACGAAATGCCGTAATTCAGCCCCAGTTATAGATCATAGGCGATAGTTTAAATGTTCATCGTGGTTGGTTTCGCTCAGTGTTATACTTTTCAATGACTCTGTTGCATCGATATTTTTGTGTTTGAACGTTGACTGATGGTTATATTCAGTCTTATTGTCAGTGGCGTTGTCGTATTCTTTGGTATCGTGTAATATTTACGACAATTTAAAATGAATGAGACCATGTCGTTTTTCTGATAACTTATTTTTTATGGGCGTGGCACTGCCCACTTTTCTAATCGCGTAATTGTAGTCATGATAGCTCAATATGTGTGCAAAGTTTCAGAAAAATTGGTCCAGTGCAAGTACCTCAAAATTATAATTTTTTTGTTTTATGGGCGTGGCCCTGCCCACTTTTCTAATCGCGAAATTATATAGTCATGACAGCTCGATATGAGTGCAAAGTTTCAGAAAAATCGGTCAAGTGCAAGTAGCTAAAAATGATAACTTATTTTTTATGGGCGTGACACCGCCCACTTTTTGCCACCCATAAGCACTCCCTGGAATATGTACAACAACTTGCCAAAGTTTGAGTCCGATCGGTTTTTACCGGTTTCGGAGTCTATAGCTAACACACACAGACAGAGCTTCACTTTTATTTATTTTAAATGTCAAACTCATTTATATATAAAAAATATAAACAAAATAATTCTCTCCGAACTGCAATTACCTGATGAATTAATATGCCATGGTTGCGCCTTTATCACCCCTCTCGTGAATACTGTTTATCTTTAAATGTTTTCCCATTTCCTGATATCTCAAACGTGAAAATTTTTGTTGAACAATTTTCATGTGGAGTAATTTTGATGTCGTAAATGTGGACGATTTTTGAAAATTTCTATTAAAAAATATTTATATATTGCTGGCCCACCTATGCAAACTTTTACTGAGTGAAAAAGATGTAACTTTTGTGTTTAGGAGTAAATTTTTTATGGGGAACAAAAATTTCACGTAAAATTTACGATTTACAATTGTCATTTCGAGGGGAATGAAAAATTCATGGGAATTTGGTGAATGCTAACCACATGTCGTTCGCACCGATGTCGTTAAATTCGATGAAAAAAAATTGTGTAACAATGGTCTCGCCATTGAAGTAAATGCTTTCGTCAATATAATTTTTTCAGTGTATCGTATGCAACTTCCACTTGATAAACCTGGTATTATGCTTATTACCAGAGTGATTTGTAATTAAATGCTTCCTTTGGCTTAAATTGATTTTTCGATCTAAATTGGAGTCACTTTTAACGCTGTATCGTTAGTGAGTGTAAGCCCAAAACCCTGTGAAAACTTAAAACAATTTAAAGGCTGCGATATTCCGTGTTCTTATTGACTCTCGAGGTTGCTGTAGCATTGCTTTTATCCTATTTAGTATTTCTTTGATATAAGTATGGCATAACGTATGAGCTAACGAGCACTTATTTTGATAAAAAAGTTTTATTCTTCAAATGTGCTGTTCAATCATCCATGTTGACATGGTAATTTGGTATCTGCGACCGAATAATAGAAAGCCAACAGATTAGACATACGTCGGAAAAAGGAAGTGACATGAAAAAAATATATAATTTCTGATGAAGCTTTGTAAAAGGTTAAACTACGTACGCTAATTGCAATAAAAAAGATATTGCAATATTTAAAACTCCCGTTTATAAGCACAAATTGCTTCTATAAATATTTAAGTTATTAGTGCTGCTGAATACGAAGAATGCAACTACAACGATTACTTTCCGCTTTCATTTTAGAAATTTTTTTATTTAATTTTTTTTTTGTGCAATATTTACATATCAATAGTATTTTTGTAGTTTTCTGTGCAATATTTACGTATTAATAATATTTTTATTCTAACAAACTTATGTGGCAAACTTATGTATGTTAATCAAGACTTCTTTTCGTGAGCACATAATTCCGGAAACGAAAACTGACCCACTTTTAAACGAAAAATATTTTATTGCAATAACTATAATTGCAAAAAAGACGTACGTATAAATGCGGTATTAAATTTAAAGCTTACATCAAGAAAACCATCAATTTTATTTGAATTGTTGTAAATTTTTCTTTTTATTAAAGCCTAAGAAGTTTTTTAAACGATACGTACAAAAACTTGGTGTACGTTTGCATTGAACAATTTTTTGTTGCCTTTTTTTAGTTTGTATTTGTTGTAGAATTCCTGCATCTGATAATTGAATTTGCCTTGATTTAAACTTAAGAGCAAGGCAGTTTAATAAGGTACTCGTATCCAATCAGCTGATTGTTCTTTTTTATATACAATTCATCAGACTTACCAACTTTTTTAATAATATGCCTAAATCTGTCAAACTTAATTTTTTTATATTTTTTTTTCTAAAATAAATAATTTGCAGTTTCAGCTTGTTTAACAAGTTTAGAAAAAAACGAGAATAGAAAGTTTTTGATGGTAGAAGTTTCTTGATAGATATTGAAATCAAAGAAAAAATAATAATAAAATTCTGTGACATATGCAGACATAAATGTTGTGTTTGATGCCGCTATGTATATCGTTTTTCGTAAATTATTGTGTTCATTATGTATAGGTATTATATGTCACATAGAACACAATAATTTACGAACGACGATATATTTTACAAAGAATTATTTTTCCTAATCCAACGATTTTTAGAAATAACATAAAAGTTTGTGGGGACAAAACGATCCGAGTTTAACTTGTATAATTTAATTTATTAGGTGAAAACCCATTTCTTAAATCAATGAAATCACCATTTTTGAAGGTTGGACTTCATTTGCTTTTCTTGTAAATAATCTGAATCTTGTAACTGCAAAATCATAGTTTTCAAGAAATCAATTGTCATAACTTCTTCTGTCTAAACTTATCCATCTTACTTTATAGAAGCAGTTTATTTTATTTGTTGTATATTTTTCTTGTCAGTATTAAAATAAAAAATTTGTTCTTGTGATCGAAATTTGAAAATTCTTATTAGAATCTCTATACCTAAGGCACAGCGAATTCGATCATTCGAGTAAAATTTCGATCGTGATCGAATGCCGTAGTTTGGCCCCAGTTTAAGCTTTTGCCACCCTCCAAAAAAAAAAAATTAAAATAAAATTGGCTCCAATTTGCTGAGCGTAAATATATGTAGATTGAAATTATATCTAAAATTTATTTCATTTATTGACTGGAGGGTTGTCTAATAGTTCCTTCTAGCTTAGTAATACAAACCAAAATTATCGTATTGTTCAACTGTGGCACTAAAGAGCACAATGAATTCGTTGTTAAATTATTTCAAATGTAGCAGCTTTTAAGAATTTTTATTAATAAAAAAAAATCTCATAACTGAATTTAAAAACCAAAAAAATTTTAGGGGACTTAAATATTCCTAAAATTAAACCCGGGTTAAAAGGGCTTTAATTTAGATGTCATATCAGATCCAACTAGCGCCTATCGAAATTTTACTCGCACGTACGAGTTTGAGAGTCTAATACGATTTTTCTTCGACAGCTATCGAATGCCGTAAGTTGACCTCAGGTGGGATTGTAGCCCTTTTAAAACTATGAAATTTCCGATTGAGAAATCGTCAAAAGTTTTTAAAACTTTTAAAAGATAAAATAGTTTTTTTAAAACGCACTAAATAAACATTTGTAAAAATATGTTTTTAAAGCAGACCTAGACTACATAAAAAAACTTTAATGCAGACCATAACTTTTAATGTCCAGTAATTAAATGAGAGTGACTGAATGGCTATTATTCGCCCGGTTTTTTTTCAGTTTTGTGGAAGCCGAATATTTTGAAATTATCATTTTTCATATATCGAATAAACCGTTTATGTTGGTACATATAAACCGGAAAACCTTTTATTTTAATAGCAACTGTTCGATATATCCGAAACCCGGGTTTTTTAAAAAGTCGAATAATCGATCTCCCTAGTTTGTATGTTTTTTTAACAAAAAGTTTATAAGAAAGTGTTTTCTTTTAAAACTGTTCTAAATGTTATTATTCAGTAAAACTGATGTTTAATATTTTTTACGTTTTTTGTTTAAGTTCTATTGTACTTGATGTTTTTGCTATGATTAGCCGATTCTTAATTTTATTGTCGTCTGTTTTTTTTTTCTTTTTTATTGATAATTTTAAAAAACAAACAATAACAAAGCAGTAGAGAAATTTTCAAGCGACAATGAGTTATTTTGGTGAAAGTAAAGTTTTGTTATTTATGTCTACACTAAATTATGGTAATTGGAAGTAGTGTAAAATTAAACACATAACCTTTGGAAATTTTTACGCAGCTCTTTACTACGTACTTCATTCTAACATTTTATAACATGAGTACTGGTTACACTGTGTAACAAAATTGTTTGAGATGAAATATTCGATATGACCTATTGAAAATGCGTTGCTTTATACCACAAGATGCATATCATAAAAAAATGAAAAAATGTTTCCCTTTCATAACCTTAAAAGTTTGCTTAAAATATTTCGGAAAAAGGTCATAAGTCGAAGGTCACAAACGACGATTTTAATTGCCCAACCTTTTCCATATTTTCTTTTGAACTTGCTTTTATGTTCACACACCATATTTTTTTTTTTTTGGCGATTTTTCTGTTTAGTTTAGCTTTTTTTTTCTTACGATTTGTGGTTTGTGCTTTAGCCGTAAATAGCAATAAGAAAACTAAAAACATACATAAAATACAGTAGACTCGCGGTAACGTAAACTATTAAAAACCGAACGTGTTCACGTTTGCGAAGGTGTTCATGTTGACGAAGGTGTAACTCTTTAAAAATTCCAAATAAATTAGACATGTATTTTAACTCAAATTCATATATTTTTTTGTGTTTCGGATTGTTATATAACAAATTTTTCTCTCAAAATAGCTAACAGGATATCCTCTTCACAGTCTTCTTCGTCTCCTAAAGAGCTAAAAACGTTCAGCCAGTATTTGCTATTGTTTTCTTTTGAAGACGTTGCCAAGTTGAATTTAAATAGCCAATAGCGTCCATTACTAGGTTAACCAATGGCAGCTGTCATCCATTACGACTTAGAGCAATTGTAGTCCACAGCAGATTCAAATTTTCTAAAAGTGCGAGGATTTCACAAGAAGTTTAACTTTTGAATTTTGGAAGTTTTTGCGACATTTTTCAGGAAAAACTTTAAATAAGATCATGCTTAATCAGCGGCGCACACTAAACTAAAGGTGAGCAATCATTTACGGGGACACCGCTTTTTATAAAAACAATTTGGATAACTGACAAATTTGTTCACGTTATAAGGCTTTCTCACTGAGTTCACGCTACAGAGTATTCAGTGTAAAAAAAATTATGTTCATGTTATCCGGTGTTCACGTAAGGCAGTGTTTTTGTTACCGCGAGTCAACATTGATTTTAATTAACGCTTTTAATTAAAATGTTTTCACTAAAATATTTTTTTTTGTGTTTTTTATTCTTAAATATTTTAGACTTTTGATATTTGACGTTTTTTATTCAAATATTAAATTATTTACACACCAAGAAGCGAAACAACGAAGGAAAAGAAATGTCAAATATTCAACTTAAAACAAATTGCTTCAAATAGCCGAGTACCGGCGATTATTTTTTCCCTTTTTTTCTCCTTACCTAAAACGGTAAAAACATCTATAAACTCAAGAATGGCCCAGCTATAATCGTCATGTGTGACTATCGACTAATGAATGAATACTACAGAACTATGCAAAATTGCAAGGATACGAAAAGATAAATGGTTCGAAGGACCCTTTCTTGTGGTCTTATGAACTAAAACATATATTTAATGTGTTAAACTTCTTAAAATTTTCAAGTTTTATAAAACAAAAATCAGAAACTAAAGAACTAAAAATGCAGTTTTACTACATTTGGTCTGGACATGTCAAACAAATTTCGTTTCGCCGTGTTAGAGGTTATGATGAAACAGTGGACAAACTAAAGCTTTAATAAATTTTATTTTACATTTATAAAAAGTTTTGAAAATGTATCTTTTAGTAACAGATTTTAAAAATTTTTCTTTTTTGTTATTAAAAAATATTTTCATTTTAAATGCAATTTCAAAATATATTTGGCATTTTTATAAAACTTAAATGCAAAGACAATACTAAAAACAACCTTTACAAATACATAATTAATTAAATGAAAATAACAGTAATAAAAAAAGTTACTTTACAATTACAATTGAGTTTCTAACAAATACTAACACAACAAATTTATTATACAATACATATACAAGTACATACCTACAACAATATGCATTCAGTTTACATTGAATAACTAAATAAAAGAATTATTTTTTTACAAATATAATTATGTTTATTATTATTATTTAAAAAGCAATAACAATAATATTAATTGAATTGTAATTATTAATGGCTTGAATTATTATAATAAGTTATGTTCAATTTTTGTTGATTTGAATTTTTATATATTTGAAATTAATATAAAAATTTAAAAAAAAAAAAAAAAATTTATAATTAAATGTACAAAATAAAAGACAACAAATAAGTTTAAAAATATAATATATTAAAATATAATATAATATAAATAAAAAAAAACATCAACACAAAATACATATAAATAAATATTTTGCATAGAAAAAATTGCATTCATTGGTTTCATACATAAAAAACAACAACAACAACATTAAAAAAAAATAACAACAAAAATTATTAAGTATAAAAATAATAAATACAAAATTAACTTAAAAAGTAAAATAATAAAAAATGCAGAAAAACCACATTAATGTAGTTATAATTAATCTAATTAATTATAAATTAAATGTATTTATTAACAAATAAATAATAACAAATCTATATACATATAATAATGAATAAATGAAGAACCCCCTAATTAAGTAGCACTTACATAATAAAAAATATTAATAAATAATTTAAAAAAAAGGTATCATTATAAACAATTTTTTTAAATATAATATAAATAATAATAAAAGAGATAAAAATAAAAACAAAATCATTGAAATTTTTTTTTTTTTTTTCAATTACCAAACATATAGAAATTAAATTGACAGTAAAAAAATATACAAAAATAAATTTCTATAAACCTACAACACATACAAACAACACACACACATAAAAAAAGTTTAAATTAATAAATAAAAAAAAAATCACAACAAGGACACAGATAAAAACTAAATTTAAAAATAAAAGTAATAAGCAAAATGATTTAAATGTTTTTTAGATTGTTTAAGACAATTAAGAGGTGATATAGATCTAGAAATTTGTTTAAATATAAAATTACAACTAATTCGTACACATGCATTTACAAACACATAAACAATCATACCATTTACCATATGCTCATTATTAAGCCTCCTCTCACCTATACATACAAAAACATCTCCCAGCATTCTGTTGAAAAACAAAAACTCATTGCAAAAACTCCTACAATTTCATACCAAATTAAACGCTTTTGAATGCATTAATTAATTAAATTATTTAACAAAATTTATAGAGAGATGCAAACTTGTGTATAACTAAATAAAGAAGAAATAAGAAAAACCAGAAATAATGAAAACTCTTGAATATGAACTGTAGGAAAAGAAAATCCTTCATCATCATCAACATTTTGACATCACTTCACTTTTAAATTAAGTTGCAAGTTTTTCTTTTATTTTCCCCATTCTTTCGAAAGGAAACGCAAAATAATGTCAAGTGCTTTTAAATTAAGTATGTATGCACATGCCGTACATAACAGCGTAAAACAGTAGAGGTATGTTTCAAAAGGAGCTGCATGAAATATGAGGTGTTTTTTCTTAAGTCCGATAGAATTTAAAATTGTAAAAAAATTCGTTATATCTTTTTATTTAAGAAATAATTATTATTTTTTTTAATACAGTATATAAATCGGGATTATTTTTATTTTAGTTATGAAAAATAATATCTCGCAAATTCGTGCTATTTCGTGCGACCACGTCTTCATTAAAAAAAAATAAGGACCAATCATCCTTTATGATGAAACACAGCACTAAACCGTACACTTAGAGTGGTGTAATTCTCGCTGTTGAACTACTCTCGGATTTTCCGTAGCCCATATCCTACAGTTTTGCTTATTAACGAACCCACTTAATTGGAAATGGGCTTCGTCGCTCATAATTAAATTTG
This sequence comes from Phyto melanocephala, assembly GCA_941918925.1. Taxonomy (NCBI): domain Eukaryota; kingdom Metazoa; phylum Arthropoda; class Insecta; order Diptera; family Rhinophoridae; genus Phyto; species Phyto melanocephala. The sequence goes on along the minus strand of OW799233.1, from coordinate 175,786,507 downwards.
AATAAAATTATGATCGTTAATTTGAAAAATAAAGATCAACCATTTGGGCACGCTGTCCAATTGAGTACTGCTCCATTTAAAATTCCCCAAGTCTTCTTTACAGAATACTGAAAAAAGAAAAAAAATTATAATAAAAAAGCTATAAGCAATTCAAACTCCTTCGGTAATTTTGGGCCACCCTGTATTTTCATTAGACATAAAAATCATTTTCATCAATCTTTTAATTGAAAAGAAATAAAAAAAACTCATACAACCAGCCACTTTTTAACTATTTCTGACAATGTTTGCACTCCTGAGGGTTACTTCTCCTTATGTGAAACGAAATACAGCAAAAGGTTGGTGGCACCATATGATATGACACACAAATCTTTACATTTCGTAGTTTCACAGAACGAGAATTGAACCGCTGGCATTATCTTCTGAATATTATGAAAGAATTTTATATATTTTACATAGTTTGCCTCTACTGTTATAATTTCTCAAGCTTAGCTTAATCGTCATTGCCATCATTCATTTACTTCACTAACGTTTATAACGTAACGTAAAAAATATCACTTTTTTAATTCTGTATAAATATGAATAAATAAATTTGGAAAATTGTGTAATTTAAGATGTTGTTTATTATTTTACAGGCAAAATTCGGGCCGCATTGCTGCCCCCTAACAGTTAAATATTTATAAAGTTTAATTAGTTTTTAACTGCCCGTAACATCGCACATAGGGACCAAAGACGGTCATATCACGCATTAGTTAAAAAAAAGCACAAAGTACCTAAAACTAAATGTCAAATAGGTAACGGTGCATATGTAATGACGCGTTGAAATTAAACATTGTGAGAGAAAACTTAACAAATAGGCTGAAATAATTGGGTGATTCACAAGGTGTCTTATCATGTCATATTGTTCTAAAATTTTACAATGGTTAAAAAATGTTGTTGCTTTTCAAACAAAAAGTGTCTTATAATAATAGAACTGTGTACTGTGTATTGTGCTGTCGTATTTAATAAGCAGAGACCTGTATTAAACGGCTAAGCCAAGCCGCAGCAGTTTTTGTAAGCCGTCGCCGTTTATTGTATAATTTTATCGGGCCGACATCCAAATTTAAGCGCAGTTGCTAATTTTTGATAACAAATCACTGGTGTCGTCAAAAAGGATCGCCTAGGGACTCTGCTGTTTCTGTTTATCAAACTAAATTTAATTTATTTGTGATTTATTTACTTGAGTTCGCCATTACAACATCTAAAATGTACTTTTGCACAAACTAGCTATTATTTTGTTTTTTCACATTATGAAAGAAAATATTTATTTTTACAATTGTTTTACATCAGCTGATTTAAATTCAAAATAGCACACTTAATTATGAGGGGTTGTTCACAATAGTCTTAATTTTTCATGCTATTATTATAGGACATATGATTTTATGACACTACTGTGAATCCCCCAAATATTTACCTCAACTCAAGAAAGATAAAAACTGTTTTTCTACATCGGGCAAATGCTTTCGTTACTCAGCTCGGTTAATTAAATTATAATATAATTTGTACTTGTATTGTAATAAAAATAAATAATAACAGTCTTACGCATTGAATTTACCAACAAAAAGCTCTGCGAATTTTCTAAAACTTTTATTGCTGTTGTTATTGTTATGTTTTAAATAGAGATGTTTAAATTTCGTATTAAGTCACGCAGGACTCAATTTTTACAACCAACAAGTTTTTTTGGAACGTGCAATTTGTTCTAAGTAATACCTACATCACACTTAGTGGGTTTCACTCTTGGGGTAGTGTTTTCATTAATAGTACAATTTGCATGCTTTTTTAAAAAATTTTACTTTATGACAATACGACACTTACAACTTCTTGTGAATACAACAAGTATAAATGTTTTGTAGTGAGCAAAAAACTTGTACTTTAAAAACTGTGCATGATAGTTCATGATTTGTGATTTTTTTATACCTTTTACCTGTGGTTGGTTGCAAGAGTATATATATATAGGGGAAGTCCCTAACGGCGGTCGCCATGCTTTGTTTTTTTTTAATATTGTTCAACAATGAAGAGACGTTGCTCTATACTGTAACGTTCCATATTTACCAATCGTAAACTGACACCTGTCGAATTGTTTTTTTAGGGTTGCCAACACTTCACTGTACAAATAGCTTTAAATTCAAATTTAATGTTGAATTTGGGACACTTTCTTATAGCTTTGCCATTTTGCTTGTAATTTCTACAATAATCATTTCTGACTCCTATAAAGACTCTAAGAGCTTATGACTATGACTTGTGTGTTGTATTAGTCTTTTGGAAATAACCGGGAATGTATTGCTATTAAAATCCAGCAAAATCGCCCTATAACTTTCTGAGATATGAGCAAATAAACTCGACTGCCTCTGTTTTTATATTTTTATCATAAAAATCATAATTTTTCAGGTCTAGGATAATTTATAGACACGTTTGCTACTCTTTGTTTATTGATATGCGTAATGAACTTTGGACATATCGGCCACTAATCGACAAAGTCATAGGCCTATAGGCTTAAAATCTATTGAATTAAATAAATATGTACTAAGTATGTATATCTGGCCGCTAAAGCTCCTTAAGTTTTGGACACGCTAAAGACACTAAAATATAAGCAATATTCTTTAAAACTTTTGCTGAGAAAAATTAACAAATCAATTACAAACTGAGATATAAACAAAATACAGTGAACTATAAAAACTTGAGATATCAAAGAAGGCGTCTGAAACAAATTGGCGGTTATTTTTGTTTAATTTGGAAATCAAATTAAAGGTCTGGTACTCTAGGAACTAAGAAAATAATTTTTGCTTATAACTTTGCTAGTTAGACAACAATTTTTACAAATTTGGACCTGAGGTCTTAAAATTTTTAATTTTTGTGGTAAAATATGGGTATAAAAAAGGCAAAATTGTTTGTTTGTTCATATCTCAGAAAGTAATGGGACGATTGCGCGAATCATTTCTGAATATTTAAAAAAAATTATAAAACATACAGATCTGTGCTTTTAAAAGTCGATTTCAACCAACATACGGATATAGCTCAACAATCAACTTCCCTATTCATAAGTTTTCAGAAATTATATACTTAATGGAGTCGAATATGAATATTGTAGAAATAACAAACGGAATGACAAAGCTTTATATAAAGGGTGGTTAAATTTTAAGCGCCGATATTGATTTTGAATACAACAAAGCGATTAAATTTTGCGACGTATTTTAGTTGCCAATTTGAAATAACGTTACGTCTAGAGTGATCGACTTTCGATATTTTTCAAAAACCGATTTTTGAATTGTTCGAAATTTTTAATTTAAAAAAACCAGTTGCTTTTTTAAAAATTGAGAAAAAACGGTCTATGCATGCTGTTTACTTAATTGTTGTATAATTACTAGCACATCTTAATGTGTTTGGCGATGATTTCATTAAAGTACTACTCTGATCTAATGTATTGCTCTATTTTTGAGCTTATTTAAGCATTAAAATAGTTCATTTGTCCAAAATTCATCCGTACTTTTACTCAGTTTTAACATATCGTTCGTAAATTAATGTGTTCTATATGACCAAAATTGGCGTAGCTTAATTTTTCTGGGGATGACAAAATCTTAAAAACTTATTTCCAGAGGGGCCAAAATCTTAAACCTAGTTGATTTCTTCGAATTCTATGTAAAAACCATTTTGAGGTGAGCAACACCCCAGAATGGTCCAGTTACGCCCATGATGACTAACTTAATGTGCTAAATCATTTAAGACGGTTGTTTAATTTTGCTGTATTTTGGGTCTTACATATTCTGGACGTCATAAAATTTATCTTTTTAATTTTAATACAATATAAACTTCTTTATCTGCTTTAGAAGAAAAAATGTTCTCGATATTCAATAAATAATTGAAAAAAATTTTTGTTTGTATTATGGAAGAGTATTCAGTATTAAATATGCTAGTGTGCGATTAATTGCAAAGGTAAATGAACATAAAGTTTGAACAAAAATCGACTTTTGCGAATAAACAAAACCGGTTAATTTGACATTCGAAAAACTAACATTTGGAAACAACCGAAAGCTAACAGTAAAGATCCGGGGTTTCCACCGGTTATTCAATAGAGTATGTCAATAATGGATAATTCGACATTCGGAAAAAACATTGGAAAAAAACCGGGTTTTCAACCGGTTGTAAGACCAAGTATATCAGAATATCAATAATAAGTTCATCGACTTCAATGCTCCTACTTATGTCGAATATCTTTTTGCACTACTTTTCCATATAAACTTATAAATCTGTTTGTATCTTAACTCAATGTGTCCTAACTTTGACCTGTTTTCTGAATAAAAATATTTTGAAAGCTGAGTCAGGTTTTCGTTAAAATTTTTTATTTTGCTGGTTCATGCAAAAAAACGAACGTTAATTAACACCCTGAGTTTAAAATTTTGCATTAAAAAAAATATCGTCATTCTTTTACAATTAATTTTTTTTTAATTAAAAACAATTCAAGCTCTAAAATGGAAATCAATAATTGAGGTAAGTTAAATGCATTTCGTTTTTATTTCACTAAATTATTTTCTCAAAAAAAAAAAAAAAATAACAAAATATATAAAAACACAACTGAATTAAAATCTACCAACGAAACATTATTAAAGCTTTAAAAACTATTGAATTTTAAATAAAACAAACATATTTTTTATTTTATTTTTCCTCACACATTTATTTATTTATTTGAGTTTGTATATAAATAAAAGAATTACATTGAAATAAACAGCTTTTAAATATTTATAAATATAACAACAAAAAACTACAATTAAATAAAAAAAAAACATGATTTATGAATTTCCATAAATTTTTGCAAATATTTTTTACAATTTATTTTTAAATAAAGAAGAAATTGTAATTGAAAAACATTGATATGAAAATCATAATTTATTCATTCATAATTATTACGATAAATTACAATACATAGATTATAATGTATTATTGTGTGCTAAAACAAACAAAACCCATATTTGAATGTATTTTTAATTAAATGTTTTTATAAATCTATAATTTAAACATCATATTGTTTATCATCTCATTTTATTGCTTTAATATTTTTTAAAATTGTATTGAAAGTGTAATTAAAAAGAAGGAAAATATAAAATAAAATTATACATATACAAAAATCATTTCGTTTCTTTTTTTTTAATTTAATAAAAAAAAAAGTTCATATTAAGCTGTAATTCTGGATGTTTGCGACATAAATACTCAAGTATGTGATGGAAATTGTTTTGATACGTACAGACTTACAACGCTTAATCGACTTTACTACCTTATAAACATAGATTACTTTTGCTCCTACCAGAAGCGTAGGGTTTTTACGGTAAGCGGCTGATTGAGCCACCTTCCCGATCGTGAGAGATTACTGTGTAACTCGATTCGAAAGAAAATATTTTCAAATTACAATGTATTATTAAGCATACAAATTCGAAAATAGTAGTTTCGAAGTGAAATACGGACTAAGCCCCCTGGACTTGGGGCTTTCAGAAAAGCCGTGAGGGTTATACCGCCCATGATCGCGGTTGTCAGTACTTCAGTGACTTGTCTTTGGATATTTAATGGCGCCAAAATTTGCATAGCTACAAATTTTCTCTAGGGGTGGCAAATTTAAAATTTTTGTGGTGGATTGTGTTCAAAGGAGGAAGGGGTGTGTTTATTGTACACCCAAGAATGGTCTAGTTACGCCAATGATTGCCACATCGGTTAGAGGCTTTATGGCACTCAGAATTTAAAGATGTGTTCATATGTGACCCTTTTCTCTAACCGGCTAAATTGTCCGTCAGGGTTTTAACAATACGCAACACGGAATCTTAAAATTCTTATTAGAATTTCTCTATTCCAAAAGCGTAGTTATTTGATCGTTTGCCCCTGGGGGTAAACAACGTCATTCGAACGCAATCGAAATGTTACTCGAACGATCGAGTTCAGTGCTTTTGGTATACAGATTCTTAGAATTTTAAAATTTCTATCACGTTCGAATGTCGTGCATTGAAACCTTGGTATGCGATGGAAAGCGTTCGTTTTTAAATCAATTGTTATGAAATTGTCTAATTAATTTCAATCAGTTTTTAAGTAAACTGTAAAAATTACATACGAAATGACAAGCTACATATGGCCAAAAAAGGTTACTATAAAAAATAATGTTTATAAAAGAGAATATTTAAAAAATGAACTCAAACCTAAAAATGTTAGTTTAAAACAAAAAGTTCAACAAAAAGAAACTTAAATTAAAACGTAAGCAGAAAAAGAAGAGGGTAAGGGGATAAAAAGGATGTCTCCTTTCATTACAATAGCAAGTCAAAAGTTAAAACCTTTTATCAAACACAGCACTGTAATAATATTGTTAAATTTAACAATAAAATAAAATATAGAGATAAAAAATAGAAAAACATAAAAAAAACAAAAAAAAAATAAAAAAATAACAAAAAATAAAATAAAAAAATAACAAAAAAAATAAACAAAAAAATAAACAAAAAAATAAAAAAAAAAGAATAGAAATATAAAAAAAGAATAAAAATATAAAAAAATAATAAAAATATATAAAAAAGAACAAAAAATAAATTAAAAAAAGAAATAAAAATATATAAAGACGAATGAAAAATATATAAAAAAAAAATAAATAAAAAAAAAAAATACATAAAAAATTTATATAAAAAATATGTAGAAGAAAATATAAAACTACAAAAAAAAATTAAATATGAAAAAATAAAAACACAAAAAATATATATAAATATATAATAATAATTTTGGGGTATTTGTACAAACTACATACATATGAACTTAAATTTAATATTTTTTAATCAATTTATAAAATACATTTGATTCTTCAACATGAAGTGATCTTTTCCAGGAAGAATTCTGTTTTACTGGTACGTTTAAAAATTTCACTTGTGTGTTGTTTTTGTTGAACTTTATGAATCACCAGGCGCTTCTGGAAGAATACTGAAAGTAAATAATAAAAAAATCAAGTTTTTTTTTTAATTTTAGTAAAAAAAAAATTTTTTGGTAAAAATATGTGTGATCACAGATTAAGCTTTTTTACATGTTGAACATTTATAAAAGGAAAATCTGTGATAATGGGCCGATTATATACATACATATGATTTAGCAATCCAACTTTAGTAACGTTGTCAACATAAAATTGACAGCTGCTAGATGTTGGTTGCCATTTGTATGTCATACCTTTTTTATGTAACTGGTTAAGTCCACGGATGGTTTCAATAACTACCAATATAATTGACCCATGTTTGTTTTCACTATGTATTTCTAAATACTCGGTATCATCATTCCTACCTTTAATATTGAGGCCATTATGATATTTTATAAATCTTCTCATACATTCCAGGTAAGAACCTCTTGGAGAAACGAAATCCAAGCTTCAAGTCTTTTTGTAGTTTCTTGCACACAATTTACTGCTGCTCGGATCTAAGCCAAGATTATTAACCAGTTGATGTTTGATGCCATATATCGAACGAGCCAAGTTTTCCGTTGCCGTTTTCTTTATGGATTGTTTATGTGGTTGACGACGTTGATTCAAATCTCTCTTTGCGATTTGAAGTTTGAAACAAATATTCGATCTCTTTTTTAAAAATATTTGGCGGGTGAGGTTTATTATTTGTACTACTATTTAGTAGTACGTGTTTCTAAAGATTTTTATTTATTTTATGCTCAAAAAAAAGACATTTAAAAGGCAAACCTCACCCTTGAAACTTAAAAAAAGGTTTAATGCATTAAACATAGAAATTCGAAATTGGGACTGAAACAAAGGTAACTGATCTGTATGCTTAATAAAAAGCAAGGACTGTTTAGACATTACATTTAAATAAAGACAGAATGGAAAAAGGGTGGTGGACGTGATGGTATATAAATTTGAATTTATAGAATGAAAAGAAATGTTGAAATATTGAAAAACCTAAGTTTGGGTTAAAGAAGAAAAAGAAGTATTGAAATTAAGAGGGAAAACAAAATTTTATAAAAAAAATAAATTATGAAAAAATTTAAAAGTTAAGTGGAACTAACAAATATAATATTTTACTTGAGTGGATGAGGTTATAAAACGCAATTACTCTGCGGAATTACTTCCTTAAATATTTTATTAATTTTACATTGACATTATAATTAATTTTGCTTTAACATTAAAATATGTATTAACCAAAAATATTAAATCTAAAGAAAATAAGAATTTGTTAAAAAAAATAAACTTTTTTTTATAAAAATTGTTTAACGTGCTCTTTTTAGAACTTTTACACATGCTACATACATTTTTGTAATGCTTTAGTTTTTTTTTCTCATTAAATTACCAACTATAATATATTAATTTAGAAGCTGCTTATGCGCCATATTTTTTATAAACAAAACATAATACCCAACACCAAATCAAAGAATATAAATAAATAAAACATGAACAGAAAATATATGCAATTTAGCATACAAAAAGGATAAAGTACATTTTTTATATTTATTACTGTAGGAAGGACGGAATTGAGCCCTTAAAAAAATATTTTTATAATAAAAATTATTTTAAATCAAGCATTTTTTTCAGTATATTTAAAAAAAAAATTATAAAATCGTTAATGTTTTTATTTATATGTTATATAAAGTATCATTTAAGCTTTCATTCCTGATACATTCCTATATATTATTTATAATATAATGGACACATTTTTGTACTTTTAGGTTTTTAGTTTTATTTAATACGAGTATTTTAATTAAACATAGACTTCGTGTGGTTTTTCTTTAAAAGAAATGGCTTTTTTAGGTTAAAACCTGCTTTTAGTTATTTAAAATATATTATACACGTTTGATGATTCAAGACCTCGTAGTCCTTCTTATGATACGTATTACAAAAAAATATTTCAATTGAAAGTAATTGTTCGAAGACATTAAAACGCTTTTTAACTCTCTTATTCTCTTATTAACTCTTATAACGTTATAAGGACTGTGTTACCAATTTTAGGTATATTTAGTTTTTACATAAATTTTTAATAATAAAATCAAAACGAAACTTTTAAGGATATTTTACGAAATAAATCTAACATTCTTCGACGATTTCTTGATTGTATTGTTGCGAAAAATTACAAAAAAAAAACTAGTAAACTTTTATCTCTCATATATTAAAAAAAAATTTAGTTGAACTATTTTCTTTTTATTAACTCATATCGTTATTCATTTTTCTTTAAATTTTCTTAAACTTTTTTTTTATCAAAATTCTTGAAATTTTATATGGTTACCCATTTAAATATAAAGGACTGCTTTAAAAGCCCTTACTTACATCTTTTAATTAGCGGCTGGGTTTTTACAACATCATATTTTTGTCATACTTATACGGAATAACGCTTAATATATTTCGTATCCATTTCTAGTCTTTAATTTATGCTTTAATGGCACCGCAATATTTTTTTGTACATCCTTATTTTTAATCTTATTTTATTTATTTTTTAATATCAAAACAAAGAATGCCTTTAAGGCCAATTATTTTAAATTAAATTGTATATTATTAAAAAAAAAAAAAAAAAATTTTTTTTTATGTAAAGGCCTCATCAGAGGGTTTTAGTTTCAATTCCCGCTACAATCTTTTATACGTTTATGTTTCTTATTTAGTTGAATTAAAATAGAATTTGTAATTAAAACGGCGTAGTTATGACTAAAAATATTTTAAAACCTTTCCAACAGAGAAATTTATTTAGTATAAACTAGGTTTTGTATGATGGGTTCATATAACTTCAGATTATTTGTATCTGTCATTCTTTAGTTTTTCCCCAAATTATTAAATTAAAATATTTAGTTAAAAATTAACTTTAAATGGTTTAAAAGTGTAGTTCAAATACTTTTAGTTTAGACGCATTATCGTTATAGGACTTTAGGTTTGGTGTTACGGGTTCGATCCCCATTAAAAAAAATATGTTTTCGTTACAACAGGCTAATTTGTTTGCTGCTCAATTAATAATGTTCAAACTTGAATCGCAATACTTTAAATGATTATTATAAACATTTTGTTTAGTACATTTTTATATTAAAATTTTTCCCGTGTTTTTTGTTTTTGAAAATTATTGCCGCATCTAAATAATTCAGAATAAAATTCTTGTTCGTTGTTTGAACATTATTTTAGTTTTCATCTTAATGTATTATTGTGAATACTTATTCAAATTTAAAAATAGTTTAATTATGTGTTAAACGAGGTATAATTTGTTGTTGTTGTTGTTTTATTGTTTGGTTCGATTCTTAATAAATAAGATTTTATGATGATAAATTGGTAAAATAGCTTTTTTAAATAGATTTGAAATTATATTTATGAAGATCTAACTTGGACTTTTGTTTGAGAAATTATTTTAAATTGGAATCATTTCTAGTTATTTGTTTATATTTAAATTATATTGTTTCTAGCTAAATTTTGAAAGGCAAGACCAATGTTTAGTTATTATTTTGAGCATTTAAAATGTATATTAAGTTGTAGTTAAAGTTAGAAGTTTAAGATATTCTTATCAAAGTTGATAATGTATGCTGGTGGTTAATTTAGATTTGAGTGTAGTGAATATTTTTTAAATATATTTTTTTTCTATTATTTCAAATAAAATGTTTTTTTTTTTTTAATAAAAAAGAAAAAAAAATTTAAAATAAATTATTAATATAAAAAAAAATAGTAAAAACATTAAGCTGTTGCTGATTGGTTGTTGAATGTGGAGATGACTGTTACGACTTGAATTAGTTGAATACAGAGTTGTTGTTTTGTAGTTACGTTCCGTATAGTGATTGTTGACAATTATGAAGATGACTTTGTAAAAACTAAATTCATAATTTTATAGAGAAAATATTTTAAAACACATTATTTTAATTAAAAAAAAAAAAAAATTTGAACTATAGTTGATTATTTGTTTAGTGTAGAGACTTTAATATATGTAGTTGCTGATAGTAGGTTGTTGTTATTTTGTATTATAAATTTCGTACAGCGATTGTTGACAATTGTAAAGATGGCTTTTTATTTAAACTGAATTTATAATTTTATATAGAAAAAAATTAAAAAAAAAAAAACAATTTTTGAACGGTTGTTATTGGTTGTTTAATGTGAAGAATTTTGGTGTATATGTACTTGAATATAGTTGAAGACAGTAAGTAGTTGCTGTTGGTTTGTAGTTAACTTCCGTGTAGTAATTGTTGACAATTATCAGATGTATATTTATAGTTTAATATAAGCTTTCTTTTTAATGTTTTAATTCGCATTTTTTTTTTCGAGTAATAAAAGTTGTTAAATAATTGTTTGAAGAATCTTACATATGATCGTTGAATATTAAAAATATTTTGGGAGCCACAGGTACCTTTTAATAAATAGGCTAGTTGGTAGTGTGCTTTTCTAGCAAGCTGGTTGGTTTATGTTTAGTCTCATTTTATAAAGTGTTAACGTTTGTCGTTACTCTCTTCGTTAAACTAGAATTTTAATTTTTTTAACCCATTTTATTTCATATTATTATTTTTATGATTGTAGTATTTAGGTATAAATTAAAATAAAATTTGGGTTGCATAAAAAAAAATTCGTTTGTGTTTAAAAATTGATCGCAATTGGAATTCAACAGTGTTTAATACGTGTACTTTTCTGCAAGACTGGGAGTGGTAACGGGTTTGAGTTGTAATCTTTTTAATTATAAAGGGCTTACGATTTTCATTTCTCTATTCGTTAAGGATTAAATTGTATGTATAAAGTATTAAATTATAAATATTCTTATGCAGCGATATAATTTATCTTCAACAAAGATTTGTTAATAATTTGTTCTAATCTCAAAAAATTTATTGAAAGTAAGTTGTAACTATATGTCTAGTGCAATGACTTCGACTTATTTTATAAATATTTTTCTTTTAATTTTTAAGTATTAAATTTTAAAAAATTTATACTTTGTATTTTCCGCATTATAGGTTTCATAATTATAATTGTTGAGTGATGGTTGTTTGTTAGACTTCATATATTAATAGATTCGTTGATTCTTGAAGGGTGATTGCAGGTTCGACCCGTAGTATTTTTAATTATAAAAGACATTCGTTACTCTCTTCGCTAAAAAAAATCAATTCAATTGTATTGTCGAAAAATTGCAAAGAGGCGACTTAAAATATTTATTTTAGTATTAGATCATTTTTCTAAATAATATTATTGTTGAAGATCGCTTTAATTATGAAAGTATAAAGGCATATGATTTTTTATATTTAAAATTGTATTAAACAATCAAATTTTGTTGGAACATTTGTAGACGGCTTTGAAATTGCAAACATTTTGTATAGTCTCTATTGGTACTATCCGCATTATATAGATTTGATAATTATAATTGTGTTTTAAATTTATATCAGCTTTTTTAAAAATTCAATTGTTGAGTAGTGGTGGATTTTATAAATTCATTAAATCTGATGCGGTGATAATAATTTTCAGGTAATTTTGTATTGTTTGAAAATTGTGATGTGGAGACTTTGAAATTTTTATATTAAAAAATTATAAAAAAAATCTTATTGGTAATATTCGCTTTATTAAGAATTCGTAATTTTAATTGTGCTTAAAATTAACTTTATCTTCTTTTTAAATTAAATTGTTGAATAATGATGGATTCATATCGCAATAGACCTGATTTTAGTCTTATGTGATGATTAAGGGTTCGACCGGTGGTGTTTCTTAATGTGAAAGGTAAATAATTTTCGTTAAAATTAAATTAAAATATTTTGTTTTTTATTTTTAAATTATAAAAACTCAAATTGTGTACTTTCCGCATTATGGATTTCATAATTTTAATTGTTGAGTAATGGTGGTTAATAAAACTTCATATATCAATAGACTCGTTGATGGTGGGCGTTGTTTCTACCCAGTCTTAAAGGGTGATTGCGGGTTCGACTCGTGGTCTTTTTAATTGTAATGGACTTTAAATTCGAGTAGTGGCAAATTTTAAAATTTAATATCTCAATGGACTTATTGATGACAATTGGTGTCTGTCTTAGAGGGTGATTATGGGTTCGATTTGTGTTGTTTTTAATTATAACGGTGTTTTTAATTATAATATAGATTTTTTTACGCAATTGTATTTAATACGATTGGAAAATTGGTGTGACAGCTTCAGAATTAAATTTAAATTTATTTGAGATTTAAATCATTTTTTGTAATTCAAATGTTTAGAAATAGTAATTGTTTTTTTTTTTTTTTGGTTATAAACGAATTAATTGTCTATATAGAAATATTTTTTTTATAATAAGTAGCTTTTATTAAACGTATATGGCCTTATAGGCTCGGTTATGTAAATGAAGAATTAATAAAAATAAAAATAAAAAAAAAATAAAAAATAAATGAAAATATAATTTTTAAGGTATTTTTGGAATTTCTTATTGGTATCAGAATTCGTAGTTTGAGTTGTGTTTACGAATTTTAAAATTTTTGGTTAAGATTTTTATAATTTTTCTTAAAAATTTAACTGTTGAGTTGTGGAAGATTTTTAAATTTTAAATCTCAATAGACTTTTTGATGGTAATTTGTTTCAGTTGAAGAAGGTGATTTGTGGGTTTGACTTGTGGCCTTTTTAAAAATAACGTTTAGAGTATGTTTTACAGATAATTATATTGTATCAAAAATTATTGGAAGTGTATTGTGGCGACTTTGGAATTTTCTTTTTATATAATATATTAAATTTGTTGGGGATTTATATATTTTTTTGTTTATTAATTTAATTGTTGAAAAAAAAATAAATTTAAATGATAATTCATGATATAATGGTATTTTCATAATCAAAATATTCGTGTGTTGAGTTTGGTTTTTCTTATTGATTTTATCAGCATTTTGTAGAGATTTAATGTTAAAATTTCGCATATAAAAATTCTATATATAAAAAAATAATTCGAAAATAAAATTTGTTTAGTGGTCAACAGTTTTTGTTAGATATAATTAAAATTACTGTAAATTATGTAATAAAAAAGAATTATAAGCGTTTGATATTTGAGAGGGTTAAGACTTAAAACCATTTTCAATTTATTGGGTACAAGTGGCTTCGTTTTTGGGCTTATAACTTTTTGAATGTACAACTATTTTAAAAATTGCATCTTTCTGCATTTATTTATTTATTTAAACTATATGACATTATGACGCATTTTAAACTTTTTTAAGAACGTAATGTGGATTAAAGGGTCACAAGATTTTTTCTTTAACTTTAAGTAGGTAATAACTCATAGAGAATTTTATTATATGTGTAGTTAGTTAGTTCATTCGCTGGATATATGTATAAAAAAAATTCTAAAGTATAGTTGTGACGTTTTCAAATTTCATTTATTTTGTTGTTTAAATTATTACGATAAAGGAAAGCAATAAATAAAACGTTGAAATCATATAAATTATTTTGTAAAGAAGAAAACACGATTCCTAATGCATATTTAGGTGAGAAACATGACATAATTGCTGACATATAGTTTGATGATATCGTTTACTTAATTTCTCGGAATATAAAAATTTTATAATTGCAGATTTTTAATATTTTTTTTGAAGATGTTCTTTCAGTTCGTAGGATTTATTTTAACAGATGATAACGTAATCGTAGCGTAAGCATATGTTGTAAATTGATAAAATTGATGATAAATTAAACATTTCTTAATATACTTAATGACCTTTATATATGTATAGAGATATTATTTATGTTGTTCGAAGAGTTATTTTATGCAGCGCATTTTATAATACTGTGTTGTTTCATATTGATAAGGTTTTGGAGACTTTAAGTTTCCTCCTTAATCTTCTTATAATTTGACATATAAAGGGTATAATTTTAAAAAATTTAGGGTTGCTTTAATTATACATTTTGTTGTGATAATTTATATCTAGTTATCTGCCGATTACTGCTAGAGTATCTAGTTTGTTGAATCAATATGGTTAAGTTGTTAAGTTTTATTTTTGTTGTGGTATGTTTCTTTCATTTAAATTGTGCAATGCATTGTGCCATTTTCAATTACAAACTTTTGTTTTATGTATTGAGTGTTTGAGTGTTATTAAGCTTTAAGCCTATAACTTAGTTTTTAATAATATATTTGTGGTTTCATTTTTTAAAAAGTCACGTAACAAATATTATTTTGTAGTTGAAATTCTTAATAGTGATGATGTTAAATGATTCATAAAAAAAACTTGTTAAATTACTTAAAACACTTACTTCTGGTGGTATATTAGTTTAACAAAAATCTACTCAGCAATTTGATGTCATCTCTAGATATTGTTTGTATAAAATTCTTATTAAAGTGTCAATTCTTGATAAATTTTTTGATTCAATTTTTAATTTAAAATTAATTTTTTCTTTTTGTAGTCTCAATTTGATGTCATCAATTAAAAAATTTTGTATGTTGATTGAAGATTTATGCTGCTCCTAAGGTTTCCATTATTTTTTTAATGGTATGTTGAAATGATGAATTTCGATTAAGCTGTTTCGAATTGGGTTTCTTGATGTTATGGCAGTTTTATATTAAGTGTAAACGATGTGGTTCTCTATTGAGGTAGTTCTTAAAGTTGTTGTGAAGGCATTAAGTTTGCCAATTTTTTATTTTTTTATTTAATGATTTTAATTAGTATTAGTACTAATTTTTAAATACAAACGTTAACTTAAATTCGTTAAAAAATTATTAAATTAAATTTGTTAAATAAAATATTAAATTAAATTTGTTATGATGTACAAAAGGTACATACACATCATGTAAAAAGGTGAAGTGAGAATATGTTTTTGACAAAATGCTCGTTTTATATTTTAAACAGTAAACATTTTCGACTGTTGGATGTTGTTGTTAAAGTGTTTTTTGTATTTGTACAGATTTATTATGCAATAACTTTAGCTTGCTTCGTTTTTTAAGAGATTTTTATAGAAAATTAAACATTAATAACGCTTGGATACTTCGAAGTCAAGAAATTGATTATCAATAATTTTTGTTGTTGTTTTTTTTAACTTATGGCGCCCATACACTTTCTTTTGAAGATTTTATATAATTTGTAGACAATTAGCGGTATGAAAGGAAAAATCTGTTAAAGGTGTTTGGTTTAATGTTTTAAGTAATTTTTTTTTAACTTGTGGTGATTCTTCTAAAAAAATATTTAATTTAACCCACAGGACACTGCTCCTAACATATTTGAATATGTATATTTTTAACCGCATTCAGATGATTTAATTCTTGCTTTTTATTTCATTATTTTAATTGAAGATATTAAATTTTTTTTAATTCGTTAGATTTTCTTTTAAAGCTTGTGACTTTTGTGTATATTGCTAGAAGATTGGCATTCTTTCTTCTTTCATAAAACTGTGAGGAATTCTTTTCAAATTGAAAACAGGGCGCTTTTTTAGTATATTCGTATTTAATAAAGCTTATTCGCAATGGGATAATATCAATGCTTTTTGTGGCAGACTCTTAGTATTACACTTAAGACAGTTTGATCACAAAGATTTATTATTAATGCTTATGAATTATTAAATTGATGCTCATAGTATGCAATTGATTCAAGAGATTTGTACACTTTCTTTGGGATTAGAATTTTTAGGATCTCCATTTTGTCAAGATTTTCTACATGAATTTTTTCGTTAGCAATACTTTTTTATATTTGAATTATAATTCTTTAAAGATTTGGCTTGAATGACAGCGGGATAATTTTCACAAATTTATTTATAACTTATTCTCACTTTTAGCAAGCTTTTGATGTTTTTTTGATAGAGGCTTTATATATGACTTTTTGTCAAAGACACTTTAAGACATCAGTTGTATATTTCTAGGATTATATTTTTTACAACATTTTTATTATTGAATTATTGCTGGCATTGCATTGAAATATTTGCGATATTTAATTTATTTTTCATTTGAGATATTTCTTGAACTTGAATGTGTAATATTATTACTTACGAGATATTTTTTTAAAAAATATTGGGTTTGAGATGATTTCTTTCGTTTTTAATTTAAACACTTAAATATATTTTGAGACAATTTTTAAGGAAACCATTTAAAATATCAAGTTACTTGATTCCATGCACTTCTAAAGAGATATCATCGTAACGTGCTTAAAGATAAGAAACACTTTTTTAAATCTTGCTTATTTTAAGTGGTTTATGTCTTAGAATTTACTCGTTTGCTTATTGGAATTAAAGTAAAATATGACTTACAAAATTAGGCTTTTAAAAAGCTTCTCATAATTCACAAACTTCTTTTTTCAAGGGTTTTAATACCATTCGCTCTTAAGGGTTTTTTTTTTTATTTTAATACTCGATTTTGATGCTGAAATTGAAGTTTCATCAGAAATGTTTTAAGAAATTTAATTCAAAAATTTTTTACTCACTTCTTCGAAAGCCGTTTTTGTAGAATAACATTCTTAAATGATAATACTTTTCGATGGATTTTGGATTGAAAAGATATTTATCCTAGAAGACAAATTATTTAGTCATGCTTCTCACTTAATTTAAATACTATCCCATTGAGCATTTTAATGAACAAAAATGTTTTTTTAATAAGTAGGGAAATCCGCATTCAAAATTCTATATGATAGAGCCTTAATTTACAATATTTAAAACAATTTTGTTTTTAGCATTTGATACAAGTATTAAACAATTTGTATTCAAGAGAAATTATGATTGTAAGCCAAGAGTTTAGAGGAACTTTAACAATATTTTTCCTTTTTTAGATAGCCAGACTGCAGTGTGTGTGCTTAAGTTGAAGTTTATTTTTCTTACGATTTTAAGTAGTTAAATCAATTATATGTGTAGGAATTTATAGAAGATATTTCTTAGCAGGGTTGTGTGTTGAGTTTTTATAGCTGTTATGTAAATCGAGTTTTTTAGCCTCGATATTAAATTGGGAGTTTTTTTTTTGTTTTTTGGTGAAATGAGAAATTGTAATACGAGTTATAGATGTTGTTAAATGTTTAATATAGTTGTTGCAGCTTATACAAACAAATTAAGGAACAATTCCTAAGAAGTAGTTGTGTAATTAGAATTTTATAGCAGTATAAGAATTCTTAAGATTTATATTTAAAGAATTTTATAAATTTTCTTTCCTTCTTGATGATTGTACTTTTTTATTTATATCTATTTCGCAAATGTTGTTCTGTAAAATTTCGAAAATTATAGTTGATTTCTTGTTATGTAATTAAGATGTTTGTTGTAGAAGTTGTTGATATATTTGTGGATTTTAACTTGTTTAAACGCTTAATGTTGAGAAACACTGTATGATATGTGGGGTTAGAGTAGTTGTCAAAAGTAGATTTGTTGTGTTGAAATTGATATTATGATTTTTAACAGTTGACGTAAATCTTGGAACTTTTTCATATTTCTAAAATAAATGTCGAAATTTATGCTGAAAAGTTGATATAAAAAGAACTGCGCTGTGGTGTAATAAAACAACTGGGGAAAAATTCGAAAATTATGTTGGTTTAGTAAAATGCTAAGAATTTCTAATGTTGAAAGTTCGATAATATGTGCCTAAAACAACGCAGTAAGAGAATTGTATTTGTTGGTACTGTGCTGCAGTGTAGAAACTTTTTGAGGGAGTGTTGACATGGGTGTTGTGTGAGGAATAAAACGATGCTTAAGATTTCAATTTAAATTTTTAATAGGGTTACTTGTAAATTATATATTATGCATGTATATGTTGATACTGAAATTTAAGTTAAAAAGAGTTTCAATAAAGACGTAAGTCTTGGAACTTTTTCATATTTCTAAAATTAATGTCGAAATTAATGGTGAATAGTTGATATAAAGAACTGTGCTGTGGTGTAATAAACAACTGGGAAAATTTCAATTATTTTGTTGGTTTAGTGAAACGCCGGGAATTTCTAATGTTGAATGTAAAGTTCGATATGTGCCTAAAACAACGCAGTAAGAGAATTGTATTTGTTGGTACTGTGCTGCAGTGTTGAAACTTTTTGAGGGAGTGTTGATATGGGTGTTGTGTGAGGAATAAAACGATGCTTGAGATTTCCATTTCACTTTTAATAGGGACACTTGTAAATTATATATTTAGAATGCATGTATATGTTGATATTTGAATTTCAGTTTAGAGAGTTTAAATGAAGACGTAAATCTAGGAACTTTTTCATATTTCTAAAATAAATGTCGAAATTATTGCTGAAAAGTTGATATAAAGGAACTGCGCTGTGGTGTATTATGTTGGTTTAGTGAAACGCTTGGAATTTCTAATGTTCTAATGTTTCTAATCGGAATTTCAGTTTAAAGAGTTTCAATAAAGAAGTTAAATACGACGTATAAAAGAAAGTTAAAACCAGTTGTTTGACGGCAGGAAATAAGTGAGGAAATGCATTTTTGTAGTAAAAGTTGTGTTGAAGTAGAATAATAATAATTTGTTAAATAATTAAATAGTAAGATCATCAAAATTAAAAATATTTTTATGACTGCTTGGGAGTGCTTTTATCACAGTAGTTAATGATGAAGTAGCATAATCTTACAGAGTTAACAGGCGCTGTATCACAGTAGTTAATAATGAAATAGAATAATCTTACAGAGCTAAGCGATATTGCATTGTATTGTAAGAGATAGAGTATTGTTGTACCAACGAAGTACATAATTATTTTTATCTCATACTGGATAATTATTGTTGTTTAAGTACATACTTATTATTACTTATCTTTTTTTCTTTCGGCTGGGGAGCCAATTACTTATTACTTATACTTGTTTTGCGATCTTTTTTTCTTTCGGCTGGGAAGCCAATTATTATTATTACTTATACGCATTTGCATTTATTTTGGTATTTTTTCTTCTTAGTTTTATTCAAGAAAATTCCTTTGTATCGGGACTTTTTATTTTACTTTTGTTGAAAATGCAATAAATTGTAGCTGTTTGGTAGTATTTAAATTAGAAGTTGGCATATGAAATTATATTTATGTATTTACCTTTGACATAAGTATGTATGTGGGTATTAAGGATATACTATGTACCTTAAAAGTTGTTGTGTAGTTGAAATTACAATCCTTTAACATATAACAGGGATTATAAATTGTTTGCTTTAAGTTGATTTGTGTAGACTTAATTAAGATTGTCGTTTTAAAGGTTCTTCTCATTTCAATTTGCATATTTTTAAATTTTTTCCTGTAATTAAAACTCGGTTGTGGAGAATGTGGTTGTTTAATGTGCAGAGGTTGGGTTGATGTAAAGTTGTGTTAATGGAGACCTTGTAGAATAACTGATGATTTTATAAAGCTTTTGTTAAAATTAAATATTTTTCATTGTTGATGTATTAAAGTTGGGAAGATGTTGTCATGATCTAAATTAATATTTAAAAAGAACTTAAAGAATATTTAAATGTTGAGCTGTATTTAAACCATTTTAAAGTACGTTTTGCTAAAACTGCGTAATTGAAGGGTGATATTTTGTATAAAATATATTAAAATAAGGTGCATTTTTGTGCCAAGGTGTTGTTTACTTTGGAGTTAGTGATGAATAATCGGTGTTGTGAAGAGTTGATATAAAAGAAATACTCATTCTTGATGCTTTAGGAATAGAGTTGTGTAGATTATTCGTTGATTATGTGTGAAAGTAATGTTGTGTTTATATATTGCTAGAATAGTAAGTTTACTCAGTATATAAGGGCATCTTAAGTATATAATTAAAACGAAAAACTGGATACACGTTGAATAATAGCTTTGCTAAAACAACGCAGTTTTAAGAAGAATAAACATAAATAAATATGTTGAAAATAAATTCGATTTATCTGATGAAATTTGTATATTTTGGAAATAAAAAAATCGGTGTTGCAAAAGGTATGGAGACTGATGGGAAAATATTCTTTAAATGCTGGATGATATATATTTGATAAAAGTAGAGATGATATGTAGACTTATAGTTCATCATGGAATAGAATTGATAGTTTTCTTCAATGTTGTAAATTTGTTGATATTTATATTGCTAGAATAGAAAGTAATACGGAAGATAATCAAAAGAAGAAAAAAAAACTGAGGATATATAAACAAAAAGAGAACAATATAGAGAGAAAGAAAAAAAAACTGGAAATAGAAGAATTACATTTTTAAAGCAAACAAAAAAATATATGGTAACGCTGTGCTTCGTAGATTCGATTTCTCTAGTACAAATGTTTAACTCGATTATATAAATAAAAATAAATTTTGTAATTTTTTTTTTTACATTTTCTTACGACTTTTACATTGATTGTAGAGATTTAGTGATGTTTAATTTGTTTACTTTTTAAGAAGAATTGAAGGTAGTATTACATTTGGTGACAATTATATAGGAAATTGTAAAACGTTGATCAATTAATCATTAAATGGGAATTATAGTTTTTGTTAACGAAAAATTTAATTGTTTTAGTTTTTTTTTTTTTTTTTGAGATATTTCATCAATACGCTCGCTTACAAATTTTTTTAATAAAATATTGCTTTAACCTTCTTGATAAATATTTTTGATTAATTTGCGTGGTGTTGTTTGTTTAATATTTTATTGTACGAGATTTTTGTTAAAAATTGAGATTAAATACCTTTTAAATGATTTAAATTCGAATATAACTTTTTATTACAAATTTTTTATTTCAATCGGTGAATTAATTTTTATTTTGTAATTATTGAGTTGCGTCTTCAGTCTTAAAAATATTTTAACAAAAAAAAAAAAGAATTTTAAAATAAATAAAAAAAAATTCTTGTTGTTCTGATGTATTTTATTAATACAGGTATTTAGTCTTCATTTGGTTAACTCTGATAGCTTATTTTATGAATTGAAATACATAAATAAATGTTCGAATTCGTTTATATTTCGATTTTGAAATTATGGTTATACCATTTATAATATTTATTAAATCTAAAGGTCTTAATTTGACCGTAAATCTTAAAAATCATATCGTTCGCATTTTATATTAATTCTTTGAAGTTGTAGTAACCTAAACTCTAGGCCATAATGGGTATGTGTTTATGTATTACATATATCGCAAAGGGATCAATATTATGGACCTTAGTAAGCTGCTCAACAGCTGCCTGTTCTACCTTAACTTTAAAATAAGTCAAACGAAATATAAAACTAAAACCCTTCTGTACTTCTCTTCCTAAGAATTTTTTACATCCTAAACCTAGCTCTGCTTCGTTAGCACAATGTGCTTAAAAAGGGATACAAAGCTTTTTCTTAACGTATTTTTTTTTGTAGATTTTTTGGTTTTTTTTTTTAACTTGTGCTACTTTTTTTAATTGTAATTGCTTTAAACCATGTGGTTTTCATTTGGTAAATGTTATTTTTTGTAATTATATTTCTAAAATACAAAAGCTGAAGTAAAATATTTAACGAAATAAATTATTACTAAACGCAATTTATAATTATTTCCTCTTTTTAAAGTTTTTGACATTAAAATAATATTATTTAATACATTTTTATATTTGTTAATAATGTTTTTGATTTAACGTTTATTTCATTCATTATATGGTTCGGGCTCGTATATAAAAAGAATAAATTATAATAAAAAAAAATATATTTATACCCCCCATGGCGACTTTTGGCCCGCCAGACTTTAATTTTAAATCAAACGTAATTTATTTGCTGAGTTATAAAATGTTGAGAGATTAGATGCAAGTTTTTTTTTCTTTTTGCACTTCTTTCAATTAAACGTATAAATTCTTAACTTCATAATTTCACACTACCTTCGAGCACACAATGGCTTTTAAAATGGTGGTACAAAGTTTTTCTTGACGCAATAATTTAAAGATAATTTACAACTTGGGTTTTGGAGAATAGTTTTTGCAGTATGAACGCAATAATAAAATTAAAATAATTTTTTATATAAAAGTTTAAGATTTTAAAAAATTTACAATTAAAAAAAATAATTGTAAAATGGTTAAAAATATTTAAATTTAGAAATGTATAGGTGGTACGTACATACATATGTATTTTTTAAATTTAGTTTATTTTTAAAATGATTTAATTTTGGTTTTAATGTTTAAAATTTTTAAGTAGTCTGTCAATTAGTTTAATTTTATTTTAATAATGAGGAAGACATCAAAAATGTGTTTTATTGAAATCATTTAAATATATTTTTGCTGTTTATTATTAAAATTATTTTTTAAAGATTGTATAATTGATTTTGAATTTGTTTATTTTATAATAATTGACTTGTTATCTATTTAAGACAAGTTTCTCAATTAGTCATATTTTTAATACTCGTATTGAAATCATTTTTTAAGCAGTGGTCTTGAAAACCGTACATTAATGAGTTATGGTTTTTGTAACAACATAACGTATAGGTTTTTGGAAAAATTTCGCATTTAAACAGCGGTAGGGCGGTAGGGTAGTAAAATTATCTTCATTTTAATATTGGATACATTTTTTGTAACAATTTATGTTGTGTTTTCGAAAAGCATAAAAATAGTATTTAAACGAAATACACATTTTACACTTATACATATATAAAATAATTGGTTTAGCTTTATCAAAATACTAAGAAATAAGGAAGATTGATAAGAATTTGAATAATTTGAGGTCAACACTCTGAATTTTTATATTTAAACTTATTTATATATATTAAAATTATTGCCATGCGATCCTGGGATTTTGAAATAATTATAGTTTAACTCTTCGATATTAACAATTTTCGATTTTATTACTCCCAATTATTTTCGGATTTTGAATATTTTCAATCTTAACTATTAAGTTTAATTTGAAGTATCGCTAAAGTACTAATTTTGTGCTTTTAACTTAACGTAAATTTAAATTAAAAAAAAATAATAATACTGATTTCTCTTGGTAATCAAAATCGTTTGACAATGATTCAATTTGTTTAAAATGCACATACTTAAATCGAATATTTTATACGCTTTTATAATTTTGCGTGATACACCCACCCCCACTCTCAATATACTTTAAAAATAACATGTTCTTAACTTTAAACCCTTTATGTACTGATTCGTCTTAGATTCTAAACTTTTTCTATGTTAACGGAGTGTGTTTTAAAATAGTATTTCGAATATTAATTATTTATTTAATAAAATATAATAAAAAGAAAGCATAATAATTCGTGGATGGCCAAAGAACAAAAATAGATTGTGATGTTTTGCAAAAACATTTTGAAACTTTTAACACTCGAATAAGAGTTTGATTTTAAATTAGTCTGAATACGTTGCCGGGTGGTAAGGGGGGTGGTTAAATACATACTGGTCTGTGGTAGATGTTTCTCAAGACACAAATTGTAGTTTTATTTATGCAATTATTCCGCATTTATGTGGTATATACTTGTAACTATGTTAAATCTTACTGAAGTGCTTGCACGCATACAGGTTTATTGGTTTAATAATTCTTATTTCCTTAACGTTTCAATGTATAGATTTATAATAAATGAGTTGAAAAAAAACCTAGAATAAGCATAAGCTGTTTAAAACTACCTAAAATTTCAAAAACGCTTTTACGAATCCTTTCTTGTTTAAAAATATTATGTGAAGGGCTTTGAAAACAAAATTTTTAGAAATAACAAAAATATTATTCAAAATATATTACTTAAAAAAGACCTAATAAATATATTAGACCACAAAAAAAATATTTTAATTATAAAGCTAATTAAAAAATAAACATAGTTTCACAGAAAATTATAAAAACAAATAAATATGTTACAGACGATTTTAAGGCAAATCTAAATTTAATGAATTAATAAATTCAATTTAGTAATTGATAACTGTATTACACGAAGAGCTACACGTATATAAAAATAATATAAATGTAAAGTAGTATACATGAACAGGAACATACTGGTTATTCATACAAAATAATATATGCATAAGGTTTTCAAACAATTTATATTAACGGACAGAGATATGGTCATAAATTTGAAAATTTAAATTTTACAATTTTGAAAACTTCGATATCGAAACTTTTTTTTACAAAATTCTTAGAACAGAGTTTACAACTTTGAAATACACATTTTTGTTCGTTTAAAACGATTTTGTTTTTAACAAATGTTGGAAAGATGTTTTTAAAATTTTAGTACAATTAAGGTTAGAAGACATTAAGTAAATTAATTTAACCATAATAATATTGTAGATCGATAACGGTATTTGTACATGCTTAAGTTATAAATATTTGTTGATCTTCCATAAGGTTTTAAATATATATTTCATTGTTTTTAAGGTGAACATTTTATAAATTCTACAACACAATGATTAAACATTAGTCCTTGTAAGACGAAGCTTTTAATAAATATAGCATAATGAAATGGTTACACACAGTATTCGTATATGTATATTGAGAGATAATTTTATTTATTTTCAAACAATTTTTTGTTAACTTTAGACATCGTATACTAAATAATAGTTCAGAGTTTAAAGGTAAGATTAGTAGTTTTGGTATATTGCAATTTAATATCGTTACAAAACAGAGTTGATTGAGCTCAATAGATTGAAACGAGTTTTAACAATTTTGTTTCAAGGTTTTGTTAGGTTTACATGTATGAATGTGATATATTGACTTCCAACAAATTGTAAATTTTTGGATACAGAAAAAGCAAATATAAATCTATCTAAGTATCTAGTTGGATATGCATAATTTTTATATTTATATTAAGAGAATTTACAAAAAAAAATCTTAATTTTCTAAAATTATTGCGAGATGACATTTTTAAGAAACATTAGTTTGTGCATACACATGTACATACATTACACAAATAAGCGGGGAAAGTATTAAATAAAAAGTATAAAAAACTTTAATAGTTACCCGATACTTTTACCAGGTTGTATTTTTCAATTAAGCAGAGATACTTTAGACCCATAATTCGTTTAAAAAATGTAGCGAATATAAGTTTTAGTAATTGATAGATATATTCGACTACAAGTTAATAAACATACAAATTTTAATTTTAAAAATTAAAAAAAAAATAATTGTATATACTGTTTCTTATATCTCTTAACAATTTTATATAAGATATAAAATAAATAAATATATTAAGACAAAAATTGAAGCCAGTTATGACGTTATATACTTGATAATCTGATCAACCAAATAATGGCTAGTACACATGGCTAGTAGGTCTAAAGGCAAATGAAATATATATATAAAATAATCTGGCAACATGGAAATATTTAATAAGAAGTAAGAAAATATATTTTGTTAATAAAGTTGTGTGTATGTAATGTGATAAATTACAGTTTTAAAATAAAATAGATACATTTGACGCCAATGGGCCAGCAATATTATTAATTAATCAAAATATTGAAATATTTTAATACAAACAAGTCAAAAATCTTAAAACAATAAATAAAACAAACAAATGACAAATTAATTTTGAATTAATTACAATCTACTGCAGACACACAATAATATTATTAGAAATTTTATTAAACTTAATCAAATTTGTAGTTAAGTTTAAAATTTAAACAAATATTTTTGTATTAATCAAGAATGTGGCGTTAATTTTTGAGCACAATGCTGATATTTATGAAAATTTCTTATTGAAAGTACATTAAAATTGTGACATTTTTATATACGGCTTAAATTGTCTGCTAACATTGGACAAATGTATAACTGTGAACACAATTATTAGTTTCGATTTTGAAAATACAATAAAATTATAAAATTTTAATATGAGGCTTAAATAATCTGGCTACATTGATAGGCAATTAACTGTGTGAACACATTAAACTAGTGGTGATGTGCAATATTTCACGAATACCCTTTTTTATTTGATAACATTGACAGCAGAAGTTTTGTTAAAATTTTTAAAATTGTTTTAGGATACAAGTTTATGTAGACGAGTGAATATAATATGTATTACTAAGAATCTAATTCACATCACCGTTAGAGTCGACTGCCATGACAGAATTAATTTGCATACATATACATATGTATATAGCGTTGTAAACATTTAGGCATTTTTAGTATTATATTAAAGCTTATTTTAGATAATTTTAACTTACATATTTAAAACAATAATTCTATTTTGAAATGCATACAAGGGATTATATAGAAATATGTGCTATTATTATTGTTATATTTTTAACAAACATTTTTTACAAAAAATTTTCGATATAATACTGAAATTGTTTCAGTAATGAACTATATTATGAATACGATTTAATATGGCTTTATGATACGCTCAAAAGTTGGCAATCTTGTTATAAAATTATGAAAATAAATGTTTTCAAAAACTTGTTTGTTCTAATCAGGGTATTTTAGTTAACAATTATACTTGAGTCACATCCACAAGTTGACATGACAATAACAATATTTTGTTTGGCTAAAGCAAAGGCCAAAATATGTACTGCCTTATTCATAAAAGTTATTAAAGGTTTATAAAGGGCTTATTAAACAAATTTTCTATGGAAATTTTACTTATAAACCTCTTATAAAGCTTTTTTATTTTTTATGAATTAGACCGATAATGTATATTGTTTTGTTAAATAAATTAAATAAAAAAATATATAAATTTCACATTAAAATTTTTAAAAATAAAATTCTCTAAAAATAAATAAGTAGTAAATTTGAAAAATACTTAAAATATTTACATAAAGAGAGGTTCTTTTAATATATATTTTTTTATAATCAACGTTGTCTTAATACCCCAAAATTCTAAAAAAACTTGGTTAAAACACAGGCAATAGGTTTGAAATTGAACATATAAAACGGGTGTGGTAAGAGTTACAAAAATTTTCATTTTATAAATATGTAAAATAAAGTGTTAAACATAAACGCTTGGGTGTTGTACTATGCTTGACAAATAATAAAAATTTGAATTTTAAACGTTTTTTTGAAATTAGCTATTAAAGTGATATAATGAAATATATATGTATACATATATACTATAAAAGCACAAACATTAATCCTTTACAATAAATACCCATAGATGTTGTAAAAATAATCAGGATATTATTACTCCCGTAATAATGTTCTAGCTATACACAAGAGTTGTAATTAATTGCATTTAATCGAATGTAAAACACGAATAGTAGTACGTATAAGAGTGCGTTTAATTTGTTAAGAAAGTGTTTTATCAAAAACTGTTTTATATTATAAATTTGTTTGCCATTTTGCTTAGATATAGTTTCTTAATATCAAAACATAATTACTTTGTTAAAATGAAGTACATGGTTTGTTCATGCAATATATTGTAAAGAATTAGTAGTAGTAGATTTAAATAATTTTGATACATACATATGTATGTATACGTATAAAGTACATATATTATATATTAACATAAAATGTCTATGTATATAGAATTAAGAAACAAACAAGTTACAAAGACAATTTGGGTATACACAAGTATTTGATTAAAAATATTTTATATCATAAAACAAAACATTTAGAAGAAAACCTAAAAATAAAAGGCTATAAAAAAATTCAGAAAAATTTCCAAAAGAAAATAAAAAAAAAACCTAAACAAGGAAGATAAAAAAAATCTAAAAGGAAAAACAAAATTAAACAAGAAAAATAAAAATAATTCTAAACAAGAATAAAAAATACAAGAAAAAAATTCTAAACGAGAAAAATAAAAAAAAAAATCTAAACGAGAAAAATAAAAAAAAAATTCTAAACGAGAAAAATAAAAAAATTAAACAAGAAAAATAAAAAAAATAAATTCTAAACGAGAAAAATAAAATAAAAATATAAAAAAGATATTTTAAAAAAAAAAATTTTAAAAAAGTGTTTGTTGTGGCAAACAAATAAAATTTATAGAATAACTGCTGTATTCATAAAAAATATTTTAGGTTTATTAAAAGCTTATTTGACAGATGTTGCACAGAAATTTGTCAAATAAGCCATCAATAAACCTAAAATATTTTTTATGAATACGGCAGTATAATTTTATATTTTAAAAATATTTATGTGTAAGTATATTTGGTATTTATTAAGTATGAATGTATTAAAAAAAAATTATTTAAATTTTAAAAAAAAAATTATTTAAATTTAAAAAAAAAAAATTTTATAAAATATTTCTTAAATGTTTGTTGATGACAACAATTACACATCATTCTCTTTCTAAATGCAGTAAGTTGTATTTAAGCTGGTTTTTAATTTATATATAATTTTTTATCAATTAAAATTGTTTGAAAATGTGTATAAATGAATAACGCATTCAAGCTATATGATTATAAAAATTATTTAAGAAAAACATTCAGAATGTGGCGCTCAGACAGATATGTAAAACTTTTTTTTATTAAATACAGATTCATAAAATTCACAATACAAGTTTTTTTTTAAAGAAAAATCAAAGTTTTATGTGTAATAAAAGCTTTAAAAAGCCATTTGTCAAGAGTTGTATTTTAGGTTAAGAGAAATCAGGTTGTTCACATTATTTATAAAAGTATTGGTTTTTACACTTATTTACGCTTTTTAATTGTTTAAAAATCTTTTGAAGCGTGGTATATAAAGCTTATTTCTTTAGAAATACAATGCAGTTTGCCTACTTTTTTAAATTGCATTAATGTAAACTTTTCGCTAAACATTATGAATATTTGTTTAATGAGCGAATTTATTATTAGCAACAACTTAATAAATATCTCAACATAATTCTTTTGCTACAAAACGGGTAATTATAGTGGAAAACTTTTTTTAACTTCTAAGTAAAAGCTTTACTTTTACAACTCGTATAAATAATTTTGGCTCTTAAATTATAATTTTTATTCATACTTAAATTTATATGTATCATTCTTTTGATATTAGACCACAAAAAAAAGGATTTTTAAGAGAAAAAAAGAGAAGCTTCGCGTGCCTTTCACATAAGTCTTAAGTCTACTTATTAAGGTAGGAGGGATCATGTTTGAATAATATTTTAATATACTTTTTGAAAACTTTCATAACACAATATGTATTTGGAATTCGTATTAAATACCTTGATAAAATCGCATTTTAACATGGTCATATTATTCATCTTTTGTAAACCATTCAAAGTTTTGAATTTTTATGAATTTCGCATTTTTATATTTTATAATAACTTGTGTGCTACAATGCGGGTAATTATAGTTAAACGATTTTTATAACTTTTTACAATTATTTTTGTTTTTACACAATTTCATATGTATAACCTTTTTAAATAGTATATCTCACAAGAGCTTTTTCGTGCTTTTTCACAAATTCTGACTTGAGGTAGCGAACATTTTTAATGATGCTTTAAAATCGCTTGATAATTTTATCGTTTAATATATATTTATATATGTTTTGTGGATATGTATTTTAAGGGTTTTGGAGAATGAGATTTTTAACATAATTGCGTAGATTTTAGCAGCTTTCGATAGAATTATAATGTCTTAATTTTATATAATTGTATGTATTGCTTAAATAGTTTAGAACAATAATTGTATTAAGTGTTTAATTATAGCGTTAGCTCAAACACAGCCCAGAAAATGTTTTTAGTACCGCTTTGAAATCATAATTGGATTAGAAATTTAGCAATAGATGTTGGCATAATTATTTAAGACTGTAACAATGTAAGTGTAATTTTAAATTTGTTTTCAACAATAATAAAGAATAACGCAACTTAATTTAAATCAATCAAAAAACGCTTAAAAACATAATTTTCAAGATTCAAAGTGTTGTATACATATACAATTTTCAGCATTTTCAATTAAAATTAAAAAAAATTTTTTTGGCTTAAGAGCTTTAATTTTCTTTATCAAAATTTTGTTAATAAAAAATTATTGTAATTTTGAAAAATGAAAATATAATTTTCATATAGTTTTAGAAAATTGTAATGCCTCAACGGATGTTTGTAACACAAAAGTATTTAATAACGATCTAAGAAATTGTATCTTACGTTATTAGCCTCATATTTTAACAACATTTTAAGCTTTTGCTTAACGCTATTGATTAGTTAAATTTATTTATTTAAATCAATCATATAAATAATATCGAATTTAGCAAATACGTATTCAAATAATAGCAACGTTGGCACAATTTCTCATTCTCAAGTGCAATCCTAACATTTATTTTAAACAATTTTAATACACAACTTAGTTGAAATTATAGAAAAGTTAACGCAACAAAAACACGCAATATTTTTAATAAAAAATAATAATAATTTTTTAATACAGAGCATTTGGCGTTTTTAAAATTCTCAAATTAACCATCCTAGCAACACCGTTTTTATACCAATTGTTTTGACGATTTTTTTTTATAAAAATATTCATTTGACATCCTCTTGATATATTTTGCTTAGAATTTTAGAAAATCTTTAATATATTATTCAACTTCGAAGAACATGTATTTTAATGTAATTATTTTAGCTGTATATAGTAATAATATATTAATATATTTTAAAGTTATTGTCTATCCTAGTTTTGAAAACACACTCTGTTCAAAATAAGATTCTTGACCAAATGACGAGAATGGTAGTTACATCTAGAATTGGGCATGACAAATATATTTTGTTTGAACCTTGACAAAAAAAAAAACCCTACCTAAAAACGCATTTGTTATGTTTCGCATTAAACACTCGTCATCTATTGAACATTC
The DNA here is from genome assembly GCA_941918925.1 of Phyto melanocephala. NCBI lineage: Eukaryota > Metazoa > Arthropoda > Insecta > Diptera > Rhinophoridae > Phyto > Phyto melanocephala. The sequence goes on along the minus strand of OW799233.1, from coordinate 175,755,086 downwards.
TCATTTTAACTATACACATTTGACACACTGTCAGACTTTTTTTTATATAATAGCTATTACACACAACTCTAAAAAATAAAAAAAAAAATAAAATTCACAAATAACACACAAATAATTTAATTTTATATAATTTTTTAGTATTCATCTTTCCAGCGTGCTCTCAAAACATCATTCAACTTTAGAATTATTAATTTCTTTTGACACATTCAACTGGGTGACACAGACTGGGTGAAAATATAAGAATTTTTACTACAAAATGCATTTAGAAACTAAAGGCATTTAAAGTTTAAAAACTTGGAAATTTCGAAAATATTCAATTCAATTTTGTTCAAGCTTCACAAGAAAAAATAAATTTGTAATTAAGACAACACTCATAGTCGCTCACATTTTAAAACTAAAATTAAAAACGCAATTATACCTTTATATAATTTTAAATTGTTTTACATACACTCTCTCTTTCATTTATAAATACATTCGAAAATCAATTTCTCAAACAAAGCCGTTCTTCTTTCGATTTCTTTTTTTTTAATTCTTTTGAATAGTGCAAGTTTATCTAAAATTAATAATATTTACCGAGTACAAACGCATAAATACTTTATACAATTTTATTTTAATACTAAATATAATTGGAATTTGAATGTCCGGCAATAAACTGCGTTTAGCTTGTTTTGCTATTAAACAATATATTTGAATTTTGAATTTGAATTTTGTTATTAACATTATGAAAAAAATTGTTAAGATAAAATTTAAATCCTAATGAAATGTTTAAATAATCAAATTAACAACAAAAATAATAATAATAATTCATCTCTCTACCATCACACATTGTAGTTAAAATTTTTTATGAATTTTTTTTATTTACTATATTTAGTTAATTTTTAAAAGTCTTTTATTCAATATTAACAGAAAAAAAAATCGTAGATTAATATTATTTTGGAAATTTTTTATTTTTTTTTTATCGCATGTAAAACATTGTAAAATTTGTTTGTTTTCTATTCGCAAGTTATCTTCTACGCTTCTAAATGTAAAATAACTTTAAAACATTTTTTAATTATTTAGGTATATATTTTTTTTTGTTATTAAATTTCGCATTTAATGTTTAACATAGTTTATTTTAATGATTCAATTATTAGTTTACAGATAATTTAAAACTCTCTTCGCAATCAGTTATAATCATTTGCGCATAAACGGCTTATACATCTCCTCTTATCGCTTCATTTAAATGCTAGTGTTAGAATGATTTTAAATATTGAATTAATGTTTACTTTAACGCATTTTTATGTACCAGTTTAATAATATTCATTATTTAACAAATCTAACAATAATGGCTTAACTATACCTCTTTACGCTTTTTTCGTTTATATTTTAATTACATATATACATATGTATTATCGCAATTACAAATAAAAAATATATACTTTTTGGGTAATACCTATTTACGATTATTAACACGTAGATATCAATTTTTATTAAAAAGTGAATCTCAGTCGCAAAATGTATTAGAAAAGAGTTTTTTTAACGCAAATTTAAGTTATAAATACATATTTAAGTATTAATTTCTTTGATATTTTACCCATATTAACATTGTGTACGTCCTCCTGATCCACCTCCTCCCCTCCTCCCGACACACATGTTCAACAGTATTTGAATTATGCAAATTATATATTTTATTGTAAACTTCTTTTGGCGCAAACTATATTTCATATAAAAAGCCCACCTCCCACCACGCTTCACTCTTTTTAAAATATTTTATGGATTTAAATTATATTCTTTTGTGTACATACACATACATGCATATATGTTAAGAAATGTATTTAAAGCTTTAAAAAAAAAAAAATAATGTTAAGAAAATTTAATTTCATAACTCATATTTCAAGACGCATAACACGCATTTATAATATAATTTCTTATTTTATATAATTTTCCTAAAAGTTTCGTATAATTTTCCTTAAACGTCAATAAGCAATTGCTTTAATAGGTTTAACATATTAAAAAAAAACATACCATTTTCGTTTTAAAAAAAAATATTCGTAAAAGCAAAATTTTTCGTTTCGATTTTTCAAAATTGTTAAAATTTTTGATACTTTTCGCAACTCTTGCATAATAAATAATAACGCATTACACTGTTATACGATCAATCATTTGAAAAATCTCAACGCATTTCGATTACTTTATATAAAATTTTAGACTCATCTTTAGTATCTTTTCTTTATTAAAATTTATGGTTACGAAATACTTAATTCTATATAAAATCTTATTTAATCAGTTTTTTTTAGATACACGCACACATATTTAGTTTTACTCAATATCTCTCTATTATTTCTCATTAATTATATTTAACACTTTTTCATACATTTTGTTAATTAACTACCGCAATTTTCATACCTGTTTGATTTTCACACACATTATTAAATTCGCTTTTGTATCAAACTTCATTGAATATTATTAAATCATACATTTATTTATTTATTTTATCAATTCAAACTCCAATCAATACTTTCTAACCTTGCACGCTCGTCAATTCATTAAATTTCTGGCAGTTTTCTCAAATAAACCCCGCTTGCAAAAGAAAAATGCAACACTGCATTTGACAATTTCACACTATTAAAAAAGAAAACACATTTCTATCTTTTTCATAAATACATACAAATAAATTATATAAAAAAATATAGAATAATCTCTCATGCTCTCACCCATGCTTGTTCTAAATGAAATTGTTTAAAAGCGAGTTATTTTAGTTCTAAGTGAAAAACATTTTTTAACCTTAACTTTGCATTTTAGAAACATAAGTGGTAGGTAGTGAGAGTTTAGTTATATGAAGAGTTTATTAGTGGAAATGATATTCCCGTTTCATACACAAATCTTTCGCACATTCATTTGTTATACCTTTTCAACACACGGAAATTTAAAACAATTTTTTATTCTATAGCACACTCTTTTGATTGTAATCCCTGCATACCGCATTCAATAAAATTAAACACACTCAGATATCGTAACACATTTTTTATAAAAAAAAAAAATTTTAATAGATAGTATCTACATCAATTTTGAAACTGCCACTCTCGAATAAGTACATAAAGTTAGAATATAATTAAAAAAGTTCAGTGTTTGCCTAAGAATTAATAGTTTACTACTACATTCATATTTTCGCCGACATTTTTCAAACAAAACACTATTCTTTCTGCTCACACATTTTAATCATACTGGCCTCATTTTGCAAACTACAAAATGCACACACTACACCTATTCCCTCACTTGTACTTTAACATATTGAGACACTCATACGATTTTCAATTATACTTTTTTGTAAATCATACAGACAATTCTTATAAATATATCTAAACGGTTTCAATTAGATTCAAAAATAAAAAATATTAGCATTTAGTTTTTTTTTAAATTAATTTTTAGTAGAAGTTCGTGACCGAATATGGCCTAGAGGCTAGGTTACCAAACTTTAAATAAATAAATTAATTTTTTTTAAATCTCTTAAAGCAATAAATAAAAAATACTAGTGAAGAATATCCCCTTTATATTTTAAATAACTTTTATGTTTAATTTGAAATTTTTTTAAACGTTTAACGCAATTTATTTTTCGATTAAATCAATCAATTTGTTGTGAATTTCATATCATATCTCATCTCAACTTTAAAATTTTAAAACCACGTTGAAAAAACATATGTAGTATATGTATAAAAAAAAAATAAAAAATAAAAAGTTTCAAATTTAAAACGTTTAAATTTTTTCTTGCTCTTAATGACATATGTCTATATTCAAAGTCAAATCAAAATCGTTTTCATATAATCTTCAATTAATATTTAAGTTTTCCGCAGATGCACTAGATCTTTCTTAAGTGTTTTGTAAACTTTTATCAAGCTCTTATTACATTTTTTTTTCTTTTAAAGTGTATTTACCGCAATGATTTTGTTAAAAACTCTTATACACCATGTGTGATTTCTGTAACTGAAAATAGCTTGAGGCATTTTAAAAAATTCTTTGAACAATTTGTTATTATTTGTTTATTTCATATTTTTTCTTCCATTTTTTTCAACGTTTGAAAACAATTTTTACGCAAACTCTTAGATTCAGCAAATTTCGTCCCATTTAATAATTTAATTGAAATTTTTAGTTCTCATATTTTTTGAAGTTTAATGCATTTTTTTGGACATTTTTATACATCATATGGATTTGAAATTCGTATTAAATAATATCTTGATAAAATCCCTTTTTAATGTAGTCATTTCATTTACGCATTCTTTAACCTTAAACACAGTTTCAAAATTTTAATAGATTTCGCATTATTATATTTAATCTTATATGGAAGTGAGATAATGTTTGAATAATTTTTTTATATACTTCTAGTAACTCTTATACTTTTGAAAATTTTTATACATCATATGTATTTGAAATTCGTATTAAATAATACCTTGATAAAATCGCATTTTAACGTAGTTATTTCATTTAAGCATTTTTTAACCTTAAACGCAGTTTCAAAATTTTAATAGATTTCGCATTATTATATTTAATCTTATATGGAAGTGAGATAATGTTTGAATAATTTTTTTATATACTTCTAGTAACTCTTATACTTTTGAAAATTTTTATACATCATATGTATTTGAAATTCGTATTAAATAATACCTTGATAAAATCGCATTTTAACGTAGTTATTTCATTTAAGCATTTTTTAACCTTAAACGCAGTTTCAAAATTTTAATAGATTTCGCATTATTATATTTAATCTTATATGGAAGTGAGATAATGTTTGAATATTTTTTTTATATACTTCTAGTAACTCTTATACTTTTGAAAATTTTTATACATCATATGTATTTGAAATTCGTATTAAATAATACCTTGATAAAATCGCATTTTAACGTAGTTATTTCATTTAAGCATTTTTTAACCTTAAACGCAGTTTCAAAATTTTAATAGATTTCGCATTATTATATTTAATCTTATATGGAAGTGAGATAATGTTTGAATAATTTTTTTATATACTTCTAGTAACTCTTATACTTTTGAAAATTTTTATACATCATATGTATTTGAAATTCGTATTAAATAATACCTTGATAAAATCGCATTTTAACGTAGTTATTTCATTTACGCATTTTTTAACCTTAAACGCAGTTTCAAAATTTTAATAGATTTCGCATTATTATATTTAATCTTATATGGAAGTGAGATAATGTTTGAATAATTTTTTTATATACTTCTAGTAACTCTTATATGTATTTGAAATTCGTATTAAATAATACCTTGATAAAATCGCATTTTAACGTAGTCATTTCATTTACGCATTTTTTAACCTTAAACGCAGTTTCAAAAGTTTAATCGATTTCACATTATATTTAATCATATATGGAAGCAAGGAGATCATGTTTGAATAATTTTTTTATATACTTCTAGTAACTCTTATACTTTTGAAAATTTTTATACATCATATGTATTTGAAATTCGTATTAAATAATACCTTGATAAAATCGCATTTTAACGTAGTTATTTCATTTAAGCATTTTTTAACCTTAAACGCAGTTTCAAAATTTTAATAGATTTCGCATTATTATATTTAATCTTATATGGAAGTGAGATAATGTTTGAATAATTTTTTTTAATATACTTTTAGTAACTCTTATACTTTTGGAAATTTTTATACATCATATGTATTTGAAATTTTTATTAAATAATACCTTGATAAAATCGCATTTTAACGTAGTTATTTCATTTACGCATTTTTTAACCTTAAACGCAGTTTCAAAATTTTAATAGATTTCGCATTATTATATTTAATCTTATATGGAAGTGAGATAATGTTTGAATAATTTTTTTTAATATACTTTTAGTAACTCTTATACTTTTGGAAATTTTTATACATCATATGTATTTGAAATTTTTATTAAATAATACCTTGATAAAATCGCATTTTAACGTAGTTATTTCATTTACGCATTTTTTAACCTTAAACGCAGTTTCAAAAGTTTAATCGATTTCACATTATATTTAATCATATATGGAAGCAAGGAGATCATGTTTGAATAATTTTTTTTAATATACTTTTAGTAACTCTTATACTTTTGGAAATTTTTATACTTCATGTGTATTTGAAATTTTTATTAAATAATACCTTGATAAAATCGCATTTTAACGTAGTTATTTCATTTACGCATTTTTTAACCTTAAACGCAGTTTCAAAATTTTAATAGATTTCGCATTATTATATTTAATCTTATATGGAAGTGAGATAATGTTTGAATAATTTTTTTTAATATACTTTTAGTAACTCTTATACTTTTGGAAATTTTTATACATCATATGTATTTGAAATTTTTATTAAATAATACCTTGATAAAATCGCATTTTAACGTAGTTATTTCATTTACGCATTTTTTAACCTTAAACGCAGTTTCAAAAGTTTAATCGATTTCACATTATATTTAATCATATATGGAAGCAAGGAGATCATGTTTGAATAATTTTTTTTAATATACTTTTAGTAACTCTTATACTTTTGGAAATTTTTATACTTCATGTGTATTTGAAATTTTTATTAAATAATACCTTGATAAAATCGCTTTTTAACGTAGTCATTTCATTTACGCATTTTTTAACCTTAAACGCAGTTTCAAAATTTTAATAGATTTCGCATTATTATATTTAATCTTATATGGAAGTGAGATAATGTTTGAATAATTTTTTTATATACTTCTAGTAACTCTTATACTTTTGAAAATTTTTATACATCATATGTATTTGAAATTCGTATTAAATAATACCTTGATAAAATCGCATTTTAACGTAGTTATTTCATTTACGCATTTTTTAACCTTAAACACAGTTTCAAAATTTTAATCGATTTCGCATTATAATAAATCGCTTTTTAACGAAGTCATTTCATTTACACATTTTTTAACCTTAAACACAGTTTCAAAATTTTAATCGATTTCGCATTATTATATTTAATCTTATATGGAAGTGAGATAATGTTTGAATAATTTTTTTATATACTTCTAGTAACTCTTATACTTTTGAACATTTTTATACATCATATGTATTTGAAATTCGTATTAAATAATGCCTTGATAAAATCGCATTTTAACGTAGTTATTTCATTTACGCATTTTTTAACCTTAAACACAGTTTCAAAATTTTAATCGATTTCGCATTATTATATTGAAGTGAGATCATGTTTGAATAATTTTTTTAATATACTTATAGTAACTCTAATACTTGTGATAAAATCGCTTTTTAACGTAGTCATTTCATTTACGCATTTTTTAACCTTGAACACAGTTTCCAAATTTTAATCGATTTCGCATTATTATAATAAATCGCTTTTTAACGTATTTAATCTTATATGGAAGTGAGATAATGTTTGAATAATTTTTTTATATACTTCTAGTAACTCTTATACTTTTGAAAATTTTTATACATCATATGTATTTAAAATTCGTATTAAATAATACCTTGATAAAATCGCTTTTTAACGTAGTCATTTCATTTACGCATTCTTTAACCTTAAACGCAGTTTCAAAATTTTAATAGATTTCGCATTATTATAATAAATCGCTTTTTAACGAAGTCATTTCATTTACGCATTCTTTAACCTTAAACGCAGTTTCAAAATTTTAATCGATTTCGCATTATTATATTTAATCTTATATGGAAGTGAGATAATGTTTGAATAATTTTTTTATATACTTCTAGTAACTCTTATACTTTTGAACATTTTTATACATCATATGTATTTGAAATTCGTATTAAATAATGCCTTGATAAAATCGCATTTTAACGTAGTTATTTCATTTACGCATTCTTTAACCTTAAACGCAGTTTCAAAATTTTAATCGATTTCGCATTATTATATTTAATCTTATATGGAAGTGAGATAATGTTTGAATAATTTTTTTATATACTTCTAGTAACTCTTATACTTTTGAAAATTTTTATACATCATATGTATTTAAAATTCGTATTAAATAATACCTTGATAAAATCGCTTTTTAACGTAGTCATTTCATTTACGCATTCTTTAACCTTAAACGCAGTTTCAAAATTTTAATAGATTTCGCATTATTATAATAAATCGCTTTTTAACTAAGTAATTTCATTTACGCATTCTATAACCTTAAACGCAGTTTCAAAATTTTAATAGATTTCGCATTATTATATTTAATCTTATATGCAAGTGAGATAATGTTTGAATAATTTTTTTATATGCTTCTAGTAACTCTTATACTTTTGAAAATTTTTATACATCATATGTATTTGAAATTCGTATTAAATAATACCTTGATAAAATCGCTTTTTAACGTAGTTATTTCATTTACGCATTTTTTAACCTTAAACACAGTTTCAAAATTTTAATCGATTTCGCATTAATATAATAAATCGCTTTTTAACTAAGTAATTTCATTTACGCATTCTATAACCTTAAACGCAGTTTCAAAATTTTAATAGATTTCGCATTATTATATTTAATCTTATATGGAAGTGAGATAATGTTTGAATAATTTTTTTATATACTTCTAGTAACTCTTATACTTTTGAAAATTTTTATACATCATATGTATTTGAAATTCGTATTAAATAATACCTTGATAAAATCGCATTTTAACGTAGTTATTTCATTTACGCATTTTTTAACCTTGAACACAGTTTCCAAATTTTAATCGATTTCGCATTATTATAATAAATCGCTTTTTAACGAAGTCATTTCATTTACGCATTTTTTAACCTTAAACACAGTTTCAAAATTTTAATCGATTTCGCATTATTATATTTAATCTTATATGGAAGTGAGATAATGTTTGAATAATTTTTTTATATACTTCTAGTAACTCTTATACTTTTGAAAATTTTTATACATCATATGTATTTAAAATTCGTATTAAATAATACCTTGATAAAATCGCTTTTTAACGTAGTCATTTCATTTACGCATTCTTTAACCTTAAACGCAGTTTCAAAATTTTAATAGATTTCGCATTATTATAATAAATCGCTTTTTAACGAAGTCATTTCATTTACGCATTTTTTAACCTTAAACACAGTTTCAAAATTTTAATCGATTTCGCATTATTATATTTAATCTTATATGGCAGTGAGATAATGTTTGAATAATTTTTTTAATATACTTCTAGTAGCTCTTATACTTTTGAAAATTTTTATACATCATATGTATTTGAAATTCGTATTAAATAATACCTTGATAAAATCGCTTTTTAACGTAGTTATTTCATTTACGCATTTTTTAACCTTAAACGCAGTTTCAAAATTTTAATCGATTTCGCATTATTATAATAAATCGCTTTTTAACGTAGTCATTTCATTTACGCATTCTTTAACCTTAAACGCAGTTTCAAAATTTTAATAGATTTCGCGTTATTATATTGAAGTGAGATCATGTTTGAATAATTTTTTTAATATACTTATAGTAACTCTAATACTTGTGATAAAATCGCTTTTTAACATAGTCATTTCATTTACGCATTCTTTAACCTTAAACGCAGTTTCAAAATTTTAATAGATTTCGCATTATTATATTTAATCTTATATGGAAGTGAGATAATGTTTGAATAATTTTTTTATATACTTCTAGTAACTCTTATACTTTTGAAAATTTTTATACATCATATGTATTTGAAATTCGTAATTAATAATACCTTGATAAAATCGCTTTTTAACGTAGTTATTTCATTTACGCATTTTTTAACCTTAAACGCAGTTTCAAAATTTTAATCGATTTCGCATTATTATAATAAATCGTTTTTTAACGAAGTCATTTCATTTACGCATTCTTTAACCTTAAACGCAGTTTCAAAATTTTAATAGATTTCGCATTATTATAATATATCGCTTTTTAACGTAGTCATTTCATTTATGCAGTCTTTAGCCTTAAACGCAGTTTCAAAATTTTAATAGATTTCGCATTATTATATTGAAGTGAGATCATGTTTGAATAATTTTTTTAATATACTTATAGTAACTCTAATACTTGTGATAAAATCGCTTTTTAACGTAGTCATTTCATTTACGCATTCTTTAACCTTAAACGCAGTTTCAAAATTTTAATAGATTTCGCGTTATTATATTGAAGTGAGATCATGTTTGAATAATTTTTTTAATATACTTATAGTAACTCTAATACTTGTGATAAAATCGCTTTTTAACATAGTTATTTCATTTACGCATTTTTTAACCTTAAACGCAGTTTCAAAATTTTAATCGATTTCGCATTATTATATTTAATCTTATATGGCAGTGAGATAATGTTTGAATAATTTTTTTGTATACTTCTAGTAACTCTTATACTTTTGAAAATTTTTATACATCATATGTATTTGAAATTCGTAATTAATAATACCTTGATAAAATCGCTTTTTAACGTAGTTATTTCATTTACGCATTTTTTAACCTTAAACGCAGTTTCAAAATTTTAATCGATTTCGCATTATTATATTAAATCGCTTTTTAACGAAGTCATTTCATTTACGCATTCTTTAACCTTAAACGCGGTTTCAAAATTTTAATAGATTTCGCATTATTATATTTAATCTTATATGGAAGTGAGATAATGTTTGAATAATTTTTTTATATACTTCTAGTAACTCTTATACTTTTGAAAATTTTTATACATCATATGTATTTGAAATTCGTAATTAATAATACTTGTGATAAAATCGCTTTTTAACGTAGTCATTTCATTTACGCATTCTTTAACCTTAAACGCAGTTTCAAAATTTTAATAGATTTCGCATTATTATATTGAAGTGAGATCATGTTTGAATAATTTTTTTAATATACTTATAGTAACACTTATACTTTTGAAAATTTTTATACATCATATGTATTTGAAATTCGTAATTAATAATACTTGTGATAAAATCGCTTTTTAACGTAGTCATTTCATTTACGCATTCTTTAACCTTAAACGCAGTTTCAAAATTTTAACAGATTTCGCATTATTATATTGAAGTGAGATCATGTTTGAATAATTTTTTTAATATACTTATAGTAACTCTAATACTTGTGATAAAATCGCTTTTTAACATAGTCATTTCATTTACGCATTCTTTAACCTTAAACGCAGTTTCAAAATTTTAATAGATTTCGCATTATTATATTTAATCTTATATGGAAGTGAGATAATGTTTGAATAATTTTTTTATATACTTCTAGTAACTCTTATACTTTTGAAAATTTTTATACATCATATGTATTTGAAATTCGTATTAAATAATACCTTGATAAAATCGCATTTTAATGTAGTTATTTCATTTACGCATTTTTTAACCTTAAACGCAGTTTCAAAATTTTAATCGATTTCGCATTATTATATTTAATCTTATATGGCAGTGAGATAATGTTTGAATAATTTTTTTGTATACTTCTAGTAACTCTTATACTTTTGAAAATTTTTATACATCATATGTATTTGAAATTCGTAATTAATAATACCTTGATAAAATCGCTTTTTAACGTAGTTATTTCATTTACGCATTTTTTAACCTTAAACGCAGTTTCAAAATTTTAATCGATTTCGCATTATTATATTAAATCGCTTTTTAACGAAGTCATTTCATTTACGCATTCTTTAACCTTAAACGCGGTTTCAAAATTTTAATAGATTTCGCATTATTATATTTAATCTTATATGGAAGTGAGATAATGTTTGAATAATTTTTTTATATACTTCTAGTAACTCTTATACTTTTGAAAATTTTTATACATCATATGTATTTGAAATTCGTAATTAATAATACTTGTGATAAAATCGCTTTTTAACGTAGTCATTTCATTTACGCATTCTTTAACCTTAAACGCAGTTTCAAAATTTTAATCGATTTCGCATTATTATATTGAAGTGAGATCATGTTTGAATAATTTTTTTAATATACTTATAGTAACACTTATACTTTTGAAAATTTTTATACATCATATGTATTTGAAATTCGTAATTAATAATACTTGTGATAAAATCGCTTTTTAACGTAGTCATTTCATTTACGCATTCTTTAACCTTAAACGCAGTTTCAAAATTTTAATAGATTTCGCATTATTATATTGAAGTGAGATCATGTTTGAATAATTTTTTTAATATACTTCTAGTAACTCTTATACTTTTGAAAATTTTTATACATCATATGTATTTGAAATTCATAATTATTAATACTTGTGATAAAATCGCTTTTTAACGAAGTCATTTCATTTACGCATTCTTTAACCTTAAACGCAGTTTCAAAATTTTAATAGATTTCGCATTATTATATTTAATCTTATATGGAAGTGAGATAATGTTTGAATAATTTTTTTATATACTTCTAGTAACTCTTATACTTTTGAAAATTTTTATACATCATATGTATTTGAAATTCGTAATTAATAATACTTGTGATAAAATCGCTTTTTAACGTAGTCATTTCATTTACGCATTCTTTAACCTTAAACGCAGTTTCAAAATTTTAATAGATTTCGCATTATTATATTGAAGTGAGATCATGTTTGAATAATTTTTTTAATATACTTATAGTAACACTTATACTTTTGAAAATTTTTATACATCATATGTATTTGAAATTCGTAATTAATAATACTTGTGATAAAATCGCTTTTTAACGTAGTCATTTCATTTACGCATTCTTTAACCTTAAACGCAGTTTCAAAATTTTAATAGATTTCGCATTATTATATTGAAGTGAGATCATGTTTGAATAATTTTTTTAATATACTTCTAGTAACTCTTATACTTTTGAAAATTTTTATACATCATATGTATTTGAAATTCATAATTAATAATACTTGTGATAAAATCGCTTTTTAACGAAGTCATTTCATTTACGCATTCTTTAACCTTAAACGCAGTTTCAAAATTTTAATAGATTTCGCATTATTATATTTAATCTTATATGGAAGTGAGATAATGTTTGAATAATTTTTTTATATACTTCTAGTAACTCTTATACTTTTGAAAATTTTTATACATCATATGTATTTGAAATTCGTATTAAATAATACCTTGATAAAATCGCATTTTAATGTAGTTATTACATTTACGCATTTTTTAACCTTAAACGCAGTTTCAAAATTTTAATCGATTTCGCATTATTATATTTAATCTTATATGGCAGTGAGATAATGTTTGAATAATTTTTTTGTATACTTCTAGTAACTCTTATACTTTTGAAAATTTTTATACATCATATGTATTTGAAATTCGTAATTAATAATACCTTGATAAAATCGCTTTTTAACGTAGTTATTTCATTTACGCATTTTTTAACCTTAAACGCAGTTTCAAAATTTTAATCGATTTCGCATTATTATATTAAATCGCTTTTTAACGAAGTCATTTCATTTACGCATTCTTTAACCTTAAACGCGGTTTCAAAATTTTAATAGATTTCGCATTATTATATTGAAGTGAGATCATGTTTGAATAATTTTTTTAATATACTTCTAGTAACTCTTATACTTTTGAAAATTTTTATACATCATATGTATTTGAAATTCATAATTAATAATACTTGTGATAAAATCGCTTTTTAACGAAGTCATTTCATTTACGCATTCTTTAACCTTAAACGCAGTTTCAAAATTTTAATAGATTTCGCATTATTATATTTAATCTTATATGGAAGTGAGATAATGTTTGAATAATTTTTTTATATACTTCTAGTAACTCTTATACTTTTGAAAATTTTTATACATCATATGTATTTGAAATTCGTAATTAATAATACTTGTGATAAAATCGCTTTTTAACGTAGTCATTTCATTTACGCATTCTTTAACCTTAAACGCAGTTTCAAAATTTTAATAGATTTCGCATTATTATATTGAAGTGAGATCATGTTTGAATAATTTTTTTAATATACTTATAGTAACACTTATACTTTTGAAAATTTTTATACATCATATGTATTTGAAATTCATAATTAATAATACTTGTGATAAAATCGCTTTTTAACGAAGTCATTTCATTTACGCATTCTTTAACCTTAAACGCAGTTTCAAAATTTTAATAGATTTCGCATTATTATATTTAATCTTATATGGAAGTGAGATAATGTTTGAATAATTTTTTTATATACTTCTAGTAACTCTTATACTTTTGAAAATTTTTATACATCATATGTATTTGAAATTCGTATTAAATAATACCTTGATAAAATCGCATTTTAATGTAGTTATTACATTTACGCATTTTTTAACCTTAAACGCAGTTTCAAAATTTTAATCGATTTCGCATTATTATATTTAATCTTATATGGCAGTGAGATAATGTTTGAATAATTTTTTTGTATACTTCTAGTAACTCTTATACTTTTGAAAATTTTTATACATCATATGTATTTGAAATTCGTAATTAATAATACCTTGATAAAATCGCTTTTTAACGTAGTTATTTCATTTACGCATTTTTTAACCTTAAACGCAGTTTCAAAATTTTAATCGATTTCGCATTATTATATTAAATCGCTTTTTAACGAAGTCATTTCATTTACGCATTCTTTAACCTTAAACGCGGTTTCAAAATTTTAATAGATTTCGCATTATTATATTTAATCTTATATGGAAGTGAGATAATGTTTGAATAATTTTTTTATATACTTCTAGTAACTCTTATACTTTTGAAAATTTTTATACATCATATGTATTTGAAATTCGTAATTAATAATACTTGTGATAAAATCGCTTTTTAACGTAGTCATTTCATTTACGCATTCTTTAACCTTAAACGCAGTTTCAAAATTTTAATAGATTTCGCATTATTATATTGAAGTGAGATCATGTTTGAATAATTTTTTTAATATACTTATAGTAACACTTATACTTTTGAAAATTTTTATACATCATATGTATTTGAAATTCGTAATTAATAATACTTGTGATAAAATCGCTTTTTAACGTAGTCATTTCATTTACGCATTCTTTAACCTTAAACGCAGTTTCAAAATTTTAATAGATTTCGCATTATTATATTGAAGTGAGATCATGTTTGAATAATTTTTTTAATATACTTCTAGTAACTCTTATACTTTTGAAAATTTTTATACATCATATGTATTTGAAATTCATAATTATTATTAATTAACTTGTGATAAAATCGCTTTTTAACGAAGTCATTTCATTTACGCATTCTTTAACCTTAAACGCAGTTTCAAAATTTTAATAGATTTCGCATTATTATATTTAATCTTATATGGAAGTGAGATAATGTTTGAATAATTTTTTTATATACTTCTAGTAACTCTTATACTTTTGAAAATTTTTATACATCATATGTATTTGAAATTCGTAATTAATAATACTTGTGATAAAATCGCTTTTTAACGTAGTCATTTCATTTACGCATTCTTTAACCTTAAACGCAGTTTCAAAATTTTAATAGATTTCGCATTATTAAAATAAATCGCTTTTTAACGTAGTCATTTCATTTATGCAGTCTTTAACCTTAAACGCAGTTTCAAAATTTTAATAGATTTAGCATTATTATATTTAATCTTATATGGCAGTGAGATAATGTTTGAATAATTTTTTTGTATACTTCTAGTAACTCTTATACTTTTGAAAATTTTTATACATCATATGTATTTGAAATTCGTAATTAATAATACCTTGATAAAATCGCTTTTTAACGTAGTTATTTCATTTACGCATTTTTTAACCTTAAACGCAGTTTCAAAATTTTAATCGATTTCGCATTATTATAATAAATCGCTTTTTAACGAAGTCATTTCATTTACGCATTCTTTAACCTTAAACGCAGTTTCAAAATTTTAATAGATTTCGCATTATTATATTGAAGTGAGATCATGTTTGAATAATTTTTTTATATACTTCTAGTAACTCTTATACTTTTGAAAATTTTTATACATCATATGTATTTGAAATTCGTAATTAATAATACTTGTGATAAAATCGCTTTTTAACGTAGTCATTTCATTTACGCATTCTTTAACCTTAAACGCAGTTTCAAAATTTTAATAGATTTCGCATTATTATATTTAATCTTATATGGAAGTGAGATAATGTTTGAATAATTTTTTTATATACTTCTAGTAACTCTTATACTTTTGAAAATTTTTATACATCATATGTATTTGAAATTCGTAATTAATAATACTTGTGATAAAATCGCTTTTTAACGTAGTCATTTCATTTACGCATTCTTTAGCCTTAAACGCAGTTTCAAAATTTTAATAGATTTCGCATTATTATATTGAAGTGAGATCATGTTTGAATAATTTTTTTAATATACTTATAGTAACTCTAATACTTGTGATAAAATCGCTTTTAAACGTAGTCATTTCATTTATGCAGTCTTTAACCTTAAACGCAGTTTCAAAATTTTAATAGATTTCGCATTATTATATTTAATCTTATATGGAAGTGAGATAATGTTTGAATAATTTTTTTATATACTTCTAGTAACTCTTATATTTTTGAAAATTTTTATACATCATATGTATTTGAAATTCGTATTGAATAATACCTTGATAAAATCGCTTTTTAACGTAGTCATTTCATTTACGCAGTCTTTAACCTTAAACGCAGTTTCAAAATTTTAATAGATTTCGTATTATTATATTGAAGTGAGATCATGTTTGAATAATTTTTTTAATATACTTATAGTAACTCTAATACTTGTGATAAAATCGCTTTTAAACGTAGTCATTTCATTTATGCAGTCTTTAACCTTAAACGCAGTTTCAAAATTTTAATAGATTTCGCATTATTATATTTAATCTTATATGGAAGTGAGATAATGTTTGAATAATTTTTTTATATACTTCTAGTAACTCTTATACTTTTGAAAATTTTTATACATCATATGTATTTGAAATTCATATTAAATAACACCTTGATAAAATCGCATTTTAACGTAGTTATTTCATTTACGCATTTTTTAACCTTAAACACAGTTTCAAAATTTTAATCGATTTCGCATTATTATAATAAATCGCTTTTTAACTAAGTAATTTCATTTACGCATTCTATAACCTTAAACGCAGTTTCAAAATTTTAATAGATTTCGCATTATTATATTTAATCTTATATGGAAGTGAGATAATGTTTGAATAATTTTTTTATATACTTCTAGTAACTCTTATACTTTTGAAAATTTTTATACATCATATGTATTTGAAATTCGTATTAAATAATACCTTGATAAAATCGCATTTTAACGTAGTTATTTCATTTACGCATTTTTTAACCTTAAACACAGTTTCAAAATTTTAATAGATTTCGCATTATTATAATAAATCGCTTTTTAACTAAGTAATTTCATTTACGCATTCTATAACCTTAAACGCAGTTTCAAAATTTTAATAGATTTCGCATTATTATATTTAATCTTATATGCAAGTGAGATAATGTTTGAATAATTTTTTTATATGCTTCTAGTAACTCTTATACTTTTGAAAATTTTTATACATCATATGTATTTGAAATTCGTATTAAATAATACCTTGATAAAATCGCTTTTTAACGTAGTTATTTCATTTACGCATTTTTTAACCTTAAACACAGTTTCAAAATTTTAATCGATTTCGCATTAATATAATAAATCGCTTTTTAACTAAGTAATTTCATTTACGCATTCTATAACCTTAAACGCAGTTTCAAAATTTTAATAGATTTCGCATTATTATATTTAATCTTATATGCAAGTGAGATAATGTTTGAATAATTTTTTTATATACTTCTAGTAACTCTTATACTTTTGGAAATTTTTATACATCATATGTATTTGAAATTCGTATTAAATAATACCTTGATAAAATCGCTTTTTAACGTAGTCATTTCATTTATGCATTTTTTTACCTTAAACCCAGTTTTAAAATTTTTAATTTTATCGATTTTGCATTACTACATCTAGTCAAAAATAAAAGTGAGGAGATAATGTTTGAAATATTTTTGTATATACTTTTGGAAATTTTTATACTTCATGTGTATTTGAAATTCGTATTAAAGAATACCTTGATAAAATCGCTTTTTAACGTAGTCATTTCATTTATGCATTTTTTTACCTTAAACGCAGTTTTAAAATTTTAATAGATTTCGCATTATTATATTTAATCTTATATGGCAGTGAGATAATGTTTGAATAATTTTTTTAATATACTTCTAGTAGCTCTTATACTTTTGAAAATTTTTATACATCATATGTATTTGAAATTCGTATTAAATAATACCTTGATAAAATCGCTTTTTAACGTAGTCATTTCGTTTATGCATTTTTTAACCTTAAACGCAGTTTCAAAAGTTTAATCGATTTCACATTATATTTAATCATATATGGAAGCAAGGAGATCATGTTTGAATAATTTTTTTTAATATACTTTTAGTAACTCTTATACTTTTGGAAATTTTTATACATCATATGTATTTGAAATTCGTATTAAATAATACCTTGATAAAATCGCTTTTTAACGTAGTCATTTCATTTATGCATTTTTTAACCTTAAACACAGTTTCACAATATTTAATTTTATCGATTTTGCATTACTACATCTAGTCAAAAATAAAAGTGAGGAGATAATGTTTGAAATATTTTTGTATATACTTTTGGAAATTTTTGTACATCATATGTATTTGAAATTCGTATTAAATAATACCTTGATAAAATCGCTTTTTAACGTAGTCATTTCATTTATGCATTTTTTTACCTTAAACGCAGTTTTAAAATTTTAATAGATTTCGCATTATTATAATAAATCGCTTTTTAACGAAGTCATTTCATTTATGCATTTTTTAACCTTAAACACAGTTTCACAATATTTAATTTGATCGATTTTGCATTACTACATCTAGTCAAAAATAAAAGTGAGGAGATAATGTGTGAAATATTTTTGTATATACTTTTGGAAATTTTTATACTTCATGTGTATTTGAAATTCGTATTAAATAATACCTTGATAAAATCGCTTTTTAACGTAGTCATTTCATTTATGCATTTTTTTACCTTAAACGCAGTTTTAAAATTTTAATAGATTTCGCATTATTATAATAAATCGCTTTTTAACGAAGTCATTTCATTTATGCATTTTTTAACCTTAAACACAGTTTCACAATATTTAATTTTATCGATTTTGCATTACTACATCTAGTCAAAAATAAAAGTGAGGAGATAATGTTTGAAATATTTTTGTATATACTTTTGGAAATTTTTATACTTCATGTGTATTTGAAATTCGTATTAAATAATACCTTGATAAAATCGCTTTTTAACGTAGTCATTTCATTTATGCATTTTTTTACCTTAAACACAGTTTCACAATATTTAACTTTATCGATTTTGCATTACTACATCTAGTCAAAAATAAAAGTGAGGAGATAATGTTTGAAATATTTTTGTATATACTTTTGGAAATTTTTATACTTCATATATACCTTGATAAAATCGCATTTTAACGTAGTCATTTCATTTACGCATTTTTTAACCTTAAACACAGTTTCAAAATTTTAATAGATTTCGCATTATTATAATAAATCGCTTTTTAACGAAGTCATTTTATTTATGCATTTTTTAACCTTAAACACAGTTTCACAATATTTAATTTTATCGATTTTGCATTACTACATCTAGTCAAAAATAAAAGTGAGGAGATAATGTTTGAAATATTTTTGTATATACTTTTGGAAATTTTTATACTTCATGTGTATTTGAAATTCGTATTAAATAATACCTTGATAAAATCGCTTTTTAACGTAGTCATTTCATTTATGCATTTTTTAACCTTAAACACAGTTTCACAATATTTAATTTTATCGATTTTGCATTACTACATCTAGTCAAAAATAAAAGTGAGGAGATAATGTTTGAAATATTTTTTGTATATACTTTTGGAAATTTTTATACTTTATGTGTATTTGAAATTCGTATTAAATAATACCTTGATAAAATCGCTTTTTAACGTAGTCATTTCATTTATGCATTTTTTAACCTTAAACACAGTTTCACAATATTTAATTTTATCGATTTTGCATTACTACATCTAGTCAAAAATAAAAGTGAGGAGATAATGTTTGAAATATTTTTGTATATACTTTTGGAAATTTTTATACTTCATGTGTATTTGAAATTCGTATTAAATAATACCTTGATAAAATCGCTTTTTAACGTAGTCATTTCGTTTATGCATTTTTTAACCTTAAACGCAGTTTCACAATATTTAATTTTATCGATTTTGCATTACTACATCTAGTCAAAAATAAAAGTGAGGAGATAATGTTTGAAATATTTTTTGTATATACTTTTGGAAATTTTTATACTTTATGTGTATTTGAAATTCGTATTAAATAATACCTTGATAAAATCGCTTTTTAACGTAGTCATTTCATTTATGCATTTTTTAACCTTAAACACAGTTTCACAATATTTAATTTTATCGATTTTGCATTACTACATCTAGTCAAAAATAAAAGTGAGGAGATAATGTTTGAAATATTTTTGTATATACTTTTGGAAATTTTTATACTTCATGTGTATTTGAAATTCGTATTAAATAATACCTTGATAAAATCGCTTTTTAACGTAGTCATTTCGTTTATGCATTTTTTAACCTTAAACACAGTTTCACAATATTTAATTTTATCGATTTTGCATTACTACATCTAGTCAAAAATAAAAGTGAGGAGATAATGTTTGAAATATTTTTTGTATATACTTTTGGAAATTTTTATACTTTATGTGTATTTGAAATTCGTATTAAATAATACCTTGATAAAATCGCTTTTTAACGTAGTCATTTCATTTATGCATTTTTTAACCTTAAACACAGTTTCACAATATTTAATTTTATCGATTTTGCATTACTACATCTAGTCAAAAATAAAAGTGAGGAGATAATGTTTGAAATATTTTTGTATATACTTTTGGAAATTTTTATACTTCATGTGTATTTGAAATTCGTATTAAATAATACCTTGATAAAATCGCTTTTTAACGTAGTCATTTCGTTTATGCATTTTTTAACCTTAAACGCAGTTTCAAAATTTTAATCGATTTCACATTATATTTAATCATATATGGAAGCAAGGAGATCATGTTTGAATAATTTTTTTTAATATACTTTTAGTAACTCTTATACTTTTGGAAATTTTTATACTTCATGTGTATTTGAAATTCGTATTAAATAATTCCTTGATAAAATCGCTTTTTAACGTAGTCATTTCATTTACGCATTTTTTAACCTTAAACACAGTTTCAAAATTTTAATAGATTTCGCATTATTATAATAAATCGCTTTTTAACGAAGTCATTTCATTTATGCATTTTTTAACCTTAAACACAGTTTCACAATATTTAATTTTATCGATTTTGCATTACTACATCTAGTCAAAAATAAAAGTGAGGAGATAATGTTTGAAATATTTTTGTATACACTTTTGGAAATTTTTATACTTCATGTGTATTTGAAATTCGTATTAAATAATACCTTGATAAAATCGCTTTTTAACGTAGTCATTTCGTTTATGCATTTTTTAACCTTAAACGCAGTTTCAAAATTTTAATCGATTTCACATTATATTTAATCATATATGGAAGCAAGGAGATCATGTTTGAATAATTTTTTTTAATATACTTTTAGTAACTCTTATACTTTTGGAAATTTTTATACTTCATGTGTATTTGAAATTCGTATTAAATAATACCTTGATAAAATCGCATTTTAACGTAGTCATTTCATTTACGCATTTTTTAACCTTAAACACAGTTTCAAAATTTTAATAGATTTCGCATTATTATAATAAATCGCTTTTTAACGAAGTCATTTCATTTATGCATTTTTTAACCTTAAACACAGTTTCACAATATTTAATTTTATCGATTTTGCATTACTACATCTAGTCAAAAATAAAAGTGAGGAGATAATGTTTGAAATATTTTTGTATATACTTTTGGAAATTTTTGTACATCATATGTATTTGAAATTCGTATTAAATAATACCTTGATAAAATCGCTTTTTAACGTAGTCATTTCATTTATGCATTTTTTTACCTTAAACCCAGTTTTAAAATTTTTAATTTTATCGATTTTGCATTACTACATCTAGTCAAAAATAAAAGTGAGGAGATGTTTGAAATATTTTTGTATATACTTTTGGAAATTTTTATACTTTATGTGTATTTGAAATTCGTATTAAATAATACCTTGATAAAATCGCTTTTTAACGAAGTCATTTCATTTATGCATTTTTTAACCTTAAACACAGTTTCACAATATTTAATTTTATCGATTTTGCATTACTACATCTAGTCAAAAATAAAAGTGAGGAGATAATGTGTGAAATATTTTTGTATATACTTTTGGAAATTTTTATACTTCATGTGTATTTGAAATTCGTATTAAAGAATACCTTGATAAAATCGCTTTTTAACGTAGTCATTTCATTTATGCATTTTTTTACCTTAAACGCAGTTTTAAAATTTTAATAGATTTCGCATTATTATAATAAATCGCTTTTTAACGAAGTCATTTTATTTATGCATTTTTTAACCTTAAACACAGTTTCACAATATTTAATTTTATCGATTTTGCATTACTACATCTAGTCAAAAATAAAAGTGAGGAGATAATGTTTGAAATATTTTTGTATATACTTTTGGAAATTTTTATACTTCATATATACCTTGATAAAATCGCATTTTAACGTAGTCATTTCATTTACGCATTTTTTAACCTTAAACACAGTTTCAAAATTTTAATAGATTTAGCATTATTATAATAAATCGCTTTTTAACGAAGTCATTTTATTTATGCATTTTTTAACCTTAAACACAGTTTCACAATATTTAATTTTATCGATTTTGCATTACTACATCTAGTCAAAAATAAAAGTGAGGAGATAATGTTTGAAATATTTTTGTATATACTTTTGGAAATTTTTATACTTCATGTGTATTTGAAATTCGTATTAAAGAATACCTTGATAA
The DNA here is from genome assembly GCA_941918925.1 of Phyto melanocephala. Classification (NCBI taxonomy): domain Eukaryota; kingdom Metazoa; phylum Arthropoda; class Insecta; order Diptera; family Rhinophoridae; genus Phyto; species Phyto melanocephala. The sequence continues at coordinate 175,732,141 of OW799233.1, read as the reverse complement.
AATCGCTTTTTAACGTAGTCATTTCATTTATGCATTTTTTTACCTTAAACGCAGTTTTAAAATTTTAATAGATTTCGCATTATTATATTTAATCTTATATGGCAGTGAGATAATGTTTGAATAATTTTTTTAATATACTTCTAGTAGCTCTTATACTTTTGAAAATTTTTATACATCATATGTATTTGAAATTCGTATTAAATAATACCTTGATAAAATCGCTTTTTAACGTAGTCATTTCGTTTATGCATTTTTTAACCTTAAACACAGTTTCACAATATTTAATTTTATCGATTTTGCATTACTACATCTAGTCAAAAATAAAAGTGAGGAGATAATGTGTGAAATATTTTTGTATATACTTTTGGAAATTTTTATACTTCATGTGTATTTGAAATTCGTATTAAAGAATACCTTGATAAAATCGCTTTTTAACGTAGTCATTTCGTTTATGCATTTTTTTACCTTAAACGCAGTTTTAAAATTTTAATAGATTTCGCATTATTATATTTAATCTTATATGGCAGTGAGATAATGTTTGAATAATTTTTTTAATATACTTCTAGTAGCTCTTATACTTTTGAAAATTTTTATACATCATATGTATTTGAAATTCGTATTAAATAATACCTTGATAAAATCGCTTTTTAACGTAGTCATTTCATTTATGCATTTTTTTACCTTAAACACAGTTTCACAATATTTAATTTTATCGATTTTGCATTACTACATCTAGTCAAAAATAAAAGTGAGGAGATAATGTTTGAAATATTTTTGTATATACTTTTGGAAATTTTTATACTTCATGTGTATTTGAAATTCGTATTAAATAATACCTTGATAAAATCGCTTTTTAACGTAGTCATTTCATTTATGCATTTTTTAACCTTAAACACAGTTTCACAATATTTAATTTTATCGATTTTGCATTACTACATCTAGTCAAAAATAAAAGTGAGGAGATAATGTTTGAAATATTTTTTGTATATACTTTTGGAAATTTTTATACTTTATGTGTATTTGAAATTCGTATTAAATAATACCTTGATAAAATCGCTTTTTAACGTAGTCATTTCATTTATGCATTTTTTAACCTTAAACACAGTTTCACAATATTTAATTTTATCGATTTTGCATTACTACATCTAGTCAAAAATAAAAGTGAGGAGATAATGTTTGAAATATTTTTGTATATACTTTTGGAAATTTTTATACTTTATGTGTATTTGAAATTCGTATTAAATAATACCTTGATAAAATCGCTTTTTAACGTAGTCATTTCATTTATGCATTTTTTAACCTTAAACACAGTTTCACAATATTTAATTTTATCGATTTTGCATTACTACATCTAGTCAAAAATAAAAGTGAGGAGATAATGTGTGAAATATTTTTGTATATACTTTTGGAAATTTTTATACTTCATGTGTATTTGAAATTCGTATTAAATAATACCTTGATAAAATCGCTTTTTAACGTAGTCATTTCGTTTATGCATTTTTTAACCTTAAACGCAGTTTCAAAATTTTAATCGATTTCACATTATATTTAATCATATATGGAAGCAGTGAGATAATGTTTGAATAATTTTTTTAATATACTTCTAGTAGCTCTTATACTTTTGAAAATTTTTATACATCATATGTATTTGAAATTCGTATTAAATAATACCTTGATAAAATCGCTTTTTAACGTAGTCATTTCATTTATGCATTTTTTTTACCTTAAACACAGTTTCACAATATTTAATTTTATCGATTTTGCATTACTACATCTAGTCAAAAATAAAAGTGAGGAGATAATGTTTGAAATATTTTTGTATATACTTTTGGAAATTTTTATACTTCATATATACCTTGATAAAATCGCATTTTAACGTAGTCATTTCATTTACGCATTTTTTAACCTTAAACACAGTTTCAAAATTTTAATAGATTTCGCATTATTATAATAAATCGCTTTTTAACGAAGTCATTTTATTTATGCATTTTTTAACCTTAAACACAGTTTCACAATATTTAATTTTATCGATTTTGCATTACTACATCTAGTCAAAAATAAAAGTGAGGAGATAATGTTTGAAATATTTTTGTATATACTTTTGGAAATTTTTATACTTCATGTGTATTTGAAATTCGTATTAAATAATACCTTGATAAAATCGCTTTTTAACGTAGTCATTTCATTTATGCATTTTTTAACCTTAAACACAGTTTCACAATATTTAATTTTATCGATTTTGCATTACTACATCTAGTCAAAAATAAAAGTGAGGAGATAATGTTTGAAATATTTTTTGTATATACTTTTGGAAATTTTTATACTTTATGTGTATTTGAAATTCGTATTAAATAATACCTTGATAAAATCGCTTTTTAACGTAGTCATTTCATTTATGCATTTTTTAACCTTAAACACAGTTTCACAATATTTAATTTTATCGATTTTGCATTACTACATCTAGTCAAAAATAAAAGTGAGGAGATAATGTTTGAAATATTTTTGTATATACTTTTGGAAATTTTTATACTTCATGTGTATTTGAAATTCGTATTAAATAATACCTTGATAAAATCGCTTTTTAACGTAGTCATTTCGTTTATGCATTTTTTAACCTTAAACGCAGTTTCAAAATTTTAATCGATTTCACATTATATTTAATCATATATGGAAGCAAGGAGATCATGTTTGAATAATTTTTTTTAATATACTTTTAGTAACTCTTATACTTTTGGAAATTTTTATACTTCATGTGTATTTGAAATTCGTATTAAATAATTCCTTGATAAAATCGCTTTTTAACGTAGTCATTTCATTTACGCATTTTTTAACCTTAAACACAGTTTCAAAATTTTAATAGATTTCGCATTATTATAATAAATCGCTTTTTAACGAAGTCATTTCATTTATGCATTTTTTAACCTTAAACACAGTTTCACAATATTTAATTTTATCGATTTTGCATTACTACATCTAGTCAAAAATAAAAGTGAGGAGATAATGTTTGAAATATTTTTGTATACACTTTTGGAAATTTTTATACTTCATGTGTATTTGAAATTCGTATTAAATAATACCTTGATAAAATCGCTTTTTAACGTAGTCATTTCGTTTATGCATTTTTTAACCTTAAACGCAGTTTCAAAATTTTAATCGATTTCACATTATATTTAATCATATATGGAAGCAAGGAGATCATGTTTGAATAATTTTTTTTAATATACTTTTAGTAACTCTTATACTTTTGGAAATTTTTATACTTCATGTGTATTTGAAATTCGTATTAAATAATTCCTTGATAAAATCGCTTTTTAACGTAGTCATTTCATTTACGCATTTTTTAACCTTAAACACAGTTTCAAAATTTTAATAGATTTCGCATTATTATAATAAATCGCTTTTTAACGAAGTCATTTCATTTATGCATTTTTTAACCTTAAACACAGTTTCACAATATTTAATTTTATCGATTTTGCATTACTACATCTAGTCAAAAATAAAAGTGAGGAGATAATGTTTGAAATATTTTTGTATACACTTTTGGAAATTTTTATACTTCATGTGTATTTGAAATTCGTATTAAATAATACCTTGATAAAATCGCATTTTAACGTAGTCATTTCATTTACGCATTTTTTAACCTTAAACACAGTTTCAAAATTTTAATAGATTTCGCATTATTATAATAAATCGCTTTTTAACGAAGTCATTTCATTTATGCATTTTTTAACCTTAAACACAGTTTCACAATATTTAATTTTATCGATTTTGCATTACTACATCTAGTCAAAAATAAAAGTGAGGAGATAATGTTTGAAATATTTTTGTATATACTTTTGGAAATTGTTATACATCATGTGTATTTGAAATTCATATTAAATAATACCTTGATAAAATCGCTTTTTAACGTAGTCATTTCATTTACGCATTTTTTAACCTTAAACGCAGTTTCAAAATTTTAATCGATTTCACATTATATTTAATCATATATGGAAGCAAGGAGATCATGTTTGAATAATTTTTTTTAATATACTTTTAATAACTCTTATACTTTTGGAAATTTTTATACTTCATGTGTATTTGAAATTCGTATTAAATAATACCTTGATAAAATCGCTTTTTAACGTAGTCATTTCATTTACGCATTTTTTAACCTTAAACACAGTTTCAAAATTTTAATAGATTTCGCATTATTATAATAAATCGCTTTTTAACGAAGTCATTTCATTTATGCATTTTTTAACCTTAAACACAGTTTCACAATATTTAATTTTATCGATTTTGCATTACTACATCTAGTCAAAAATAAAAGTGAGGAGATAATGTTTGAAATATTTTTGTATACACTTTTGGAAATTTTTATACTTCATGTGTATTTGAAATTCGTATTAAATAATACCTTGATAAAATCGCTTTTTAACGTAGTCATTTCATTTATGCATTTTTTAACCTTAAACACAGTTTCACAATATTTAACTTTATCGATTTTGCATTACTACATCTAGTCAAAAATAAAAGTGAGGAGATAATGTGTGAAATATTTTTGTATATACTTTTGGAAATTTTTATACTTCATGTGTATTTGAAATTCGTATTAAATAATACCTTGATAAAATCGCTTTTTAACGTAGTCATTTCATTTATGCATTTTTTTACCTTAAACCCAGTTTTAAAATTTTTAATTTTATCGATTTTGCATTACTACATCTAGTCAAAAATAAAAGTGAGGAGATGTTTGAAATATTTTTGTATATACTTTTGGAAATTTTTATACTTTATGTGTATTTGAAATTCGTATTAAATAATACCTTGATAAAATCGCTTTTTAACGAAGTCATTTCATTTATGCATTTTTTAACCTTAAACACAGTTTCACAATATTTAATTTTATCGATTTTGCATTACTACATCTAGTCAAAAATAAAAGTGAGGAGATAATGTGTGAAATATTTTTGTATATACTTTTGGAAATTTTTATACTTCATGTGTATTTGAAATTCGTATTAAAGAATACCTTGATAAAATCGCTTTTTAACGTAGTCATTTCATTTATGCATTTTTTTACCTTAAACGCAGTTTTAAAATTTTAATAGATTTCGCATTATTATAATAAATCGCTTTTTAACAAAGTCATTTCATTTACGCATTCTATAACCTTGAACGCAGTTTCAAAATTTTAATAGATTTCGCATTACTATATTTAATCATATATGGAAGCAAGGAGATCATGTTTGAATAATTTTTTTTAATATACTTTTAGTAACTCTTATACTTTTGGAAATTTTTATACATCATATGTATTTGAAATTCGTATTAAATAATACCTTGATAAAATCGCTTTTTAACGTAGTCATTTCATTTATGCATTTTTTTACCTTAAACCCAGTTTTAAAATTTTTAATTTTATCGATTTTGCATTACTACATCTAGTCAAAAATAAAAGTGAGGAGATGTTTGAAATATTTTTGTATATACTTTTGGAAATTTTTATACTTTATGTGTATTTGAAATTCGTATTAAATAATACCTTGATAAAATCGCTTTTTAACGAAGTCATTTCATTTATGCATTTTTTAACCTTAAACACAGTTTCACAATATTTAATTTTATCGATTTTGCATTACTACATCTAGTCAAAAATAAAAGTGAGGAGATAATGTGTGAAATATTTTTGTATATACTTTTGGAAATTTTTATACTTCATGTGTATTTGAAATTCGTATTAAAGAATACCTTGATAAAATCGCTTTTTAACGTAGTCATTTCATTTATGCATTTTTTTACCTTAAACGCAGTTTTAAAATTTTAATAGATTTCGCATTATTATAATAAATCGCTTTTTAACAAAGTCATTTCATTTACGCATTCTATAACCTTGAACGCAGTTTCAAAATTTTAATAGATTTCGCATTACTATATTTAATCATATATGGAAGCAAGGAGATCATGTTTGAATAATTTTTTTTAATATACTTTTAGTAACTCTTATACTTTTGGAAATTTTTATACATCATATGTATTTGAAATTCGTATTAAATAATACCTTGATAAAATCGCTTTTTAACGTAGTCATTTCATTTATGCATTTTTTTACCTTAAACCCAGTTTTAAAATTTTTAATTTTATCGATTTTGCATTACTACATCTAGTCAAAAATAAAAGTGAGGAGATGTTTGAAATATTTTTGTATATACTTTTGGAAATTTTTATACTTTATGTGTATTTGAAATTCGTATTAAATAATACCTTGATAAAATCGCTTTTTAACGTAGTCATTTCGTTTATGCATTTTTTAACCTTAAACGCAGTTTCAAAATTTTAATCGATTTCACATTATATTTAATCATATATGGAAGCAAGGAGATCATGTTTGAATAATTTTTTTTAATATACTTTTAGTAACTCTTATACTTTTGGAAATTTTTATACTTCATGTGTATTTGAAATTCGTATTAAATAATACCTTGATAAAATCGCATTTTAACGTAGTCATTTCATTTACGCATTTTTTAACCTTAAACACAGTTTCAAAATTTTAATAGATTTCGCATTATTATAATAAATCGCTTTTTAACGAAGTCATTTCATTTATGCATTTTTTAACCTTAAACACAGTTTCACAATATTTAATTTTATCGATTTTGCATTACTACATCTAGTCAAAAATAAAAGTGAGGAGATAATGTTTGAAATATTTTTGTATATACTTTTGGAAATTGTTATACATCATGTGTATTTGAAATTCATATTAAATAATACCTTGATAAAATCGCTTTTTAACGTAGTCATTTCATTTACGCATTTTTTAACCTTAAACGCAGTTTCAAAATTTTAATCGATTTCACATTATATTTAATCATATATGGAAGCAAGGAGATCATGTTTGAATAATTTTTTTTAATATACTTTTAGTAACTCTTATACTTTTGGAAATTTTTATACTTCATGTGTATTTGAAATTCGTATTAAATAATACCTTGATAAAATCGCTTTTTAACGTAGTCATTTCATTTACGCATTTTTTAACCTTAAACACAGTTTCAAAATTTTAATAGATTTCGCATTATTATAATAAATCGCTTTTTAACGAAGTCATTTCATTTATGCATTTTTTAACCTTAAACACAGTTTCACAATATTTAATTTTATCGATTTTGCATTACTACATCTAGTCAAAAATAAAAGTGAGGAGATAATGTTTGAAATATTTTTGTATACACTTTTGGAAATTTTTATACTTCATGTGTATTTGAAATTCGTATTAAATAATACCTTGATAAAATCGCTTTTTAACGTAGTCATTTCGTTTATGCATTTTTTAACCTTAAACGCAGTTTCAAAATTTTAATCGATTTCACATTATATTTAATCATATATGGAAGCAAGGAGATCATGTTTGAATAATTTTTTTTAATATACTTTTAGTAACTCTTATACTTTTGGAAATTTTTATACTTCATGTGTATTTGAAATTCGTATTAAATAATACCTTGATAAAATCGCTTTTTAACGTAGTCATTTCATTTATGCATTTTTTTACCTTAAACCCAGTTTTAAAATTTTTAATTTTATCGATTTTGCATTACTACATCTAGTCAAAAATAAAAGTGAGGAGATGTTTGAAATATTTTTGTATATACTTTTGGAAATTTTTATACTTTATGTGTATTTGAAATTCGTATTAAATAATACCTTGATAAAATCGCTTTTTAACGAAGTCATTTCATTTATGCATTTTTTAACCTTAAACACAGTTTCACAATATTTAATTTTATCGATTTTGCATTACTACATCTAGTCAAAAATAAAAGTGAGGAGATAATGTGTGAAATATTTTTGTATATACTTTTGGAAATTTTTATACTTCATGTGTATTTGAAATTCGTATTAAAGAATACCTTGATAAAATCGCTTTTTAACGTAGTCATTTCATTTATGCATTTTTTTACCTTAAACGCAGTTTTAAAATTTTAATAGATTTCGCATTATTATAATAAATCGCTTTTTAACAAAGTCATTTCATTTACGCATTCTATAACCTTGAACGCAGTTTCAAAATTTTAATAGATTTCGCATTACTATATTTAATCATATATGGAAGCAAGGAGATCATGTTTGAATAATTTTTTTTAATATACTTTTAGTAACTCTTATACTTTTGGAAATTTTTATACTTCATGTGTATTTGAAATTCGTATTAAAGAATACCTTGATAAAATCGCTTTTTAACGTAGTCATTTCATTTATGCATTTTTTTACCTTAAACCCAGTTTTAAAATTTTTAATTTTATCGATTTTGCATTACTACATCTAGTCAAAAATAAAAGTGAGGAGATGTTTGAAATATTTTTGTATATACTTTTGGAAATTTTTATACTTTATGTGTATTTGAAATTCGTATTAATAATACCTTGATAAAATCGCTTTTTAACGAAGTCATTTCATTTATGCATTTTTTAACCTTAAACACAGTTTCACAATATTTAATTTTATCGATTTTGCATTACTACATCTAGTCAAAAATAAAAGTGAGGAGATAATGTGTGAAATATTTTTGTATATACTTTTGGAAATTTTTATACTTCATGTGTATTTGAAATTCGTATTAAAGAATACCTTGATAAAATCGCTTTTTAACGTAGTCATTTCATTTATGCATTTTTTAACCTTAAACGCAGTTTCAAAAGTTTAATCGATTTCACATTATATTTAATCATATATGGAAGCAAGGAGATCATGTTTGAATAATTTTTTTTAATATACTTTTAGTAACTCTTATACTTTTGGAAATTTTTATACATCATATGTATTTGAAATTCGTATTAAATAATACCTTGATAAAATCGCTTTTTAACGTAGTCATTTCATTTATGCATTTTTTAACCTTAAACACAGTTTCACAATATTTAATTTTATCGATTTTGCATTACTACATCTAGTCAAAAATAAAAGTGAGGAGATAATGTTTGAAATATTTTTGTATACACTTTTGGAAATTTTTATACTTCATGTGTATTTGAAATTCGTATTAAATAATACCTTGATAAAATCGCTTTTTAACGTAGTCATTTCGTTTATGCATTTTTTAACCTTAAACGCAGTTTCAAAATTTTAATCGATTTCACATTATATTTAATCATATATGGAAGCAAGGAGATCATGTTTGAATAATTTTTTTTAATATACTTTTAGTAACTCTTATACTTTTGGAAATTTTTATACTTCATGTGTATTTGAAATTCGTATTAAATAATACCTTGATAAAATCGCTTTTTAACGTAGTCATTTCATTTACGCATTTTTTAACCTTAAACACAGTTTCAAAATTTTAATAGATTTCGCATTATTATAATAAATCGCTTTTTAACGAAGTCATTTCATTTATGCATTTTTTAACCTTAAACACAGTTTCACAATATTTAATTTTATCGATTTTGCATTACTACATCTAGTCAAAAATAAAAGTGAGGAGATAATGTTTGAAATATTTTTGTATATACTTTTGGAAATTTTTATACTTCATGTGTATTTGAAATTCGTATTAAATAATACCTTGATAAAATCGCTTTTTAACGTAGTCATTTCGTTTATGCATTTTTTAACCTTAAACGCAGTTTCAAAATTTTAATCGATTTCACATTATATTTAATCATATATGGAAGCAAGGAGATCATGTTTGAATAATTTTTTTTAATATACTTTTAGTAACTCTTATACTTTTGGAAATTTTTATACTTCATGTGTATTTGAAATTCGTATTAAATAATACCTTGATAAAATCGCTTTTTAACGTAGTCATTTCATTTATGCATTTTTTTACCTTAAACCCAGTTTTAAAATTTTTAATTTTATCGATTTTGCATTACTACATCTAGTCAAAAATAAAAGTGAGGAGATGTTTGAAATATTTTTGTATATACTTTTGGAAATTTTTATACTTTATGTGTATTTGAAATTCGTATTAAATAATACCTTGATAAAATCGCTTTTTAACGAAGTCATTTCATTTATGCATTTTTTAACCTTAAACACAGTTTCACAATATTTAATTTTATCGATTTTGCATTACTACATCTAGTCAAAAATAAAAGTGAGGAGATAATGTGTGAAATATTTTTGTATATACTTTTGGAAATTTTTATACTTCATGTGTATTTGAAATTCGTATTAAAGAATACCTTGATAAAATCGCTTTTTAACGTAGTCATTTCATTTATGCATTTTTTTACCTTAAACGCAGTTTTAAAATTTTAATAGATTTCGCATTATTATAATAAATCGCTTTTTAACAAAGTCATTTCATTTACGCATTCTATAACCTTAAACGCAGTTTCAAAATTTTAATCGATTTCACATTATATTTAATCATATATGGAAGCAAGGAGATCATGTTTGAATAATTTTTTTTAATATACTTTTAGTAACTCTTATACTTTTGGAAATTTTTATACTTCATGTGTATTTGAAATTCGTATTAAAGAATACCTTGATAAAATCGCTTTTTAACGTAGTCATTTCATTTATGCATTTTTTTACCTTAAACCCAGTTTTAAAATTTTTAATTTTATCGATTTTGCATTACTACATCTAGTCAAAAATAAAAGTGAGGAGATGTTTGAAATATTTTTGTATATACTTTTGGAAATTTTTATACTTTATGTGTATTTGAAATTCGTATTAAATAATACCTTGATAAAATCGCTTTTTAACGAAGTCATTTCATTTATGCATTTTTTAACCTTAAACACAGTTTCACAATATTTAATTTTATCGATTTTGCATTACTACATCTAGTCAAAAATAAAAGTGAGGAGATAATGTGTGAAATATTTTTGTATATACTTTTGGAAATTTTTATACTTCATGTGTATTTGAAATTCGTATTAAATAATACCTTGATAAAATCGCTTTTTAACGTAGTCATTTCATTTACGCATTCTTTAACCTTAAACGCAGTTTCAAAATTTTAATAGATTTCGCATTATTATAATAAATCGCTTTTTAACGAAGTCATTTCATTTACGCATTCTTTAACCTTAAACGCAGTTTCAAAATTTTAATAGATTTCGCATTATTATAATAAATCGCTTTTTAACGAAGTCATTTCATTTACGCATTCTTTAACCTTAAACGCAGTTTCAAAATTTTAATAGATTTCGCATTATTATAATAAATCGCTTTTTAACGAAGTCATTTCATTTACGCATTCTTTAACCTTAAACGCAGTTTCAAAATTTTAATAGATTTCGCATTATTATAATAAATCGCTTTTTAACGAAGTCATTTCATTTACGCATTCTTTAACCTTAAACGCAGTTTCAAAATTTTAATAGATTTCGCATTATTATAATAAATCGCTTTTTAACGAAGTCATTTCATTTACGCATTCTTTAACCTTAAACGCAGTTTCAAAATTTTAATAGATTTCGCATTATTATAATAAATCGCTTTTTAACGAAGTCATTTCATTTACGCATTCTTTAACCTTAAACGCAGTTTCAAAATTTTAATAGATTTCGCATTATTATAATAAATCGCTTTTTAACGAAGTCATTTCATTTACGCATTCTTTAACCTTAAACGCAGTTTCAAAATTTTAATTGATTTCACATTATATTTAATCATATATGGAAGCAAGGAGATCATGTTTGAATAATTTTTTTTAATATACTTTTAGTAACTCTTATACTTTTGGAAATTTTTATACTTCATGTGTATTTGAAATTCGTATTAAATAATACCTTGATAAAATCGCTTTTTAACGTAGTCATTTCATTTACGCATTTTTTAACCTTAAACGCAGTTTCAAAAGTTTAATCGATTTCACATTATATTTAATCATATATGGAAGCAAGGAGATCATGTTTGAATAATTTTTTTTAATATACTTTTAGTAACTCTTATACTTTTGGAAATTTTTATACATCATGTGTATTTGAAATTCGTATTAAATAATACCTTGATAAAATCGCTTTTTAACGTAGTCATTTCATTTATGCATTTTTTTACCTTAAACGCAGTTTTAAAATTTTAATAGATTTCGCATTATTATAATAAATCGCTTTTTAACGAAGTCATTTCATTTATGCATTTTTTAACCTTAAACACAGTTTCACAATATTTAATTTGATCGATTTTGCATTACTACATCTAGTCAAAAATAAAAGTGAGGAGATAATGTGTGAAATATTTTTGTATATACTTTTGGAAATTTTTATACTTCATGTGTATTTGAAATTCGTATTAAATAATACCTTGATATAATCGCTTTTTAACGTAGTCATTTCATTTACGCATTCTTTAACCTTAAACGCAGTTTCAAAATTTTAATAGATTTCGCATTATTATAATAAATCGCTTTTTAACGAAGTCATTTCATTTACGCATTCTTTAACCTTAAACGCAGTTTCAAAATTTTAATAGATTTCGCATTATTATAATAAATCGCTTTTTAACGAAGTCATTTCATTTACGCATTCTTTAACCTTAAACGCAGTTTCAAAATTTTAATAGATTTCGCATTACTATATTAAATCACATATGGAAGTGGGGAGATCATGTTTGAATAATTTTTTTTAATATACTTTTAGTAACTCTTATACTTTTGGAAATTTTTATACTTCATGTGTATTTGAAATTCGTATTAAATAATACCTTGATAAAATCGCATTTTAACGTAGTCATTTCATTTACGCATTTTTTAACCTTAAACGCAGTTTCAAAATTTTAATAGATTTCGCATTATTATAATAAATCGCTTTTTAACAAAGTCATTTCATTTACGCATTCTATAACCTTGAACGCAGTTTCAAAATTTTAATAGATTTCGCATTACTATATTTAATCATATATGGAAGCAAGGAGATCATGTTTGAATAATTTTTTTTAATATACTTTTAGTAACTCTTATACTTTTGGAAATTTTTATACATCATATGTATTTGAAATTCGTATTAAATAATACCTTGATAAAATCGCTTTTTAACGTAGTCATTTCATTTATGCATTTTTTACCTTAAACCCAGTTTTAAAATTTTTAATTTTATCGATTTTGCATTACTACATCTAGTCAAAAATAAAAGTGAGGAGATAATGTTTGAAATATTTTTGTATATACTTTTGGAAATTTTTATACTTCATGTGTATTTGAAATTCGTATTAAATAATACCTTGATAAAATCGCTTTTTAACGTAGTCATTTCATTTACGCATTTTTTAACCTTAAACGCAGTTTCAAAAGTTTAATCGATTTCACATTATATTTAATCATATATGGAAGCAAGGAGATCATGTTTGAATAATTTTTTTTAATATACTTTTAGTAACTCTTATACTTTTGGAAATTTTTATACATCATATGTATTTGAAATTCGTATTAAATAATACCTTGATAAAATCGCTTTTTAACGTAGTCATTTCATTTATGCATTTTTTAACCTTAAACACAGTTTCACAATATTTAATTTTATCGATTTTGCATTACTACATCTAGTCAAAAATAAAAGAGAGGAGATAATGTTTGAAATATTTTTGTATATACTTTTGGAAATTGTTATACATCATGTGTATTTGAAATTCATATTAAATAATACCTTGATAAAATCGCATTTTAACGTAGTCATTTCATTTACGCATTTTTTAACCTTAAACGCAGTTTCAAAAGTTTAATCGATTTCACATTATATTTAATCATATATGGAAGCAAGGAGATCATGTTTGAATAATTTTTTTTAATATACTTTTAGTAACTCTTATACTTTTGGAAATTTTTATACATCATATGTATTTGAAATTCGTATTAAATAATACCTTGATAAAATCGCTTTTTAACGTAGTCATTTCATTTATGCATTTTTTAACCTTAAACACAGTTTCACAATATTTAATTTTATCGATTTTGCATTACTACATCTAGTCAAAAATAAAAGTGAGGAGATAATGTTTGAAATATTTTTGTATATACTTTTGGAAATTGTTATACATCATGTGTATTTGAAATTCATATTAAATAATACCTTGATAAAATCGCATTTTAACGTAGTCATTTCATTTACGCATTTTTTAACCTTAAACGCAGTTTCAAAAGTTTAATCGATTTCACATTATATTTAATCATATATGGAAGCAAGGAGATCATGTTTGAATAATTTTTTTTAATATACTTTTAGTAACTCTTATACTTTTGGAAATTTTTATACATCATATGTATTTGAAATTCGTATTAAATAATACCTTGATAAAATCGCTTTTTAACGTAGTCATTTCATTTATGCATTTTTTAACCTTAAACACAGTTTCACAATATTTAATTTTATCGATTTTGCATTACTACATCTAGTCAAAAATAAAAGTGAGGAGATAATGTTTGAAATATTTTTGTATATACTTTTGGAAATTGTTATACATCATGTGTATTTGAAATTCATATTAAATAATACCTTGATAAAATCGCATTTTAACGTAGTCATTTCATTTACGCATTTTTTAACCTTAAACGCAGTTTCAAAAGTTTAATCGATTTCACATTATATTTAATCATATATGGAAGCAAGGAGATCATGTTTGAATATTTTTTTTTAATATACTTTTAGTAACTCTTATACTTTTGGAAATTTTTATACATCATATGTATTTGAAATTCGTATTAAATAATACCTTGATAAAATCGCTTTTTAACGTAGTCATTTCATTTATGCATTTTTTAACCTTAAACACAGTTTCACAATATTTAATTTTATCGATTTTGCATTACTACATCTAGTCAAAAATAAAAGTGAGGAGATAATGTTTGAAATATTTTTGTATATACTTTTGGAAATTGTTATACATCATGTGTATTTGAAATTCATATTAAATAATACCTTGATAAAATCGCTTTTTAACGAAGTCATTTCATTTATGCATTTTTTAACCTTAAACGCAGTTTCACAATATTTAATTTTATCGATTTTGCATTACTACATCTAGTCAAAAATAAAAGTGAGGAGATAATGTTTGAAATATTTTTGTATATACTTTTGGAAATTGTTATACATCATGTGTATTTGAAATTCATATTAAATAATACCATGATAAAATCGCATTTTAACGTAGTCATTTCATTTATGCATTTTTTTACCTTAAACCCAGTTTTAAAATTTTTAATTTTATCGATTTTGCATTACTACATCTAGTCAAAAATAAAAGTGAGGAGATAATATTTGAAATATTTTTGTATATACTTTTGGAAATTGTTATACATCATGTGTATTTGAAATTCATATTTAATAATACCTTGATAAAATCGCATTTTAACGTAGTCATTTCATTTACGCATTTTTTAACCTTAAACGCAGTTTCAAAAGTTTAATCGATTTCACATTATATTTAATCATATATGGAAGCAAGGAGATCATGTTTGAATAATTTTTTTAATATACTTTTAGTAACTCTTATACTTTTGGAAATTTTTATACATCATATGTATTTGAAATTCGTATTAAATAATACCTTGATAAAATCGCTTTTTAACGTAGTCATTTCATTTATGCATTTTTTACCTTAAACCCAGTTTTAAAATTTTTAATTTTATCGATTTTGCATTACTACATCTAGTCAAAAATAAAAGTGAGGAGATAATGTTTGAAATATTTTTGTATATACTTTTGGAAATTTTTATACTTCATGTGTATTTGAAATTCGTATTAAATAATACCTTGATAAAATCGCTTTTTAACGTAGTCATTTCATTTACGCATTTTTTAACCTTAAACGCAGTTTCAAAAGTTTAATCGATTTCACATTATATTTAATCATATATGGAAGCAAGGAGATCATGTTTGAATAATTTTTTTTAATATACTTTTAGTAACTCTTATACTTTTGGAAATTTTTATACATCATATGTATTTGAAATTCGTATTAAATAATACCTTGATAAAATCGCTTTTTAACGTAGTCATTTCATTTATGCATTTTTTAACCTTAAACACAGTTTCACAATATTTAATTTTATCGATTTTGCATTACTACATCTAGTCAAAAATAAAAGTGAGGAGATAATGTTTGAAATATTTTTGTATATACTTTTGGAAATTGTTATACATCATGTGTATTTGAAATTCATATTAAATAATACCTTGATAAAATCGCATTTTAACGTAGTCATTTCATTTATGCATTTTTTTACCTTAAACCCAGTTTTAAAATTTTTAATTTTATCGATTTTGCATTACTACATCTAGTCAAAAATAAAAGTGAGGAGATAATATTTGAAATATTTTTGTATATACTTTTGGAAATTTTTATACATCATATGTATTTGAAATTCGTATTAAATAATACCTTGATAAAATCGCATTTTAACGTAGTCATTTCATTTACGCATTTTTTAACCTTAAACACAGTTTCACAATATTTAATTTGATCGATTTTGCATTACTACATCTAGTCAAAAATAAAAGTGAGGAGATAATGTTTGAAATATTTTTGTATATACTTTTGGAAATTGTTATACATCATGTGTATTTGAAATTCATATTAAATAATACCTTGATAAAATCGCATTTTAACGTAGTCATTTCATTTACGCATTTTTTAACCTTAAACGCAGTTTCAAAATTTTAATCGATTTCGCATTATTTTATTTAATCTAATATGGAAGTGAGATCATGTTTGAAAAACTTTTTTAAATACTTATAGTAACTTTTATACTTGTGATAAGATCGCATTTTAACGTAGTCAATTCATTTGCTCATTTTTTCAACCTTGGATCATGTTTGAATAATTGTTTTAATGTATGTACTTTTGGGTACTCTTATACAAAAAACTCTTATAAGTTTTTAAATTATTATCACATAAAAAAGTACAGGGATAATGTTTAAATATACTTTCGAAAAGTTTTATACGAACATTTTTTAATTTTTATTTTTTTTTATTTTAAAAAGTTTAATTTTAGCTAAATCGCATTTCAAACAGGTGAAAGCTGATTTATTAGCCAACTCCATTTATCTAATACACTAATACAAAATTGTTCTACGCGCTGATGTAACAATTTTCTTTTCAATTATATACACACAAAGATATATTTTAATATTTAATAAATAATTATGCTTCAATGTTGAATTTGTAAACCCTTTTTTGATTTCTTTTTTCTTCTTCTCATTGTTAATTAAATGTTTAAAAGTTGTATGTAAACTCTTATACGCAAAAAATATACATATGTATTTATGTACTTTTCTGTAAGCTGTAAAACTTTAAAAACAGACATTATTTTGATGTAATTTTTATTTTAACGAATTTATCGTTCGTTTTGGTATTTATTTTATAACCGCATTTAGAGTTTAACGTCTGAACTTCTTATATTCAATTTTATATGAGCATTTTTAATTTAAAATTGTTCGGCGTCTGTCGTAAGACCTTAATTTTATCTCAATTAATTTTTATATATTATTTGTAGTTTAATCAAAAGTTTTCATGCATTTTTCTTGTTCATATAAGATGTGGAAAATAAGAACGCAAACTTATGGAAATAAGTAAAAAAAAATATTTTTTTAATGGATTTTTGGTTTTACTAAAGATCAAACAGAATTAAGTATTAACGAAATATGTTTATTAAATGTTTTATTTAAAAAACAAAACAAAAAATGAACATGTGTTACTGTTAGAAAAATAATTTTATATTTATGTGTGTTTAAAAAAATTAGCCCGTTTTTTTAGTTTTAAAATTTAATGGATGTTACGTTTGTATCGAACAAAAATCCTTGCCCATAAAAAGTGATAAAAGGCTTGAAAAATTTACAAAAACTAGGTTCCAACAGTGGAAATTATTTTTTAAAATATTAAATAATATAAAATATATTCCAACTGAATTACTCATCTTAATAATGTAATTTACTTTAAGTACCTGTATGTATATGTATGGCTTCAAATCGCAAGTTTTATTATTTCTACTTAAGACAGTTGTTTTTGGATTTTGTAAAATATTTATTCAATGTTTGTTCATTTCTATTTTTAAAATTAAAATAAATACGCATATTTGAATTTTTTTTAACTGTTCTTAAATTACAAATTTTAGTTTTTGTACACTAAATTACATGCGTAAACGTTTGAAGTATTTGTTGATTTTTAATTAATTTTTATAGTTTCTAAGATGTATAATTAATTCAAGACGTTTTCTCGATTGTTTGATTTAATTTAAACTGACTTTTTCTTTTTCGCCATTATTTAAAATATATTCGCATATTTCTTAGGGAGGACTGGCTTAGCATTTGGTTTTTTTGTTCAATTTGTTAATAATAGTTTATTTGTATTAAAGTTTTGCTCTCAAATAAAATGCAATTAACTAGTAATTGTAGTAAAAATGTGTATTAAAATAACTCGATGTTTTTTTTAAAGCTTAGGTTAAATAAAAATTACTTTTAATTAATAATATCGTTAAGTAAAAATCATAGTTTGCGTAAAAAAGGTGGTTTAAGTTTTAAGTACATAGTTAAAATATATGAACGCTAGTTTATAAACATAGAAAAAAATATTTCTTAAAAAAATTAACGTTTTTTTAAAACGATATAGAAAAATTTAAATATGTGTTCAAAGAAAAGGGCAATAAAATATTAATATTTTTTGCAGTTAAAACATATTGTTTAAGAACAAGTAATTTTAAAAATATAATCTCTAGCCTGAATAAATTAAATTAGTTTAAGAAAAAGTTCGGAAAATAAATATTATATTAAAAAGTAGTGTCAAATTAAACGCAATTGTCGTAAAAGGACATTATTCTTGAAAAAAAAAAACTTTTTATATAAAAAACAAATGCGGTTTCCTTCTTCTTTATTTGAAAGTCATTTCGTATTGAATAAAACATGTTTTTTCATGAAAAAATATTTAAAATTTAAACTTAAAAAAATTATTCTTTAAAAACGCAGACTTTTTTGTACGAATGTACATAAAAAAACGCAGACTTACATACATATGTATATTAAAAAAAAAATGTGTATTAAACAAATTTAACGCAATTTATTATTATTACACGCAACATAACTTGGCTAACCATTGTTTTTTTTTTTTTTTAGTTCGAAAACTCTTAGATTATTTAATTATTACTGGACTATTTTGACAGAAAACTACTCATTAGCTTTTTAAGATAGAAAAAAATTTAATTTTTAATAACTTTTAATATTCTGGTCTTACAACGGGTAAATGGACTTCGTTACTACGACGCTTAATTAATAAAATTCGAATATAGTTTGTAATTGTTCAGTTATGTTTTCTATTGCCTTTCTTGTCAAGTGATTTTCGTCATTGCGTCTAACTTAGTTACTCGCTTTTTCCTTTCGCAGAAATTTAAGTTTTAATATTTATTAATTTATTCATTCATTCATTTATTTTGTAATTATTTCAATTAATCTAGATTATTTAAATTTACATTTAATATTAAGGTCTAACATTTTTTAAAGCACTGATTAAATGCACAAGTTTGAATTATTTTATGAAAAGTGGCGCATAATTTTCTTTATCTTTTTGGTAATCGCATAGTTACCTAATTTGGTCTTAAATATACCATTTCTTAAAAAGTTCATGATTCGACAATTATTTGCAATGCCTACAGTTTTTTTGAATTTTTATTTAAGGCAATAATGCCGCTTCAAAATTTTTTTGCTTAAATTTTGAATTTCGCAAAATTTTGTTTAATGTAGCAAAGAAAATAATAAAAGTTGTTGAAAATTAAATTAAAAAAAAAGGTATTGAAAAATTTAATTATTTAAAAAAAGTTGTTAAAAATTAAATAATTTAAAAAAAAAGTTGTTAGAAATTAAAATTTTTTTTTTTTTTGAAGTGGTTTGCACTACTAATTTTTTTTTTGCTGAGATGCATTGTGTTCGTAAAAACAATAAAATTTCTTTTGGCAATGCCTCATGTTCATCGTTGCATGGCAATGCTTTTCAGTGCGCATTATTTTTAAAATTTTCGCAAATCAAATTCATTTTTTAAAACGTTTTTTTTCAGACCCTTCATAAAATTGTATGGATATTATAATTACGCTGAAATGTTCCCTTAATTATTTACATGTGTGTATGTCTCTTCTTATGTAAGTACGAGCTTGAATATTTATTATTTTTATTTGGAACATGTTTTCTTGATTTATTTTCAGAGAATTATTCCCATTTTGTTTCAAATGAAGATAGTACCATGGTGTAATTATACAACACCTTGTATAAGGGTTCCCTGGGTAGTACAATAGTAATAAATTTATTTAATTATTTGTTTTAAAATGAGTAGGCTTAAAATACATTTAAATATTTTTTAAAATGTTTTAACGCAATTAAGTTAAGTTCAAGGCGAATTCAATAAGGTGAACTTATTAGATCAGCTGATCATCACCTGTTGACTACAAATAATATTTTTTGTTGAACACATACATACATACGTATGTAGATTTTCGGGACAGATTTATTCAATTTTCGAGAAATATTTTTTTTTGAAAATTAATCTTTGAATTTATCGTAACATTAGTATTAATGGTTATTGTAACAACTGTTAGAAGTTATTTGTCATTTCAGTAGTGATGAATTTTGTTTTTTTTCGTTTTAGTCTTTGTTTTAAAATTTTAACGATTTTAAAAAAATCAAATTTAAAAAATTTGTAAAACATTTACCTTTTTTTTTTTTTTTTTTTTTTTTCTTTTCTTGCAACATGTATTTTGAGCGGTCTTATTGTGACAGTTGTGTTTATATATGTAGGGTTAATGGTAATTTTTTTTTCTCTTATTTTTACAAATGAAAATTTTGTTAACGCAGATTTACACTCTCAATCACATACTTAATTAAATAGGGGGTTTTATTTTTATAAAATATTTTATTAAACTTTATTTTAAGAAACATTCATCGGTAATTTTTCTTTAAATTTAGTTTCGTATAAAATTTTATCTTATTTTCGCATAAATTTAAAACAATATTTTTTAAGGGGGAAAAATTTTATACATTAAGAGTTTTAAACTAATCATGGTTTTAAAATTGTAACGATTTTTGCAAAATCAAATTTAAACATTTCTAAAACAATTAGCTTGTAAAACAATCCTTGTAAACGAAAGAATTTTAAAATTTCTATTTTGAGAGCTTTTATTTGTGAATCACAAAACTCATCCTTGTAACGAACGCCTTGATTGCAATTCGAAACATGCAAACGGGCATAAGTGATGGTAATTTAATACCATCATAAAGATAATTGGGTAATTCACAAGGTGTCTTATCATGTCATATTGTTAAAAAAAAAAAACAAAATTTCGTATACTTTTTAAAGTAATTTTTCGAGTAAAATTTACACATTTTTCATTAAAATTATTAGTTAACGTATAAATTTAAAAAAAAATTCCATAAGTTTATTACAAATTTGAAATAAATTAAACGCAATCGAAGTCTAAATTTCTCAACTTAATAATTTAAAGCAATTATGGTCCAAATTTGACATAGTTTTTAATTTACTTTAAAATCAATCTTTGTGAAGCAAACGAAACATTTTTCATAAGAATTCAAAGCAATTTTCGTGTACGTTTAACGCAATTTCCCTATAGCTTTAAGCAGATTTCGTATTTTAACTCAATTTTCGTTTAATTTAAACGCAATTTTATATAATTTGACGCAATTTTCGTATAGATTCAACACAATTTTCGCATTTTCTTTAAACTCAATTTTTTATATAATTTTCATTATTTTAACGCAATTTTCGTAGTTTTAGCGCGAGCTTTTATATAATTTTAACGAAATTGTCTTAATTCGGTTAAATATAAATTTAATACAAATTTAAAGCAATTTCGTATGAATTTGCAAGCAAATTTTATTCATCTAAACGCTACTTTCGTATAATTACTTTTAACTCGATTTTAATGTAAAACGCAGTTTTTGTATAGCTTTAAAGCAATTTTCGTATTTCAACCCAATTTTCATATTTTAACTCAATTTTTGTGTAATTTTATCGCATTTTTCGTTTAATTTTAATGCAATTTTCGTGTAATTTTAGCAAAATTTTCATATTTCATTCGTGAATTTAAAACGTAGCTTTAACGCAATTTTCATATTTTAAAAAAATATTCGTTTGATTTCAAAGCAATTGTCATAATTTTAACGCAATTTTCGTTTAATTTTTATGCAATTTTCGTGTAGTTTTAACAAAATTTTCATATAATTTCTTTCGTCTAATTGGGACGCAGTTTTAACGCAATTTTCGTTTAATTTTAATGCAATTTTCGTTTAATTTTAATGTAATTTTCGTTCATTTTAATGCAATTTTCGTGTAATTTTAATGCAATTTTCGTTGTAAATTGAATGCAATTTTCGTGTAAATTAAATGCAATTTTCGTGTAAATTGAATGCAAATTTCGTGTAATTTTATCGAAAATTTCGTATAATTTTCATATAATTTCTTTCGTGTAATTAAAACGCAATTTTCATATTTTAACAAATTATTCGTTTGATTTCAAGCAATTGTCATAATTTTAACGCAATTTTCGTTTAATTTTTATGCAATTTTCGTGTAGTTTTAACAAAATTTTCATTTAATTTCTTTCGTGTAATTGGAACGCAGCTTTAACGCAATTTTCGTTTAATTTTAAAGCAATTTACGTGTAATTTTAATGCAATTTTCGTGTAATTTTAATGCAACTTTCGTGTAATTTTCATATAATTTCTTTCGTGTAATTAAAACGCAATTTTCATATTTTAACTCAATACATAAATAATTGGCCATGAAGGGTTCCTTTGTATTGAAATTAATAAATAATTTAAACTCGATTTTCGAATAAATTTAACATTATTTTAATTATTTTTAATTATATTATTGTGCAACAATCGAAGCAACTCAGAAAAAATATAATTAAATATTAAATAAATAAAAAAAAAATTAAGTTTTTGAACGCAATATGTATTTGATTTTAAAGCATTTCCGTATAATTTTAATCTAAATTTTAGAATGTTTGTATAATTTTAACTTAATTATTTCCATAAATGGAACTTAATTTATTTGTATAAATTTATTTCAATTTATTTTTATATTTATTTGTAAAAATTAACGCAATTTATTCGTAAAAATTTAGTAAATTTCGATCTCTATATTTTAGGAATATTTTACAGACTTTTTTCATGTTAACCCGTATTTTAGAGATGTTTTTTCTGTAAAATTAAATTTTTTTTCGTCATTTGATATATTAAAATTTTAGATTTCTAAATACTAATTTTAATAGTTTGCATTTTAACCCTTAATTAAACCTAAAGAATCACTGACTTGGTAAAAACTTTTTTTAATTGTTTAACTATATGAGTTTTTTTATCTTAAATTTTAAAAATATTTATTCTATAATTGAATAAATTTCTATTCGGACATTTTCAATTAAATTAACGATATTTTTCTGCAATGTTATTTTAAAAATTTTAACCTAAAATGGCATCTCTGCCAAAATAAATAAATTATAAATGAAATAAAATTTTTAGTTTATGTTAACAAAAGTTGTCGTTCAGCTAAGAACATAATAATGAATATTCGGGTGTCAGTTGAATTTTGTTTTAAGTTTTGAAAAACCTAAAAAAGCAATTTTTCAGAATAAAATTAAAAATTCAAAATAAATGAAATCTAAGAAAGCAATTGTAGAAATAAGTTTTTCGGAAACGGACAGGAGTTTGAATGTTTAGAAAAAGTTACTAAAATTTTAGGTATTTCTTTTAACGATTTGTATAATCGTTTAAACGGACTTAGTGAATCAGTTGAGCTGCTTTGTCTACTTTGAACGAAATTTCATTAAACTTTAATTCATTTTTAAAGCCGGTATTTACGTTACTATTTCATTCCAATGAAATTCTGATATATGTATATCAACGATTGTAATTTTAACATAACGCATTTGTTACTTAAACTTTATAATAAAATTTCTTTTTATTTTTACGTTTTTGTTAAAAATTACAACTTTAGTTCTTTTGTAGTAACTTCAAAACGCATTTAAAAATTATTTCCAAAAAAAAACCGGCTCGATTTCTCATCAGAGGATGCAGAGTCCCTTTGGCATCTAACTGAAGAGTTAAGAGGTAGTTGCCTTAATGATTATTGTTCTGCTATTGCAAATTTATAAATTCGTGTTTGACGTTTTAAACGTAAAGCTTTTTATTACAACTTTAAATTCTTTTGTAGTAATTCTTAAACGCATTTGAAAATTATTAACAAAATTACGCCTCAATTTCTCATCAGAGGTTGCAGAGTCCCTTGGCACCTACTGAAGAGTAAACGATTGTTTGTAGTCCTTGTCCCCTAAATAAATGCTTTAAATAGCCTCTTTTAGTATGGTTAGGACTTTCAGTATGTTAGCAGTATTCTGCTTCAGAGGGGTTACTTTGTTGTTATTCGATTCAAAATAAGTTTTCAAATAACAATGTAATATAATATTGTATTATGTATTATACAAATTTAAAAAAAAAATTACTTTGGAATCGAATTACAGTATCTTATGGTTGAGTAAGCGTTAAGTACCCCCTCGAGGAATCGTGCCTGTATACTCTCACGATTTAAACAGTATCCTGCTTCAGTATTAAGAGTTAAGGTTTCGAACTTCTTACCAGTGTCTTGTGGCTGAGTAAGCGTTAAGAGCTCCCTTCAGAAATCGTGCCTTTATACTCTTACGTTTTTAGCTGTATTCTGCTCCAATATTAAGAATTAAGGTTTTGAACTTCCCGAGTAAGCGGTTTAAAGGCTTGCTCTAGAAATCATCCCTTAGAACTCTTAAAATTTTAACTCCAAATGAAGTTTTGTTTTATTTGTTAAGTATTAAGGTTTCGAACTTTCTACCAGTATCTTGTGGTTGAGTAAGCTGTAAATAGCTTCCTCCAGAAATCGTCCCTTAAAACTCTTACAATTTTTTTTTTTTTTTGTTATTACCTAAATATTAACATTTAATTATTTCTGCGTTTTTGAAATTTTCTCAGTTAACAAAAAAAAAAGGAAATTTAAAAAAAACAAACTAAATTTTAAAATTTAATTTTCGAAGCCTGTGTAAATAAAAAAAAAAAAAAGGAAAAAAAATAAAACGTCCTTTAAATATTTTAATTTGTATATGGATGCTAAAAAGTTATCAAAATCATAATTGAAATAAATTGATTTTACAAATAATTACGTGGAGAAATGTTAAAAATTTAAAAGCCTCCTTCCTCTCTCTCTGCCTTAAGCATTTATTTAAAATTTTCATCAATTAGTTTTGCATTTGAAATTTTGTCATTTTTTTTATATGAATTTTTCATACAATAAATAAATCAAAACTACATGTAAGTAGAAAGCCTATTTATAAACGTAAGCTTATAACTCGGTAACTAAAAACTTGCATAAATTTTAAACTAAAGTTCATGCTTATAAAAAAAAACTAACATTACAGTTTTAAATTAATAACGAAAATTACGTAATTTTTATTTGTAGACGTAAGCTTTTAAACGACGTAAGTATGTTATATATATTTTGATTACTAATATAAATTTTTATAAATCCTTTTTTAAAATTTGTGTGGATTTTTAACGCTTCTACTTTATGTTATTTAATTTCTTTTTTCTGATTTAGATTGAATTTCTTTGTATTTGCCTATGTCAGCCAACACACCTAAAAAATCTAAAAAAAAAAATTATTTTACTTCTAATTTCTACCTAATAACTAATTTTTATTTTAAAATTTTAGGAATTATTTTAGATTAAGATTGTTTATTTTATATTATTTTTTTATTAAGTTTTTCTGTATTTATTTATGTCGTGTTTATATTTTAGATTTATATCTATTACTTATTTTTAAATTTTATCTTACAAACTTCTAAAACTCATGTTTTGTTATATTTTCATGTGTTTATTTTTTTAATCCTTAATTAAATTTTAACTTCTTATTCCTAACTTTTACTCTTAACGTATTCCTTGATTTCTACTTTTTATCCGCCTTTTTACAACTTTCATTTTAAGGTTTATAGTGATTTTTTTTTTGTCTGCTCATTTTTCAATATTTTTTCTATTTGATCTCTTTCATTATTTTTTATATTTTCAATTTTAAGGCATTATTACGTTTATATTTGAAATATTACAATCTAAGTATATACATATGTATATATGTACTTTAACCGCAATTGTCAAGTGTATCTATTTTTTTTTTCTTCGAAGTTTTAAAATGTTCTAGTATATATTATTTATTTATTTTTTCATTTATGTAAAAGTCTTTTACACCTTCTTATTTAAGACGTTGTTAAGTTCGCAGCAAATTAATAATTGTTTAATAAATTGATTTTGTTATTATTTGCACTATTCATATAGAAAATATATTAAAAGTAAAAAAAATTTCATTAGGTAGGTAATCGCAGTTTGGAAAATTTTTGTTTTTAAATATAAAATTTGATATTTAAAATAATTGAGAGAATTGTATCTATTGACTTTGAGAGCTGCAATAAAAAATATAAAATTAAAATGTAAACATTTTAAATGATTGAAAAAAAACCCCAAGAGGGAAATAAAAACGTTACTATGAAAAATTGCCCTGCCTGTTTACCTCAATAATTTTCAGTTCCCACCTTCACGCTTTTTTTCGATAGCTATATACCTACCTAGTATATGAATAAAATTTGCAGACCAGTAAAACTTAAGATTCGTCTTTTATTTCTTCGTTTTGGCTTTATCGCATTGTAAACTTATTCGCATTATTGCAATTTATCATCATATTTTATAGTTTCAAACGTTTTTTTATATAGATTTTGGTATTACAATTTAAAAATCATTTTTATTTTACCCAAACTTAATACAAAATAACGCTTATTTTTATATATTTTTTAATTTTAATTGTATCACGTTTTTTTATTGTACCTCAATAACATACGTATTAATTTGGAATAAAGTTTTAAATGTTTATTTGAATACTCATTTACGCATTACGATGTATGTAGTTAGTTTTTACTATTTGCAATCAAATTATACGTTTGACCTGTTTCAATTTTTGACGTTATATTTTGTTATTATGCGTTGTTTTTTTTTAAATTTTACTTAATTTTTGTAACCCCTTAAATAGTGATATATATAGATGGGTACATATGTATATGTAAAATATTTTGAATAAATATATAAATAATCTACTCACTTTGTAATTTGTTTAATCATTTTAGAGCAAAAAAAAAATCGCTGTAATTGAGAAAAGAATTGCTGCCTTCTTGTGTTTAAAACACAATTTTTTTATAGGCAGGAGGTGTTTTGGTATAAGAAAAAACGTTTTTAAAATTATCAAAATTTTTATTAAAATTCTTTAGTTTTTTTTTTGTTTATAATTTTTTGTTAAAAAACTTTTTTTTTATAAAAACCAAAAGAATTTGCTTTTTTTGTGGTAGTAAAAACAGGAAAGAAAAAAATTATGGTAAATTAAGAAAATTTGTTTTTTACATAAATTCTGCGAAAAAAAATTCTTAACATAGATGATTGTTTGGTTAAATCTAACAAATGATTAAAAACCTTAAAACAAAATAGATGGTTTTTAAAATTTGAGCGTTTTCTGTTAGTTATTTAGGATTTTTGTTTTGTAAAATTACGCTATTTTTTCTATTTGTATAAGTATAATTTAAATCAAACAAAACAAAAAAAAAACAATATGATAATGTGGGTTTCAAATTGAGTGATTTAAAAAACATTTAATTTTTGGGCGCTTTTAGTTACGCTTTAAACATAGGTTTTTAGTTCGGCCGCTGTGAAGTAGTTTTTGTAGTAGTCTTCTCTTTTTGTAATCATCATCGTATGCAATTTGACTGACTTACAGTTCGAACGAATGAATTCTCTTACAAACTGCCTGCCTGATTTTTTCTCATAAACATTTATTTCTTTATGCCGACCTGCCTGCCTGTCTTCTCGTTCTTTAAAATTTTTTTTTTTTTTTTTTGCATTCGTTTTTTGAATTTGTCATTTTTATTTTTTCGCTCTATACCGCATAACAAGTAGGGACCCTTTTTCAATACATTTCTGTGTATCTTATCGCTTTTTTCTATTTTATCTTTTGGTAGCATATACATGTCGTTGTAATTTTGTAAAAAACAAGATACGAGAGACGAGGACAAGACTGACTTAGCAAAATCATTTAATGTTTTACGAGAAAAGGCCGCCCCAAACACATAAAATTTGCTAAATGATGTTTAAAAAAAAGAAAGTTTTGTATAAGTTTAAACAAAAAAAAATAAATAGTATATAAAATCTTAAACTATCTGATTTTTGTAATAAAAGTGACTTAAAATTAGTTTTCTTAATTAAATTATATAATTAGGGAAATAGTGTTACGGTTACCCTGGTATTGTATGTTATACAAATACAGTAAGGAGAAACAAAGAGCATGTTTACCATTTAACAAAAAATATAAGAGAAGACGTTTAACATTGGATTTTATTTTGCATTTTTTTTTTATATTTTTAACATACAAGCAATGTAATTGCTGCTGTTATTAAAAAATTACTGTACAAGAACAGTTGATGGAAAATGTAGAAATTTTGTAGACTTTGGAAATAATTATTATAATTGGGATTTATACTTGTTTTTAATAAACAGTATGAAACTTTACATATAAACCAAATTGAAGAAATATATTTTTAGAACGGTAGTGTTTTTAGTACCTACTTATTGTAAAGCTTAATTATGAAATTTACAATGGAAAAGGAGATAAACTGCGCAGTAAATAATGTAAAAAATCAATAAAAAAAAAAAAAAAAAAAGTTTATATTTATTGTGAAATTTCTGGAATGTTCCTTTTGCAGTTAAGTTTTATCTTTGCTAAGATGTTTTAGGATAAATTTAAGTCAATTTAGATTTTTTTTTTTTAAATATAAAAGTAGTAATTTATAAAAAAAAAAGTAATAAATAGATATTCACAAAGCTTGAAAATATGAAAGTGTTTATAATTATATTAGGAAATTTTTACTAAAAACTATTTCAATTTCTTATGAAATTTGGAAGTATCTATGTATACATACATACGTAAAATAAAAAAATTTTCCATAATTAAAAAAAAAAAAAAAAAAAAAAACTTGTAAACAGAGCAAGACAGAAAAACGATTCTGTAAAACTAGAATTTAACCTAAATCATATAAGTGCAATAGAGA
Source organism: Phyto melanocephala (assembly GCA_941918925.1). Lineage (NCBI taxonomy): Eukaryota > Metazoa > Arthropoda > Insecta > Diptera > Rhinophoridae > Phyto > Phyto melanocephala. The sequence continues at coordinate 175,703,043 of OW799233.1, read as the reverse complement.
TACCTAGATTTCAATTTGTACATTAATATGTAGAGAAATTTTCAGCGAACAAAAAAAAATTAATTATTCGTAATTTTAATTACGTGTTAATTTAAAATCAATAGTTTAAATATCTTACAACTAAAAATGCTTACGCGTTTTGGATAAGTGAAAAATTTACCTAGTCACTACGACTCGAGCACTTCCAAATTATATAACTTTACAAACGCCTTAGGAACAAAACCCATATATGCTTGCTCTACGTGGAAAACAGAGCTATTTTTCTGGAAACTCAGGTGTATTCTCTAACAATTTCGGCCGCATTAAACCTTTATTGGGCCAGTTGAATTATTTCAAATCCCCTTCAACGCTCTATTGAATTCATTTCTTTTTACGTTGGAAAATTTGGCCTACCATTTCGATAGGAAAATTCCCAGGATTTCGCAACAATTTGCAACGAAGAGCCATTTTAGCTTTGATGGCAAACACACACTTTCTACATCAACACACTATATCACTTTTAATATACACTTTTTTTTTCTTATTTTATCTTGCTCTCCGAAACACACTAGTTGACTTTTTCTTCACGAATGATTTTAAAATACGCTTGACAGTCGTATTTATACCCATGGCGTACGTGTTCACTACCGCATGCAGAGAATGTTCAAGAAATTTCCACTACCCCGTTTTAACATTATCGATTTTCTGCTGTTTGATAATTTTTAGTCTATTATTTTTATATAGTCATCTCTGTTTTGCATTAAAATAAACTGTTATACAAAAAAATCTTATTTTGTGTTAATAAGAAGGATGCCAGACAACATGTTTTTGCGAATGAAATAAAAAACGGTATTTTTTTCATGTACCTGATATTTGTTTGGTTTTGTTTTTCATTATGTGCGTATAAATTACGTTAATCTTTATTTAAAAACATTTTCCTGCGTACGTACGTAAAAGTTTAAAAAGGAAAATGAAACTTTTTGCAGAAAATCTCTTTCAATGGAAACACAGACAAAGCTTAGTATATATTTTATATTTACTTTTCTTATGTCAGTTTCTGCACTCCATATTGAGATCTTAATTTTACCAAAACAAGTTCCATTACCTCTTGTTTGGAAAAATAATAGGATTTTGAGATATATTTTTTTCTTCTTCTTCTTGGAAAGCGGTCTTGTAGAAAATTGAACTAGGAGTTTGACAAAAATCAACTAGGTGTTTTCAAAAATAATTTAAAGTAAGCCGAATGACACAACTCTATTGAACAATAGAAAAAAAAATGAAAATGAATTAGATTGTTGGCAAAAATAAACTATAATAATTAATCGAACACAAGTCTATTACACAGCCTATACATATCCTTAGCATAAATTGGGTATATTGGCAAACAAATAACTGTTTGAATAACAAGCAAAAACAAATAAAAAGTTTATTTAAAAACCAAAATCACAAAGAATAATATTATTTCGTGCAACATAATGTTTATATCTGGCATTGGCGTAGCTAAAAAATTTTTAGAGGTGTTAAAAGGTTTTTATTTGTAAAATCTTAAACTGAGGTATTATATGTATATTAATTGTAAATGGTTAATTTTTTCAATTTTACGAAAATAAGTGTACCCTGAACATACACAAGCCCTATTTCAGATTACATCGGGTTGTTTTTTCTTTCATATTAGAACCAAGGCAAATTTATTTATAAGATAGTGGCGGTTCCAAAAGAATTTTTTTTTGTGATTATTTTTTTAGTATAGAGTTAAACATTTAAAATTAATAAGAGAATTGTTTTTATCAATAGTCTTTGATAGCCAAAATTAAAAATATGTAAAGAAAAAATAATCAGACTATAAAAAAAATTGAATTCGTAAAAAAAATTGTTTTGCTATTTTTACTATAAAACGAACTCAGTCGAATATGTCGATGCATATACCGTAGTGTACATATTTATTTAGTAGTTCCTAATTTCTCAGCTAATTATTAGTATTTTTTTAATTATTTTGTACATCAGCTGTAATGCTCCATACATAGAAAATATTTCTCATTTATTTTAAATGTGAAACCTAATGAATATATACTTATATGTATATGCATCTGTTATACATAAACATAAGCGGTATGTAAAAGTCGATCACATTTTAAATTTCTATTTAAAAGACTGTTATTTGGTGTTTGTTTATTCATGTTTGTTAAGCCGCTGGTTCTTTGTTAGTGCATAAAACAAAAAATCTTTGACTCATAAATTCATTGCTTATTGTCGACACGTTTACTACGTGTTGTGAAATTTGATGTCATTGTTAAAACAAATAAACCTTAAGAATAGCAGAAGATTTGCCAAGCCAATAAATCGCTTTGTATGTTTTTTGGTTTTATCTTTATGTGTGTTTACTTACATATCTCGCTACAATGCATTTTTGCCTAAATTATATTTTTTCATAAGAAGTACGTGTAAAAAACCTAAAATTTATGTTAGAAAAATTCTTAGGCATATTTCCTCATGCCAGTATGCAGCTTAAAAAAATGCCAACAGAATGTCTTATATTTGCTTACAAATACAGGGACGCTATTAGATTTAACTGAGTCTTTTTCAGTCAAGGTTAACATAAATTAATGTCTTTAACAAGGAACTTTTTAATTTTTTGAACTTTCACATATTTATTTTGTCAACTTCGTTACTGACATTTTAGGCAGAACTGCATACTAACCTTAACACATGTTTTTTATTTTCATGACATGATTGTCATGTGACACTATATGTTAAAATAAAGAAAAAACGTTTGTATCACAATTAACAAACATATAAAATTTTTAATATGCTGGCATCACTAAGATTTTTTTTTTTTTTTTTTGGTATTTGTATAACAGTTATTTATTATGATTTTAACGAAGCGAATTGAATACGCCTTGATTTTAAGGGTGTTAAAAATGTTAGAATATATTTAAAAAAGGGGAAAGGGAGGCGTCATTTTAATTGGGCTCACTCTTCTAGAATGTAATAGAAAAATAGTCATATTTTTAATAATTTTATACGAGATATTTCAATTCTATTTATTTATTATGTAGGAAACAGATTGTCGGTGGTAGGATAGTGATTAATGATAATATGTGGATTTGTATTGTTACTTTACAGTTCAGCATTTTTAAGTAGTGGTTATTTACATTTATCAAATTTTATGCAGAAATTTGACTTTTTTCTTTAAACTTGCATTTGGCTTCAGACAAAAAAAATTTATAATAAAAAATTTTATTTTTAATACCTACCTAAGTATATGTACTACATATGAAGTTACATTTAAGTTCCATATTACGAATATAACAAAACCAATTTCAAGTAGGTAAATACATACATACATACATACAAACATACATATGTATGAACCTACAAAGATTTTCTGCGAGAAAAATCGTCTAACCTGAACCTATTTTCTGTAAATTTCTATCCCACCCTAGATAAGTTGCAATATATGTTAATTAAAAAGTAAATTTATTTATTTTAATGTACATACATACCTTAAAGCTACACAAGCATAAGCAAAATGGCCAATATACCTAATTTTATAGAAAAATTGGTAGCTTTTAAACGTCAGTTTTCCTCTCGAATACCTTATTTTACAACTGGCAGCAAAACTGAAGTTCTATTGCTAATGATAATCGAATTATAAGTCTATAAATAATCTATTATTATTAATATCTAGCCGATATCATGATGTTATCAATATGAAAATTTCTATCAATGTAAATATTAACCTCATCAGGGTGTCAATTGTTGCTCTGTTAAATTGTAAAATGAAAAGTTATTGCATCGAGCACTGACTTGAAAATTTTTTTCGTCTAAAAAGAAAATAGCTTTATAAGAAAATGCCGCAAAAAAAGGAAAAATAATAATTTTAACATTGAAATTATAAAAAATTTAAGTTTTTAAGTATATAATGGCAAAAGAATCGTTTTAGTTTAGTGGTTTTGGTGAAATTTATTTACATATATTTTTTATATCTAATTGTTCACTAACACAGCTGTTTAATTTTTACGTTTACGTTTTTTTAAAGGCCTCGATGTTTTTGCTGTTCCTTTATTTCATTATATCCTTTTGTTTTGATATTCTATGCTGTATGCATAAAAACTATCATTAAAGGTTTTCGTAAGTTTTATATATACAACAAACAACCTTTAGGTCCTTTTTACTTGTGACCATCGATATGTATTTACATACATTATTATGGTTACTTTTCCCCATTTTGAATTTAGTAAGAGATATTTTAGTATGGCACTCAGTTGGTGTGTTTGTTATTATATGAAAATAGTTGGCAACTCTGATAACTTTATTATTTATTTAAAAAAAGCTTTTATTAAGCTCTTGTAGTATAGAGCAGGGTTGTCAACTTTTGCGATTTCTCGCCAATCGTGGCGATATTAAATCTTGTTTGACGTCCTAATTTTTATTTTGACTTCACGATTTTGGAGATTTATAAAATAGTTGGCAATTTTTCATGACCCATAAATATGTTTTGAAAAAACAATACGGAAAAAATTCATTTTGTTCGGGTATTTTTATGTATAAACTTTTAGCCATTCATATGTATGCGAACAAATTGGTGGCTTATTTAGATGGTGTGTAAAGAACGTTTAAGTTTATCGTCTTTTTGTATTTTCAAGGGCCCTTTTCACAATGTACGATTACAATTTAACATGAGCTTTAAGCATAAGTTTGAAAAAAAATGTTTTTTTAAGAAAATACGGTAAGCACTTTGCTTAAACATTTTATATTAAATTTAACTGAAGTTTTCTTCTATCTAGGTAAAGTTTTAAACAAAAACAAAAAAAGGTAACGTTTATAAGTTGTATATAAAAAAAGTCAGCTGATTGGATACGAGTACCTTATGGATATGCCTTGCATTTTTATACCCTTTACCTGTGGTGCAGAAGGGTATATATAGCTTTGTCATTCCGTTTGTAATTTCTACAATTTTCATTTTCTGAAAGCTTATGAATAGAGGAGTCGATTAAGCCCTGTCCGTCTGTCCGTGTGTTGGTTGAAATGAACTTTTAGAAGCAACTATATGTTCCTCAGATCTGTGTATGGTATCAATCTCTTCGATATGAGATATGAGTAAAAAACCTCGACCACCTCGTTTTTTTTCACAATTACAACAACAACATACATATATACTGGTTAGAGTAAACGTGGAATCGAATCCCAGCTGAGCCAAAATTTTTTTTTTATTTAATTTTATTTATTATTTATATTTTTATTTTTTTAAAATTTTTTTTTTATTTTTAAAAAAAATTTTTTTTTAATTTTTTTTTTTTGTAATTTTGTATTATTTTATTTTTTTATTTTTAATATATTTTTTTTGTAATTTTTTTTTTTTTGTAACGTACATACGTAAACTCAATTTATAATTCTGCAATGGGATGTTTTGTATACATATATATGTATGTACGTATTTTATATCAGATGAATGGTAATACAAACAATTGTTATTGCATGACTACACGTTGTAAAGGGTATATAAGATTCGGCACGGCCGAATATAGAACTGTTACTTGTTGTTTTCAACGTATTTATTTGAAAGATTGAAAATTTCGTTCGCATTTAGATAAACAGGCAGTAAATGTGTAGCCAGGGAAGCTAAGAAAAATTAATATGATAGGTAAGGAAACCGTCTATAATTTTTAAGAAATCGCTTTCAGAGATATAGCCTCCTTTGACCTTTCCAAGAAAAAAAATCACTTGTATATACATATGTATGTACATATATCAAAACAAAGACAATATGATAAACTCTAAAGGCGACCTTGCTGTACTACGTATGTATGTACATATGTATGTACCTAAAATACTTATCCAGAAAATTTCAATTAAGTATGTACTTATAATTTTGTATATTTTTTGAGTTTTCCTGATTTTCGGATCCAGATAACTCAGCGATCTAAAAATACGATTTTTTTTAATTCTATGATATATGTATGTATGTATGTATTTTTTTTTCTTATTTATACGAAAAATCAAAAACTTCCATATATGTACACACATACTTATGTAAGTAAATGTTGTATTTATAAGAAGTCTCATGTGTCGTATTTTAAAATTTTTATAAAAATGTATTGTTTATTATAAATTTTTTTAAATTTTAATGTATTTATTTAAAACTTTTAAAAACTTTGACATTATAAACTGTATACAAACTTAAGATTGTTGTATGGTTCATGAGTCATGACTAATGTTGGGGTTGCTAGTACTTGTAGCGGCCAAAGTATGTATGTATGTATGTGTTATTTTTATAACATGCTATTTTTAACTTCATGAGAATTTTCTGTTTTATGTTGTATCTTTATAATTCCCATTTAGTTGATATGAAATTATATAGAAATAATTTAGTTTAAGGTTCGTTCAGTTATCGCTTCTCGGCCTTATGGCTAAGATCAAAGTGTAGTATCTGTTCTTATCAGCTTAACATCTGATAGATCCTCCATCGGAGGACAACAAATGTTAAACTGATTTTTGGAATTAGACGGAATGTTTAGGGGCTTGCTCCACTTCTGTCACGGGTTGGCCCGGTATTGCAGTACCGCCGGGATTTCGGCCCAACAAGTAATCAATTTCAAATAAAAATATGTTTAAGAATTGTAAAGATAAACCTTTCTTGTATCCGTATATGAAGTAGAGTGTTTCTTTCACATGTTTTTTAAACAGCACTAATTTAAAAAAAAGAAAAAGTTCTTTAAAAAGTAGCAAAAAGCAATTTTTCAGTTTAGGAAAAAAATATCTCGATAATTAGTGAAAAATTTAAGTGATAATAAAATTCGTTGTAAAATTTTTAGATTTTTAAAACTTATTTTTTATTATTAAAAATATTTAAATATTTAATTTTTTTGGTTAACGTCAGCGTTGTCAACTCGGTGATTTTATCACCGTTTTTGGTGATTTTTAACATTTAGAAAGCGGAAAAATTTTGAGTCAGTGCTTGGTGATTTTTTTTTTAGTTTTTAGTGATTTTCTTTTTATTTCGGTGACACCAAACACTAAAATTCAAATTAATTAATTGAAAAAATTTTTTGTAAGTGTAAATTTATATACATACTACCAAAATGTAACTTATAGTACAATTACATACAACTCGGCAAGAAAATAATATTACACTAAAAATTTAATTATTTATAAGATAATTGATTGCCCAGAAAGTTTTTGTTTCAAAATGTCTAATTTTATACATATGTATATATGCATTTGAGGTGAATGTGAATAAAAGAAATTCCTCTTTCTTTTGAGATCATCTTATAAATGATTAAAACTTAAAGCAAACTTTTAGCGTCCCACAACTTTAAACGTTTAAAAATTTTACCAGAAAACCTTGAAATTTTGAGTAAAATTAACATAATTAATGTTAGAAATGTTTTATCACATACAAAAGAAGATATTTTACCGTTACCAATGGCAAAATATTGAATCCAGTCGATTTTTGGATTGAAGTTAAATCGTACAAAGATGCAGTTAACTTAAATCCCTTTGAAGCATTAAACTTAAACGTTAAACTTTTGTCGCTCCCATGAATGTGTTTAAACCTAAAATTCGCAACCGAATGTCTTTAAATTCAGTTAATGCCTTACTTCACATTAAAAATGGGCTTAAACGGGAAAATTCTTGTTGTGAAACCTACCAAATAGCTGATGAAGTAAATATTCTGATTAATAGCAATGATATTTATAAAGCATTACAATTTGAAATTAAGACTATGTTGTGGCCAGATGATAGTGATAATAATGAAGAAATAAAAGACTTTAACATTGATATTTGATATTATTTACACAGAGAAAAGCTTAAATCCTAATCGAATAATTAAACTGCAAGTTTATTAAAATTTTTCATAATTTTTAGTTAGAAATAGTTCTATTTAATTACTCTAATATGTAATATAAAAATATTTAAATATTAAATAATAGTTGTACTTATTTGGTGAATAATTTCTTTAATATTTTGTACAACAATTTCACATATGTTTATTAAACGTCGTATAAATGCATCAGGTATGGAAAAATTAATCCTGTCGTAATTTTTTCTAAATGTTGAAATAAATTTCTTACAATGCATCACTCCTTAGATATATTGTGAATTGATAATTATTATAATAATTCAATATTTTTGTTCTTTTTCCAATGTATTTGTTTATTTTTATTTACATATAAATATATGTATCTATGTAAATCTGTACTGACTGACTAAAAGATATTCGTTGTTTGATTTTTATAAATTTTTTTGTTATTTATTCTGATATTCATTTAAAAATGTCTTATTTGTAAAGAAATTTATATAAATGTATAATTTTATTAAATAAATAAAAAAATAATTTTTATAAATTTAGTGCTTTTTTTTGAGAATGACGCGTTTTTTCCTGGGTTATGGTGCTTTTTGAAATTTTAAAGTTGACAACGCTGGTTAACGTTTACTACCGGTGACCATAGCTGCCAGATTTGACGATTTATCGTCATTTTGACGATTTTACGTGCTAAAATTAAGTGTTGACGATTTATGCTATGTTTTTGACGATTTTCAAGAATTCAAGCTTGCAACATTTTTCATTACTTTTTATAAACCTTAAACTAAATAAAAATAATTTGTAACGGTTTTTTATGTTATTAATAATAGAACAGAGTGAAAGAGATAAATCTATCATTATTTAATGTGTTTGTGTGGGTAATTTTTCCACTTTGTACATTTTTAACGTAGTATATGACACATTTTATCAACTGATACCTACAACACGAACAAATATAAATTTGGAAACGCGTTTAAAACAATTTTTTTAGTTTTTTTAAGTAATTTATTTAAATTATTTAAGTGACAAATTAATATGCTTAAATACTTAAAAAAAAATGGTAAGTTCTTTTTAATTATACATTAAAACCTTTAAAATCAAACATTATATTTTCAATAAAAAACAAGATGATGAAAATTCTAGCAGCTCTTCCTCTGTAAGTAGAAATTTCATCCAATTTTTATACAAAACTTTGTAGTAGCTAAAATGAAATTTTAATGGTGTTTTTCACAAGTAACGAACAAGAAGAGGAAAATTAAGGAAGACTGGTTTGCAGATTCAGAAATAAGTTTATGGGCTAAAAAGCGAAACGATGTAGTTTATTTTGGCGTTGTTCTCGTCTTACGAAAATGATTATAATTATTTGTCAATTAGTCCAAAAAGATGCAGCCAATTCATTATATATTATCTTTTGTATTTATATACATATTAATATTTATTTTTCGAAATTAATTCTAAATTGTTCTTAACTTAAAAGGGTCTAATAAAACCATTGATCTCTCTGGCTTTAAAAAGTTTGTTATGTTATGCATTTAATAAAAAATGTTTTGTTTTGAAAAATGCGGTTTTTTATTTTGACGCTTTTATGACGATTTGAGTAAACTATTTGACGATTTTGACGATTTCTTTCCCCAAATTGGACGATTTTGCCCCTATTTTATCTGGCAGCTATGCCGGTGACCAGATTTTCAAAAAAACTATAATGATAATTAGGTTTAAATAGAGCTAAATAATAAAGCCAGAAAATAAAGCTAAATTTAGTATTGCTTTTCAATTATATAAATTCATTATTTATAGTAACATATACATACATATATGTACACATATTATGTAAAAACCTTTTTTTCGGAATAAGTCAAAATTTAACAAAAATATCGGCCAAGTCATGGAAATTGAAATCACGTGAAATTGAAATCGATAAAATTTTTAAAACTCCCCCGTATTCAAGTTCATAAAAATATTTCCTTTAATCACTGTTGCCAAATTTTTCCCAAAGAATATCGCTAAAATAAGTAGAAAAATGCTAGAAAATAGCTAAAAATAAAAACTTATCAAAATTTTAGCGATAAATCGCTATTTATTTTTTTTTTTAAATTCTGCATTAATTTAAAAAAAATAGCCAACAACTCATCGTCCATTTTTTTTATTGAGCGGAAAATTTAGCGTTTTATCGTTAAGTTTTTCTTACATAATGACAAAAGGAAAAAAAGAAATGTATAGTAATTTTTATTACGAAGGCAGCTTTTATAAATTACATTTTAATACATAATTTACATATGTATAAAGGTATGTAAAAAAATTCAAGAAATATATGTTCGTACACATGTGTACTTTATATTAAAATTCAAATTATAATGTTTATCAGGTATTACTAATTACATTATATTTATAATATGCATACTAAAAACATTTTGGGGTTTATTCACTAAAAGTCTAAAGCCAATACTCTATATTCTCGCTTTCACATATAAAATTGTAATCTAGTTTCTTTAATGTTGATTTAAATATATCGTAATTGAAGCTGTCGCATCGGCCACTTCAGCCAAGCTTAGAAATGTTAACACAATTTGTTGTTTTTCGATACTGAAAATAATTATTAAAATACCTATATCAAATAATATATTTATTTTAAATTTATGTACCACTTGATGACACCAACATCTATTGATTTATTTCCTAATACACTATATCTAGAACCTGATACATCGTTTCTAACTTCCATTAAGAGATGGGTCACTAAAACATTTTTATTTATCGCTAAGCATTTGGTTCTATGAATACGGTTTTCAATCGTTTCATCGAAATCTTTTTTACATAAATCACTCAGGTGATCAATTAAATTGATTAACGTATGTTGAGATATAAATGAAGCCTTCTTTTAATTTAAAGTTTTTCTAATATAACCCTCTCACCGATGCAGATGACTTGTGTTTGTACAATTTTGCAGACAGGGAGCACCTGCATCAATATACGTTTGTATCGTCTTTTTAATCTTGCATTACCCAGGACTTAAACTTTTAATGGCTTAACCATGCACAAGTTTTTGATTTTATTAGTTTTTTTTTTGCAATATTTCTAATTTCTTTCAAGCAATCTTTAAATAGTTTTTTTTTGTATAATTCACAAGCTCAGAACTCAAATTATTCGAGATATAAACTTTGCAAGATAAAATTGGTTTTTGAATTTTAATGTACGTGGTTTTTGGCTTTCAGATGCCATAATCTGTATTAAAAAGTGTATTGAAAATAGCATTCGCCTTAAAACACGTCAAAAACTAGCATCGCAAAAATCGCTAGATTTCCCGCTAATAGCTAAATCATATTTTTTCCTGCAAAAAATGTTTAAAAATCGCTAGATTTGACGAGAAAATAGCTGAAATGGCAACAGTGCCTTTAATATACCTCATACTTTGAAGATCACTATTCTATACCTATGCTTTAAGTACTATTGATCCAAGTTAAGATAGAAAATATATTTGGTATTAAAAAAGGTACTCTCTCCGATTATTTTGATACTTTTTATATTTTCAACGTTAATGGAATTTGGAAATAATGACTATTTTTGAAGTAAGAGTAAAAGCGATATCGGAGATCTTTCTTGTATTATTTATTGTACTTTTTGTATTTACTATAATTTTGAAATTACCAACTTTTGATCTGAGGTTAGACTGAAAATATTTGGTATACCAAAAATGTACTTTTTCGCATATTTTTGGTTCTTTTTGTATTTGCTACGTTTATGAAGCTAGAATTTTAAAGTTAGTAAATATTGATTGAAAGTGGGACTAAAAATGTACTTTTTTTATTTCTTAGTACTTCTTTAATTTTATACGTTTTTAAAAGTAAAATTTTTAAATTACTATTGATCCGGGTTGAGACTCAATATATTATGAGCGAGCAAAAACATAATTTTTGTCATTTTTATTGCTCTTTTTTTTTGTGTATTATGAAATATACAAAAAGGACAAAATTTTACATATGTTACTTTGATAGGCATTTTCTGTATTAATGAATCAAAAATTTTTAAAACCAGAAGCATTAGCTAAAGAGCTAAAAGCTAAAAAATATATCAAGCTAAATAAAAAAAGCTAAATTTAGCTCGAAAAAAGCTAATATGGTCACACTGCTTATTATTAAAAATATTTAAAAAATATTATTTTTTTGGTTAACGTTACTACTGATTGACTTATTTATCAGTGAATTAATTTCTACTACTTCCACACAAAATGAAATCTACTTTGCCACTAGTTTTTGGCAGAATCTATATATATATATAGATCTACTAGAAATAGGCAATTAAAAATACCTAGAATTAATTCCTTTATTGAGAGGTCCTTTCATGTAAGAGTAGCAAGGGCTTACAACAAATTGCCGGATGAGCTAAGGCACTTTAATGTTTCTGATTATACTTATAAGAAGAGGCTGTTTCAAGAACTTTCTTCCCATATGTCAGTTTGATAATTATATTAATATATAAATTAATGTATTATAACAATAACAAGTGCAGTATGGATTTTTATATGGGGATTGTTGGATTAACCAAGTTTTCCATTTTTAAATTTTTTATGATGATGATGTCTGGAGAAGGTTGGTTTGATTTTGGACTTGTTTGATATGTGTATATGTACATATGTGTGTATGTCTATATATATAAATATATTTTTTATTTAATTTTTCTATTATATTTTATACATACTACTTATTACAAAATTTTATTTCTATTATATTTACATATTCATTACTCTTTATTTATTTGAATTCTTTCTATTTTTTATGATGTTAAGTAGTTATTTTTTAATGGAAGAGATTTGTAACTGATTATGGCCCATAGGCTAGGTTACTATTATCGTAATAAATAAATTGAAATTGAAAATCTAGTACTAGAAAAAATTTACAAGTACTTTATTGTTTAAAATTTTTATATGGAGTTTGAGTTTTGGAGAAGTAGAGTGACTATACAGAGCCTCTCACCACCTTGTAAATAAATAAACTGGTTTGAAAGCGAAATCACAAAAAATGTCAAAAAACAGGAGTGTAATAATTTTTTGTAGTGCAGATTTTGATCATGATCTTAATTCAAGTCTACTAGATTTCGAGCAGGTGTAAGAATGGATTTTTAAAAATTCGTACTTTAAGGGGGTAAAAAAGGGAGAAAATTAGTAAAAATCTGCTTAATTAAAAATGAAAAGGTATTGTAAACTACTCAAAAAATATGCTGTTGGGTCTGACTTCTTTTTGGAGGTTTAAACAAATTCTTGTATTATTCCACAAAACATTAATTAAGTGATATTTTGTATCACCTAATAGAATATGAAATTTTTTGATTTCACGAAACATAAAAAATTATGTAATTAAGTAAATAATAAAACAGGGTAGAAGGGGGAATATTCGGGAAATCTTCGACTTTGAAAACTAAAAAAAACAAAATATTACTGTTGTTATTTTGATAGTCATTTTTGCATTTTCCGAATTAATGAATCTAACCCCCATACCTAAACCAGAGCGTTGAGCGTCAAGCGTTGGAGTTTTACATGTGTTTTGTTTTTGTTACAATAACAAAATACATGCAAACTTACAACGCTTGACGCTCAACGCTCTTGTTTAGGTATGGGCCTAAGTTTTTTAAACCCAGAAGCATTACATTATTCCTTACATTATTCTTGATTTTTCGAAAGAAAATTAATTAGAAAAACAAAAAAAAATCTAAGGTTTTTTCTAAGAAAATATCAAAATGTTAGATAGAGTATTCCAACAAAAAAAGGTAATGGTTGATCCTAAAGGCCATGTCAGAAAAAACTTTTGCTTCGCGTTGCGTTAGAAATTCGCTTTGAAATTTAAGATGAAATAGCCATACTTCTATGAAACATACTTTCAACGCAGCACGAAACTTAAAGTTAGGCAACTCTCGTCTTTTTGCGCGCTTTGACAAACAGACGGCCACTTTTCTTATATTTTTTTATTTTTAATTCGAACGCAAAATTAATTAGTTTTAAAAACTATTATAAAATAACATTTTAAGCTTTTATTAAAAAAAAATATATATTATTTAACAATGAAATAACAGTGAAAAAATTAGAAAAGTTCTTGCAAACTTTATAGCAAGGCACATTTATTCATCAGGTAGTCATGTTTCGTCAGCTGATTATTTTTTTCTTCACTTATTTTAAATTTCAGCTGTCAAAGTCTATAGATAAAAAACAGTTTTCTCTCCTCTCTCATTAATTTCAAATTTCAAACTTCATATATAAAAAATATAAACAAAGCTCCGAACTGCTATTACCTAATGAATTAATATGCCTTGCTTTATAGGCAGCGTTGCCGTTTTGGTAATTTTTAACCAAAATTGGTTATTTTTTTCTGATGTGTAGATGTGTACTTTTTATACCCTTCACACAGTGAAAAAGGGTATTATAGGTTTGTCATTCCGTGTTAAATTTTAACAATTTTCATTTCCGACCCCATAAAGTATATATTTTCTGAAAGCTTATGAATAGAGGAGTCGATTAAGCTCTGTCAGTCTGTCCGTGTGTATGTTGAAATCAACTTTTTGAAGCCCTCCGATATCGCTTGGACCCGGGTGAGGTATTAAAATATCAGAAATATCGGTACGTAAACAACTGAGATATGAGCAAAAACCCAGTACCACCTCGATTTTTTTTTCACAAAAACAATTTTACAACAACAACATACATACATACAAACTTGTATATTGTAGAGCCAAAAAAAAATTTTTTATTTTTTTATTTAATATATTATTTATATTTTTATTTTTTTTATATTTTAATTATTTTTTTTTTAATTTTTTAAAATTTTTTTCTTATTTTTTTTTATTTTTTTTTATTTATTTTTTTTTAACATACATACAATGTTAATTTTTAATTTTACAATGGGATGTTTTTATATACATATATATGTTTTTTATATATGTATGTACGTATTTCATATGAGATGAATGGTGATACAAACTACTGTTATTGCATGACTACACGTTGTGAAGCGTATATAAGATTCGGCATGTCCGAATATAGCACTCTTGTTTGTTTTTAATTTTTTGACATTTCTTTCTCTTTCTCTTGCGCAAGAGACTTGCCTAGTTAGAAAGGGGTCTTAGAAATGTCACCCAAAGCGACAATGTTTTATCTGACATGCCAAACAAAAGAGAGACAATTTTGAGTAAAACCTAACCAAATCTTCAAACTGCGATTTTCTTGACATAAGTTCAAAGTGTTAATAAACTTTATAAATTTAAATAAAATTTTTCTAAGTGCAGAAATCCATGTATAACAAAATAAGGTATATGAACTTTTGGCCGCATTTTTACTGTTACACATACAAGCACACAATTTTAAGAGAATAAATGAAAGAAAAAATAACAAAACGATTTCTCTTTAATAACAGGGTCATAATTGAAATAAAAAAATAAAAGAGAAAGTGCTGCCTGTTTGTGACTAACACAAAAATCAAGTGTTCTGGGCCATAATATAGTTTGAGTGTGTGTTTGTGTTTGTGTGTGTATGTGTTAAACAACAAGCAAATGTTTATGAATATTTAACCAAAACAATAGCAGTAGATAAATGTTTGGGCTTCTGCGAGGTCTTTGTATGTTTTATGACAGGAAGCCTACATTAGACTTTCATTTTGAAAAGGATGTGTGACAATCTTTTCGCTACATTTAAGGGAAATTACTGGAAATTAAAAGCACAATTACAATTTGCCAAAATTAAATCCAACCAACAAGACTTCTTAACTACTTTTTTATGAAAATGGTATGGACATTAGCTAATAATGATGATGTTTTTCTTTTATGTTTATTTAAAATGTGTTTTATAAGAAGGACTTTTAATAAGGAAACGTTGTAATATGTACACATGTACGCAATGTATTATAGTCCTTACAATCTGAATTGTAACAATCCGAATTGTTCTTATAGATAAAAAAAATTGTGTAAAAATATTTTTGGTATAAATACATATTAGGAATAAAAATATTTAAAAATTGGATTAAAAATATGTAAATATATCGATGACTTAATATATCGATTTGTTTTTCGAAGTCACCTTGAAACATTTCGTAAGCCGTGGTCGAAAATAATGAACTTATAGACATATGAAAAATCCCAAACTCATTTCATTCTTTCATGTTTAATTCAGTTTCCTGGTAAAGAAAATTTAATAATTTTAAACAATTATGAAAAAAACACAGGACCACATGGGTCTCCAATTGTGGGTGTTGGAATAGCCTATTGCCTTCTGAATTCCCTTTCCTAACATGCAAAAGAAAAGCTTAGATTTTTTCATTGGTTTTATCATCGCCATTAAAAGAAAATGAAAGGGATATGATATATTCATGCCATCATTTCACTTGTTTTCGACCCCATAAAGTATATATTTTCTGAGTAGAGCCATGAAATTTCGAATGTAAATTTATTGAGTACAAAAAAATATTTTTGCCTAAAAATTGCTTAAATCTATGCCTTAGCAAAGGAGTTATAGATCAACATCTATGAAAATCTATACCGCGCAGTGTATTTTTCGGTATATTTAAAACGTAATAGAACTGACAATATGAGATATTTGATTCTGAAGTTTTGCAAACATTGTTTTTTGGGCAAAGGCTTTGTTCCAACGGAAAATAAATGTGACACGCCCACCTCCCATATAACGCTTTATCTCAAATTCATATAATTTCTCTATGAATAAAGATTTTGGAATAATAAAGGACTATATTGAAACATCTAAGTTGAATTCATTATTAGAAATAATTTCGACACGCCTACTATAACGCCCACTTTTCACGTTATCCACTGTTAATGAAATTTAAAAGCTCATAAAACCGACAAAATTTGAGGTATGATGAATAAATTTGTTACATTCAGTGGTGTGAAAAATAATAGGGCCACCCCAAACCTCAATTTCAATACTAAAAAATTTACACAAATACTAATTTTTTTTTTAAACTTTTTTGTTGTTTTTTAAAAGGTATTATTGTAATATAAAAAAAAAAAACATAAATTAAACATTTGAATTCTTAACTTCAGAAATTCAAACAAAAAAATTCGTTATATACATTTATTTTCTCTGTGAAAAAAAATAGAGGCTAAACCTGTAGAAATTATTAAAAAAATTAAGTAAATAATATGCCTAATAACATAATTGCTTATATAACTACTAACACGACCTCAGTACTTTGTAGGGCCATCTTTATTTTTTATTACTGCGAAGCAGCGCTTCGACAAGCTTTTGACAAATCGTAACAGGAATGTTCTTCCATGCAGTCTCAACCATTGTCTATAGCTCATCTTTATTTGATGGATTCTTTCCTGTTAGACATCTTTTAACTTCGCCCCAGAAGTTTTCGATAGGATTTAGGTCTGGTGACTGTGAAGGCCATCCCAAAACTTTCACATGGTTGTCACCGAACCATGTCTTTGCCAACTTCGATGAGTGTTTTGGATCATTGTCCTGTTGGAATGTTCATTGAAGCGGCATTTCCCACTCAGCATAAGGCATCATGACTTCACTTAAAATATTTGAATACAATTTTGCATCCATTACGTCCTGTATGTGATATAAGGGTCCAACACCATAATAAGAAAAACATCCCCATACCATTATATTATCCCCTCCATGTTTGACGGTTTTAATGGTATATTGGGGACTTAATTCTTTATTTTTGGGTCTCCGAACGTGAAGAGAACTTCGATCCGAGTTAAACAAATTTACTTTGGTCTCATCCGACCACAAAATATTACGCCATTTAGATACGGGCCAACTTATGTGTTGCTTTGCGAACTCAAGTCTTTGTTTAATGTTGCGCTTTGATTAAAAAGGTACTTTACGGGCACTTTTGACCTGTAAATCTTTTTTAAGGAGCATAAGCTGTATTATAGAAGTATCCTTATCAAGTTGGTATTGCTTTTTAAGGGCGGATGACGTCACAAATGGGTCCCGTTTCACGTGACGCAGTATTTTTCGTTTTAAAGTCTCAGATATTTTGGGTTTTTTTCCTCTTATTTCTTTTTTATCTTCATATTCATTCATTCTCAACCACTTTTTTGAACATCCAATAGTTTCAGCTATTTTTCTTTGAGAATTACCTTCTTGATGAAGCTTTTTTATGATTGTTCGGCTCTGCACGCTACAGTGTTTTCCTCTGCCCATTCTGTTAACAAATTTTTTAATATTTTTTTTTAATTATAATAGAAATAAGATTGTCTGCTTTTATACTCACTTTTTCATAAAAAAATATTTTATGTTGCGTTTTACTTTAATTTAATTTAATTAATTTATTTTTCTTCTACTAACATACAAACATTTAAAAATTAAGAAATATTGCTTCAATTACAAAAAAAAATAACGGGATTACAAAAAGAAAGAGACTGAGCAATAACGCATAAAGAATATGTTCTAAAAAAATTGTGTACAATGGTAAAAAAAAAACGTTAAACAGTAGGTGGCTCTATTATTTTTCACATCACGTATGTCGTCCTAGTCAATGTCATCGTTATGCCGAAAAATTTAGGTGACACGCCCACTTTAACGCCTACCAAAATATTTTGATATAAAAATTTTAATCATTAAAAATATTTTAATTTTAAAGGCCATCTGCGGTATTCAGAAAAATATTTTAGGTTTATTAAAGGTTTATTTGACAGATGTTGTACAGAAATTTGTTAAAAAAGCCTTCAATTTTATTTATGAATATGCCAGTATAAGTTTATTGTGTTAATGCAAGGCAAACTTATTCATCAGGTAGTCTTGATTCGTCAGCTGATTTTTTTTCTTCACTCAGATGAAAACAAGTCTCTCTCTTCTTTAAATTATTTCAAATGTCAAACTCTATACATAAAAAAACATAAACAAACATATTCTCTTTGAACTGCGATTACCTGATTAATTAGTATGCCTTGGTGTTTTCTTTCATGAAGGAAAGTCTTATTTTATAATTTAAAGCATTTTAACTCTTTCAGGTTTGGTGGTCAGTTTTCTAGCCACTTATTTTTGACATTTTAAAACATGCTTTGGCACTATCTATTGGAAAAGTCTTAAATAGTTACGTTTTTTAAAGTGAAGTGATCTTTTATCGTTTGGTAAAAAATTTTTGCATTAGGGTGCGCTGGTTACTTTGGTATATTTATTTAAAAATTTGGCAATCCATTGTTTTTGTATCGGGACTTTCTCTAGTTCAATAAAAATGCTTAAAGTGTTTATTACTTAGCAAGTTTAGTGTTACTTTATTATCTAGTACTTGTTTTGTTGGTTTGTAATAACATCAATATTTTATATAGTGTATTTGTCGATAAATGACGTAAGTAATATGGTGGTTACAATACTAACCACTGTGACTATATTAGGTTTTATATAATGAGTTTTTCTACATAGTTTTTTTTATATTGTAAGGTTGTCGCGAGTACTCAATGAAAGTGATATCGAAAATATTTTGTTTGAAGATATATCTTCTAATGGGGAAAGTATCTGCAATCTTGATTCTGACAATAAAGATAATTATAAACAGCAGAACGATCCTTTTTACGAAAATGTGCAAGATGCAGCACTAAAAAAAATCCAGTGCGTACTATATGGTAATGCAGAACATGTAAACTTTCTTTCTGCATTCGCAAAAATAAAACCTGTTTTTCAGGGGGAAAATTATGGTATTCGAACGTGATCGAAATTTGAAAATTCTTATTAGAATCTCTATATTTAAAGCACACCGAACTCGATCTTACGAGTACAATTTCGATCGTGATTAAATGCCGTAATTTTGCTTAGATTTTCACAAAAACTAATTTTTTTATACTATTTGACCAAAAATACTTAACTTTTCTTGTTAATTTTTTTATGCCAACTGCCACGGTGGTAACTTTACTAACCACCCTATTACGCAAAATACTAAAGACCTAATTCTATTTTTTCTTGTTTTTTATAATAAATAAGCCTTAATTAATCTAACAATAGAACTGTTTTATTTTTTAAGTTATATATGTAAATCCGTGGCTGAAAGAGTTAAGACTTTTATTTCGGAAGAAATTAACATATTAGACTTTAAATGGAAGAATTCTGTGAAAAATTGGTACCGATTTTAAACGAGTAGTATGCAGGCGCTTAAACAAGTGTAATCGTCCGTGCCGAATCTGATAACTCCCTTCACTATCATGTAAATGTAAAGTGACCACATCGTATGTAGCTGAGCCTAGATTTCATAATTAACGTTATACGATATTTTGTTTTATTATATACGACACTGTCTTTGGTTTTGAATTTTTACATAGTTATCTGTATTCTACTACTCAAGTCCTTTTATTTGAGGATCATATTGATTAAATTTCAATTATCCTCCATTCTTTAGGACGCCATTTTAAATTTTTACTTTTTCTAATTTTCTTAATCAAGCCCTTTATTTGATATCAACACCCACAATGGCTGGATGGGGGCAAAGCCATTATTACTTTATTTTCGCCATATATCAAATCTTATTTCGGACACCATCTTGGATGTTCACTTTTTCATAGCTAACTGTATTCTATTAGAAAAGCGAATTGGGTACATTTTTAATGACTTGATTTGACCCATATATAAATTAATTGTACGCCATTTTCTAGTTCTAGCCATTTTAGATTTTATACTTGTTTCTAGTGTTTTATATTTTAATAGTCATAGACCTTTCATTAGATATCCCACGTTCTTCTGTGTTGTTCTCAAGCTGAAAAAATCGATTTTTGTTTGAAAATTTTAGTTAAAATACCGAAGCAACTGTATTTTTATGCTTATATCTCGTTTAGTTTCCACCCGATTTGTCAGTTGTTCCTGGCAATTATTTTCGGGACTACGTCTAACATTTTAGGGTCTTAGCGTGTTCAAAAATTACACAGAAAAAACAAAATAATACTTCTTTTTGTTGCATATAGTTTTTCTAGTGTTGCTTACTAATTTGGGTGCGCTGATTTCAAATCTACCCTCAGATTTTATGTAGCAGCTTTAGTTAGTCTTAAATTTACATAAGAAGTCGATGGTTTATATCAAGAGCGGTGTAACTTAACTAGTTCCTTTATAAATTTCAGTATGCCTTCCTCAAGAAGGACGTGTTTAAATAATCCTGATTGTTTTTGTGTTATTTGTGGAGAATATATGTTTCAAAAACTTCGTTTAAATGTGTCGGACTGTGTAAAAAAGGCATACTTGGGCTACTATGGGTTTCCGTTGCCGTCAAACCCTAAACCTTGGTTACCAAGTT
The DNA here is from genome assembly GCA_941918925.1 of Phyto melanocephala. Classification (NCBI taxonomy): domain Eukaryota; kingdom Metazoa; phylum Arthropoda; class Insecta; order Diptera; family Rhinophoridae; genus Phyto; species Phyto melanocephala. The sequence goes on along the minus strand of OW799233.1, from coordinate 175,682,025 downwards.
GTTATGCAAAACATGTGTGGCATCTTTGCGATTGTGGGCAAACAAAAAAAGAACCACTTTTAAGTACAAAGCTGCTATGATTTGGCGTGAACCATCCAACCACCATGACGACTGTTATTTCTGTGTAACGAAAGTCATAGGAATAAACCATAAAAATTGCTATTAGTGAATATATTATAACTTAAAATCTGCCATAAGACCAGCCTTGAGTATTAGTGACACATCAACACCACAGTACCCATGTACATCTTCGCAAAATTCAGACCAGTGCAGCGGACAAACCGAAACCGACGACCGTGGAAAAGACGGTAAATTTGATTGCTACGGTAATCCCCGACCACTAAATCAAGATGATCTAAATGACTGGATCAGGGACCTTGGACTTTCTAAAACGGCATCAGACAAATGTGCATGGGAAGTGTTTGTTTGGGTAGTAAGGAATTTTTTGGGCAATAGGAAATGTGACGGCTACATTCAGCACGTTGAACAGTTGCTGATACACTTCACGACCTTCACAGCCATCTAGACTATTTTCCTAAAAATCTCGGTGACCTAAGCGAGGAACAAGGAGAGCGCTTTCACCAGGATATTCGCACTATGAAGGAGAGGTATCAGGGGCACTGGAATGAACATATGATGGCTGATTATTGTTGGAGCATTCAAAGTAGTACTCACATAACATCTCACTCTAGAAAATCCAAAAAAGGAAATTTTATTCAGCATAAATATATTTTTGAAATCAGCGTAGAAAAATTATTCAGTTTCATGTAAAAAAATTCATGCAACAGACATGCTGTTTTCCAGTGTTATGTGTGAGGTTTAATTACTAGATATATTTAAACAAATATATATTGTTTGAAATTATTTTTGCCTATAACTTTGCCATTTAGTGACCGGTGTGTCCAAAGTTTTGTACAAATATCCCGAAAAACAGACGTGTCTATAAATTATCCCAGGGCTGAAAAATGTTGACTTTTATGGTACAAATATAGGGGAAAACAGAGACAGTTGTGTTTATTTGCTTATATCTTATAAAGTTATGTGACGACTCTGCTGGATTTTAATAGTCCCGATATCTGCAAAAGATTGAAACCACATATAGATCTAAGTAATATGTTGTTGAAATTGATTTCAACCAACACATGGACAGACGGACATTACTTAATCTACTCCCCGAGCCATAAGCTATCGGAATATTGTAGAAATAATAAAGGGAATAACAAAGCTATATATAACCTTAAAACCACAGGTGAAGGGTATAAAAACTTTAAGCAGAATTAAACTTAAATCATTAACAATTTTAAGGAAAAAACTTTTAAATTATTCTTCGGTTCCCAACCATTTTTGAATTTAATATAACATTTGAAAAACATATACAAAAATAGTGCCGATGCAACATTATAATTAGATTGTGAATTACAAATAGTATTTAATTTAAATTTCCTTATTTTCATATCTTTAAAGGCATATTCACTAGAATCCTGCTGAAACTAAATACCCTTTATGTCGTTAATTCTCTTTCTCTTTTTCTCATTTATAAATTAATTTTATAGATAATTGTAGTACCATGCAACTGGATTTTAGTTAATTAGTTACCTGATCGTACTTAAACCATATTAACCCTTTACAAGCTCTAATAAACGTCTGTTTCATCAACCTACCTCTCGTTCGTTACATGAAATATGAACTTTTTCATTTATTTTAGATAATCTTTTTAAATCATTAATCTTTCTCTTTTTCTTCGAATTTTCTGAATTTGTTTATGCTGAAGAGTCAATTGTCATTATATAATTCATGTTTATTATATAATGCATTGTGTGTGTTAGCTGTTGTTTATTTTTTGTGTATAGTGGAGACGACGAGGATGATAAGGAAATGTTCATTGTTGTTACAGTTACTTTGAAGGCCTTCAGTAATAATTTGTTTTTATTTTTACCATCTTGTGCTGCTTCTGCTGCTACACCAACTACAAAACTAAAATCTATTTTATGCTTTAATACACCAGCCGTGTGTTACATTTGTTGAATGAGTGTGCGTGTGTTTGTTTGTGATATATATATATATATAAATACAAAAATATATACATATTTTTTCATAAATATAAGGAGCAAGGACAACAGTCGTGGTTGTGTTAATTCGTACAATTCCTATATTCGAAAGGCATGCATATATACACATACACATACACTTGTAGACCATGTGAGTTCAGACGACCACCTTACGGCCCCCCATGAGAAAACAAACTCACTCACATGTTTAGTGAGCAACATTTTTGTTTACAGTATGTGCACCGATAATAAAAGAGAGTATGTAATTGAATATATTTAGTGTTGTATAGCCATGGAAGAGAGCTAAATCGAAGGACCTACATTTTTGATAATAGAACAACAAACGGTGAAACAAAAAAAGAAAAAATAAATAACAAACTTATAAGGATACGGAGGGTAAATTGTACCAAGAAAGGTACTTTTTTTTTGCAATAGATTACATGAGAAAACAGATTGACACTTTTGAGAGCATGCAGCAATTACAGATACATTCTCTATTTTAGTAAAAATTTCGTTAATATTCAAATTAAACAAAACAGTTTATTTAATAGAATTTTTTTATGGAAAAACATCGTTCTATAGAAAAGTTTCGTTATAAAGAAATGTTGATAGTATTTAGATTTTTAGAAATTCTTTGATAAATATTTCTAATATATAAAATTATCGTGTCGTGGTGTTTGTGATTAAACTCCTCCGAAATGGCTTGACCGATTTTCATAAAATTTTGTGTGCATATCTGGTAGGTCTGAGAATCGGTCAACATCTATTTTTACATAGCCCCTAACGCCTTTTTTTGGTCAAAATTTTTTATATACCAAATTTATATACTTTTTATTTTTTCGATGTTCTTTTTGTGCTTTAATTTAAAAAAAAATGTTACCTTTACTTGATACCCGGGTAAATCTTATAGTAGTTATAAGCACCACTAACAATAAAATGACAACTAAATATAAAAAGCGTTGCCATACATACTAATAAAATCACTACAAACATAATAACTATAAAAGTGTTATTGTAGGTTTATAAATACAAATTCTTATTTGTGGTTTATAATACAAAAAGCGTTTAATAACTATTGTACACTATAACCATAAAATAACTACTTTTTATGCATATAGCCGCTAATGTTTAAAGTTAAAGGTAATTGAAGCATAAACTTAGCTGATCGATCAATGTGTAGTTACAATAAAGAAAAACCAATAATCTTTACTTCCAGATCCTAATTTTAAATAATGGCATTGAGTGTCTGTCAACTTAAGTTTGAATTAAACCATCGAACAAAATATTTTATGCCTATATTTGTATGTCTGTCAGGGGTATAAGAAAGAACATGTAAAATTAAATTTTAAAGATTTTCTCTCTAGCCTTCAAAATGAATTTCAAATTACAGAAATAATTTCAAATAAAATACGTTAGTGTATATTAGTTTAAAAGATCTATTTAACATTTAAAAAATGTACAGAAGGAGATACAAAAATTTATAACAGTCTTATAAAAAGTTGTATTTATTTATGTATTTATTAATTGTATTTATTAATTGTATTTATTTATTTTACTTGTAAAGAGTACCTTTTGTCCTTAAATTCAAGTAATTGAAACCAAGTAAGTCAACTGCATTCATGTCAGTTATTGCGTAATTGTGCAGTCAAACGTATATAAACTGTAAAAATTTCATATTTATATATAAATTTAATTATAATCTTTTTTTACAATATTTTTTAATTTTTTCTTTAAATATTATATTTTATATATTCGAACCGGTTAACCGGTTTTTTCTCAATTTTCAAAATATCAACCGGTTATTTTAAAATTTCAAACTATTTGAAAACCGGTTTCTTAAAAAAGTCGAATAATCGATCACCCTATTAATTGGTAACTATTTTGTGTTTGGAGAAGGCATTTGCACTTATGAATTAAAAGTAATGAAAAATATTATTCACATTGAACTTGTGCAAAATTTTCTTTGCTGGGTTATCGTGTCAATGGAGATCATATGTTTACATGAATAGATTAATGAACTGAACTCCATTCTAATAAGGGCCTAGAGCATCTGATATTTCATGAGTTGATTTTGTTTGTTTACATAAAATGTTTAAGACGTTTTGCATAATTTTGCATTATATTTTAATCACTTTATGACAATTTGTTTCGCATTTGGGGAGTCATTTTGAATGAATGTTTTTAAGATTCAGATTTTAAGATCAGATTTTTAAATATAAATTAAAAAAAAATAATATAACAATATTATATTTGAAAATCTAAATTTTATTCTACAGTCAACTAAGAAAAACCTTTTTAACTTGCTTAGGAAATGGTACGTACCAAAATCAAAAAGTACAATATCCTTCATCCCTGACACATACACATAAACAAAAATATTTGTTAAGTAGAGTAACGTGCATTAGCCTTAAACAAAAGCAATTTAACAATTTGCTCCAGTATTGCTTGGCACGCGAAACTGTTCAGAAGGTTTTATTTTTGTAGCAACAGTTATTGAATGGTGTTGAACAAAGAACATTCATTGACAGAGAAAAGTGAAGTAAATATAATGTAACGGTTGTTTTGATTTGAATTTAGTAAATTTCTTCAAATAAGGCAAGCGCAAAAAAAAAATTATTAGAAAACAAATAAGTAAACAAAACAACACTTAAAACTCTAGTTATATTTTAAAAACATTAACGAACAGTGTTAAGTGTGTGCATTAAAAAATTTGTTTCTTGTTAAAAGCTCAGCAATAATAAAAATTTATATATTAATAAAAAAAAAGAAATAAAAATAATAAAACAAAAGGATTTAGCAAAGAAAAAGTTTTAATTGACTCTTAAAATGAGAAGAACATGTTGTTTTTTGTATTTGAAACTTAGTTTTATGTTATTGCTTTTATTATTTGTTAGTAGCTACAGCAATTACAACAATAACAACGGAAATGTTATAAAAGAAATCATAATAGTTGTTGTTTTCGTACAAGTCACGAGATGTCATAAAAAGGTTGAAGATTTCGTTTTTTTTTCACTTCATCATCATAATCTTCACATACTCAGCAAAAGGCAGACGTGCAAATTATACTGTTTCACCATTTTCAATTGAGATTTTTTCTTTGAAACTTTATTTCTTGGTTTTATTTTCCAAAATTCTACCACCAGTAAGAAAAGTAAACATATAGAGAATTTTGTGTTTAAGAAAAAAATTTTTTTTTTACTTCTCAGTTTTGCTTTAATTGATACAATTGTGTTGTGTTCACCATTGATTGGTAATGTGTGAATGAACGAACATGTACATGCATTTAAATGAATGCTACTTCTTTAAAACAAAATTTAATTAACACATGCTTAATAACATACATCAATACATACATGCAAATATGCATAGAAAGGAAAATATTTGAAAAAAAATTTGCTAAGAAAATTCGTTCGTGTTGTTAATGAAATGATATTATTTGAAAAAGAAATATTATTTGAACTCAGCTGTATAAAAGAACTAATTAAGAGAGAATATGCAAGAATTCTACCCAATTAGAATATTTTAAAATGAAATAGCAAAATTGTTAAACACAAAGTTTTTTCAAAGTTATTTTTGTTTTTAGTAATTCAACAGAATTTTGATATCATATTTATTAAATATTCTTTTTTTTGTTCTTTATGGCAAAAGAGGAATTACCAATTGAATCAAATCAAAAAAGTTCACACTTGAGTTGACATTGCGTGAGTGAGCAAAAATTCATTTGTTCAAATCCACTCACAATCACGATTTTTTATACGCACCACCAAATCAATGGTGTGGGGGTATATTCATTTTGTCATTCCGTTTGTAACACATCGAAATATTAATTTTAGACCACACAAAGTAAACATCGAAGGTCGCAAGTAGAAAGGCCCTAACTCAAATTATTTTCACTCTACAGGTTAAAACGTAAGAGAAACTGTATTATAAAAAGGTAACTTCCTTTGTTAAATTGCTGGTAAAACTGTGATGTTTGATTTTATTACGTTCAATTTTTGTAAAATATATATTGGAATCACTGAAAAACTCAATTTCATAAAAACTACGAGTTAGGGCCTTTCCACGCGTGATCATCGATATTTTCTGAGTCCTCGTTAGGTTTGTCCGCCCGTTGAAAGCACAATAGGGCTCGAACAGAAATGGCTAAGTGGAGGAAATTTTGCCAAAAAAAGCTTGCGTCATATTAGCATCAGAGATGTTTGGTATTGAAAATGGACTAAATGGTTCTATTAGAAGGAGAGTTATAGCTTGTAATACTAAAGTAGGTCATAAAAAATGTCTTTCTGATATCAAATAAAATGCATTGGCGTCTTAACGTAATGACGTAGAGTAATAAAATTTCACAGATATAATTCTTGCGTTTCCCCAAAAACTTTTCAAAGTCGTACGTTACGAAAGGAGTTATAGATCAAAATGTATGAATTTTCACCCACCACAGCATCTGAAATTCTGGAAATAGTAACATTTGCTTATATTATAATAACGTAAAATAGAGGTGATACACAAACTTTAACGTACACCCCCGATTTAATGATTTTTTTTTAAATTTATAAAATTAAAAATATAAAACAATGATTTGAAAGAATAATGGTGTCCCTCTGTTTTGATATCTGAGAGGAATTTGTATTAGAAAATGCCTACTTTAACGCCTAACTCTTGCATATGGCATAATCTATTTATTATAAATAACACGCATAAAAACCGACAGAATTAGATGTCCGATTCTGAAATACTGTAAATACGGAAAATGAAAATGACACACCCACTTCAAGGTCCACTTTTTATATAACGCTTGTTCCTAATTTCACAAAATTTCTCTATGGGAAAAGATTTGGAAGAATAATGGACCCTGTGTTTTAATACCTAAGCAGAAATAATTATCGAAAATTACCTTGACATGCCTACTTTCACGCCCACCTCTCGCACATGGCATTATCTACTATTAATAAAATATTTATATAAAATGTCATCAAACCGACAGAATTAGATGACCGATTCTGAAATTCTGTAAATACAGGTATTTGCTTAGTATTAATATTTATATAATGGAAAATAAAAATGACACACCCACTTAAACGCCCAATTTTTATATAACAATTTTTCTTAAATTCACATAATTTCTCTATGAGCAAAGTTTTTGAAAGAATAATAATGGACCCTCTGTTTTAATACTTAATTAGAAATAATTAACGAAAATTACCTTGACATGCCTACTTTTACGCCCACCTCTCGCGTATGGCATAATCGAATATTAATAAAATATATAAAACGCATAAAAACCAAAAACAAATAAAATAAAGGAAATGAAGATAACACACCCACCTTAACTTCTACCTCCCATATAATGTTTTATCTTAAATTAATATAATTTAGTTAAATATGACGATTTTTAAAGGAAAAAGAACTCTATATTGAAATATCCAAATTGAATTCATTAAGAAAAATTACTTTGACACGCCTATTTTTACGCCCACTTTTAAAATATTGCGGTAAAAAGAAGTGGGTAATATCACTCGTATTGTAAAAATACTTAAGTATAATTATTAGTTTCTTTGACCTTTTTATAATAATATATAATAGTTTTTTTAAGCTTAAGGTCTTTTCAATAATAAATTTTTTTTTGGTTTTATTTTATTTTATTGAAAAGACCTTAAGCTTAAAAAAACTATTATATAATACTTAAGTATCATTTTCAGACCAAAAATTATAAGAAAATAAATTAATAACAAATTGGACTTAAACAAAGAAAGTAAAAATAAATTATTCAATAGTGATTAGAATTTATAACAAAATTATAAATTTTGCAGTATAAAAGTGATACACAAAATTGGTGTTGGGTCTCCCAAATTGCCGCAGCCTTGTTAATGTTAGTATTTTTTTTTTTGGCACAAGTCAAGGCATATTTATTCATCAGGTACTCTTGATTCGCTAGCTGATTATTTTTTTCAACTCTTATTTTAAATTTCAGCTGTCAAAATGCATAAATAAAAAACAATTTTCTCCCTTTTCTCATTTATTTCAAATGCTAAACTTCATACATAAAAAATATAAACAAAATATTCTCTCCGAACTGCAATTACCTGATGAATAAATATGCCTTGGGCACAAGTGTACAATACCTAATGCCATACAAAATTTGAAATTTACAAATTCAGGCTTTATTTACAAAAGCAATTAAAAATTGTAAAAATATTAAAAACAGACTCCTAAATAAAAGAAGAAAAAAACAAATAAAATAGAATTAGATTTTATGTCGTATTGTCATAGTTTTAAAAATTTTAATCTGGCCTTAAAATGTTGCGATAGGCAACAACATAATAGCACACCTTGAAAATTAACTAAAGATGTATTTAATAAAGCCTTGTTGAATCGTGTAGATCAGCGTTGCCAGAATGAAGCTTTAATTTTTGATGATTTTTTAAATAAAATATGTTTTAATAATCTTTTCTTAAACGTTGATTTGCTTAACATTATTATGAATTTCACGATACTTTCATCACAAAATTTATGTTTTGTAAGGAACAGTTAAATGGAAAAATTTTTACTTGAATGCAAAATTGCGTTGTTAAAGTTACACAAGAGTGCTTTTTCGATAATACCCTTCACCACCATGTATATAGGTATAACAGCGACGCAGCTTATCCTAGATTTCAGATTTTTTTTCATACTCGATATTCTTTATTATTTCCGACGCCATCTTTGATTTTTAATTCTTTCATAGTCAACTGTATTCTACTAATCAAGCGCTTTCATATGATACCCATATTGTTGGGGTTGAAACAAAATGTCCAACATTTTTTTTCAGACGCCATCTTGGATTTTGCACTTTTTTGATAGTTTACTGTATTCAATTGTTAAAGCCATTACATGTGATACCAATATTTTTGGGGTTTAATTGACTCATATATTCCCTATTTAATCTAAGACGCCATTTTGGATTTTTACCTTTCCATAAATAGCTGTATTTTACTTTCATTTGATACCAATATTGGCTCTCGGTGGTATATAAACTGTAATAAATCGATTTTCCTTTGTAAATTTTAGAAAAACACCGAAGCAGTTGTATTTTTTTGCTTATATCTCAGTTAGTTAATAAACCTATTTATTAGTTTATCTTAGAAATAATTTTTAAGATCACAGCTTACAATGTGATGTCCTTTTTGAGTCCCAAACTTATTTAGAACTTAAAAAATTTGATATATTTAAAAAAAAATATATATATATTTATCCAAACAATTTCCCG